>OY720643.1:91223274-93623274 GCA_963169105.1 Ceriagrion tenellum
TATATATATATATATATATATATATATATATATATATATATATATATATATATATATATATATATATATATATATATATATATATATATATATATATATATATATATATATATATATATATATATATATATATATATATATATATATATATATATATATATATATATATATACGAGACAAACTGTAAATAATGATGTGCTATTGTCAATCTATAATGGTGAGTATTATTCCCAGGTCATGTTCAGTATTTTCTTCTGGGGCCCTGGACCCAATGCTAAAATAATATTTAAAATTCAAAAGAGGTGTCTGCAGCTGATAGGTAAAGCTTCTCTCCATGCCCCATGTCGCCCCCTCTTAAAGAAATTTGGTATTTTATCTCTTCCCTCTGTATACATGCTAACTGAAATTATTTGTGCTAAGAAAAGTCTGTCCAATTATGCCACTAATAACGACTATCATAGTTATAATACAAGCTCTGCTGACCTCCACCAAATGCAGGTTAGAACCAGAAACTCAGGCTGGGAGTAGTAAGGGAGGAAAAGGGTGTGGGTGCATTTTCATGAGCTCAACATGGGTTGATCAGCCGTAATATGTTGCCATTTACCATGATAATGTGCTATCACCATGCGGTTTATGCCTGATCAGATATAATCATTATAAAATGCCAGATCAGCTGTATCTTTTGTCTCACACAAAGCTTAAAGCAATCATTATTGTACTTTGAAAAAAACCATGGATGTCTCACATTTCATTTGTTAAAATGTTGGTAATTAAATAATTCGGAAACCTATCAAAAATTACCTTTGCAGCAGCAGCAGAAGGAACTCAGTCGCTCCTTAAAAGTATTCCTTCATCACCTGCGTTAGGTCCTCTCGTGCTTGTCAGCTTATTCTTTGTGAAAATAAATTCTGTTGTACCTTGTTGTCACAACCATTTCCTCCTCTAGTTGAACAGTGAAATTGGCCATTTACATCTTGGGAAGATGTACTCTTTCTTTAAACATTCCTCTGCAGATCCAAACTAAGTCCTGGTAGTTACAGAGAAGGTGAATGTTGAGCTTTACAGAAAGCACACGTGATTGTATGGTGGCTATGTGAGAAATGTCTTTTGTGGCTTTAGTGTCTATTGTTTGGAGAAGAACAGTGGTGGAGGAAGCTTGGTATGACTGACAATTCATAATTGATGTGAAAATGCTGTTGAGGATAATAATTAGCTATAACTTACTATCACTCATTAAACAATTCATGCGCTGCATGAAAGGAGCTTACATTAACCCTCTATGAACGAGCGAGTCAAATTTGTCTAATTTCAGAATCATTGAAATATCTGCTTTCTAAGAGGCTTTTCCATTTATTTGCTGCACTAAATTGTTATGCTTCGGATTAAGTGTGTGGGGAGTTGCATCTCTTTCGGCAGCTTGTCAAACAAATTGAATGGATGTATGTGTGACACTATTCACTGTCAATGGTGTGCCTGGTGGAGCTCTGAAATAAATAGTTTCAGCTGTCATAGGAAGAAAAAATTGTGAAAGATTAAAAAAGGTATGATATGAAGGTAATGTTGGAGTATACCTTGTGTAATTGTTATTATGTGAAGTATTATTTTAAATTAAATATACAATACAAATATGTCACATTTCATAATTAATGTTATTATCAAATCAGTTGCAATTTTTTAAAATGCTTAAATAGCACCTTTAAATAACTAATATAGTACCAGTATTTTCTTCATGCTGATGTTTCATATTTCTGTCCATAGAGGGTTAAGTGCAAGTACTATTCCTAATTTATTTTCCTCTTCATACAACCCCTTGGAAACATTCAGATCTGAGTAATTGTTTTTTCTCAAAAGACTTGGGACTATTTTGTACTCACATGACTATAGTCTTGCAATTCTATATTGTTTCCTATTTCCATTGGTAACAATAGTCAATACAGCCATTCAAGAAGATCCCATTGGGCAGTTAGGCATAGTATATAATAGTGTGTTGGAAAGTCACATGATTCGAAATGAAATCCCAATTGTTTGATATCACTACAGGTCACCACATTTCCTTCATGTTTTTCCTTGGGAAGGACCTAATCATACAATGTAGTCCGTTGCCTTCCGTAAGGGCAATAAAATGATGATTTACTTCAAATGAGGATCATCCAGCTAAACATCATTTATTGTTGTAGTAGTGTTGCTGTGCTGTTATGTTGTTGATGTTTGAGTTCATGTTGGTGTAGGCTTTGATGTTAACCCCAAGTTATTCTTTTGAACCATAAATGTGTATTTTCATTGTGCAAGGTTATTTTTCTACATATAAAAAGAATATGAAAAGTCACCTGTGTTCTTTTTAAATGTTGCTTTTTCCCAATTAAGATGCCTGGTGATGAGTTAGTCTCTAGGAAAACTTTATACTCATCATCTAAATGGGTGATTTTTCTTCATTTCAAAATTTTACATGACCACTATTAATTTCTTCAATCCAGTCATTCACTAGGAGAGAACTTTAAGAGGCAACTGATTGAGTGGAAGCAGAAGGAATATGAAAGAAGGATGAAGGAGGAGGTGAGGAAGGTGAGGGAAGACCTTGAGAAAGAGGCAGCGTCCTACAAGAAGAAGTTTAAAGAGGACATCCAGTCCATGCAACAGCAGTGTGAAGATCTGATGAATCAGCGTGCTCAAGTTGAACTGCGTTTGAAAGAAATTCAGGTGGGTGGCCATATAAATCCCATTCAAAAATTGCATTATTCATTTCTCCCTGCTCTACCTATGCATAGCACATATATGTAGTGTAGAGAATTAGTATGCACAAGCATGGAAGAGTGAGAGGAGCTTGTTATCATTAGTTCTTATCAAAAGTATGCCATAAGCATTTGTGACAAAGGGTAAGGATTTAACTTGTAAAATACCAGGGAAAGCTACACCTTTTTTACATGCTTTTCTTTAACTCACTTTTCCATGGATTCATGGACACATAGATCCATGGTTACCACTTCATTCACTCAAAAATATGAATCGAGTTAGAATAGTGGTAAAGCATCTGACTCTCGTCCCGTGGGTCTATCAGAGTTGTCGCATCCTGGCGAATCCACAAGCCCATAACCTGGTGAATTTTTTTCTGGTAAACAGTCCTAGTTTTTTTAGTCCTAGCTAATAAAATGTTTATGAAACTGCTTGTTGCTTTTTAAACATTCTTTTCTAAAAAAATTATTTTAAAAATCTAAAACAAGAAATATCTTAACATCATACTAAAAAAAGAGTGAAATAATAATTTCTCAAGTGAATGAAAATTAAGTCTAGTACTGGAAATAATTAAATTCAATTCTAGGAAATTAGCCTCACAATTATGAGACCACAGCGAAAAGCATAGGGTGCGACCTCATTTTTGCGCCTTAATCATATTTTAACGCCATATTTTGCACCTTAACATAAGTTCATTTAAAGATTTTGTAGAAATAGTATATTGAAGCTCTCTACTCCATTGAATACCAAAATCTTCATATTTTATGAATTTATGTTGAATTCGCATATAAAAGAGCACCCCACACTTTTCGTTATGGTCTTCAATTGTGTGGCTTATTTCCTTGACTTGAATTTAATTATTTCCAGTATTAGGCTAAATTTTCATTCACTTGACAAAATATTATTTTTTCTTATTAGTACAATGTTAAGATATTTCTTTTTTTTAGATTTTTAATAATTTCTTTGGAAAGCATGCTTCAAAAATTTTTCATTTTGTTATTTTAAATCCCATATGTACCATTTAACAGACTGCAGTTATGTGCTGAACACTTGGTTGGGAGCTGCTACAGACTCAGTTGGATACATATCAGGCTAAGATTCCTTGAGAATATCTAATCGTGTGAATTTCAGAGTGATATGGACAAATTTTATTTGAGCCCTGCTCTGTATCTATAGCAGTGGCAGGAGTGACAAAAGAGAGAGAGATACACTGCTCAATTGTTCGGTACAAACATTCTTTCTATTCCACCAAAAAACTTCTCACTTACCATATTCTCCTTTCAGTTACTCTTCCTACCTTCCCTTCTTCATGGGTAGAACACCATCACCCTCATTGGGGTCTAGCTTAGTGGTCATCCTTACCAAAATCAGTCATTGGCAAATGAATTGATGTGAATCGCCCCTCTTCATCTCATGTACTTCTACAATACAACCTTATTTACTTAATTATCAGTGGCGTAGCTAGAGCGTGTGCCGCCCGGGGCGGTTCTTGAGTTTGGCGCCCCCGGCCCGCGAAGAAATACATTTTGTACATACAGTGACACACTCTTTAAGTTTTATATACGTTAACTAGTTTATGTACAATTAGGATGTTATTTTCACATGCTCAAATGTATTATGCTTTAAATACACACCCAACATTCACGCACTTTAGAGGTAACAGTGTTTAACAAAAAAGCAAAAATAGCTTAGAGAGGAAAATAGTAAAAAGTTGTACAAAATGAAGATATCTTTAATTCCGAAATAAAAACTACAAATGTCTACAAAGAAATTTTTCTTGCCGTTTTGTTTCCAAATTCTTCAATGGCCCTGTCAAAATTTATTTTGTCTGTCATAACTGTTGCTCTATAGACGGTATGGCAAGATTTCTCTAACGCTAGGTGCTCATAGTAGATCTCAGGTAATTCTTGATCAGTTTTAGTTTTGAAAAACTCCTCTCACAGGTAGCAACACTAACAGCAATTGTGAGGAAAATCCGCAGCATTACATATTTCTACATTTGGAACCAAATTCCCAATGTTATACTTATGAATAAACTGCAGAAGTTCAAGGGGGCCTTCTTTCCGCATCTTTATTCCTTCTTTAATATCAGCAACAGCAATAAAATGCTGAAGTCTTTTTCTCTCATTAAGGAACTCCTCTTTATCAATGTCATCGTGATCTATTTGACATTTATATTCATCATCCAAAAGATTCGACGGGGTAAGAAAGGCATATTTCTCAGCAAGTGCATTCAGCTGTTAAAATCTCGAAGTTAATTCTTGGATCACTCTGTCCAGTGAAGAAAACATTTCTGTCCTTAGTTCTATGTCGTATGGTAATTCAGCATCCTGTGATCCTTCACCAAACATTTGTTTCTTCTTTTTGGGTCTACGCTGACGCCCCATGACTATTCCTAGGTCATTGCAAATTTCTTTGGCGTAGTTAAGACCATTATTCACTAGCTTGTCCCTGTTTTCAGATAGAAATATTTTTAATGCCCTGAGTTTTATATCACATTTTTGTATGTTCAATCCTTTGGTTTGGAGATAAGTCTGTGTCTCGTTAGTTTCTAGAAGGACGGGTCCCCACAGGCCAAGAAAGCACAAAAAGGAAAACGATTGCAAGTAGAACACCAGCATCCGTCCTTAGTTGTATCTTCTGCATCACTAGTTAACATTTCTAGGGCACTTAAGATTTTTGAGTAATGTTTCCTTACAACACTTACAGCTTCTCCCCTCGCACTCCACCGAGTTTCTATTATGTGCTGCACACTTTGACCAGTGACTGAAGTTAGAACTTCCCAGCGATGTGTTGATGAAGAAAAAAATACAAACAAACGTTCCACACATCCAAAAAAGGTAACACAATTCACACCAACAGAAGCTGCATGAACACCTGCCAAATTCAGCGAGTGATTTGTACAAGCGACAAATTCTGCTTTTTTATTAATTTCCTTGATGCGTTTCTGAACACCAGTATGCAGACTAGCCATCACCGCAGCGTTATCATATGCTTGCCCTCTACAATTTTGGATATCAATTCCGTCTTTCTCTAATTTTTCTAAAATCATCGTTGAAATATTTTCGGCAGTTTTATCCTTCGTTTCAATGAAATCGAAAAATGATTCCACAACCTTCACTTCATCTCCATCGATCACAACATAGCGTAAAACTTGGCTCGTTTGATCCTTATGTGAAATATCAGCAGTGCTGTCAAATGTCATGGAAAAGTACTGGGCTTTTTTTACATTATTGATGATTGTGCTTCTTACGTTTTCTCCCAAAATTTCTATAAACTCGTTCCGAGTAGTAGGAGACAGATAGGATGTAGCAAACTTTTTTTCCAGCTGGATTCTCAGAAGATGTTCACGTAGCACTGGATCATATTTCGCCAGCAAATGTGCTAGCTCTAAAACATTTCCTCTACTTTCTGTTGAGTTCATCATCACACTCGTTTTTCTTATGATTGACTCCTTCTCGATGGCCTAGTAAAGCCAAATTCTGTTTAGCTAGGAATCTAATAATATCAAGCAATCTTGTAAGGATTGCCTTCCACTTCTTCACCTGGCTTTCAACAACTTCTTGTTCTTTTTTATCAATTGTTGCTCCACCAGCAATCCTAATTTCCAATTCCTTCCATTGTGTGAAGTTTTTAACGTGATCTACACTGGACTCATGGTCGGATATTCTAGGATTCAGTTTTCACCATATATTGAATCCATCCTCAGAATTAAATTTTGAGTTAATTCTTTGTGAAAACAGTTTGCAACAAAAGCAGCAAAGAGCTTCCTTGGAAGGGGAGTACACCATCCAAGATCTCAATATTTTTGCGCCATTAGTCAGAGTTTTAAAAAAACCACTCGCGAGTTAGTTTTCTAGTTTGTCCTTTGGTTGACACATCTTCAAGAATTACTTCACCAAAATTATTATCTAGATTTTGAACCACCCCGACAGTCGCCGCCAAGGTCATTCACGGGGACGGTCCCCTTAGCAGCATGTACCAGTGTTGCCAAGTGTGCCCATCAAAATTAAAATGAGTAATAAAAGAGAAACACAGAGATGTCTCCCAAACCATGTTACATCATTATCATTTCAAGTCTCACTCAACACAAAGAGTGGAATGATTGAATAATATATGAACTGTACATTGAATGCTTCCTTCATTGCGCGAACATAGTTTATCGTCTAATGATATCATCATCTTCTCCATCCAAATAGATCGTCTTGATATTTGTATAAAACACCAAGTCTAAATTTGAACAGTCGATCTGAGAGCATCTCCCATCTTAGTTACTGCAGAAGGCTTGTTAAACTAATTGAACTATATTTTTGACTTTTAGCATATCATGCCGAAAACTAGCTTCATAGTTTAATCTGATATCAGCACCACTTTCTTTAACTCACTTCATCTGAAAATAGGGCGATAGTCTGTTAAAAATATAAAATACTTGTCTTTTAGAGAAAAATTCATACAGCATGTTAATAAAAGATGAAAAAATTAGATCCAAGTGATGACTGATGAAGCTTAATACAAGATTTGTGATACAAGTGACATGCCACAAATTCTACTCTGTTTTGACTAATAAAACAAAGAAAAAACTCAGTGTAGCAAAAGAATGCTTCAGTGAATTAAAAATTTAATAGTATAATAGCCTTCTTCAGACCCCTTAAAAGTGCGCGCCCGGGGCGGACCGCCCCCCCCGCCCCGCCCTAGCTACGCTGCTGTTAATTATTCACTTTCATGCCTGCCTGTTGAATAATCTCATCTAGTGTCCTTCTTTAGGTAATTTTCTTCTAGTTTCCATCAAAAAATTTCTCCTGTTGTGTCTCATTTTATTTTCTGAGTTAAAGATATAATTAGGGAGATTTAGAAGTGTCTCATTGGCTCTTTCATTTCAGAGTAAAGAAGAGGAATTGAGAGAAAGGGAGACCAGTCTGGAAAAAATACGAAAACAGGAAGCTGACTTAATGACCAGTAAACGCAATGACATTGTAAAATCTGAGCAACAATTGGAGGAAGGTTTTAGCCGGTAAGCTCTTAGCTCTCATAAGTTGAATAACAGGGACTTGCTATGTATTTCACATTTGGTTCTTTAAAATGAAGGGGAATGAACACTGTCCTACCAGCTTGTAGTCAAACAAATCATGAGAACACATTCAGTACTCTAATTGCTTAATTTGTGAGGGATGCATGCTAAAATTATCATTGTTTTGCTCTTTGTTGCCAAATGTCATGGTGACTAAGTTTAGATTCACTTTGTTGCTATTTCATGATAATGCTTTGAACCAAGAGGTTTTACTTTTTCCCATCCTATCAGCAATGAAGCAGGAATGCCTAAAAGCCCACAGACTATACATGAAACCCTTGACTGCACAATGTGATGTATAAAGACTACAGGTAGTCAGAGATTGAGTTAGAATGATATATTTTCTAATATGTATTTTTACTTCAGATTGTGCAATGAGTGCCCCTTGTATAATGACCTTCAGACCCAAATGCTCCACCATGAAAGGCTCTGGGGAAGTGGATAAGCTCATATGAAAAATTTACTGTGAATAAATCATTTGCCAGAGTTTCGAAATTAGATCCCTCCAAATTTGCTCTGATTGCTTCCATCCACTAATGCTCATACATCCTCTTACAAGTTATCAATGTCAGTGTTTTATCCTCTTACTAGTGGTCAATTTCAGTCAAACTTAAAAGGAGTTAGGTGTTCTCTTGAGTCATTCATTGGTTGTTCAATCTTAAGATATGTTGACTGCAGCCTTTCACCCTTCCCTATCTAACGCTAGTTCCCATACCTCCTGGTATCTCTTTCCTATGTACTTTCCTCTTTATTTTGTCCATAAACTTATTCCTGGGTCTTCCTCTGGAAACGCTTCCATATATTTTACCTTCAAATATGCTTTCACAAACCCATTGTCTCAGGATGTGTCCAATCCATCTGGTTCTTCTTTTCTGTATGGTGTTCCATATGGTCCTTTTCTCTTCTACTCTTCATCATTTCTTATCTTGTCCGTCCATTTTATCTTCAGCATCAGGTTTGGTAGGCATCAAGTTTTTTTCTGGTCCAATTTTCCAATGGTCCATGTTTTCAATCCATTCCGATCTCTTGAATAATAAGCACAAAATGTTACTAAGAATTCCCATTCATGCAGTTGGAACCTGAGTCCTTGAGGATAATGTTGCTTTTGAATGTGTATGTTTGCCTCATACATAATGCCAAGCTGTTAAAATTCAGGAGTCATCCTCAAGGGTAGCAGTATTATGCAAATTCAACGCTGAGAAAATCTTTTGCCATGACTTGTATTTCAACCCCAATCTTCAGATCTCATACTGTTTTAAGCAATTAAACTACCTACTCAGGTGTCCTTTTACAGTGTTAATTTTTGAGTGTAGATGTTCTCTCGGTCGGTGTCTCATGCTTAAGTTCGACTGCTTTAAATGTTTTATTAACTCTAACCTCATTAACTTACTGAAATGGATTCTTGCCAAAACAATATGACCAGGGCTGAAACCTATGTACAAATTGCATCATTGGAATGAAAGGTGAATTAACACATCCACTGTGGTGTGGCCCACTGGTGGGTTACGCAAATCCAACCAGCGATGCTGCTGTAAAATCCATTGAATTATCCTAACTTGTGTGGAATATTGTGAAAGTAAGAATCGAGGACTGTGACCCACTGGTGGGCCACACTTCGCTGTGAGGGGTAGGGCTTTGATCAGCCCCGCAGGGAACATGTTAATAACCCTGCAATTTCTGTTCAATTTATTGTTCACAAAAATGATTTTGTTGGAAAGCAACATCATCAGGTCCATCTGAATGAGAGCAATAAAACAAATTGTGGATTGTGGTGTTATAAATCCACTTGTTTCTCCATAGATAAAAATTTTCTTGCACATAGTTATACTGGGGACGGCCACCTACATTTTCATTTTTTTCAGGCTGGCAGCTGAATGGAAAAACATAAACTTCTACAAGAAAGAAATGGAGGTTTTCCGCAATCAGGTCTTGGGAGAAAATATTGGCCCATCTCCAAATTTGCTCCAGTCCCACAATTCAGGAAAAGAAGCAAAGGGTGACAGAATGGGTATTTGGCAGCATGCTGGTGATACCTCCAACTTAGACACCATGAATGTAGCCCATTCAGTATCCTCTATGCAACAAGATACTATTCTAATCTACAAGCAGTTGAGGGATAAAAATGAAAAACTGCAAATGCTTGCTGAAGAGCATCAATCCAAGATTAAAGTCCTGACTGCCACAGCAACTCAGCAGGCAAAACAGCTGGAAGAAGCCAGAGCAGCCCTCCGTCTCCTTTCCTCACGTGACAGCCACCCATCAGATGCAGATATAAAAGATAGCCTAGAGGAGAGGTTGACAGTCCTTTCAATGATGCAAGATGACGGGAGAGGAGCAAGGGAAGGGTATAAGAGACGTAAAGATTACCCAGAAAGTGGGTCCAGCGGATACAAGCACTTTGAAGACATCCCTCAGAGAAAGCATGTGAGAGGCAGTTCACGGCAACACAGGCATCATGACAGTGGTAGTGACAGTTCAGCTTCCAGCCCAACTGAAGAAGTTATCCGAGAGGCAAGGCGCAGGTTGCAACGCTTGGAAAAGGAGTCTGATGAAGTGGACAAGCAGTTTTTTAAGCTAAGGCAGAAACACCTTACTGAGGCTGGTGGCAGTTCTGGTGTAAGTTACAGTGGCATTTTCCCAGGGACTCTTCAAGAAAGAGATCCAACTCTTTCTGTCTACAATTATGTACCTGCATCACAAAACTTTGCTCTCCCAGTGGCGCCCACTTACCAACTGGTGCCAGGCAGTGTTGCGGTGAAGATTGCTGATGAAACTTCAGATTATCAGCAACACCAAAAACAAGATACTCAAGTCCCTCATAGTTCAATGAAAAACCAAGTTCCCATCTCTACTACAGCAAACTTGAATACCACTGTTACACATCCTGCCTTACGGCAGGAATCTTCACGGACTGAATTCCAAACAGGCAATGATCCTGATATGTCAACCAGTGGTGTATTTAACAACAATACTCCGAGAGGGTCCTCGGGAACTAATGTATTCATAAGGGACACTGAGGGGATGGCATTGCAAACAGTGAAATCTGCTCTTTCACCATCAGAGGTCCCAGTAGGGCGGGAGCATAAAGAAATAAATCTCTTACCCAAAAGTGCTCAGAGACAATTTTTTCAGTCTCAAAATGATTTCCCCACCAGAGATAATCAACGCAGTGTACATTTTGCTACGATGCCAGAAAAGAGGAATAGTAATAATGGCAAAATTAGAGAAAAAAATCATTTGTCAGCTCTGAGTTTGGAGACTGATAAGCACAATACAGATGGGAGGTTAGAGGAAAGAGCCCAGAGGAAAACTTTAGAAAGAGGTGCTTCCATTACGATGGAATCATTGTCAACTGCAGTTGATGAAATAAGCAAAGAAAATATTAATAAAAAAGACAATTCAGATGATCTCCCATCACGTAGCCAGGCATTGTCTCGGGAAGCTAATGCACACCAAGATCATGTCTCGGTGTCTTCTGGAGAAGACAGTAGTAGTGCAAAAATATCCATAGGAATTGATGACAATCAAAATAATTCTGATTTATGGTAATTAGTTTGAAACAAAAACTCAATTTTCTTGTTGTGTTGATTTATTGTATTTACAGTAACAATTGATGAAAGCAAGCTTCATTTTACATTTGTACATATGGATTTGATTGGGTTACCAGATCATACCCGCTTATTAAATAAATATTAATTATATGAATTTTGGAATTTTTTCCATTAACACCATTCATCAATACAATCTCAGTCAGAAGGTGATTGGAAAAGAAAAAAAATAATACTTCATTAAAAAATCTTTTTTTTATAAATATAACAAGAAATACTTTTAGAGTAACATCACATTTTAATGTTTCATTAATACTAAAGTTGAGAGTTTAACAATAATTCAAGAATAACTGTAAACATTTCAAGTATACACGGAACGAATTTTAGAATTTGAAAGGTAATTTAGGATTAAGAAGAATTTCATGGATAACTATGGTTAAAAATAAATGGATAATGCACTTCAATACACTAAAAGCCCACTTAACTGGCACAGGCTGAACTTTCCACTAGCATATATCTACTGTGCAAAATATTTAACACAACTAATCGAAAAACTACAACCATGAAGTAACTTAAGTATAAAATATTTTCTGCAATGCAAGAATTATTACCCAAAGCACAGCTCTTTCTCACAAGCATACAAGGCTGCTTCTTTATCTAGAAGTTAGCCACACAGTTACACCATTCTATACACAGTTACGCCTTCAAAAACTCAACTTTGCTAATCTAGCACCGATTTTATCTTCTGCAGGTATTTACACATCCAAGGAAATAACTGTGTTCCATTCATACTCCCCCAAGCCAAGATCACTGAACACCAACAATCTATCTTATGATAATTTTGAAGTGCAGAGCAAATCCTAATGAGTGATTGAGAAAATTAATGGCCAAGAGGCCAAAACAAGCCATAATTCAACAGGGCTAAAATGATAATGAATACCTTGACTTGAGTTTTTTAAATCAGTCAAAACTTAGCATACATTTTTTTACAACCAAAATTAATTCTAGCCATTGCTCTAAATTTTGTGAGAAATAAATTTTAAATATATATTTTTAAAAACAATGAAGGAGCAAATTCAGAAAAACATTCTTCCATCATTTAGAGGCATGATGCACAGTAGATACTCGGCCATAAAACATATTTTTCACTCACTACTTCCACTGAAGATTTTTTTATTACATGGGATCATTGTTTACTAAAACTGAAGCAATGCTCAACTGCTTTGTAGAAAGAATTTGGTGGCATGGTAGCCTAACAAGCTGGCAATTCAGCAACTGACCAGAGTCTCACAATCTTGATAATGCATTTGAACACCCACAGCTACAACATAGGCATACAGTAGAACAAATACCAAATGTGAAACACAGGCACCACACACTGTGATAAGAAGTACTCCTGCTCTGAATAAGTGTGTTCCACATGTTCTGGGTTGGGAACTATAGATTCTGCCACCTCATCCCTTACATTATCTTTTGGTTGATGGCTGACCATTACAGCCTAAGGACTCTTACGCACAATGTATTCACCGAGAGGCCAATGGATTTCCTATTCCAAAATATCGAAGTATTCCTAGCTTTATGGGGGGAACTCAAAATTTAGCAAGGAGGCAACACCACATGGGGACCAGTAAGAATATCTTCTCACTCATGTCTCCCAGAAAAATGTAATGGTGTTCAATTCAAGAAAATAAGACTATGTTTAATACAAAAAAGAACAGGGTAAGACTTTGTGTCAGAAAATTAAAACATATTTTAACTATATCAATGACCAAGCAATCATGCATTTTTTGTGAAATAAGGCCCTGTACCTATCTGGAAAAGTTTGTATCAAGCAAGCTGCTGAGAAGTCAACATGAGCTAACGTAAATGGCACCATAGACACAAGAAATAATTTCCGGTATTCAACAGTATACAAGATGCACCTCCATCTTGTTGGGACAAAGTTTTCAAGGTCTGTGTGAGTACAAAGTGTGACAACTTGATAATGGCAGTAGATGATTTTTGGAATAGACAGGCCTATTTCAAAAAATCACTTTCAATGGAGAAATATAGTTAAAATATTTTAGTAACGTAACTGAAATAGATATTATGCCTTTCCAGCAAAGTTAGAACAAGAGTGTCAGGACCCTTTACTCCAAAGTCCCATAAGTCAACAATATGGAGTTGGATTTATTGCTCGCTGATGTCATAGAAGCAATCAATACATTTCCACCCTTGTACCATTTATAGCAATAAAACCAGTTACAATAATAACAAACACAACATCACTTTAGAGAATAATATAATATTGTGATAGTGCTTACCATAAGAGGTAAAACTTGTCCACAGTAGAGTGTATGGGATGACTTTAGCCGGCACAAGGACTCACATTTAAGTACCAGGTAATGATTTTAGAGTAATTATTTTCTAAAAGAAGGTGCAATTCGTATGCCATCAAACATGGTTCATAGGTTCTTAGGAGATGTAATTAACATCAGCTGCAGTAACAATCCCATTAGTTGAAGTAGTGGCTACTCTCAATAACTTTGTGTATAGGCCCAAGTTGCAAAATAACTCCAGCATAATTTTGTGCCATTATAATTTGGGAAACAATTCCAACGATTAAACTTTTGCACTGGCCCTGAGGACGTTTGGTTAAATGATCATTCAAATCTATTAAACTGCAAAAAAAATATCACTGGACTTACAGTCTGCAAATTTAATAAAAAAAGGGTGAGATAATAACATCTGAAACTTGTTTCACACACAAATGTTCATGATACTCATTACAAGACCAATGGCATTTAAGTAAATTCCTGAAAAGAGACCAACTGAGATTTAGAAAAGTGAGACTATTTGTGGCTCAAAAACTTCTCATACATAAGAGAATTCATGAAGACCTTCCAAATATACAACAGTTGCTGCATTGAGAAATAACACCATACAAGTTGACTAGAATATGATAAAGACTTTTAAGCATGAAACTATGAGAGGTAAGCAATAAGCATACAGCAAGAATATCAATTGACAGTGATTATGATAATTGTAAAAGACTAGCAAGAGAGAAAAGTCAGAAAGGCAGGACTTTCAATCATTAAAAAAAATGCTATTGAATGCCCTATTCTATTAAATAAAAAATAAAATACAGGTATTTACAAAATGACAGAATCAGTATGCCATTTTTGACCAATGGCATAACAATTTCTGCAGAGAAGAAATGAAAGGTAATAAATTCCATGGAAAAAACATGCAGAAAAAGTTAGCCCCACAAAAGCATCACAGCTTGACAAGAAAATCATTAAGCTAAGACATAAAAACTATGACAAACAAGTACTTTGTGCCAGTTAAGTAGGATCCTTAGAGAAATGAGAAGGAAGAATGATGAAAAAGAAAACCTGAGAACAATATTTTTGTTTGAAGACTCACAGCTTTTCGTATCCATGAAGGATGATTTTTTTGTTCCTATATTAAAACCCAACATTTTGCACCATGTACTGGAAGAGTCATCAAGAGAATGAGAGTAAACTATCTTCAGCTTGGTCATATATAGAAGCATCGATGTCCGTTGCACCATTGTTGGATCGATTTGTATCTTGTTGACAAAGCCAAAAATGATGAGTTTTAAAATATGAACATAACGCAAAATTGCCCAAAAAAAATCATCCTTCATAGACTGAGAACAAAAGTTATAAAAGCAAAGGAATACTCAATGAGCAGAGCATAAAGAAATCTGAGAATGACAACAGCATAAATAGTGAAGCATACTCAGAAACAGAGGATAAGAATGGGAGCAATGTAAATTTGGTGAGACCTGGATCAAGAGTAATTGGACGGATTGTATCACCCATCAACAAGCCCTAACAAGCGTCGGACAATAATAATGATACTAGGGATACATTAATATGTCATTCAAACAAAAATTGAAGGATTAGGCTTGATAAGGCAGAATTGGGGCATAGTGAAAGACAAAATAGTTAACAATTTTCCACAGATAAAAACTTAAGCATCCATATCCAGGTTTTGAAGTATGCACTACATAGCCTACAAGTGAAACGAATGAGGAAGAGTTCTCAACCCCTGTACATCAAAATCTAGAATAGAATAAAAAGTGTTTATCAATGGAAATTGTTATTATTTACTTATCCATTTCATTATCAACCCATTTAAAAGAATAATATTTCTGAGGACAATGGTCAACAAAGAGATGAGGTGTTTTCTGGAAGGCCATACACTTTCCATATCAAACACATTAAGGCATGAAAGAAAGGCACGAGGAAAATTTATAATGCAACAGCAATTAGAATGAAGAGAATTTATAAAGAGATCTAAGTTACAAACAAAAACATTCAACTTGATTTAGAGGCATAGATGGGATGCTCAAGGCTCACAAGCTAAATCCATAAGACAAAGAAATATTAATTAACCCGGGAAAATTCAGCATAATCAAGTATGGAAATCACTAATACACCTATGTTTAATCAAAATTTAAGCTATGGATTTCAGCACTTAAACCTTTCACTGCCAACAAGTCACACGCAGGATGTGCTAAGACTGCCAGGGCATTTTTCATGTTGTTTCATAGTTTCCTCAGTGTAGAGCTAAGATATTTTCAAGCTGACAAGCCCTTAAATTGTCCAAAACCAAAGATTCTCTCAGTTTTGAAAAGTTATGTATCATGCATCACTCCTCTTTAGTTATATACAGAATTATTAAATAACTGAGACGAATGATAGTGGTGTGACACGGCTGGGAGTGAGGACTTAACACATTTAAATTTGTAAAAATTGCAACTTTTTAATTCCACCAATGTTAACATACCAAACATTGAGAATTCACTCAAGAATATAATTGTGAAAAATAATGCATTGACATTGCAATTTGAAGGTAGTGAAAATGAACACATTTTCAGGAATACAAAAAGATCAGTCAATATATCAGCCAGTGGTAATTGTCTAGAAAGAATCAAAGGTTGATGGAACAGCCAACTGGCAGTAAAGGAGTAAATGCATAAATTTTACAAGGAAATCATTAATACATGCATCAGACAGGGATAGACACCAAAGAACCACCCACATAAGTTATCCTGCGAGCCTCACAACTTCAATCAATGAATTAAATACAGCTCAACTTAAAGCCTGTAGGATTCTCTCTATTTAAGTACTTCAGAGCCAGTTTTCTAGTCTTAAAACCAAGAATCACCGTCACCAAGAATGTCATCATTACTATCCATGGCAAAAGAGGTACAATATGTCAGTATGTCAAAACTCCCTTGTGCCAGAGCCAGAATTATTCTTCTTCATTTATAAAAAAAAGCTGATAAGAAAGAAACTCAAACAGAAATTCAATTTCCCTGCCATAACTTCACCTCCAATTCTCATTTTTTTAAGTTAAGCATTCACCCTATGAGAAAACAACTCATCAGCTGCTGCTCTACAGAGGATTCTTCACCTAACCCTTTGCCTAGGATAACACATACAGGAGCCATTCAATTCCATGAGCTTGAATATCTGTTAAGAAGCCATGACCAGTTAAAAATGGGCCTTTACTGTATTATACTCATATCGCTGTAGTAGCCATAAAAACACAGTACTTATGAAAATATTCACCAAGTAATTTGATTGACAAAATTTTCATCACTTTAATTTATACCATGAAATGCTCTCATAAAACAAATTTCATTTAATAAAATATTTACATCAATGTACCACCAATTGTATTTAATTACAAATGTACATCTCCTAACATTCAAATTTCAACTTATTACTTGATAAAAATATCTCAAATTGTACACATTAAAAGTTAAATAAATAAAACACTGTCTATACAATAAAATTATGTCCCAATTCATACCACCAACCAGGCAAAAGCTTTGCAGCCTAAATTTTACTGACTAATTGTCAATCAGCTCATTAAAACAAACTGCAGGTCAAACATGATATGATTTGAAACCATACCCATCAAGTGATTGCAGAGGGGCGATAAAATATAGGAAAAAATATAGGCTAGTAGAGTAAATTACCTTGGAAAAGTATTCAAACATGAATGAATTCACTACAGACTATAAATACCTGGGGCAATGGGAAGCAAGATTGTTATTCCTTTCCTTCTAGAGTGAAAAAGCTCTCTTTGGCCAATAATATCATCAGTAATAATGATTCTTGCAGATAACTGCTCATTTTCCACCACCAAGTAATTAACCTACTAATTACTCCAATCCGGATTTGATGATGAGAGTCGCTCAGCTATTCAGGATATGCAGAGGATGAGCTCATGGTACCCACGAGGGACACCGGACAACTTTGGGGACCAGAATCAACATTAGGTGACTCCCTTAGGGGAAACATGAGCATCCGTGCATTGATGAATGACAAGTCGGGAAGATTGTGAATCACAGCTAAAGACTCAGGGCAAAGGGTGACACCTTCCACTTGCCTCCTCTTAGTCTTAGCTCTACTGCTCAGTGAGCTTTTTGATTTTTGCCCAGGTTTCTGCAAGGTGTCCGTGGCTAGAATTTGCTCGACAAGCTTCTGATGTGAGTCTTGTAGCTGCGACTTCTTTGTTGGTTGCAGGGGCTGCTGGGTAGGAGTTAAACACGCCGTCCCCACCTTCTCCTCTGGTGTTGATAAGAACTCCTTCTCAAGACCTGTAGAAGAGTATCACCATATGAATTCATTACCACAGATTTAATTCATGAGCTACACATTAACATTCACCTAAGACTGAAAAAGTGTTCTTGAGAAAAATAAAGTAAAAAATATAAATATACACCATTAAGCAGTCCATCATCCCACTAAATCTCACTTCATAAAGAAGAGCAGCTATTTCTAACACCAACGACACATTTTAAAAGTTTCATAAAGATGGATAGAGGGGTCTGAGCAGGCTAATTTAAAATCTAACAATACTATCAAGCATCAAACATTATTCTTTCAAGATAAACCCTCATGTTGCCAAATTGTTTAGAAGTATGTATCTACAAAAAAGCACACCAAGTGCTGAGCAAATGGACAATGAATTTCATGCAGAAAAAACTTGCAGGAACTTCACAAATTTGTGAGAACTCAACGCGGGTAAGGAGAGCCTTAATGGATGATGTAGCTGATTTTAGTTCGAAAAGTATGGAAACTTTACCCACTGCACTTAGCCTGAGTAACAAGTTGGCAAAACACTAAAAAAAATGGCTTGAAGAACACTCACATCTGGTGTAAGGAACACTATGTAATGACGGAACTTAGGTAGCAGCACCAGATAAAATTTACAACATAGATCTTGCCCAATGTTTTAGAGAACCAATGCTCACAATGACGAAACTGTACTCTTAGACAGTTGGTGTGTATAATATTAACAATAGGGTCACACATTCTATGCCACAGGAAAGAAAAATTTTAGGTTGTGAAAGCCTAATTCGAAAGTGCAACTACAGCACAGAAATTCAGGGATGCATGATTATTGGAAAATAATTGATTAATCCATAATCGGTTAATTAGATATAAAAATAGTGATAAAAAAGTACATTGATTAATTGCGTAGGAATATCTGGTAGTTCTATTAAATGACTGATTAACTTCTTCAAATACTTAGTGAACTCTTCGTTGTATTAAAGCAAATTTCTTTCGAATAGTTTCAATTTCAGATTAGTCTTTTAACTTGGCATCCCCTTCTTGTGATGATCACCAAGAAGACTTCAAGTGTATGGCCAGTTTAATGCAATGTAAAGAAACATACCCTGAAGACTATAGCTTAATTTTCTATCCCCTAAGGTGCATTAATATTTTATCTTTCCCTGCTTTCCATATTCACACATGCTGCCACATCATCTTGGAATTACCTTAACTTCTGATATATTGAGGGAAACACACATACAAAACATAAGCAGTACAGCATTAAAGAAACTAGGTTTTGTTAAGCGTATAATAGGCAAGTCCTCACATGTAAAAGTGAAAGAGAGATGCCACTTCGCTCTAAAATAAGCCTCGAGCATTAGGGACCCTGCGGGACGATTATGCAACTGTGAGAAGGGTGAGAGCAACGTCGTTGCCAAGGGCAACATCATACGTATGACGGAGGGTGATAGCAGCGATTATGTATCCATGATAGCACTTTTTATCACCTTCACGCCGTCATAGCATATCACGCTCGAAATTGATGGTGATAGGGGTGATAGGCGTCATAAGGTATTGGATATACGTGCGAATACGTTGAATAAATATTTAATTACAGTAGTCCATGCCCTATTAACTAACTTTGAGTTTATGAATGACTTTCATAAAGCACTACGATTAATTATTACAGGAGAATAAATTGTCTTAGTCCTTTAAAAAAATAAATTCGACTAATTAATTCTATTTTCAATGTTTATTGTTAACAATTCACAACTGTCATTATTGTAACTTGAGTTACCTAGACAGTATGATAGCCATGAATGTACGCCTTCATATAATAGACGGTAGGTTTACTGACATGTGTTCATTTCGCTCTTTATATATTTGTTTGCTAAGACAACCATGAATGACGGTAAGAGCTGCATAGATAAAGTGTTTGTGTCGTTTTAGGATTTGCTGTTATAATCCTATGAAATTTACGCACTATACTGTGGCAATGTACTGTAGGTGGACATATAAAACTTCAGCTGCTGTTCAGTTGCACAGCCCACTCGACTAATACTTTCAAAGGCACACTTGAATAACTCTGCGAATTATTTGATGGCTCATATATATGACAATTTCGAAAGAGTTCCAATATAGAAAGGAACTTAAAAAATTATACAAGTTTGTATTATGTTAATACTTAGGTACCTTAGGTGTAACGAATAACCAGCACGTCATCTCATACATATAACATAAACGGAACTAATACCGTTTAATGTGCACTGAAGTAATTTTCAATGAAATTAATAATGTGACAGAGAGGTTTGAATTCATAACAAATCTGCGATGCATTTGCAAGACATAGGTAACCTTTTATTACAAACGAAATCATAACGATAACAACATGATTTTCACTTCCACTATAATTAATATGATGTGTTAGGTACGTTATAACATATTTAACAGAATATATAATTCCTAAACATACAAAAATGAATAGTGTGGAGTACTTGAACTCTAGTGCCGCCGACATCGTTTCAGCCGCTCAACACGCCGCAATTGTTTGCTTGGAATGTGTCGATGATTTTCATTGGCTGTTCAGATTTTCTATTGCTACCAACCTACAGGAAGCCCATGACCGTCATACGTGCTATCATGGTGCTATGACGGTGCTTTACATGATCGCTCGATGACGTCGACCGTCATAGGAGGCCGTGATAGCTATCACCCGCCGTCATCGCTCTCACAGTTACGTAATCGCCCCGCTGGTCATAAATATTTAACCAAAAAAATTAATAGAATGTAAAGAAAAGCAGCACGCTTCATTAAAAGCTGCTACGAGCTAACACACAGTGTCTCCCAACTTTTAGAGGGATTAAGGTTGGAGACCCTAGAGGCTAGTTGGCAATAGGCTAGGCTTAGGTTGGAAGAGAAATTCAGAACTGGTGAGTTTCAGAGCGACATAGAGAATATTATCATGACGCCTTACTGCATCTCTAGGTCTGATAGAAATGATAAAATAAGAGAGATATATTGCCGAACAGATAAGTACAAGAACTCGATCTTTCCACGCACAGTAAGCAACAACAATAAAAACTAAGCTCCACTAAATACACACCCATAATACACATCAGCATTTCACCTCCCAAAACCTTACACCTTTACACAGCTGGTGACCTAACACCCCCTGCCACATGCCCATGCGGTGACTCGCAGGGTAGTATAAAGATGTAGATCATGAAGGTCAGGAGTAAGGTCTGCGATATACTAGGGACTGGGTTAACTTAACCATGATAGCACACCCAGAGAATACTTAAAGAGTCAAGTCCAAGATATTTATTCCAATTGCCTCAAAATCAGCAGAGTTACCACCACTGAAAGGTCATCACTTGCTTGATTGTAATTATTATATTTCTAATTATGTGAAAGAGGTAATCTGATTATAACAATAATTGGTCACAGGAAAATAATTAATTTTTTTCCATTAACTGGGCACAATAACCTATAATAATAATCCCAATCACAATGCACCCCAAGTGTTATTTATACAGCAAAAGTGAATCATTGGAAATGAATCATAACAATGATGAGGCTACATTGATTTTTGTGCCTTATAAGAAGAAAGACAAGTGCCCTTTTGTAAGAAAGACAATACTGATACATGCATAAAGAGACAATACTAATAAAGACAAAGAAAAACCAGTGTACATATATCAACATGCTCTGAAATAAGCTATAAAAGGCCAAATGATTAAAATATAGACGACCAATTATTTTTATAGAATTGGAAAACACAGCTTCTTTTACAGTACTAATTTTATAGTGTCAATGATAATCCTCATTTCCAATATCACTTTCTTCCTCCTCTTTTTTTAATTTATCTAATCAGTTGAGTAGTTTAATGAACAACAAATGCAGTGTAAGCAATATACACAGCAATCAATGCGCTGTTTTTAATTGTTTGAAAATTGGTAGCTGGGAACAAATATTAATGAAGAGCAGAGAGAATATCTAGAGAATTGGAAAAGAGGACTCCACTAATGTCAAAAAATGATCCTCCAAAAATCCTCCACAAAACAAAAGTAGAAAATTTTGTCCAATGGGAAGGAAGGCAAATTATTAACTAGCTAAATCTGCCACCTTTGGAGGCAGTTAAGCCCGCGTTTGTATTTTCTCTCACAAGACCTGTCCTAAACACTCACAAATACGCTCCAAAAATATTTAATAAATTTCAGCAACAAAACTGGTTGAGAAACACGAATTTCTCACTTAAATTCTAAGACATTGCATTAACTTTATTTAAAGCAAAAACGAAAATTAAAACTAAGTATTCATACCACTAATTGGCTATCTATAATTAAATAGTTTGTAAAAAGTCAAATTTCCTAGTTATAACGCCTAAAAATTGAACACGTTAAGACTTCTAATCCTATTCACAATGCATAATCTTTAGCTTTGAAAAACTTAAAAACAGAGTCAAAAACAATTGGGCGGGGATCGAACCCTCGATGCACATGCTGCAGTGTAATCACACTAACCACTCAGCCAACCATGCTTTGACCATCTCACTCTTGCTCGACTTCAAATTCTCTATCCATAAATCCGTTGTTGCTAGATCTCGGTCACCTGCAACTTTGTATTTGAAATTCCAAAAATTGTCCACCGTACGGCTCAAAACTAGCACACCTACCAAAAAAAAATTAGTGTAAACATTGACTCATTAGCGGTATCTCAAGTCTGCACACAGCCAAAGCCCAAATACTATTATGTGGATTTGTAATGGTTCCCTCTGCAAATTACTAACAGTTCAGATGCATTTAGGCAAATCCTCATGGTGCCTCAATCAATTTTAAGATATAACCATTGTTTTAGGCATGCGAGCAGCATAGAGATCCAGTCAATATGGCATATAATGGACTTAAATTACAGTACTTTCGGGCCTGTAAATACACTTTCTTACCAGAAAATACGATCGAAAATTGGACAGCATCCCATTGGCAGAGTGTATATTGCAGGATTATCCAACCATCACACTCCAACAATCTCCTCCTCTACCCTTCTTTCCCATCCCTCTATTTCCCCACCTAATACCACTTTTTTCAGCACTCACAGTCAGAGGCCATGTTCAAATCCATATTGCTGCATTTTGCAAACACACAGTTTTCCTGCAGCAGGCTTTTCAATTGAGCACATGACAGTGTTTCATTACAGTTGGTCTCTTGTGTCACTGCCCAGAGTTTGCGTGACCCAGGTGAGTCAGTTTATATTGCTTCCAGAGCCATATTGTATAGCATCATAGTGGTTGGTGCATTGGTCCGGCAAACCAAAGGTCCGCGGTTCAAATCCTGGTCCAGGCCGATTTTTTCTCGTGGCAATTTCATCATATTTTCAGTAACATAATTGATAGAAAATGTCTAATTCTTCCAGAAAGAGAAAGTGCTAGGTGTAAGACATTTCAATGGAGTTGAAGATAGTTAAAAGGGTATCCAAGGGAGATATCCACTAACTGAAGTGCATAGTAAGTAAGAATTGGGGTGGTCGCTAACTTTGACTTGTTCACTTGGAGAGTAGGCTGAGAAAGCATGAAATTACAGGGCTCTAAACTCCTGAGAGTCGACCACGTATTGCCGCAGAAGAGGTATGTGCAGGGATTGGCTACAGCTTGGGGAGGAAGAATCTGACTCCGAGGAGCATCGGTTGTACAACTGTGAGCCAGCTACCTTGATGTGAGTCTCAGAAGTTTGAAAAAAAAAGTGAAGGAAATTTCACCAATCAGCATAATTAGATTCCTCGAAAATTAGAGTAACAAATTGCAATCATGAATTTAAATTCTTAATGATGGGCAAATATCATGAGTAGGTATATCAAGACTTTAGCATTGTGGGTCTGAAAATAAGATTCACCACCAAAAGTTCCACGAATTGATGGAGGGTATTTGTCACATGTAGCCAACAGACATCAACTTTAGTCAGCAAAATATTTCAGAGAAGTAAATGGGGTGAAAAATTACCTGATGTATAAAATTATATTAGAGGATTTCATCCCAATATGCACAAAACACTTCAAGAAGGCATGGTGCTTAAACCAAGACCACAACTACTACACAATTGTACATGAATAGATTATCCACAGCTTTTGATAACTTGATTGGGTTTCCCCTTCCGCAGAGATAATCGGCACTCCACTACATTTTTTCTAAACTTAAATGAAAGCCAAATACCTGCAGTGCACCTTATTGACCAGGAAATAGGGCATATATTTCAATATTTCATTTTGCTTTCATGCTGTAGGTTTCCATCTAGTATTCTCTTCTTTCATCCATGATTCACAAGACCAAAATACCAATAATGATATTCCCTCCCCACTAAATGGCATATTACAGATACTACCAAACAAATTGAAAGAGAATTACCCAGTTGAGTTACAGACTATGGCGGAGTTAGCCACAGAAACCTAGACAATAGAATAACTAACCTGGGGGACAAATTGATGAAGACTCAACCTGAGGCATTGGATATGGAAACATAAATTACCATAAAAATTTATTTTGTCAGGCATCAAACAATTTTTCATGGCACAGCTCCATTGTTAACATATATAGCCAATAGAATTATGAATAAATGAATTCACTACAAATTTTCCTATTAAATCTTCAGCTGCAAATGGAGGAATCCAAAAGATTCAGAAGCAGATGACACAACTAACTTAAAATCTATGGCTGAAATTTCAGTTTTTAACTAACATACTTATATGTATGCGCACAAGGTTCATCTATTATGTGGGTCAACTGTTCATAAAACACAAGGAGTGAGAAGTTTACTTATTAAAATGGCATACGAAGTTATCAGCGAGATAGCATTTGCCTTAGTTCAACTGATCACCCTCACAGAAAAAGTGAGGTCATGAAGTGGTTTTCCCAATTTACTTCATGTAAGTGACTGACAATAGATTTAATACTTGACATACTGGAACAAAAGCCCTCTCAGAACTCAGCTCATGATGATACCACATACCTAGGCATAAATGTGTAAGACTAAACACCAACACATTCGTGTAGCCTAAAAAAATATGAATACATGTCTTAAAATTCCAATTATGCTATGTAAAATTTGAAATTTCTAAAAAATAATTGACAGCATTATTGGAATTTTATCATGAATACTTCAGAACAACCTCAAATGCATAATAAATGAAAGACATTCAGCTTCAAGTTTCACACACTTCTTCCTTCTCATTGAAATAAAGATAAAGCTCATTCTCCTTAACCTAGATATGTGACTCTATTTATTACAAACAAAAACCCCTGACATATAATGCATCAAACTTAGCATAACAATGACATTAAACGTCATTCCCAGAAATCACACTGAGTAGTAAGACTGGCCAGTTATTTCTGACAGTCCTACAAGCCAGCCAGGACTTAAAGGCACAACAAATATAACTCCCCAGAAAACTTTCCAGGCAATTTCAGGAGACACGTAAGTCGGCACAAAGTATCGCCCAAGGTGCTATTACTAGATAAATTTTGCAGTGCTTTTTATCTTTAATAAGAGAACATAAGAAGTAGTAAACATATAGGCCATCTCAAAGGGAATCGAAAACTTTCAGGTCTTAGTTGACCTTCACACCTTAAACCTAGAAGTTATGAATTAGTGGTAAACAGAAGTACGTATAATCACAGTGATTGACGAAATTATTATGAAAAAATTACTATGAAGTTAGTTGCAGACATGCAAAAAGATGTGTGTCTCTATAAAAACATCCACCATTGCCATTAAATGTGACATAAATGATTAACAATACATCATTCCACAATGCTCCACTAATACATTAAAAGCTGATTCACACAGCATTTGTTTCTAAACTTGAGGAACTGTTTCCATCAGTTATACAAAAGGTCATTATACCACCATCTTACACTGACTTTAGCCAAATACTGGGTAGGCAAATTCATAACTAGATCATATATTATCAAAATAAAAAAACAACCAAACCAAGGGTCACCAGGTGAGAAATATACTCAAGTTGCAGGAATGAATTCGGAATTAGTCCACCCAATATAAATATAGATTTTATGGATTACACTGAATAAATCAGTGTGTCTGCTTAGGAAAAAATATCAAGTTATTCAAAATAGGTGTTAAAAGGACCAAATGAAGAAAGGAAATTAGGCACATTCTTTTGGAAAAGTAATTTTTGCCGCAAAGTAAATATCATTTCTATACTTCAAAACGTTTCACAGATGAAGTACCAAGTACAACTTAATCACGATGTGGTAATCATTTGCATTGCCACTAATTTAAAAATGCATCCTCATTAAGTTTCTAAAATATGCACATATAATCATCATTAGTTTTCCCAGACAACAAATTATTTTAACACCAACCTCTAAACTTATTTTAATCGGGAAACAGTCACTGGTCCATGAACTCTGCAACAAGCTCATTCAGGACAGAGAATCAAATACTGTGCTCAGCAGCTTTGACTAACACAGAGAGACATACACATCCATTCCTTTCCTTTCAGGCTTTCTTAGAAGAGAGTAAATGCCAGCATATTTACTTACTGGCAAGTCTCCAAGCAGCATCGGTAGGAGGAGCGGTGGAGGAAGAGGAGGAGGAGGCAAAGTTATCATATGTCGTGAAAAAGTCCAGGTCTAGGAGGGCTGACCTATGAGTTGCTACGTGTTTGTGCCAAGCACCAATCATCAAAAGCAAGGGTGTCCCAAAATTTAATAAAAAAAAGATGGGGAGAGAAGAGAGAAGAACAATTTGTTAGTTAAAGGGAGGCAAAGCAAACCCACAGATACCCGAAGGGGAGGGGGGATTTTTCCTTCTCTTACTGACATTACGATGACCCAGTCACCAAGAAAAAAGACAAAAAACAGTCAGAAATAAAGAGAAACGGAAAAAAACAAGCTAGCAGTGCTTTTCACCAACATTAATAGCAACATCTAAATACCTGGGTTATCTTTATAGTATTTATGAGATATTCAAAAACCTATTCTAAACACAACATAATGTAACACTTCAAATTTTTAGTTTGTATTTTAGAAAGCCCAATGTATCCTAGTCAACACTAAAAACCCTGTTTGTTAGTATGGAATTCAAATGATAGTTACTTATTACACTCTGATGCAACTGATTGATCAATTAAAAAATAAATTACAATGATAACCATTTTACATCACACCATAGAGTTGGTTTAGAGAATATTTTTGGAAAGACACCCTGCCACTAATATCAATGCTCTATGATGTGCCCATAGCTCCTTCCAATTCAAGAGGCTTTAGCCATAAAATACTACACAAATTTTTCACTGAGATGACTACATTGTTGAAGCATGTAATTGCAGAAATACGTAAAATTTCACAGATGACATTTCTAGATATTCAAAGAAGCTGTGGATTATCACCTTCAGTTCCAAAGCAAAGAAAACATTAGGCTGTCACATGTCATTATTTACAGAAATCAAGTCAAAAGTTTAGATGGTTTTGATTTCACATATTTCAATTTCTTCTCAAACGAAGAGAAAAATTACAATGAAAACAATATCTTATGGTAACTTTGTGGCATATTTCCATTGCCATATTTAATTGTAACTTTTACTGCACCACAGAGATAAAACACAAAAATAAAGAATGGAACTCCATCCGATTTTCAGATCCCATCTCTAATCGAGTTGTTAATTCATTCCCCAAAGACGAATTTTATATATCACTTAAGACCCCATTTAATTTTAAGAATATGTTTGTAAAGTGTAAGGACTCAAACCAGAAAAGAGGGGTGTATGCCCTAAATTGTAATGACTGTAGTCTACATCTACATAATACCCTGTGGGTCGCTGTGTGGGCGTGTGGCAGGGGGTGTTAGGTTACCAGCCGTGTAAGTTGTAAGTTTTTGGGGATGGAATGGTGACCTGTATTATAGGAGTGTATTTACAGGATCTCAATTTTTATTGTGGTTGCTTTTTGTTCACGGAAAGAACGAGTTCTTGTACCTATCTGTTCGGCAGTGTATCTCTCTTATTTTATCGCATTTGTCAGACCTAGAGATAGAGTTTGGAGTCATGATAATATTCTCTATGTCACTCTGAAAAATATCAGTTCTGGATTTATCAAGCAACCTAAGCCTAGCGTGTAGCCTCAAAAGTTTCTAGGGGCTCCCACCTTCCTCCCTCTAAAAGTTGTGAGACACTATATGTAAGTTCGTAGCAGTTTTTAACAAAGCACACTGCTTTCCTTTGTATTTTATTAATTTTTTGGTTAAATCTATTTGACCAGGGTCCCAAATGCTCACGGCGTATTCGAGATGTGGCCTAACCAGAGCAAAGTAGTATCTCTCTTTGACTTTCACAACCAAGGACCTTCCCATTATACGTTTAACAAAACCTAGTTTCTTTAATGCTGTGCCACATATGTTCTGTATGTGTAATCCCCATGATATATCAGATGTTAAGGTAATTCCAAGATATTTTACTGTATCTGAAGATTTTATGTTTACTCCACCCACAGTATAAGTACGGCATTTTTGTGATGACTTTTGTAGGAAGTGAACTATGGTGCCTTTGTTGGTATTTAAAAGGGCTGATCACACTACCTTGAGGAACACTGGATGTGACTTCGACCACATCAGAGCTAAAACCATCAAAAACTACTTTTCGTTTTCGATCACTGAGAAAGTCACTTATCCAAACCACTATTTTTCTATTAACTCCGCATGATTAGTGTAGTAGATGTATTAGTGTGTACACTGGGCAAATACAAAGAAATTTTAACATTAGGACCAAGGAATATTGCAGTGTTTTTACAAACAATTGTGAGAATAGTAGCAACTTTGCCAAACACCTTCTGTACAATGGTCATGGCAGTGACTTAATATCCTTTTCAAATATCTTTGCGACTGGCCCTTCGTGCATACTTGGAACGGTTTGAGCAGCGTCGTGGCAGGAGGTGTGGGGTCATTGACACAAGGGAGGTGGGGTGGGGAGAGATGGAGGTGGACGTTGCCATGTATTCTTTCAGGAAGATCACCATAGCACATCAAATGAACGAATGCAATGGAGGTTTGGCAACATAGCTAACAGACTCGCAAAGCATACACGACGGAGGTGTGAGAGCGACAGAATTTCCAAGAAGCTAGGCTCCGCCTACTACTTCCTGGTTGGTTATCGCGAAGTCATGTGCCCTCTTCCCGCACCCCCAAAAAACTTAGGTCTGCCTCTCAGTCGCAAAGATTTTTGAAAAGGATTCTAGTAATGAATATTTTACATTGTAACAACAGTCCACATGAGCTTGATGGCCTGGAGCAACTAAAAATTTTGAGAAGAATACATGACCCAGATGTATGTGTTGTTAACGAATGCTTGTTTCCTTCCCCCTCCCCTATCCTTGAGGCAGCTTATATTGGTACTTGCCACTTCCCCTTTCTTCACCCCCCACTTCCACCCTTTTTTCATCCCAACACATAAGAGAGTTCCCAACCTTTGATTGCAACTGACGATGATGCTAATGTATTGAAACCTGGATTGTGTTTTCGTGTTTCATCTCTGTGGCATAGAAAAATTGCAACAATTTTGCCAAGATGATGGAAGGAGAGCATGGAGGAGAGATGGAGGGGCTGCCGAAGTTAATGGCATCACACCAATGAGCACTTGAAAACTTCTATCCAAATGAGTCTGACAACCCAGAGAGAGAGGGAAAGATAACACATGGAAAATCACAAATAAATATCATTTAAATAATTCCATCAATTCATTTAATCTGTTTAGGATCAGCAGTGCCTATTCAATTACATTTCATACAACTTCTGTGCAGTGATACGAATTCAACACAATTTACCTTCAGGTTTCCATCATCACCGGCAGAATGAAAATAAATTCTCCCAATTTTGTTTGAGTCATTCGACATGCATCATTTTCAATGTTTGAAGGCCTTTACTGTCCAGCAAAAGATGATATTAGATTGAGGGTAGAGAGAGGGTGAAATTTAAGAACAAAATATGTATTTACGCAATTTTATGATGGAATCTCCTTCAAGTAAATTGCTCTACTTGCCATAACTGCCTTTACCTTCGCAACCCTAAAATACAACAATAAGTTGTACACAACAGCACCAAATATCGCACCTGTTTCATGAGCTATGTAAGCTGAAATAAACTAACCAGTAAAATGAGAAGCCTACTAATGTTTTACTTGCAATGTCCACATTTTTTTATTACCATTGCTTGCAACTGACATTCCATTTCTTGAATTACATTACCTACTACGGAAGTGTAGCTGAGAAACGGGGAGTTTGCAGCAAAATCTTTTCTTAAAAAAAACTTTCCATTATTTTGAGAATTGAATGAGAATAAGGAAAACTATGGTTTCAAAACTATATAAATGTCTCAGCATTCAAGATAAAAAGGTTGAAATACTGAAGATACCAGAAAAGCGAGATATGCCTAGTTATGTAATTTCCTCATATTCAACCACTTATGGCAAGGAATATCCAGGGACACAAGAAAATGATTACACAAACTCTTTGACAGTGGCCATATGAAGAGCTATCTTCAAACAGCCATAAATAATGCAAATGATACCCAAATGAAATTCTAACATGTTTTCATGTTCTGGACATCAATCAGTTTCTGATAATGATCTTAGGAAAAATCACACTAAGATCACACTGTGTTAGAGATATGTCAATTGTTTGCACTTGAACACAATGCAATGGCAAACTTAAATAGTTGGGGAGCTAATTACATGGAATTTTGCATATATTGTTCGAAAGATAAAATGTATATTCCACATTTTTTATCAAAAACTCTGACTGGTTTCACCACTCTCTCTTAAGTGCCTTGTGGCTTTCATCTTCCAGCTTGATATATGAATAGGCATGATAAACAATCTTGTTTTGGTCATATACTTTGAATGATCAAATTACCCTTTCACAGTAAAAATGTAAGTGATCTTTTCATAAGAGATGTAAAGAAATACAGCAACGTGGATCATCATCCATCTTCCACTTTCTTTTAATTGCGAGACAAATCATACAGATTTCAACTAACTTCCTAAGATAAAAAAAGATGATCCACTCCAAAATATAAATTCCTAATTTATATTTAAAACCTCTGGATTTAACAACTTCTGATTAGGAGCGCTTCGATTATAAGTTGATCTGAAACCATTACAGGGAAACAAGCATGTCTGGTAAGCTGAAAGACACACAAATAATATATGCATCACAAAATTATGAGCATGAAAGGAAAGGATTTTCCTTTTAAGCAGCAAACAATTTAGGATTTGACATTGCTGGAAATAGAATGACTAAATGAAGTATCTTATTCAACAATGTTTGATTGCCAAAAATTGAATAGCTAAGTTTAATTTCTTCCCAGGTCAGGAAATTCCTTCACCCTGAAACTGGTTGTTGGAATAAATTCTTCATGGGCTAACTAAATGGAACTTCCTTGGCTCATCATGGCTTCGGCTGTCTGAGGATACTTTTAGACATTTCACAGTAAGTTGGAACACAGTATGGAAGGTTACCATCCTTTGCAGTGCCTGAACAATGAGCAGCTATCCTTGCAAATGGTAATGGCGCTTTACTGATTAGTTTCAGCATGATTTCACCAGTATGCCATAAGAGAAACCGAAGCCCAGTAGTACCCTAAGATAGCTTTCTCTATTCTAATCAAGCTAGGATCCGGTCTAAAAGGACTGCCTAAAGAGACAGCATAAGGCTGCTTGCAACCCACCACTATGGATGCATACATGGAGCACTGACACAACAGAGTGCTTGATTGTTAATTATTAACACAAATCCCTGGCAAAACAAAGAAGTAGTCACATCCATATCCCAAAACAACGACACAAAGAAAGCCTGATTGCATCTAACCACCACCACATACGTAAAGGCAATAGTAGCTGACAAATCAGGGGCATTAAGGCAGGATAATGACATAAGACTCAGTCCAATACTCACATTCAAGAGGGTTAACTAGACCACTGCTGTTCCAGTCAAATTGAGCAGCTGGAACATTCTCCTGCAAATTAAATAAAAGAACAGAATTTAATGTTTCAGATTGAACTTTACGCAGGGATTGGGCTAGTGTAGTCGCTTAAGTAATGGCATCCCAGGCAACGAGAGATCGTTAACCAGTTCAAGAAGTTTTCCAGAAAAACTCGCCAAATTCAAGGGTAGCATTCCACATTTATGATGGAGGAATCATTAACCTTATGGAAATACATTGTTTATCCAACTGGATGAATTAAAATATACGTTTGGGTAGTAATTTGATAGCCATGATGTACTTACACACATTTATTTCAAAAGATCATCTCACAATTAAAGCAGAACTTTTCATTTACCATAAAAGATAATCCAGGGAAAAAGAAAACTCAGTATTTTGAAAAGTTCATGAGTCATTATAATTTTATGCGAGGCCATTTTTCATTTTTTTAGTCTCTCTTTACAGACAGTAATATGAGCAAAAATACTGGTATATCACTTGAAGATATAAATACTAATAAAATAGAGGTGTAATAATATCAATTGCTTCAGAGATTGGAAAAAATATGGTATCCTTGAGTATGTGATAATTTTTGCTGGTGACAAATTCAATAACATAGATTGATGATAACATAGAACCTTCTCAATGTTTCTCAACTTTGGTTTGTTAACAACACACTGCTATGCTACTGACACAGCTGAATTTCTGTATGAAATTTCATTTTATAGAATCAACTAATCTGGCAAAACACTTCCCATTTTTCTTCATAGTATTTTCAACAACACTCCCGAAGTCTTTTCTTTGAAATGATTTAGAGAAATAAAAACCTTCACACCACACAATACAAAATAGGTCATCCAAAGCATGCTCCTGTTACATATTATGAATCCATATTGAGGTACGGAGCCTCAGTAGAAGGATGAGACAAACTGTAAAAAGGTTTAGTAACTAAATATTATTCAAATGATAGCAGATAAAAACATTATTTCTTTCAAAGGGAATGACATATTGCAGCTCACCATCAATTTATCTCTCTTCTTCAATAACTTCATACTTGGCTACGACAAGTGCCAACCTATGCACTGAGTTTTGCATATCTTGGTAGTGAGAGGATGTTGCTCACTATGCCTCTGGAATCCAAGGTAGAAAATACCTGTCACAAATTGTAATGTGAAACTCTCAACAGAGCTCAAAATGTTTCAATTCTTTCATGAGCTTTTTTCACTCCACAGAACATGCTCACAATCCATGATATAATGTGATATAAATGATCACTACCAATTATTCCCTTGGCTTTATGTTTCCAGAAGTACTGGGAGCGTAATACGGAATTTAAGATGGAGGCCACGGTGTCAAGATCAGGTCTCTTATACTTGTTCCATCAGGAATTTTGTTCTTCCATAAAATTAGCAAGGGCTCTATAAAAAATAAAGTTAGAGAATCATAACTTTCAAAAATCACTAACAAAGGATGGGAGAATGCTGTATTAAATTCTGATGACAACTGAACTAAAATTAATTATGCAGTAATCCAGCCAATTCCAGAATTTCTGCTGGAGGCTCGAAAAATGGGATCTTTTATCATTATCATTCCATTGGTTTGCTGGACCAATGCACAGACCATTACACTATCCAGGCTTCCTAATTCTCATGGCAATTTTGGTGGATACAAGGCAACTAGATCTTAGGCCCTTAGGTCCCGGTACAGGCCGAATTTTTCTCATGGCAATTCCATCAAAAAAAACTTCACCAGCTACGTTTGAATATTATCATACCAGTAACAGAATTTGGACTGCAATGAAAACATTTTGATTGAATCTATCCATCAGAAAATAAAACGGGCTACATATGGACATTTGTTTCATTACAATTGGTCCATGCATTCTTTTCGTATTCAACTTCAAACTCAGGGTCTGTATTCAATTGGTACATGTTCAGGGTGCCAGCTGCCACTTTGCTCATAGCCAGTTGTCATAAATAGTGGGATATTTCAAAATTTGAAAGTATAAATAGAGGGATAGGATTGCATTACAAGGATAAAAAATTGTTGGGGTCTCAAAAAAATGTCGTAAATTCTGGGGGTATAGAAGTGATGCACACAGCCATAAATGGCTAAGTTTCACATGATTTGAGCAAGAAAATGAGGGAGTATTTTTTACTATTATAGAAATGCCACTATGATCATGTGATGCCAAACATGAGTGTCTTTATGGAGAAAGCATTGACACTATCTTAACTTCTTTAGTACATCCCACCTAACTTAAGAGACAGTCAGCACAGGAATACTTTGAGGAAACCTGGGACATCTGACCTTTGTAAAAAGCACTGATACTGTAGTCTACACTTGAAGACAAAAGCAGTTCCTCTAGCTACAATTGAAGACCTCAACTGCATTTACATACTCATCCTACGATTTCCTCCCTTCCAAGGTCCAAGGCTACCAAACTCCTCTCTTCCATACCTCACCCATTCCACCTTCAACCACGTCAAAATCCTCCCCTCCAATGGTGACATGCCTTACCACTAATTTCTTTTACTCTGAGACGGCAGCGAATGGACATCACACTGCTCACACTCTATTTTTACCATGAGATGATGAAGAGTCACATCACTCAGCTGATTTTGACAGAGAAAGCCTAGTATTGAGCACATGCAAAACTTGTGAATGATTAGGGGTTTTGAATTCGGTATATAGGTAGGCTAATCCTTAAATATTAGGTTTATATTTCTGTTAGCTGCTGAAATATACTTGCTTTATTAGTTGTTCATTCAATATAACTGCTTTGCTCCTGAGTTCCTCATTTTCTCACCTTAACTTAGGAAAGAGTTACACAGGCGTTCTCTACACAGGCGTTTTGGGTGAGAAAATCTTCCCCTATCCCATTCCATTCATGCTTTACCATCATGATTCAACTTCAGCAAAGTGACAATGTGATAATCTAATGAGGACTGCCACATCGGAGGAGCTACCCATTACACGTTATTATCAGTTTTTAGGATAAAGGAAAAATTCCTTGAAGGCAGGAAAAACGTAATCAACGTAGATGTTTACACCTATTTACAGTCCCCACTGCATTTACTCCAGAAAAAGATTTTATTCGGGAGAAATAGATTTTCCACAGCAAAAAATTAATTTCATGTAACAAATTAAACTACTTTTTGTCAAATTTACGAATGAGGGTAAATTTAAAACTTCACATTAAGGGCCATCATTATAAATATAATACAGAATGAATCATAATAAAATTCCTCCTATCCTCGTTTAAATAAAAAAAATGCCACCTCACTGCAATTCTACGCTTTTCAACTTAATTTAATGATTTTCCATTCTCTCAATCACATTTCATCACTGATAGTTCTCAGAATGAAACTGCTTTACCTCAGAATTAGGTATGGCATTTGTCCGAGTGGGCTGAACAGCTGAGGGTGGTTGATTTCCAGGTGGCGGTCCTAATTTCTCCTTTGGTGGCTTGCTTACTGATGGCGCTGGTGGAGCCCTAACTGGTTCCAATGGATCAAAGCCTAAATTGGCAGCAAACCGTGGCACAGCCGTAGAATTCCACCGTGGTCCAAAAAGCTGCCATGGAAAATAATTCCCGCAACATGACAGAAAATGGACACACAATAAAGTTACAACAGAAACAGGGGGTAACAAACGAAAACACACTTGAGCAACAAGGCCATTATCCAAATGGAAGTAAGCACAAACAAAAACTATCAAAATGAATGCAAGTTAGAACAACTTCAATAAATGAGAGACACGTGGGAGTTATGTAATAAGAGTGGTAAAGATATAGGCCAGGTTTTAGTAGTAACCTAAGCAAGTTTCAAGTAGAAACTAATGCTAAAATGAGCACTCAAAGACATTAAAACAATGAGTACCCCAACAAACATTTAAACATTTAGTCATTGGATACCAACCTACAAGCAGCAATGTAGTAAAAACATGAAAGCAGAATGAGAACATAAAAACAAATGCCACAGAACAAGAACTTTCCAAAGTATACTCTTTACATTTTGAAATATGATACAACAAACTGACTCAACCAGGTGTAAGTATATTATTAGTATAATAAGGAAGGCACGACCATCTGGGCATGGGAACATGGCTGAGCAGTGCACTTTCTGGACAGAGGAAGAGAGGAGCCATTCAGATTGTGCACTATCTCGCCTCCCATTGCCCAAACAGGAAGAGGGGAGCAAATTAGGCCATGCACTATCTCATCTCCCATAAAGGACCAAGGAAAAGAAGAATATTAAGATTGTCGCAAATGGGTAAGATGAATGGCGTCAGCACTTGGCGGCCAATGAGTTGGAAGGGGTGTGGTCCCATGGTGATGCCCTCTGAGGGAGTGTGGGTGTGGGAGTAGCGCGCCTCGAGGAGTTTCGTGGGGACCTTGGTGCGGTGTAGATGCAGAAGGTGGAATAAAGTCTGTGTCAAACAAGCTACCGACTTGCTCCCTGATTCATTCCCCCCCCCCCCCACCCCCCCGAACCCACAATCATCGTGGCGGATATACTTACACAGGTTACTTTTACGAGCTAAAAGAATTGTATACACAAATGCATTAACAAAAAGAATAGGGATACCTGCACACCAAACATATCAAGACCAAGCTTCACAATCCTATGAAGTCACATCCTACGAAGGTATTTAACAATCGGGCATTCATAAAAAAATAATCACAAAACCAACTATCATATTTAATGAATAAAATAACCACATAATGAGGATGTACATGATAGATTTGAGAAATTCAGCCACATGATAGCACGAAGTGTTAGCGATAGCCTGAAATTTTTCAAACCATTAAGTAATCAAATAAATTCAAGTTAATCTTAATGAATATCCTCCTGATGAAGTTATTGCCTAAAGCTAAAAGGATAACATCAACACTTACGATATTTCGTGAATCAATTGAGAGCGCAGAAAGAAGTGCCTTGTTCGAAGAGGACCCTCCCCACTGGTATGACAGCGCATGCGTGCTCTCCACATCACGCAATTGCTTCCACACCTGCCCAGTAATCAGATTTGCCTGCAGGTCTTCTTCAACATCATCCTTGTCTTCACTCTCTGGCAAGCTTTGAAAGGCAACCTCAGCAAGGGATTCCACACGAGGGTCAACCTGAAAGAATGGACCATAATAAGCAAACAGAACACATTGAATTCAGCGATTTTGGGCAATTTGCTGCAGTAAAGTGAGTTGAAATTGAAATAATGACAATCTGTATTTGTCTAGAGTATGTCAGAGCACTAAATACACAAGTATAATACATTAGTTAATTAGTTTTAAAACTTATACAAGAGCATAAGTGTTGACAAAAGAAAATGATAAAAATTTTCAAACCTAGAGTTTAACTCAGTCATGCATAATATAACTCAGTAATTGACATAATATTTTAAAGCAGGATTTGTATTTATTTATTGACATAATATCACTTTTGGAAGGAGGTAGTGAATTGAACAATGAAATGTAAATTTAGTATTGCCTGCTGTAACTTACAATAAACTTATTAGTTCATTCAGCACCTGGAGCAGATGGAATTTCCTCATGAGTTCCTTAAGTATGTAAGGATGAGGACTCTAAATTAGTAACACAGGTTCATTCGTGGCCTTATTCCAGTGGGCAAATGCCAACGGACTTTGAAAATAATGTATCATCCCCATTGTGACATTTTTTGGGACCCTCTGCAGTCTATTTACCCTATGGACTTTTTAAGGCCTTGCCCAAGGTGTGCTCACTACGTAGGCCAACACCATTGGGCTAAGGACATTGAGCCAACAATGCTGACAATTCCTGCAACTCCTGAATTCAGAACTCCTGCCAGCAACTTATGCCACAACCTTTCAGCTGCAACCTCTCCGCCCTGTTTCACTTAAATAGCAGTTGGCACAAGATAACTACGAGGAAACCTGAGGCCATTAATCATGGCACATGGGCATATTACAGTTTTCCACAGTTAGAGACAAAAAAACAGTTCCCTCAGCTCTAATTGAAAACCTCAACAGCAATTATATACTCTTCCTACTATTTTCCTCCCCTCCAAGGCTACCAATCGCCTCTATTCCAAAACTCACCAAATCCCCCTTCAGCCTTGCCAAAAACCTCCCCTCCTACGGAGCCATGTCTTATCCCTCGTCCTCTTCTTTCCTTGACATAGCATGAAGTGCACATTGCTCAGCTGTTTTCGACAGGGAAAGTCTGAGCATTTGGCACTTAGTTAACATGAAGATTTGGCACTTGGTTAAATTGGTGATTAAATTGGAATTTTTTGAAGCCACAGCACAAGTTGGCTGACCCTCGAAATAATTGGTTTGTAATTCGCAAGCTGGTGAAATATTCTCGTTTTATTAGTGATTTATCCAATATGCTTGTTTTGTTCCAGTGTTCCTCTTATATCTCACTCAAACTTTGGAAATATTTTGTCTTATGACAGGCATTTTTGGAGAAAAACCTATACCCCTCTCCCATGGATGATTCACCTTCCAGAAGGTGACAAGAGCTGAGAGATGAGAAGACTATACAACAATGGTCCTAAGAGCACGAGTAGCAAAACTTCTGACCACAAATCTGGCAAATTACTGCCCCTCAGAAATTCTAATCCCCATATACCATGGTTTATTTGAATCCGTGGCTAAGTACAACAGTGTCTGTTGGGGAACTCAGCACAGGAAAATGTAAAAAAGGTACTTACACTTCAAAAACAGGCTATAAGGGTTATTTTAAAATTAAAACCTAGTCTTGCCGGAAATATTATAAACAGCAGAAAATTATGACTATCCCTAGCATATACATGCATAATGTGATTCTCTATGCAAGCTACAAAAACATTTCTCTGACTAGCAATACAGATGTTCATCAATATAACACCAGAGGCAAATTCAATATTTTACATGATTATTGCAGGATATCAATACTTCAAAAAACCCTCTCTGGGAATTCTCTGGGAAAATGTTATTTAATAAGCTTCCTTTAGAAGTAAAAGCAATGTGCAGCCAAGAAAAAAAAGTCCAAAAATATTTTCCAAGATTTTTTTGTAAAAAATGACTTTTGCAGCATTCAAGAGTACTTATATAGAGAGATAAAAAAAGTAATAACAATGTAAAAACTCCTTTTTCTTCTCTTTTTGAGAAACAACTTAGTGTGAATTTTTTGTAGAGTTGTAGATTTTTTGTTAATTTTTATATTCTTGATAAAAGCCATACAATTGTAATCTTGGCCTTTTATAGTTAATAAATCAATCAATGGACCTTAAAAAAGTACTATCCAATGAGGATTGAAATAGAATGTAGACTACAATGAAGATCATAGGAGTGTTATTTAATAGCAGAAGACCAATATGCAGGCTGCAAAAGGAACAGTTGACAGAGATAAAATGTGGTGTAAATGCAGACTAAGCAGGGGTGAGGGAAGGTGTATGACAAGGATACTTCTTGTTGCCAATGATCTTCGAAATATACATTGAAAATGTCAAAAATGAAATAAAAGATAAATGAAAACAGGTATACAAGAGGAGAAAATTTACAAGCTACACTATACTGATGACTTGGTAATCTTGCTGAGAACAAAGATGATGAGAAAACTGAACTGTATAGATGAAATTCTATAGAGATAAAACATGAAGATAAATGTTATGAAAAACCAAGATTATTTTTTGTGGAAAAGATCAAGAAGATAGAATCACCACCAATAAAGTAAGCAAGGATGACATTTTCAGCAAAATAGCACAATTAAAGAAGGCATTCCACCAGAAGAGAAGCCTATTGACAGCTTGCCACACCAGCCTGGAAGCAAGGAAGCACTTTGTTCAAACACGTACCATTCGGAGCATGCATTTATATGGCAGTGAATCCTGGACAATTACTATAGCCAAGCAAATATTGGAAGCCATGGAGGTGTGGAGTTACCAAAGACTGATGAACATGAAATGCACGTGGAGAATCACCCATGAAAAAGTCCCATCAAGAGGTAGCGAGAAAAGAAGAATGAAGAAAACTCTGAATAGAAGAGACAAAGTAATTGGACACATTTCCCAATACAACAGCCAAATGAAAATAAAATTGGATGGCAGGCCTGCTCTAATCCTTCAAAAGAGATTATTAGAAGCATGACTCTGGAAAATAGATTGGAGCACTCCCACCCTTTTCTGTATACGTGAGATTGCTTCCATTACAGCACTTGTATTTGTTCAAGATAATGAAATTATTTTATTTTATGAGTGGTAATATGCCAACTGTATCTGGCAGGGCACCTCAGTTTAATTTGACAAGGGAAAATGTTCCATTAATCATCCAAATTTCACCATTTTCAAGCAATCCTTTGACTATATCAGTCCCAAATTTAATAAAATTTAGCCTGATAACATAAAAAATATGAAAAGTTGTGAAGTATTTCTACAGTTGGCCAGGTTTTGGATATTAGCTGAGGAAGATATTGTTGGATTTTTCTGAAATATCATTCTTTTCTTAAACTTAGTGCTACTTTAAAAAGTTATTGGTACTATCATTATTGTATTATTAATTATATGACAATTTTCATTATGTATCAGATGATTGTGTAAAATATTAGCACCTTATCACATTATATGTTATCAATGTATACGTATCAATGTATGCGTATCAATGTATACGTGTAACCCGGTGTGTCAGTACACCGCATATACCTCCTAGTGGTGGGTCGCGGGCAACAGTATGCTGGCTCTCAAGGTAGTCCTTTCAGAAGGGATCCTAGCTTGAGCAGAATAGGGAAAGCGGGCCTAGGGTATTACTATGCTTTGGTTTCTCTTGTGGCATACTGGCGAAAATGTGCCAAAACTGACCGGTAGAGCGCCGTAACCGTTAGCAGGGAAAGCTGCACGTGGTGCGGGTACTGCAAAGGCTGGTAACCTTGCATACTCTATCACAACTTACTGCTAAACGTCAAAATGTTGCCTCGGACAGCCGAAGCCACGATGGGCGGTGGAAGCTGAATAAGGTTGGCCCATCAAGATACGGACTGGAAACGAACTGGACTCTCGGTACTTGGAATGTGAGAGGAGTGTATGGAAAGGAGCATGAGTTGCTGAATGAAATGAAAGTGAGGCGAATGGATGTTTTGTGTGTATGTGAAACGAAGCGTAAAGGGCGGGATGCTGTTACATTAGACGGCGGTAGTCTGGCATTGTGGTCAGGAGTTGAAGATAATGTACACGGCAGTCAAGGTGTAGGACTCATTCTTAATGAGAGAGCTAAGTTGCTAGTAAGGAAGTACGAGTTAGTATCCCCTAGACTGCTCTGGGTTCGCATAAAAGTAGGTATTAGGAGAGTTGTGATTGTGGCGTGCTATGCACCAGTAGATGGTGAGAGTGAGAGTGTGAAAGATGGGTTTTGGGAAAAACTGAGAAGGGTTTTGAATGATTGTGATCCTGGTGAGAGAATAATTTTACTAGGTGACATGAATGGGTGGGTTGGTGTGAGGCGGGATGCATCTGAGAGAGTGGTTGGGCCTTTTGGTGACCCCCGAGTGAATGATAATGGTGAAAATTTGGTGAGTGTGTGCTTGGAAAAAGGATTGTTTGTGTCGAATAAATGGTTTAAGCATAAGAGAATACATATGTATACTTGGCAAAGGGGTGATTGTAAAAGTATGATTGATTTTATTGTGTATGATGAGAGATTGAGAGAGTTAGTGTGGGACACGAGAGTGATGAGGGGTGCTGAATGTGGAACAGACCACTATTTGGTACTCTCCAAAGTGAATCTGGGCAGAGAGTGGGTGCCAAGGAAGAATGTTGCGCGTAAGCAGTTGAGAGTCAAAGTAGAAAAGTTGCTAGACAGCGAGATAAGAATACGGGATGGTTGCATGCTTGAGGATGCTCTATCGTTGAAGCAGAGAGAATGGGACTAGCATATCAGAAACGAGAACGTAAATGATGCGTGGGAGTGTTTAAAAGGAGTGATTGTGAAATGTGCTGAAAGTGTATGTGGAAAAGGAGTGGTAGGAAGAACGAAAGGTGATGCTTGGTGGAATGAAGAAGTGAAAATTGCTGTCAGGGAAAAGAAAGAGGCGTACAAGAATATGATTGCTGCCAAATCTGAGGAAGAGCGTACTAAGGCATGTGAGATTTACAGAAAGAAAAAGAATGAATGCAAAATTGTTGTGAAAGAGAGCAAAGAAAGAATGCGTGCGGATGAAGCTAGCAAGATGCAGAGCGATTTTGAAGGTAATTAAAAGCTGTTTTGGAAGTGGGTAAAAAGGGCAAAGATTGGTGAAGGTAGGGGAATGAATGCGGTAAAAAACAAAAGTGGAGAGATTTTGTGGGACGAGAGCAATATCAGGGACTGCTGGAGGGAGTATTTCAAAGAATTGTACAATAATATTGCAGGCGTTGAGGATGAGCCTTGTGAAGTGGTGTGTGACAATGTGGTGATTGAAAAGGATATCAGTGAGAAGGAGGTCACAACGGCTGTGAGAATATTGAAAAATGGGAAGGCTGCAGGCATAGATGGGATATCCAGTGAAATGTTGAAGTGTGGGTGTAAATTACTAATTTGTAGACTGCGTGAACTATACAATTTACGCTTACAGGTTTCTGTCGTTCCAGAGGATTGGAAGAATGCTATCATCATTCCGTTGTACAAAGGGAAAGGAGGAAAGACCGAATGTAATAATTATCGGGCCATTAGTTTATTGAGTATCCCAGGAAAAGTGTTCAGTAAAATATTAATCGAAAGAGTAAGGAATATTACTTCCGACAAAATATGGGGTGTGCAGTGTGGGTTTATGCCTGAGAGAGGATGTAGTGACCAGCTTTTTGCACTTCAGCAAGTGATTGAAAAATGTATGAGTGCCCGAAAGAAAGTGTACTGTGCGTTTGTCGATTTAGAGAAGGCATATGAAAGAGTAAATAGAAAGAAGTTGTGGAAGGTTCTGAGAGACTATGGAGTGAATGGGCAGTTATTGAATGTTATGATGGCGATGTATGACAATAGTAAAGCAAGTGTAAGAGTTAACGGGGCTCTGAGTGATTGGTTTGTAATAAATCGGGGTGTAAAGCAAGGATGTGTAATGTCTCCATGGCTGTTTAATGTATTTATGGACAGATGTGTTAGAGACACTTGTAGTGCAAACGACGGTGTTTTGATTGGAAATGTAAACGTGCGAGTTCTTCTATATGCGGATGATGCTGTTTTAATCTCAGGCAGTCAAAAGGGATTACAGAAGCTCCTAGATAAGTTTTGTGAATCAACGGAGAGAATGGAATTGAAGGTAAATGCGTGCAAGACTAAAGTAGTAGTTTTTGATAAAGAGAATGGGGAGGATAACTGTATGATGAGGGCGAATGGTGAAGTAATTGATCAAGTGGATGATTTCGTTTACTTAGGTAAGATGTATGCAAAAGATGGAAGAATTGATGAGGAGATGAAGAGACGTGCGAATGCAGGAAGGAAGGTGGTAGGTAGCATGTGGAGCATATCAAGGAATGAGTGCTTGTCTAAGGAAGCGAAAATTGCCGTGTACAAATGTGTACTTCTTCCCACTTTGCTATATGGTAGTGAAACATGGGTATGTCAGGATAGACATAAGAGTAGACTAAACGCTGTGGGTATGAGTTATCTGAGGAGTATTTGTGGCAAAAGTAGGATGGATAGGGTCTGGAATGAGTGGGTCATGAATGAATGTGGGTTAAATGCTCCAGTAATGGACGTGTATGAAAGGAGTGTGCTTCGTTGGTTTGGCCATATTGAGAGAATGGATGAGAGTAGAATAACGAAACAGATATATGAGAGTAGAATGAATGGTGTGAGAGGTAGAGGTAGGCCGAGAAAGTTGTGGTTGAATGTGATTGAGGAAGTTCTTAGGAGGAGGAATATTAGGAGTCTTAAAAACAGGAGGGCGTGTATGAAACAGTGTATGGGGGTGAATGAGGCAAAAGAGGTTTGCAAGGATAGGCCAGAATGGAGGAAATTATTGAAGCAGAGTTAGGTGTACAATTATGTATCAACGAGTGAAACATTTTTACTGTGCCTACCTCGGAAGGGAACGGCGTGATGGGTATGTATATATGTGCGGACGCAATCCTCATCAAAAACGTATACATTACATGTATGTATGTATGTATGTAATGTATACGTTTTTGATGAGGATTGCCTCCGCACATACATTCATTAGAGGCAACCTAGCATTCATGTGGATGAAATATACATTCAACCTTTCTACATTGTTGCTTTTGAAAGCAATCGATTTACTTAGGAAGGGGAAGAATTATAGAGGAAGACAAAGAATGGTACACATCAACCAAATCATGAAAGATATTTGAGGAAGTTGGTGGTTTCCGGCGACACTTTATGGAATTTACTAAACATTTTGAAAGAAAAGAGTAAAATTTGTTTTTCCACAATGAGCAGAAAAACAAAGTTTACTCTATTCTTTCAAAAAGATATTTGAGGAAATAATTACGCAGGAATAAAGCAGTTACTGAGATGAGAGTGGAATGGAGAACTGCTGCTAACCAATCTTTGGATTAATGACCAATGACGATGATACACCATTAACTAAGAGAGGTGGTACTTCGCTCTACATAGGCCACACCTCAATTACACCATGAGCCATTTGGGACCCCAGACAAATATTAAACACAAAAAAATAATTAAATACAAAAGAAAACTGTAGGCTTCATTAAAACTGCCACAAGCAAACATTTACCATTTCACAGCTTATAGAGCGAATAGGTTGGGAGCCAAAAGAGACTCAGAGGAGGCACATTACGCTTAGAATGTTTGAGAAATTTAGAACAGGAGTGTTTCTGTGTGACACAGTCGATGCCAAACTACATCCTTATGTCTGACAGATGTGATAAAATAACAGAGATATTTTGCCAAACAGAATGATACAAAAATTTGTTCTCCCCACACACAATAAGAGACCATTATGAAAACTGAGCTTCTCTTCAAACACACAACAATAGCATTGAAAAGATTTACATTTTCCCAATTTTTTCACAAATTTTCATTATGCAATGTAAGGAGAATTACACTTCATCATTTCACCTCCCAATTACCTTCTCCTTTACATGGCTGGTCTTCTACCACATGCCCAAGAGGCAGTTCAAGGGTAGTATGTAGATGTAAGACAAGGGTTGAAATTCATGTCCCAGAAGTAAGAAAAGAAACTTCATGCCTACTGCTCGTTTTTGTACTTATTGAGGTTAAGATATGAACCATCTGGATATGCATTAAGATTGAATTTTTGCCTGGGGATTTGAAGGAGACTATCCTTCATTGACAATGTTAATGAGGTGAAAGGGCTGGTGAATTCTTACGACCCCAACCTGGACAGGAAGTGGCAATTATTATTGCACCTGGTTGGGCCACCCTTAAGATGGGTCGAAGGGTAGGAGCCTGACAAAAGGTAGATCAAGTAATAGGGTAATGTTTAAATCACCACTTGGAAGTGGGAGTCCCTCCCAACTATCAACTACCCAGAAAATAAAAGTCATTCAAAGAATAATGAGTCCCAGCAACAATGGGATGCAACTCACTAGGATGGTTTTCAAGCCCTGCAGAGGGGGAGGCAAGGCCTCCATGGTCATCATCACATGGAATACTAGGGCAAAAACGCCATCAGAGGCTACTAGAACTAAGAGAGAGAATAAGAACGGGAGGAGGAAATTACTAGCATGAGTAGGAACAAGGACTGTTAAGACAATGATGAGGGCTGGGAGGCCTGTAGATATTTTACAAGAAATGGATTAAGAGGAAATAGATGATTAGCTGCTGAGTGAAGTGAGGTGAGATTGAGGAATAGCAGGGACTACTGGAGTAATAGTTACAAGGTTGTCTTCAGTGGGGGAGATGAGAGTCAATGTGGGGTAGCCATGGTACTGAATGTAGAACTAGGGAAGAGGTTATCAAACATTGAACAGCTAGGCAACAGGTTACTAATGGTAGAACTGGCTACCACACCAGAAATAAAAGCAAACCTAACAAATTTTGTAATGGCACAAGGGTAAATGTCTTTATGTAGAAACAATTAGGAGTAAGAGGTGGATGACATGTGTGAATAACCACAAGAGATAATAAGAGGATATATGGGAAAGAAACACTTGATAGTGATGAACTATTGGAATCTAGTGGTGGGGGAAGGTATGGATGGACTTAAAGTGAGAGGGTATGGGCTTAGGACAAGATATGACTGAAGCAAGAAGGCAGTTTGATTTTGTAGGGAAAATAAATTAGTTGTAACAAACACTTGGTTCAAATGAAACCCCAGGTGTAGGTACACACGAAAGTAGCTGATGAATTCACGGAGAGATCAAAGAGATTACACCATGGTAGGGCGGATTTAAAAAAATGGAGTCAAAACCTCAGAAAACTTTTTAGGATGGATGCACATTCAGATCATAACTTAGTTAAGATATAGTATTAACACTCTCACTGCTGGGCATTTAAATATACTTCTACGGTAGAATGCTGTGTATTTTAAGCTTTAATCATGCTATCACAGAAAAATAACTGTATTACTTAGAAAATGCTGTTTATATTGCTTTAAAGCTTGATTCGTCTACCTTTTTTAATTGTAAGTTGGTTGGAATATGTTTGTCAGCAGCTAAGGAAACACGTCAAATGACGGGATTAGCAGTGAAAGTGTTAAGTTAGATTCAAAAGAAAAGTAGGAGGTGGAATGTGGAAGCATTGAAAGGGTTGAAAAGGAAGCAGTACCAGGAGCTGGTGAAAAGTAACGCAGGTGAAGCAAAGGAAGCAGGAACAATCCAGGAAAGATGGAAACTACATAAACAGGCATAGTTAGAGTGGCAGAGAAAGCAATAGGATCTGTGGAAACAAGGAGAGAAAGGAAAAGTGGGCTAGAAAAGAAATAAGGAAAATGAATTAGAGAAAAAGGTGGCAAAATGCCAACACTGACCAATCAGGCAAAGGAAAACTGGTGAAAAGACCAAAACGAAGAAACAAAAAACCTACAGGAAGAAGGGGAATAGGGGATGCTAAGCACTAAAGTGCAAATGCTATTGGCTAGTAAAAGAGGGAAAGTGACACCATAGGTGAAGGACATCAGAGAAAGGATAACAATCGAACAGGAAGATATCAGGGATAGTTGAAGATAATACATGGAGGAGCTATTAGACAGAGATAACAGACCAATGAACCAAGATAAACAGAGAGTAAGATCAGAAAATAGAGATTACCTCGGGTCTGAGTTTCTTGACAGCAAAATAGATAGGACATTGAGGGAATGAAGGCAAGAAGAGCTGTAGGAGAGGATAAAATACCTTCAGAGTTATTGAAGAGTTTAGGTAAAAAGGGAGGATGATCTTTTTTGAACTCAATCATAGGATGTATGAAAAGGGAATATGGCCAAGACTTGGGTGAAGAGACTCAATACCTATCCCAAAAAAGAAGTTAGTATCAGAAAGCAAGGAGTATAGAGCACATAGTTAAATTTTTCACACAGCAAAAATTTTACTAGCAATTGTAAATAACAGATTGGAGAGTGGAGTGAATTCAGGGACATAAACTTCAATACTACTTGGGTGATGACCAGTTTAGGTTGGGACGAGGGCAACTCAGGTTGCAACTATGGTAATAAGAGGAGTAGGTAAGTAAGAAATAATCATGGAGTATAATCAGGTTGTATTCTCTTACCTGGGGGATTTTAAAAGGCATTTGACAGAGTAAACTGGAATAAAATAATGGTAATATGTGCATGGGAAGAGAAAGATGTGGGAATGAAGTAGAAGTCCAGCTGATTAAGTTGATTTCAAGTATTAGGGGATGCATTAGGAAAGCAAACAGGAGTGCAGAATGATAATAAACTATAAGAAAGCAAAGGTAACGAAATTCCCTGGGCAAAAAAGCAAGGCTGGTCATAAAAGTAGGTAGCCACTAACAGGAGCAAGTAGAGCATTTTAATTTCTTGGGTAGAACACTAGAAGAAAACAGGTAAAGTTTCAAAGACAAGAGTGAGAACAGCATTAGCGAAGGAAGCATTTAGCAACATGCAAATAATAAGCCAAAGAATGGCAATGAAAATTGAAGACGACCTCTTGGAAAACCAACATGAATTTAGGAAGAACAGAGGAACCAGGGAGAGACAGCATGTGAACAAGATATAGCATGCTAAATTCATGGACCTAAAAGAAAACCTTTCACAATGTTAAGTGGAACACGATGATTGTGCTGTACGAGAAACTTGGGAGTGGATTATCATGACAGATGAATTATCTACCATCTATACAAGAAGCATGTTATCACAACGCATTGAGAGGTGGAAGACAAATACATAGTAGCTAAACTCAACAAAGGAGTTAAGACAAGGATGCAACCTTTGGCCAGCACTGTTCAACACATACTAGAAGCAATAAGAGAAAACAGGAAATGGGACTGTCAGAAATTAACATGAATGGAGAAGAAATAAACATTCTTTCCTCGGCAGACATTATTACAGTCATAGCAGGAAACCATGATGATCTTCAGAGATCGCTGAATACAATGGACCAGGCTCATCGAGAAAATAACATGAAAATAAATACGTAGAAGATCAAAACCCTAATATATGAAAAAGAGAGGCTGAATGTAGAAGTCACACTCAAGAGAATAGAAATTAGAACACGTGGATTCCTTCACAATTTTGGAAGCACCATCGTATGTAACAGAATAAGAAAAACGGTCATCAAGCAAAAAATAGCCCACAATAAGAAAGTATTCATGGAAAATAGGCAACAGCTGGGTTCGCAGAAGATAAAGACTACAAATGAATATACAGTATGTGAAAACACCCATGTGGAGCAGGGCAAACTATGCATTACAAGCATGAACCAGACCAGAAAAGACTGGTTGAATTTGAAACCTGTAGTTAGAGGAGGATGCCGAGGATCTAAGGAATAGATGAAATGAAGAACGATAGTGAGAGTATACAAGGAAAGGAGAGGAAGTGAAGAAAGTGGGAGACAGCAGATGTGAGGGTGAAAGAAGATTCGCGGCAGAGCTCTATTAGAGCAGAGACAACAAGAGTGTTGCGGATTTTATCAGTTTCATGGTGATTAAAAGCACTATACACTTTTCGGAAAAGTACAAATCACCATAAAACAAAAGTGAGAGCTGAATTTTAGCCATGCCTCATAATTCTGCCTGTCGCATCTTTAACAAAATGAGGCAGAAATCAAGGAAATAATCTCCCAATTCAGTGAAGATAAGACTCAAAAGCATACTAGTATAAGTAGCGGAACTGAAAGAGATTACAGCCATTGAGACTCCTTGTGATCTGATTGAAAAGTGATCTGATTAATAAGCGATTTCACAACCTTATGAGACCACCTAGGCCAAATGTCTCACGAGGACAAAAATAAAAATACATTCGGGTTCACACAATACGACGGGGAGCCAATCTCTTTGTTCTGATTTTAGGAGAAAATAAGTAAGGATGAGTCAAAGGCCGCTATTTCGACTAATTGAGCACCATTTTCCTTGTGATCCCACGTCAATTTACATCGATTATACGGGAAAAAAGGTAAACTAAGGGCTTTTTATCATTTTCATACAAGTAAGTAATCTGTCAAATACCTTTCCAGCCTGTAGTTGCTGAAACAATTCAAAGTCTTCCGCGTGATGTAACTGTTCCGAAGATATCTCCTTGGAGGACTCATCTACAAAATCGGGTGGGTCCTTGAGTCGATGCTGATCGCTAACCACTTCGGCATCTTCAGGAACTTCTTCAGAATGGGCTAAGTCTACAGGGTTAGTCGTCGCAAAGGCAAAGTCCGAGAACTCATCATCGGAACCTAGATTGCTTTCATCCAAACTAGGTTCGATTTTGGGCTGGAATGGCACACGATCTTCCCCATGAGCAGGATCAGGTGCACTAGCAAAATCGCAAAAATCATCCTCTACATCACCACTGTCGCTTCCAAATACTTTATGCTTATCCGTACTACCGTCGGCAACACCATTTCTTTCAGCGCTAGGGAAATTACTCCCGTCATTTGCTTCGGCACACTTGTCACTAGCACGAAAAGCAGAAAAATCGGCAAAATCGTCATCATCATCATCACTAAGTCTGGTCCTACAATCATCTCCCACAGCATCACACTTGGCAACCTCGGATATAATGGAAGATTGGGGAAACACGTTCTCGTCTACCGTTCTCTCACTATCATTTAGCCACCCCTCTGGTTTTTCCCTGGATGTCCTTTTCTTTCCCACAACAAGTGTCTCATCGCTACCACTAGAATCGTCCAATACAGTGTCTACGTTGACCCCTACATCTAACACATCAACAGCTTCCTCCTCTTCACTCTTTTGACTGGCACTGCAAAGTCCAGAGTCCGTGGCACCAGATGAAATTACGGAATCCTGGCTTGTATTGTCCTGAACACCGGAGTTAATTGATGAAACTCCCCTGTCCACAGATAAAAAGTCCACCTTCTTTCCCTCAACATCCTCATTTATGCACTTTTCGAAATTACCGAAGTCACTTTCATCGTCGTCAGGATCTTCATCAGCATTGTTGTCTGCTTCGAATCTTCCAAGGCATTTATCATCCACTTCGAGCTTCAGGTCTTTCACTTCTTCCTCTCTATCAATGGTGTCCGAGCAGTTGTGATACACCTCATCCTCATTTATTTCATTTATGTGATCAACTTTTTCTGAATTGGAAGAAATCGTTTCAGCGAAGACATCTTGATCAACGCACTCGATCCAGGGGGACCGTTTTTCAGGCGTTGACCCTTTTGATTCTCCTGTACAGATAGAAAAATTCCCATATGTCAACATACTCACATGATAGATAACAATCGTTAAAAAGTGATAGAATCGAATATGCTTACCCAAACAATCAAAGGCAAAACTTGCGGTAGTAAAATCACCAAATTCATCATCATCGACATTATTTTCATCGTCACTTCCCATAGGAGGTGGAACAGTTGGAATCAAAGGAGGGATTGTACTAGACATCGCGTTGAAGCATTTAGGACTGCTGTAATTGTTCATCTAATGACTCTTTCCCCTGAAAAAGTAATGATTTGTTCACTCCACTTTCACAGTCATTATTTGCAAGGATCACATAATGCTACCAATAACACGTATGTCTTCACACGTCAGCTGAGCGTTCGGTCGTCAGCTTCAAGATGCGAACATAAAACATTAGGGCTATTCGCACCAATAGTGTGCGATCACAAAACGATAGTAAACAGTTACTGGGGCCATATATCAACCTCATTAGACGCAGTATAGCAGATTTTAACATGCATCTGAAAATGACAATGAATTGAAGGTCAAGCCAGCCTTCGTGTACCAGATGGTTCAGTAGCCAACAATAAATACATTCATTAAACAGATTATACAAGATTGATAAATTTATGACAATAATCTCCACGCAAAGGCGTTAAGGCTGGATGAACTAGTTTAACGAATAACTCGACTACAGCGATCGATGTGGCACAATAGCCTGTACACGCAATGCGGGAAAACGTAAACAATGAGGGAATTACAAATAAGTATACCCTATCCTATAGCTAGAAATTTCAACATAGCATCAGCCCGAGCTTCAGATCTAATACAATACCTACATGCATACGTACTTACTATATCACCTGCCCTCCATATCTACCCTCTCTTCTTGCTTCATTAGTGAGCACACCTTTCGCGTTGCCAGCTCGTTTAATGGGTGGTCAATGATTGCATGATTATCTAGAGAAGTAAAAATTTCAAATTCATGAGACAGGGATAAAAAATAATAAACCTTAAGTCTATGAAGAAATTCTTATGATTTATCGCAAAATACCCTTCACACTGCAAATGACGTCAATGAAAATAAAAATGATTTGGCAACGCTGAGCGAACTAACTCCCTCTTTCGTCTGTTGTGTGTACGAAATTGAAGATCTCGAGAAAACGTTAGGCTATGAAAGTCATTGTCACGTTCCTTGGTCACGTCAAATAGGGAGAGGATAATATTTCGTAATCATAATGCCATATCAGGAAGATAAGCAGCTCTTGCCCACTAAAGGCATTTGTAAAAGTCATGAAACTCATCGAGCAGGCATTAGCTAAGGTCACTACCCCAAAGAGGGCAAAGTTACCCTCGATGTCACCAACACTAGCATTACATCCAAAGTAACATCAAAACTACAATAATAAATTTTTCAAGGACATTTAAATGAACATAACCTATCCAAAAAAATTCTCAGTGCCAAATAGCTCTGTTTTTCATCCCCGGGGGCGAAATTCTATACTGAACTACACTGCTAGAATCTATCAATCGGAATTAAGATAGAGCAGAGGAAATATAGCGATACTCACAATTTAAACAAACTGTATAATTGTATAACTGGCGGGAATATGATTTAAAGAGACATACATTCTTGACGTTTTCTACCTTTTCAATAATTTTTACAAGACAGGTCGAACGCCATCTACTGCGGTAATTTTTTTCGAGTCTGAAACAAATCACTAACGAATAATTGTGTTGATGGTGGTCTTGAAATAGTTGTTTACCGTTTCGAAAGATAAATCGGTACTTTTGTAACTTATTGCAATGTCATGAAAAGCAAAATGGAGCAGGGGTTCTTTCAAAATTAATACGTACTTGAAGAATAGCCAACTGTCGCAATAATAAGGATAAATTAATAATATCTTGAAATCATTCCTAATGGTCTTTGCGTTACTAGTCATTTTCGATAATCTTGTTCGAATTCTAAAATAATGGAAATAATAGAAGAAATAAAATCTAATGAGTAAGTAGCAGTGATTAACTTTTGTGATATCATCGTTGTTCTTAGCGCTGCTGCGATGGAAAAATTCTTGAACTCTTCACTTACATTGTAGGTGGTTTCATCTTATTGATCATATGTATGCCAAATGGCCGAAAATCAACTTACCATTTCTTGCTACTGTGGAAGAGAGCAAGCTTTCAACTCACTTAGTACCTGATGTTGGGAGAAACACGACCCACAGACGTCAAAATATGAAGAGGAAGAGGGGCAGGTAAACATCTTATTACACTTACTGATGTGTTACATTTTTCTTTTAAACATCCTAAATGCGCAGTTTTGCCCTCTCATATCAGATTCAATGTAATGTGTCTTCCATACTCAAGTCGGTGAATAAGAGATAGTTTGGATGTAACAGCCTTGTGCCATATCGATGGGTAAACCCAAAAGATGAATGAACTCAGTCGTTCATTCAAAGAGTTTGGGTGCTCTGGTAATGAGATTACATAGGAGACGCATGGTAACTCTGATACATTTGTGAAGATACTAAATTATAACTTGTGGATGTTAGTGCAATCTTTTTATCATTATTGAATAGAATATTGTAAAAGAAGAAGGTGATGTGTGAGGGTATTGAAACAAAGTGATTACTCATGAGCATTATATTGAATGAAACTTTTTCATCTATTTCACTCCACAGGACTCACGTATTACACTAGATATATTATCATTAGTTAACCTACCATTAATGATATAATCATTTTACTTATTATTGGTACTGTTTAGTAATGGTTAGATATAGATTACTGGTAGTGGTTAAAGTATTTATCCTCGTGGATTTTGGTATCTTATATCCTTATGTCCTTGTAATAATTGGTCAATCATGTGAGTCGTACTCATAGTTCCCTTTAATTCTCCAAAATTTTCCCTGGGAATCTGAAAGACTGGGTAGCATAGTGTTCTGCTCATTTCCAAGCTAGTGAAAGATGGGTAATGGCCTATCACATCAGTAACACTGGTTCCTCTAACTTTCCATGGTTTAGCATCTTTGGGCTCATCTCAAACTGGTAAGGGTGATCCTTCTCATCATCTGGGTTGCTCTTGCCCCTAATTGCAATGGCAGACAATGAGTACAGAATTTTCTTAGCCAGACAAGAATGTTATGTGAAACTTTTACTATTATTAGCCCAAAGTGTGTGGTCCAGATGTGTTTTGGGTGGGCTCTCTCTTTTTGGGTGGGCCATTTACACAGATATTTCATCATAAAAGAGATGATTATTGAATGACAGCAACATCCCTCATACTAAGGAGATATTCCTAAAAAGTCCTTTTGATTGAAGAAAAAGGATAATAGGGAACATATACTGCTGTAGTAAAAGATCCTGGTGCTCTTCTGCATGGTGGAAAATTGGGGAAGGTAAAGTGGAGGGAGTAAAGAGAAAGGAGGGAGGGAAAGGTCGGAAGGACACAGCTGAGAACGAGGCAGGGAAACCAAACTACTCTGAAGGAAAGATAAAATTTTACCTCTTAACTGCTATGCATGTGAGACGAATTGCTTGGCCCCTCTCGTTTTTATTATACATGATTTATCCAACAGCTTAAAGAGTGAAAACATAGTATTATATGCAGGTGATACTTCTTTAGCAATAGGCCATAAGAACCCACAGTTCTTAAAAACAAACCTTGAGAGCTCTTTACAGCTTCTGGAAGAATGGTTTAACCAAAATAAACTCTCAGTGAACGTAGATAAAACCAACTATATTCAATTTAAAAAAAAGAGAGAAGTACCACAGTTAGACCTTTGCTTAAAAGGTCTACCAATGGGAAGAGTTCAGTGCACACAGTTTCTAGGCTTAGTAATGAATGAATACTTTATTTGTGCTCTGGGTTAACCCATTAGAGCAAAAAACCATTTTACCATTTCAGACGGTGTTTTGATTGGAAATGTAAATGTGGGAGTTCTACCATATGTGGATGATGCTGTTTTGATCTCAGATAGCCAACAGGGATTACAGAAGTTCCTAGATAAGTTTTGTAAATCAGCAGAGAGAATGGAGGGTAAATGCATGCAAGACTAAAGTAGTAGTTTTTGATTAGGTGAATGGGGAGAATAACTGTATGATGTGGATGAATAGTGAAGTAATTGAACAAGTGGATGATTTTGTGTACTTAGGTAAGATGTTTGCGAAAGATGGACAGATAGATGAGGAGATAAAGAAACCTGCGAATGGTGGAAGAAAAGTGGTAGGTAGCATGTGGAGCATATCAAGGAATGAGTACCTGGCTAAGGAAGCAAAAATTGCTGCGTACAAAAGTGTACTTCTCCCCACTTTGTTGCATGGTAGTGAAACATGGTTGTGTCAGGATAGACATGAGTAGACTGAACGCTGTGGGTATGAGTTATCTGAGGAGTGTTTGCGGCAAAAGTAGGATGGATAGGGTGAGGAATGAGTGGGTAATAAATGGATGTGGGTTAGATGCTCCAGTAATGGACATATTTATAAGGAGTGTGCTTTGTTGGTTTGGCCATGTTGAGAGAATGGATGAGAGTCGAATAACAAAACAGATATATGAGTGAAATGAATGGTGTGAGAGGCAGAGGTAGGCCGAGAATGTTGTGGTTGAATGTGGTAGAGGAAATTCTTAGGAGGAATATTTGGTGTCTTTAAAACAGAGGGCGTGTATGAAGCAGTGAAACATTGTGACTGTGACTACCCGAGGAGGGAACAGTGTGATGGGTATGATATGGTACATTATGCTCAAAAAATAGTATGTAGTAAAAGTAAATAGTACATAGTAATTAGTACAAGTAGTAGCGCAATAGTTAAGGAAAGGCAAAATAGAACAGTATAGCGAAAATATTTGAACATATGCACATTGTTCAACTCAACGAAATTCAAGATTCAGTCTTGAGGTTTTAAATACAGGTAAAGTTTATTTTTAAATGATTCCAGTGAAGAGGAGGTTTTAATTTGAACCGGTAATTTATTCCAAAACTTGGAACTAATAATTGATGAGTCCTTTAAATGGGAGTTTCACATCAACCTGCTATGTTCTAAGCTGGCAACAAGTGTTTTTATAATATGGAATCTAGCAGAAATCGTTGATACAGAAGTATTGAAAATGGTTTACTTTGGAGATTTCCAGTCCCACTTGAGCTATGGGTTTATTTTCTGGGGATCATCTCCCAGTTTTCACAAAGTTTTTATAATGCAGAAGAGAAACATAAGGTATATCGCAAAAATATATGTGTGGCATTTGATGTAAACTAGCAGGGAGTTACACAATTTACAAGAGGAGATGTAGAATGAATTTTTTGCATTTAGTTGTTTGGTATTTGGGGATATGAGATGTTTTAGTTATGCGGGTGATCTCTTTGTCATTTGGACATTAAATATAAGATTTTCATGTAAGTATGATGGAGTTTTTGTTTTGACTGCTTTAAATAATTGTAAGGCCTATTGAACCATTTTTCTCTGCCCTAGTTTTAGGCGCGTCAACTTTTTGTAGTAAGTAGTTACGTGTTCATCATAATGGATATTAACCCTTAGAGTGCCGGGGGCGCTATCGTGCTCCTCCTGTCTCTCACGAAAAGTGCCAGGAGCGCGATAGCGCTCCTCCTGCAATGTCACGCTTAGATGCTGGTATTTCACTGATTGTTCACAGATGGCACCTAAATTCAGATTACTTATGAAGGTTAACCATTGTAGTTTCTAAATTGACCACTGGCGTTTATCTTCCTTTGGTTTTACATGTGCTATGTTTTTATAAAATTTACTTAGATTTTGCTACCCCAATACGTCAAAATGGCGTAAATTCTTACTGAACTCACATTTTGTAAAAAAAAATCGTCAAATAATATATTAAAAAGGTGAAACCACATATAATAAAGTTTTCCTTGAGTTTTTGAATATTTACCTTCACTTGTATTTGAGACAATTTTTTTCCTAAACTACTGCAAAATCAGCAAAAATGCCTCGGCAATTTTATCATAGTACCTAGAAAATCGGTTGGCACTCAAAGGGTTAAAGATGTATCATAAGCAGGAATTTGGGAGTCTTTGTAATCTAATGCTTAAGTCTTTATTCACATCAGAGTAAATAACAGAGCAATAGTCGAAATGTGGAAATACTAAGGTCAGAACCAACCTCTGATGCAATTTTATAGGGATTAGATGCCTGAAATACTTCAAACTGTAAAGGGTTTTATGGACTCAATTTGAGACGGCATTTACCTGCTCGTGCCAGGTTAAGGTGCTGCTTAAATGAACTCCTAGGCTTTACTGTATTGTAAATAATAATTGTTAATAAACTTCTAGGCTGTACAGTACCAAAATGTGAGCGATAAGTTGTATACAGGTTCCATACCATGCCACTCTCATTTTCAACTCCAGGAAAAGGAAAAGTATACAGAAGCCAACGAAGAAGAGAGCTGGAGCAAAAGTTCCAGGGGGCCAGAAGAGGGCGGACACAAGAAAAGAGGGTATGGTGGGCAAGGGATCAGGTGCCACTCCAGTACCCAGAAGGATAAGCATCATCCAAACAAGGGCACAGAAGGGTGGTGGTGTCGAGGGCAAAGTTAGGGTCGGACTGCACTATAGGCAGTGCCCCTGCTGTGAGGGTACACTGCTGAAACCAAGGATCTTGGCTAAGATGGAAGCAGAGGTCCACAGTACAAGTGTGGAGGAAGAGGAGAATAAAACATGAAATGTGGTCTCACTCGGGGCAAGTGTTAGGTTTTTATCTATTTTTCACCATTATTTCATAAGTGAGCTGTACCCTGAAAGGTAATATGTACTGTGGAAATGTAACCCAAAAATAATATTTGAGATTTATTTATTTTTTTGTTAAGCACATATATTCTTTGTAAGTTGAATGTTATACTTTAATATCTTGAATTGGTAATGCATAGTGTGTATACATTTCTTCAAAATGCTTCTCGTATTGCTCTGGCTTATTTTTCTAGGGGATGTCCATATTACATGAGCCCATGCAAGGGTGGGGACGTGACGTGAAGGTATGATCTAAATTTTGCCTTTAAAAATACCCAAATTGCTCTAATATTATGATTCATATCATCACTTAGGGTATGAAAGTGGCTTTTAATATCCTTAAGTTAATGGGGTGACCGATAGTTCTCTACTCATTATGTTGAAATTAAAATGTAGACAATTCCTTATCAATATGGAATTTTCTTTCAAACTGGTGCATATTTATAAATTAGTTATACTCTCGACCATGAACAAATGAGTACCTCAGCATTTTCAATGCATAAACGTTAGCGTTAACGCAAAGGTGTTAGGAAGTTGGGAATATGTAATTTATTTGTTTTGATTTAAAATAGAGTTGTTAGGTAAAGCAAATAGGTACCTATTGGAAGGAGAGTGGGAAAGAGAGGTTGTACTTGAATGGAAAGAGGCCTTCTCAAAAATGTATATGATAGGGAGAAGATGTTATAGTAGCAAAAAAAAGGAAAACTGTGAAATATATGTGGAAATAGCACTTTAGTAGGTTTTCAGCTGCAGACTGGGCAGAAAATATTATGAGTGCAACTGTTTCAAAAAATCTTTTGAGAAGGATGACTTTTTTGAAGAGTCAGTTAATTAAATTTAAATTTTCAGAACTGTTCCATTCAAGTTTCTTCTAGTATAATGGGAATACATACTAGCCTCTATTGCTTTGGAAAAAAATCTACTTCCTTTCTGATGGCATATTATTCCTAGTTCTCAGCAAAAATGAGGGAAATTCAAACACAATTAGGTGGGTGTCTTATGGGTGGGTATGTCCCTGCTTTAATTGATGATGAAGCACAAGAAATGTTAAGTATGCACATTTTAAACAATAGAAAATGTAATTCAAGGTGAATGGTGGAAAGTACTTTGAAAAAATTTCCCTTTTTAGAAACTACTGTAGCATTCCTTTCATTTTTTAAGTATCTCCTCAAAAGCATAATCAGTAATAAAAAGATCTGGGCACATAAGTCTGCGTTTTGGTGAGCAACTTCTACCTCTGGTTCGGGCCAGCTGTTGAGAACACAGCCTCAAATGACAACTAAGGATTACTCTGGAATCCTTTGAACTTTTCATTAGAGAGGTGGATATCAGGCAAATCCCAGGGCGAAGCCAGAGTGAAGGAAAAAGAGAGGAAAGAATGGAGTGGAAACTGTAGCAAGAATGAGAGAGCTCAATGAAATGCTCCAACTGCCTACACGGTAATCATATGTGCCTCCTTTCTGGTGGCTCATGCGAATTACTTTTGCGGCAGGCAAGCAGCCAGTACTCCAACGCCATCTTGAACGATGAGCCCACCACCTTACTGTGTTTGAATTTCCCTCATCATGGTGGAGACCTAGGAATAATATACCATCAGAAAGGAAGTTCATTTTTCCCCAGAGCGTTTCCGCGATAGTGGTGTCACTCCATTTGTTGGGAAACTTTTCCACATACTACATAGTATTGCCAACAGTTCATACAACAACCTCCCTCTAGGCATAAATGGGTGCTACAACCTTAAAATGTATCATAAGTAGGGATGAGTTGATTCCACTTTTTTTTAATTCCAATTCCAACTCCGATTCTTACAAATCGATTCCATCGATTCTTATTCCTAATAACAGGTGGGATATTGATAGACCAGTAGCGTATGACTATTATTTGAATTCAAGTATTGGCTGAAATGAAATAACAAAGACAATTAAGTCCCTCAAAAAGTATATTTATTAACAAATAGCAAATATATCCTCAGCTTATTGAGGTAGATAAAAAGTACAAATTGATAGCCTACACCCAAAATTACTGAGACAATTATGATGTGATAAATGAAATTTGATTTGAATATTTATCTATCTGTAATCGATGGAATCGGAATCGACTTTTGGTGATCGATTCTCGATACCGATTCTAATCCTGAGAATCGGTGGAATCGAGAATCGACATTTGGATTCGACTCATCCTTAAGGGGGCTCACTACCTCAGCTAAAATCGCCTCTGCAGACCACTTTTATTTTAATTGTCACCCTATTATTTTTTTGTGTAGGAAGTTTAAGTTTTCACATTTTTGTTAGGAAAGAATGTATCTGAGCTTTCATTGAGATACATTGTTCACTTCACTAGACATATTAATGATAATTAGTGTTTTCAGTGACCTTTTTCAGTCATTGTTCAGACCTCTTCATTGCCATTTTTATTCACTAAAAGAAACATATCACGTAGTAAGATCACATAATGGTCTTTGGTATTTAATTTGGTGTCATCTTCTTTATTATGCTTGTCACTACAAGGCCTCAGACTTTAAAATGCTAACGCATGTTTCGTGTTTTTTCGCGATCTAGTCACGGCATATGGCCGACTGCCCCCACCTCCTCTGTCGTCACCCCCTCCTCTAACTACTCCCCCCCTCGACAAGAAGATTAGGACTTTCCCATTCCACTCAGGTCTCGGAGGGGAGAAGCCAGTCGAGGAGAATCTGAGAAGTAGTGAGCCCCCTTAATCATAAGCCTTCAAACTGATTGAGGTAATCATCAAATCGTGGCGTAGGAAATTTGTTTCATATCTGATGCATCACAATGGAGCTAAGAATAATACAACAGTTTTCTGGTGAATCAGTTGTACTTGGAATCCATTCTGTTTTTGGGGATACAGAAATTGTTATAATAGGTTCTATTTATGACACTCCTTTCATACCTAAATGGACAGCACTTAAATATTGATGAGTGCATTTGTTAATCATACCCTTACTATGATATTTATTTGTATTGACGTATGTAGGCTAAAGCACAGATAGATTTTGAAGCTCCCAATTGGTTGGTCAAAACTTAGGGGCATGGCATATATTGTGAAAAAGTAGGACACCTAAAGGAGAAAAAAGCATGTGAGAGAAAATATGGACACTCCCTGACTGAGTGTATTTTACATTGCAGTCCAAAGATAATGCAGCAGCAATTTTTTGTGGTTTATGTTAGCATCTAAGCAGATTACTCATAGAGCCAAGACCTTGATCTGAATGAACTTCACCTTCTGATACAGGTGTCTTTCCTTGCCTCTTCTACTCAGCACAAATTCTGGATGAGAAGTTCATGCTAGGAAAGAAAGTTTTGCATGTAGGAAAACTTAATAGGCAAAATAAGCTGATGAGTTTACGTTTTGCAGCACTGTACATTACTTTGAAGTTTCCTCTTATATTTTTTGTGGCTCATAACCTCACTTTGGTCATTATCACTTAGCAATGTGCAATAATCTCCTTCAAAAGTCACACATCTTGTTTTGTGTGGGACCAGTTTTTTTTTTAGCAATAAATGACTTTTAATCCCTGTAATTTAATGTTATCAAATCACTGGTACAAGATATAAGTTTATGCAGTATAGATTGTTTTGTTCTTTCTCTAATGCACAAAGGTTGGTGAATCTGTAAAAGTGCTTACCCAATTATGTAACATTAATCATAGTATCCAATATCCCCAGCATCAAGAAGTCTTTTGGCGCCTTGATTTCAGATGGGAGACAAATTAAACTTTGCTTGCTCATTGCAGCATTAGGTGTTGTCTCATATTTAAAACTTATCATTTGAAACACTTGTTTGGTATAGATGACGTTCTTCTCTGTGTCAAATTTTCACTTAAATATGTGCTATATTTTTGATAGTATTTAAGAGTTATATAAAATTTCTGGCTGATATTACTCCATTTTTTAGTATCCCCTTGATATTGGTACTCTGAATGTTCAATTCACAAAAAGCCTCAATACTGTCAAACAGAAAGTTTATGTGGCTAATTTTAAAGTTTTTATGCCCACACAGAGAGGTTATCTCACTCTTTACGTTAATGTGTCATCAAGAGGCTTGTGAAAGGTGTTATTTAGTAAATGGCTTTTATCAGGTTTTCTGATTTTTCTTCTTGATAACTTTCTGAATAGAGAAAAAAGTTGAAGCAAGACAGTGTGCTATGAAATGGATTTCCCACAAATTTAGCCTATGCAGGCTGCAAAAAGCACTCTGCTTTTTTATTTTAAATGTCATTACTAGTGTGATTTTACCATGGCACAACTCCATGACGAGAAAAAATAGCTCAGTACTCAGTCTGCTTTGATCAGAATATCCAGAAGTCATTGAGGTCTGTTTCATAGCCAGACCCTAAGGGTGGAAAGATAAGGGAATGAATAATGACATTTCTGGAGCAGCTTTTTGTTGTAATTTGTGGCATGGATTTTTTTCTAATATATCATTAATCTCTCTGAATATTCTTTAGTAACAGTAGTTGGTTGTCAGTATTTTATTCATTGCTACACGATTCAAAAGTGAGATATTAGGTATATCTTCCATCAAAAGGGGAAATAGGGTCTTCTGTTTATTTCTCCCAGTCTAATCATTGTCTTTATAAGGATTGATCAATCCACATGATGGGTTGCTGCAACTCCTTTCTCTACTCTCCCATCAACACTGTTTTACTCTGTTGTCATTTTTTTTTAATTTTAACGTATCTCATACTTGACATCTTGTATGTATTCGGAGTCTTCCTTAGTGATTTTACCTGTTCTCTTCCCCATCCATTATTGATTTCAAAGGCTCACATGTCACAGGGCATATCCAACAAGACGGTACCTTCTACTTTACAAAGTTCTCAATTTATGTCTCTTCTAAGTCCATTTTGAGACTTTTTCATTTCTATTTCTTTGATGGCAATTCATTTCCACTGTTTCCAATCATCTCTGGTCTGCTGCTGTCATTGCAAACTTCAGTGCTTGTTGATTATGCTCTATGCATATGTTTCTGTGAAGTGCCTCTTATTTCCTCAGTTGGTGTTGTTAGCACCCGGAGGATTCTTCCTTTAGGAGGATTGAGAGTGGTTACATTGTTTTCTCATAAGTAATACTAGTCTTGGGAAATATGTAAATTACTTATCATGGGTCCCAAGAAGATGGTAGGGTGTGAAGTGCCGTAGCTTAATTTGAGGTTTATCACATAAGGGAATTGAATTGATAAATATCAAATATGTAATTTTCAACGATATTATTATTAATAGATGTTTTGTAATTACCGTGGAAAACATCATCATAGTCTTCTTTTGACATGTTCTCAAATTCATTTTAATTGCCTTAGCCTTTCACTGCCTCTTGATGGCTATTTGGCATCCCAGGTGGTTATTTAAGGTAATTAGTCCACTGAGTTGAGCATTTTTCAAACCAGGTGGCTGCAAAAGAGTAAATTTAAATGCTGCCTGTTTCTACTTGGTCTCCGCAATTATTGGCATGAGAAGACCATCTCAGCATCAGTATAAGCAATTGTATCATATGATCATGCATCAGTTTGTGTTGAATTTATATGCAATTGTTAATTTGTTGTAAAGGTAACCACTATTATTTTATTCGAATGATTTAAAAGCATGTTCAAGTTTTTATGGAGTTTAAATAAGTACAAAATATGGGATTTTCCATGGTTATGGTGACACCAATCAAATTTCTGGTGGTAAAAGGATTTCTATCAATTGTGACAGAAAAAAGAATCATCTTTTTCAAAGTCAACTTAGTTCATATGCAGTCCAAATAGAAACTAGTCCAAAGTTATCACTCTGCCCTTAATTCATCGTAGTGTATGTATTTTTTCTGGCCCATGGCATTGCTTGCCTTTAATGCACTACAGGCCTCAGTTGTTTTTACATTGCAGATGGACAGAAGAGCGGCTCCTCATAAGAGGTGAAATTTTAGTTGATAGAAGTTAAAATCAGCCATTTGCCTATATTAAATTAGATATGAACATTATTTTTGTTGGGCATTATGATGACAAAATTTGCCCTTAGGGAATGCAAATAAATCAAAAACTTAACTTTTACCAAAAAAACCATGTACAAAAGCCAAAATATTTTGGAAGATGAAATAAGTTAAATAGGAATAAAAGTCTTAGCAGGTTTCTTGGAGAAAACAGACTCCTCCAAATTTGATTTCTGCAAAAAAGTATTTTTTTAAAATCCAAGTTCTCCTCTCTTCTTAAGGCCGCTTTACACGATACATTTTATTGTACAAACATATGTACAAATTCCTTCATGAAGGAAATTGTACCGTGTAAAGTGGCATTTTGTATGATTGTCTGAATGACTTAACGGGAAATAGAATGTGCTATAATTCCATTCAGTTTCTTGTACATTCTATGATACATTTGTTTGTACAACAGCATGTATCATGTAAAGCAGCCTTTATGTCTCCAAGGACAAAATTTGGAAATGGTTCAGGAAAATTTATGCAATTTCGTCCCTATTCTAACAAAATGTTTATTAATCCTTCCTCAAGACAAGGTGTTCATGGAAATAATCTGGTGTAATATTTTTTATGTTTGCATCCTCTGGATGAGTCATAAAACTGCTAGTACAAGAAATTTTTATATTTTTTCAAAGCATAGCTATTGTAAGCTACTCCATATTTATCAAGGTAGAAAATGGGTTATATTTTTGAAGAATTTTATTGCCTGCAATATAGTTTGTGTAATTTTTGGAATCACCAGCGACCAAAAGAATATAAAACTTGACAAATGAAAAATTGGTGTGTGTTTTTCCAGTCAATGTCACTTGTAATGATCATGAAAAATCCCTTTTTGTGTTCCTAGTAGGCAATAAGTCAGTATATCAAACAACACCAAATCTTAGCAAGTGTAAATTTTTTTAAGACTTCTACCACCCCACTATTCAAAATGGTGAAAATAATGTTCAAAACTGTGATTTTTATTACCAAATCAATACCTAAGTGTTAGTTTGGTGATTTTTGTTTAAACGGTAGAAACATGTAATGCGGCATTAGCTGAATGTTAGTGATATATTTCTTCTTGTACGTAAAAAAGAAAGATTTTAAAAACATTGATACATTAGGAGAGTTGGTTTTATTTATTTCTTAATAACATAATATTTAAATGTGACAAATAGTTATAGATACCTATGATAACATATACTCTTTGTTTTCTTTGCAAATCTTCGAGTTGTTGGCAAATTTTGTTTTCTTCCTATATATTTACATAATGTTGTGTTTTGTGAGATTTTAACTTTTACCTATGTTTTGTAAAATATACCATTAAACATGTATGTAGACATTAGTCAAGGAAGAAATTTATATTGAACAGCATTTCTCAAAAATAGTTTATGATGACTTTTGGAATATTATATATATACATATTAATGTTTGTACTCACAGTGTATAAAATTAGTGTCTATAAAAGACGTTTACAATAAAATACATACAACTAAAATAGTCCATCTGTTTTGACTAGATAGCTCCCTTCTATTTGAATACAAAACATCAACTGTGGCAGAGTATGTCTGAAAGCATATGACCCCGTGATGATCAAAGAAACAAGACGCTGAAGAGAGGGTGCCTCTGGGATGGGACGCACTAGGTGGGTAAGGGTTAGTGCTTTGTGGGGAAGGTAAAGACAATAAGGGTTAATTAGGGAAGTCAATGTCTTGGGACTCCGTTTCAGTTGGCCCATCAGTCACAGTGGGGAAAAAAATTTCAAGAAAGTGGCTAGCATGAAGAGGCTTGCATGAAATTCAACCGAAAGTCCAGAAGAATAATACTTAATTTCACCTTATCCACCACCTGGACAAAGGATGCGTTACTGGTTTCGCTTGAGTCAAAATTTTTTTTTGCACAAGAGTCATCGGCTTTCAGTCAAGCTCCACTTTTATCAGCAAAGCCTGAAATGGAAAGCAGTTCATACACTTAGCAATAAACAGTTGCAAAATTGACTCATAAACTTGAAGAATTTGACTTAATCTGAGAAAATTGAACATGAATTGCATCATACATGAATGTATGAATTTTCAAAGAATTTTTATGCTTGCTTTTTTTGTGATGAGTACCCAGTATAAAATCTGTGAAAACTAAGCTCAGTAGTATAGTACACGTCACCTTAAAATGTGCAAGTCTGCTAAAATGCACTTCGCTTTCACTTCAGGAAGCTGATGTGATCAAGTGCTTTACCCTTATTCTGGATGGGAAATATGTGCCGATAACTGGATACATTTTCAGCATAAAATCACATCTAAAAGCTTTTTTTATGCCTTCTCTGATCTCAGTTTATTCAAAGCTGTACCATTAATAATAAACTATATATTTCTCAGAAACCACTCCTATATGGGTAACCTTCAAACTTTCCACAGCAAGTAAATCTCTACTGCAAAAATGTTTATCCTGTGGCATTTATTTCTTTGTTGGGAGAAAGATTTGACCTATACCCTCAATTTTCTTTAACTCATGTCCATTTTATCATTGAAATATTTATTTTGGATGGCGATAATCATATCGTAAAATATAAACTAAGCTATGTATTTGCGTGAAATTATTACTTCACACATAATTTATGACTTTAAAGCTCTTGATAAGGCTCCTGGTACTTAGGAATGGATGAAAACTTTCTCAATCCTGCAGCACATGACAGGAAGGCTGTTTAGCATGGAAGGTCAGTCACAAGATCTTTTGAATAGCTACCAACACAGGGGCTTCAAGAAGTATGATAATTCACCACTAGCTGCCTTCCGGTTTTGGCTTGTCTGGCGATGAGACCTGAAGATAAAGTCTCTGGTGAAGTCATAGTGGTGGGTGATTTTAACATTTTGTCTAGCATGTATGTAGCTTGTTTTTTTTTATAGTAACAGTTCAGTTCCCTTGCCTCACTCTCAATGCCTCCCTCTCTTTCTGTCTGTTTGTACCCTTCACTTCTTCCTCCTCTTTGTTGTGCAGGTCTGTGCCAAGAACTTTTGCAGGACCTACACCCAAACTTAAGCAATTGTATGATTATCTTCAATTCATCAAAATGTTGCCCAGCATTATCTTACCCTGACTCCTTCAAACAAAGCCTATATTTATTTTCTTCATATGTTGGTTGACTACATGAGTAACTATGAACTGGTCCATTCAATGGAATAATTATCTGAAACTATGGGCATATGGTTTGATAACAACAAAATGGATTTAAATACACAGCAGAAGTGAATAAAGTGTCTTGCATGAATTACTCTTAAGAACTAATTCCCATCAGATATTATTTCACTTGATGTACATCTTACATTAAAGATTCATTGAACAGGTTATATACAAAAATAACACGATTGGTTTCCCTTAATGTATATCTTCCATTAAGGTTTAATGAACAAGTTAAGCATATGAAAATAACACGTCTATGATGGAAAGTATTGTCTTTCTGAGTTCTTCCTGTGACTTTCACTGTAGTTCTAACTCTCAGAAAATCTGTAGGTAAGGGCTAAGCTAGGTATGCCCTGAATTACTACATTTCAGCATGCATAACCTTACCCTGATACTAAAACAATATACATTTCCAGATTAAGTGACTTCCCATGCAAAATACGTCATTTTTCTGTCTTTCATAAATAGTCATCAGTCACTCTACTGAAGGATTCAAAGTTGTTTACATATGTTCCAAAACATGTTTTTATTTCTTTAAATAATATTGTTTCGAATGAACACATTGATTTTGCTTGTGTTACTCAGCCCCTTTTATTTCTGTCCTGAATACCTTCTTATAAGCCCACATAAGTTTTCTTAAGCATGTAAAAACTTATTTGCAATTAATTCAAAAATTTCCCCATTAATTTCCTGAAATTCTGGGGATTATAAAGAATTTTTTACACTCCATGAAGTTCCATGACATTAACCAATTTTCCAGTGAACACACTTGACTATGCATGAGTCAATGCAATATCATGCAGATTTGAATTTTAACCCCGATGCAACAAATAGCTTCCCCTGCCTCCCAGCTGCCTTGTACAAGTAAAGAGATTACAAATGATCCATCAATGGCCAAATTCTTGGAGGAAACAAATGTATTAGCCACTAAGTAAGTTACCCTTACATCATTCTGCGATCTGCCATTTTATACGGCATAAAAAAAACTAGATTTTCTGTGGGACTCTACTAGAATTATACAACAGAGAAACCAAAGGAAAGCAACCACATAGTAAAACCATGTTCATGTATCCAAAGGTCAATTCCAGAGGTGAACTCACCTCAAACCTAACCGTAGAGCATTTAATACTAGGACCACTTTGGTTCCCTCTCACGCCTGAAATATTTTTAACACTGACATGAACTTGACTTACATAGACTTGGACTTAGTATAAATTGATCAGCACCATCACCTTACTTGCACACTGAACCCTCTTAATATATTAAACATAGGTGCATGTTTCTGAAATTTTATATTTCTACATAGCTTCTGAACTAATTATGTCAGATAGCAGTGATTTTATCAAGGCTTCTTCACGTTTATATGAATAAAAATAAGATTAATTAGAAGGTTCTGCAAAAGACATACAAATAAGACCACATCATACCACTTTTGTATGGTATTTGAAAACTTGAGACCAAAGTAAGAAGAGAACTCAGACCTTTCACTGCCAGCAAATTTCAGGTGAGGTGAGCTAAGAATGACAAAGCCATTTTCACGAAGTTTTGAATTTGAAAAATCATTGAATTTATTCATCTAACTAGGGATAATTTTTCAAAGATGTTGGGGCAGTGAAGGATGAAAAATGTTCTCATTAAATTCCAACTTGAGGGTAGTAAATTTGAAACTAAAATATTCACATGCATAAAAATGGCAGGCAATGGTTGATCAGCCAATTTACAGGCTTTTATCAACCGGAGGCAGTTTCCACAAAAGTTCTTAAGCCTGATAAATGGGTCCACTGCCAGCAAAAGGGTTAAAGTCTTTCAAGTATTGACAAACCACTGCATAATGAGTGCAAATATTCCTAGAACTCTATTCACATGAAGGATGGTTCATGTTGAAGGAAATACAAAATAGATTCATGATAGAGGAGTGAATGATGTAAGGGGAAGGGGTAGACCAACTTGGTAAAGGGTGAATGAGAAGGAAGAGACTCATTAGAGGAGGAATGTTTAGTCCTGAGAGCAGGAAAGCATGTGAATGCACATTAGGTAATGCATTATTTTAGCAGAAGCAAAAGAGATGTGCAAGGATAGGGGAATATGAAAGTACTAAATGAAGCAAAACTAATTTCATGGGCATACAACATTAATAACTAAGCTTTTTCCAACTGTGCCTTTCCCAAAATGGAATGACAAAATTTATTTTTATGAATGCGCCATCTATGTTGATGAGGAATAAAATAGTGAGAACCACTGTTACCCCATTTGAAAAAGAGCACTTGTCCACATAGTTACTCATGGAAAGGCCTAAATCATGACACACTGAGGAAAAATACTGCTCCTTCAAGATTATAGTAGCAATGACACTGGACCAATTAAGGTCTTCCATAAAATCACCCAGGCAAGACTGTGGCATTAAAAAGGTGAAAAGTTCTCAACTAGGAGCAGGATGAGGAATTCTCAAAGGAGTGATTGGCACATTGCAGATTATCAAGGGGAACTGTTGAAGTTCCAGCAATGTGGCAGAAACATGGAGGTTTCCTCATTTTCAAGGAATCTGAGGAGTAAATTCTCCTTTCGAACTAGAAAATTGATAAAAACAAATACCAGGAATTAATTTGAGGTTTGCCACCATCCAAAATCAATACTTTGTCCCAAATGAATCAATAAAAAATGACAAGATACTGCTTTGCCATCCCATAAGCAGAATACGCAGCAGAAAAAAACATTTTCTAGCCAAGAGGGGAAAAAAGATATTCCTTCAACCCAACTGTCATTTCTTCAATCTCTAATTCTGAAGTGTATAAATATATTTTTCTCATTAATCAAAATTACAAGGTGAGATTGTACGTTACAATTGAGGTATAATGGGGATTACAATTGTGTAGCTTTATACAGCAATCTGTCACAATGACGCAGTTATTTCAACCAATGATTCTCTAGTATATTATTATCAAGGCGTACTCTACCACTAAACAGTCTCATAGAAAGGCTTCCACTTACGTGAAAATTACAAGAATGAATCATTATCAATGGTTTTAGGAAGATAATGCAGCTCATTTCTAATGTCCTCATATTTTTGTAAAAATTACTAGGGGAATTCTTCGAAAGTGGAAGTTCAGCTGATGTAACAGTATTCAGCACTTCTCATGATCAATATTAATAACGAGTATCATTTAAAAACAAAATAAAAGAATATTTTTCCAATCTTAAAATTACTTGCAGTAAATGGAAACGTTAAATGAATTTTAACATACATCTAAGAAAGATAAAGTAGAACCTCTACCTTACGAACTCCTGCTAAACGAAAGACTCCAATGAACAAACAAATGCCAGTGGTCCCGCCAAATCCCTAAGTAGCAGCATTAGTAAGTACCTCTAATGAGTAAACTCCTGCTTTACGAAAACTACTGACTAACGAAATGATAGATTGGCCGTCTCATAATAGTGACCTCTTCATAACATATTTTGCCAACAAAATTGTTAATATGGTCTATTTGTGGGATTTTGGCAGTTTTTAAAGTAAAACAGGCCAGTTAGAGACTCCGTGGGAACTAGCAAATCACAAAGCACCTTCTTGTTCTTCGTATTTCTGGTAACTTGCATCTGTGACTTAACATCGGCGTGGTTTGAGCCGTCAACAGGAATGTGCGTCGGTTATCGCTGGTCAACTTCGTTTATCTTAGGTTGAATGTCGCTGCAGCTGATATTTTCATGCGGTCATGTGCCACCATCAGTGAATTTATTTATTACTTACGAATAAGCAAGAACATTGACGAGTTTAAAAGTTCTCCATGGCTGCGATTTCTGTTGGATGATGGCAACCCTGTTTCCAATGTAAACCCAAGGATTCGGAGGCAGCGGAGATATTGTGACAGCCTCCTGTTGCCTTTTCCTCGTGTTGGAGGAGATGCCAAATTCTCTACTTGCACGACGGGGAAAGCCATGGCACTAGTTCCTCAATAACTTCCACGTACTTTCCTTTCTCCGGTGGGTTAATAACAATGTCCTTGGCCGCGTACCAACTGAAGAGCTGGCTGATGACAAGGAAAAACTTCATGGCATCCTGGTTAACTTCACTTAAATGGAATTGCCCCTCTAACAGGACAAACCATAGGGCCGATAACTCGGCCAAAAGAGGAGGTCCGCACACTTAAGGAGGAGGAGGAGGAGGAGGTCAACACATGTTGACTGCACTATTTTTGCCATCCATCCTAACACAAATAATATTGAAATACACCGGCGGCTATCCTTTCGGGCCCAGTGGTGGTAAAAATCACTCACGCTTAATTAGTCCCGGCTTTCTATCACGTTTTCCATTGCAGCCGTAAGGCGACCTCTTGCAGAAGAAGGGGGAAACACAAACAACCCAGCCGCTACAGTGGTAGTCCTGCCCAGTCAGCTGTAGTTCGTCCTGTGATTCATTGCTGTACAAATTACTTAAACAGAATTCCAGAACAATTACATAATAATAAATCTGCAGCTTATTTCTGGCTTAGCGAAAGGACTGCCAAAAGGTTCTTCGTGAGCATGGAAGGATTACCTTCATGGCTATGCGGCGATGTGGAATGCTGCAGGCAAATAAGAAACTGCGCATGTGCTGGCATCAAACAGTCAACCGTAAACCTTTAAGTTGATTGTGGTTGAACTCCCTCGTTCTCGGTCTAAGTAAGCGGTGGACACTTTCACACAATCGTTAAAGCATTCATTACAACCTGTATATTTTTCTTGACTTCGGATTTGAAGTATGTTTACACCAATCGTAAACTGGGTTTCAATTCCTCAAGTTTCTTTCAAAGACAACAGTAGAGATAAACGTTTGCGATCCTCTGCGGATATTTTACCTTTAATTGAGTTTTCCATACTACTTTCCTGGAAAATTAGAGCACAACACCGGGATATTTTATTAGCCCCTAAGTGATGCAATGTGCAGATCACCTCCAAGGTACGGACTCCAGATTTATGAAGTCACAAAATTTCGGTCCCTTAAATTACATTATTAAGAGGTTCTACTGTTTTTCCTAGCAATTAACACTCTCAAATGGTAAAACCAGTTCACAAGCAACACCATACATATCCTGAGCAATTTCATTATAGACTTCACCTGATAAATCAGAACACTCACACATCACATTTCAATAACAATAACAACATTAACATTGATAAAATGGATAATAATTCATATTGGTTCATACCATTAAAATAAAAAAAAATTGGATGATTTAAGCAAGCGTCAATGTGATTATACAGAGCAATTTAAATTATATATACCAATAAACAGAAACAACATGGCAAAATAAAAACATGATTTCAAAAATGTATAGCTCTTCACACTAATGAGGCTTCAGGTCAAATATTTCGATGAGAAGAGGCTCCACATCACGGGGATTCACATCAAGATAGACCTTAACGTGCTCCTCGTTGAGGCGATGGAGTTCAGCCATTTTTTGTATGAGGTGAAGAAAAGTAGATCGTGACTCACATCCATTAGGACAAACATTTTCAAGGTAGCGGCGTAAGAGGTAGTAGTAAGAATTCTGTCAAAGGAACACAAAGGTAAAGACATAAATGCACAAGTTACTTCCTACCAATATTACAGCTAGAAAAAAGGTACATATTGCTATAAGAAAAAGTCTACCAGATTTTTTCTCATGACAAATAACTGGAGACTTAGGCATTCAGGACCAATCAACAGATCACTCTGTCAGAGAAGATTATATATTCAGGGTGGTGGTCTGGGCATCAAGGCGCCAAGCCAAGGTCTGTACTTTGATTCTCAGATCTATTCAGATTTTTCTCTCATTGCAATTTACCAAACAAAACCAGGATCAACAAAATAAAGTTTACATTCCTCCCTCAGAGCCATAAAATAGTGCATAATATATTCTTAATAAACATAAAAAATATAATGAAAGCAATTCTGACCTTATATTTTCCCATCACTCAACAAATATTATTTCAGTTAACAAAAATTGGATCATAGACACACAGCATGAGGGCATCTACCCCTGAGGATGAACAGTCGAAATCATCACCTGCAGGCAGAGGAAGGGTCCCACATCCTGCTACATGGGGTCCATAATTACCCCTGGAGCTTTCTTTTACTTGCTCAAATTCTGCTTATCCCTTATGCTATGTTGACATGCCATTTATTTTCTTACATGAAAAACTCTACCATTTAAAAACTACATTCATTTGTCTGTAATGAAAAATGAACAGCATGTAGGCACGGTTGTGTTAGTAGAAAAAGAGACACACAAGAAATTTTACCATACATAATGTTGCTTGGATATATTTCTCAACTTTTCTCACAGAAGAGATTTAAGATGGAAAAGACAAATTTTCCTCACTGAAACGGAAGAACTACCGGCTTTCTCACCACCCAAATGCGAAGAAGTATTAAAATGCTACGACATTGATACACAACCGTGCAATGTGTATTGATTTTGCAGACAGAATTTCAATGCACACAAAGAATACTTTTTGAGCAATGGAAATTACTTTCTTTCAGAGCAAATGACTTCCAGGGAGTGCATGGTCTAAAATTCATCCAATTCCCAGATAAAACCTGCCAAAACTTCAAACCCACAATAGTAAACACACAAGTAAATCTTTCATGCATTATGTACATCTTGTATTGGGACAGGGAACTGGAAAGGGAGTTGGGGTCAGAGACAAGAAAATGGAGTGGGTGGAGGATGGAGGCAAAGCCAAGCCGGGAAGTTGGCTTGGGAGGGAGGATTAGCTAGTAAGAGTGTGTGCAGGACCCTCATAGTTGGGAAAGTTACCAAAAAAAAATTACTGATTAAATTTAATCTCTGTAAAAAGTAACTAGCTGAAGTTAACCCTTTCGCTACAAGCGCTGGATATATACGACAGTAGGTTTCCTGACTGACGAGACGAACGCCGAAAATATCCTACGGAGATTTTCCTATGCAAACGAACGAACGTCGTCTCTATCCGTCGCCATGCTTTCCCCCATTTCTAGCACTCGCAGGTACTCTGTTTCTTCATTTCGGGACCCAAAGCAGTGGGGCTCAGGCCTTTCCCTAAGAATCCGGGAGCAGGTACCTGGACCTTTCGTCATATTAGCACCCTCTTTACGGCTAGGGAGCGCAGTCATATGATTGCTTATTCAGTGATTTTGCAAAATAAATATTTGTTGCTTCCTCAAAAAACATAAAATCAGTATTGAACTCCTTGTCTTTTGGTGAGCGTTTACAAATTTTAAATGAAATTCTAACATTAATATTAACTGACATGCTAATTCACTAGCAACCTCTGAAATAGTAGTCCCTGCTGTCACAACATCATCATCGAAATCAAGACGCAGGTCTCCATCATCACTATCATTTCGAGTCAATAATGCCAATACATGTTCATCAGTACTGAATGACCTCTTCGCCATATTTTAGCCATGGAAAACAGTGTGCGAATTCAGTGTCCAAATCAGGCGTGTCCGGATTTCTCACGGCGGAGAAGGAGAGGTACTCAAGTGCAGAACGAAAACTTCAACTTCCGAAGCCACTTAGACAAACTTTTTATTCGAAAAGCATTTTGGAGATACGAACGAGAATGAGAATGGGTTACTCCAAGAAAAACGTAATTATACCGATAGACGCATTTCCAGAGAAGCTCCACAGGACTATAGTATACCCGTGGTGGTGCGAACTTTGCAAACTGTACCATGGAGGTCATAGCTGTGATAGATAATGTGCTTTTCTGAGAAAGAATTTTTTATCTCAGCTAATACATTTCAAGGAAATATATAACTAATGCGGTTTGTCGAGGGAATACTTGGAATCAAAAAAGGGTATTTCAGGAGTACATATTTTTGCATTGGAATTGGTTTATGCATTAAATCCGTTAATTTTGATGGCAGAGTTTCGTTTTAAATTTGGAAATGCACTGTAAAAAATGAGGAATTCATTTCAAAGTCAACAGTTTGAGAGCAAGCAACAAATATAAATGTAGTAAAACCAATAAATAAACAATTAGTTGACAGTGAACCCATGCCACTGGGAAGGTTATAAACCAGCGAGGGGTTGAGCTTAACTGTCCCCGTAGTCCGAGATTATGGAAAGATCCCCGCTGGGAGAGATCGAAAAAGGTAGGAGCTGAGTATGAGTGTATACCTGCGAGAACTCTCTCCACGGATGGTGTAAAAAAATGATCTGTACAGAGAGGAAGAAAGTCTCTCTTGGTACTCAGTTCAGTAGACATGCATAGGAGAGAATGCCACCGTCTCAAGAGGGTTAAAAGTTAACTCTCCTAAAAAGTTATGGTTAGGTTAAATAGTTAACTACATTTTTAACAATTAATTTTGATAGTTAATTTTTCAAACATTAATCCCAACTATGACCTCTACACATGAGACTCTCAATTCAAACATATCGTTTTAATTTGTAGTTGAGTCTATTCTGTTTATTCCCGCCTCTCCTCACATTTCTAACTGCTGGCTTGAAAAACGTTGTCGTGAGATCACTATTTAACACACAAGAGGGTTGGAATGTATGTGATGTGATGTATCCCTTCACAATTGTAACATTGCCATGGAAACGGCTTAGTTATATTGAGTTAAAGTAGATGCTGGGGGTGTGCCTGCACACCCTTTCTTGTGTTCAACTCTGATGTATTGACGACGCAATGTCGCCGAGTCAGGCATACATAGACTGGCACATTGTAAAAGATACGTTACTTTGAATGAACCCATCCTCCTTGTTACCCATCATAGGTTTTTTGAGTTCAACTATGAAGTGTAGATGACACAATGTTGCCGAGTAAGGCATTCATGCCCTCTTGGACATGGTCTTCGAGTGGTTTCGTGTTTTCTCATCTGAGGGTGCATTCCTAAACATTGGCGGTCACTTCAGTCAACCCCGCTTTTGTTTGGATGTATTTGTCTGGGCCTACTTATTGCATTCTTGTACCACTATGCAGCTATATTGCATTATTAGATACCGCTATTTTCATTCATCGATAACATTTTCCCCTTTGTCTGTTGGGCAAGCATTGCACCCTAATTCAAACAGGTTTACATTCGCCAAAAATTAATGAATAGAATTAATGAAGTTAGTTTTGTGAATGTCTAATTTTAATGATAAAAAGTTAAAAGTAAACTCTTCTAAAATGTAATGGTTAAGTCAAATTACATTTTTAATGATTGATTTTTAAATCATTAACCCCAACTATGACGACCCCCCATTGATTAGTGACTTTTAGAGGGACCATAAAAGCATGAGACATTGTAGAGGGGTGAAAGGGGAAAAAATAAATCCTTATCTTTCGTTTCTTCCCTTTCACCCCTCCTACACTTCTCAAGCTTCCTGAGTCCCATTGAGAGTTTATTCCATATGTGGACCCCAGAAGTCAAGGGGTCTAAGTAACATTTTTGAAAAAAATAAGTTAGGTACAGGAATGGGATATGAAAATATTAATCTTTTAGGTGGTAAAGGGATCCAAGTGATTTTCTTGACAGGTGCTGCTATCTAGGGTAATGCCTCTTAACTACTTAGTGGGTTGTACCAAACATTTTCAACTTTGACTTAAGTTTTCTCTAAACAATGGTTTTGTTACTTAGACCCTTTGACTTCTGGGGTCCTCATATAAAAAGTCAAGTTGTACCAGCTATATTAGTCAAACTGACCCCTGATAGTTCACTGGGAGCTCTGTACCCTCAACCCAGCTAAATATCTTTTGCAAAGTATCCATTGTTTACATGTTGGTTCTTAAGTTCTTGGGCATAGTACGTTAGTCAAAGCTCCATGATTTATATTGCAGCGTTGTAGATGCCCTTATGAATGCCACTGTTTATGTGTCAAAATTCATATTTTTTTGTTTCTATGGGAACAGGGACTAAGGTTGGTTATTCATGATACTGGATATCCTGTCATAATGTTTTTATACCATGCATTAAGATACCTCTTTGATTGGGAGCAACAATTTTGCTTCATAAACTTTGTATGAACGTGGTTTGTAATAACGAGTCTACTGAGACGAAAATTTCAAACCACATATGTATAGTTGCATATAAATATTGTATAACTAGGCATATTGTAATATTATACTTCAATCCACCAGGTCTTATTTATTGGGACTCTGTTGAAAATCACAGTCACATCTTTAATAAACAGAGGATACTTAAAAATATATTTACACAAAATAGCTTCAATCCTTTTGTCGCAATATTGTGTACCAATTGCACAATCTATAGTCATTTGCAATGAACACATAAAAACATGATTTTCATGGTTTATTTCATATAAAAAAAGTCAAGTTGTACCAGCTATATTAGTCAAACTGACTCCTGATAGTCATAGAATGTGCATATAGGATGCTCAATAGTGTAACAATGTGAGAAGCATGGGTGCAATTCCCTGAAAATGTTTTAAAGGGTGTCAAAGGTGCTCTCAAAAGGCCACCAAAATATATCCAAAACAGAGCCCAGAATGTACCCTCAATTCTGAGTTGAAAATCACAAAATTTAGGGTATTAGAAGGATGAATTTACAGTTTAAATAAATTTATTCGAAAGAGAGGGAGCAGCTGCATTTGGTGGCAGGGCAACCAAGATACTTGTCCCACCACACCTGCTGCAAGCCTGCAGTGTTTTTATGCCGCAGGGGTTACTCAGAGTTCACTTTCAGCAAAACAGAGATGACTATATCCAACATATATACTGTCTTAAGAAACTGATAGTGAATTATCATAGCTTTTATCAGCACAAATGATTTGGATTACCTGTTCAAGTCTCACAACATCTGCATGAACAACATGAGGGCGTTGTGGAGAAAATAAAGTGATTGCAGAGAGCAAAAGCATCACACTCTCATCTGATCGCCATCGAGCATCAAATGTGCGTAGAAATCGCTGGTGCTCTTCATACACATTTCCTGGAGCCTTCTTCAGAACATCCACCTTGATGAGATTAGGTGAACCTCGACTTCTGGAGGTGCCAGAATGTGGTATCTAGAATAAAATGAAATAGCTCTAATAAAAAAGACAATGATTAGCACAGGATTATGTATGATACACCAGGCTTTTAGGGTCACACATTTTTCTTAGAGTAAATGGCTATGACAGTTATCCTATTTGTAATACGTTTATTACATCATTTTCCCATCCCTGAGCAGGAGAAGGAATTTGAGCTGCCACCAATCCCAGTGCACACCGTCACAGGCAAGTTATAAGCAGAAGAGAATTATTTTCATAATGACAATGCTGCTGAATCAAAACAAAAATAAATGTGCGTTAAGAGAATGATCTGTGACCATTTATTCTTCCTTCAAGTAATTCAATACTGTATTTTATTCCATGTCTCTATATTATTTGTTTTTTTTCCTTTTCTGTACCTGATTGCTATGTTCTTCTGTATTTTATGTACATTTCAGTGCTAATTAAGAAATGGTCATTTCCAATTTCAGCACCTCTGCCACAATATACCAGCAAGTAATTCAACTGTTCACATACAACAGTTAATTCACAATCTAAATGTTTTCCTTTCATCACTGCCAAAGCTGGATGGCTGGTCACTACATGAAACAAAACTCTGGCTCTTTTCAACAATCCTAACCATTCCATTTCATCCTTTTTCCAGGGCGATCACAACTGGAAGCCAGCAACAAATGCAACATACTTTTTATCATTGCCATTTTGTGTTGTAGCATAAGATTAAATACATTTCTCACAAAATATTTGATATCATTGTTTTGTCATACCTAAAGGTATGAAAGGCCTGTTGCAAGGCACATGACTGTAACTCCATGAATCAACTATTGTCACCACAGAAATCCTCAGAAAGAAATGAAAACTGAAGGTCCAGCACCACTGTAGTCACTGATGAACCAATGATGCAAATTTATCCACAAGATAATGGATTGGAGGAGTGAATCACAGATCATTTTTTTTAGCAAAAACTGGAAGAGTGCATTTCAATGGACAACATTTAAATTTTTTACATTCCAACATTTTCTAAGCCCTCAATAAGGCATAAAATGACAAAACTACCAACCTTCCAAGAGTCTTTGTCAGGATCGTACGTCATCACACTGCGTAGTATCATCATCTCAGTGCATCCACCTTTGAGCAGGGCAACCTGGTCCTCTTGACACAGGGACTTGAATGCACCAATTCGTTTGGACATTTTGATAAGTCGCCTGATGGCCACAGCTGTGAGGTTAATAATGTCCAAAAGCACAGGCTCACCACCACCACACACGCTTGTCTGCAATGAAAGGCCGACACGAATTAGCACAGCCTTTTGTGCCAAAAATACAGACTTGAATTTTTACATATAAAATGCACTGACTGCAAAAAGGTAAATTCAAAGTACCAGAAGTTCCACAGGAATATCCCATTGAAGATATCAATGAATGACCATTATTCTGAGGAAAAATCATTTGCCTAGTCTGTTATTCAAACCTAGATCCTCTGAATTTACCAAGTAAGGTATGTAGTTTGAAAGAGATAGTTCCATATTCATAATGGACACCTTGTACGATTGTTTTTATTTCAGCAACTGTAAAATGCATGAATTAATAATTGGAATATTATCGTTGCAGTAATACATTTTTAAATTACTAAAATTTATTTGTAATCAAAGAAAAATATCTAAATAAGCCTATAATTTGACTCCTTTTTTGCATGGTACATTTAAACCTCCTTCTTGACGGAAGGTTTATTTGTGATCTTGAAAAAAATACTGCAGGGACAATATGATTTATTTTCAAAAACAGTCAAGAAAATATACAAACTACGCAGTGTTAATTTTTGATATGATCTCAGTGTTAGGAATTCTCATTGTTTAAATTAGGTCTCTCCTGAGTCTCCTGAGGTGCATTAATGTAGGTACCATTTCCCATGTGAAAGGGCTGGTATTATTCGTCAAATATCTCGGAAAGTAGTTTGGTAAGGGGCTGATATTTTGGTATATTTAGAAGGGTGAGATTTTTTTTTCTAATGGGACCATATTCATTGTTTTCTTCGTGAAATGATATTTCACTCAAACTACCTTAAGCTATTCATGAACCCTCTTCTGTAACAGACTACAAAGAGGCTTAAAAGAAACAATGCATCCTCATTAACTAGCATGCATAAAATTCCATGAAGTACGTGCACTTGTGAGCATAGCACCAAAATCTACCAGGACATAGCTACTTTTATATAAATACATGTGTTTGGAGTGTGCTGTCAACTACCTGCAGTATTAGTACACAGTATCACCTGCAGGAGCAAATAAATGCTAAAATTCTACAAAGAAAAAGTCATCTACATTGACCAGGACCTATACCCCTTTGATATTGCAACTAGTGATTTATCCAGTGATGCCACCAAGATGTTCTTCTCCTCCGTGACTTTTTTATGCCATCTAGGGAGTAAGATAGTCCTCAACTGAGGGAAAATGACAGTAGGGTATTAATTTTGAGCAAAATACTCATTGATTGGATAAATAGGCAAAAATGAATGACTTATACTCACAAGTTGCTAACCAGCTCTTTACTTTTAAATACTAAAGTAAAAACAAAGCTATATAGCAAAAATTCAGGATACTGAGAAAAACCAATCCACAAAAACCGGCTAAGTCCTAGTAGGGTGTGCGCAGACTTCCACGACCATTTCCCACCAGTTTTTTAGAGCTGTGGGTTCAACATTTAAAAAAATTCAATACATATACTATTGTTTCACGCTTTTAAGGTAAATTTTTCAAATACTCAGCATAAATTTGGCAGGTGAATGGCAGATAATAATGCAAATATATTGAATTTTGTATGTGATAAACATAGATAATTTGATATTTACAAGCATAAAAATATTAGCCAATACATATTGGATGGTGGCAGTTCTTAAATGATACCAACAACCAATTAAACTCGAGCCTCTTCCCACTAAATAGTGAATGGCATAGTCATAACACAAGAACAGCAGCCAATATTCACAAAAATGCTTCATCCTTTAGCTGCAGCTTGAGGGGCCCTATGCCATCCATCTCAATTATATACAATAAGCTATCAAATAATATTAAGGGCATAAAATCAACAAATATTTTCAAGACGAAGGTTAAGGAGATACTACTCTGCAAAGCATATTATTCAGTGGAGGAATTTTTGATGATAACTTCCTTTAAATAAATATGTACTTCACTGTTATATGGTATTTCCAGATGAATGTATTTTTCTTTCACATTTTTAGTCTGCAATATGACCTGTTTCAATGTATGTTTAGATCTATTTTCCTGTTTTTCCATGTTTTTCTTGACAATGTCTATTATGGTTTTGTACCATTTTAATGACGAATAAAATATTATTATTATTATATATAACCAATAGATCAGCCTAATGGTAAAAAAAAGTTAGAAGGAGATATGACCACTAACATCTAATGGTGCTGATAAATCAGCATCCAATGGTGCCAGGAGGGCTTGGTTGGCCACAACCAACTCATTGATTTTAGCCCTTTCCACCTCGTTCAAGTGCCGCTGAAGGTTACCACCACCTCCACAGCCTCCGTCACTAGTACTTCGAATGCTACAGTGAAGGGGCCCCAGGGCTTCAAATTCAATCTTGATTGCTTCACTGAGTATTGACCCTATGGAGTCTGGTGCAATGGGTACCCGCCTGCAAAATAATTAGAATATCATTCAGTTTTTGTGAAGAACAAAACAATGGCTCTTCTCCAAAGAAAAAGTTGAGACCTCATGAAGAGTCCTTGGAACAGAAGAACAAAAACATTTTGCCTACGAAAGCGATGTTAGATAACTTAAGCACAATTAACTGAAGTAAAATCAACATTTTACCAAAGATTAGCAAAAACCCAGGGCTCCCTACAACAAATGGGAACTCAGCTAATCAAAAAGGTCCCTGTCTAGATGAAGGCTTGGACTCTATGCAATAATTAAATACAGTCTAGAGCACATTATTCCTCTCAAGAATATTTTGATGATGACAATGAAAAATTTTTTGGTCAGATGTAATAATTAGCAGTCGTGCCTGCATTCCTTCATAGCTTGGCAATATCTTATGATGTTTGCACCATTCCATGATAAATAAAGCTATCAGTAATATGATTATTTGAAATTCATTCCCATGACCTCATTTCTCTTTGTGTACAGAAGAAATGTAACCCTACACATATAAGTTGATTGGTGATATTTTTATAGCTATAAAAATTATGTATTGCTAATTGGATAGGAACACATCAGGGGTCTGTTTCTCCCAGCTACAAGTTACAAGTCACATGGCTATGTCACGGGCTGGGTGTGTAACTCAGATTTACCAAACCGAGGACTTGTACTAGTCCAAAAAAATGACTAATCAACACCACATATATCTCATATTTTGATGATTACATTACATTTTGAGAGTGTATCTTGCAATATCTACAATCCAAAAGTCGGTGCGACGTTTCTTGGTAAATACAAATGATTGAATATGAGCTGAAAATTATTTTAATTTCGTCACTTACCTTAAAAGATCCCAAGCAAATGCAATTTTTTGGGAAAACCTAACATCATAAGATAAAATTGTTCATTTTGCTGCATTTCTTGAAGGATGAGCTCTAAATGGTAGTTATTTATAAACCTTACATGTCAAGATTCCAATATTTTTAACCCTTTGAGTGTGGCATGACATGATATCACATCATGTTTTTGCGCTGGTGCTGATGACGTCAAGGGTAACAGAAGTGTTCCTGCTTTCAACAGGGAACATTCACTAGGACCCATCGTGAAAGCTGGAACACTCACGGAACACATGACATGATATCACGTCATGCCGCACTCAAAGGGTTAAAGTAAAAACAATAAAAGCAGGTAGACACCCATTATCTGCCTCTGTAAATTGAAAAAGATGTAACCCCAAAACAGGACCTCTTCAGGACTACTTACATCCTACTGGTATATGTATCAGCTCAATATAATTGTTGTGTTTGTTGTAGTGGATTGGATTGGATATTTGGGGAGGTGAACGACAGCTAAGGTCAATTGCGCCATAGGGGATAGGTAAGGGAGGCAGGGTGGATAGAAACCCAGCGTCAGCATTAGCCTGCTCTTAACAATAGGTGCCAAGGGGACCACGGTTTAACGTCTTATCCGACAGACAAAGTACTGTACTTGAAGTGCCTTCCACAAGACACTCAAGTAGGGATCGGGTTTCCTCTGAAAAACATCCTCCTCTGCAGGGATTTGAACCCTGGCCATCCGTATGGTTGTAGCCAGTACTCTAGCCACCACACCAACCTGATCCCCGGTTGTAGTGGAATATAGACACGTACTATTATTACATATAAGAGCAGCCAAGAGACTGAACTATAGCTACATGCTAACCTGTCAACCACCGCAAGGTTGAGAGGAATGTAGTGCAATGGCACCAATTATGATGAACAGAGTGAATATGTAAAAGGAATTCCTTTCAGCACATTTATTCTCAACTTCTTATGATGAGAACAAAAATAGAAACATGGATTGATGGAGTGTCTTACATATCACTGATTTCATTGTTGTGATTAATAGTAACTACTAAGGCTTCTGCAGTAATTATATGATGACTCGAGGGTTTTCAGACCACAGGGAACTTTTCCAACCTCTTTGGGCTCTTTTGGTGGGCTGGTTCATCCTGGTATCCACAAGGAAGAACCAACACAAGAAGACCCCAAAATCCCTGGAGTCAATGCTATTAGAGCTTGGTTAAAGTAATTTTTGTACCCGTCTCTTCGTCAGTGTGTCTCTTATACGTAGTTAATTATATCAGTTCAAAAATGAAGTTCAAAATTAAAATTAAATAAAAGGATAGGAAAGAAATGAAAAGGGATAGGATGGAGGAGAGGATGTGAGTGAACTGTGTGATAATAGATTTTCTTAGATTCTCAATCTGTTTTTGTAGCAGTAAATAATGGTGCATTGAAAGTAGGAATTTTTTATACAATAAGTCTGCCAGGGTAGCTCTCTCGTTTAGTCACATCTATAAGCCCTATATACATTTTGTGGGCTAAAATAATACACCCCAAGTTACCTTGAAACTGGAAGGATATGAAATTTCTAAGTAATCCCAGCATTGAGTGTAACCTCCAAGTCTTTAGTGGCTCCCTACACTGACGTTAAATCACCTATGTTACACTAACTGGCAACCAAATTAAAGTAAATGTCAACAAAATATTCCTTTACCACATTGCAAGGATTGTAAACAATTTATACATTGTTTTTGTCTACATCACATAAGAAAACAAATTCTTTATTAGAATGAATTCTTCATTATGTTTCCTACCGCATCAGAGTTCAGGCAGCTACCAATCCTCTTCACTGCTCCACTTTGATCCTCTCTTTTCAAATCTACCATTGTCTTCAGGATGTTGATCAATGGCTATAATTATACACCGGAATACGGTCATCATCCACCTTGATCAACAGCCTGAAGATGACGATGAAGACAGTCAATGAAGTAAGGAAGCCTGAACACTTTATCCAGTCAAAAACAATGAAGAATTTACTCATGTCAGAACCAGATATTTCAATTTTGAATTATTTATATACATTAAGGAGTGTTTTCCAATCATTTATTAGCTCCTAGCTGTTTTCATTTCTATGGCACACAGCATATTCAATGACACCTGCAGTATGATCTGCTCTAAGCAGACTGAAACATGCCTTCAACAGCTTGTCAGCATTAATTTTTGATGAAACTTTTGATTGAGGAGAAATATGTAGCAATATAAACTAGAATTTATAAACCTGTCAGTGTATAAACCGACTGTGATGATTACTTGAAAAGCATATATACTAATTTGGATTTCAATCTATTGCAAAATGAAACTGACTCCATAAATTTTAATATCATACCACCATTTTGTAAACACTTCATGGCCAATCGTTCCAATCATAGAATTGAATATGTGCTTGTGAGTTCCAATCTGCTTCCAAGTGTGCTAATCACTGCGAGGTGGTTGGAAAGCACTCAAAATCATACACACATAATTGTAAGGTTTCCCTTCATTTAATTTATCTTTAAAATATTGAAGATCCTCCACGTTTGCCAGTCATTGGCATAAAAGAGAAGTTTGATGTGAGTTTCCAAATGGCTAAGGAGTAGGCTGGATTTTTGATTCTTTTGAGTATTTCACAGTATTGCTCCATTTCTAGCACAGGCTTCATTAGCCTGCAGGGTAGCAGGTGAAATATCATCTAGGAAATGGAACAACACAGCAAAAGCCCAAAAAAATAAAAGATTTAACCTTTGCATGAGAACTTTCCCATGTAAACAATCATACTAATGAAAACATAAAAACCAACAGAAATTGATCCAAAAGCTATATTCAAGAGCCAACTGACCTGGAAAGACTTGTGTGAAAGTCCCAATTATCTTCGAGGGTAATGGGAGCTAGCTGTGAAACTGTATCATTGGCCAACTTAGCCATGCGGTCAATGCTCTCTGTCACTTCTGGGACTGGCACGGTCTTTTTCTGGGCCTTATCTATCACGTGACTAACAGGAGATCCAGGTGTCATTGTAATGGACCTAGAAGAATCCTCAAAGGCACTTTCTGAACCACGGCTGCCAGCCCACCATGTGGGAGAAGGTGATGATGAAGACACATGTCCCTCGATTTTGATGCTACTAAGTTTTGACACCCTGTTGGCCCCATTCTCCCAGTCCTCTGTACCCTTTCTCCCAACATCCTGGATCCTTTCTTTCTCTACTGAGGTACCCTTTGAGTAAAACATTCTACCATAGTCCTCACTGTTTTGATTACCAATTAGTGAGTTCAAAAGAGGGGTGCTTCGGGGTAGGGATGACGTAGAATTTGGGGAAAGAGAGCTCGTGCCGGACTGGGGAGAAGCAGATGGAGAATATGGCACTGTGGATGGCTCCTCACTGATTCCGCCACCTGAATGATGAAAAGAGGTAGATGAGGCGTATGCCAATGGCTGAGGATCAAAAGATGTGGGCGAAAGGGCAGGAGGGTCGTGCTCTTCACTCAGGGGCAAGGATGAATCTTGAACTGGGTGAGGCTGGATTGCGGATATTTGTGTGATGATTGAAGTAGGTGAAGTAATCACGCTGACTGGAGATGACCGTGGAAGTGATGGCATCATTTCCTCTGCTACCGGCTCCAACTTTGGCACTTTTACTTGCGGTGTCCCTGTCACCCATGCTTGTGGTTTAGCTTGTTGTGGTGCTGAGGATGTTGATGGACCAGGAGACACGGAGGGAGGGAGGGGTGGCCTTGGGACAACCTTTTCTACAGGCACTGCAGAATCTGGAGTGGTGTCAGCTGGAGTGGTTGCAGCACCACTATCAACAACTGGAGATGGGGAGGGGACAGCCTTGTCTTGACTGCGAGAAGATGAGGACGCAGCACAAGATGTGCTGCCTGATCGAGCCCTCTTACGTCCACTGGCCTTGTTACTCTCAACTTTCTCCCTCTTCAGCCTCTTATCCTCCTCAGACAAGATCCAATCTTTGCGCATGCCAATTGCAAAGCATTTTCGCAGGCGACATCGCTGGCAAAACCTGCGAGTGACAGCTGTGATTTCACATGCATCATTAAATGGACACTGGAACTCCTGAAATAAGAAGGACATTGCATAAGCCACCAAAGAAACAACTATCTACCTCCTTGTACAAGAATGATTCCATTCAGCACAGTCATCTTTAAAGCACAAAAGTAAAAGAAAATAATTTTTTTATTCGCCTAAATGAATTGATGAATATGAGAAATCCACAAGGACCAACACTTCAAATAGAAAAGCCATGGGTCACTGTGGGCTTTACTATGACCAAAAGCAGATTAGTATACAGATGAACAGATGAAAACAAACCAGTGCACTCCTACATAGACTAATGAGTTTTCAACATGAAGAATGAGACATGTTTAAAAGGATATAAAGTTAAGAAGTTGTGAAAATTAACTCTCAAACATCAACACACATCATTATATCACAACTTATACATATTCTAACCTAAACTATACCAACTACCTCTCTAATAAATATCTAAGAAATCATTATACTTTTCCCAATTCAACTTCTGCAAATTTTTCTACCAGCACAATCATCATCTGAGAATGAACAGAAGAAGCAATGAATCTATTTTGAAGTGTTTAGTGCATTGGCATGATTGTATAGCACCCATAATATTTATTCAATCTGACACCAAATTCTTCAATTTCTTCTAAATATTAAGACCATAATAACAACTTGCTGAACTCAAGACTTCTCATTACATGATAGGAAATGCATTAAATATGATGTACCCACATTTTATGTATGTACCTATTTACATACTAATCTACATAAACAGCAACACTTAAGAATAAAGCCTTGATATGACAAAGGTTTCCATTAAACATCACCATTAGCTGATCTCTTCTTGCAATTATCAGTCTTTTTTCTGTACACTACAACCTACTGAAAGAAGCACCAATGGATTGGCTAAGTACCCAATTGACAGTACAGTAGGATATTAAAGGAATGACAAAATTTTCCAAATAAAGTGTTAATAAGTTCCAGATAAAAGTCGAAAGTTTCCACATGCTATGGACTATCCATTGACTTTGGTGTTTTGGCTTAAGAGTATGCCCTTCACAAACTAGCCAATTGGGATATTAACAACCTAGTTAACTACTTTAAGGAGTCATGTGTGCACATAGAACCTAATACTCTCTAGTATAAGATAAGAAAATTTGGTTCCTTTTTTTCCCGCCAAGGACAACCAGTCTCCACCAAAAAGTTGAGTAACTAAATAAGATGGCCTTCACAGAGTCAATATTTCTGCAAATGGACTTCATGAAACCATAGGTATCCCCATTTCTCAGGCGCCATGGAAAATATTACAAAACTAATACATTAGATGCAGACATTGAGTATCATATAAGGATCAACCACAACCAAATACTCTAAGTAATTCAGCTCGGCAAAATAAATGAATTCCAAAAGACCAACATGGTTTCACAGATAATGAATGATCAACGAGAAAACGGTACGATTTCCCAGTTAGCTGTAGGAGGCACTGGTGGCTTGAATCTTAGTAAATTCACTTATTCAAGCATTGCTTAATTTTTTTAATACTATCTTTGCTAAAGAAATTGATAGTTATAACATTAATACTCTGAATGTAGAACTCAATCATGATAGAAGAAAATAAAATATGTTGATTTCTCGTCACGAAATCCGGAATAGCCCGGCTTCTATGTTTCCTGATACTCCACACACTCAAATAGCCAAATGACTCAGTTAAGACTTGCCACTAGCCTCATGGACCCCATTTCATATTTCAGTCTGAGACCCAAGCATTTTTATGCACCCTTCCCCTTCAACAAATATTCACATTTCCATAACCATCTTCTCATTGGGGTACTTGGCCCCTTGCAGGTCTTCGTTTAAGTCAAATACAGGTAGATTATTGGAGTCAGTGTAGCAAAAAAAAAAACAAGATAAGCCCTCATTGTGAGATGTGAGGATAACTGATCATACAAAAAATTGCTCTCCATTGTTAATATTTCATTTCCTGGCAACATTTCACACCACAAGCATACATTACATCTCTTGTCGCCGACCTTTTGTTTTTCCCATAGCCCTACCAACGGCTATGCAGTCAAAACTAAAGATGCGATAGCCATAGTGGGTGATTTGAAAGATTATGATTCCCCTTATCAATTAAAACAACAATGGCACCAGTCTCATCCTGTAATAACGCTGACAATCTTATCAAAGGATGCTGTAGTCATCAACACAGCCAATTTTGTCGAAGCTTTAGATACCCTGTATATAAAGTGTCTCCAACACCCAGGAGGTGGGGTGGGGAGAGAGAGGTGGACATCACCACGTTTTCTCTTAAGACTTTATATGAGAATGGAAACAATAGACTGCCTCTTTGTAATATTCCACACATGGCTCATTGGGAAGGGCAGGAGACTCGGCTGGCTCTGCAGATATTTTAAAAGGATTCTAGATGTTCACTCTTCAAGTCTACATTGTAGCACATAAGACGATAGTTGTGCTTACAAAACCACTGTCACAGTGGATAAACCCAATGCTGTCATTTATATAACAATGAATTGACAATTTACCAATCATTGCATTGACAAATGACGTGGTACTAAGTCATTTGCATGGGTGCTTATACACCAAGGGTTGAAATTCACCATGAAAAAATCAATTGACTTGAATATCAGTTCTGAGAGGTTTCTGTTGTTGTGATTGACTGCTGGGACCCTGAGATTTCCAGAGCCATATCGCATCTTGCCCTCCACCCCAGGGGTATTATGGCACCTGAGAAGCGCAAATTCGCTTCCGTGGAGGAAATTTATGCTGTGTATGCATCCCCAGATGAAGAGAGCCAAGAGGAGCATAAGCGGCGCTTGAATCAACACTGAGCGGCTGACAAATGCTTTGGTGCATGCATCAGTCCAGCTGAGTGAGCAGAGCACCTATCAAACAATGAGGAACGCCAATGCAAAGGCATTCCGCCATGAGATCGCATACCTGAGCAAGCTAAACATCTGTCTAGCTTGGTTTTCATCCTGAGTCAATTTCCTAAGGAATGTAGGTTTTTGTATCAGTTTTTACCACCATCAATCATATATTTCTTTACAAACTTACAATACATTATACATCCCCATTGAGCCAACTCCCGGGCAGGGCCCAGACCAGACTCCTTGTTACTGGTTAAGTCATTGAAAGATTCTTTCTTTTTTTAAAATTTGTTGCTCCCTGGCTCTATATTCATCCAGGAGCCTCTCATAGATTACCTTTTTAATCACAAAACAAGGATAATAATCACTTGTTTTCTTACTTCAACTTATACTCAAGTCATGGATTTCAGCTGATATTTATGGCCCAGAAAGAAGTCTTGATTGTAAGTCATACACTCAAAGATTTGATTGTAAGTGGGTCACTGCTGTAGGATTAATTTCCCCAAATATCACTAACGTAAGACTGACCACTTGGGGTTGTTCTTTTACAAGGCAGCAAAAACTCCACATTCAAAAAACACAAGCTGATACTATGATTGCAGACTATTGTCCATTGTGGGGTATTAATTTTGTATCTATTGCATATCGGGTTGATCCCTGGTTTCCAATGACCCCACTACCTGTGTGTATCACTCACCACTTTTCCTCTTTACTTACTACCTCCATATAACTCACATCTAAGTACAGTAGACCTCTGCTTTACGATGGGTAGACTTTACAATCTGGAAGCTATAGTATGCTAATTTCAAATTTCCAAGTTCAACGATATTTTACATGCTTAATTTATAACACATTTCTTAAACATGATAGCAGCATATAGATATTTATATTAATGAGAAAACCGATCCTGAGTCCGCTAAAATGCTGGTTCACTTTATGAACGAATTCACTTATTACTGCGGTAATTTTTGCAAATTATCGTGGTATTTTACGTAATTTATCGCATCCCCAGAAAATTACCATAATTTTCAGTAATAAATTTTTCATACCGATATATTCCAAACATAATATTTTAAGCTAATTCTATATATATTATTTCAATCTCTATCATGAATAAAGGCTTGTACAACTTATTTGAGGAATTTTGTACGTGAAGAATATTTGTGGGTAATATTTATAACTGTTTGAACGAAAATTTCTCATAAACAAAACAACGCTGAAATAAAAGAACACCAAATTCCTTGTAGGCTGACGTATCATTTTTAAATTTTCTTTATTTCTAATATATTAATGTAGCAATAGCAAATGTTTAAATGTCATTCACCACTTGATATTGCAATTGGATTTTCTATTAAAACCTCTATTATGCTATTAATGGCAGAAAATTAACAATTACTGGAAAATGACGGTAATTTTCGAAAATTACTGTAATTTACCACAGTAATTTACCCATCTCTACTTCTACACAGCTTATTCAAACTCTGATGCAGATACTCCTACCATACTCGCTCTATCTACTAAAAACTGCATTAAGGAGGAATCTTTATTTTAGGCATGGCTGATAATCTACCTTGATTTTAACACATACTATTATGAAGTAAGATTTCTACTATCAAATGGTGTAAAAATATTGCTAGGTCATCAGTCATTTTACAAAGATATATTAGTTTAAAAAGTATGAATTTTACAATGAAATATACAGCCTAAATGGCAACGGGAATCTTATCAATCTTAATGGCAATCTTTAACATGCGTCAGTAGCAGATTTATAGAGATAATGAGTGTAGACTCATACAATTTATTTAGGATAGAAATGAGGTGACACTTCACAAAAATTGCTTGAAACTAATGCCCAACCTTCCTACCTTTAGTACAGCATTAGTAGGTTAGATGTTGAAACAGTGGTTCTCAGTCGTTTACCCCATGTGAAATCCATGAGAACTAGAATAAATTCATTAGCAGGGAAAGTCTAAAATTCATTATCCATAATGTTCAGTCTAAAGAGGCTTGATTTTATAAGTGGAAATGCCTAACTTGGCTGTAAATTTACTTCAAGTTTTCTGTTCAAGTTACAATGTACATTGTGCAGGAAGTGTATGCTTGATTGAATTGTTCTCTTCAGCAGAAATTGCTGAAGTGTTCATGTAAACTGTGATAGCAATGTTCAGTTCAACAGCTGTTCATGAACCATTGTAAACCACACAAGAAGTGTGTGGGAATGTTCTGTTCAACAGCCATTCACAAACAGTTCATGTAAACAGTGCGGGAAGTGTGCTAGAAATGTTTTGTTCAAGAGCGATTCATGAGCCATTCATGGTTTGCCAGATGGAGCTGAGTTCACAGTAAGTTCATGAAGCGTGAACACAGTTTGTGCACAGCTCATGAACACTTCAGTGAACAGCCCATTTTCACCAGGGTTTCTGCAGAGATTGATAAGTTCTGATATATTTTTTGATTCTAACAGGCAAGAGGTGCCATCCGCATAGAGGTATAATATACTGTTGAGAATGACATTGGGCCAATTATTTACAAATATTAGGAAAAGCAGTGGACCCAGTATAGATCCCTGAGGGACCCCTTGTTGGCACCAAGAACGTTAGAACTTACAACTAGGATCATTTTGGGTCCTTTGGATGTGGATTAGTGATCTTCAAATTTCTGTCGCCAGTTTGTTAGGAAAGATTTGATCTAACTCAGAGAGTTACCATTTATACCAAGCCTCATTAATTTGTGGTTCAATAGGTCATGATTAATGCTGTCACAAGTTGTACTTAGGCCATAAAATAAGCCAAGTACAGTGTTTTGATTCAGTTTCAGCTCTGGCAGAAATGAACATTAGGGTGGATCAAAAATCCGTTTTTTTCTAAATCGGTCTGCGGCTAGTGCTTCAAGTTTGTGGTTGGTGGTTCTAAATAACCCATAAAAAATTCCAACTTGATCGGATTACATCCTCAGGCTGCGCTTTTTAGTCAAACTTTTCAATTTTTATGAAAAAGTCAAAAATTTGCCAATTTTCCTGATAGTTTCTAGATGTTCCTGGAATGATTTTATGGCAAATAATTACATATACTGCTTAATATTTGCAATTGAGAGTGTTTGAATCATACAAAATGGTTTAATAGTTCAACAAAAATCGTCAAAAAAACACCAAATATACAAAAATGTTACGGATGTTAGGTAGGCAATAACACACTATAATAACTCGACCTCGCCAACTTAAATTTACCAAGAACGATAAGGTAATGTGATAGGAAGTAAAATGCAGCTTTTAGTTTATCGACTAATTGACTATCCAACACTCACCATGAAAGGATAGATGCAAATACATTAATAACACCCAAAGCGTGCATTGCTTATATCCTGCACCGTAGGACTCTTCTTACATCACCCTAGTGCTCCCATCACCCGTGTGTCATCGCCTGCACCACTTACTTGACAAGAAGAGCAAATTTCTCTCATCGAGGAACCTGGTTCATTCTACCTTACCCATATTACGCCCAAAACAGCCGATGCAGAAGGATCAACTGCCGCTATTTGGAAATTTCTCTGCGACAAAGGCATAGATTGATGGAATTGTCATGCATAGGATATGGCAGAGAGAGGAAGAACATGGGGAAGCACACCGCCATCACCCGGCCCGAATGGATTTCATGGCGACGTAGGAAAGAGCTTGTCTACCTGCCAAGACCGACCCATCGTCCAGTACGAAAAAATTGAAGCTGTTCTTCCTGATGTTGACGTTGTTATTCTCAGCAAAGACCAGGTCTACCTCTACAAAATGTGCAAGGCTGCAAACAGTGGAGTGTGTCCAAATAATCTTGCGATGTGTCTTCCTGGGCCCATTCACCATGTTCGATGGCTGACTCTTGCAAGGCGAATCCTTCGACTGTATGTAGCAACCTCAAAACCATCACCTGCTCTCAAGACATTGACAGAATTTGTCATTAAAGTTTACGCTCCCATGTGGTTTCACATCAAATGCAATGGAACTATCAAGGACGTATAAAAAAACCTGTGGCTAACATTACAGAAAATGGAGTATTTACCAAACGATTTCAAGACTTTTCTCTATGAATGTCTTCAAAATAATGCTTTCTGGGGGCATCCAGAAAATATACTTGTTAGTATGTTTGCAGACAGTCGACCAAATGTGCGTCAAAATGTGGCGAAGAAGATCCTAGAAGCAAGAAAAAGCCAAAGCCAACCAAACAACACCATAAAAATTTTGGACGCCCAGTGATCAACTTTAATGCCAAAGATTACATAGATTTAGTGCTCTGGGGAAAAGATGAAATATGATCACCTCCAGTAGCACACTTACTTACCAATGAAGACTTAGAAAAGACCGTAGCAGGAAGAGACAATTCCTTAGGAAAACTGCAGACTTAGTTTGACCTGCCGTGCCATGGCCAGGCAGTGGAGGAGTGACAGGTCAAGGATGTAAATGCTGCATCAATTGCTGCATGTGGTTATGACTCCCTAGATGGTTACATTAGACCTCGATTGGAGAACAGGAAAATATTACCAAAATTTGATACCAAAGCAGACATTAAAAACTAAATAGGCCAGGCTACCCGGGTGGGTGGGTGGGTCGCATTCGGATGCAGGAACTTCCTCCCGGTGAGTGATGGATAGTTGATTAGTCGATGAACTAAGAGTTGCATTTTACTTCCTGTCCTATTACCTTATCGTTCTTGGTAAATTAAAGTCTGTGGGGTCGAGTTATCATAGCGGGTTACTGCCTACCTAACATCCGTAACATTTCTGTATATTTGGTGTTTTTTGACTAACTATTAAACCATTTTGCCTGATTCAAGCACACTCAATCGCTAATATTTAGAACATACAAACAATATATGTAATTATTTGTCATAAAATCATTCCAGAAACATCTAGAAACTATCAGGAAAATTTGCAAATTTTTTACTTTTTTCATAAAAATTTAAAATTCTAACTAAAAAGCACAGCCTGAAGATGTAATCTGATCGAGTTGGAATTTTTTATGGGTTATAAGGACCACCAACCACAAACTTTAAACACAAGCTGCAGACCGATTAAGAAAAAAACGGTTTTTCGATTCACCCTAATGAACATACGCAAAGGAGGTTGAAAAACATACAATATCAAGACCTGCTCTTTTTGAGCAACCAAAAATGTACCCTCAAATCTCGGTGAAGCTGATAGTCCTCAGCATTGTTGAGGTTAGTGGAGCCAAGGTCTCGCTGCCAGCAAGTATTCTTCAACTTCGACTACTCCATATGCATGACCCGACCACAGCATACCCACAATGTAATACATTGGTCAACGGACACGGCCATAAAAACCGCACAATCCCTTCTGAGTCTTGGCCATAATGACATCAACAAACGTAATGCTTGCTATGAGGGGAATGTTACGAAAGTAACTCATAACAAATAATTTTTAATACATTATTGACATGTGCATGCACGGTTTCATCATAGGGGACAGAAGATATACACAGAAAACCACATTATGATCATAAATCATTGTAACATAAATATACACTTACATACTACCAGAAATCAAATAGCAAGAAAGGGAGCTCACTATTAACCTATATTGCAGGTGCAGCCACCTCCACATAATGTCTAGGAAAATTTAAAACATGGTACTCATAAAGTATCCCATTACCCCAGAGTCTTGGATGGTAGCAATCTGCTATTCCCCATTCCCAAAACAACAGTCTTTATCAGCCCCTGCTCAGCCCGTGGTACAAAAAAAACAAAAGTCAATAAACCAGAGTGGGTATACCCAAAAGGTAGAGGATAAACCCAACACCTTCACATCTAGCAATATGTACAAGGCCTAATGAGACAAGCTAAAATATCCATTTGCAGACCAGAGTCAAATCGCACAAAAAACTTCTACCACATGATAGATGCACACTGAGAGCAATCTAGCCAGGGTCAAATGACCACTACCAAGGGAAGAAGAACCCATACAACATGAAATTTGCAGAGACACCATGTTACAGATGGCTTCGAGCTAAGTTAATCAGAAAAACGATATCTACCCATTTTCTCTTTCTTCCCCTCTGCCAACCATTAGTGTTGCATTTCATTTAAGTGTTTTGGATTGTTTCCCTCTAGGTCGCAACTTAATGAATTAAATTACAAATAAAAAACCTCTACATACCTTGTTCCTCAAGGCATTGCGACGGAAAAATGCCTTACATGATTCACATGTGATGGCATTGAAATTGTAGCCGAGGGCTTGATCACCACATACTCCACACACTTTATTTCCTCTGGATGATTCACGACCCTGAGATCCTTGAGATGGGGGCGTGTCCGGCGAGGTGTCCTCGTCACCCATTTTAATTAGAAACGACGACCTAGGCACACTAAGAGAAGTGAATTTTGAATGAGGCCTGCGTAATTTTCCTCAGAAACTGACCTCCGAAGATTCGCATGCGGTAACACCATGATCAGCGAAATAAGCAGAGGCAAAATCGTCAAATCAAATTACAGTCCAAATATTTGAATGAAGAATCATTTTCATAGAAAATTATTAACCTAAATGGTAAGGAAAGACACGCCATTCTAAGAATAGGAATTTTAAGGTTTTCCAGCGACTGACTCGAGATTTTTCTCTTTAGAAATTCTTCTTTATCTTCTACTATACATTAAATTTTCATTTCATGCTATGAAGCTTAACAAAATGTGTGATAAGATAGATGACAGATAATGCCTTACTATCTGAATCTTAAGTTCAGCGACGTTTGAGTGACGGGGATTGGGATTACATACCAGCGATAGAGAGTCCCATGGTAACAGTTAACCCTCTGGTTTCAAATTAATTAAAATTCTGAACTTATAGTGTGTTAATTAAACATGACTTCAGTGATGGCATACACAAAAAAGGAAAACATTCCCTGGAACGTCTGCTTGCTGGAGTTTTCAACATTAAACAACACACTACCGCATGGCGTGCACCTCGCGTGATTGGGTTTATCATACGAAGGGGAGCGGTGGGGTGAGGATTCCGTAGGACACTGTGGAATGTGGTGGGGGTGGTGGGTCATTGGTGATAGAGGGGTTAATTGCCATATGAGAATTGTGAATTCCACTGCCATGAAATTTAACGGGCATTAGTCATCTACGTGTCGGCGCCTATTCAAACGTGGACGTTTTATTGCTTTCTAAACGATGCAAACTGAACATTCAATGGAAGGAATTAGATAATTGGCACTTCAGTTGGGAGAAAGGATAGGGAGCTAACACGATACCATCAAAGGAGTCACCCTTCAATGAAATCAAAGGCGTGCTAGCGGTAGCAGTTTGGTAAGCATCGATGGCCGGGCCCTGGAACCAATTGGTGGTCATCGCCAACGTATTTGTTGTTTCATAGTCATTCCAAGCTCTTTCTCGGTGGAAACAGAACTAGGCGAGCCCTGAATTCAATGGTCATTGTTATGTATCATGAAGGCGAGGGAAGAAACGTACGTGTATTCAGCGAAATATGCACGATTTTTGCCCTTAAATGAAGCCGTCTCCGTAAAAATGAAAGATGATTCCAACCGAGAGAATGAATACCCATTGGTGTGCAGGCACATCCTCATTAATAGACTTATCACAATAGCGTCTTTTAGCACCATTCCATAGAATGTCATCCTTAGGCTGATGGCAAACCAAGGCTATCCGTCATGGTAGTACTACCGGTACTACCATGCTTTCCGTTACATTTGGACTAGGTAATGGGACTCGGGATGATCTTCCCTGAAGACAATGGCCTCGGATTTTGATGGAGATATGTGAAGCTTACCATGGGCTGAGATAAGTGAATGACAATACCCATATGTTATAATTTTGGGTAGTCATCCAAAATATGATTGACCACCTCTCATTCCATCATGCTGGTACCAAATCTGAAACTTCTCTCTAGCTCTACAGCAGACTTAGAGACTTAAAGAAATACAATGACGCCCCCATGAGAACATACGATGAGCCGGGGCTTAATAAGGTCGTAGTCTGGGGAAGAGTACAGATGGCTACTTTATAGGGGGAAGGGAGGCATGGTATAACTTATGGCAACCATGTTTCCTATAATGCCAGTTTCGGGGGACTTCCCCTCTTCATCTGCCTCTGTGACGGATTCATGTGACTAGAAGAGCTATTACAAATGGTACTGAATTGAAACCATGGTCTTCAAGTACATTATTTGAAGTATCAGAGTGTTTCCTTGACCATCATTATGGAGGAATTACCCTCAGTGAAGCCAGAGCCTTTTTCAGCTATGTACCATTGATTTCTCTGACTGTTGTTCCTCGCACAAATCTACTGATACATAAAAGTTAAGCTTTGTAGGCAGTGTAATCTGCATCTGATGGATCTACTGCTAAACCCATTTTCCTCTAAAACACCCCACTGATGTTTGAGTTCCAAAATTTAAATTTATCCATTCCCATCCCATATATGGTTATAACCAAAAAAATTAATAAAATACAAAGAAAGCAGCGTGCTTCATTATTAACTGCTGCGAGTGTACATATAGTGTCTCAAAACTTTTAGAGGGATTAAGGTGGGAGCCCCTAGAGACTCGGAGGCTACATGCTAGGCTTAGGTTGCTTGAGAAATTCAGAACTGATGTTTTGCAGAGCGACACAGAGATTATTATCATGACACCCCACTACATCTGATAAATGCAATAATATAAGAGATACACCGCCAAACATAGGTACAAAAACTCATTCATTCCGTACACAATATGAACTGTGCTCAACTAAATACACTCCTATAATACATTTCACCACTTCTCCTCCCAAAAACTTACATCTTTACTTGACTGGTGACCTCACACGCCCATGTGGCAGCTCGCAGGGTATTATATAGATGTCGAACACTTCACAACATCTTTCTTGTCCTAGAAAACTTATCTGTATCTTCTGTGACGCCCATTCCACCTTTCATTCTTGCTCATATCACTTCACGAAGTGATAGGAGCTAGTGAATGCATAAGAATATATTCATGCATCACATCTCCTTGATGGATGTTAATGTGGCATACATTTTTTCTCTCCTTTATCTTTCTCCTTGCTTCATCAACCCTTATGCTGAGTTAGAAGTATTGGGCAACCCAGCCACACTTCACAATCCATTTTAGTCTATTCTGCATCATAGCATGCAACCCTAACCTGCGGAGATGTGGATTAAAGTCATTGTTTTTGGTGAGGGGGCAGATTGCTACTTTCCAGGGGTCTGGAGAAATGGACTACCGATAGGCATAATATGAGCATTCGATTAGGGGGGTCAGAGCAGACCCCCCCCCCTCCCCATAGAAACGACTTGTGAGAGCAATTTTCCACCTCACTTATATTCGCTATTTTCCCTGTCACATTCTATATTAATCACTTTGATTTAATAAGTCTATTGATCTGAATTCATCAGAGAAAGGAAAAACCTTCCTGTTGACTTTGTATTTTTGAGTTATACTACAGAGATTGTTATCCTTTAAAGTCTTGAAAGGTCAACTGCCACCGCCTATGGTGCCAATGGGAACACCTTATTACCATTAATTTTCCTTTGTAATCAGGTATTGCTGAGGGGATGCCCCCTTCTCTCCTTCCTTCATCCTAACTTGCACACCCAACTTTTACCACGTTACACACCCAGGATAACCGGGTGTCCACCTCTAGTTTTTCTTTATTTCTGAGTCAGCATGTGAACAGAATAATCTCAAATAAATATGCTTAACTAAATAAACATCAGTAGAAAGTATGTAAGCTCTTTGAAAGTCCCCAAGCCTTTCACAGCTTCCATTAAGAGAGACAAATAACGCCACGAAAGGAGTGTATTCACGTTTGGACCATTGTTTAGTACTAGATAACTAATTTGCCATTAAATTGTTGCAATTATTTAATAAGCCCTATGATCTCAAAAACTCATTTAAAAATTTATTAACCAATTTCCTGGTATAAACTTCATCTTTCCGGCAGGTGTGTCCACTGAGCTGAGTACAAGCTGACAGAATTACTAGACCCACAAGACTTGCCAAAATATAATGAAACCCCAAAGAATACTCGAGCAAGCCACATTAGCCTTCTAAAAAGGAGGTTTAATTTATTCCTGCTACTTGGATTTAGTCCAGATGTGGCATTTTGTGGGCATACCCCCCCCTTCGTTTTGTTAAGACAGGTTCCCCTCTGTTGACTGTTTACCCTCCAGACTTAGCCAGACTCCGGAAGGAATTTGTCAGCAAACAATGATGAGAAACTCCAGCTACCTCCGATATTCAGCATCTCCTGCCAGCAACCCTTACCAGGTCCTCTCTAACTTAAATAGCAGTTAGCACCAGAAGACTATGAGGACATTCTAAGGTGGCTGATCATGGCACATAGGAAAAATCCTGCATTCCACAGTTGTAGATGAAAAAGTTCCCTAAGCTCCAATTGAAATCATACACAGCATGTCTGTACTCACTCCACTACTTACCTCCCCTCCACATCTACCAATTGCCTGCATTCCATACAACCCCTCACCAAGTTCCACTCTTTGACCTTGCCCTAACTTCCCCCGAGGCCACCAATTGCCTCTATTCCAGAGCTTACCCATTCTACCTTAGAACTTGCCAAAAACCTCCCCTCCTGCAGCATACCTAACTGCTCTCACTCTTTTACCGGACATCACCACAGAGTACAATCACTCTGCTGTTTGCCTGGCATTTTGGCACCCTGTTAAAATTGGTGATTGGTTATAGAGCTTTATAGAGATTGTAGAGGAAGGTAGATATATGTGTTTTGTGCAATCATATCATGATGGTAGCTTCCCACAGGAAGTGCTTGAAGCTACCCAAAGCTCATTGTTTTTCAAAATCAATTTTGAACACCTAAAATTGAGCAATAAAATATCTTTCAATGTTAGAACGTAGGCTGCTGACCCTTGCAATATTTTGTTTCTAATTCATAAGCTGGTGAAATTTACTTATTTCATTGGTAGTATATTCAAATCAATACACTTGTTTGCTGCAGTGTTACTCCTTTTATCTTCCTCGTATTCTTGGAGAGAATTTGGTCGAAGGGAATTTTCAGAGAGAAGTCTTCTCTCCCAGTGATGCTTCACAGTCCTAACTGTTCAAAGAATGTTTCATTTCCTTATGATGCTCACCTAGCAAAGGGTGCTAGGCCACCAGCCCTGAATGAGAGGGAATAGGGAGTATAATTTGGAAATGCAAGAGGATGGAAATGACATGTAAATTAACAGCCTCTTTATGTATGCATAGAGATCACTAATGGTTAATGAGAGATTTTTCGCCGATCAATTCTGCAGTTCATCTCTCTGACTTGCCTCTTTCATGAGCTTTATAAATGAAGTAATAGGTTAAAATATCCTCCATTTCACCCTGAAACTTACATGATCTGGATTTTACAAGTTATTCTCGCCAAACAGCATCCAACCTAGCCTTCAGCAGCTACAGCAGAGTTATTTTCATGTTGACAGAAACGTGGAAGACTCAAGCAGGATGCCATTAATGTTTTACAATGCAACTTAGGTAAATTGTAATCACAAGGGTATGATCATTACTGGACCAATCAAACTGGCAGAAAACTAAGATACATTCATTACAGTGGACTGCATCTAGTGTGTCAGTGACTACTGCAATGGCGCTGAACAAATCAAGATAAATTGTACTTAATAACACAGACATTTTGAGTTTGGATACTGATGAAACTCTACTAGTATTTTATTAAACATCTACCTTCACTGGTGAGCGTAAATATTTAGAATATGCTCTCCAATGGGAGTATAAGATTTTGCTTTAGATTGTTGGACACACCCATATTTCTTCAGAAGTCCAGGAGGGAAAAGAACATAGTCTTAGACCCATGTAAGTATTTTTAAATGGGGTTTGTAATACAGAATTTGGTTTAAAATACTCATTTTGAATATGAGTGGAAGCAGAGAAATTGTGCTACTATATTTAAATGCTTAACTAAGTACGACAGGGAGTCAATAATTGCATGGCAGCAACAGCTTTTCAGCAGTTTCTATAATTGGTATGAAGGTGACAATAGAGACTTAAATAATAATATGAATTTTCCCCTGTGGAGATGTTTTATTACAGTGAAATGAAGACCAAGGAGGCATATTAGAAGGGGAAAATATGAGCATCTTCATACTTGATACCTCTACCAGAATCGGCATTATAATTATGAGCCCAATGATGATGTAAGGATTATCAGTGAAACACAGGACTTCTAATGAAACCCCAAAATCAAAGAAGTAAAATGATCAAGGAATCAATACGACCAATTTAATATGTTACGGAATGACAAAAATAAATAACATAAGAAATAATCTACCTAACACAAGTGATAAATTTAACATAATGCTAAATTAATGCTTGAATAAACACAAGGCTTAAAGCTAGCACACCGGTAAAGTATGATCATGCCAATAAAACAGGAGTTACCAAAGCACTTTATCAATCAAAACTTTCTATCAAAAGAGTAGAATGATTTAGCTCCCATTCACAACATCACAAAGGCACTGGGCCTCTATTTTAGCCCTGATTACATATGATTACTAGAATATGGTTAAAATCTGTCACTTTCATTGCTGCATTAAAAAGTTAATGAAAGTAATTTCAGGGCTAAAAACGAGTGACAGCTTAACATTAAGGAAAAAAATTCTGGCTAAAATGCACTAGATGAAATAAATACAGGAAATTAAACAGCTACCTTCATGTATTTACAATGTTTTATATAACCACATAACACAAGTTAACAAGCATAAATCAGTGAGAAATAACTTTAATAAAATTGGCAAATTTCGAAAATTAGATCGAAAAAAATTAACTATTACATGATATAAACAAGCCCTTTACCATTCATAATGAGAATTAAATGGAGCTCAAAAATTATCTATATTGGGAACATTTATTTTCAGAAGAAACACTTACAATGAGCTAAACATGTTGCTATGGCCTTACGTGTTTATGGAATGACAAAACTTTTATCTACCCTTTTCTTTCTTAGCTATGCAGGGAATAAAAAGTTCCTCTGCCTCAAAACACTGTAGCATCAATTACAAAATAACTGAGTAAGCCAAAAGTAGTGCAAAACTTTCATTTAGGTTCACATCACCAACAAATTCAGCATTCATATGAGGCATTGCAAAGGAAAATCATTCTGTGATTTTATCAGATATGAGTGTAAAGAATGTATATATTTTACAACTGCATAGAAATATCAATATTAAATACAAATTTAGATCCTTCCCTCCGAAGGATAGTAACACTTACAGGGCTACTCCTGAAAAAGCATTCAAGGACAGCACTGTTTTTTTAAGTTATCTACACAGTGAATGCTATGGAGAAGTAAATAAACAAAACTCTAGAGTTCCTCTGTGACACTTCCATTACGGGGGAAATTCAGATAGTTCGTATCTGCTGGCATCATTGACCACTTGACGAGATGAGCATATGGTATGCGCCTGGCTTTTCATTGTGGTTAAGCTGGAATAATACGGATCCAGTTACTTTTCCTCTATGCAGCACCTCTCAGAAGAGATATGAACATCTGAAACCCAGTTATATTTAACTCCACTTTTCATCAGAAGGGCAGCACAGGGCAAAAGCTTGTCTTTGTATCACACACTCACTCATGCACACCCACTCCCTCCCCCAGCATCTTCACCCTCCTCCTCTTCTTTGGGTGAAAATATATTCACAAATTAACTTTAGCACAGCTTTCTCAGTCACAGGAACAGCCCCTCCTCCCCTTTTCAACATTTTTCTCATACTCCTGTGTAGTACCTTCTTTTTTTATAATTACTGTAACGAAAGCAAAATCACCAATTGAGTAACTCATGACAGTTTCTCATCTGCCAGTCAAGTAAATAACATTATGACACTATGTCAGGTGTCATCTTTAAAGGGTTGCTCCATGTATTCTTTGTAAGACAAAAGTTCTAAAAAGACTACATGCAGAGGAACACCCAAGAGCAGGTGCCCAATACGCTAAATGGCGTAGAATCATTTGGATTAACTAGATAATGCTATATTCAAAAATAACTCACATTATCAACCAAAGACATACCCAAGAAAAATAATTTCTAAAGATGGTGAATTTCCACCACAGTGACACAATCAGAAGATAAAACATCATAAATTGGGATGTATTAACGATGAACAAGGGATTTTCATGCACAGGAAGTGGGGTAAAAACATGTAACCATTCAGCATAATTAATACTTGCACAATCTCTAATGAATAACAATGGTAGTAAACTAGAGTGAAATGCACAGGGTTGGAGACAATGAATGGTAGAAACTCATGATGAAAAGATTATTAGCCACCACTGGAACTGCAACCCTTATCCCCAAAATTTTCTCCAAGAGTCAATACCAAATAAGTTACCCTTTTCCAAAATAATTGCCAGCAAGACCTTAAAATTCCTTTAAAACCTGTCTAAATCCACATTGGAATAGGGCATCTGGGCAGGTTGAAGCCCTTACAGCAAATCAGGGGGAATTTTCAAGGATATTCTTGACACGTACTGCATTCACTTCCATCTACATTGACATGGTTTCCCTAATCTCAATTTATGGCTCCTTGGTACATGAATGCCACCCTGATGCTTGGTATTTAATCAAATCATAAACAATACAGCTAAAAAGATTTGATAACATTTAATTAATGTTGGTTAACGGCTTGTAATGAAGACTAATGCTCCACGCATCTGGATAACACATGCATGATTTGCACTCCTTAAGATTTATAGGGACCAGAAATTAGGAGCACCACGTCAGCAACAATTTATATCCTTCAGAATATTTCTAACAAAAATATCTACAACAGTGCACTACACCCTGATTAACATCCAAGATAAACAGGAACATATGACAGGACTGATAGCAGGTACATGAGAGCAAAAATGAGAACTGACATTGGAATGGGAAAAATCATAATCATCATGTCTTCAGTAAGGCCAGAGGACCTTGTGATTAAACTGCTAAGGCTCTTCAATCTTTCCTAGACATTACTGGTTACTTTCCAGTTCTCTCAAGCATTGAGTAGCTCCTTTCTCACTGCATCTATACATCTCTTCTGGGGTCTCCCCACTGGTCTTCTACCCTCTGGGGTCCATTACAATTAATATAATTTTCGGCCATCTCTCATTTTTCATCAACACAATGTCCAGCCCATTCTAGCCTCCAACTTATCATCATCCCACAATATTGTGTTTCTGGTATAGCTGTTATATATCTTCATTTGTGATGTCTCTTCCTCTTCCTGGTTCTTTGGTCTTAACATGGCCATACCTTTCCCTAAGAACTTTCCTTTCAAATACAAGGAGGAAAGTCATCTCTTTCTCCAGACTGCTCGGAGCTTGATGGTCATAAGATGACAATAGAATCCGGGTAGTTATGAGTGTGGAGACATTTATTTCCTTTCTGTATTTTAGCCTTTATTTCCATTTCACCGGATCATTCATTGTTATAATAGCATCACTACAATAGGTTCTTGCATTCTGGTACTCTTTAATAATTTTCCATTCACCCTCATTCAGTAGAATCCTTGAGGGTGATGTATCATCTTATCACCATATATTTGGTTATCAAGGGGCTAATTTTTACACCTAACTTCAATCCAGCTGTTTCCAAGGTATTTATAACATTCACCAGTTCACCCAGTGTGTGTGATATCAATGCAATATTGTTGTCATAGGCAAGACGAGATATTCTTGGGTTAAACTCAGACGTCAAAAATTCCCCCTATCCAACTCTCTTATGATATTCTCTAGAGCAAGGTTGAGCAGATTTAGCACAAGTCTGCCACCCTGTCTTAGTCTTGTTTCTACTTGAAAATAAGATGTGATTTTGTTTCCAAATTTTATCCTTGCCTTATATTAGACAGAACAAGTTCTACCAATTTTCCGAGAAATTAAAATGTTGTCAGTTGTAGATTTGCCTGATTGAAGCCACCTTGATGTTCTCTCATTATATTTCCAGCTATGTTTTCTTCGAGACAAGACAATTCAAGAAAATTTCTGAGATATGAATAACATCCATCGGTTCACACTGTATGATTTACACGGGAATGGGAAAATGCAAACCACACATTTTGAGTAATGTACATGAAACTTACTGTGTTATTTAATTTCAGCAGCATCCAGATTTACTTGGCTCAATTGGTCTACCATGTTCAATTTTAAGTTTGTTGGCTGTGTCCGCAACAGAGGAAGGCGGCCCAACTCTTCCCTTGATTTCAGCCGCCATAGTCATAAATGCCTGCTCAACATTCTTGGATTCCTTCGCAGACGTTTCCAGGAAAGGCAATCCCAGCTGGTCAGCATATTCCTAATTTTAAGAGATTGTAGATTATGTGCTTTAATTTTAATTAATAAATGAGATAATTAAATCCTATTTGAGTGTATAGCAACAACAGAAACAATCTCATGTGGAATCTTAATGTTCTGTGACACGATTTTACATTTACATTCAAATGCTTCTCATTCCATAGTTATTGTCAGCTGCTGCGAGTGACACTTTCACTACATGCCACCAAGAACTTGCATCTTAATGAAATAAAGAATAAAATTCACTTCAACAGATATACATGTACTGTAAACAATCAATTCTACCATCTTAACTTCAGAAATATAAAGTACACATTGATGACAATATAGGAAAAAAATGAATTGGCAATATATAGCTAAAGATGATGCAGCAAATTATATAACATATATACAAGAGAAGGATGTCATCACATACAAGGCAACCAATAGGCAAAGGTAAAATTTAACAGCTTTAGAGAATAAATAAGCAATATTCCATTCAAACATCAACAATACTTTTTATAATCGCCTATTGAACACAATTTCGAGCATTTAAATACATAAGCAATTACAAATATTTTTTCCAGTAAGCCTCAAACTTCAGAGAGATGTTTTTAGCTAATTGCTTAGGGCTACAGTTTTAATCACACAGCAAGTGGGTCACTGGCACAGGAGAAATCAGACCAGAAGTCCACACACAAACATCTTCAAGAAATCGTCTCCCAAGATAATAAGACTTCCATTATTCCCATTCCATGGTAATCGCCTGTCATTACCACTTATACAAAACTTGTGGGCACATAAGAACTTGTAGTCATTCTTCAATGACATGCCCCAGTATCCCAGGGAAGAGGAATTTGAATTTAAATCTTATCACAAATGCCACTAACTGGCAAATATTTGAAAGTTTTAAATCAGCATGGAAGCGTTAACAAAAAAATCAAGAGGGTTGATCTTCAACATCCTGCTACTCATCAACAGAGATGATGTAACCACAACAAATACAAGATAGCATTCAGAATCCCATTACAGCAACCAGGGTAATGTTAACATTTGCCAAAACCCAAGTAATACCAAGCAGAATGTGCTATAATTAGCCCCCATTCAAAAGAACAATGGAATCCATACATTCTTGACCATCAAAAGGACACATGCTAAATAACTTTCCACACCTCAATAACGAATTCCAAGAATGAAAGATAAGTTACTGCAGCAAGAATGTGAGAACCAGGGAAACTCCGTCTACTAAGTACCACACAAGCCACCTCTAGGGTGTGTAGCACAGTTTGATTCTGCACCAGACATGCAGCACTTGTTCAAAATCAAATTGGAACCCTGCACGTTCCCCAAGCCACAGATTAGAAGGTAGTTAGGAGTACAGTATGGAGTCAAACCAACAACTACGAGTGCTATGTAAACGACCATGCCAAAATGCAGTACTACTGTTTAGATAAAATTGCTGGCAAGTATAAATGATGACATACACAAATAATATTGCAAGATACAAAACTCAGAACCCAGTACTTAATAAGCAATCAAATTGCTTAAAGTTATAAATATTAAACCATGCCAATGCCATCAAGACACATCCCCGTAAACAGCAATAAATGTGTCTTGAGATAATACAAATTTTGTACACTTCAGCGGAGATAATATGGGTCAACAATCTCGGCCCTGCTAGTTGTGCTGGATGGAAGCAAATGTAACCGCTGTTCAAATTAACAGTATAACACAAAAAACTATGCTATAGTAATTAATTCGACGATATTTGAAAATAAAGAATTTCTTAGTATATACAAATTTGTTACCAGCCAAGCCGAGTAGCTAGTTCCTCTAACAAGAGAGTATTACAAATTTCGACAAACAGAAGATTATAATAGTGGCAAAAACCATTGAGCACGTGAAGTGGAGACTCGTACAAGGATACTCATAGTAATTTCTAACCGCGCCTTCGCGCATGCGTTTAAAAGTAAAATTAAAAGAACTCACCTTGGCCGTGGAATAAGCAACTACTCTTTTCTGCGTCAAGTCACACTTATTTCCGACCAACAACTTGTTCACAGTATCGCATGCATAACGATCTATTTCCTCCAACCAGTTCTTTACGTTGTTAAACGAATCTTGATCTGTACAGTCGTACACGATGATTATTCCTTGAGCTCCTCTGTAGTAACTAGAAGTAATAGTTCTAAATCGCTCTTGTCCAGCAGTATCCCACTAAAAGAAAAATAATAATATTAACCCCTCACATTTCTCTACGTCTACAATTTTCAACAAAGCACATTAAGTTCGTATTGGCAACATACGATTTGGAGTTTGATGGTCTTTTCGTCCAGTTCAATTGTACGTATTTTCTGAAAAAAATAAACGAATGTTCGTGAATCTCTCTCGTGTATATCCTTTAACTCAAACAACAAAATTGCAACATTCGCTGTTAACTTACGAAATCCACCCCGATGGTACTAATGTAGCTTTCGGTGTATGTGTCATCCTGGAAAGGTTAACAAAAAACTTAGATAGGAATTTATGCTGAGTAAGAGGACGGCAATTTTGCCCAGTCAATGACTTACCGCAAATCTCAGAAGCAAGCATGATTTCCCCACTCCGGAATCACCAATCAGAAGCAATTTGAATAGGTAGTCGCTGTATACAGAAATGAAAATAAGTCGTTAGCACGATAATACCATTACGAACCACCCTATCACATTCCTGATTGCAATATACATTATAACCCCAAATGACGTGTAGCGACTGTAATGCAAACTGAAACCCACCCACAATGAATCTTGACCTGCTAGATTAACGAACAACACAATATTAGCGGGTAAATTGGAAGTAGAACAATGAGGCCTCTTAAACTAAAATGATTAGACCAATGAATACAATCCTGTAATATACTCAAAACAACGAAATACGTCGCAATATTTGCTCAAAGATCCATCATGGACGATGACTCATAATCACCACCTTTGACACTAAGCAGCATTTCATTCCAAATGAGGTTTAATACAACCACCAGTTTACTTAAAATTGCACTTAATAGATGTTTGCCATAGCGTCTGCCCGATGGATAATTTTATTCCACGAAAATGAATACAAAATGATTCCGGGCATATACAACATAAATTGGATACGAAGTTATATAAGAACATTAAAAGCCAGCAGCAGGGTACTTACTATTCAGGATTGAGTGTTGAAACCATTTTAGAAATGTATACAAATTCCTTTGCTCCTATTACGTACTAAAACTGACGACTAACCCAACTACTGCTCGCAATCGCAATGGCTACCGCCTACGTCCACCAATTCCACCCTATGGGGGTCGGTACCATTGACGTAATGCCTGTGTGGCAGAGGGTATGAAAAATTTAATCTTCAATTTAAAGATATGTTTTTGCTCGCTGTTTTCGACCGTTTTCTTTCTCGCTATGGGAAAATTTTAATTAAATGGGCACGGAAATGTAGTTATAATTAAGCAATTAAAAGAATTGAAGAAGAATTCATCAATGGGACAGTAAATCCATTCGATATATGTGTCTGAGAAAATGATTCAGGGAGACCTTACGTCACTTAAAAATTAATATTTTGTATGTAAATGTCATCCGGCTGGAAAGACGTTCGTACATTACCACAATCATTCGATGCACATTAGGAAAAGCATGCCCATTAATCTCAGGTGGTAATTTTCAGAATCGTGATATGCATTATCCATTCATAGAATTAAAGTTTTCTCGCAAGGGGAAATGACAGGTGATTACAATTGAATTGCAATTAATGAAGTCATATCATCAATGGAGAGGATTTCTTGAAAATTTTGATGCAAGGACGACAGGTGCGATTTAGGGGATTTAGGCGTCAAGTTCAACCAGGCTGATATTGTTGGTATGTCTGTTTCTTCTTCGCCAGTGTTTTAATTGGGAAGTCTGGTACGCGTGATTGTTTTGCTTAATTCGTTTTGTTTTGGGCGAGGTGGTCTGTGAGCTACCGGTAGCGATTAAGGGAATTTGAGTGTGCCGTGTGAGTGACCGTGGTAAACAAAGGTGTTAAATGTTACATTCATGTTTGCGTTACTAACGGGTAGTGCATTAACCTCGTTTCACCAGAGTGTGCATGGACGGAAATTAATGGTGCACATAATTCATCATGCTCCAAACCGTTACGGAGTGGAATATGTCGTTGAGAATGCCAAATTGTACACATTCAATGATTTATTAATTTTATTACCTTTAGTTGCGATATTTTTGTTGGAAACCGTCTTGCAATTCCGTTCGTTAGTTTATGGGTCCTTATTCACGGCCACACTCTACTACACGCTCTCGAAGCTCCTGTGGAAAGTTCACAAAGGTTGGTTTTTGTCATGTGGAGCATCCTTGGTGATGGTTATAAATTGAAAATCCACATGAATGATAATTAGGATCTGAGTTTTATTGAATATACTCTTCAGCTGTGCAGGTGTCTCTGTAAACTCGTTCTTTATACATTTTAGAAAGCATTCTAGTAATTACATCAATTGGTATCCAGACAAAAATTGTTTATGCATCCGGCCAAAGCTCCACGCAGTTTATACCTTGGGATACAATAAAGGACGTCATCATACACGAATGTATTGTGAAGGTAATTTTAAATGTAGTTTCTCTGAGAGATGTCGATCCCTGAAATAAACCTGTGCACCCAGATGTGCCATTTTCCCCTGACCTGTAGCTTCGTTTTATCAATATTTAAGCAGTAGCGCCCTCAAAATGTATTATTCTTTCTTTCCCTATTCGAGTGCATTATGTCATGATCTCTCTCTTGCTTTGTTAGCAACGTGTTCTTCATTACCTGAGCGTCTTGATTGAGAAGAAAGGCACTAAAGAAGGGGAGCAATTAATTCCTCTTTTAACGGTAAATTTACTTATATGATAAAATCAGATCCATGTGTTTCAGTTGAATACTGTTTAATGAAATTATTATTTTTCAGGGGACATGTCCAAGGTTGTCTGGTCTGGAAAGAATATATTCGGATGTTCAGGGTATCCTTGGAAAGAAATCACCCGTCACTAGTCCATCTTAAATTATTTTATGTGTTTGCATTACATTCAAGATGTTAATAAAGGGATATAGTCAACATTTATTTTGTAATGGCCCTTTCAGGAGTATGTTGTCTGTTCACATAACTCAAACTTCGAGGAGCTATTTGGTGTACAATGCTTGCTTGTACACCTTCCTTTTGCACTATTTGAGTGACGTAATGTGGGATTGAATCCCTAGCCCAGAGGGATATTGAAACCTTCCAAGGAGGAAATAAGGCTACCAGAATGAACTGCCTTCAGTGTCTATGACACATAAGTAGGAGAGAAAAGGATATAGTCCCCTGTCCAAAAGATGATAGTTTCACGTGAAAAGTATCCTAGTTTGAGGGTTGGGGGGTGTATATTCCTTACTGAACAATATGAGTAAATCCAACCCATCGGCCTGGTATGAAAGAATCTCTTCTATAGACATAGCTAGGACGTATGTTAAGGGGAGGTGGGGAGGCGTTGCTCCCCTGGCTACGCCCATGAGGAATACCCAGAAGATGTTACATAATTTACACTGAAACCTGATACTTGGCATATAAGTCATGGGGCTCCTTCAGAAAACAAAGTGCCAGCTCTATGCATTTACTATCCGTGAAAATATAGGTGATAAAACTGAGACAGTTGAGTATAATTAATAGCCATGAAGATCAGGTTTCTGTGGCTGTACAAGTAGTGGAGTGCCGGCTTGTCATGCATAGCCTGGGTCAGAATCCTGGCAATATAATTATGTTTGATATAATTATGTTGACTATTTTTGATAAAACTGGTCCTAACTTGGTTGCAGTGAGCTGAGAACTTCAGAGACTGCACTTGATCTGACATATGGGATTTGTGGGTCCTTAGGTTCCTTTATAGGGTCCTTAGCTTCCAACATAGGAAGAGATAACAGGAGGTAAGGGAACTAGCATTAGATAGGGAAGGGTGGAGGGCTGCAGTCAACCAATTTTAGAACAACCGATGAAGAGGTTCCTTTTGTTTAGAGGAGGTTCCCTCTGATGCTGAGCTTCTTACCATCCTTCTTCATTCTATAAGCAATCATTCCCTCACCTATCCACCCAATATCCTTCATTAGTGTATAGTATAACTTCTCTGGAGCCTCCAGTGAATGTTTCCCCTTCTTAGGCACAATACTTGGCTGAGAAAGAGCTACATATGTGGATGATAGCTGAATACCTCAAGCACTTTTTACTTCACATTTTTCTCTCAGTACGTCCTGTCCGAAAGCGAAATGATATCAACTTGAGGATAATTGACCTGCATTACAATTTTGTAAGTGGAGAAGAATTTTCAATGGAATACCAGCCCCTACTTAGTTGCTGCTTGGAAAGCACGAACGTTGTAGTTCTCTGCCCTTTGTTAGTGGACCATTGGGTACCTATTCAGAAAGATGCCAGGAAATAAATTTTCTTTGGTAGGTAATATTAAATAAATGATGAATATCAAGGATTACATTCAATAAAATTAAGAAATTAAATTATTAAGATTAAGTCTTATAATGAGGCTTTAATAATCAATGAAATAAGGCTTATCAAAAGTCAAATGGTGAGCATCAGCAGTGACCAATATTGGAGCATGGGCTTAGCCAGGAGGAAAGGCTGCCCTCCCCTAAATTTTCACTCATGTTATGGAAGATCTTTGCAATTTTCCATCTGAATAGCTTGTTTAAGGTCAGATTATCCAAGATGAAAAATTCAGGCTATATATGACTTGGCAAAATGTACTCTTAGTAGTGCGAAGTAGGCCCTCATGACTTTAATTTTGTATTCAACTTGCTAAATTACTGAAGATTTAAGGAATTTTTTGGGGTCAGAAAAAAGTAATGAAAAAAAGTTGCTGCTATTCATTTCAAATCTGCTTGATGGAGCCAGACATGATGATTACAGGTGGGTGTTCCCCCTCTTTTCTTCATGTATTCTTCTACATAAATCCTGGCTGTGCCCATGGTTTGGAGTAAGGACTGTAGCTGAAGAGTAATTCAAATTTCCTGTGGGATTAGGTATAACAAATTGTTCTCTCTTTCAAAGTGGCTTGAACCGGGGGCACAGACACTAATTTTTTATCACAAATAGGTGCACGCACTGCTATAGGTTGACTGCCCTAGTGAATGTGACGAGTTCCACTCATGAGGATAAGCGTTATTGTAAGAATGGGGATTCCTATCAAATATAAGTTCAAAAATAGATGCTTCATGATCGCTGCCGGGAATTACCATACTTATCACCGGAGATGGAACACTTCTTTTGTTCCGTAACAACCTTGTTACCCACAATTACATCACCTCGGAGGAATATGGCACACTTGAATATATATTGTATTTAATTACCATAATCGAATCACTAATTTTGAGGAGAAAAGTTTATTCACGATTTGTATAATAAACATACTTATAATTTTTCTAAGTTATTGGTGGCAATCCACATCAATTAATTGGAGCGATCATACATAGGAAAACCGTTCTGAACATGAGATTCATTTTCCCGCCATGTCAGTTCACTATTTTTATTTCATTTTAAAAAATATTAAAAAGTGATTTATTATCTATGATTTATATAAAAAAATAGTTTATCAGCATATTAGTACAGTTGAAAGTATGTAGTTCTGCTGCGGTAATTTTGGTCAAATTCAAAGTTTCCGGAATTTTAAACATTTGAGCTTCGTGATGCGCGGATAATCAACCGGGGAGGAAGGAAAGGGGTGGAGGTAAAATCGTACAACATTGTACTCTCAATTAAACAAATGTGATAATGTGCTTATAAATTAATGCTTCGTAATGGCTTTGTCAATATTGAGTCTCAGTAGATCATTGAAGTCCTGTATCCATCATATACCTTCCGGGAACGGTAATTTACGACGTGCCTCGTAATCGCAACAGAATTGTTTTCTAATACTGGTAAATATTAATAGTCTTTTAAATTTCAGGATTCATTCAACGTAGATCATTGTGCTACTTTTTGGGATCATATAAGCAGAAAAATTCCGAAGCTGAAGCCACAAAGTTCACCCAACATGTACGATACACTAGTTTCTTCAACAAATGTACGTTCAAACTCGCCTATTTTCTACATATTTTACAAGCAGTTTTGCAGTCGTAGATGTGTATAATAAACCATTTCTCTATTTTGAAACATTAACAGTACCTGCTGAGCAACTATGGAAGGGAGTAACAAGTGTGAGCAATGCCGGCAAAAAACGAGGAAGAGGAAAAGGAATGGGAAGAAAAGCTGCGAAAAATCTGAATAGGGGCCAAATTATTGGTGTCGGTATGTAAATGTTGATAGCAAAGAATGATTCACCGGGAAGCGTTTTGTTTAGTACTTGAAAGCTTCCTCTCTTTCAAATTCTGCCATTTTTACAAAGAGTTCTTGCTTTAGGCAAGGCCAATATTGTATGGCCTGGGTTAAATGCACCAATTCTCCGGGGAAGAGAACTTGTGCAGCAGCAGAAACTCCCTGAAGATCCAGAAAGGCAGCAGAAGTTGTTGAAGATGCGAGACGAAATGGGGACTTTTCGTTCTCTAAAATTATCTCCAATTGAAAGAGGATGGACTGGAAATAAAATGCCTGGTCGTAGTATTGGCCCTCCTGATCCAGTTGGAGAAGGTAAAATATTATTTTAATTTTAGATGAGTGAAACTTGAATGCTAAATCATTGTATTCAGTTTCTCATTGCTTGCCAAAGAAATTATGATTGTCGACACCCTACCAATCAAATGACTTCATTCCTGAAACCATCAGAAATAATCCAGAATGATTCGTTCTTGTGGCAAAAAATGTATATTGCTCTGTAGAGGAAACCTTAGGATTAGTTAGGAATATTCTTAAAATTATCATTTCGTCTGGTCCTTGGACTGGGGGAAAACTGTAGCTAACGATGTATATGTCTCTTTCCTTCTGTGAGTAATGGGATGGGCTTTAAGGAAGAGGGGCCTCCCAAGGATATATCACCTAAGAAAATATTAGAGATAATTATTTTTTGCTTAAATTATGTTATCGTGATGTTAAAATAATTGGAAAAGTTCTGCCCATACCTCAGCTTGGAACTAGCTAGAAGCCCCTTAAATATACATAAAAAATTTGTGCATGAGGGTAGTTATAAATTGATGCATAATGAATAATTAAGGAGGAAATTATGGAATGGAGCGAAGGGACTCTAGGAGAGAGGAAATATGGTTTGTATGCCATATTGTGCAAGTTGAATGGAAATGTGACTTTCCAATTGCTCTGAACTGATAGAACTTTCAATAATTTTTCTTTGATGATTGGTAAAGAGTGAGGAAATGGGTCCCCTGCATCAGGATTGCAGCTATCATGGTTGCTCAAGTTTGGATGTGGAAAAAAGCAGATAAATGAAATTTCATCTTTTTCTGCTGCCTTAATGTGAAGACCTGGTGAGGATGTCGTACAGCAGCGGTTGAATTAATTTTCAGACCACTACTTACAATTTTTTTAGTCTTTCTATATTTCCTTCGGAAGATTTAAAAATATATTCGCCAACTTCTTTTATATTTCTTCCTCAACCGTCCAAGTAAACAACAACAACTTTTCTCTTCTTCCTCATGGTAACTTGTATTGAGGGTTTTCTTTTTCATTACCACATGGACCATATGACCATATGTCAAGGATTCTTCATTGGAATCCTGCTCCCTCCGTAGCCCATATGTTAAGTGCAACACATAGCCCAAATGATTGGGCATTAAATGATGAACCTGTTTTTATCAATATGGAAAGTCTGACTTAGGGATTTTCTCCAAATTTTATTTATTCCATCCACTGCAATTTCCTGTCTAATGTATCCTGATTTGTTGAAATTGAATTTGATCTATGCTGACTACTTAGACATGCTCCCGATAAAGTTTTAAATAAATGAAATGCAATTGAAATGGTAAAGTACCCCATTCCCACTGAAATAAAATAAAACAATGATTCCCCTGAGATTTCATAATTGGTCGTTCAATCCTAGGATTGGTTAACTGCAGCCCTTCACCCTTCCCCATCTAATGCTAGTTCCTTATCCTCCTGGTTTCTCTTCCTATAAACTTTTCTCTTTATTTGATCCGTGAACTTTTTCCTTGGTCTTCCCCTGGGGGTTTTCCCTCTATTTTACCTTCAATTATGTTCTTCACAAATCCATTGTATCTCAGGGTGTGTCCAATCCATCTTGTCTTTCTTTTCTCTATCGTGTTTCAGCTTTTCCAAGGTGGCCACATGTCAGGGAAAATGGGTCACCTGTCAGGGAAACTGGGAAATGTCAAGGATTTTCATGCCTGGTCAGGGATTTTCCTGCCTTGTCAGGGAAACTCCTCAAAGATTTTCTTTCTCCAATGTCATGATAAAATAAATGCATGCGTCGCAAATTAATTACCACTACTGTTAAATATGCAAAGTATTTATTTAAGCAATCAAAATTCTAGCAGATTAGATGGAATAGAAACACAACAGGGCCACACGAAGGTCTTTTGCATTGGAAGAGTCGTGCTTCAGGTCATTCATATAAAATAAATGGGTGACCTAATGCTTCCTGTCACCTGGCACACTGCAGATGTATCCTTTCCCTTGTCTCAGCCTTAGCGAGAGAGGTAGGATGGAAATGCAGAACAGCAAGGGGCTCAAGCTATTGTCTTGAAAAATGCCATGGTGGTATGATACAAACTCTGTCGAGACCGACTGCTTGCCTGCGGTCAGGACGAAGTGCGTTCTCCAGTTTGGTATCAGGCATTGGATGCAGGACACAACCTCTGGGTGGATTTTCATCAACTTCAACATGGCTACAATGAGCTCATGTGAAGTGGTGTCAAACACCTTTCTGTAGTCCACACAGGCCATTGATAGGTTGCGCTTACGCTGGATGGCATCCTGGCATATGCATCTATCAATGAGCAGGTTTTCCTTACATCCCGCGATTCCACGTTTTGAACCCCTCTGTTCGTACACCTCCTCCCACACCGGCTGGGTCTGATGGAGGATAAGGTTGCTCGAGATGGAGGTGAATGCCTTGTATACAGTGTTGAGGCAGGTTATAGGGCAGTAGTTCTTAGGATTGGACAAGTCTCCCTTCTTAGGTAACCATGCGTCCCTCAGTCAGCCACGGTGGAATTTCTTCTCTACCCGAGAGAAAGGAGGTGAAGATTCTGGCAAGGTGTCGGTGGGTGGAAGTGAACTTCTTCTACCAGAAGTTATTCACGGCATCCATTCCTGGAGCCGAGAAAGTCTTCTTGCCAGAGAAGGCCTTCTTAACGTCACACTCTGTGACTGAAGGAGGTCCATCCACTTCATGTAGGTGGCCGTCACAAAACTTTTTAAAGAGGTCTAGTGCCGGAGTGTGTCTGTTGAATGGCTTCGACGTTTCATAGGAAATATCCTTCCAGGAAAGTTCCCCCTCTTGGACAGGTGGCGGAGATTCTACGACAGACTGAGGTGGTCGAAAGAAACAGCACGGGTGAAGGAGGAAGGTTGAGTTCTCCCTCACGGCCTTACTCCTCTTCAGGAGCTTTTTTTGGGCCGTGGTGAGTGCCCGAACTCTATCAACCGCGTGCTGCTTAATGGTAAGCAGTACATTCTTGTTCAGTGTGTGATTGTTGAATCTGAGGCTGCGTGCTCTGCGCCGGACTTAAGGTGTGAAAGCCCGCCCAGATGTGATGTATTCCATCACACACTGAATCCTCCAAGCCTGCCGTCTCGCCAGCGTGATCTTGGCCTCCAACTGTTTAAGCCGTTTTGGCGCTTTGTCCTCCCAAGAGGTGGGCTTTTGGGAGTTGGCCTTTATTTTGGCAGCAGCGTAGACCACGCAGTTGACCGTCCAGAGGTCTGTCGTCTCCGTAAGGATTTCGTCAATAAAGCCATTCAACTTGGTCAGGACGTTACTCCGCAGAGATATCTTACGATGGATGTCTCTCTGCCTTCTTGTCCTACATCATAGGTGATTTCATTTAACAACCATGGCCATTCAGAGTCGGCCTGATCTACCTCCTCCCTACTTGTCGGCGGTGCCGACGGTGCAGTGGCTGTCAAAGCAGCTGGTGGATAAACTGCTTGTGTCAGGGAGGGTGGTCTGGCTGGTGGTGTATTTCTTTGAACACGCGGTTGTTGGGGAGTTTCCTTTTTATGCAAGTGGTTGGCATAGTCACACAGATTCTGCTGCACCTCACACCACAAAGAGTACATCCTTGCTATATACCCCCTGCGATTGGGCGATCGAGGAGGTCGCCATTTTGGGTTTCCGTCCACTCCATACAAACTCCCTTCTTGTTGATGTTATTATTGCCACATCCAACTCCCCTAGGACCCCCATCGAAGAGGGGCCCTAGGGGAGTTGGGTGGCGGTTGTGGGTGGCACTTTTGGTCGGTATCCTCGGAACCAATTCTGCATGTGGGGTGTTTGGCCCCACATGCAGATGTCCACCATTGGCCGGCAGAGCCGTTACCAGGTACGCCACGAGGAGGCTGGTGATCCGCTTTCGTTCCTATATTTCAGTATTATTATTAGTATAGGTAATCTACCATCCAAGGTTTGTTTACATGGAACATTTTACATCTCACCGGCTGGTCCCCATTCCTATTTTTAATTTCCTTCTTCATTTCGGCATAAGGCCTATAACTCCTCATTCTATCCATGATCCCTGTTTTCTTCTGATGTGACGGTACGCTGTGAAGCCGACTTAATGAACGCGTTCGTGCCCCACGTTGGGCGCCATTTATCTGTGACGGTACGCTGTGAAGCCGACTCACGTTTGACGCGTCGCCTCGTATGCGCCGTCCCAGAACTTACGGCCGAGATCTAACTCCCCACTTCCCTCCCCGCGGCTATCCTGGCGAAATGCCGAACACAATGAGGCGAGGGAGAAGTGACGCACTCCACGCAAAGAGCGTCCAAGGGGTGCCTCGCAAAACCGCGGCCGAGCTACCAGCAGGTAGACAAATGAGATAGTATCTTCGAAGGGGGGAGCCTTTCCGAAATCGCGTTCGCGGCGATGGTTTCACAAGAGACTAAAAATAAGAACCAAGAGGGTCACGCGTTGGGAAGAGACGACTCAGAAATCCGATTAATCAACATGGTCATTTATTCACACAACTAGTAAAATAGCCGTTGACACACACACAAAATCCATAAAAATTACCCTCTTACTAACTAATGACGGATGAATGGACTGATGAATCATGAAACATAAATGAGTAATCAAAGACAGTACAGAAGGACAACCTTCCGACCAAATGGTGGAACAATGATAAATTACTTCTCTATGTACAAAATTTACAGGCTTTCAAAGACTGTCTTTCGGTAAACGAGATCTAACTCCCCACTTCCCTCCCCGCGGCTATCCTGGCGAAATGCCGAACACAATGAGGCGAGGGAGAAGTGACGCACTCCACGCAAAGAGCGTCCAAGGGGTGCCTCGCAAAACCGCGGCCGAGCTACCAGCAGGTAGACAAATGAGATAGTATCTTCGAAGGGGGGAGCCTTTCCGAAATCGCGTTCGCGGCGATGGTTTCACAAGAGACTAAAAATAAGAACCAAGAGGGTCACGCGTTGGGAAGAGACGACTCAGAAATCCGATTAATCAACATGGTCATTTATTCACACAACTAGTAAAATAGCCGTTGACACACACACAAAATCCATAAAAATTACCCTCTTACTAACTAATGACGGATGAATGGACTGATGAATCATGAAACATAAATGAGTAATCAAAGACAGTACAGAAGGACAACCTTCCGACCAAATGGTGGAACAATGATAAATTACTTCTCTATGTACAAAATTTACAGGCTTTCAAAGACTGTCTTTCGGTAAACTATCGACGGGAGATTTGTTATACAACCTGGAGTCTATGCTCCGCACAACATATGAGAAATGAGAAAACTTTCTACACCAAGGGTAGTTGATTCCATTGGGAGTGATTTGACCAGTGACTTTAGCATGGAGAACTTGAAGCACATCGCCCTGCTCGACACCAGGTGACTATTTTCGTAATCAACTGTGAATCAAAAATCACTACACCTTTCGATGGAGGCAATTGGACGGATCCAGCAGGTGGGAGAGGTGACTGTAGACAACACTCAATGTCTATTGAGTTGCTGAAGGGAGTGGGAACGTGCCCGTGAATACTTAATCTTTGGATAAGCAGCGTATCTGCTATGGCCCGATGTCGCTTCCACGGTGGGTCGTACTGTAGGTTGACACCTGGCAGGGATACTCGTTTCCACTGGTTGGTGCCGACGTACGCCTCAGCACGGCTTCCACGACGTTTAACCGGACGGCTTCGTCTTGATCGCGCTCTCCACCTCACGTCACGTAGCACTCCGAATCGAGGTTCAGTCACCACCTCTCTCCACCAATCTGCCTTCAAGACCGTTCTCCACACTCACTGCTCTTCACAATGGAATGACCTCAAGAAAGAATGCCCAGAAAGAATGCTCAAGAACGAATGCCTACTTCACACATCCCGTCCACGGTATTTATGTGGTTTTTCGTCGACCACCAACGCCACCTTTTTCTCACTGAAAACAGAAACATCTGCCCCTCAAAATACATCAGCGGTAATTCAAAACATGGCGTGAGCCGTCTCTCCAACAAACTCGCGCGAATACGTAAGGGTGAACCTAAAATAATACAGGACATACAACCGGTATGTCACAGTAATCTACCATCCAAGGTTTGTTTACATGGAACATTTTACATCTCACCGGCTGGTCCCCATTCCTATTTTTAATTTCCTTCTTCATTTCGGCATAAGGCCTATAACTCCTCATTCTATCCGTGATCCCTGTTCTCTTCCTTCCCTTTGATGATAAAACCCTTTGACCCTGTGGGTAATATTGGTGAAAATGTGGTTGCAATAAATGTATTGAAAACTCAGAGGTGGTTAATTGGGTTTCTGTATTGTGCACATAATCATATATATCAGGGGTTGGCTATGTTTTCATGCCTGAGGGCTATTTTTGAACGTGGAATGGCTATTTGGGCCTTAGTTCTTATTTATTTACGAGATATAGTAATAAAATAGCTAGAGGTGGGATGAATCCAAAATTTTCTCGAATCCAAATCCTAAGAGGTTCTCATATACCATGAATCTCACATCTCTCAAATCCTCCTCATAAAAACTTTTAAAGTGAAAAAACTCCATGTATCTGCATGTGCCATAATAACTAGAGCGCGGAAAAAAAGTCTTCAATTTGGTAAAAAAAAGTCACCAATATTATTGAAAAAAGTCTCTCAAAAGTCTGAGTTATTTCCTTGAGAAAGTGGCTGAATTTAACTGAATTGATGGAGAAAAGAGCGTAGAGATGGGTTTTCGAGTTATTTTATGGACTTTAAGAAAGGAGTAAACCATAATTTACAAAATATTTTTTAAATTCTGAATAACACTTCGTTTGATGATCAGCAATTGTGGAAGAATAATGTTGACCCCTATAATTTTTATAGCTGATAAATATCTATCTTTATTTTGAAAAAGGGAAATTAAAGTTAAAATACAGGTTATGGATAACAGATTTTATTTCTTAATTGCATAATATAAAATATAGGAAAAATATTTATGTCTTTCATTCACTTTGAGTTGTATTGCCTCGGCGACGCGTCGTTATTTCATGAAGTAGTGACAGACAAGGTATTTTTCCATGTTTTCCATAGTGAACGTTGTGCGACGGTCGTTCAAAATAAGTTTGTACATTGAAAACGATCGCTCAACTTCACATGTTGTCATAGGAGCATACCTCAGTGTAGCCACTTCACTTACATTGAGTTTTTGGAAAATCTTAGATGTCTGGCCCTTGACCTCTCCATTGAGAATCTGAGCTACATCACTCATCAATTCGAAGCCTTCGTCTTTTCTCAAAACATTACACAATTTGGCATAAACACTTACGGCTCGTTCACCCTTTGCACATGCAAGTTTCTTCTTCACATCCATAATTGTCGACACCGAATCACTGAGGCTCAGGTTGGAAGATTCGAGGTATTTGATTTTTTCAACCAAAAACCCAAAGGATGCTGAAATACATATCATTTCCAGTGGAAGTGTGCTATCTTGTAAGAGTTTTCGAGCATTTTCTACACATTCTATATTATCTTCAGGGTCAATATCCTGTATAGCCTGAAGTAAAAAATTAAAATACAGTTTTCCTCTCTAATTTAGAACGTGCAGTTGTAGTTATTTTTAACTGAGCAAAATGACAGTAATTCTATTTCATATAATGAAATTGATTCATCAGTCACAATTATAACTACAAATAATTATTTACATTCTTAATTTTTTCGAAGTGTTGGGCATTGAATACGCAAGCTTTCAGCCATGTTCCAAATCTCTTGAGGACTGGGTCCGGAGGCAATGGCAGATCACAGCAAAATGTTTTATATATTTCCACGCGCGATGGTGCTTTCAAAAATACCTACGAAAATATTAAATATTAGTTCTGCTGTAATATATTAGCAACGAAATTTTATTTTTAGTTTTATTAAGAGCAAGTACCTTTTTAATGGTAGAGACCCACTTATTTGCAGTGGGAAATCTTTTGCGAATTTCTTCACATACCCTGTGAAGAGCATGCACTTTGCAAGTGATGTGAATCATTTTAGGGTAGAAAACCACCAAAACCTTGGCGGCTTTAACCATGTACGCCGCTCCATCGGTTAGGAGAAGAAGCAAATTCTCTCTAGCACTATTATCTCCAAACAAGGAAGCTGTAAAAAATAGGTGAGTGCATTACGATAAATAAGGTAAAGATGCGGTAAAAACTCATCAACATAAGTTATACCGTTAATTAATTTCAGTTCTAATTTGAATATGCTCGCTTTTTCAGCAAACATTTCACCATACCAAATTAGGTATCATTACTTACTCAAGGATTCGTCAATGCAGCGAGCGAACGTTTCATTATTTACTCTTTCAAGTTCCTTGGATGCCATGAGGTAGGGCTTATTGGGCTCCTCTGGTGTCAATTTTCCTACCAATATGTTGCACACATATCGACCCTTGGTCGATATCTGTGCAACATATTGGTAGGAAAATCATCAGTTGTCAGATCAACAATGGCATATAACTTGCTTCCTTTAAGGTTATCCTTGATACTTTTCGTGATCTAAAACACAAGAACATTTTTAAAAAATGTTAAGTAAGGTAAACACTTAAAAGAGCAATAAAAATTGGCAAGGGCACATAATTACTTTATTCGTAAGAGTTAATACTTTTTCGTTCTTAATCTTATTCCAGTCGGATTACCACCAGGAAATAGTTAAAGTCTTCCAGTAGATAATATTATTTCCGACGCAAACTATGCATGTTGAAAGGCATGTATTCAAGGTATAAGTTATATTTTAAACTTACTTATACCTTGTTATATTTTAGTGAACTATTTATGTAACACAATGATTGATACAGCTGAATATTTCTTTGAAATGGTATTAAACCAAAGTTTTTAACGCTTATATCCAAAGAGCAGGTATGTAAAAGATTTTTAGAGCATTTACTACGTAAAAGTATTTAAAAACTCATACCTTTTCGTGGAGTATCGGTAAGTAAGTTTTCCGAAGAGAACTCTCAGATGGAACTGTCCTTAAATATTTTTCCTTAAATGATGTGAATAAAGGGTGATTTGTGAGTAGGAATGTTCAATGCCACAAATAGTTCGCACAAGTCCAAAGCAAACTCATCGCCGGTGGATGTAAACGATAGTTGGCTCTGTCGTAAACTCTTCAAGCTCACGGTCTCCTTTAATTTCACTTGAGATAGATGCGATGAGCTGTCAATGTGCTGTTTCACGTGTGACTTTTTGTCCGATGATATCTTGAAAATAATGAGAAAGATAAATTATTATCAGAATTACTTTTAAAGTTAGTAATTCAGAATTGCTGAAAATAGGTCTTTGTATTTTTATAAAGAATTATAATTAAAAACACACGTAATGTACAGTTGAAGATGTATATAACAATATTGACTTATTCGGGAATGTCAAACAATTCTTAAGGTAATAATTATAATTATTAAAGTCGTCAGATTCAAAAGTTGTATTGATACTCACGGTTTTTTCACAAGCATTGCTGTAAATACGGTTGCTCAGTACTTGCATAGTGAAGCATGCGCAGTCATCTTGGCTCCTGAAGACGCCTGTCCTTTCACCTTGTACATTTTCTTACTCTATACCATGGGCTGCACAAACGAGCGGACGATGGTCTTGCGACGCTTGGGGACCTCAGCAAATGACTGAAACTTTACGCGGCTTACTCAAATATAAAAGAGAATAGTGTTCATAGAATGTGTATACATTCACCGGTCCTTGTTAAGCCTTCATTTTTCCTCTTCGACCGAGTGCCAAGGGCGCATTTTTTGCCTCTACAATGTAGGCTCATTTCGTGACCATCTACACACAACGTGAGGCATTCATCTCGTCTGAAATTCTAGATGATCTTTCATATATTTGTATCATTTTTCCACTAATCTCCTACACAAAAGCGGAATGCTAGCATACAGTGTAGCGCTGTCGCCTTGTCAGCAGACCACCCGGGTTCAAATAATTTGGTTCATAATATCCCTTTGTGAAGTCTTTGGACACCCTTAGCAAAAAAAAGTGCGAGGTGGCCCAGGGCAAGGAACAATATGTGAATTTGACATGCAATTGGATAAGTACGGGGTGAGCTCTACCCTCACATATCCAAACCACCTTCGGGTTGAAGCACTGCGTGTGTTTACTTCATGAACGGTGGAGTAATCGAAAGAATTCATTGCAGTTTCTGGAGCTATTCCGCATTAGCAATTGTTAGAAGCTTACATTTTACGGTACATTTCTGCTCCGTGTAATAGGTACCCCATGAAAAACAAGATGTGTCCAACACACAGTTGAACAAATGTGGTCACAACAGCCAAATATTAACTTAGTCATGTGGTTTTAAAAAAAAGGCCCAGAAAAGTCTCTTTTAATCAAAAAAGTCCAGCCACGCCAAAAAAGTCCCCAAAAGTCTCTAAGAAAGTCATTAAAAACTGTTTTATTTGATGAGATTGGTGAAGATTTGTATTTAAAACCACAAAAGTCCCACTTTTACAAAAAGTCAAAAGACTTTTTTTCCGCGCTCTAATAATAACCTTGCCTTTCCATCGGTAATATTTGAGTGTCATCTCTCTGATTACCTTTGTTCTTATGAATTCAAATCAATATTATGGGCTAGAATACTGATCTTAAAAGTGAAAGCACTTAGTTTTTTCCACTAATGTATTTAAAACACGAATCAACCGGTTTCGGCCTTTTCGTGCCATTATCAAGATTACAGAGTAAAATACCAAAAGACAGCGCAGTTTATATAAGAGATCTCTTGGAGAGGGAGGTGGCTGAAATAAGGGGGGGGAGAAATGAGAGGTGATTGGGCAAAACTGCAGGGGAAGGAACAAACAGGTGGTGACACCAGGCTCAAGGACTACGGGGATGGAGGTGGGGGTATTGGCACAGAGAACAAGGGTGAGGAGGTTGATGGGATTATGGCATTGAGTAGTTTGTTGCCGTGCATGTTGTGATACGACAGAATTTCAAAATTTTCAAGGAAGTCCAACTTCCCCCCCCTTGTCACAAACGTGTTGCAGCCCAGGGGTATAATTGGATCTGTGACCCTCATCGTTAGATACTCTGCAAAATTTGACTTTTTGTCACCATTGACAATGGATTTAAAATTTTCCATTATTCCTATATTCAATCTTCGTCCAGTTTGACCAACATAAAAAGAGTTGCATTCAGGAGTATCACATTTGAGTAAATATATCCCACTTTTATCATTTATGTCAATTTCATCCTTAGAATTAAATAATAACTTCTGGAGTGTCACAGAATTATACACGGAAATTTTGTATTTATTTTTGGGGAAATGTCTGTATAGTTTATATGTTAAATTATTAATAAAGGGTAACTTCACCCACTTAGTGCCAGACGGCAGTATTGGAGAAAGTGAAGTGGATGTGGTGATGGCACGTTTTCGTCGCCATTGATTTATAAGGTCGTCTACCAAAGAGTCGTCATAACCATTATTTCAGGCTGTACAAACATTATGTTGGTCAAACTGGACGAAGATTGAATATAAGAATAATGGAACAATTTAAATCCAGTGTCAATGGCGACACAAAGTCAAATTTTGCAGAGCATCTAATTGATGAGGGTCACAGATCCAATTTTACCCCTAAGCTGCCACACGTTTGTGACAAGGGGGGGAAGTTGGACTTCCTTGAAAAAAAAATTTGGAATTCTGTCATATCACAATGTGCACAGCGACAAACTACTCAATGACATAATCCCTTCAACCTCCTCTCCCTTGTTCTCTGTGCCAGTACCCCCACCTCCATCCCCGTAGTCCTAGAGCCTGGCGTCACCACCTGTTTGTTCCTTCCCCTGCAGTTTTGCCCAATCACCTCTCATTTCTCCCCCCCTTATTTCAGCCACCTCCCTCTCCTTGAGATCTCTTATATAAACTGTGGTGTCTTTTTGTATTTTACTCTGTAATCTCAATATTGCCCTGAAAAGGCCACATAAGTGTTTTCATTTTTAAGATGAACAATAATTTTCACTAAGTGATCTCGCCAACCATTGAATTTAGAATACTGATATTTGAAATGGTCATTGGCTGAGGTAATTCAGGCTGGTAAAGGTTTTCTTAAACCTAACTCCCTTTGTATCTTGTGTCCAATTTAGTGCCAAGAGCATAACATTTTTTATCAGCATAAGCCAAATACTCTGTAATTTTCAATGATGAAAGGAACAATACATCAATGCCGTACTTAGTATGAGAAATATTTGTGGTTCTGTTGTCTATATTATGGGTTACCGTGCCGTGCAATATTTTTTTCAGGGTAATATTTTGTCAGGGAAAACGTCAGGGAAATGTCAGGGAATTTCAAAATTTCAATCTGTGGCCACCCTGTTTTCTCATCTACTCCTCCATACACATTGTCATTTCTTATATTTTCTGTCCATTTTATATTCTGCATCGTCCTCCACCACCAGGTTTTAAAGGCTTCTATTCTTTTGTTGTGTGCAATTCCAATGGTCCATGCTCCCAATCCGTAGAGTGCTACGCTTCACACGTATGTTTTCACATACTCTTTCCTGGTTTGTAGTCCTATCTTCTTTGAGCACAGCAGTTGTCTTTTTCCCATGACGCCTTAGCTTGGGCTATTCTCTGCTTGTCCATTGTACTTCTTCCATCCCATATGATGGTGCTTTCGAGATGGGTGAAGGAATCCACTTGCCTAATTTCTCTGCTCTCAGGGTGACTTCTAAATTCAACTTCTCTCCTCATACTAGTATTTTGGTCTTCGTCTTACTTATTTTCATGTTGTATTCCTGGAGAACTTGGTCCATTATGTTTAGTTACCTTTGAAGATCATCGCGATTTCCATCTTGGGGATTTATTTAGGTAAATACCATTTGTTTCAACGAAATTGCATCATCATCGGGTACAAATTCTCAGGTTGGATCGTAAATATACCTAAGTTTGATAGGGGATGGCCGGGGGAAGAGAATAAATGTTATGTCTCTGAAGGTGTGAGGAGAGGGTAAATTGAATGCTTGGGTGGGGCAAGTCGGAGAGAGTATTTTTGAAGGAAGATATCGACAGAAGGGGGAAGGCTTGTCCTACCCACCATTCCATTCCCTCACACATCTGCAGTGAGCCCTCTCCTGCACCTCCACTCCCTCCTGTTGACACCTTCCTTTAAAAATACTCTCTCCCTCCTAGGGCTGGGCGGTTTTCCAATATATTGGTTCCAATATCAATATTTGTTAATATTGGGATTCCAACATCACAATTTTGGTATGACCAATACCAATATCCTGTATTGGAAATTTGTGGATGGAAAAACCAATATTTTTAATTGAAACTTTCTGAGAGAATGTAAATATGTTGCGGCAGCAATATGTGTATGGGTCATTCCACGTGAGTTCACCCAGCCCGTGACACCCACCGACTCGGTTTTTATGAAATTTTTGTCACTAGCTACTATCACCAATTTAATGACCAGTGTAAAATATTTCTGCTCACACTCTCATAGTTTGCAAGATATGAGGGGTCAAAATTCGGGAAGTTTGCTCAGAAGTGCCAGTATTGGGATTCAATTTTCACAGTACAGGGCACAAGGTAAAAATTCATAGCTCAGTAACCAATTAACATATCACCATGAAATTTTTACCTCGTATCTATCCAAGTACATAGATTCCATAAAAAGATTTTTATTACCCTTGCATATCTATGTTAGCCACTATAATGTCATTAGTTGTTAATCAACCAAGTTTTTGAACTCAAAAACGATGCTTCACATTTTCATAATTATCACCCTAAGGCAGAGTAGTTGACTCATCCAATTTTTTTTTTAATTGAACCTAAATATGTGCAGTTGTTAGAAACATAAGAAACGTTTATATTTGTTCACATAGAGATTAGCTGTTTATTATTTTTATTATTGTTGTTGTGCAAAATATGCCGTTCAATCTTAGGTCTCCTAGAAAGAATACATTAATATTTCCATAACTGTGGATTTCTATTTCCAATAGGTTATGGGCCCAGAAGAACAGTAAAAGGAGATTAAGTGCCCATTAAAGAAAAGTAAGAGATTTAAAAAAAAACAAGAAATGGCAGCAATACCAATTCAATTGCCGATGCTGTCAGCAGAGAGTTTTTCAAATTGGAAATTTCTAGTCAATGCTATTTTAGATGAAAAAGGAGTGAAAGAAGTACTAGAAGACGAAATAAATGAGAAAACTCCCGATGAAGAAAAGAAACAATATATAACGAAAGATGCAAAAGCGAAGTCGATAATTATACAATGCATTACCAATAGACATCTGGAATATATCAAAGACTCAAAGACAGCGAAAGAAATGATGGCATCACTAAAGAACGTATTTGAAAGGAAAGGTATGTTCACGAAACTGTTCATACGACGAAAGCTGCTGTCACTAAAATTCACAACCGGAAACCTGGAAGAACATTTCGTAAAGGTGGAAGGAATAATACGAGAATTGGAAGCAACGGGAACGGCAATGGAAGAGAGTGATAAGGTGTGTCATTTACTGTTAACGATGCCGGAAAAATATGACACAGTAATAACAGCATTTGAAACGATGACATCGGCAATCACAATAGAGTTTGTGAAGAGTCAAAGAGAAAAGGATGTGGAACTGAAATTTAACAATATAGTAGAAGACCAAGAAAGAAACACATTAGCCTTCAAGGCAAGGACTAATTTTTCATTTGACTGCTATGGATGCGGAAAAATTGGCCACAAGAAAGAGAATTGTCACTGGAAGAGGACAAATGACGACGATAAAGCAATGTGACAACAACATAGCCGTGGGGGCCTTAGCAGTCATGGCAATCATAGACGGGGAAGTAATACCAGAGGAAGAGGACGAGCATACCCAGCTCATACTCATACGGAAGAAGAAGAAGAAACTTTATTTGCCGCACTCAGCTCGCAATCATCCCATGAAGGTGCTCATGTAGAATTTATTATGGATTCAGGGGCAACGGAGCACTTAGTAAAGGAAGATGTAGAAAACCATATGGAAAATGTCAGAAAAATGGAACAAGATGTAATTATTTATTTAGCAGTCAGCCGATCAATTATTTCACGAAAGAGAGGAACACTGAAAGCGAATTATGGAGTACTGAAGATATCCATTGAAGCCTTGATAGTGCTTGAACTTTCTCACAACTTATTATCTGTTGGAAGATTAATGCAGAGTGGAAAGAAAGTCATTTTTGACAAAGGAGGAGTAAAAATAATAGGTAGGAACTTTAAACTTGATTGTTAGGCAAAGAAAAACATTTATTTAGTTGAACTTGATCTACTCAAGGAGCACAATTGTATGATGACCCAAGATCTATGGCACAGAAGACTTGACCATCTAAATTGTGGAGGTCTAAATATCTTGAAATTTCCATCAGCTGAAGAAAAGTGCGATGCGTGCATGCAAGGAAAGCCGACAAGACTACCTTTCAAAAGCTTAAAACATCCTAGGTCCAAAAGGATTGGCGAATTACTGCACACTGATGTCTGTGGACCATTCAAGCCAGCTACAAAGAATGGGAGAGGTATTTCCAGACAATTATCAATGATTTTTCGCATTTCACAGTAGTTAATCTGTTGAAAACAAAAGGCATGGCAGCAGAAAATTTAATGAATTATGTAAGGCAGCTAAAAGCGAAGTATGGCGAAAGAACCTGCAGAATTAGATGCGACAATGGTGGCGAATTTACATCGAAAGAATTGAAGAACTTTTGTCAAAGAAGAGGAATAAAAGTGGAATATACAATACCATATAGTCCACAACAAAACAGAGTTTCAGAAAGAATGAATGGGACACTTTTGGACAAAGCAAGAACCCTTTTTGCGGAAACAAAATTGCCAAAATATTTGTGGGGAGAAGCAGTAAGATGTGCCACTTACCAATTAAACAGATCGCCAACCAGTGCACTTTCCGGAGATGTACCAGCCAGGAAATGGTATGGGAAAGCTGATTTTTCAAAATTACGAGTGTTCGGAAGTAAAGCATGGGTGTGTAATCTACCTCATACCGATAAACTAGATGAGCCATAAACCGGTAAAATAGAAATGAGAATGATGGGTTACAATGAAAACGGGTATAGATTATGGGATCCGACAGTAAACAAGATAGATAGTTTGCGCAAGAGATGTAAGGTTTGATGAGAAAAATACATGCTTTATGAACGACAAAAAATGTCAGATGGAAGAACCAAGATCAAACATAAGAGAACAAATTAATCAAGAAGATGATTATAATGAAGGAACATACACAAAAGGAAATCAAGAAGATATAGAAAGAAACTCAAACAGAAATGAAGTTCAAAATGAAAACGAAGAATTACATTCAAACAGAAATGAAGATGAAGAAAGTCATGAAGAATTAAGCAGACCAAAAAGAAGTACAAGAATTCCAAAGAAATGGGAGGATTATGAGTTGTACTCAGCTTACTGTTTTATTGCAAATAATGATCCAATAAATTACGCTGAAGCAAGAAAAGCAGCCAAGAATGGCTTGAAGCAATAGAAAAGGAATTAGAAGCTCACCATAAGTTAGGGACATGGATTCCATCTAAACTGCCAGAAGGAAAGAAAGCAATTGATACTAAATGGCTCTTCAAGACAAAAGAAAATGGTGTGAAAAAGGCAAGACTGGTTGCAAAAGGTTTTCAAGAAGAATTTTTTCAAATGTATATGCACCAGTAGCAAGAATGTCCACAGTAAGAATGCTGATAGCTCATGTGTTACAAAAGAACTGGAAAATAAGACAATTGGATATACCTACAGCCTTTTTAAATGGTCATTTGAACACAGAAATTTATATAAAGGCTCCAGAAGGCTTGAACACAGGAGGAGAGAAAACCCTGAAACTTCGTAGAGCTTTGTATGGACTGAGGGAATCTCAAAGATATTGGAATGAACGTTTTAATGATGCTATCACCAAGAATGGGTTCAAGAGATCAAAATATGACTTCTGTTTATACACGAGTGAAGAGGCTTTGATGCTGATTTATGTGGATGATATTTTAATTGCTGGAAACAATATCGAAGAAATGGTTCAAATGCTGAAGAAAGAATTTGAAGCAAAAGACCTGGGGGAATTTAATAAATTTTTAGGAATTACAGTTGACAGAGGAAAGAATTCAAACTATATCAAAATATCACAATCGGAAATGATAGAGAAGATAATCAAAAGATTTAACATGATAGAATGCAATGGAATAAAAAACTCCAATGGAAATAAACTTTCAAGCAGACACAGCACAAGAAAAGGTGAATGTACCGTACTGAGAATTAATAGGTAGCCTGATGTACATAGCAATAGTGAGCCATCCAGATATACAATTTTCAGTGTCTTACCTTAGCCAGTTCCTTGACAAACCAAATAAAATGACATGGAGAGCCGCCAAGAGAATTATACGGTATTTAAAGGAGTCGAAAGATTTGGCACTAACATATACCAAATCCAATGACCACACTGAATTACTTGCTTACTCGGATGCAGACTGGGCAGCTAATAAAATTGATAGGAAGAGTGTGAGTGGCATGGTTGTATTTTACGGTGGAAATCCAGTTGCATGGTCATAAAAGAAGCAGAGCACCGTAGCCTTGTCAACAGCAGAGGTTGAATACACAGCAGCAGCAGGGACAGAGTTGGTCTCATTGAAAGGGATAGCTGATGATTTGAATAAGAAGAAGTGTGTCCAGAAAGCAGTATTTAGGGTAGACAACAAAAGTGCAAATTGCATGATGGAAAGTTTTGAAAACAGAAAACGTAGTAAACACATTGAGATAAGACATCATTTTATTAAGGATTTAGTTACTAAAGGAATAATCCAAATTCAGTATTCAAGAACTGAAGAGAATATAGCTGATATATTTACTAAAGCCTTAAGCAAAGAAAAATTTAACAATTTTAGAAATGCATTAAAAATCAATTAATTTCATACTGTAAAAGGATTAGTTATGATGATACCAATATTTGTGTTAAAATAAATACCACACAAAATTGAGGAGGAGTGTTAGAAACGTAAGAAACATTTATATTTGTTCCCATAGCGATTGGCTGTTTATTATTATTGTTATTGTTGTTGTGCAAAATATGCCGTTCAATCTTAAGTCTCCTAGAAAGAATAAATTAATATTTCCATAACTGTGGATTTCTATTTCCAATAGCACTAATAGACAGTGAAATAAAAATGGTGGTGTTTTGACTGCCACTATGAGTATTTCAAGTTATACTTTTTTTTCTTTCTCGGTGAGAGAGATTTTAGAGACGTACTGTAAAGATACTAAGCATAACTGTATCCAAACGCTTACCTTCTTGAGGAAATATTTGAAGTAATGGTCAGTGAATGAAAGGCCAATCATCTAGGTTTAGTGAATTTGCCTGTTGTTCATATGATTTTTTTTAAGAATAATACTTGGCTCGTGGCAGCCGAGGGGTAAAGAGCCCAAATGTTTCGGCAACTGTGAAATGATGCACTTTTTCTGGCATTTACCTATTTTTACAAGTGTTTAGTCAATGGAAGATGTGGAATCAACGTATAATGCATTATATGGTAAATAAATAATTTAAAATATTATACACTTAAATTATAAAACTTTTAATTTGTGGTGAAACGTGTCTGGCTGTACTGGCGTTGGACAAAGTCAGCCTCATTTTCACCAAAGTAGTACATCCTTCCAGAACCCTTGGTGATGGGAGGGCTAGCGGAGCATATGATACTACTTATATGTATGTAGCAGATGTCTTCTTTCCCCCATGAAGGTCAGTGAAATGATCTTGCTGGGCCTTAAGGGTGCTTTAAAAAAATTTCATACAAATCCCAGTCGGTGGGTGTCATTTTGAAAATTTTCTGGGTGATTTGATGTGGAATGACCCATATGTTACATGAGTGTTTCCCAAACTTTCTTGAGTCTACATCCCCTTGGTTCCGCTAACATATACCAAATACCTCTAGCTGTAAACTTTAAATCTTACTCTACCTGATCAGATTAAGATATTTACAAAAATGAAGCTAAAAAATTGTAATTTAATTAATAAATTCAATGGTATCAGGCTTCACTGTGAAATTCTATTATGAAAAATCAATTTCACTCGGTAACTTGTTCACACAGTTTTATTTTCAATGATGATTTCATTGCCTATGCGATGAAAACTATTGACTTTTCATTATTAAATTAATGCGTGTTTCATATCCAATGGGTGGATAGTTAGTTTACCCCTGGACATTAATGCATTGTATCGTTTGATCAGAATCCTGCTTCAAGTGCTCTTACTACCCCTTGTTTCTTTTAGCTCCCTAGATTACAGCAATAGCCCCTCGAAGGTGGTAGTGCCAAATTTGGGAACTTCTGTGTTACACCATACTATGATAACTAGATTTATCAGCAAAGCTTTGACTTTGTAACCAATTCCTGTCAATATTTTCTCTCGGACTTGTTGGAGTGTAATGAAATTATCAAGACATATTCATGTGGAGTTTTTTCATTAATCAGGTTTTTCTCACCATTAACATTTCATTATTTTACAGATAAATTTGAAGGTTTTGACACCAAGGTGTTGGAGGTAAGCATAAGATTCTTTTCTGATTGATTCTCCATACTTTTTTGTGTTGTTGAAATATTTTAGTTAAATTTTCAGTATGCCATCTAATGACTATGGTATGTTTTCGCTTTTAGGCCTCTATTTTGCCATAAATGTTTTATAAAAATTAGGGTGAGGCCTGTAATGAAGATGATGAATTTTATGGTGGTTTACAAGGACTCTGAAAAGTCTTGTATTTTTCTACAAGTAGTCTGTTTTGTTTTTTTTTCAACGCTTGAAATTTCACTGTCAGTACCATTACTGTCACTGTCTGGATCATTAGTTAATGAAAAATGATATTGCAAAGTCAGTTATACCTATATATGAATTTCTGTATTTTTCATGGGAGATGTTATCAGGTAGTATAATATCATTTCAGGAGTAGGGTATACCTTGTATGTGCAAGAAGCTCTAAGAACTCAGAATATGCTGTGGGGATGAGGGAAAGGAGCTAAATCTGATATTGATGGGCTACAGGCAGTGAATCACTTATGTTTGTTCATTTGATGGAAATGTTATTGGCTATCCTCTCTTTTAGATTGAAATTATCATGTTGTATTTTCTTCTGCATTTTCTGCTGATATACTATGAGGCACCTTGTATGCAAGGTAATTTTTAAATGCTACTCCCAGTGATAAAGCCTCAGAAATCAAATCTCCCAAAAAATAGTTGAAGTAAACTTGACAAAGACAGGAGATGAAAACTTGATAAACCCTACTGGTGGGCTGAGTCAGGGACTTAGGTTAATTGGCAAACATTTTTTTATCATTTAATTGTGTTGTATCAGTTTGGATCATAGTTGTCCTCTCTAACTTAATTTTATTGCTGTTTTAGATGAAAACTGTATTCAACATGCGTGGAAATTTGGGTCGCACCAGAAGGATGAGTGTCATGGTTGTCACTGGGAACAAGAAGGGATTGGCTGGTTTTGCCCTTGGAAAAGCTGTTGATGGCAGAGTTGCTGTAACCCAAGCCAAGAATAGGGCTGGGCAGAAGTTGCTGCATTATGACATATGTGATAATCATACTGGTAAATAAGTATAATTCAATTTATTTCTTTGGTTGTACTATAATATATTTCCTAGTCAAATCAATTTCAGTATGCAAAATTCAATGTGAAAGTAAATGCTCATCTTAGGCTGGTATTCGATGGTAGATCTCTTGAACTTCCACCTAGCTCTTGAATCATTTAAGCTACCCAAGCAATCTCTTGCACTGTATTTATCATAGTTGCTTTAAAGGAAATTATGTTAATTTTTAATTCTGGGATCAAAAATTTATGCAGGAAAATGATTATTTTGCTCTGAATTCTGCACATCTGTGTCACTCTATATGACACCCACCAAGGTTTAGCTGCTAGGCATTAATCTTCATTCCATGTTCACAAGCATTTTGGGAACAACATGATACTCCCTCTCAACAGAATTAAAACATACTAGCATAATGTTGACCTAAGAATGAGATAATCATGGAGTAACACTGGTTTACCAAGATGGTTTATGTGAAACCTTGGGAGCTTGAAAAAAAGACCTTGAACACTGGCCAGTTGGGCACTGAAAATATTATAATGAATTTGAAGGATGTGGTGGTATAGCAACAAAAATTGCAATAAACCCTGCAGCTAGGGAGCCATATGGTCACTTCAGTGATATCAGCTATGCTAATTAGATTTTTGATTGTGTTTGGTGAGTTAATTATTCAAGTTAATGAAATGGAAGACATGTTTTCAGCATCCAATAATTGCCATATTACCTGTCATAAGATGCTTTGCCTGATCCGAATTGAGCGTAGATGAAAACAAACTTATGATATTCCACCCAGTACAAATAAGAGCCATGAGGGGTTGAAGTGCAACTACCCTTTGGTATAATGATGAGTCTGAGTATTATTCCTCAAAAATTAGATTTGATCAGGCCTACAGAAAGGAAAGCTGTTAAAGTATCAGTGTCAGAAATAATGTCACTTTTCATTCAAGGTTTGATCAAAAAATAAGGTTCCCAATGACCTACAGCTGCACGGGAAGGTGCTAAGCGAAATCCAGCAACACCACTGTGCGTGTCAGTTCCCCCACTCTCTCTAAATTTGAATATTTAATCATTAAGAATCATGCTTGAATTGTAAAAATATGGAGACAATAAATTAAATAATGATAAAAAATGGAAATCATGTGCATGAAAGAACAATGAAATTTAGTCGTGTAAAGATAAGGAAGTGACATAATTAGAAGGGTGCCTTTGACCGAAAAAAAAGAGAATAAGCCTGACCTTGTGTATGCAAATGAAAAATTTGCCTTACACAAAAATAATATTTCAAGTAGAAATAAAAAAATCTTGAGCGCATTATAGGATGCCGTAAAAGAAAATCTAAAAAAAGCAGAAAAAAAACGTCCCATGCGGGGATCAAACCCATGCTCTCTGGACGGTGCCTAGTACGGTGGCCAGCCAGCCACTTTATCAGTTGAACTATTGTTGTTGTTAGTTGTTTAAACTATTGGTTTTATAACCCTATATGTGGGGTGATTCATGAACCACTTACAGCGGTCTGTACAACTACCTCGTTTGAATAAAATCTGAGACCCGGCTACCAGACACTCCCCTTTCAGAGTGAAACGAAGTTAAATTCTCCATCGATTGTGAAAGGGGAGCTGCTGTGTGTTAGGAGGTTGAGTCCAACTCTACCTCTTTTGCCAATAGTTTAAATAATGTTTGGAAACAAGCTTGTATATAATGTGCAATTTTATCACTTTAACATTCATTGTTTTCTTTTATTTCACAGTGTATCATGACTTCTTTTCTCAATTTGGAAAAACAAAACTTTTTGTTAAGAAAAAGCCCGAAGGTTATGGCTTGATATGTCACCGTGCAATTAAGACAATATGTGAGGTCTTGGGCATCAAAGACCTGCATGCCAAAGTTGAAGGTTCTACAAACCTGCAACACATTGTCAAAGCATTCTTCATTGGCTTACTTAAGCAGGTAAGATGGTGTTTTCTAGACTTATCTCTTTTTTATTAATGTATTAAGTGCATTTAATTTCTTTTCAAATTCGTATTAGAAATACACTGCTTACCCACCATGAATTAAATAATATTTTCTCTCTTAATAATTGAACTCACTTCTTTCCAATTACAAGAGTAATGATACATTGTAACTGATGGCTGTGATATGGATTAATTGAGAGTATATTTGTGTACATTTGATACAGAAGTATCAGTTTACTCTATCAGTTATTGTTTCCATTTCTTTTATCATGTAATTTTTCTTAATAAAAGATCTATTGTACTCATTTCTCATTTTTTTTAAGATTAATAATGATGCATCATTTACTATTGCTAGTAGTGGGTGTATCCAATAAGTCATTTTATTTATAATTTTCAGCTATAATGGTCTCTTTAGTTTTAAACAATGAAAATTAAAAGGCATTGGGGTTTTTCATTTAGTAAAACATGCAGTAGTCAAAGGCTCTCCCTAAATGACAGTATTGACTGAGTTTATTTGGGTTTTTCCCATGTTGATTCATGTTAATGGACTACAGCTTTGCTAACATTACAGCTAGCTGTTACATTAGTGAAACTGTTGTCTGTTAATATGACAATGTGGGAAAAACCCGAATCAGCTAAACTCCACACCGCGGAAGCCTCTGTACTGACAGTATGAGTGTATGATCAGTTATACTTACTTGTTTTAATCTCCCTTTTGAAAAAAAACACAGTTTTACATGTGAAGCATTTGAACAAACGTGATGAACATGAAAATAATATTTAAAATTCAAAAGAGGTGTCTGCGGCTGATAAACTTCTCCCCATGCCCCATGTCCCTTCTTTCAGAAATTTAGTATTTTACCTCTTACCTGTCAGTAAGTTCTCGATTTACAAGGGAGATGCGTGTCGATGAAGAGCGGCGTAAGTCGAAACAACGTAAAACAGATCCATATATTAGTGACCACTTTACTCCCTAGATAAATCAAGGCGTTAATTTCAAAATTTGTTTTTTGGATTCATTTAGGAAAAAAATAGCTATTTCAGATAGGATGATTATGTCTCGGTTATCATAAAATGCATGCATATGTACATTAGGGTCTATTTTATTAGAATTAATTTAAAAAATGAAAAAAGAATCTTTAAGAATGCTTTTCTACAAAAATATTAATAAATCTAGAAAAGAAATCTCTTAACATCGTACTAAAAAAGAAAAAATAATATTTTCTCAAGTGAATGAAAATTTAGTCTAGTACTGGAAATAATTAAATTCAATTCAAGGAAATTAGCCACTCAAAGATAAGACCACAACGAAAAGCATGGGGTGCTCTTTCATATTCGATATTATATATGAAGATTTTGGTATTCAATTGAATAGAGAGCTTCAATATACAATTTCTAGAAAATCTTTAAATGAACTTAAGGTGCAAATATAAATGAGGTCGCGCCCCATGCCTTTCGTTGTGGTCTTATCATTGTGTGGCTAATTTCCTTGAATTGAAATTAATTATTTCCATTACTAGGCTAAATGTTCATTCACTCGAGAAAATATTTTTTTCTTTTTTTAGTACAATGTTAAGAGATTTCTTTTTTAGATTTTTTAATATATTTTTTAGAAAAGCATGCTTAAAAATTCTGTTTTCATTTTTTTTTACTATTTAGTCCTAGTTAATAAAATGTTTTAAAAACAAAAAGTTGTTTTGTGAACATTTCATCAACTAGGAGTTTACTAAAAAAAATTTGCCAAATTGTGGACTCAATACAACCACTCTGATAGACCCACGGGACGAGAGTCGGATGCTTTACCACTATTCTAACTCGATTCATAAATTTGAGCAAATGAAGTGGTAACCATGGATCCATGGAAAAGCAAGTTAAAGAAAAGCATGTAAAAGGGGAAAAATTTTCTAACGACCCTTGTCAGCAAGGACGTAACCTCAAGTCAGACGTAAATCGCAACGACGCATACCGAGGATGTACTGTATATACATGCTCGCTGCAATTATTTGCGCTAAGGAAAATCTATCCAATTATGTCCCTAATACTGACTATCATAGTTATAATACAAGGAGTTCTGATGACCTTCACCAAATGCAGGTTAGAACATGAAACTCAGGTTATGCCCTAATGTATATGGGCCTTTTACTATATAACAAGCTTCCTTGTGAAGTTAAGTGTGCAAAGACGATGGCTCTCTCTTAAAATGTAAATTACATGGTTTTTTTTTGAGAAATTTGTTTTACTCTGTTGATGAATTCTTCATCCTTAATTTTTTTCATTTATTTTTTATGTGCTTGTCTTGACGTATTGAATATTTATACTGCCTAAGTCGCTGGACAAATAAATATTATTATTATTAACAAAGCTAAGGGGCTGCAGATACAGGTTGCTCTCACCTAGTGGTGTACCTATGATTTCAGGTGACCCTGGCAAAACCAGTGATAGCACCCCTAATGCTCTCACTTCTATCCCTTTCTTTATTTTCCAGCTTTTATTCTTACTTTAAATTCTCTGCATCTTTCTGATTGGATTTGCTGTTCGAGGTTGTGTACTTAAACCTTATTTTTAGTAGGGTTGGAGAATTAACTCCAATGGTGGTAACCAAGGTAGGAGCTAGCCCTGTCACCAGTTTGGTACACTACTGCTCTCACCTAATTGAAATATCTTTTGTTCTGTGTGTTTATAGTAAATTTTGTGCTTTAGGTATTTTGGCATGATGTTGATGGTTGAGTTTCAGTAATTGATGAGTGACATACATTGTTTTGATGATTAATTATACGCCTATGTTTCAGAAAACATATCAGCAGATTGCTGAAGAGAAAGGCCTTCATGTTGTTGAGTTTAGAAAAGATAAAGATAATTTCCCTAATGTGGTAGCATCACCAACTAAGTGCCTGACAGAGGAAGAAATTGATCGTGATAATCTTGACTATACCCAGGTAATCAATAATGTTTAACCATATCTTCAATGCAATAACTCTCAGGTCTATGATGATTTGAAGATGTTATTTTCTGATGAAGTAGAGGGGAATTTCTCTGACAATGTTGTTTAGTATGTCAATTTTAGAATTCACAAAGTTTTGAGTTGAATTTTTTTGCTTGAGTCCATGTGATATTGTTATTAGCATTTTGGTAATGTCAAGTTGTAACAAGAAATACGGGAGTTTGAGTACAAATTCAAAAAGTGGAAATGTTTAAGCAAGTTTTTAAAAATATTTTGATTTTGTGTGAAGATGAAGAATGGTAATAAAATGTGGTAACTATTCAGTAAAGTATTGTGTCATAGTAAGGATAAATTTGAAGAAAAGAGCTCATTGAATTTCAGGAGTAACAATAAAAGATGTCATGCAGCTTCTTACATTGGCAGCTGACCGTTATTGATTCAGTAGCTGGATTGTATTTAACATTTTAGGGCCGGTTACACTATGTCTGGTTACAGCCCTAGTTTTTGGTCTCACGTTTCTTGTTTAAGTAAAACCATAAACCTAACCTTAAGGTTGTAACCAGGCATTGAGCTACTGGACTTTGTAATCTAGGGGCAACTTTGAGAATACAAAAGCCATTTTAGCCCATCTTAATCACTAATGTCTCTTGATATTGTTAAATTATATCCATTTTTTAACTCTTCAATGATTTAGCCTAATGTCTCATATTTATACGTATAAATGGAGCATGTAACATTTTTCTAAAATGTCATGGTGCAGTTATTTGTATACTTACAACTGTAAGAAATTTCATTTGTGATATAGAAATCCTGAACAATAGAATGACAAAAATATTTTCTAGCTTAAGTATCTTTAAAAAAGAGTAACATTTGGCTAAGCTTTCGAGATGAAATGTTGTGGATTCTTTTTATGTTGTCAAAATTTTGTTATATCCCTGAAGGGAATTTGCCAATTTCGTAAAAAGCATTTGTAATATTGTAGTTTTGTTTAAAACTTATAGTTGTGTTACTTTGTTATTCTTGGAAGGCACCATCACATGTAAAAATTTGGAAACTATGTTTAGAGAGATTATTGCATGTGTGAACAGTATCTGTATAGCCAATTTCCAATTCTGTGAGATGTGCTAATAATTATAGTTAAGCAGTGTTACAAGAGAATCTGGCAATTGCAGAGACCTTCTCTCATATCATAGAAACAAGCTTACGCTGGGATATTGAGAATGGTATCCTGAGTAATTTTTATACTGTCTTGTAGCATGGTCTGGATGGGAGAGTAGTGCTTCAGAGGAAGAAGTTTCCTGTTTTCTACACAGTACTTCCATCTTATAAAAAGTATTTGGAGAGGATGGAAAGGTTCCGTGGGCAACCAAAGGTATGTAATTGTTCTTGTAATTCCACTAATAGCTTTTGAAACTCTTAACCTTTCAGTGCCAGATTTCTATGTCCTAAAGTTGACCTTCACCGCTGAATTTGAATCTTGCCCTTAAAAATTTTCCTGCTCCTAAGCAATTAACTTCCGAGAGCTTTGTCATCTACTTTCAGCGACTATGATAACTTGTTCCCATCCTTTCCCACTTGTCTGCTTAGTGCATTTGCTTTCATTTATGATGGCCAGCCTCTCGGCTCATCCTTGTGTGATGGGAAAAATACCATCCCTTAGAGGACAGTGTATATTGTCAACATGTATAGTTTCCTTTTACCTTTCCACACTAAAGCTATTAAGTCATTTCTCTCGTAAAGCAGTGCTCCAGGTCCATGCTTTAAATCTCAGGCGGCTGATACTTTGGCCAAAGGTTATCTAGTCAAAACTCCCTACCAGCTGATTTATCAGCCCCGAGTTCTGAGTATCATAGAATTTTAAAAAACCTCTTTACAGCATTAAAATTTCATTATAATTGAAATTCTATAGTCAGTCTTTTGTATTGGTAATGGTGGTTTCTTTTAAACATTCTTTTAGTGCCTTAAATTTTAATGATTATTTAAGGAGTTTTTTAGGCCACATTGAAAGTCATTTGCCATCGTAAAGTTAAGATAACTTGCTACTGGCAATATGTAGTATAATAAAATTTTTGTACTTACATTTTACAAGGACAATAATCTATAACCTCTGCAATTCTAACTAATGTATCATGTTTACCTTTGTTAAATAAATAAAATTTATTTCCTCCCAAGTATTTCATTGTAACTGATAGATGAAAGATATCATAAGTTCAAATAGCTCCAGTGATTCTTATGTGAAATACTTTGTATTTTGAATGCATGCTTTTCTTTCATAATTGCAACAAAATATCGAGGCTGCTTCATTACTTACAGCCAACTAAAAATTTTATCCCCTGCAACATTTGGCTTACCATACGCAGACTAGGAACCGCTACGCCAGTGGTGCAGCAGCATTTTCTCATGGTAAAAGATAATCTGTTTGCTGATGACATGGATACTTTGAGACCAACTTCTTTCATCTTTGCTGAATTTTTGTGGTGTAGGCTCTTGCTTCTGCAGTTTGTTGTAGCTTTCCACTAGGCATAACTCCTCTTGTGTCAGTCTTTGTCTATTCCTTTTATTCAGTAGTTCTGAGAGCCACAAATACCTCTTCCTTCATTTTCATTCTTCTAAAGGCAGTAGTAAGTTTCCTTTTTTGGGTAACATAGAATACTCAGTGCCTCTTATTGTGAAAATACATAATAGTCGGGCATTACATGAAATATCAAATTACATGAAACATTACTAAATATTACATGAAATCATGTAATATTTAGATAATGCATCTGAAGAGTAGAACAGGTTTCCGAGGTGATAGTGACAGTGATGATGAAGAGTGGAGAGAAATAAGATCTCCTGAAGAACTAATACATTCACCAGAAACTTTCCTTGAATCGTCCAGTCCTAAGCATTACCCTCCTCCTAACTCTCCTCCAATTTCATATTTTGGAATTTATTCACTGAAGCCCTTTGGTCTCTGATTGTCGGTGAAACCAATAAGTATGCATCATAGTATATGTCACCCTAATCAGAAAAATCTCAATCATCTTCAATGTCGGAAAAAGGAAAAGCGGCAGGAATGGAAGAGTTCCTTGCCTACATTTTGAACATGAGGATCATCACAAAGCCTAATATATCCTTGTACTGGTCAACCATAGCATCTCAGGGTAATCCTTGGTTTGGGAAAATGTTTCTAGGAATGGATTTCGACAAATTTGGAGATACATATTTCCAGTTAGTTGATCAAATGCTGTGTTGGTCAAAAATGCCTTGGTTCTAAGGATGTAAGCTATAATCCCTGCTTCAGGTGCCAACCCCTGGTTAACAATTTTTTTACTCTGTGTTCCTTCATTATTATATTCCTCTTGAACAGCTAAGCCTAGATAAGTCTTTAGGCAACAAAGAACAGGGAAAATTTGTTGCAGTACCTTCCATATAAGCACCATCACTCTAGCGATTACTAGTACTTATTCTCCAGGCTCACTCATGTAAACATCAATCTGTTGCTGTGTCTGATTTCACATGTGCCTGGTCGCTCTGGCCCTGCTAACATTACACTGCAATGATAGGTGTTGCACCCTCTACTGTATACATGCTCTAGGATTTCCTTAATTTGTGAAACATGCTGTGGCGGTACACGTATAAAATGAACACTCGTGCATCAGGGCATGACTGACTCATGGCATCTCAGGTGATCAACTGGCTGGGAGGAGGCGGTTGGAACAGGAAACAGGTGATGGGATAGCAGGTGGGGATTGGTGGATGAGATACCCAATGAGATTCATTTACATATTTAACATCGGACATTACATGTCTTCCCCCTTAATTTTCTTTTAAGAGACAAATTTCATAAATCAGATCAATTACAATTAAAACAACAAAAAAAAACTCACACCAGTGTTAAATGAGATAAAATGTTACATCCTCAATTCAAACCATTACAAACAAAAGTAATACTTTTTTACCTTCAATTCAATTTCTATTATATAAACATACCTATAACCAAATTAAAATGAATACACTCTTACTAATTATTACGAATACATAATTCACAAATTCAGTTGAACCACTGGCTTCCTGATTCGTGTAGGATATTGCTTTATTCGTTCACCTTGTGGCAGTTCCTCGCTCTGGTGAGAGGCGGGAACACCACTATCAGAGGTTACACCTGAATAATTTCTCCCTGGAAGGGGGCTAGGACTAAGGGATGGGACAACTAACTCAGTTATACATGGAACTCCCCCTCAATAGGTAAGAACGCACTGTCACCCTTGGAAGCATCCACCTCCACTTCTGTCTGCGACCCTACTAACTGGTCTATATGTTGTTACCAACTCGATCCTGATTCTAGTTGAATTAGATATGTAACAGGGCCTAATCAATGAATGATCTTGCATTCTATCCACTTATTTTTCTCTCTATAATCCCTTGCTAATGCAGGTAGCCCGACATACAGTTCTCTCACTTTACTCCCTTTTGCGTATTTTACCTGTTTACCGTGTTTATCCCACACATTACCTTGAATGGATGGTCTAATTAAATCTAACCTAGTTCTAAGGGGTCGGTTAAACATCAAATTTGCTGGACTATCATTTGTTGTGCTATGAATAGCATTTCTATATGACAAAAGAAATCTACTCAAGGCTACATTTAAATTTTCATACTCAAACATGGCACATTTTAACCTTTTCTTTATGGTGTTGACTGCATTCTGCCTGGTCATTGGTAGAAGGTTGATAAGGAGGACTGAAAATTTGCCTTATGCCATTTTGCCTTAAAAAATTAGAAAATTCCTCCAAACTAAAAGGCTGTCCTAAACTATCGTCTGTAACCACCAATTCTGCCAGACCAAATCTAGAAAACATCATCCTCAACTTATCGATGGTTTGTTTGGCTGAGGTAGAAGTAACCATTTCTACCTCCAGCCACTTACTGTGAGCATCTATTGCAATCAAAAACAATTTTCCTTTGAAAGGTCCTAAAAATCAATGTGCAACCTTTGCCTTACTTTAGTTGGAAAATCTCATACATGGAGTTGAGCTTTTGAAGGATTTTCCCTTTGAGAAAGGCAAGCTGAGGAACTATTAGCCATTGATTCTATGTCCTTATCAATGGATGGCCACCACAAGTACGACCTTGCTAATGATTTCATCTTTTCTATTCCTAAATGTCCACAGTGTAGTTCTGTGAGCATGGCTTACCTCAATGATTTAGGGATAATTACTCTTTACCCCCACATTAAAATTCCATGCTCAATAGTTAGCTCATTTTGCCTTTGAACATATGCTCTTACCTTCTCATCTGTCCTTGGAGGCCAACCATGCATTCCATAGCCATAAATTTTAGATAAGTCTGAGTCTTTTTGTGTTTCCCTACTTACATTATTGAAATTTATAGGAACTTCATTCTCTACAATCCAATTCAAATATGTACCAACATAATCAATGCTTACCTCACTATTTACAGTGTGTTCATCATATAAAGGCAATCTAGATAGTCCATCAGCATTGCTGTTGCGTTCTGACTTAACATAACATATATCATATTCATACCCAGACAAAAGTAAAGCGTAATGCTGCAATCTTCCAGCTGCAAGGGCCGGTAATCCTTTCTTTGGACCAAATATAGCCAAAAGTGGCTTGTGATCAGTACACAAAAGAAACTTCCTTCTCCATAAATACTGGTTAAACTTCTTCACTCCATACACAATACCCAATGCCTCCTTGTCAATTTGTGAGTACCTCTGTTCAGCTGAATTTAAGACTACTAGCAAAACATATAGGTCTTTCTGTACCATTAGGATATATATGACTGATAACACTTGCAATTCCATAGGGATTAGCATCACATGATAGTTTAATTGGAAGATTAGGATCATAATGTGCCAATACTTGCGTGGTGATCGACTGGCTGAGAGGAGGCGGTTGGAACAGGAAACAGGTGATGGGATAGCAGGTGGGGATTGGTGGATGAGATACCCAATGAGATTCGTTTATTTAAAATCTGACATTACAATTTGTATTTCAAATATCAATAAAAAGTGCTTGGTTATGTATTATTCACACTATTAATTGTTGAATTTTACAATGTAGAGAAAGTTTAATCCTACTCTTATATTCTCCAATACTTTATCTATAATCATTAATATCTAAATGGCTCTAACTTAAAAACAATAGGACTGGTAACTTCTTAAAAGCAAAGAAAAATTTGCATCTGATTTTGCTCAGGTTGTTGTGCAAAAAATCCCATATTGGTTTCGGAGTGAAAGCATTAAAGATATTAGATGTTGGGCTACATTTCATTCCTTTTGTGGTAATGCCATGGAGGGGGGAAAAACCTCTTAATCATGTGTATGGCTCTTGAAGCATTCTCTTTATTTCTCTCTTAATGTTCGTTTAAACTTACATAATGCATGGAATTTTAAAATTCTGTGGGTGTAAATTAATTAATAACACTTTTATTGCAAGAAAGGTAGTGTAAAAAAATTTCTTTCATTAATAGCTTTACTTTATAAATGGATATTCAATAAGCAGCATTAAAATCAACACTAATTCTTTTATCATAAGGTAGAATTTGAATTTTTCTTAATGTTGTATAGCTATTAAAATCAAGAGAAGTTTCTCTGTGCAGTAAAGTGCATGCATTTAACTTGTTGCATCAAAGTAAATTAATGGAATTGTTGATATTACTTACTGTGACAGTGCATTTTTTAATTTCTGATGTGACATGAAAGAGTAAATAGCAAGTCATTAGGGAAAACAATTATGTATGTATTGTATTTTTATAAATCATTTTTTTCTTGTAGACGAGGCTTCAATTGCTTGCAGAGTATGGTGAAGTTCGAAGTTTCTTGGCTGATAAATATCCTGAATGTGTGGCAGCCAAGTTCCGGAAAGTAAAAAATGATGAAACAGCTGAAGCTCAGTAGTAATAATTCACTTAAAAAGGTGCCAACTCTTGTTAAATAATTTAAGCATTTTTTTTTATAAAATAAATTAATGAATGTTTTTTAAATCATTTCTGTTAGTTCACTGGTTTCTGCTGTCTTGAAGGTGAATTCCTACCCAATATATGTTTTTGTGGTTATGTAGTGATTGAATATGTATATCTTTTTATGTGCCCCTGTGTTTAAGGTAGTTTAAGTTGAGCATTTAACCCTTTCAAGGCTAAGGTATAAATTGTGATACCTTCCCCGTGACGAAGTTCAGTTTTTTGCATATTTACATTCAGCCTGATAAAATGACACGTCACTAAAAATTTTACTTTTTGAAGCGTATTTGTTGTAATTATAACTGTTTTAACTTTGGACGTTCTAGAAAGTCCTGTGCTACCGGCAAGACTGTTGTACGGGTTGCGTGCCTTTCCAGTAATTCCCCGTTGTCGATTTTACGTCTAAGAAATGAATAACAAACCTTAATTGCTGTTTAACTCATAATTTCATGAGTATATCCAGTTTGTAAACTCTTATTACACTTTGGACTCATTTAATCCTCTGTTATAAAATATTGCGCTCATATCGATAAAATTTTATAGAATGCGATTTATTTTGAAAACTTCTAAAGAAAATTCCTCTTTCGGAAATACAACTGTCTTTTCACTCAGTAATTTGATCTTGAAAATACCGAATACAAATTTTTAGTTCAGGAAATGGATTGCTAGCATCTTTAATTGAGAATTACCATAGTAAGCCATTGGCTGTATTCATAAAAGTACAAAATTCCTGCAGTTATTTTTAAGCTTAAAATCACTGACAAAAATCATAATAATAAAAATAAATCTGTATAGAAATTTTTTTTTTTTTAAACTATAATCAATATTTACATAATTTTAGCATTTGATGTTCCTGTAATAATTTTTTAAGCAAAGGAAAACAAATAATTACAGGTTTCTCTCACAAGCCACACAATTTGTGGGATTGTCCATCCTAATCCCTCGCTTGGCACTTTAGATCTCTCGTTGTCTATTCCATATTGATGTGGATGATGTTACCAAATTTGCAGTGTTCTACAATTGACAAAGGTATACCAATGTATCTACACCGCAGAAAAATTGCGTTCAAGAAAATATATCGTCACATTCATGGATACATTTATCGGTTTAGGGGTGGTTGGCAAAGTATTTTTGGGTAGAAAGGAAAAGTGGACGGAAGGGTCGGAGAGAAGTTGGGTTTGAAGGGCTGCCGGCGGTTGTGTGAGACTCCCCATGGGGTGAGGAATGGGAGGAAGGGCTCAGAGCATTGACCACACACTGGTCACAGAGAGAGTTGGCCGCTGGTGGGGGTGTGTGGTGGGTCTCCGTAAAGAGTGGAGCAAGAGAAGGTCAGTTGCAAGCAAGGAAGGTTGATTAGCTCAGGAGAGCCCTTCGAGCAGGTTTTGCAATGACTGAATCACTAGGGCTGGCCTGAAGAAAGGCTGGGTGTGGATGAACGGCAGGCATCCGGCAGGTGAACGGCCAGCGCAGAGACGGAGGGTGGGGATTCCTTGGTGAGGGGTAAGCGAGGGTAACAAGGAGGAAAGTGCATGGCAGAGCAACGTCATGGTCGGGGGTGAAAGGCGTCTAGCTTGGACGAGAGCTGAGACAACAGAGTGGTGAACGGTTTTGAACAAAAAAATCATGGCATAGATCATTCATTCTTAGATTTGCATTCGGAATGATTCATGAACTGTCCTTGTCAGCTGTTGTAGAGTATCAACAGTGCTATTGAGGAGAGAAATTTCGAACACAGAAATGCGTTAATGAGTAAAAAAAAAGGGAAAGTTGAAGTTTCTCATCAAAGTGCACCCCGATTTTTTGATAAACAACTGTCAATGAACACTATGGAACTATCTGAGGGATGACACAGTTTCAAGTTATCTACAATGACAGTTCTACAATAAAATGAAAATTAAAAAAAAAATACAATAGAGTAAATGGAGTTGACTATATTCATTTTCACAGGGAAGGGTATTCCCTGTATTTGACATATGAGTAACTTACAATGAAAGGATTATAGTACCTTGTGCATTAATTTTTTTGTTTCTCAAAGACTTTTGAGCTCCACCAATACGGTTAATTCTTTTGTTTAAATATTAATTTACAATAGCTAATTTAACATGTGCAGCATTAATATTGTTTGTGGAATTGGAGGTGCACCACTAAGAAGGTCATTAAATCAAAAGATCAATATTTTAGAAGAATAATGAATTCCACAATAAATGTACTAGTGAGTAGGTCAAATTCGACCCTCTTTATCAAAAGTTTGTATACACTGACAAATGAGTCACCAATCTGCTACGAGACCACGGTGAAAAAGGGTTTTACAATATGTGGAAGATATAATGGTAAAAATTTAACAGCAATATTCACATTATAAATACAAAATGAAATCGCCACCTGAGAAGCTAAAAACTTAACTTGTACTAGAAACCTGACGTAATACATTGGAAATTAGGGAGCAACTGACAATCAACCGCCAAAAGAAAGATTTTTTTACATTTTATTATTTGCTATTATTAATAATATATTATATCATTCACTATATATTGACTTTGCTTTTCTTCATTACTGTATAGATTCCGTTAATAAGGAATATATGTGTGAATAGATTGAATAAAAATTGTGGACGTAGAAAAATACATACATGAGCAGATGCTTTAGCACCCCCTACCATACACCTGAACGGTGGCTCCGAGTGTAGTAGAAATGGTATATCCAAATATTGTAGAATGCTGTAGATTTAGCTGCAGATTTTGAAAAATCGTCATTTATTTCATAGATCGATTTATATGCACCAACGATGTAAGTTACATCAAACTATGTCACATATGGGTAACATTACAGCTACAATATATACAAATTTTAAGCTATCAGGGACTAGCCACGGAGTTCCACTTTTACACAATATATACACTTGCAACGGATTTCAAACACACAGTGTGTTAGTTAAAGGCCAATATTGTATTAATCTGAATCCCACATTTGTCGCATCGATATTGTTAAATCTAATCAGATGAACAAAAACGAAAGAAAAATGATAAAAAGAACCAAGATACAGTTCTAATGTAATGATTCAAACCACAAAAATTAAAAAAGTTTAAAACATTGCCGTTATGTAACTAAACAACGCATTCTAAAACGCAGCCCACCGTGGAAAAGGTTGAAGCATAAGCTATGACGCCAGCAAAATTGCAATCGCCTTACGAGTGACTTGAGTCCGCTGTCCGGCCGTAAAGAATGGCTTGAACGTGGACATTCTAGAACATCCTGACGTTCCAGAACGTCCTTGAGTGCTGAGCGTGTTAAAGTGAAGAGTACTATGAAGAGAAGGATTGGTGAAAGGCAATTCCTGTGACCCTAATATCTCCTGAAAGATTTGTCACGAATTCAACATCCATCCATCACTTACTTTAGTCCATTTTATTCTCTACTCATAGAGTCACAAGAATCACTACTTACATCAAACAATATTCTCTTGAACTCTCCGTACTCCTTACCCCTCATAGTGTCTGAAATCCTCACATCTTCTTCCTCTACAGCCTGACATCCTCTCCTTACATCTCACTTTCCAACATCATGTTACCCTTCAGATCACCCTTAAACCATTTTTTCATGTGATTTTGAACTTACCCCTTCAACATTTTCTTCCCTGACAATAATTAACACTCATTTTATCTTCCTTACTGCCCAGCTGACCTACTCCACACTTACCCAAAGCCAATTCTCAAATTCTCCCAATCTATGCTCACCTCATTTCCTTAAAAGCCCACTTTCTGAGGTATTCAACTCCACACTTTAGTTATGACTCCTCTCTCTCTCTTGTTCCATTAATCCCAGGCTAAAGCTTTTCTTCTCAGCCTGTCTTTTCTGCGAAACCCAATTTCCTTCTGCAGAACATAGACATTTATTATGTTATATATTTTTTTAATTCAGGAGTTCCTAGAATACATAGTTACTGAACATAATTTCAGGGCTATGAGATATACCGGTAGACGAGATCTTATAGCCATATTTGGGAAAAAACAATATTTTTGATGATGAAACTATCACGCTCAAATTGTTTCTCATCTGGCCTAAATGGCTATTGCTGAGTACATTCCACTCAGTCAGGACAGCATGGCAGCCAGCACTGAGCTCATCTCACAGTATTAGAAACTTTTTTGCCATATTTTCAAGATGATGTGAGTGCCTTGTGTGAATAAGTAAATTTAAAAATTTTGAACCTTGAATTAAATCAAATGCCACTATGGCAAAGAGTCTGTGTGCATCTTCTGTGCACTTCAGCCCTCATTATTGATGGTCGACAATTTTTGGATTTGAGTAAGCGGTTATTTGTAAAAAAAAAAGTATTAATTGACATTATTTTACCAAAATTGTGTATCGCTGATAAATATTCTCGTAAAAAATGTATTTGAATCACAGACTTGGGCTCTTGTGCAGTTTACTTGAGATTTCTTGTTTTTCTCCCACACTAGACATACATTTCTACATTGAGAAAATATAATTGATGCCAAAACTCTATGCAAAAAAAGCAGTAAAACTGTTAGTTTAGCTCAGGGGCATCCATTTTGTTGCTGAAAATTAGGTGCATAGACTCATTAATGTCTATTCAACTTCAAAGGAGACAACGTTTGTTAATTGGTCATCGAAAGAAACTTGACTTACCTGTCAGATTCCATTTCCCCTTTAAATTACCACATTTAACTAAATTATCCTTTGTGCCCCCTGCCACAGCCTAGAGGTGGCTTGCAGTGTCTAATTTGATGTATCTACTTATCTTGTAGAACTTTTCTATTTGACCTGTCTTATATCAAGAATAAATGATCTACATACACATTAATCTTTCTGCTTTAACACAAACATGGGTACCCATTTTGTGGAAGATACACCTCACACATGACTGTTTCAGCCCAAATTAAAAGGATTTATTTACATAAAATAACATTACATACATAAATAAGATTGCACTGGAAGCAACACAGGTAGAAGGTTGCCAGGCCTTTTTTCAAAACTAATCAACTAATTAAATGCTACAGTTTGGAGTTTGCTTTCGCAATTATTTACAGACTTCAGACACTTATAAAAGAGCTCTGTGAGCTTAATCTCATTCTCATAAGCATTAAAAAAAATTTAAAAAAAATGCCAGGAAAGAGGTTAATATTTCATCCACTGCAATTCAAGGACACATACTCAACTTTACTGATGGTAAGATACACAAACCAGTAAGTCTCATTTCATAACCAAGTTCTAAAATGATTTAGAGGCCACTAGCTGGTTACTACACACTTCACTTCCTGACTTTAGAATGTCATCTAGAAGTAACTATTTTACCATGACTGAACTTGTGAGTCAGGATAGACATTGAAATAACTAATGAAATGGCCCTGGGCAACTAAGAATTTTTACAACCCATTCATTTCAAACATGAATGGCATCCTTCAATGCTAATACAGATTTCAAACAAGACTGCAGCTCTAAAAAACATAACAATGGACTGGAAAGCAAATTCTGAGGTGAAAAGCAAGAAGTACTAAGGGCTTCAAAGGTACTTAATTATTTTGACAGGAAAACTTCATTGTAGTAAAATTGAACACTGGGATGCTCCAACAGATAACGTGAGCATCTCTTCATGGAATAGACCATCAACAAATAATTGAATCGTCATCTCCTGATGATGATTAGGAGACATACCTTGTTTCTCATCCCAACACTGGTCCGGTCACATGGTTTCCACCATATCTTTTCTTCAACCGGGCCTGCCGATTGGTTCTCAATTTGATAAAACGCATACACTGTAAAAATGTTTCACATCTTTCTAATACTTGAGTCAGTCAACCTTCACAGGCGTTAACTTTAAACACCCCATCCCCAAATGAGTACGTCAATAATATCTATCACATTCACTAATACATCTTAACATCAATTCTTCTTCCTTTTCTGTTGACTTGGCCCTAAACCCATACTTTCTTGATATTCTTGGGCCAGTTTATCCTGTACTTCTATTGGAGCTGGAGCATATCTGCTGTATTCCATGCTGAACTCTCCTTTGCCCTGTGTACCTGATCTAAGTTCAGATGCATAACCAAACATATCGTTCAGGGGAACCTAAAAAATGATTAAACAATGGTAATTTGATCACCTAATATTTTCATAGTAACATATAAATGCAGATGGTATAAGATGTTAATAAAATTGAAGCTAAAATGAGGAAAATTTTAATATGCATAAATTAGAGCATAACCAAAAAAATAGCACTTTCAAATGTATCAGCATTGAATTTTTTGAAAATTACTAGATCATAAAATATAAACAATCTCTGAGGTGATAAATGGTTAAAAGACAGGGAATCAATATAACTTGATCAGAGCAGTAATCCAAGAAAATACACACCTCTGCCTGCAGAATGAACCACCCTTCATTAGCATCTGTGCCAGTGATGATGGCATGCCTTTTGCTTAGCTGACCCATTACATTTCCCTGAAATTCCTCTGGGGCAGTAACCTCCACTGACATAATTGGCTCCAATACTTGCCAGTAACCTTTCTCAAACACTGCAGAAGAACAACCATATCATTGTTTCAGAGCAGACCTCTGGACTTTTATGTGACAAATAAAGCTATGGTAAGAAATCAGTTCAATAACAGTGTTTCAATACCGCAGCGTATGAAAAATCACAACAGCCGAGTCAGAATTACTTTAGTCCTTGGGAATTAGCCATGTTCCATTAGAGTTAAAAGAATATCCTAATCGTAAAAATTAAATTCTGGCCACTAATTTTAACTTCCATAAAAATGAATCATGAAATACTAGAGTACACCAAAGTAACAAAATAAGATAAAACTAATATCTACAGAAATATAAGTAGTTTTTCTGCTCGCCTTCATTACAAAAGACAGTTACCCTGTTGCTCTGTATAGTGCATAAAATGCCATGAATTATACCTTCAAAAGGTGGTATGAAATATCACCAGAGAATGAGAGATTATGAGGAAAGAAGTTCAGCTTGATTAACACACTGCATTTGATAAATAACTCATTTTTAATAACACCCCGTTCTAAATAAAAAAATTTCTCTCACCCAACAAAACTACATTGTTGTGAGAAGTTATGATACATCTGAGGATATAACTCCATTTGTTTAGGGAAATCTCTTGAAATTGAAATGAATTGTGCAAATTTTCATAAGAATTAAGTGAGAAATAAGGCAGATTGTTTTTCTTTCCTCTGGTAGAACAAGAGTTCACAGAGGCTTTGTGAATGGAAAAATCAGTTACACCTAAACTCCACATGGCAATAAACACAAGAAAAAGATGAAAACACAAGTCTACCAGGACATCCAATCCCCCCTTTCATTTGTTTCAAGAACCCTAGTTCTACAGATTGCTGGTAGATGTCAGCCACTTCGATTTTAACTGTATAACTTAAAAAAAAGGCTAAATTACTCATAAATCATTAAAGATAAGTTATGGATGTCAATTGACGACAATGTAATGAATTCATAACATATTCACCCATGATTCAGAGATAGGCATAATGCACTGGGAAAGATTTAGCTCATTTTTTTGTGCCAAGAGTGAAGCCGTCAAAAGTTTTACTTGTTTATCCACTGACCTTCCAATATTTTTACCACACATTTGGTCTCAAGGAATCAGACTGTACATAAGTATATACATTAACTATATCTTGACCATAACCCCATTCCTTTCAAACAGAACCCAATGCATAATACTCTCCAGTTTCTCTTCTTCTTCGTCCACAGTATCATCTGAAGTATTGCAGGGCAGTGTCCTTGAGCAATATCTTTTTAATTTATTTATTAATGATCTTCCTTATCAACTTCTTTCTTCCAAACCACATGCCCTTCTTTACTCAGATGACTTCAAGATATTTAAGCAAATCAAAAACTCCTCTGACTGCCAATATCTCCAAGATGCCCTGAATAAGATATCTGCTCGGTGAAGCACATGGAGGCTTCATCAATTGAGTAGTAAAGTTTCATCTATAAAAGGTTTTGGAGTAATAACAGACCAGAAACACATTTACACCAACAAAATTGGAGCTATTATAAGCAAAACTGAACCTGTTAGGCATACTTCACTGTTCACAGAATGAGTGATAAATTCGAGATCCCAGAGCATTTTAGTTGTACTTCAGATGTTGTCTTTCCTATTCTCTCCTATTGTTCCTATATACAGCTCATGCCAGCCAAATAATGTCAAATTCTTATAGCATATCCCTAACTTCTTCACCAACATTGTCAAAAACAAAGTGCCTCATCTCTGCAACGTACCCTCTAATGCTGTCTAGTCCTCACTCACTCTCCATTACAAATCTTAATAATAACTTTCTCAAAATTGATCTTAAACTCATCCATGGCACTCTAAACTCAACCAATAACTGCATTAACCTTGTTTCTTTCATTAATTTCAGAATACCAACCCAACCAACCAGGACTCACTCTCTGCTCCAAATACCTACTCCCAGATTATCGCTCCCCAAGCACTATCATATTTTTAACCTCTCTTCTCTTTTAAATTCCTTTCCTATAAATATTGACCCTTTCACCTTATCTCCCTTTTTCTTTACTAACAAAACTAGCAGTAATTCCCAATCAAAATAATTTTGACTGTCTCCTGATGTTGGAGTATTATTTGTAAACTATCTTCTTGTAATTGTTTTCTGTTATATGCCCTTTTCTGTAGAGAGATATAGATAGATAGTTTATTCACCATAAAAAAACAAAGATTACATTTGCATGGGTTTCGTCTAAGAACAAATTAAAAAATAAATCACAACATGAATTCAAAAATAGATTACAAAAAGTTTACAAAAAAATCTATATCAAGATAGAAATTCTTCAATGCTGTAAAATGCATTTTTTACAAAGAAATCTTTTAAAATATTTATGTTGTATGTTAATTGTTCACCTTAATGGTTTCATGCTGCATTCGATCTTATTTCAAAGAAATACATGTATACAAATAAATCCCACAACCAGATGTAGCAAGAAAAAATATAAAAAGGAAGAGATAAAAAAATAAAAATATTGCTACCCATACGAGCATAAAGGAATTAGCTGTTTGATGTTCATTAACTTTGTACACAGTTCACCTTTTCTTTCATTGTTCTCTCAGATACATTTCAGAACTTATAGCTAAAGCTGTGGTTCATTCACACTATTTTAAAACATTATGATAAAAATTCACTAGCAAATATTTTTTACCGCATAATTTCCATTCAGAAGCAAAATTGTTATAGCAACACAAAGCACATACCTTCTCTTATGGCTCCTTGAGCAGCTAACATAAAAGCAAGCTCACTAGAATCAACTATATGATGGGCACCATCTAGTAGGCGGAATTTAATCCCCGACAGTTTATGGCCAGTTAATAATCCTGAAAAGATACATCCATTACCTCTTATAATTCACCCACATTAACATAAAATTCTATGGTGACATCTTCAAAGGGAAAATGTGGTTATGAATGTCACTGAGGACAGGCAGGTAAAGGTACTGGGAAGGATGTGATGTTGGAGAAACATCTGGCATCATCATGAGCCTACTCTTTACGAAAGGCACCAATGGGACCACGGTTCAACACCCCAAGCAGAATCATGCTCTTCACTAGTTAGTAAGGATATACTCTTATATAGTGGCAACATGGTGAAATACGCTGAATAGAAATGAGTGTGACATGCATAACAGCCAAAGATTCGTAAGCCCCTGGACATTCAATATGAATATTATATGTTCATGCCAAAATTTCAAAGATACTTGTCATATTCACAAACAAAACAATTGTGGCTGCCATAGCTGTCTCAAAATTCATTTTGCCAAATGCAAGGGCTGTATAGAGAAAATTATTATGAGAATTACAGCTTTCTAATTGGTTGAGGCTCATGCCACATCCTTTACTCATCTTGAACAAGGCGCAACACACTTGCCCCATTATGTTTAACCAGGGATGAACTCACATTAAATATTCTCCAGGAGAGAATTACGTCTTATATTAAGCCATAGATAATAACTTAGCCCAATAAAACATGTTAAACCCTTTGCTTTATGTTATTTTTAAAACATCTTGATACTGAAACAATAGTAGGTACATAATATGAATTCAGCATCAGCATGCCATAGGTTCAGTCAAGTGTAATTGTTACAGCACATGATACTCATTCAAAATAGCTAGTTCCATCTCACAGCTAAGATATTATTTAAAAATTATAAGCCACTCAGAGATTGCATATTACACCAACACTTATGCTGTGCTTAGATACATATGAAGATATTCATACCTGTCACTAACACGCCAATAAAATGTGTACATAGAAAATGTCACCAAAAAAATTGGCCTGGATTGGGAATTGAACTACATACTTCATCGCCTTAGGAAGCCAAAGGTTAATGGTTAATTCCCTGGTCTGGGTTATTTTCTTCTCATGGCAATTTCTACATCAATTTGTTTAATCAAATTAGTCTATAGGTTGTATTTCTCCCTATTTTTATCCATTCAGTCCCATATTCTCTTCAAATCATCTTCTTAAGTTAAACACCAAATCCATATTCAAAAACTACAGGCGGCACAAGCAAAAAAAATTGCTAGATGACTTACATACTTGAAATGGGAGGAAGACATCTTCTATTCAATATTTTACTAAATGAACACAAACATGAAAGCAATGCAACAGAAACGCTAATAGAAGAAGGATGAAGTATATTAAGTAATAAATTTCTAATTGAGCAGTGACTACACAAATGCACTTGTACTCTCATTTTGTTAATTGTTTTTCTGAGGAGATTAACGAGTGTTTTATTGAGATGAGTACATGGGAAATCCCAAAAAATTAAATGTAAGTTTAATTCTTACCTTTCTCAGCCATTAGTCTGAATCCTCTCTCAACACCAGGAACAAATTGCTTGGGTATGTTAGTACCTGTTGTTTCATCAGTAAATTCAATTCTTGTGTTGTCATGCATGGGCAATGGCTATAAGTAGAAGGATATTACCACCACAATGATAGAATCATTTGAAACTCAACAAGACTTACAAGATAAATATTTAAATCACATCTTCTAACTCACTATGACAGACGGCTTATTTACGAGAGTCATGAGGCATCAATAGTAGATAACGGAACATATGAATCAAAAAGTATTCAGAACCATAGTATGGGCAAGGATTTAAGGATAGGTATACATTCATATGCATTACCACTGGATCATCTATTCAGAAAATCACAGCCCCCATACAAAAAGCGTTACAAATATGCACCCAAAATTGACTTTAATACATGTATGATTAGAGCTGGAAACAAAAAACCAAAGAGAATTCATTATTTATTTTCAATGAAATATTTTAAGTAAATTTTTTACCACGAATTACATTAACATACATGAGATATTATGGAAACTCAGTCAAGTATGATGGGCCACACAACAAAGGCACCCAGGAGTAAAATTTTAACACACTGAGCCAAGCAAAGGCACTATGACCGATTGATGCAAGGTATTCAGATTTTGATAATGAACAGACAATGTGCTTATATGCCTTCTAATTGATGAGAGAAGTATGAGAGAATCATTATGCCAAACAGGGACAACACTTTCAGCACTTAAATCAAGAAAATGCATTAATAAGTGGCTTGATTAGAATTTGGGATAAATTCAGGCAAAAAAACTGCAAAGCTGAATTTATAACGATTTCAAAATATATTCCATACCAACCAATCGCAACATATCATCAGAGATGGGTAAGAAAACAAAACCTTGGTTTTTATCTGAGCTGAGCGAATGTTTTGCAATCACAATGCCTCCAAAGAGAAATTACTCAATTCAATTGGCCAACAAACTTGCTGATTTAATGCAAAAATATTTGAATGACTTGAATGTGAAAATGATCTACAAATCACCAAGAACTATACTCCTTTATTTCTATTGAAGTTGACACTTTCCATTTAGTAGCAAACTTGGGTAGTTAAGAATTAATTTGCTTAAAATTTTCTCACTATATTGCCATCATCAATGCAATGTGAATGTTTTTTGGAGATTCGAGTCCTCTTGACTCTTACTGATAAGTCCAGCTTTGCACAACAGTAGTGGTAACTAATATTTTCACACTATGCTCAGGAGCAGTCTACTCCTAGTCTCCAAATGTGTACTTGATAAATTGCAAAGAGGGAAGGGGCACAATTTTCTTTCTAATCTTAATAACTCACCTCCAAAATACCTGTGACTCTGGCATATTGTCCAGCACCACCAGATTGTTTCTTGTGCAGGTAGTCAAATTCACAGGGAGAGACAAGTGTTTCACGGAAAGCAACCTTAGGTTTTCCCAAAATCACAGGACAATTATATTCTCGTTCCATCCTCTAAGCATATGAGAAAAAAAGAAGAGTGTAATTTCAGAATTCACCAAAGAAACACAGAAAGATGCCACCCATACGGTAGGTAATCTTAAACTACTGCACAGGGTACCATATACTTATACAAAATTGTAAGTATTACAATTTTTTCTGGCTGTTATGTTGTCAGCTTTTCATGGGAAAACTTGACAATGGGTTATTTTGAAATTTTGCACTTGGGCTATTTTAGAGCACTGGAAAGGCCATTGGCTATATAGAAAGGCCTCAAGAGTCCCATGTTGGCCAACCATCCCTTCTCTGCATGCAACCCACACATTAAGGAACGTAATAATTGTAGTCTAACTTGTAGGATACACATGTAGGATGCCATTCACTTAGGCATGCTTGTATGTGCATATATGCCTTTCCGATGACCAATGAAATATTAGAGCAAATATTTACTCCAAGAGAATAACTGAGTGCTATGAACGACAATGTGAAACATACTGACAGAGTATCCATTTCAAATACATGCTACCAAAGCCACTAGAGTAGGTTTGTTGCTCTCTGCATCGAAAACTACAGAACTGATTGACCTTAAATTTTGCTTGAGCGTAGCATATACACTAATTAGTACCCCAGCCTCTCCATGAGCATTGAATGGCTGTTACATACATCATTTAGCACCTCACATTGATTCTTATAGCTTGGACCCATTGGTACAGATAGTAAATAGCTTACCATGTAGACTTTTACAAACAGCTAGAGACCCACATAATACACCTAATTAACCTTAAGTTAGTCCTGGAGGACAATTGGAGTTCCAATGGGCTCTAAGTCTCCACACTGCTGCTTTCTACTTACCACCACAATGAATGAAGCAATAAGCCATTTATCTCAAAATTTTGCATAAAGGTAATTAATATGTAGTTATTTCAGATGGAAATTCTAACATGCTCTGTATTGGTACTGGAAAGAACTCTCAAACTTATTGAAGGGAAAATAAGCTTGAAATTTATGGCAATTTTCCCACAACCTCATTGTGAAACTAGAGTAGTTGTTTTTAATGTTACAATTTAAAAAATAAATATTTTTCAGTAAAATAGTTTAATGCCATGCATCATGAAGTGACAAAATGAGCAATATCCTCTTTGTAAAAAAAAGCTAAGCTGAGATAGGAGAAGTCTGATTCTTTTATGCATGATAGAATTACCTAATTATTTCTCAATTTTATATTTCCCGTTGAGAATCAATGGGCATTTCTGCTATTTTAAGAATAAAGACTTGTGATAATCAATATTTGAGTATGTATCATAAAAGAAATATGTGCTCAGTTTCTTAAGTAGCAAATCTAAGTTAGTCTTTCATCAAGACCCTGTTTTAAACTGAACAATGGGGAGAAATGAGATGATAATGATAATAATAATAGGCAAGTAATTAGAAATTTTCTTTAATAAAATCCCAAAACAAATACTACTAGCAAAAGCATTATGCAAAACCTACCTTGAAGGAATACACTGTTTACCAAAATTACCAATGCTTAAGCCCAGAAGTAAGACCATCTCACACAAAACTTAAGTTCAGGTCACTTTTAAAGTAGCCATCCTTTCATACACTTTACCGATACCCAACCATATTCAATAAAATTATCACAAATCAATAACTTAAGGGTCAGTATTTCAGTTTTACATGTGCACACAACTAACCTGGGCATAAATTTCAAGGTGAAGTTCTCCCATCCCTGAAACTATTGTCTCTTTATTATCAGAGTCATAATAAAGCTGAAATGTAGGATCCTCTTTGGTGAAGCGAGCCACTGCTTTTCCAAAGTTATCCCTGTCATTGTTATCCTTTGGCCTAATTGACATGGACACCACGGGGTCAGGTACGTATATAGATTCCTAAAAAACAAACAAAAGAGAAATATCACATCATCAATAAAAGTCAAGTAAAACTAACTAAAATGACATATGATAACAAGAGCAAGCAATAAAGTCAGTTGGAAATGATCTTGCAAGATAAATTTCAGGTACGTTTTTAGTGCTCTTATAACAATAAACCATTTTATACTTTTTGTCATTCTAACTTTTGGAAACCAAAATTTTGGTTACAAAAATTGGGGGTCAGAGAATACACGCATCTAATTTTTGACAGTTTAAATCTGCATGAAAAAATGTGGTTAAGCCATTGTAGACTTAACCAAAGTGCACTATGCTGATCTCCAAATCGGCCAAAATCATACAAAGGACAAGTGCCCAACTACTTCTCTTAAGGGTAATAATTATTACAATATCATTTTACTTCCATGAATAATAATGAACTTTAAAGTTAAGTAGACACACTGCTTTACAAACTTGTACTAACTATTCAATAGATATTCCTCTTTTCCTTCTCATCTGATAATCCCAAAAAATAATAAATACTTAAACAAAATGTTATGGGAATGATCCATTTTGTTAATAGCTTAGCTGACTAGCTTTTCTCATACCATGGCAAGGTTCAGCTTCTGGTCTGTCACAAAGGTATCCCCACTGGCACAGTCCACACCAAACAATGCAAATATATCACCAGCATACACATCATTGATGTCTTCCATTTCATTTGAATGAAGTCGTACAAGACGAGCAACTCGGACCTGAGGATAAAATGCCCAAGAATTTTGCATATGAACTAAATGTATCATTAAAGGTCATACCAATACAATTAAGTACTTTGTTCATATTAATTACTTTAAGTTTCTAGCACAATAAATAAAACAAATGATAAGAAGTATATCTGCAAATAAATAAAAAATTGCCCAAATGCCAACTGACTTTAAAATAAAACCTTAGCCCAGTATTATGTCTCTTTTGTTCTCACACCGAACCATAACAAGAATATCATTCTTCTGAAGAAAGAAATATCATACCATGTGCATACCAAATGTATGTTGAGGGATTAAAAATATACATGTTTTACATGAATTGCTCGAATCATAAATTTAATTGCATCTAATCCTACGAGCTTTAGGCCCATCTCTCTCCTGTCTCAGTTCTCCAGGATCATTGAGCACAATTTTTGCGTTCCAGTCAAATTCTTTTCTGAGAATTCTTAGGAGAAAAACACTGCTATCTCCTTCCCAATTTTGCTTTCACAAAGGCAAATCTACCAAGAAAATTCTCTATCATGCAGTTAATCATATTACAGATGAATTAAACAAAAATTTCAACATGTTAGGACTGTTTTTTGATCTTAACAAAGCCTTTGACTTAGTCGATCATGAGATTCTCCTTTAAAAAAGCCAGAGCTTGGGCAATACGGGAGAGCCCTATTTTTGATTGAAACTTATCTTTCAAATTGATTACAGACTGTTACAATCAGGAGTAAAAATGGTGATGTCAAATCCAACCCCTTGCCTGTCGCCAGTGGAGTACCATAAGGCTCAGTTCTAGTTCCCATTCTTTTCTTGATTTTTATAAATGATTTACCCAGTAAAATAGATTTCCCTAAAACCAGCCCAACATTGTATGCTGGTGATATAAGAGTTTAACTTTCTAAAAATTCAAGGCCTCACCTAATTTCTAATGGCAATGATGTAATATCTAGAGTTTCAGAATGGTGCTTAAAAAAAACAATCATTAATCATAGAGAAAACCCTTAAGAAAGAGCTTATCTTAACAAAAAAAAATAGCCCATCCAATGATAGTTTTTCCTCGACCTTTGATGGCCATAAATATCTTCCATCCACTCGCCTTGAATTTTTAGGGCTTTTCAATTATACTTGATAGGGCACATATTTTGGAGGATACCGATCTATTGCATTGTCTTTGTGCAGGTCATATACAGCTTCACCATCATGTTCAAGGCCATTTCTCACCAAGTCTAGTTTTGTTTTATAAGTGAGGCACACCAACACTGGCATAAGCACATTCCAATTCCAATTTGGACCAAGACATTTCAATTTCTGAAAATTTCTTTGGATAAATTTCTTAACTGTCGGCACAGTCATTTACCCAGAAAGTTTGCCAAGATATAATCAAGCCTTATTGATACCAACTAAATCTAACTCGCCACTGTTGTTAGTTTAACGATGTCCATCACTAGTTTGTGAGTTAGTGCTTATCACTATTTTGGTTATCTGATTGGCTCACAATTGCCACCGGATTTCATATCATGTTGCTCACAGGATATTGGAATGCATTTCACTTGCATGGTTTTGAGCTGTCTGCTTCACTTTCACTTTCTTACAGTTGTTTTTTTACAAATGGAGATACATCACTATGGGAGCCACTATTTTTATTTATCATACTACAAGAGATGGAGATTCTATCGGTCAGCCATTTTCTTTCATCAAAAAATCCAAAGATGTCAGTTGATCGTGAGAAGCAGAAACATGGGACTTTGCAGGAGGTAGATAATCACATCTTAGTACACCTGAAAATGGTTGGTCACAGTTTGCATCAGGAAATAAAGCTGAGAATGAATCCTCTTTTACCATTGAAGAGGTTGCTCTATGATCAGGAATATGTAGATGTTTTAGACTAAGATACAAGTTCATTTCCGAGTATAGTTCATTTCCGAGGTTGTTCATGACATCTAAGAGCTCACTATGTTTAAGGAACAGTAACTCAATACATTGTGAATTTGCTAGTTTTGGCGGGAAGACAGAGATTGACAATTTTTGCCTCTAAATGAACTTTTTCCTTGAACTTTGATGAGCACAAAATGATTGTCTGTAACATCCTACGTATTGTCTATTGACCATTGAAGAGGCTGCTCCGTAAGTTAAGAGACTACTAAATTTGGGCGAAGGGTGGTAAACATAGAATGGGTGAGCAATAGGATTCTGATGGTTGGGGAAAGAGAACAAAAAATAAAATGAATAACTAAAACATCAACACTTAATATAAATATAACAATGGAACAATAATTCTTTCCATGAATCATATAATCAATTTTACGTAAACCTCCAGGAGATTCTACTACCAATTTTTTAGCACCTAGATAGAGATCTCTTATTTATTACGGCTGTCTAAAATATTTTTAAAGCCGTAGTAATTCCAAATTGTGTTGGAGTAAATTACGGAACTTTAGCATTGGTGAGTAGAGAGTCTCCTGAGCTAAACAATAAAGGAAAAAAATCCTTTAGGGGGAAAGTTACGCTATGTTTCTATAGAATTGGAATGACAAAAACACATTTTTAACAACTTGTTTACTTCCTTTATGAATAAGGTATATTTAGGTTAAATGTGCTTCATTACAGGTTATTTATTTAGTATATATTTTATATATAGGTTAAATGTGTTAGGTCTGACAGATGCGAGAATATAAGATAGGATAAGAATAAAATAAGAGAGATACTTTGCTGAACAGATAGGTACAAAAACTCGTTCTTTCCGTGAACAATACACGACCACAATAAATACTGAGCTCCACTAAATACACTACTATAATACATGTCACCATTTCATCTCCAAAAAAACCTACACCTTTAAGCCTGAATCACACGATCATTTTTTCCGTCCCTCTGAGGGATAGCTCCAATGATAGCTTTTCAGGGACTGTGGCCATTTTCGAACTTGGCAAATCAAGCAATCCTGCCTTGAAACCTAGTACGCATCGAAAGCTATGACGTCATGGACGCATCATCACCATGCGCTTGTTCACTAGCTATCGAGGAAAGATACCAAGTCAACGAAAAAGGAGACTTGTTATGCTTGCTAGGTTTTAAGTTATAACTCGGGGTGTGATAATATGGGCTTGTATGGAAAATAGAAGTGAAGAAACTTTCAAATGGAAACATTTTTATCATTACTACGTATATTTGTGTGATATTTATTATTTTTTGTGGAAAAATTGATGAATTCGCTATATTTAAAGGCTTTTCAAATGTGAATATACTGAGAAAAGATTTGGTACCTAATAGTTGTGTAAATAATTCCATACATTGTAAATGTACCGTCCTTGTTTACTTCATTGAATCTACAAAATCTATCTTCTATACTCTGGAAGGAAAAGAAATGAAATGAAAAAATGATATAAGAAATTATATGAAAGAATTCTGGTCAGATGGAAAGTACTCTAAGGTAGCCATAATTTCATTGGCAGCATTTTTTTTGGTAACGAACATCATAATTGTGAATAACATTGACATTGGAGAGGTTTTCACTGCATTTATCAAAGAAAGGGGACAATAAACCATTAGGGTAAATGTAATTTGTTTTCAACTTAATTACCTATGCACATATTTATCAGTTGAAGATCATACATATTTTGTTCGGAGTGTAATATATTAAAATACTGTTACCTGTTTTTTCATGTAGACAAGAAATATTATAATGCCTTTTTGTGCATAAAGACGTTGTCTGTGGTGAAATACAGTGAGTGATACGTCGTCCACTTCAGCAGACCCTAGCAATCGAAGCATAATAGTTATTCACCACATTATGGTATATGAGAATTATTTTATTCATAAGCAATAAGATTTTAAAAATTATATTCCCTTATAATTTGTCGCATATGGATGGGAAGCATTTTAAAGAAGCAATCGACTTCCATCAACCACAAAAATTATGGACACGGATGGCACTTTTCGTATGTTTTACGAAATGAAGGCCGCATGGTGTCTCTTCCACCGTAAAAGGGCTACGAAAGTGTCGAGTATGCATTTCACCTTGCTTGCCTAGGTATCAAGATATCTTGATATCAAGTTAACTAGATGTTTGCCAAGTTCGAAAACGGCCTGTGACTATGATAGCTCGAGCTATCATTTTCTGAATCACACGGTCATTTTGGCCATCCTTTTTTCCATCATTTTTTCCATCCCATTTTGCATCATTTCTATTTGCTTACTACTCTCATTCCATTGAAAGCTGAACGTGGCGTTAGAGTCGCTCTTTGCGGCTGAGCCTTCTGATTGGCTCAATGGCGGAGTCAGCGATGCCTCCAGGGACGGAAAAAGGGATGTGCCCAGTGATGGAAAAAGCGATAGGGATCCCTATCGCTGGAGCCATCCCTAACTTTGTTCGCGTCACACAATCATTTTTGAGCGATCATTTGAGCTATCATTAGAGCTATCACTTACAAGGGATGGAAAAAATGATCGTGTGATTCAGGCTTTACACGGCTGGTGACCTAACACCCCCTACCACATGCCCAAGTGGCGGCTCACGGGGTATTGGGTAAATGTAGTTATTTAAGTCATCTGCCAAGTACATATTTCACTGAACTACAACATTACTACAGAGGAGACTGTATTGAACTCAAGTCTGGTGTTGAGGCTCAGATACCATATAACATACAAAACAATATGTCACTTAAACCATGCATGTATCATGAGTGTACTTTAACCATGCAAAGTAGGTTACATTATTTCTTAACTAAAATATTAAAACCAAATGGAGAAGATTACCTTTTTCCCAGTCCTGGCATTGTAAATGTTGTCACCCTTTTTCAATGCCCCTTGGTAACAGCGGAGGTAAGTAAGCTGTCCAAAACGTCCAGCTTCTAATTTGAAGGCCAGAGCAAGGAACGGCGATTTATTACTTCGCTCTGGGTTCAACAAGATACGATGTTCATCATCCACCTCACCAAACTGCTGTTTTTCCCTTAGAAAGTTAAATGCAAAATTGAAATTTTAACCAATAAAAATAAACTTGATGAAAAATATTGTTCAACAATTTCACAAATGAATAACAAACTGCAATGTTTTGAAAAAATAAGAGCTGGAATAGAGCACTAAATAGATTACATTTCAACTCGATCATGGGAAGATATCCAGGATGCTGAAGAGGTATTATTTACTGACTATCCACCTAGTATCACAGACACCCAGGAACCTACTAGTTTGCATCAAGGACCCTGTTGGTCTGAAGGTGCCAGGAGTCTACTGGATACCTTTTGAGCATGGAAAGGTTTACAAAGGCAAAATGAGCAGATCCGTGGAGAGATGAGTGAAAGAGCACCGACAACACCTCCTGTTAGCTAACCCGAAAAGTAAGCAGTCACAGAGCATTCTATCAACTTATTGCCAAACAATGGGGCAAAATGAAACTGCTCTGCCACTCTAAAGGATATTAAGAAAGAATCACAAAAGAGGCAATAGAAATCTACCAAGCAACCACCAACTTTTAACAGGGAACAAGGATTTCATTTAAACAGGATATAGCCTCCCATTCTCAATAAAGTGTGAAAAAGAAACATTTCTCCACCAATCACAAATAAGCTGACCAGAAGGATGTTAGGAAGTACGTTATTAATATATAAATGTTTGCATTAATGGGTAATACATTGATATATGTAAGTACTTTAGGTTGGTACCATTGCTTGTTGCAGTAAGTGTTTCTTTTGTCTGACATAGCGGATATGAAGCTCTTTTTTTCTGAATAGAAGTTCAGTTCCATGCGCTACTTCAAACGACTCGGTTTCATAGTCATTTATATCTTCCCTAATCCGATCTGAGCCATATTTATTAAGTGCATAATTATTGCGAACGGATAGAAATCCTAACAACGGATGTAGTATTTAAACCTGACAAGTTTGATGCCAGGTGCCAACAGCACGGAAGACAATGGAAAAGTCTATTGAAACATTGGTGGAGATGGGGCACCTGACCCAGTTGGAAACCAGAAAGAAATTCAATTCAATTATCCGCCCTGCAAAGCATACTGACACTAAAGATTTGCAAGGAAAATATCAAGTTTTTCTTACATTTCTTTCTTTCTAATAGACTGAAAGCATTCTGTACCCATGCCTCCCCATTCAAAACATAGGAGCAGAAAACTTACCCATGGGCCTTGTCTTGGCTATAGGCAAAATTCTTCACTTCCCCAGGGCAGGGAAGGAAGTTGATCACAGCATCAAGCAATGGCTGCACCCCCTTGTTCTTGAGGGCACTTCCAACCAAAACTGGGGTGAAAGAGCGGCGCAGGCATGAACGACGAATGGCATTTTTTAAGTCATCCACAGTTGGGACTTTCTCCTCTGTCAAGGAATAAAACGAATTGCCTCAGATGAATGGTGCACCTAAATGACATATGTTCTGTATTCATCCCAATACGACCCCCTCAGAAACTGTTTCTTTATTTTTATTTAAAAAAATTATGACTACCATAAGCTATCCTTTTCACGCAAAGCAAACTGTATAGTATAATGCAGAAAATATGGTTTCAGGACCATTTAACTTGAGTTTATGAATGCATGAACTAATGACAGACATGTCATCATCCACTCAACAAATACAGTAGACCCCCGCTCTAGGATATCAATCCATTCCAAGGGACCATTTGAAAAGTGAATTCCATCAATAAGTGAACAAGAATTCTGCTGGCTGTGTGATCAATTTTATTACATCAGCAGTAGTGTATTCAGTAATACACAACAGAGTACAGGTTCTAAATTTTCTGGACTCGGACGTCTAAATATTATGTATCCAACATGTAAGACTTAGCTTAAGATATGGTAAACTGACTGCACATAAAATTTCCTTGCATTAATATGCACGATGTGCCATCTCACTCCTGTACTCACCATCTAAAAGTGACCCAATCTCAGCAACTTTACATACATACACATTTTCCAGCGATGGGAAGAGAAGATGGATTATAATTTATTCATCCCTATGCATACTATTCAGCATTGGTAATCAGCAAGTTTATTTTGGCCTCAAGCCATCATCTCTGCATTACAATCACCTGAACTATATGTGAAGAAACGCCAACATATGTAGGAAGTGGCATTGTGAGTTTATTGAAATTATAATGATTAGATGCTGAAGAGTTGCTACAAATTGTCCCACACTACCTAAATAACACACCTCTAAGAAACAAACAAACAAGTGCTCCTCTCCCACTCTCCCATAATCGCTATCTCACTGAAAACCTTAAGAGTAGTTAAGATAAATGACTCAAGGACAAGTGACCATACAAATATTACTTATTACAACAAGAATTAATAACTGTACCACAGTGGCATAGCTAGATTTTGGGTCTAGGGGGGGCAGAAAATTTTCAGGGGTGCCGACTCATAAATTAACCAGTTTAATAAACTTTACAAATTTTGGTGTTGCAATAGGCGGATAGGTTTGTACAAAATATAAAAATTGGCAACGTATTAACCACATTTATTTATTTAGCTCTCAATACAATGCTGTACTCCATATAGCTAATTCACACTGGTCATTGCAGCTCTGAGAATTGCCAGGACGTTCAACTGGAACTCTGTTCATAACATAATGTACACTCAATAAAAATTGGTCTCCTTTGGAAATGTCGACTTTTGAGTAGCCAGACTGAGTGACTCAATGTTGACATTCCTAACTTACCAATGCACAGAGCCAGCTCAAACGAGACACGCCGACGCCGCCGAACTCATGGCCAGCGCGAAATCGGCGCAATTGCGACCATTGTTAGTCAATTAGTCGTGATGCGTGGCAGTTGGTAGTGTTTGCTTACTTTGCTGGTACCTAGCAGCCAGAAGGCTGGGACGCTTCCCTCTCATCCCTGTCTTCCTCAGAATGATGTAGCTCTGACTGAGGACTTTAGAGTGGAAACATTTACAGACTTAGGGGCGCCAGAACACAGAGGGCGGGGGGGGGGGGCATTGGCTCCCCCTGCCCCCCCCGCTGGATACGCTACTGCTGTACCCCCCGTTGGATACTCTACTGCTGTACCACCTCTTCCATTCCTCCTTAGCCAGACTTCCCTAACCCAAGTCCAAAAACATACAGGCAATAACGTCCATCCCTCCCCCCCCGTCACACTATTTCCAACCCTCCACCATCTTAGCCCTCGTTCACATCCCTCACTGCCCCTTCCCTGAAGTGGTTAGCAAACATTGAATCTGGTTTAGATTTTTAGTGGCACTACTGCTGCTCACAAGGGTGGATCGTTTTGCCACTTTGGAGCAGTTTGGAAAAAGTGGCCCACCCACATAGATTTTACAGATATAATTCATTTTCCAAACGAGATAATATCTTCAGCGAGAATGTTTGCCTAAGAGTTTGGACATTTTGGTTAAAAACACTAAAATTGTCATTAATTTTAGTTTGGTTGAAGCAATTCCAATTGGAAAAAAATGATACCTGTAATGTACATGAGAGTGGGCCAATTTTGCAAGGTATCACATTTTGCTCTGAGAAAAAAGTGGCAAAACGACACCCTAGAGTACACTCACTCTGATTTCTAAACATCTACCAATCTTGCTGATGTAATTTTTTGGGTAGGGGTCACATGTTAAGGAGTCCACTTCTCACTCTGGGGATTTTGTCTTTGGCATTCATTTTTTTTAAATATTCGAAGAGGCGTAGTATGCTGGCATATAATACCACCACAACCCTTGCCACCATACCATCCTCCCTTATCAAATCTTTCCCTGCCATGAATTGATAAATATCCTGAAACCAGGGTTGACAGGGATGACACACAGAGTTGAACACCAGGTCATTTCAATAAAATGTTACAAGGGGAGTTAGCTACGTTATTTTCATTCTTCTCTCATGGATGACTTCCAATATGTATAGCCTACAACAGATTCCATTATTTACAAAGAAGTTCAATCTAGGAACTCAAACAATTGTACCTGACCATGTAGCAAAGCTATGAAACGCATTGTAATAATAAAGTAATTATAGAAAAGTACCAAGCACTTTTGCAATATGGGCTCTAATAGGAACTTTAACTATGCATTACATCACGGATCAGCAGGCTGAATCAATGAAATTAATGTCTTCCCCAGACATGAGTAAATTAATGAATAACCTTCACATACTATACGTGCCAAAACTGAAGGAATTCGACAAAGTTTTATTTAATGGATTATCTCATAAATCATTCCATAGGGGCTTGTATTTCAATTCAAATGATGATGGGAAATGCTCAAGACCCTCTATTCATACCTGAAATTTGAAGAGGGCTGCAATTGTAATAGAAGCTATCTTCAAATTTAAGCCCCTCATTTCCTTTCATCACATACCATAGTTCTTTAAATATTGATGAAGGCTTCTGCAGAGTGTAGGAGTAGGCATTGCTACTCTTCCAGGATGTCCTCCGCGTTGATTCACCTGCATACAACAGTTTCACCTACATTTCTGCAGGTGTCTTCAGGTTTGAAGTGAAGTCTTCAAATCTGAAGACACCTGCTAAAATGCTGGTGAAACTGTCATACGATGATGAATCAATGTGGAGGTCATCCCGGAAAACTAGCCATGCCTACAATAGTCCTTTGTTGTTCATCCATTTTCATTATAACTGACTAAAGCATTCGTCATTTGATTAGAAGGTTAATATGAATACATCTAGAATATGAACTTAAAAAAATATTTATACCTAAAAACATGTCTCCCAGGATATCATCAGCATTTGAAACATGCTCTATCAGTTCCTGCCTTCGTTCCTCAGCCTCTACTCTCATGTCAGATGGAATTTCATCAGCCCTCATTGTTTCACTGAAAACAAAAAGAAAAATGCACCTTGACAACACATGAATAAAAAATTCAAAGTATTATCTACAGTGTACCCAGAGTGTCGGCAGGGATTAGTAACAAGGGATAAAGAGCCATCAGCCATGAAGTACGGAGGGGCTAAGAATAAAAATTTAAGGGAAAAGGCAAAAAGGAATGTGTTTTAATGAAATAACACCTCACTCTGTTTTTGATAAGTCATTGATCTGACTGTGAAGGACAATTATTGAAGGTACTAGGTCAACAGTGTAGTTTCCACATATTTATTTCTTCTTTCTGTTTTAGACATGTACAATGGACACACAGAAATTTTCTCAGGAAAAAATCCATGTGGACTATGAATCAAACCACAGACCTTAAGGTAAACGTGCATTTCTTCAGAGAAAGCTTTGACCTTTTTTCATTGCCTGTTTGGCAGAGATGAACTACATCCTCATGTTCCTAGGGTTAGTCACTAGATTTTACCCCATAATCTCATACTCCTTCGGTAGACCAATAGGACATGTATCAGCAAGTTATTTATCACTGAGAGCATAATTATTTTTTGACATACACCCATTCACATTACTTAACATTGAACAATATACATGAATACTCATTTCCAGTAATTTTGTAAGACAAGCAAGCTCATACAGTTTCAGTGCAGTGCCAAAATTTTTGTTCATGCAACATGTCCTTTCCAGATATTCCCACATTTCCATCCCTGTGCCATACTTATACATTTACATGGTACATCACTAATTCCTCTGTTTAAGAACATGGCCAAGTGATTGATTCTAAAAAAATGACAAAACTTACCCTAATCTTCCCTCAAAATAAAGAGCCCTTTGCTCTACGAGATCCACTATTCCAGCAGTCTTACTTTCAAGCCCAATAGGCAACTGCAAAAATGCTGCATTGTGGCCCAGCTTTGACCTGTAAAAATTTTGCAAATATAACAGACAGCAAAAGTATTTATGTACTTCACAAAAAAATTAATAAAATATATTGGAGCATCACATTAAAATGTTCTTGGACACTGACAGTGTCAAGACCATACTCAGATTACCTTATTAACCACTTCCCTGACACGCCCGAGAATACTCAGGCACTGAAGACCAGCAAATTCTGACGTGCCCGAGTATACTCGGGCAAGCTCTAAAAGTGCATATCTTTCTCTTCACACTCGAATATTCTCGATAGCAGCTATTAGTTCATTTTTCTGCCATCAGTGGAACATGTTAGCTAGCTAGCTAGGTCCGTAGCTCACTCTAGCCAAGCGGCGCATTACTCAAAAGGAGATTTGATGGTTATATACGTTATGGTATTTTCCCAATATTTTTCAGTGTTTGCAAAGTTATGAAACTGCTTGTAACTGTTTCAAAACTAATTTTATCTACAGTTTCTTCAATTTCTTTCGCATGCCTTTGTAACACCTTATTGCAGCAAGTTATTTTTCACTTGATACAATGTTTATATGATCTGTTTGTGATATTTTTGACAACTTTTACCCCTATCAGTGTCGGAGATTTTTGAAAAGGATTTCTCTTGACGCGTCGTCACATATATCAAGCCTTCTTGCTGGAAACCTCTTTGTAAATTTACCAACAACGGAAGGATATCAACAATCGCAGTCGCATGCTTAAGTCCCTTTTCCCTAGGATTGAAGAAAAGGAGCGACGGAAATTTTTTGACAGGCAAGGATGGTGATCCCAAAAGCTGCGCCATGCTGAGGGGCAGACTTCACACCTAGGTGCCTAGTCTGTTTCTTGTTGCGGTGCCTTTGTTGGTCACTGTGCATGCGCTCCAGAGTTTTTTGGTACCTGTGATTCTATATGCAATGTTTGGAAGCTAGAGGGTATACAAGGGAAAACGTTAGTATATAAGAGCAAAGTCTGTCCATGCCCATCAGATCACACTGTGTCCGCCTCATTTTCTTGTTGATTTTCAAACTGCACACATGCCTGAATTCCACGTTTTCAAATATCTTGGTAGTCACAGTGGCCCTTTCTGTGGAAATGTACATTTCCATCAAGCAGTGAGGGATAGTTCAGCAATGGATTTAGGAGAAAAGTCGGAGTTCACCAGCTTTGACTCGTAGGAAATGGAAATTACAAACTCCGGTTCTGACTCAAGCCTTACAGAGGAAATAAGCACCGACTCGGAAGATGGAGCAGCACCGTTGCAAGTAGGAGTGTGGGGTGAAATGTCTGCATCAAATCCTCCTCCATCATCACCAAGGTTTCCTTTTGAAGGGAATTTGATCTGGACCCTGAGTAAGGTGCTTTTAGGTATTTTGAACTTTTTTTGATGATGAACTCTTTGTGTTTATAGTAAGTGAAACCAATCGTTATGCTAGTGCCTCATTGGAAAATAATGCAGGACTGAGTACCTACATCTACAAAATTCCGAGCAAGCCACCCCTAGGGTGTGTGGTGTGTGGTATGGGGTAATTCCACACTAGGCTTGCACTCATTCCAGTTGAAATCAGAACCGCGCACCTCCCGGCCACTAGGCACCAGCCAAAAGCAGTCAGGGTAACAATGCTTGGTCAAATCAGAAACTAAGCAGGGTTGATGCACGGTCACACCAGAAACTAGGGGAGTAGTGGTGGCAAAAGTCAGAGGAACATCATGACCGCAAAGATTCAAGTATTTTTGGCTCCTGCAATATTACAGAGAATACTGTGTGAAAGCCACATACAGAGTATTATTGGATGACGCCATCAACGCTTTCACCTCCATTGTTTGGCTAGACAATATCTTACTGGAGATTTGAAAAAGAAGACAGCATCTGTATTTTGTTTATAATGCCGATTACCATCCCCAAACCCACCCAAATGCCAAACTGGACAAAATTTGGAAGGTTCACATGAAATTTAAGGGGAAGTTCAAGGCACTCTACACCCCAGAGAGGAATGTTACCATTGATGAAATACTTATCAAGGGTGGATTGGGATGGAATCAGATCATGCCGGTGAAGCAGACTCGCTTTGGCATCAAATATTTTGTATTATGCAAGACAGAGAGTGGATATGTGTGGTCGAGTGTGATATATATGGGAAGGGAACTGTTCCAAATCAGGACATTGGCCATAATCCCATGTCCTCACAAGTTGTGGTGTCACTGATGATGCCACTACTCGACAAAGGATATTACTTGACCACAGACAATTTCTATAAGTCTCCTGAGTTAGCAGAGTTGTTGATTTCCCGATACATAGATACCCACGGGACTGATGAAAACAAGGCGAGGAATACTAACGGCGCTGAAATGAAAAAAATGAAAAAGGGGGAAGTGGCAGCCTTCTCAAAAGGAAAGCTAATGGAGATTTAGTAGATAGCCAATGAGGTGGTGTTACTGCTGTCATCAGGGGATAACTGTGCCAGGGAAAGTGTTGTGAAGAGAGGGAAAATAAATGAATAACCAATGGTCATTGTGTCACTGTAATGACTCGAATGGAGGAGTGGACCATGTGGACCAACACTTTGTCGATTACTCTACACCTTATAACAGGGGTAAAAAAAAACAAAAAAATTTTTCACCCGCTAGAACTTTCCACATGGAACCATTTAGTTCTCTACTGTATTACTGGTGAGAGAAAAGTGCATTTAGATTTCCGTATTAGGCTGATTGAGCAGCAAATAGATGCGTATCACCCGAGTGTTGTAACCCCATGAGTGGGTAGGCCACCCTCACCCACGATGCATTACATATGAATTTTTCTGAAGCAATTCCTCCAAAAAGAAAGTAACCCTACCAAGCAGTGTTTCCAATGTTACCGAAAGAGAGATGTATGAGGAAAAAACTTAGAAAGGAAACAAGCCATCACTGTCCCCATTGTGAACTGATTCTTGGCATAGCTTCTTGTTTCAGGATTTTATATAAAGCAAAAAACATTTGAGGACTAAATTTTTTGAAGTGCAGGTATTTTATTGGCATAAAATAAAAGCTTCATAATATTTTTACTTGTAAAAATGAACAAAACATTTATATTTCAAAAAAATAAAGAGAGATTATGTCTACAGTAGAAATAGTGTGTAAGTTTTAGTAAAATTCAATAAATTTTTAAGTTCAAACAAAATAGTTAAAAAAAGGTTTCAGAGTGCTATTATTCACACAATTTCTTTTGTATGTGAATAAAAAACAAGATCTTAAATAAAAAATGTGATGTTTTTGGACCACACACCCCAAATTAATTTGTCAGGGAAGTGATTTAAGCATAGTTCATTACCATAGGTATAAAAAGATGGCTTAACTTTGATTGGATACTTAAAAATAACATAGTAAGTTATGTACCATAAAAGTAATAAATAGACTATGATTTCATGTCTAAGCTTTCAAAGCATTTAACAGAATTTTAGAGTAATAGCAAAAAAACCCAAATTACACCCTTTCATGGAGCAGCATTAAATATTACCCAAAAGCTAGGCAATTGTGGTACGGAAGAATTTTCGGAAATATTCACCACTTAGTCCTCTGAGAGATACAATAGAAAAATCTTCCTTCAATTACTACTTACCTCATTTGAGACAACACCCTATAAGGATTGGCACCCAACCTATCCAGCTTATTGATGAATGCTATGCATGGAACAGAGTAACGTTTCATTTGCCTATTAACAGTCAAAGTTTGACTCTGGACACCACCAACAGCACATAAAACGAGAATAGCACCATCCAGCACTCTTAAGGCTCTCTCCACTTCAACAGTGAAATCCACATGACCTGTGAAAGTAGTTCAAATAATTTCCTTTGTCAAAAACCGTTGTGTATAATATGGTTATAGCATCTAGGTTTTAAGAAACAGAGCATAGGAGAAAATTCATTGTCCATGCAGATAAATATGAAAAAGAATGTAACATTAAATAGGGTACATCAATCCAATGACTAAAAATCATTAGCGCTCCTCATGTACAGCATAATTATCTCTCATGTGCCATGGTTTCAGCAAAGCCAAGACTGGGTAAGGTGTGTGAATCCCCTCATGGCTATTAAATTCAAACATGGTTAAGAAGTAAAATACTAAGTTAATACCACACATTTATTAACAAAAAACTGGCCATGGTTTCGGCACACATGCACCATTTTCAATGTGTTTTTTTTTGTCACGTAAGTAAGCTTATATGTATACACCAGTGGGAGGGGTGGTTCATTGAGTTGGGAGTTATAGAAGGTCAGGAAATTATTAAGCTTGTTGACACCATTAGGAGATTGCATACGTGGTGGGACAGGGAAGAGGGAGAGGTGGTAGGCTAATATTTAGGAGGCTTGAATGGGTTTTAAAAACATGGTCATTACAGAGGTTAAATTGCGCTGGCGTGTTGACGATTTCAAATTGCTCAAGGACATTTAACTCCCTTGGATTTTCAGTGCAATGTAAAGCAATCAGGTCAAAAGCAAACCAGTGGTGGTTGTCACAAAAATGTTTAGCAAAACTAGAAGTATTGTCACTATTAATAAAAGCAGCTCTGTGTTCTTTTATCCTCGTCAAGAAAGTCCTCCCTGTTTGTCCAATGTACACACAATTACAGTCTTCACACATCACGTGTTTCATGGACTGCCTAGTAGTACTTTACATTATATACACTTAAATACACTGGAATGTGAGGAAAAGTGCAAGCAGGGTACATTTTCTAACCTCAAGCAGAAACAGCAAACATTTGATGGCTCCTAAGGCATTTCATATGAGGCACTTAATTACACAGTCTGATGTCAGGATGGAGGTGCAGTGAAAATAGCATAGCATAGAGTGGAGTCTTGCTTGACTGACAGTACAAATGCATGAATGAAAGACAGAATAACAACATTTTTGCATATTTCTCAACATCAAACCACGAGCTTAGGAGCCAAATGAAAAACAGCTTTAAAACCAACTAATCAACCAAACCTCTTCCCAACACTTTCAGTAAAGACAGGCTTCACAACAGGTGATGTAGATGATGTCTCATTATCCTGATGATGATGGCTGAATCTGACGTAAACACATAGTCCGTATTCAACAACATCATCTAGAGTGTAACCCCAGAATTCATGATTTACATCTAACCAAAACAATAAAATAATTGCATACGAAATTTTCCCCATTGCATAATTATTTGGCACCATAACTCCTTTGGCCATTTCACATTAAGTGTTTGATAGCACAATCTCATGAATATATGAATTTGCAATGAAAATTGGGTCATGTGAAGTGGTGACTTGCAAGAATGCAGGCACAACTGCATACATGAAAAATGAGAAAATAGCACCTGCTCGAATTCCATGCCTACTTTCTTGCAATTCCTGTACGTCACATTGTGCAATTAAGTGCCTGATTAACAACCTTTAATTATCTCTATACAAATTATGAGGCACCACACACTTCTAAATAGACGTTTAAATTAGATTAAAACTTTGAGAACAAACAGAATCTGTGTATATAATCTTTGAACAGAATACTCAGATTAGTTCGATATCAAAGATGTGGTAATCTACAAATATGAAACTTTTTTGGTGGTTCCCATAACGTCAAATACCGACAATTAATATTTTGACTCTGAGAACCATACAAAAATACCTAATGAGTATTTCATCATCCACAATTCACACTGCATATCACGATCTAACGTCACGAGCAACAACTTTCCATACCGGGAGTGTCAATGATGTTTATGTTGTGATCCTTCCAGAGTGTATACGTCGCAGCTGACTGAATGGTTATCCCACGTTGCCTTTCCAGTTCCATCGAGTCCATAGTCGCTCCGACATTATCCTTGCCTTTCACCTAAAGAAAATGACCAATTACCTCACAGAATTAACCTTTAAGTCAATTAATATAATTATGTTAATACCTCGTGCATTTCCGATATGCGCCCAGTATAATAAAGTATTCGTTCTGTTAACGTAGTCTTGCCGGAATCGATGTGCGCTGATATACCAATATTCCTTATATGCTCTAAGTCTTTGTGCTCCGCAAATTTCGCGAATGAGGACATACATCTTGGACATTTCTGCAAAAGGAACACATTTAATACGCACAAATAAATGAATTCATAGTCAGTCATTCGAATTGACCAATACTCTTTTTGGATAATACAAAACAAAGAGTGTTTAAAATACATACTACGAGAAATTTAGATCCAGACTCAACAATCTTCGCCAAATATTCAGGTTTTCGATATAGGCAATACATTTTCACATTTAATGGGCCCCCTCACGTGCGTTTCTCTACCGGCTGCTGTCAGTTGTTAGCAGCCGAAACACGGATAGTTCATTACCGAGCCGTATAGGTGGCATCTCGAGATGGCGGACATTCAAATATCACTGATATTGGACACATGGCTAGATTCGACCGCAAAAGAATAAGGGCTGAAGAAATTATATAAACGTCTAAAAAATTTAAATATAATTATACTCGTACTCATGATAAGTGTATCTAATCCCAATGATTAACAGCAACATAATTTATGTTCAAGTAAATTCCTCAAAGATGGCGTGCAATGAAAAGATGTCTTGAAGGAGTAGTAGTGCCATCCACTATTATAGTTACCTAACAGATAAATTCTAGGAGATTTCTCACTGATTTAAACCAATACCAAGGGAATAATTTGACCATTTTAACTAAATGGGAACAGATAACGGGAGGAGGGAGATGTTAGGGTAAATAGGTAATTAGAATGCATTTTGACAGCAATTTTTGTGAAAAGTGATTACAAATTAAGAGATGTTATGTGCGTCAAATTTGCAATAGCTCAATCATTCTGCGTACGAATTTTTTTTGCTTTTATGATGTGGTATCCGTAATAAAAATTAAATATTGTTGAGTCAATTGTTACCTTTCAATATTGCCAGTTTTCTTTGAGCAGCCTTTGATGGTTTTTGTGATGTTAATACAATTGGTGGGAAAGATCCACTGTTCTGTCAATTTGTGACAAAGAAATTATTGCTAATATTCTTTATTTTTCTTTCCTTTTTCTATGTTACTCAAATAATTTTATAAGTTCATTGCGATAAGTTTAGCAGAGTAACAAAAATGCTCCAGTTAACTCTATGTATTTCCAAATTACATTACGTTAAATGTTTCCCACCAAAATTTTGGGGGACATCTGCCAACCCTGGATTAAGCCAAAACTCGTGGATTTTAATCATCAATTCTGACCACAAAACGCTAAGGTATTCATTATTTTGGCTTCTTTCAGTCCAACAAGCATTGTTAGCAGTGTTGGTAAAAGTACTGAGAAAAAGTAACTGGGCTCAATTACAGTTACTTTATAAAAAAAGTAATCAATTACAAGTACAAATTATGGATTTTAAAAAGTAATCAGTAAAATTACAGTTACAATTAGTTCTTGTAACATCATCCACTTTATAGACCACCTGGCAACTGTCAAATGGTGCAGTAGAAATGTGGAAAAATTGAGTCATAGAAATTGCTATAGCCTGCAATTTCACTAGCAATACATACAATTATAATTGCTGAAATAACACAAGGGGTGTCATGTATTTGTCTGTACCCAAACAGGCCAATTATGATTCTCGGGATTCGAAGTTGTCAGTAGGCCTAGGTAAATCAGTGTATAAGTAAATGCAATGAAGTAAATTATGCAACTTTAACGTGTACAAAATGGCGTACGTTTGGTAACGCTGCACGAAAGGTCAAGAGAGCAAGGGGATGCTACTTGAAAATTCACACGATTACGAGATACATTCTTGAATGCTTCCCTGTTCAAGCTTGCATAGCAACCAGCGAAGCTGCCTGAAAATAATTGAAGTTTACATGGGAGCAAGTGAAGTAATTGTTGATTACAAGCAAGTAACAATTCCTCTTTCACCACAAGAAGTAAATTACAAGTAAAAATTACATTTCGTAAAAAGTATTCGTTACAAGTAAAAATTACTGCGAAAGTAATCATTACAAGTAATCCGATTACTTTTACTCGATTACTTACCAACACTGGTTGTTAGTAAATATGAGTGCTAATAACACTTTGGATGGATATATGTAAACTTTTTATCATTATGCTTGATTTCTACATACCACCTGAACCTTTTTCTGCAAGAAGTTACAATATGTACTCAATTATCTATTACTTGGGGATCAGGTTGAAGTGGAGTCCACAAAAAGTTGTAGAGTACCCACAAAGTGTCCAATCTTAGAGAACCTCATTTGAATCCTACAGGTGGACAGGAGGTGAAAAAGGTTTTCATGAAGCAGTTCAGAAGAAAAAAAACCACCGGAAAATCCATAAGGGGAAGGTGAGAAGATAGCATGAGCAGAGATGTTGGAGAAGAGATATTCCCAGGATGAAGGACAGAGTAAAATGAAAAGGTGCTGGAGCAAGGCTCATACACGTCTGAGGAGCCATAGCTGAAGAAAACTACATGAAAACAGCAAAATCATTTCTTAACACCTGTATGGAGTCATGGCTCAGAGAAAGATCGCCACCTATGTAAACTCTTTCAAGAGATTCTATTCTTTTCCAAAACTTAAGTCGGCAATCTTCTGGAAAGTGAAACACTGAGACCTTCCCCAGATAGCAAAACAAGCCTGCTGTAAGCCTGCAGCAAGGTTGCCAGGACAAGGCTGGAAGCTTGCAGCAAGCTTGCAATTGAAAGTTTAAACCTTGCTGCAAGCTCACTAATACCCATGAATCAAGCTTGCTGCAAGGTTGCACTTCAAGTTTCATGCAAGCTCTGTGCAAGTTTCCTGCAAGGTTGAACTTTGCAGTAAGCTTGCCTAAACTTGTTATGACAATATTGAAACTTGCTTCTGCCTGCAACAGGCTTGTACTGAACCACGTATGTTGCACCGAGTTGCACAGCTATTGCCAATGTTAGCATGGTTACAGCAAGCTTGCTGAAAGATAGGTAATATTGGCAAGCTCTATGCAAGAATTATGCAATATTGCAGCAATCTTGTGGGTCCCTCCCCTCTCATAGTTTTCTCGGCCTTTAGGCAAGGAAATTGTTTACCAATTTGTTTTAATAGAATAAGGCTTTTCCTAACATAGAAAGAACTTTTAAAAGAAAAATGGGCACTCATAACAATAACAAAAAGTGTTGACTTGGGACATGTGATCTAAGTCGTCCCAAGTGAGACATCAGCCAATTTCATTGATATCGCAATAGCACTAGAGCAGACCATGGCCTCCAGGATATTATGTCGGGTATCATAAGCTCTAACCACTGCCTACCAAGCTTTAGAGTGCAGTGTCCTCACCCTTTAAACCACACAGAGGCCTTTTCTTTGAGTGGCATCGTCAAAAACATAAATGGACCACAGGAAAGGCAAAACAGTTGTTCTAGTTAAGACCTGTTGTTTTTCCCTTAAATACAATTGAAGAAAATACAGTATGGAGCAGGATCAGGAGAGCCATGTCCTGCTATAGATGGATAAACCACAAATTGAAACATAATCCTGGCTTTTAATGAACTTCGTAGAAAAGAGACCGAGGGAACGAATGCATATGCCGGTTAAAATAGAATATGAAACAAACAGAGCTATGCCAGCAGTTAACTTCATGAACAGGGAGGTAGAATGGAGGGCTGCAGTCAATCAAGCTTAGGATTGATTTAAATGAACTATGACCAATCATGGAAGTGCATTTATCACACATTTAGTATTAAAAAAACGGCACAGGCTGAAGAAAAATAAACTAAAATTAATTTATCCTTACGATAGGTGATGGCAACTAGAAATACACCTGGTGGTAGCACGCAAAACGTGGGTTCTTGCTTGGCAGCATGCATTAATCAGAGTACAACTTTGATACAGACGCTCAATATGTTCCGACTATTTTAGCTTTGGGTCGAAAAGGGCCCAAAGAAGTGTCATCCTTTCAATAATTCGAAGAGTAATATCATCAGTATGATCCACAGAGCATACAGAATACCTAAAATGTTCGTGGTCAAAACATCAACAGCATATATCCGGCATGAATCCATTCCCTCCATCAAATTTAAAGCGATGTGCCGATCTTCGACAAGGGATTACTGGTCGTTCAATAATGCTCTTCAGTAATTTTCAAATTAAATATTCTTGAATAAAATGCCTTAATTTACGTAGATAATCGGCATCACGGACAATTCAGAGAACTACTTGATCTGCATTACCGCGCATTACGAAGGATACGCGCGAGGATCTTCCTTCGTTCTCGTCTGCAGGCGTGCTTTCCGTGTTTCGTTTGTATGGAATGTTGTGCGTTGTCGCATGTAGTGTCTGGTTCCCAATTTTTCGATATCGCTTTTGGTTGTAATCAAGGTGATCGAAGAGATTCATTAAGTGCGTCGTGTGAATTATGAAGAATTTTACATTCAGTTGACTAAAGCTCTGTGCAAAAAGGCCCAATCAAAAACGAAATCAAAGCTTTGGGCCAATTAGCTGCATTAACATAGGCAAGCAATGCAGTGTTTGAAGTTATTACTACGGTCTTGCGACGTTTCTAGAGAACTTTGTAGACCAATAGCGTTTTCGAAGTACCTATTCGCTATTAAAGATCAACAAAGAAATGAATTCCATTCTAGTCCTCAGAATTGGGACGAAGAAAAGGGTCATAATTGGTTGCGATACAATAAAAAGATCTGGCCTCCTCAAAGTCCTGACGAAGAAAGAAGACCTGCTGTAAGTAAATAGGGGAGGATGTGTTGCCAATAGTTCGGCTTTCGCAGTGGTAGTAATTTATATTTCATTTCAGTTTGTGTGCCACATGAAAGCCGACATTCATTACAGCCCGAAAAAAATGTGGTATATTGCATGCTTAGTGAGGGGGATGTCTGTGGACGAAGCAGTGAAGCAGCTTAGTTTTGTTGTAAAGAAGGGAGCTGCTGCTGTTAAAGAAACTATTCTGGAGGCTCAAAGACTTGCTGTGGAAAAACATAACGTTGAGTTCAAAAGCAATTTGTGGGTTGGTAAGTTATATTTCCAGAACTGATTAGGTTATGCCCAATTTAATTACCTATTAGCTCTTAAAATTTCAGCATTGTTGGTTAACCTTTAGGAGCTGGATTTAAATGTCCAATAGTCGACCACCACTGCCGGATTTAATTTTGGCTCTTTAAATTTTTCGTGTTCTTGACACGAAAAACGTCAATATCTCGACAACTACTCACGATAAAGTTCAAATAAAAAGCGTTATTTAACTTAATGTTTCATTTATGTATACATTAAATTTCTTAGCCGTGTTAAACTTAAAAACGATTTAATAAATTCTTTTTTTCTTGGAACAAAGTTGAAGTAAGAGAGACTTTTATTCAGAGAGGTTTACTATGGAAAGATACGATAGGAAATACATTTTGGAAATTGTGTCTATGAAAATATGCATCATGCTAATTTATTAAATCCTTAATATATATTTGTATGATGCTCCTGGAGTCAGTTATAGGTGCTTAGAACTACTTTCCACACTCCGCTCTTCGTGATGGTACGCGTGTACAATCACTTCTCAGCACACACCGCACCTTAGACAGTTTCTGTTCACTCGAACTGTGCATTTTCCTTCGCCTCCTTGTGACGTATGCATCTTCCAACCATGCTACTGGGCCTCCCCCTCCGAGAGCTGTGAGGGGGAAGAGCAAGGGCCCCAAACCTTTTCCTTATCAGAGAAACCCAAAGCTGCCGTTGAATCATCTGGCACCCGCAAGACATAAACAACACGTGGCCTTTTAGGACGGTTGTGTTCAATAGGTGAGTGGAGAGCTTTTTCATCCACTTCGAGCTATAATGACTATTAGCTAAGCCTATCCGGAGGATACTACTACCAATGGCATCGTAGCTCGTTTCCATCTTATCCCTTTTGTCTATGTAGCCCCTGTGTGCACTGTAGTCTTCTGCGATGGCCAGCTTTAAATCTTTGCCTCGTTCATTGCAGAAATTACCCTCTCCTGGTGAACAGTGAATGTTTATCAGCATGGATACCTCCCTTTTATCTTTCCATGCAATGCCTGTCAAGTCATTTCTCACTTATACCCATAAATATCCCCACTTCATTTTAGCTCTCTGACAGTCAAAATTTGTTGGCATGCCTTTGCGGTTTCGCTTTACTGTACCACAACAGAAAATTTCTTTAGTCTCCAGGTCGTCCCTTGTTTCCTGTCTTGGTCTTGTCCATTCAAGCACATCTTGAGCAGTGCGTGGCCAAATTTCCATCTCATCCTCCAGTGCAGGAGGATCTGCATCCTCATCTTCCGACGAGGTCCGGCCATGTCCGACTCTACTCTACATCTTTGGTTCTTTCAGCTTCGGCTACGGAGTCCGAAAAAAAACTTCCTGGTCTCTCTCTCTATCTCGGATAATTTCTAAAATGTATAAATATATATGTGCATATATATACAAAAATTATGCAGTAGAGGAAATATGGACTTGATATCTGAAGTGAATGAGTTCTTTTCAAAAAATTCACAATTCCCCTCAAAAATTCTATATCTCCTAAGAAATAGAGCGGACAAACGGACAAGAAAGCGCACAGACCAGAAAACTGAATTGGAATGAAGATTAGTTTGAGTTCACTCGAAATATGGTAGAGGAATTTAACGGAACTTAGAATGGGTGTATCTTGTCACTTCCTTTATTTCACAAATGCGGGCGGTGCCCTGCAGCCAAGAGAGCGAGAAGGTTCTTGGTTTTCCCAAATCCTCCCTTGCCCTGGATGGGGGCTTTGGCCTTCCAAGGCCCTGCTCTCCTCCTAAAAGGAATGTCTTGTCTCATAATCTGAATACATAATATCGATACTGCCCCTATGTGAAGGTGTTTTCTAGGGAAGGAAATGAGGTCGCAGTGAGCCATCAACACTTGGACCACCACCAATGTTTATGAAGGTTTGACCGCTTAAAACTGAACACAAGACTTGCTATATAATTTATTTATAATGTGTACGTAAAAAACAAAAGTCAAAAGTAATAGTTGAAATGTGCAAGGTAAATAACAGAAGGAGAGTGCATCCAAAGGTGAATTGCCGCAATGTTCTGTTATGAGAAACATTAGCACCGTGCAAGATCAATTACATACCAAAATCATACAAATATGATATTTTTAAAATCTAAAAACAACACCATTGTATTAACAAGACATCTGCCTACAATCCTAGAAAATTTTGCTCCGCTAAATTGAAAATCATTTAAGTTAGAGCCGATCAAAGTTAGCGTGCCCGTACGGGCATGCCAGGCGTTTAATGGTTAATATGTTTGCTGTATTTTTGGTGTTTAAGTTAGTCGTGATTATCAAAACTGGTATACTTTAGAGAAGATGCGAGGAACATGAGTAGTGACTGAAAGACTATTGATGATTTCAGTGACAAATTTTATGTCTATTGATGGCGGAGCACTGCCGGAGGAAGAGGGGGAGTGGGAGGGAGGGGGTTGGTAAACACCGAGGATAGTGTTTGTTAGTGGGGGGGAGTGAGAGAGGGTGGGGGAGAGGGCAGACCGCTGGCTGGTTGTAGTTGAGTTTGAGGGTTATTGGTGACTTAGGTAGTTATGGGTTGTCCGTGGGAGTGAGGGAGGATTACAGGCTACTGTTTTTCTGTGAGGGTTAGAGAGGCTTCTAGGAGGGGGATAGGTTTTCAATATGCATCTTGTTTAGTAAATTGCGTTTCTACATATTTCTCCTTATCTCCTATGGAGGTGGGTCATTCATGAATGAACATGCCCAAAGGAACAGGTCCATGGATTGAACGGGAGATCCAAGGACCAACTTCTATGGAGCGACCGTTCCATTTGGTCTGTCAGTCTGTCTTTCCTTTCAGTTGTCAGTCTTTTCAGTCCATGCTCATATCTCTAAGAGATAGGATGTTCTTTATGTTACCCAAAAAATTCATCAGCTAGCAGTGTAATAGCAGTACTTTTTTCTTTACCTAAATTAAACTTATCCACAAAACCATGTAAAAAGTTGGTAATATTAGCTTCCATCTTTTACTTCATCCAACATTCTTAAGCATTGTCATTATGGTATTCCAAGTATTTCTAGTTTTTTTTTACATTCTTTAAACACCAAGAGCATGTTAAAAATACATTACCACCGGTGAAAAAGGAATGGTGAACAAGTGAAATGGAATGGGTCCCAAAAAGGACCAGTCCAGAGTAAACAAGTTCCCAAAAATAAATGGGTTTTCCCATCTCTAATCTCCAACTCTTCCTTTTTATCCATATTTTCTCTCTTTTTCCTCCCAGTGCAAAATTTTCGGGATGAAATCACTTGTTTGGTTCTCCTCTCGCAGGTGTTTTGCAAAGTGCGTCTGGGAGAGGTTACATTTCATATGAGGATGTCACAACTGATAACAATTGGAAGTGCTCATGTTTGACTCTTCCAAGCCAGAAACATAGAACAGGGTCATTTCACTTCAAAATACCGAAGCAATGACACTCATCAATTCAGATTTTGCTGAAAATTCACCTATGTTACAACCAAGGGTTTGTCAGAGGGTGCAGAAGGGAGGGGATTAAAGAGTTATTCAAAAAATTTCCCATTCACATTAACTTGGTTCATTCAGACTTCCTATACATCATCCCAGCCATACCACACATCGTCCAATACTCAACTGCCCACTTTCTTAACCCCACTCTCCTATGCAATGGGTGGAAGAAAGGAAAATCATTGGTTAGGGGCCACTCAAGTATTACGTAAGACGATTTATGCCATTTTTGACCCCCCCCCCCCTCCCACTATGTAAGACAATTATAATTTTTCCAAATCCCCCTCCCTCCCTCTTAGTCTTACGTAAGGCATTAGATATATGTACATATCTACTCTTTGTTAAATGGTCGCTTTCTGCAGTTTCATCTTTTCATAGAAGCCATCCTACAGCTTTGATCACTGGATGTCATATAATTATGCAGTGTTGGAGTACCGCATTCATTGACATTAAGAGCAAAAGAGTACCACAGCTGTTGAAGTTGTGAATAATCAAAGGTTATTTGGAAACATAGTATTGTTTCAAGACGGTCAAAAATCTTACGTAAATTGGTTCCAGACTCCCTGCCTCCCCCTACGTAAGACAATGTAAAATGATTCCAACCCCCCCACCCCAAAAAATTTTACGTAATACTTGAATGGCCCCTTATCCACTTCCTTGGGTGGCTTCCAAGTGTAGGAAAGCGAGTCAGCTATAAAGCGTGCTCTCTTACATTTACTGTTATGAAAATGGAAATAACCCTTTGTAATTTTTTCCTGTAGAGCACTCATAGCTTCTGGGATTTGAGAGGGCAAAGTTTTGAAAAATTGCCCTGCTTTGCCATTTCTGGTTAGAGATGGGTAGATTACTGTACTTTTCATTTGAGGTAAATCACCACGGTAAATATGGTAATTTATGAAAACTATGGTAGTTTTCCTGTAATTTTAAATTTCCAACAATTAATTAATGATGACAGACTTAACGGGAGAGCCAATATTAAGGGATTTATGACCTTGAAACCATTACTATTCCTACATTAATGTATGAGAAATGTAAAACATTGTTAAAATATGGTAGCGCGCGCACAATTTGGTTTACAATGATATGGAAATTTTCCATTAAACCATTCAAACAATAGTCCCACAAATATTCCACAAGTTTAAATATTCTACAAATGAGTTTACTTGCATTAATGTATAAATTATCCTGTATGGAGTATATATAGACTTGGCTTAAAAGATTATGTTTGGAATATATAAGCTAGGATCTTATATATTAGGCTTATTTTGACCAATAAATAATCTTTCATGTTACCAACCTTGCAGTGCAGAATGTGTGCATTAAATATTGCTGTGTTTACAAAATGGCTGAACAGATTTTTTGCCACTCTTTTGTTCTCCTTATTTCCAGTTAGAAGATCTCTAAAAGCTGGTCTTTTAAATTTCTACCTCCCATATACTTATTATGGCCAATTATTCTTGCTGATTTGCCTGCTTGATGTAGCCCGCCCTTCCAGCTCACAGTTTCCATTATGTCTGAATGTTTTGTTGTGAACATTGAGACATCACGCGTATCCTTCCACTTCAATGTCACTAATGTTTTGCTCTTACTCTTCTTCTTTTTTTAGTTAAGTTGGCTTACCTTTTAATTTGAATTTGATGGTTCCAACAGCATGAGATGAACCTATAAACTTATGTAGATGATAGTTTCGGACGTTACTGAAATTCCTTGATATCAGGGATAGAAGAATTGATGCTGCAATTCCTCATGGAAATAGATTTATCCACACGGCCGGTTTCGCCGCAGAGCAGCATCATCAAGTGCACTTACATTAATTTTCACTTTATATACATACATAAGTACATACCATTGTATGGGTGGGGGAGAGGAAGGGCAAGTGTCTGAGTCACAGGTGAAGGCCGGAAGGTATTGGGTTGGATGCGGGGGCAGGGAGGGGGGCGAAGCGTTATGCTTGTAATACTTCTTTGGATAAGCCTCTTGCCCCTCCCTCTCCCCCACCCATACAGTGGCATGTATATATAGAGTGAAAAATTAATGTAAGTGCTCCTGATGATGCTGCTCTGTGGCAAAACCGGTCATGTGAATAAATCTATTACCATGTGGGATTGCAGCATTAATTCTTCCATCCCTGCTATGAACTTATCTCTGGAAAAGATTGGAGCTACTGTAAAAATTGTCTATATGCATACATCTTCCCAAGTTGAATAATTTTCTGCACTAATTCATGACAATTCATTGAAAGGTCTGTGTTCTTAGTAATTTCGTGGCCAACCTTTGTCCCAGAGCCACTATAAATAATAAATTCCCTTAAATATCCAGAGGAATCACTCAGTTCAAACATTTTTATGCCAAACCTAGCTGCTTTCATAGAAAAGTACCTTTTCCATGAAAATCTGTCTTCCCTCAAGAGCAAAGATTCATCAACACTGACTTTTCTACCAGATATTCACATCTGGAACTTAAGTCTCTAGTCTATATATGTAAAAAAGAAAGTGTGACTGTGCAGTCTCTTATAACTTCCAAACCACTGCACGGAATGATGTAAATCTTTGTATCATGATTCCTTACGTCACTCGGAAGGTTTATGGGTACTTTTTGTTTACCTAATGGTCTCCGGCTCAACTCCAGACGAGTAAAAGGGTTTCCATAGGAAATACATGTAAAGTTCGTTTATCTGGAATGTAGACCTTTTTTCTTATGCATATTTAAATTAGTAATAATGGTTATACAAAGCTACAACAAAGACCATTAGAAAGAAAAATAAATGAACCTCATTATTGCAATCGATTTTTGTTTTCAACTGATTGACTTTAAATTTTGAAAAAAAAACAATAAAATTGCTGAAAATTCAGCATTTTTGGTATGCTGTCCCCTTGACAACCGATAACATTGTTGTAGCAGAACCTCATATGGATATATGGTAAATATAGGCTCAGAATGTATTGAGGTAGAAGAATTCATAAGAAATACAATATATGTGATATATTTTGATTGCTATCAATAGTTTTGATCACGTGAATCAATTATTCAAAATAGCCGTTGCCTTGGTCCACCAACAAGCTTCACTTTGTACAACGATATCCAAACATGGCTCGAAAAAGAAAGATTTCAATAGATAGGTCTTCTGCAGACAAGAGATCGAGTATGTAATGAAATAGCGTAACTACCCACCAACAAGAGGAGAGAGACTGACCAGCAAGACAGAATGGCAGCTTTGCACAGAAATCAGACAGACTAGAAAATGAAGATAGGCTACGGCAACAACGAGAGAGGAACGATGAACTCAGGAATTGCGAAACTGCATGGCTACGCTCTACTCAAATGGAACATAATCGTACAGCAATTCTAAATTCAAGGCAAAGATCGGAAGTCGATTCGCAGAAAGCACCATTCAATTACAAGCCTGAAGTGGATTATCATTCACATATAAATATAATCATTGGTGATATGGATTCGATTTGCTGCAATAGTGACGCTAGAAAATTTTCAAATGAATCTTCATGAATGTGCTGCTGCTATAGGAAAGTGTCTCTGTCATCACTATGAGAATCTCCATAGCCAAAATGCTAGAGGAGACAACGAGAGAGTGAGTTACAGGAACCAAACTAAATCTAGCAAATATGTAAAAATCTAATACTACTAATAGATAAAAATGTAATGGTGTCTGTGTGTCTGTCTGTTGCTCCATCACGCAAAAACTGACGAACCAATTCAGATGAAATTTGGCATGTAGATAGAAAATATATTTGGTCATAAAATAGGCTATTTTAAAAAGCATTTAGGGCCCTCAAGGCCCCTGGTGGTCCATGCTAAGCATTGGGCTCGGTGCAGTAGTTTCATTTTTTGCTTTATAACAGTATTTTTTCTCAAGATAGAGGGCTGGGGATCCTATATTGGATGGCTAAATAAAGCAAGTTTCTAATTCTTTCAATCAATTTTCTTTCTTCCTTCGCGTTTGTCTGAAAATCATGTTTTAGCTAAAAAATCTCACATTTTTCTTTGAAATCAAAAATAGCATATTTCCTTGGCAACCAGAGATATGATTTTCAAAGGATATTTGTGCCTCTAGCATTTAAATATAATGTTAACCTGCAGGCCCATGGTAGCACATAGAAATAAAATCTGTATAAGAAGGGCAAGGAATCCTAAGGGCCCCATGATAGATTACTTTGGGGCTATTCGATAAATTGTATGTATACTTACAACAAATATATTCTTCAATGTCTATTCTCACATTAGCTCTCATAGAGGCACTGCATGCATATGAGAGAACACTTATGTAGTAAATGATACTCATAAATACCCTGGTGTCAGCGTCTCTAATACAATGAACACAAAGTACAAGATAGGTTACGAGCTCCTCAAATGACCACGCTGACAGTATTCTTCAAGCTTTGTCAGTCAGGTTTCCTTATACAATAAGTTCAATGTTTTTCACACCCATTGAATTTCAATGGGTACCTTCCACTAGTATTTAAATGGTAAAATTTTATATGATTTCGAATCTTAGTTTATGATGTCATTATCAGTATTATCTACAAAATATATAAACTTACAGAGTTAGGAAAACTTTTCTTCACACTTGAGATTTGGAACAAATTTTCATTGCATTTTCAACAAATGCATCTAAATAAAGAACATAGGGTTGGTTGAATGGTCCCCATCATCATGAGTAAAGCTAAGAATGCCCCAACTTTGTCCAAAAATGTCAGAACCCACTTTTGAGTGTTTGATTTGTTGTGGAGAAATTTCATTCTTCTCTTGGGAAAAGAACTTTTCTGCATAACAATGTTTGTTTCATTTACTATCATCATAATTCAAACAGAAAAAAATTATTCAAAATATTCCAGTGGATCATCTACTGTTCCAACCGGTACTAGTTGTTTTCCAATAATATCACACCCAAAAGGCTGAAAAGGGTTATCACTGTTGACCTCCTCCCTAGTTTAACTATAGATATTCTCAGTGAACTGAGATTCTTCTGTTCCTCTTCAGAACTATAATAGAGAATATATCCATTTGAATCTTTAGATTTTGAATCTCATTAACACTCTTCTCTTTTAAAAACATTGGGCACTTCATACTCAAGCGACTTATGAGAGCAAGAAGCCATAGAAAACTGGAGAGGGGTTCTCCATTGAAAATTTCTCGGGATGGAAAAAATTAATAAGTACTAATCCTATCATAGGCATCAAGAAACATCAAGCCTCACCGTGTGGCATCCATAATATGATCTCAGATGAAAAGTACTCTCATAGCAGCCCGAGATGCTTTGAGTTGGTCAGGCATGAAATACCGCCATTGGGAAAGCAAAGCTATGATGATGTAATTCTTTAGTTTATCTTTAACTTTGTGGTATTCAATTATAATGTTTTGTCGATGAATAACTGTTACTAATACCACTTTTTTATTTAAATTAAGCCAAATTTATTTAAATAAATAAGTGGTATTAGTAACAGTTATTCATCGACAAAACATTGTGATGATTTAGATAGAAAAAAGTCTATGACCAGCAACTGTAGATAATGATGAATGATAGAAGGATGGAGACAGCCCCAGCATCTTTTGAATACTATCTCCAAAAGCTCTTAACTCAGATCCAAAGCAACTCTGCATGGTGCCTTGCAATGCTCTGGTAGTAAGCATTTCTTTGCCAGGAACCAAGAAGGAAAATAATTGAAAAAAAATTCTAAGACATCACTAAAGGCAATAGTGAACGGCAGTATGTAAGCAGGCATTTCCATTTTTACACATTTCCTCGATTATCATAAAACAGCTTGTGCTCTAAAAATTCTAAACTAAAAGTTGGATGCTGATAGTGTGTCACACAGGTTGTTGGGGGTAAAGTCTCCTTGGAGGCAATGATGAGAATGTTAATATGATGTAAAATTGTTTTTTTTTTTGCTACTATAAAATGGGTGAACATCATAGTTTGGATGAACGATAAAAAAATTAATGATAAAAATTAACCGTTAAAACTGTAGTTAACTATTTAACTTAACGGTTACTTTTTATAAGAGTTAACTTTTAACTTTAACTAGTTACTTTTCAGAGAGTTTAACTTTAATAAGTAAATTTTTGTTGTAACTTTCCCAAATATGGATTCATCACATCATAGTTGGGATTAATGATAAAAATTAATCATTAAAAATGTTGTTAACTATTTAACTTAACCGTTACATTTTAGAAGAGTTAACTTTTAACTATAACTAGTCACTTTTTAGGGAGATTGACTTTAACTTTAATCAGTAAATTTTTTTTGGTAACTTTCCCAACTATGGTGATCATAAAATATTTTTTTTAAGTATCAATATATTTATTTTGTCATAATTTGTGTCACATATCCTAATTTTTCTATTCCCATGTTATTTCTCATATCTAGCCGAGTCATTTGCTACCAAGGGAAGAGTTGTCAAAGGCTTAAGAAGGCATGCCAGAAGGCGAGCTGGGGAGGTAAGGTACACACACTGCCATTACTTTGTGAGGCTGGAGGAAGGTAAACCACCACTTAACTACTATGAAAACAGCCATCCCATTCTTTCTCAAGAAGACATGTTGGATAAGTGGCTCAATCAGATGCGGTCAAGAAAAATTGTTAGCTCCTTGTAAAATCAAGGTGTACGAAAAGACATACTTCCACTACCTAGTTCAGTAAAAGTGATTCTTTTACCATGATTTAATTGTTTTTGCCAATATGTACTGAGTAAGATGTGTTCCCATGTTGATGGGCATAAATATATCAGTTGTTAATTTTGCCTCTGTCTTTTAATTTTTTTAAACAAATATTGTAATTTTCTTCAACTTTTCCATGCCTGAACATGATACAGCCTCATTTGCTCGTCATTAATTTCCTCATACCTTCTGACCAGTTATAATGGAACTCTTGTGTATGGTAGTCTTTATGTGATATTGCATATGATGCTGTCACATTTATTCTATGGTCAACTATAAGCTTCTCGTGCCAAGGTTGGTGAGGTATGAAATGTGGTAACAATGGATCATTTATCTCTCTATAGTGAGTCTCTATAGTATATTTATTAACTTTCAGGATGTTCAAGACTTGCTTATTTAAAATAGCATGTCTGGAGAAATAATGATGTTGGCAGCCCTAAATGTGTTAATCTTTTAGCTGGATTATGTTGCTACATAAGAAGAGGTTTAATTGATGGAATTAGGCGTTTGGTGTGCCTTTGTATATTAGATCCTTAACACATGTACACATCAGTTTCCCCTCAATCAGGATGCTTATTGTTAACTCCATTGCTATGCTATAACCTTGAGGATACATGAGTAAGAACCTTCAAGAAGGTAAGTGGATATGAGTTTCGCTCCTTTCTTACATGACTGGCAAGCCACCCGAAGGTAGAGCAAGGGGAATCTTTGGTCTTGAAAGTTTATTTCCTACAGTCCAGTCCTCTGGTATTTACTCCTTTGAGGGGGTTGAATTCCATGGCCAATGGCGTGGTACTTGCCTGCGTATTTCATTTGGGTACTCATTCAGTGGTATTCACCCATGTACTCGAGTCTTCATCACAGTGCTCAGGTAATTGTGTATTAAATTTAACTGGGTATTCACATATTCATATGAGCACTCGTATACTCTTCTAGGTACCCAGGTATTTATTTGTGTACTCAAATGCCAGTGAATGAATAAATTTGGCCCATCCCTATATCAAAGTACTGGTTTTTGTATCAGTTAAATCATTCGTAGACATTAATTATAGGCTTATAATTTGAAGAAATTTCTTCTCTGGCATTTTCTTTGGCTCTGTGATTGCTGTGGCGGTCGAAATGAACAGGTACCACAAGTAGAGGAGCCAGAGGATAGGGGAAAAGAAAAGGTAGCCCTTAACCCATACAAGGCTGATCTGTCTAAGCCGACAATTTTTTTGAAGGAGCCGCTGATAGATTCACCTGTGTTGATCACATCCTTGCTGTTATGCAATACATGCATGTATTATTGTTTAATGTGTAAATCATCAAAATATTTAAAAATTATTTTGCATGGAATACAGTATTTAAAATATATGATGATAGCTGTTAATAGGTATTATAAATTTTTGTATGCCATTCCTGGATAATATTAGTGAATGTCGGAAATAGTTGACTATTTTCAAAATTGACAATTGTCAAAGGGATTCGTTTTAATTGATGAATTTTGGAGAAAGAGAAGCATTACTATACAATATTTTACTTAAGTTTGTGTGAATTGCTTTATTATTCATTAATAAATAAAAGAATTTATCATTGCGTAAACGAAATGCGCATTCTTAAGTCATGGATCATCATGTTATAAAAATATATTCATTATCTCATTTTAAGATTCTGGATAATCTCTACATTTTACTTTCAAAGCTGAAGTTGATCCATCATGATGTGAACGTCGCTTTTTTCGGCAACGTTCAGAGAAAGTTTAAGACAGTAAATAGATAAAAATTCGCAAAAGATATTCCTGTTGATTTATATTTGGTCCAAGCCGGCAAGAAAGTTTTTATTGGCATTTAACTTTAATATTCAGTTCTTTTTAATTATTTATCAATATCAACCCTGATACAGCACTTTCTAAATGAGTATCCCAGACTTATTTAGAGAATATATAGCTTCCTGGGAGATAATACCACTGAGACACAACGATAGCCTAGTCTCCTTGTCATTGCTGTTGATGAGTAGCCACAAAATGAAAAAAAGGGTCGTTTTGGCGGACTAAGTTTGTATTAGTTTCGTACTTTTTGTTCTTTCGTTCGTTCTTCGACCATGCCGAAGCGTTCGTTTTTTTTCTTTGTAGTCGAGTCTGAACCTCGCTCCTATAACTCTCAGTCAAGTTAAAGTCTCCAGAAGTGGTAAATCGGTGGTTCCTATTTTTGATAAGTTTCTAGCCCATGCCCTCCACTGGTTTTAAACCGCCAATAATTGCAAGATGAATAATCGAACCAACAAGTGATTTGTGTCCGCCACCCCCGCCACCATTGCGCATTGACTACGCGGCCCGTTTCTTAGGTGTTTCAACATGAACATCGCTATGCGATGCCGAAGTTGAACGGCGGCGGGAACCATTTGTGTTTACGTGGGGACAGTTGGTTAGTCCAGTAGGGTTCCATGCTGGCTTATTGCTGGTACTTGAATGCTGAAGTCGACTTTTAAATACTGTTGATTCCTCAAATATATATTCGTTTTTTTACCTGACTATTTAATCACATGAAAGCGTAAATGTTGAAGGATAAGCATCGTAAGTAACTTCAAAATCTCTGGATTTGCTTTGGTGGGCCCCACTCGAGGTAAGTATAGAGCTAAGTTTAGAGAAGGATGGAAGTTTATAGTTTTAATTGATGAGGAGTGTTCTTTATATCTGGCTTAAAAGCCTCCCCAAGTTTGGCCTTCGAAAGAAGCTTGGTATGTACCACAGTTCATTTCGTTTATACCCTACTTTTCAGCCACGGGTATTTTATCTTTTGTGTTTCTCAAAAGATATTTATGGCCAATGGAGTCAATACCCATACTATATTTAGATGGGTTGCCACCAAGTTCTCCATCCCAAAGCTATTGGTTCATGTGAGCTTATCCTATCACTAATTATACACAAGGTCTTAATTATATGTTTTATAATCTCTACAATCCTTATAAATTCTCTTGAGATTCAAAATTACAGCTTTCCTTATCTCATACACAACGTACTCCCATCCATAGTGGAGGATTAAGGTAATTGTTTCTAGGAGAATTGCTACTTGGCAACGGCTTGGGGTATGGAACATCTTAGGACCAACCTACTTGGTTTCTATTAAATAGGATTGAATATAAATCATATTGGTAAATCTCCGCTTCCGTCACACACCTTTCAAACACCAATTTCGACCCATTCCACTTAGCGTATCGCCACGAAATTTATGTAACATAAACTAGAAACTTGCTAGTATCTTATTATTCTTTTGTTTCCTTTTCTCTTGTGACATGCCGGTTTGTACTCTATCATATGCCAGTACGTCATATTCTTTTGACTACGCAAGAAGTGTCCGAGTCACGTTTAATTTATAATGTTGTATTTTTGTAATAAGATTACATTATTCAATATTGCACTATGCTTTCACTTAATTTAATCCTCTATGAACATACATAATCCACCAATCCCCGTCCCAATTCATCGCCAATTCAGCAAACAGTTAACTTTCATACCTTTCAGTCCCTTCAACCACCTTTATATATCTCTTATCTGCCATCCTTTCTTTGTCCACCATATTAAGTGTACATATATCCATATTTTCTATTTTGTTCGTTAAACCTAGCTGAGTGGTATAAATGCCTACTATTCTAATCTACTCTCCTCATCCTGATCATACTAATTTTTGGACTCAGATAACATCACACTCTGTTCAAGAGTTTACACTGGCATTTCCTCCATGCCCTTGCTTAAAATTCTCCTCAACAGTTATTTGTTATAAACGCTTGTTTGGCTTGATATATTCTACCTCTTATGCCCTTCCTACTGAACCCAGTTTTCAACACTTCTTACGTACTACCTTGGGAGCATTGCTGTGGCAGGGGTGTTAGAACACCAGCCATTGAAATAAGAAGAGAAGGAATTGGAAGGTGGAAAGGATAAAAGTGAACTTCATCGTAACTGAACGTCCGTCTATCTTGCTTTTTTTACTGTAGCTACTAAAGATGTGTTAAAAGGGGGAATTTGTGTACATATTAGTTTGGCTGTGTATTTCTCTTATCCACTAAGTTTACCAATCGAACTCGGATCAATATGAACTTGGACCGATCGGAACAGTCTGAGCCAGCCGACTCGGATCGCCTGGTTTATCAATGTGAAATCAATTGAAACATTGATTTGCATCGGTTCATATTGATTTGAAATCTCAGACTGGCAGAGAAAGCGGGCCGGGTTAGCCCACTTCTCATATCGATCCCACTAGCCCGTTGCATTTACCATACTGAGCCGAGCCAGTCAAATTGATCTGAGTTCGATGGGTAAACATAGTGTTATTTCATTAGATTAGTCAATTTTAGAGACTTGTCACGTCAAGTCTTTCTGTTCAGCATTCCAGACGCTCATGACATAGTCAAGATATCGCTTATATAATTAGCATCCATCTATCACCTTTTTACCTTGGATATTCCTGTTATTCATTTCATAAACCCAAGTCTCTTGAATACAGGACTGTAAATGTTTCCTATGTGTTTCCCCCAGTTGTCCTGAAGTTATGGTGATTTCCAGGTATTTGTCGTAATGTAGTATGTTTCAATATATTCTCTCTCTACATATTAATAGGCATGGTATTTATGTGATTTTCTCTGTAAGAAGTTTACTTAAGTAAATTTATGACAGTTAATTCTACACCACATAGTTTATTTCATCTTTGATAACCTAAAATTAGACTTTTGTGAACAGTCATCCTGGATATGTAGATTCCCATGCCTACCTATGCATGTCATATCAACTAAAATGTTTAGCCAGGCTTCCTATGTCTTTGGAATCCTGCTTTCTGGCTCTACTATGGATATTCATCATTCCATTCCTCGTATGTAATACCCTTGTGTGGCAAAAAAATCTTATTCTGGTGTTGAAAAGATCTACAACAGTGCTCTGCGAAGGGTTCTTGGCAGGGGTGCTGGAAAATATATATCTGTAACTGGAGGTAGACAATGTATTTAGATCTAATAGGATTGTGTGAAGTGAGATGGATTAACTGTAGATAAAACTGTGGCATTCTTTTTATGGTGAAATTTACTGCATAAAGGATGATAAGTAAAATTTGCTAGAACCAGTGTCGAATGCTTGAATTAAGTACATTTATTTAGCTATCGGGATACGTATGGCATAAGTAGGAATGTTGAACATTCCAATGTAATCAGTTGGGATTTAAGTGCTGTTGACGCATTTTACTTTTACAAACATTGCTGAGCTATGAGGTGCCTCTAGGGTATGAATAACTTTCTCTGTCTAACAGAAATGTATGTGATTGTGTTGTAGTCTCATGCTAACTTGAGTTCTCATTGTCATTGAAAATTAGAGGCAGACTTGGTTCACAATCGGGTGCAGGAGTGCAAGGAAATGCTCTGGGTAGGGAGCATTAAATAATAACGTAGAAATGAAATTTGAGGGTGTGTGCAAAGGAAATTCCAGGATGGACTATGGTGGAAGAAGGATTAATAAGTCCAGAATTTCTGGTGTGGTGATTAGGATTTTACCATGGAGAATTCCTTTTCTATTGGTATTCATAAGTACAAAATAATAATAATATATTTATTATTTTATATATATATTATAGTAAAATAGTGGGTGAACATTCCATTTTTTCTTGGTTTTTGCTTTCTTATTTTCTTACTGAGTGCTGAATGATTGACAAACTGCAAAATAAACATAAATATTGCAGGAAATTGGACCTTATTATCATACCTAGGCCCAATTTAGTAAACGTACATCTTCATGTAACTAACCAGTGATGAGCAAATTCAATGGTATGTTTCACTGAACTCCGTTATACCATAAGATATTATGTTGGGTACTTATCTGCATGTTCAATAGCAACCTATTCAGTGACTGTCAAAAACTTGATCTTGCATTGGGCTAAGTCCATAGTTGCACATAAATAATCTCTAAACCTGTCTGCTGTTCATTACTTTGATAATGGACTGCAAAAGAGAAATTGCATAAAATGTTGTAATTTTGATGACATTGTAATTTTTTAGTTTTTTTATTGCTTGTACTTAATTTAAGAAAAATCACCTGAATTAGGTTCACCAGGTACACAGCAAATGTCAAAAATGCCAGAGATAACAATGATGCTTCAAGTGAGGGAAATCCAATTCCTCTTTTGTGTCTGTTAACCAGTTTCGTCTCCAGCTTCCGATTCTTACCTGAAATATACCAATGATTTAAGTGAGTGCATTAACAACACAAGGACTGAATTCAAATTGAGGAGGGTACTTACGAGAACAGCTATACATTTCTCTCAGAATTTGACTTATTTCAGAGCTGAAAGGATATGATTGCAGGGGCAACACAGTATTTTGACGATGTAACATGGGCTTGAGCTCCTCATTGCCTCTTCCTGCTTTCGTCATTATTTTGCTCGACATCTTCGCAAGAGCATCATGCGATGGTGACAGGATTAATAAAAACATGTTGAATAAAATAATAAATAATACCATTCTGGTTGTCTATTCGTATTCTCAGGCTTAATAGCAATCGTTTTATGCCGTTAATTTTGCTGTGTATTCCTCAGCAAAACGCAATGTGCATGTCAGACCTGTGTTTGCTTCGCTAATTTTTCTAACGAGTTTCTTCATGGGTCACCTGTGAACTTAAATACCTTCCTTGGTAAGCCAGGCGACTACGGAGTCCACGGAAGTCGTGTGGTGAGGTTAGGAGGCAAGATTGTATGATGCCAATGCATTATTTTCTGAGTATTGCTATTCGCCTTGTACGTTCGCCCTAGTTACCATATTCGAACATGCCGCTCATGGGTACAGAGCAATTTTTGTGGAGAAGATGAATGGTAATTGCTTGTAAATTGTCATTAAACGCTTTAAGTGTTCCATTTTTATTCGTATGGATCATGTTGACGCTCTCATATGCGCTCTTAAGCGACTATAAGCCAAAACGTTCAAAGCTGCCATTCCTTGGACGTAGTGATGTATGTCGAAATACTCTGGGTTACAATTAGCTCGAATATCCTTTTCGAGTGTATTGGGAAATGGGTGGGACCGACAAAATTTATAGTACGCAATACTTTTCCATGAAATCATTCGGGCGTTTTTCTTTATTGATAGCTGCAAATCAATGATAAGCTGCGATGGATACGTTTGATAAGAATTGGGGGAGTGACGCGGAGTGACGTCATCTTTGTAAACAAACTGACTGCAGAGAATGTAGGCTAGCGTAGGTGTTATTTGTTTGGGTCGTGAATTTGAAGATGGGATTGCTAAAATGAATATCAAAACCAGTTATTATGAACTCGTCGAAAGGGATTCGGAAAATGTTTCGGTAGCATGGAAAGTATTCTCAATTTTGTTTTATTTCGGATCCATTGTGAGCGGAATCATAAGCAGTTGTGCTTTCGCGTATTTTATGGACAATGTTGGTGGCAACTGTATCTTGTACAGCAGCATTACGTTTAATTCATCGATATTTTTTAACCTAACGACGATATCGTTTGATGTTGCCAATAGCCAATGGGGTAAAGGTAGCATCTGCAATTTTTGCCTTTGTGTCTCCGTTGTGTCCATCTTATTTGGATTATCATGGGCGACATTCTTCTTGATGTGCGGGAAAGGAGGGAGCACGCATCAAGGGTGAGAACTATAATTATTTAAGTCGTAATGAATTGCGTTCATTGCACACCATTCACGTTCAGTGCACTCTTCCCCTCTGTCGGTCATTCATTAACCATTATGTTTTATTACCCTTATCAATAATGCATACTTCATTGAATCACGTTTTTTTAAATTTGGAATTCCAATGTTCATAAGTATCTTATTTGTTCAAGGCTGGCGCGACCTTGGAGAATTGTATATCCGGCATTATTTTTCAATGCAGGCTATTCAATCGTGTCGATTGTTTCTGCCACTTTCATGACAAATGGCATAGAAACATTTTGCCTCAACTTTATTCGCAACATGCATGCCGAGGATTGTGACCAAATCGCTCTCTATGACTTTGGTATTTTCTCGAACAAGCCTGTTCAGATAGGTGGATTAAAGATTGCAGAGGTATGTGCTTCATGTACCAATACAATTTTTAAAATATATCCCAAAGTTAAATGTGTTCAGAATAATGCATTGAGTTGTACATTTTCTATTGCATAATGGAGACTGCGGCATGGACGAACGCTGGCTTTTGGATGTTAGGATTTGTGACAATTTTCATTCGGTGCATATGCGCGGCAGATTTTGAGCTAGTTCATGTATCCACGTCTGAACCGCCGCCGGAATTCACCAATCGTCAGTCTGTAGTAAGACTTATTCACTGATTTTTGGTCATGACGCTGTTGTATCTTCCTCTTACATTTACTCACTGCCCTAATTTATTTCCACTATCCTTGCAGGTGAGGATAGCAGAACCTCCAGATACCGATACTACTACGATCTCAGAAAACTAAGGCAATGCTATAAAATTTTCATCTTTGTTTCACCCCAAAGAAGCGTTTTATATCATTCAAATGCATTTCGCTCAGTTAATTGATACATTTTATAAAAGCAAGTAGAGTTGTAGGATAGTGGGAAGAAAGGCTATGGATATTTATTCTTAGTGAGCTAACGTGCTTCAGTTAGCTATACTGTGATATTAAAGTTATACATCACTGGCCTAGATAATATAAATTTACATCAATAAGGGTGCTGTAGTTTATCCCAGGGTGTTTTAGTTTGAATATGGTAGAAAGGGCTGCATATTTTTATTTTTAGGAGTGAGAGATGAAGTATTTTGTTTGGTTAAATTTAACAGTTTTACTGAAGTTGCACCAAAGGATTTTTCAAGTATGGATAAATGTTCCCTGAAGTGGGCCCAGAGCTCAAAGCTAGAAGTTCATAATGGGCTTTCATTTAGGTTTTTTCCTCAGAATATGCTGTAGTTAAGTCAAAATGTGTTCATTTGCTTAATAGCTATAATATTTATATGTAAGATTTATCTGATTGTAGCAGTAGTTACTCTCGGTTAAAGGTGATAAGTGCCCTCTGATTTTTGTGCTGTGTATTAGAGTAAAAATATATTTTTTATCAACCTAGTTCACTTTAGAAGCTCAGTATTGTTTTTTAATTTCCAAAGCACTTATATGTTATTCTTGTGCTTTTTATATTTTCACCATTTATATGAGAACATTGTCTTGCATATTAAAGGTGCCTTCTTGAGTTATATCTCTTTATTTTTGTGGCTTTAGCTAATGCTTTTCATTGGTTTTCAAGTGATCGCATTTGCATTTATATGCATATAGCTTTATTATCCACTTAAAGGCATCATTAACTAAATAAATTATCAGCATGACAATTGGCATGTTGTTTTGCAATGTTTCCACTGTTTCCCCATCAAAATTTGCCTATTGAGTTTTTTCCAATTACCTGTTTTCTTGCCTTAAAGAAGACTAGTGGGTATAATTGCCTCAAATACTGGAATTCATCCCAGCCAACAATAGTTTCATGAGCTCTCCACAACTGTATTGTTGATCAAAGGTAGCCTTATCAGTGTTATTTTAGGTTATGCATTCTAAAACTTTTGGCTCTCTTATGTGCAATCTATTTCCTACCCAATTTGAATCTCCACATCTCACTAAGTTTCTCTTGAGGAGATATTATCAATAATAATTTCTCTGTTCGGTACCTTTTTTGCTGTATTGCAAGTCAATACCAATGATTTTTTTGTAGGTTGGTGGAAACCAAAATGTTTTGGTGCGAAAGGTCTGTGGCATGACAGAAAGTTAACTCTTAGCTTTTCAGTAGTTTCTCTTTATGTGATGGTTTAAGGGTCTGCCCTTCGGTGAAGTTATAATAATTAAGTGCTGCAGTGTTGTTTCCAAAATCCTCTTAAATTGTCATAATTTTCTCTTATTGGCTCACTTGTATAGGGGTGGTATGTAAGATGTTTGACCTGTATTTGGGTGTTCAAATTCAAGATTATCTCGCTTCTGCAATTTATGTGTGCCACTGAGTGGAATATCAAACTCTTTACTGTATTTATTTCTGTTTTTTTTCATCAGTCGTCATGAGAACTGGTCAATTATTCTTGTACTGTTCCATAGATAATGTTAACATTGGCCTTAGTTTGCTATTTATATTGAGGCTTTTGTTCAATTCCTTCAAACACCCCAATTTCCTTGTGGTCTGGTATTTTTATCTGACTACCCCAGGCTTGATTAAATTAACAGTAATTTTACCTGGTATAGCAGCAAATTTTGGCCCATATGGTGACTGATTTTTCTTTGCTGGAAGAATTTGCTTATTAATTGAATCTGATAGGTTGAAAAAAGATTCTCAATAGGTAAATAAAACCACATCCTGAAACTATTTATCGTTATATTTAACTACATTAACGTTTAAACAAAAGTAGGTTAAGTGTTAACTGTTACAGGCTTCTTTGGAATTGCATGAAATGGGTGAAATTTGGTTCAGTGCTCTCTGATAGCTGTTGTCATATCAGTGTAAACTTACTATATTATTACAACATCTATTCTTGATACAAAATCTAAATGTCTGTTGGTAAAAGGGCTGTTTGGCCAATATATTCTTCTGTTGACATTTGGTTTCGATGCTTCTTAAAATAAGTGTTAGCCATGTCATTGACATTGCCTAGGTCATAATTCATGAAGTGTGGTGGTACGTCTATCCAGAGTCACCCTTTGAATGGTATTATAAGTATAGAACATATTTGACACACTGTCAGATCCATGTCAGCACTGGTGGTTAGATTATATCTTGAATGTCTTTGCTATTAAATGCTGATTTTTATATGCCATCCATACCTCACATGCCTGAGGTGTGTGGGGTTGAGTAAGATTCTGAGCAGACCTTCACTTTTTCAATGACCTATGCTTTGCTTTTTGACCATTCCAATGTTGTGGAACCTTTTGAAGTGACTCCATTAAAGCCTTCTGTGTATCAATTTGGTGGCATGAATCTTTCTCCTTTTAATTGTTTGAGCTAAGATGATTCCACAGCATGATCATCTAAGCTCAGCTCAGTATCTGACTTTAACGTCTAGTCTGACTTATGACTCTTCTTAATGAATTGAAATTTCACCCTTATACCTGTCGTTGAACTTATTTATTTGTGGAAATACTATCATTATCTAAAAGGCCTCTATTATTATTCTTTTGGAATGAAATAATTGATTTTTTATGAAGAAATTTCTTTGGAAAAAGCATTATTGTTTGTGTTCTCTCTTCCTGCTTCGAGGAAAATATTATTTGTGCTCAGTTAATAAGAATTTATTTCAAGAGGAGATTATTTCCCATGGTAAAGGCTCATTTTCTCTGTCCAAAGCCAAACACCTTGGTGCTCTGTCAAAAGTCATCTTTCAAATATGATTGAGGAAAGTGGTTCCTTTATAATGCAAACCTATAATCAATATGTACTCAAAGTATTGGCAAGATTTTTGACCTATGTATTGCTATCAATTTTCCAGTGCATGGTTGGACATTTTGAATAATTACATGAAATAAAATCACTTTGTTTTTTCCACAAAAATTTTAATTGGTAAAACACGACTGGTTTCAACACTTCCAAGTCATTGTCAAGGGGGATAATACTCCCCCTTGAGAATGACACAAGTGTTGAAACCGGTCGGGTTTTACCAATTAAAATTAGTGTGGAATATACAAAGTGATTTTATTTCATGTAATTATGTCAAAATTCCACAAAGTACGCCAGGAAACCATTGAAGGAAAAGGATTTTTTGAAGGCAGGGGGGTTGGTGGTTTCATATCTAATGTAGTACAAATTTTTCTCAGAAAGCTGGTCACACTCTTTCATTATCATCATCAACTGCTTCTGGTTCAAAATGAATGTCATAGTGTGACATGTAGAAAATATGCTCTGTGTGTTTTTAGAAAGCTTTCAAATTTTTTGTTAGTAGTACCAGTTGTGTTTTCTGCAACTGAAGTAATAATGTTGTGGTAGGTATTGGCTTCAGGCCCTGTAATTTTCTCTCAAGTATTTTTTTTTAATATCAACAGTTGTTAGCCATCCATGCTATGTTATATCAAATCTTCTCAATTTCTTTGTGATTCTTCCGTTAATGCTCCTTGGTTTAAATTTTGGTCATTTTTCAGTGGCTGCCATTGGCAATTAATCTTATTCCTTTCTTCAATAATGTATTTGGGTGACAGGATAATGTGAGTTGCCTGGATAACTATTCGCAGTGGCAATCAATTGGATAGAAAATTGTTATGAAATGAACAAAAACACCCTTAATCCTTTAACTGCCAGATAAATTTAGGCAGTATATTTTTGTACTGCCTAATATTTCCTTATTCTTAAAAAAAATAGGCATACAAAAATTTGGGCAGTACAAAAACTGCAAAGCCTATTTTTTTTTCAAATTTTGTTAGCGTCCTAATTTTTAATTATTATTAGTACTTAAATGTAATCAATTGGGTGTAACTAAGTAGGCTGATATATTGGTCCATGGCTGTTAATGGGTTAATACACATTACTGTTGCACGATGCTTTTTCATTGCAATATTCAGAATAGTCACTATGATAGTCCTGTACTGGAAAAATTAAAGTAATTATTATTTGTAATATATCTCCCCAAGTTATGTTCTTACCGACTACTGTTTTTTTTCCGTTTACTCACTGTCATCGAATCATGTTGAACTGGCATCCAGTGATAATGCTCTGTTCTCTCCAAAACACCAGTATATTTTTCTTTAATTCCATGATTAGTGTTACTGTGTCCCATTGGTTGCACATGATCATTTGTAGCTCTAAAAGTTGGGTGCATAACTATAAATAACAAGTGCTAAGTTGATGAAATTTGGTCTCTAACTAATTCATCTAATCCATTGCTTCATTAAATTTCATCCTTGCTGTCTGTTTGAAGTTAATATGACACATTATCAGTAACTATTCATATCATTGCAAATAGAAATACCAATCATAATCAATTCAATAATGGAATGGTGATTTTATATAACGAATGATGAACTTCCATGAGCGAATCTGTTTTCATGAATGGCAAGAAGCAAACTTGTGACATAAATACAGTACCTAGTTGCATGTTCCTACCTGCTCAAACATTGCATGGAATCCAGTCAATTCTCTATTTTTATGACTTGGTCTCTCCTGCGTGTGAGTGTCTTAGTCATTAGATGGCCTAGATTCAGCATTCCCTCAAACTTTCATTTGTACTACTTTAAGGTTTAATGAGCTAGCTGTAGGCATAAACGTTTGTGCAGTAAATGCGAGCATTGCTTTTTGATGCTTGAGAGTATTTTTGAATCATTTACCATAAGTATATGTATCAGGGCTGCTGCAAGTGTGGGAAATAAATATTATCTGGAAAAAATGTATGAATTAAATATTAATGAAACAGCAGAGTGATATATAAATCAAATGTGTTCAAGTGGTCCTCAAATTATGGATACCCCGACTGCTGGAAATCTGAACTGAAATATTTGGCAACTTTTTTGAAATGAATTCATTGATTTTGTAGTTTTATAACATGAATGCTTAAAAGGCAAAATATCAGAATTTTCATTAGCAAATCTGCATGTAGATATTTCATTTTTGACTTTAAGCATTTCAAAAATGAATCATTCCAGTTATTTAATTTACTTTATATTATACATTGGGAACATGAATGAGTTTTAGTTGGACCTATTCCAAGTCTCTCTTGTCACAAATCTTCCTATTAATCCTCTGCTGCTGTCGACCATGTCAACATAGATTAAGATAAGTATTAGAAGTTAGTTAAGTCTGCTATTTATGACTTTCATGAGTTTGGTAGTGAATTTATAAGTGCACATTTTCTTAAAGGTTACAAATATGCTTTCAACTGCTTATTTTTTTTTATTCAATTTGGCACCATGGTGTCATTAGAGAGTTGAATGATTACATGCAGTTCTCTTGTTATGCTACCATTGGTTTAGATTACCTTTACCTGCAATTAAATTTTACAATTATTACATCAAGTGTGATTTCATATTAATTCCCACATTTACATCCCCCTCCACAGCAATGATTTTCAACTTCTATACTAATCAATTTATGTAGTAGGCGCTCCGGCACATTGATTAAGTTACCTGGGGACTGCTTGTACACTCAATATACATAAATTGCTGGCAGAGAACTTCAAAAGAACATCATTAATTTGGTGTTTTAATAGTATCAAATCTATATTTTGTTTTGTATAATTTATCTTGATCACTTCAGTATGCCCCTCTTAGTGATAGTGCTGTCATCTGTAATACCAGTGCTTCCACTGATGTATAGCATTGTATTACCAAGACCTCATTCAAATAAGCCACTCTTGTAGTCATTTTGATAGGTAGAAATTGAAGTTTGATCTGGAAAAAGAATTGAAGTGAGAAAACAATTCCATTCAACACTGCAACTATTATTCAATCCTCTTATTCATCATTCCTCCACTTATATATGCTCTGACTAGTGAGGTCTGAACCAGCCGTGTTGTAAATGTCTGTAATCTAAATTAGTTCATGAAATACCTGTGAGTTGAAAAGTTGTCTTCCTGGAGAATGCAGCCAGTGCGTGCCTTGAAAAAGACATTTCTGATGAAAGAAGATTCAGCGGCTATGTCATTCTATGTTTGCCATCAAAATTAAGTTCCATCTTAAATTTGGTTCAAAGACCCCTGAAGTGCATTTCGTGCCAAAACCTACTTGCAATTGTTGTTAAGTTTGGGATTGTGGATGAAGTGATGTACAAGATCTAATGAAGTTGCTCAGAAGGTATCAGTTATGTGAAAGTGAAGTATTTGGTGGAGCTAACAGCCAAGAATCACCATTGCCTCACCTAAAGGTATAATTCTGCTCACCACATGAAAACTGTTACCTTGCTCAATGCTCTTCATCCTTAATGATCTTGGAATGAATGTGTAAGGTAAATTTTTGGGTGTAAGAATGTAAGTGCTGAATGAAATGGGAAATTGTGGTATGACAACATAGAACTGATGTGATCACATTGAAGACCAGCTGAAGAATGGGGCTGGTGTCCATTGAGTACCCACCCCCCAGACCGGTTGGAATATATAAGTATATTTCTTATGCATTGTCCAATGTCTGTGAACAGGTGCTGTCTACAGAACTAGCCAATGTTTGCTTTCAAATTTGACCCATTTGCATTGTCCCATAATCCTCTCGCTATATTTCAAGTATTTTGTCCTCAATTTCTTATTGCGTATTAATTGACATACATTATATGGCTCTCTTTAAATAATGATCAAAATGTCTTCTAATTTGTGTAAGTAACTGACTATCCATTTAATATTCTTTTGTTTAGCCCTTACTTGGCTTATTATTGGGCTATGTGATGAGGAGTGTGGTCCCTTATATAAATGATCGATTTGTTTCATCTACTGCTTAACTCTGCAGCTTAAAGTCTTAGAAAGGATGACCATTGTTGACTGAAATAATGATGAAATGTGCCACTAAAGAGTTGTATGTGGCCCATTACTTAATCATGTTATGGCATAGCATTAACTAAGAATATCATCTATTTCGCATTTCCATAAATGTCTCAGTGATTACTCCAATGTAAGCTGTTATGCCCCTTTTCCTACTGTATTTCAAATATCTGCTTTGGGCGAGGTTTACCGTATTTGGTTTTCCTTGTGGTGCATCAGTCCTTGTGGTGTGCTTCTGCTCACTGGCTACCTACCTTCAATGTAAAACTTGCATTTACATTGTGCGGCTCATAACCAGCATCTCTGAAGTGTTTTTGTGAATGGTAGTGACATTCTCTTTAATCTGTCATGTAGATTACCTATGACATTGCATCCTATTATGAGCCTTCTAACACACGGAATAGTATTATCTTCCATGATTTAAGTCTTTGTGCAATGCTGGGTGAAGAAACATTGCTTGCTCTTATTGAATTTTAAGCTCATTGTTGAATTTTAAGCTTGTGCAATTTTTAATTTTTTTGTTACCCCTTAAAGCTCTACATATCATGAAGCTACTTCTTCTGATGGTGCTTTGCAAAACAGTTTTTTTACTAAATTATGCAGTTAAGCATTTACATTGATTTTATGTTATAAAAATAATTTAATGTTTTATAATAATCATACAAGTTATTGGCTCACCAGATTGATGGGCAGAGAGTGCAAATATATTTTATCATTGTTATTTAGCTCTTTAATAGTTCAGTCATTTTTTTAGTGACTAAGTCATGAAGCATGTTTTATTTTTTAGTTACACATTTCAACTGAGTCAATGCAATGTCTATATGGTTGGCTTCCTACAACAAAATGTATGGAACATGACAGTGCAGACTTCATGTTATAATTTCTAAATTCCATCTATGTCACAGATGTAGTGCATTTTCTGGATTTGCCATTTATTGTAGTATCTATGTGTGTTTGGAGATCCTTGTGATCAATTTTGTTTTATTAGCTGGAGAAAATGGTTGGAGATACTGTTTATCTCAGAGTATAAGTCAAAGTCTTCTTTTTGGGGTGAAAATATTGGCTAAAATGCATAACTTGAGTACAACTCTAGGCAAAAAATTGCTAAATCTTGTTATTTTGCATTGGTTATAAGATATTTATGCAATGCAATTGCCCTCATGGAATGTATTTATATTGCAAATCATTAGTACCAAGATTATTTGTCAGTGGTCAGTCCATTGTTTAAATCTTGGATTGAAAATCGAATACATTTCTCAGTGGATTCTATTTGTAGCTTATAAGTAACAGAGGTACATATCGTTTTATGCAGCCATTACGCATTAATATTGACCCGGAAGAAGTCACCTAATTTAGTGACTGGAGTATAAGACATAGGTAGAGTTTAGTTTGCCAAAGAAAGGAAGAATTAGCCCGCCTTATACTTGAGTGTACACAGTAATTAATATCAGACTGATAATCCTTAAATGTGATGAATGCCTAAGTTACCTTTTTCTTGGTAGTTGATTATAATTTTTAAAAATATTCTTAAGTTTAGGAAGTATCAGTTTTCAGTAATTTCTGTGAAGCAATAAATGTTGAGAGTTGCTCATATCAACCTCATCAAGAGCTGTTGATTTAATATGATCCTGATGTAATGCCAGTAATTGCCATCAAAATTGTAGCATAGTGATGAGAATCCTTCCATTTCTTGTGTGCCAATTTTTGGAATGCTCACGTTGTTGGGTTTGTTGATAATTTCATAGCACTTGGTTGGGATGTATTCCCATATACCCTAATTGAGCTCATTTTTTTGCCATTATAACATGCTCATTCTGATCAGTGTGGGTTTTTATGGATCCAGAGTGCTGTTTGGAAGAAAATGGCTGTGATAAAAAAGAAACGTGACCTTCATTTAGATAATTTCCTGGCCATGAGCTCATTATGCTGTGATTTAAACCCTTTTGATCTTAATATGCTCAGCAAAAGAATGGGTCTTCATTTGATGAGGAGAAATCTCATTCTTAAAAATATGTGATTCTATGTTCTATGCAGCTACAAGTATGTTAACTTGCATCATGGGTCATTATAGTGACAATTCACATAATTAATGAAAGCTGTTATCTTTACTCCTGGAAGGAATGAAGTTGTTTTGTGGAAACTAGCTCAAAGCTGTTTGGCTTTTGTCAGCAATTTAGCTAATAAGTCTATTATTTGATTTTAAGTTTTAACTAGCATTAAGTCGAAGTGTCTTTCATGCCAAAATGTGAATTGTTGAAAGGCATTTGAGTTTTTTATTCATATACTGAAATTTAGTTCTTGCCTATTGTCCTTAGTATAAATTTTGTTGTTATTATTATAAATTATAAAGTTGATTTTGAATAATTCAATGAGTGGTATTTTAAGTTTCAAGTGATTGTTAGGAGTACATTTGAGTTAACATTCCTTTGGAAACAAATTTGATTTAAACCTGAAATAAGTGTTAAATCAGTTCTTTTTTCAGCATATAAGACACACTTGTTTCTTTGGGAAAGATTAAGGACATGTTACAATTGACCGGTGTCTTATTTATAAATGTTGGGGACAAATATAAAAGTGGTGTTGATGAAAATATGAGATATGATGAAGTAATAATAGTAATTATGAAAAATCCCTGAGTTGTGCTGCAAATAAATTTTTTGTCTTATTTTCTTCAAACAATGGCTACTAATTTCCTGGCTGTATGAGCCAGAATATTAGTGATGGTCCGTATTGCTTTGAGAAAACTTTTTATGCAAAATGTTATTTGATTGATTCTTAGAATAAAGTCATTACCCTAAGGATAAAGTGTCTTATATGCTAATTGTAACTGTTTTAATGTGTAATTTTGAGCTTGTGGTGCATCAGCATCCAGGTTGACTCTCTAGTGTTTCACATTTAATGGCTGTTAATCCTGATAATCAAGGTTGATAATAGGCTACATTCATTTGAAAATATTATACATAATTGGACAAATTACACAACATGTTTCAGCTAAATATTAATTCAAATAAAAACTAAACTTTGAAAACTTATCTTAAAAATATACATGTAGTTCTGTATCGAGTTAAACTAGCATTGCATGTGTTATTTCATGACTTAATTTTTATCTGTGAATAAACTTGTGAAATGATTACTTTGCTTATTCATTTGACATCAAAAAACTACCTTGAGCTCATTAAAACAAAATTCTGGAAAAGCATGAACTTGGTCATTTTTCAGTTTTTTTTTAGAATTGTAGTGATAATTTTTCTTGATTAAAGATGAAAGTTAAAAACTTTTTTTCAGATTTCGATAAACTTGAAGTGAGAAAAGTTGTCTTCGGGGCTCTATGTAAAGCAGGAATTGTTTCAGAAATTTTGTCAATTGTCCTGAGGTTCCACTTAGTGGTTAAAGTTTCATAATTTAGCCTTCAGCAAATGCTTTGCCTCAATTTTTCATGTGAAACGCTTACATATTGTCAGATGGTAAGGGGTAAATGGCTTAGCAGTTGTTAAATGATTGCATACCTGGAGATAGAAACTCAGAACCCAGAAATAAAATAATTATATTCAGGATAGGCAACCTGGCAAGCACATGGTGAAAAGGGAATTCAATGCCTGTGCCATTTCTGTGTGTAGCATCATTGCTGGGGGAAGATCCAAGGTCTTTTGAATGAAAGATATATCCTGAGTGAGGGTCCATTCTTGTTAAAGTGTCCCTTTGTGGCCAAATTACTGTTGCATGACATTTATTTTTGGTTTCAGTTTGACTTCAGAGTGATGGGATTTAGCCAAAAGGGTGTAATTCTGACCACTTTAGTTATCTCTGCTGGTGGAATGCCCTTGTTTTCCTTATCTTTGCCTTGCCCTAGCCATTCTTTCCCCATTTAAGTGTGTGTGTGTCAGTGCCCTGTGCTTTGGTTTCCTCTCTATATCTCTCACTATAGTTCATGACTCAGACCTGCGTGATGAGGAGGGGTAGAAGTGGAGGGTGTGATAGGAAAGGATGATGGGGAAGATAGGGAGGCTGGGGAACAAACTATTTTGATATAATACAAAGTAAAAACAGACTTTATTGGGAAAAATATTTTTAGAGTTTATAAAGTTAGTTTGTAGTTTTGCCGGCCTTGGTGGCAATGGGGTTAAGTCCTCGCCTGCTAAACCAAGGGTCGTGGGTTCGAATCCAACCTGGTGGAAATATTATCACTACTCAGGGGATGGGTGTTAGTGTTTGTCTGCTGTTATTGTTATTCACCCGTCATAAATTGGTTAAATGCACTATATTCGAGGTAGTGAAGATAAAATACTTCCAACCCGAATGCTTGTACATTGTTTATTAGTTTTCAGGAGTGTTAGTCATACTGCGACTTATTTTAGCAGATGAGTGGATCTTGAAATGGATCACTCTGTGAATAAGAGCCACAGAGTCGAGGAGAATGACTCATTCATTGAGTTGAGGAGTGCTGTGATTGTGGTTTGTTACTTGAATATAAATGCGTAGTGTTGGTATTGATTGGCTACTGTATTGTCACCAGAAGTGGGTCTATGGACTAACTTTCAGAGGCCAAAATCATCAGGATATATGTTAAATTTCAGTTACAAGATTTGACCCAGACAAACGGGTGTAACTCGATAAAAACTTTTTAAAAAGAAGCAAGACACTAGCACACATGGCTAACACAGCTAAGGCTAATTGGTTAGTGTTTTAATGCACCCATCGGTCTGACTCTACTAGGGACCCCATCTTGAGGTCTTGCTGTGAGATGAGTCCAAACGACAATGGTCGGTGGTGAGTCATCCCACTTCTTGAAGGGTTTGTGATGGCAGCAAGTAAGAAAGGTTTTCTCACTGAACCTCTACACCTCAACCTTCCTCTCCCACCTTGCAGAAGCTTAAAAGTTCTGTTACCCATTTCCCTTAGCTGCCCGCTGTATCCAATCCAGCAAGAGCTCTGTGTTGTGTATTTTTTAGATGAAACCCCCTGGTTTTTTCTAGCGCTCTTCAGCTTCTGTAGAAAGAAATCTCTACTACATACTTCCATTCAATTAATCCAAGATGGTTTGAGCATTTCTTGAAGAATTTCTTCCCTAAGACCCCACGTGTACTCTTCTACAGTCTGCTTGCTACTTAAGAATACAAGCTGTCATTTTCCCTTGTTTGAATAGAAACTGAAAGATTGTTGAAACCTAAATGCTTATTGGATGAGTTTCTGGCTCATTGTAAGGAAAAGGAGTCAATGATGTACTCAACACTAATGTGGGCAAGTGATATAAATCATTATTTTTTTTCATTTATTCTCAAACCCAAAAATGCTCTTGAGACTTTTACACTGTGCGAGTTTACTAGTTACCTAGAATGAAATGACATGACTGGTGAAAAATCCACCCTGGCATGACCAATGTCCCTCAGATTAGCAAGTGAGGACTAAATTCCTCTGCTAATAGGGCTGGCGGATTTTTATTTCATATATTCACCATTTATAAAATTTTTAGTTTCCTAGAATCATTTTCAAATATCATTGTGACTGAGAGACAGACCTAAGTTTTTTTGGGGATGAGGGAAGACTTCGCAGGGAAGACTGACTTCGCGAAAACCAACTAGAATGCAGCAGGCAGAGCCTAGCCTTCATGTCTTAGACCATCATGTACACTTTGCGATTCAGTTTTCTGTGTTGCCAATACTACATTGCATTTGCTTGGTGTGCCGTGATGAACTTCCTTCAATCTTACGTTTTAACCAGATTTTTCTATTAACCTAATACCTTTCCTCTGTCACCCCACTATCTTTCCTTCACATAAGTGCAATTATATTCGTCAGATATATTTTCCTTAACGTTCATCTAGCATATTATTATATTGAACACCTATTTTATTATTTCCTGATTGATTTGAGATCAAATAGCATTCCATTGTATTTTAGCCAAAGAGCATGGCAAAAACTTGTAAAAAAAAATCTCTTCGTTCAATAATGGCAGTAGTCAGAAATCAACAAAATTACTTTGTGTTTGGACTCGTTTTAATCGGCTTGATTCACAGAAAATGAGTTAAACATCTGTTTGCTAGAGTAATTTAGCAAATGAAAGTTATGACTCGTTTTCAAATGTCCATTTCTGAGTCACTGGCTGAGCAATCACGCGTGATCCTTTCTATGACCCTTGAGACTGGTCTGAGTAGGGAAAGAAAGGAATTAGAAGGGGTTAATCCCTTCGACCTCTGCGCAAACTGACCTTCCTGCCCTTCCCAGTGGACCTCGTGGTGGCGTGTGAAGTGTTCCGAAGAAGCGGTCTTTTGTTTCCATTTGTGTACAAAGCCTAGAGAAAAGTCATGGCAAAGTCCACCTCTCTCCCCACCCCACTTCCCTGGTGTTGAAGCTGCTGTCCCTGCCTTTGTGTAACTTGTAGAGTGATAAAGAAATGCCGAGAGAAATAATTTCTACTGATAGAAACAAATGGTGGAAATGTGGTTCAGAGAGGAGGAAGGTCTACCAGGGAAGATAGTTGAAGGTATCATTCCCTCTACTCCTTTAAAGATCAAGTACATATACTTGGCAAATCATAGAATGATTCAATATTAATGCCTGTTTTATGACCAGACAACTGAAGAAATTTCAAATTGTGAGGGTACCAGGACTTTCCATGGTAGGTATTGCCTGTTCACAGTCATCCACAAGTGTGAAATTCCTCAATGGAAAAATCATAAGTATACATATACCTCAGTAGCCACACTTTTTCACTTCAACTCACCGCTGACCGAGGTATTAGTTCATATGTACCATTATCAAGAGTATCATTACTATTTAAGTACATTTAATTGGCATTAATTAATACCACTAATTATACTATTTTGGTAATTAGTAATACCTTGATAATGGTACAAATGTATTGAAACTATGGTTGATGGTAAGTTGAATTTAAAAAGCGTGGAATATGATGTTGTGTTCATGAGAATGTTTGACATGAAAGTTCCTTTAAGTGATGTCTGAGACTATCACTAAAATGGCTGAAGCACTCCGAGTGCTATGGAAGGATCTAGGTTTGACTTCCAGTCAAGGCGAATGATTTTTTCCTCTGGAATTTTGCACTATCAAAATTTCCATTGTAAGCTATGAAATATGGTGACATTTGTTTGGTTTTATGAAAAGTTTCAAGTACTTTCCCTCCGCACTTCCCCTGGCTGCCACCATTCTGGGGTGGGAACTTAGGCCTACTCTGCCTAGAAGGTAAGGTAGAAGCCACTTGGGAAAGTGTCTTTTTCCACATTGGGGTGGCTGGAAAAAAGCATTTGATTCAAATGGGGTAGCATCTTATATTTCCATTTAATAAAACTTTCAGAAGGTTGGAGAAAACAACCTTGAGAATTTTTACCAGATTATGAGGAAGGCAAATTGTATTAGATTGAATCCTGGAAATCATAGACCATGGCCTGTTGGAATAGGTGTAAAAGCCAGTCAAAAGAAAAGCAAGGCCTCTTCAAGTTGTAATTGTGCAAATCCTTGCAAAGGAAAAGTATGTATAAACCCATCATGTCTTTCCATTCCCTGTTACGCTCTATCAACTGCTTAATTGTCAGGGTTATGCATGCAATACTTGCTCGATTATTGTGATTTATTGAGCGCTACCAAATTTTGGCATACATCTTTAGCTTGTTGCCCTAAAAACTTGCTCCTTATATTTCCTCCTGTTCTTGGGACCCATAGCATTCCTTCTCTTAACATTATATAGGAAAAGGTATCAATAGGCAATTAAACTTGAAGTCTTGATGTCTGGTTACTTTCCTTTTTCTTGATTGAGATTATCTCCAACACAGTTCACTCAAGACTCAGTGCTTTACCGAAGCAAGAATGACACAGAGATTACTAACTGACTTAAATGCCACGCATGGCACCTGATATATCATTTGAGTCTTCCAGAAACGCCTCAATTGATGATATGGAAGGCTGGTGAAGTTTCAAGAACTGGTGGAAAGGACGACAGGCATGGTAGTGGGAGGAAGGGTTGTCTGTACTTAAGGTCGGTGTCTTCATGGCTTTGCCACAAATATGTTCCAATGCATTTAGCATGACATCCATGGTCTACAACTTCCTTGCATATCATTTACTCTTATGCTACAACTGCTTCATGATGCAACTCTCATCCATTTTTTTGTTATGACCATACCAACGAAGCATGCTCTCCCTTCATACTTGTTGATTACCTACGCATCAGTTATTACTCTCTCAATCCATACCCTATCCCTTTGTGGAGGCAAACTTGGGGATGAAAATCTGTAACCTTAATTCCCAAGTGCAGCGGCCAGAAATCCTGATCGTGATGAAATTGTCTCCATTGCTTACACAAATTATGTGACTATGAATTCTGAAAATACAGGACAAGATTTAAAGAGAATAGACATAGGAGGTAATCACAGTGATTTCCTCAGAATTTTTTATTTTAATATTCAATCCCTTGGAAGCAAATCGTGAAACTAAGATATTTTTCTCCAAGATTTAGGCACACATTATTTTGCCAGGTGAACTCTGGCTAACTGAAAATTCAATTTATGTGCATGCCATCAATGGCTTGAAACTATTGTCTTTCTTTTGCAGATCAAACCACAAAGGTGCTGGTGTTGTTATATTTTCCAAATATAACTTGCATATATCTATTCTGGAGCATAAGGATTGCACAGAAAAAGAATTTGGGTACTCTAATATAAGACACTTTTGCTTCAGTTGTTCAATAAATTGCTCCATATATGCCCTAAACGTATTGCTATTCTTAATGGATATATATTTCCTTCCACTTGTGTTTCCACTTTCCTTGAGGAGTTGGAAAATGTTATCCAATGTATGCTCTTCACACATTATTCCCTCTCTGGATAAAGGTTTCTCGGGTCTTCCACCGGGTGAGCAGGTCCATGGGGCCCAACGTTTCGGAGAACGACTTGTCCTCCATCTTCATGGGGGGTTCAGCTTCCGAATCCCCCCCTGAAGATGGAGGACAAGTCGTTCTCCGAAACGTTGGGCCCCATGGACCTGCTCACCCGGTGGAAGACCCGAGAAACTATCCATCAGCTATGCTGGGAAAATCTGAGATCCTTATTCCCTCTCTCTTTTGTGGATTATTGATCCTTTTGCAGATGCCTTCAATTTATCTCTGATTAAAGGGCTTCTCCCTTCAAGCTTAAAAGTTGCTGTAATTTCTCAAATTGATAAAAAGGGTCCTCTGCATGAAGCTGAGAACTATCAATCTATTTCTAATTTGCCTGTTTTCTCAAAAATATTTATAAAACTAATGAATTACTGCATTGTAAATTACCTGAAAAAATTAACATGCTGCACCAATCTCAACATGATTCATAGCTGATGGATCTAGTATATCAGCAGCTTTCCAATTAATTAATTCCATGTGCCAGTCATTAAATGCCGACCAACAAACAATAGTTACTTTTTATGACTTCAACGAGGCTTTTGATAGAATTGACCATTCAATATTATTGAAAAAACTGATGAGCTTGGAGACTTCAGGTGTTTCCTGTTCTTGGTTAATGTCATATCTATCAAGCCATCAACAATTGTACAAACAAGATGTGGGACTCGTATAGGAACCAGTGTCAAGAGGTCAGTACCTCTTGAAGTTAACTGTGGAGTTCCTCAGGGTTAAAATCTTGGGCTTTAACTAATAATAATAATAATATTTTATTGGCTCCAGGACATGCAGTTAACATGTATAGAACAAGTCAATTCACAATAACATACAAAAAAGGACAAAAAAAAAATAAAACAGCCACCAAAATACACATAAAAATACAAAGTATCGTTCAGGAACCCAAATTCGATGACAAAAATTCATCGACAGAATAGAAGGATTTGCTAACAAGATATTGGAACAGCTGAAATTTAAACCTTGAAAAAGGACAAGTTTCCCTAAGTTTTTGGGGCAAGCAGTTAAACAATCTCACACCAGCATAAACAGGGTTTTTGCTGAATAAGGTGAGACTATGTGAGACCACCCTAAAATCCTTAGAGGCTCTAGTGTTATGATCATGCACATCAGCATTAATTTCAATACCAAAGAAGCTTTTATTTTGACAGACTAAAATGACAGTTGAATAAATATAAAGACAAGGTAATGTGAGAATTCCAAGAGATTTAAAATGTGTCTGGCAGCTACTTCTCCGTGGAACGTTTTTTAGTATCCTAATGGCCCATTTTTGAAGTTTAAAAAGCCTCATAGCATGATGAGAGTGACCCCAAACCACAATCCCGTATCTCAGTCGACTATGAACATGGGCATGGTAGACTGACAGGGCTGTGTTGGTATCTGTGAGACCCTTAATTCTTCTTAATAGATAACACCCAGTTGCCACTTTGGAGCAAAGGTTATCAATATGCACTTCCCAGGATAGCGCTTCATGCACATATAGACCTAGATATTTTGTTACAGCTGAAGAACATAAGATTTTACCATTTAGTCTAAGAAGAGGAGTGGACATAATTTTCCTTTGAGGGGTATGAAACTGTATAAATGTTGACTTTTTGTCATTGACAAGTACCCAGTTATCATCACATTAATTAATTATTTGCCTATGTCAGATACTAAGTTCAAAGCCATTAATTTATGCAGATGACACATTCATCCTTAATTCTGAGGATACAATGCTGACACTGTCGCTATACAGAAAACACAGCAGTATGTCCAAATGGTGCATGGACAACTGTCTGGCTCTAAATAATTGCATAAATTGTTTCATGTCGTTCGGTTAATAATTATCTCCACTTCAGTGAAGCCCGTTACATAAGATTCATAACCAATTTTATAAATGTGCATCATCAATTAACCCTTCAGTACAATCCCTTATTTTACAAACAAGATTCTGGTTGCTGGGTGTCAGACGTGTGGGATAATTTATTTTGTATGTGTTGAGTGCAACTTAAATTTTTGCTGAATTTTCTCTTAGTAACTTATTTTGTATTAAACTTATGATGCATTTTTTGTATATTTCACTTCATTTTTTCCCTATGTATACATGCTCTTCCCTATCTATAATGCTCTTGTGCACTGTCGTGCAGGTTATTAATATGGAATAGAAAAATGAAGTTGGATTCTACCCTAAATTTAAAAATCCATAAGTATGATGAATTATTATGCTTATATTTACCTAACACTATTCACTTGAAAGCTGGCCCACACAGCAGAAATCACTCGTCTTCAGAAACCAACCGAATAGAGACATATATAGTAAGGATATAATAGCGGTGATCATAATGAAATGTAGACATGAACTCATGCTTATCACATTACTTTGAAAGATGCCAGTTGGCTTGAAACTAAAAATCTGCAGGAAAGTTCATCTGTGTTATTATTGCATTTTTGCACGAATTAGCTAATAGGAGGCCTAAATTGTGGTAAATTTTTTGTTTGCTTACCAAAAAATTAAATAGGTGTATAAGTTAGGATGGTCCCATACTTCCAGGCGAGAGCCATAACATAAGACAACATATTTATTGCATCTGTACTATAATAGGAGATTATGAGATCGCAACTAAAAGAGGGACAAAGTCTCCATTATGATCAGTGGGTTCCAGACACCCAGATCTGCCGCAAGAGTCTTTCCTTTTACAACAGAAAAGAATTAAGTCAGCCTAATATTACATTCAATAATCTGAAAATGAACTTAATAACTCAGCTACTTGAGGTGTAGATTTGATGATGTGGATGATATAAAACATATTGCATTTCAAAATCCTTCTGGGTGTTAAGCACACGGGCAACTGTACTTTAGGGTTCAATTCCTAGGTATAATTCATTGTGAGGAAGTGGGAATTTTGATTGGTCAACACATTTAATCACCTAATCAGCAAACTTACTGCGGGGATTTATAAGATAAGAAAGTTAGCTAAAATTACTTCATGGAGTACCCTAAAATAGTTTATTTCTCTAAAATAATGCCAATCTTTCATGTAGTTCTATTTTATGTGACAACTCAAGGGCTGCCTCCAAAGCTTTTTCCTTGCAAAAAAAATCTATTATAACCATTCTTGGGGTAACTATCACTACGTTTACCAATCGAACTCAGATCGATTTGGCCTCTCAAGGGCTGTCTCTGAACCTTTTTCCTTGCAAAAAATCTATTACAGCCATTATTGGGGTAACTATCACTATGTTTACCAATCGAACTCAAATCGATTTGGCCAGTTTAGCTTGATATGGTAAATGAAACGGGCTTGCGAGATCGATATGAGAAGCGGACTAACTCGGCCCACTTTCTCTGCCAGTCCGAGATTTTAAATCGCTATGAACCGATTCAAATCGATATTTCGATGGTTTTCGCATTGGTAAACCAGGCGATCCGAGTCGTCTGGCTTAGATGTCCAGATCGGTCCGGGATCATATTGATCTGAGTTAGATTGGTAAACGTAGTGTATTGGAACTATAGACTATCGTATATATAGTCTTAGGACATATTGCCATGGAAAATTTTTAATTTTTAGGATACATTTGATGTCATCCTTAGTAGCTTTTTTGAGGAAGTGTGCTTATTGTAATTCAGCCGTTATCTGTGGTATGAAATATTCAGGAAGTCCCAAAGGTTGAAATTTCTTCAGATGAACTTGGCATTTCACGCATACCTATTTACCCAATATCAAGTAAGCATTTTCTAAACATTGTATCAGGACTGGTGTATTAGAAATGATGTTTATCTCCGTTGAAAGATCAAATTTCAACTATTCTAGCATATCGTGCGCTTAACCACCCTGCGACGGCGAATGCCACGGCGTGGCGAAACATGTGTCCTATCAGAACTATAAAAGTTAGTGGAAACTACGAAGTGCGCTCTTTTTTTTTGGGTTAGTGTTTTCTAATTTAAAAGTAGTACTTAGCTACGATAGAATCCAAGTTGGTCGGTATTAATTGAAAAATTTCAAACCCATCCTTCGAATAACACGGAGCACTTCTTTTACGCGAATATTTTAATGCTGGAGTTACTTTTATCAAATACCACTTTTTTTTAATTTTAAACACGTTGCACAAATGACAAATGAACTACGGTGGCCGTCAACCGCAGAGGGATCAAAACAAAGATAGGCATTCCGCTTTCATTCATTCTTTAAGTTTTCGGCAAAACTGTATTAGAATGCGTTTGAGATTGCCTATTGTGTCACCCGAATGTTTAATGCATTGAAGAATCCAGAATGAGCCAGTACTTTTATTTAGATGTTTACTTGTTAGTATTTGTAGTTGAAAGTGATTCAGCTTTTGGCGGATTGCTTGTATGACATGCTGGATATTTTATCCCATGCTTAATTCGTTCTTTTCCAGACAAATTGATGGTAAAGTTCCGTTCATCACATCCGCCCATATAAAAAATCACATCACACGTGCTCTCATGGCTCTTTTTGGCGAGGTATTGTTCCATCTGAATGTCGATCTGTCGAGTGAAGTTTTTTTTTAACTCTGTAAAACTTGTATCAGTGAATTCATCTTCAGCTGTTATTAGTGAATTTATCAATACAATGATCCAAAATGTGCATTTCATAGTCTGTTACGTAAGTGACAAGCGAGAGGGCACTTGTTAAATGGTCACTCTAATGTGGTTATTTTCAATATATTTTAGGTGGGTGCATCAATACCTGTTGATGTCATTACATTCAACTCTGATACATGTGGTGCTGTCCTTCGATGCCCTTCCAAATACTATGTGAAAGTACATAGCTCTCTTACCCTTTGTGGTCGATATGAAGGCCTAAATTGTGTATTTAGGATTCGTAAAGTTTCGCCTTATCTTCTCTCACTGATGAGCAACTCACGGGACTATGAGCACACCTGATTGGAGTCATAGTGTGTGTGCTTGATTATTACTAGGAGAGAACTAAGGTGAATGATTCGAGCAATCTTGTTATAATGTCCATTGCTGGTGTTCGAGGACCATGCCTGACGCTGACAATGGTGTATGTGTGCGAGAGTTTTCTTTCTCAAAGTTTGTAAATATTTGCAAGGACCCGTATGCCATTTTATGTGGAAATAAATAAAGTAAAAATAAATCTAGTGCATTCAGTCCTTTACGAAAAACCTATACCTCCTCTCCTTGTCTAAAATTTTAAATTTCACGCACGTAGCGCAAATGCGAAACAAAAGAAGATCTCTGTCCATAAATTCTATTTTCATGTGGTGTGTGTGCGGCGTCTCTATATCAAGTACGGAATAATTTGAATTTCTCTGTCTCGCGTGCCTTTCAAGGATAAAAGAAATTTGTGCCTGATAGATCTGTAATCCACCGAAATCTACTGCGTATTGAAGCTTACATCAGTGGGCATCTCCTGTTAAATTCATTCCGTACTAGCACAGTTACTCCTTCGATACTGATAAGTGAATAATACGTGTTTTTAAGGCTTGTTGCTAGCATGACCAAGAGTTAAGAAGAACCGTAGATCTTAATTCATCATCGTGGGAATTGTATTTTTCATCCATTAGGTGGCAGTAGTACGACTGACGTCAGCTGGCTTTCATGTGCATGCACGGTTCCTGCTTGTGAGTGGTTTTTCTCGTGAATAAAAACGTAAATAGTGCTTATGTAGAAGAAGAGAGTACCATACTTTCCTCAACAGTGTTTTGAGATTGTGTGTGTGTTCTCTGTTCAACATTTTGTGAAGAATTCATCGAAATGGTGAAGAAGTCTACGAAATCATCCAAGGATAAACCAAGGTATGTTGATACTAGAACATGGTGCTTTCATTAAGTCAGCTCTCTTTCTCTCATGAGTTGTGAGACAATGTCATGGGTATTGAGTAGAATATTTAAGTGTTACGGTATTCGTGCTCTGAGTCCTAGTTGTCGATGAATTCCGTTGTTTTTATGTGGGAAATTGGGACAGAAGGCGCTACCTTTCCCCGTTCGAAGTTCGTCTCGCAGTCAGTTTGATATTTTAGGCGTTTTGTTTCCTGAAATTCCTTAAATCTATTTAGTGGACTTGAATTTGCATCTCCCTGGGGAATGCTCTTAACCTGGGACCGAAGTGTACTTTGAAAGTGGATAGATATAGAATTCCTTTTTATGTTATCCTTATGTAAACAAAACTTTCATGAGGGGAGATGAAAATCATGAGACTTATATATGGGAGGTATGAGTATCAACAGTGACAATCAAAATTTGTTATGTTGGATCATTGAAATGCCGTTATCCTGTCAATTAGGTCAAATCTTTTAAAGGGAGGAATCTATATGCCACGACAAACCAGTTGTCATTCATCTATTATTTAATTGTCTTAATTTATGTTCACTCTCATTTTAGGGGTAGCGGAAATATTTTTAGTTAAAAGGAAATGATATTTTTTGGGTCTGGATCTTATGGATCCGGGTTGTACCCTCGACAGTATTAGATGATGCTTTTCATCATGGCGCGAAATATCATTGATAATTTGATGCCCTTTGTAGTGTTTCGAACGGTGGGAGGCATCACTTTCATCATTCTTTTAGTTTATAGCGTGTGTTGATATCTCTTACCCACAAATTAGAAATTATAGACGGTTTGAGAGTAAAATTAGGCGACGGTTTAATTTGATGTTTTCATTTCTGCAGCGTTGGCGAATTAGTCGTGATATTCGTTTTTTAAGGTATTGCCAGTGACAAATACCATGCATGGATTGATTTTTCACTGGTTGCATGGTGTTCGTAACTTTCTCTCGAGGCTGTTTCTTATCAGCCAGAGAATTAGTTTAGTCGGAAGTCCGTTGCTGAGTACGGTGAAAGTAACGGAGATCATGTTGTCTACGTAATGCGATAATACATACTCGAGATATTATTTTGCTAGGAAGGGGTACAGCTTCTGTATTTTCATTGTATGCCGTTCATTACTGGCATTCAGATACATTTAATTTTACTGTACATGTTTGCTTGTGTTTGCATGCCTTGTCAGTCCTAGATTTTGGTTGTGGGAATAATTTTTGATGGATTCAAAAGTTAGGTCCCTTCAAGCTGTTCTTTACCGCTAGTATTTTCATAATTATGAAGAATATTTTTCTGACATTTTCGAGGTAGGTATGCTGTACTAGTCCGCTTCAGCATTTGCTCTGAGGAAGTGGGTTTCCGGACATGTTGACATGCGGAGGGTATGACTCTAATGAACCACCTCGAATGAAAATATCTTCGAATTGTAACCGAAAACTATACATCTATTTCATCATTGAGGGCACATGTTAGAAACATATTTAATTTGATGACGGTGCAATCGAAACGTTGCGTCTCGAATATTCATAGTTTCCATCGCATTAATTTTGGAAGGAGTGGCCAGTACTCTCAGGAATTTAATTTTTCTATTGGTAATATTCAAGCATAATGTCATCGTAATTGTCTTCGTGCTTTAGTCATGTATGTTTTAGTTACATCAGCATATTATTATCGTACGAAAAGCCATGCTAGTACCGGATTCCATGGAATGGTTACATGATATTAGCGTAAATTATCAAACTGCATAACGTGTGACTGCAAGGATAACGAACGACTTTGTGTGATTTTGCATGTTTACATGAGGATAACTACACGTCTTTTTCTCTGATTTTTAGTGGAAATCACCATGTTATAACAATTTTAATTCGAGCCATTTTTGTTTTTGTTAATGTTATTTTAAATTGTCCCTTACTATGCCATGTCTGCCACGCAATTTTCTTGTCCTCTTTTCGCAATTTTTCTGTGCACTTGTTAATGTTAAACGAAATTCACTCTTAGCCCGCTACACGGTAAATTTTATTTCACAAACGAATGTATCATAGATTGTACAAGAAAAAGAATGGAATTGGAGCAGGTTCTCTTTCCCTTTCAGTCATTCAGACAATCATACAGTTGGCCGCTTTACATGGTACGATTTTCCTCATGAAAGAGTCCATACATGCGTTTGTACAATGAAATGTGCCGCGTAAAGCCACCTTTACTGGTTGATTTATGTAGGCTCCAGCTGAGCTGATTTGCTCCGGAGATATACTAAATAGTGAATAGTATGATTGATTTCTGATTGCTCTATGATATTGTGTTATCATACTGAATTTGTTTCACGAAAGGTGACGTATGATGAAATATTGCACCTCAGAAGGAACATAATTTAACATTTGACTATTTTGACCACAGAGAAAATGGGAGGTTTACAGGGGGAAAACATGTATGGCAGCGTAATATCTCGCCGGTTTACAGCTGCCTAATGCCATTCCGGGAAGCAGAAATGGTTCTTAAACTAGTAGCCTAGACTGATTCCATACCGTGGATGAGGTTCGACACAGCAGTCTCATTGACACGAGTACCCGGGATGATTCGAGTCAACAATTTATAATTGAAGGGTCAAAATAGAATAGTAAGGGCTGTGAGAAGTATCTGAGAGGGTTATTTTCAGCAGGATGAGGTTTGGAGAATCGGAAACAACGCAACAATTAAGGGGGCGCATTTTCCTCTCGTCTCGTACCAATCGGTCGTAAGGGTCTTAGGAAGTTTGTTCGAGGGCTGATATGTGGCCTCACCCCAATATCTTGTTAACTTCTTTCATTTACTTGGGCGGATAGTCTATGAAAGAGCGTTGGCGGAGATGAACGACACGTCGTTATTGAGTTAAGTGATTTAAAAAGGAAGCAATGGAAAAAACGAGAAGACTCGTGACGTTGTTGGCGGAGATGCTTAGGTGGCAGGTCGGCATGGCCGCAATGCCCGATTGAATGTTGTTCTAATTATGGGAATGGAGCGAGTAGCTACGATTTTTTTAAGGAGATATGTCACTAGAATATTCGGAACGAAGTTATGGTAACATCGGTATTTCGACTACCCATGTACGGTGAAAATTTTGCTATGGTCTGACTCTGAAGACCTTGGCTGTAAGCATAGGCGAGTGATTTTTCAGTTATGAATCGCACATTACGACATCTTTCATTCTTCTTCTCGTCCTGTCACATTCATGTCTTGAGTCATACACGCTTTCTTGTTTTATGACACTCTCCTCTTCCGGAGAGTCTTACCACACCTACCACTTTAGATTTGAATACGTCGAGCACCCATTGTTCAATCTATTTCCGTTGGATGGAGCTGTCGTAATGTGTCATACTGGTATTAAATCATACGTATCCCACTGTTTTATATGGTGTGGGAAGTCGGAATGTTATTGTATTTTCCCCCCTAATTTTAAGAATTAAAATTGAAATGCGTACTAATTCACCCAGTCAGTGTGATTCAGCTACTAGGGCGATTCAGAAGCTTCGTAACCATAAAATTAAAAAAAAAAACTTCTTAATAATCTCCTAACCCGAGCGTGGGGTAGTCCCTCGGCCCCCTGATAGCTACGGCCTTTAGGTACGGCCTTTGTTCTTTAGCTTAGGTTACGGGTTCCTATTTTTTGTATGGAAGATTCGAAACATTGGAAATGTGGTTTAATCGGAAATTTATGAAGATGAAATCAACGGAGATATTGATGTCCCACAACGTTGGGGAGTGGACGTATGTTGTAAAAATTCCGCTGAGTAGAAGTTTTAAAGATATTGGACACATGTTGAGACATAACAGTGTCCTGGAAATTACAATGGGTGGATTAACGAATGGTAAAAATTACCCGGAAAGATCAAAAGTGAAAAATGTAACGGAAATGATGATGGATGTCAAAATAAAGAAATGCGAAGGAAAACATGGATCGAAAGAAAAGAGAATGGAGTGAAAAGGTGGTGAAAACAAATCTACATATTATCTTGCAAGCCACCTCAAGAGCGTTTGGCAAGGGGTGACTTACCTCCGGCGTGCACTATAATTTACGTTTAGCTTTCACCAACATGCGCTACGTTGTAGGTGTGCTACCAATGCTCCAAAAACTAATGAATTAATGTATAATGCGATTACGTGAATGAGATACAAGAGGCATACAGGGAGCAAATCAATTAACCACTTACACTACCTGTCGACTAACACACTTCAGTCACATTGGCAGACGCTTAGGTCTCTCATCATGCCAGGTAATAAAGACATTTTAAACCTGTCTGCTCTGTAGTCTATTTACCTAATTTTATTCTCATGATGTGATCTGCTGTAGTATGTTGGAAGTCGTAAGACATTAATAACTTCGTTGGAAAATAAATTAATTTTGAATTACGCGAACGATTAAGTATAATTTTTTAATCGGTGGTCTGAAAGCAAATCCCATCCCGGTTGTTGCTAGAGGTCAGTAACACTAACGATACCATCATAACGGCCTTTTACATATCTTACTGATTTTCTCTGCGGGTTGACGACTACTGTTGATGGTTCTTGGAGGGTTCATTCTCCTATTAGTTCGAGTGCTCTTTTCTCTGTCATCAAGTAGCAATGCGAAATGATTTATGCAGTCGAAGCTTTGTAACCTGCCACTACTACTGTTCGTGCATTTTCTTCAAACTCGCCCTGACTCACCATCTTCATTACCTCCCTTAGAACTCGTCTTTACTTGTCTTTGAACTCGAGAAATGTTGAAATCTATTGGGCGCATGATGTTTTGAGCACCGCGTGTGAGAGATCGTTCGAAAAGAAAATAGGCACTCTGCAGCGAATAAATTATTCCAGATGTCACGCCCTGGTGGCTTAAGGGGAAACTAATCCCTCGCAAGTGATCAAACCACAGGACACATTCAATCTACCGAAAAAATGGGATCCTTCGCACGACTGTTAAGGGATCCAGTTAAGAATGCCGGGGATGTGTTCACCAAACTCAATTTCGGTGGCAGATTACGGGAATAGAATTCCGCTCCAGGGACAATCACAGAGCTCAGTCCAACACGTATCAGTGGCACATTATCGGAGTTTTATGGCTGTAGGGCTCGCATACCTCATATTATTTACTAGATAATCATAATATCGAATTATAGTGTTTAGTGCTATTTTAGCAATTTGAGTGCTATTTTTGGACTCATTAATGCGGATGTCTTAAGCTACTGCTCTTCTGGGATACCGAGCTGTAAAAGTTTCGCTCGCGCGATCACTTTCGTTAGGTACTCTTGCTGTTATCACAAATCCGCCCACTTGTTAGAGTAATTTTAGCCCCGGAAGTTGGTAGTGTTTCATTTGCTCCTTATGTTAACAATATTCCTTTGTTCGTGATCCAAACGTGCTTCCACATTTTGATGCTGTTTGCAGTGCACCCATAAATTGCTGAATTTCAGAACCATCAGTTTGTTCGTGCTATGCCTGCTCTTGCGCGAGGAGGTGCGTGAACTAGCCCCTTCGGCATTTCTTCGTGTGAACAGGTCAACATCCGCGACTTTGCGGACGCGTATCCAGGAAATAGTTCCTTTTCAAATTCTGTACGTGTTGTCGCGAGTGTACGCGCTGGGGTCGTGTAAATAGACTGTCTTGAGAGGAAAGTTTTAAGGCCGAAGGATCCAAAGAGTAGGGAGGCGTGAAAAGAGCAACGTGGAATAGAAGCGAAGGGTTTATGAATATTTTAAGACTTTGAATTAGGTTAGTTGACTGGTAGCGTATCTGATTAATTCATATGCACCCGAATGCGTGTGTTTCTAGATCTGCCGAGTAGTGCTAACGCCATTGAAGGATATTCTTCTCGGGTTTCCGTCTGGGTAAGGTGCTCCATCTTTTTCTTTGCCGACGTTTCGACGGAAGACGCTTTCATCATCATCGTTGATGCCGGGTGTCGAGGTGCCGTGTTTATTTAGAGGGTCTCTCAGGCCAGACCGGTTTTGATTGGTGGAGGAGTTTTTACTTTTCCCGCCATTTTCAAGATGTGGAACCCTTCGTCATTGTTGAAGTTTTTGCTCTCACGGCGGATTTCTATTGCCTCTTTGGTGAATACTTCAATCATTTGCCGGGAGAAAATAAAATCCTACGTGCTAACACCGTACTTTGCGTGTTCCCTGAATGACTCTTGTTTCACATTTTCATAGAAACATTATAGGTTATTTTGGTAGTTTCTGTAGAATTTGTATTTTACCGATGGTGAGGTGCTTGCTGGTTGGAGTACATTTTTTCACTGTAGTTCATGTTGGTGATAAGTCACCCCCTTACAAACACCCTTCTTATGGATTGCAGGGTTATATGTAAATGTAGATATACCCATTTATTATTCCTAGTTTCAATAGATGGAGTGCGTTATTTGTTTAGTGCCTGTTAGCATTGTCCTTCGTGTTTATAGAGTGTATCAGATTGTTTCATCAAGTAGTTAGGGGCACTGTTTTATGTCTTTACACTCCAAGTCAGTTTTTCAACTTCGAGCTATAGCCACCACTGCCTAATGGGAAGTTTCTCCTACGCTTCGTTCATGTTTTCTCTTCTCTTGTCGCCTGTTAGCATTGTCCTTCTGGCGCGGTTTGCGTTTTGAATTCCGAATGCGAGAAAAGGATCAGTGGTCTGACTTCCAATCTAGCGCCTTTCTTGAAAGTATTAATCTTCCGCCAGCATTTGTGTCGTCCAAGTTGACCTTCTCTTCCTCCACTCCTGCCTATCAAGCGTCCTTCCCCTGAAAAGACGTTCGCATTACTGCTATCCATAACATCAACTTTTCGGTGTTTCAAATTCTTTCGCCGACTTCCTTCGTCCCTTTTCTCCAGCGTCTCATCTTGTATAAGTACGTAATGATTTATGTCCTACATTTGTGGCTCCTAATGAAAGTAATTACCTTTTGTTAGGAGAAATTGATAAAGGGAGAGGCTTACCGATCAGGACGTCCAGAAACTTTAACAAATACTTCTTTGGAATGTTTCGCTGAAACATGGAGATTTGGGTGATGGAAGAATGGAGGTGAAATGGGTGGCGGGTAACACCACCGAGGATGTGACGAGGAAAGTTTATGCAATAAAATTGACGAGGAAAATCGTAAAGATACATTAATGGTGTTTGAAGGAGATTTTTAGAGAACCTTGGAAGTAAATAAACCGTGTTAAGAATATCTAACGTGAAAAGAGAACTCGCTTTGTACTTTCCACACTGTTTTATTCTCTCCAACCATGGTTTCGACAAAGTTTTGTCATTATCTAGGTACATTATAACTTTTTCGTTGTCCATATATACCAAACAGAGGGTGGGTAGGGAAGATGAGGGAGGGAGGGTGGGAAAAAAGAAGGGGGGAGGGGAAGAAAAGGTTGGTTGAAAGGAGAATGACGTCACTGGGGATGGAAGGGGATAAACACACAATGAAAAGGGTGAGTATATGACGTAAACAAACATTAAAAGTTTATTGTCATCATTGGCGAATGCACGTCAAATGTGAAGTCATTTACCAATTTTGAATTTTGTTTGCCCGCATTTACAATTTCATATTGTTCGAGGAAATCTAATTTTTTGCCCTTGTCCTGTATATGTAAAATTCCACAAAGTTAAGCCTGAAACTTTAACTTAATATCTAACGTGTTCATGGAGTGTATCAGATTGTTTTATCAAGTAGTAAGGGGTACTTTTTATGTATTTCCACTCCATGTCAGTTCTTCAACTTCAAGCAATAGCTGCCAATGGATAATGGGAAGTTTCTCCTTCTCTTCGTTCATGTTTTCTCTACACTGATGTGCGGGGAGCGTAATTTTCAAACTCATTAATCGGACCTTGTGTTGATAGATATTAAAAGTCGTAAAGTTTCCCAACTTATTGACCCTTGTTGCAAAATAGCTCGTTTGCGATTGCAAACTTTTAACTTTATTTTCTCTACCTTTTCCACAATTTGAACATGGCCACAATAAGGGTATCGGCCGAAGTAATCCCAGGTAAATATTTTTCAGTGTCCTAATTGATAGTGATTTACTGAGTGAGAAGAGGGTTTCGTGAGACGCTTAGTTTTCCGAAAAATGCAAATTTTTCGAAATTAAGTCGGCAAAATGTATTAATTTCGATTAATTGGTTGGTAACATAAATTATCGCCCGCAAAAACTTCTTACTTAGTTACAAGTGGTGCTGCAGTTAGCTTCTGTGGTCTGATTGCCTTTTCCAAATATTCTCCTCTACGAGATAGCATATTTCTTGTTTAGATTACTCTTCACTGGGGTTCGGGCCATTACTTCGTGGGCAACTGCTCTAAAATGACTGTTAGGAGTGAGGAAACGTGAGCGAAGGCATTCGGAAGTGATAAGTAAAATGTTGAAGATGGGAGCATCGCGTTGTGGAGTTCAGAAATTTGGTCCCTATGGAAAGAGTATGGGTGTAGACGTGTAGCTTAGGAGATGGAATGGAAGAGGATGGAATGGGTGAGTTGGGCGTTGAAGAAATCCAATGCGGAAGTGTAAGAGACTAAGTTAGAGAATGGGAGGTTGGCGGTAGAATAGCGAGGGATGATGAGGAAGCAAATGGAAGACATAATGCGTACTCGTGTGTTGGAGGCGGGTAAATGATGGGGTGTTGAGTAATCGCGGTAGACGAAGGAAAATGTTTTCGAAATTTTGACGGTGGAAAGGTTGAGTGGCTATCAGGGGAGCGACGGTCAATTGTGTCCATTTGTACCGTTTAGATAGGGATATTAGTCTGGGTATGAAAGAAGGGTTACCATTGGCTTACTTTTAAGGAAAGACGCAGTGGGGATCTTCGATTTATGTTTCTCCCTACGGAATGAGGAAATGCTTGGAATTACCTTTAACTTCTGATATATCTTGGGCAACACACATACAAAACATGTGCGGCGCAGCATTAAAGAAACTAGCATTTGTTAAGCGTATAATAGGAAGGTTCTCGGATGAAATAGTGAAAGAGAGATGCTACTTCGCTCTGGTTAGGCCACTGATCGAATACGCCGCAAGCATTTGGGACCCTGGTCATAAAGATTTAACCAAAAAAATTAATAAAATACAAAGAAAAGCTTAACGCTTCGTTAAGCACTACTACGAGCGAACATATAGCGTTTCACTACCTTTAGAGGGATTGTGGTGGGAGCCCCTAGAGACTTGGAGGCTACCTGCTAGGCTTAGTTTGCTTGAGAACTGGTGAGTTTCAGAGCGACACAGAATATTATGATGACGCCTCACTACATCTCTAGGTCTGACTGCGGCGATGAAGTAATAGAGGTACATTGCCGAACAGATAGGTACAATAAGCGACTACAGTAAAAACTGAGCTCCACTAGATACACTCCCATAATACACGTCACCGCTTCACCTGCCAAAACCTTACATCTTAACACGGCTGGTGCCCTAATACCCCTGCCACACGCCCCTGCGGTGGCTCGCAGGGTAGTATGTAGATGTAGATGAGTAACAAACTCGAGGCGTATTCCACGTAGCACCCAATTAGGACCGCTATCCCGCTGAAAATTCTTACATACGTGGATTAGAACCCGGACCCTCGGAATTGGATGTGGGACTTGGGCTACAGTTCCTATCCGATTGACGTAGTTGAAAACGGATTTAATATGCCAGAAGTAAAGTTTTTTGAAAGATAATTTGAATATGGTATTTGGGGGACTCTGATACCTTCTTTTCAGTCGTTAGAATACCGATAGTATTGACGAAATAAATTGTGGTATTTCTTCTTAGGTTAACGCAGTATCCGTAGAACCCCTTTCATTCGTGATTTGTGATTCGTAACGTTCGTGTAAATTTACAACCCAGCGGACAAGCGGAAAATTTCCATGAGCGTTCCGGTTTTGCCTTTTCTTTTGCCCTTACCTCCCTACCTTACCTTACCTTATACCTCCCTATGTGAATATTTATCGACCAATACCTATCAAATTGTCAGCTAAGCATCTAACATCATACTCCCCAATCAATAGTGTATGGTGAAGGTCGGGTATATATGTTTGGATGGCGCTGAACAAATGTGTTTGCGAGAAGTGATTTTAAAAGTTGTAAATAACATTAAGTATTGGATCAGTTAAGTTTCAAGCTAATGAATGTTTTAAGGATTAAATAATAATAACTCTCTATTTATTCAAACGTGGCATTTATGCAATAAGTTAATTAATTAGAATTATATCCCGTATATTTAGCCACAGAGCTGAAATCTTGGTTCCTCTCGTATTTATCTGTCAACCAAATTGTTCATTGTGAAAACTTCGAATGCTAATGAAAGACATTGTATAATCGTTGAAGAATGGTTTCATGTTTTAGCACCGTTAGCAATGTGTTGGTATCCCAAATGAAAATACAATGCGTATCACTCCACTTTTTATACAACATTGAGAGGGATTTAAATTCTGATGAGTGGAGCCAAGAATTTGTAGTTTCTGTAGTTTGTTGAGAATAAAGTGTATCATACAATACAATATGTCATATCCTGCCTGATTGTTTGTCAAGGAAGGTATTACTTAGGGCTCTTAATTCTTTTGCCGGTGTCTCTGTGAAGGTCTCGATTTTTTGAAGGTTGCGAATCAAGTCCTAAAAAATCCTCTTCCTCAACTGTCATTGTCCGTGTTACTAAATACGGAGGAGTTCCATGTTTTAACTTCATGTTTTAACGCGCATGCTCTCGTCGGTCCCGCAATTGGTAGAATTGAAGATAGAGCGTGACCTCTGCTTTGAACTGGAGGGCAAGGGCGAGCGGCTTGATCCCAGTAATTGGGGCACAGTGAAATGAATTGGCGGGAAGGAAGATCCTCCGCTGCATCGGTTAAAACTCCCATCGTACATCTCTCGGTCATATTTTTATGAGCCTTGTGGAAGAAATAATCGCACCGCCATGGTATTAAACTACCCAGTGGACAGCTTTCCTATGTCCAGCGTCCTACACCTAATGATGAGGAAGCTTTAACGAAGGACCTTAAGGCAATTCAAGCATGGTGCAATGCGTGGAAACTAGAATGTATTGTTCTGAACTTCTGGAATAGGGCAACCTCCCCTCAGTACAGTTATTACGTACAAAATACCCAATTAGAGACACTAGAATCTGTAAAATACCTCCGAGTTGATCTAACTAATGATCTCTCGTGGAGCAAACATATTCGGGAAATAACAGTTCAGGCTAATCGTAAATTGGGATTTGTTAAAAGAGTACTTGGAAAGTGCGACAGTAAAGTTAAAGAAATCAGATACTTCTCCCTTGTTAGACCCCACTTAGAACACGCTGCTAGTGTTTGGGATCCTCATGAGGTAGGCTTAAAAACAGAGTTAGAACGCATGCAGAGAAGATCAGCAAGATACGTGAAAGGCCGTAATGATAGTCTCGTTAGTGTTTCTGACCTCTTGCAGTAACTTGGATGGGAATCGCTATCAGACCGTCGATTGAAAATTAGACTCGACCGTTGAAGTAAATTCAAAACCAACCACCCTTGTGGTGGCTAGCAGGGTAATGAGTAGATGTAGATGATGTGGATAAAGTTTGGACGATGGTTACCGCTCAGGATCTTGTTTGACGGGACTCCGAATCTAGTTTTTTTGACTCGATCAGTTAGTTGTGTAGGGAGACGACTGGCAGCTTTTAGCCATTTAAGATAAGCTGATAGGAGTGTAAGGAAAGAATTATATATGAAGTGGAGGAAGGGTGGAGAGAAACCCGGCGCCGAAATTTTCGTACTATCATCGATATGCGCCAAGGGGACCACAGTAAAGTGCCATATGTCCGTCGGAGTATAATGAACATGAGGTACTCTCAGCATAATCAGCTCAGGGTTAGGAATCTTTGAACTGTGTTGGGGAAACGACTGACTGCTAATGCCGTTTAGAATAATCTGATAAGAGAGTAAGGAAAGGATTATTTAGTAAATGGAGGAAGGGCGGAGAGAAACCCGGCGCCACAATTTTCCTACTATTAGTGATATGTGCCGAGGGGACCACAGTTTGAAGTGCCGTCCGACGGAGTACTACACATGAAGTACTCTCAGCATAATATCCCATTGAGGCTCGGAATTTTTGGACCCGAGCTGTCTCGATGATACATAAGGCCACTGCATTGTGCTCTGTGTTTTAACTTAAAGATATGTTGCTGGGAGAAGATTCCAGATACACCTACGTAGTGCTCTTCAAGCCTCGTCTAGTTGCGTGGCGGGTGCATTGTTACCCTTCATTCACTGCTTGTCATTTTATCAATTTTCAGACCGGTAATATAGTCAATGCGTTACAGGATTAAGCAAAACAAGACCAACTTTCTCAGGGTTTGTAGAATTTCTGTAGTAAACTCACTGCCAAACAACCTATTGATATGAAGTCAACAGATTCTGGCGAGATTTTGTGGAACTGCATTATTAAAATGAAGAGCACTAGACGTTGTACTGTTCACTATTTTTAATACTGAAAGCTTTACAACACGTGTTTCGGCACTTGTTGTAAAGTTTTCAGAATTAAAAATAGTGGACAGTATAACATCTAGTGCTCTTCATTTTAACCTATTAATATACTCAAATTAACAGCCGCTTATTACCCTATCGAATTAGCGAAGAAATAACTAAATTTAATTGTGCAGGTTTGCTGGAGTAATTCTTATTTAATTTTGCTCTCTGATTGACTGTAGTGGTTCTGGATGGGCAAGTATGTTTTTGACACTGTCAGAATTGATGGCCCTCGAAATTTAATGATTTTTCCAAATTATAACTTAGAGGTAACCCAAGAGTGTTGTTTGATGATTATTCCCATTCTATCTATCCCTTATGGTTATGATATTGGACGCATAATTGCTAATGGGGGTAGTAAACTTTGTGCAGGTGACTGGATACTAGTGGTAGAAATAAAATCACGCCCGACAAACTCCTTATTGGTCCAGGTGTACATGCTCACAAGTAATCATTAGAAAGAAGTAGTGACTGTGATGTATGAACAGCTAGAAGAGATAATTAGAGAAGTTCCGAGCGAAAAAAATCTGATAGTAATGGGCGACTGGAATGTTGGGGTAAGGGAGAGATGGACATGAAGTGGTAGATTAGATTAGGAACGAGGCAGTTGAATTTTGTGGAGCAATAATTTAATAGTAACAAAACCTTGGTTTTAACATAATCTCTTGCGGAGAATGCCGGGAGAGACAGGGAAGTATCCAATTGATTACATCATGGTTGTACGTATATTCAGGAAACTATCAAAAACTCGCGGAGCTATCCGTATGATGCGGACTCAGACCATAACTTACAATATAGGTAGAATAAAAATAGATAGATGAAAAATGGTAGAAAAAAATAGTAAGAGCTGCGGAGGAATCAATATGATCAATGGAAAATATGTGTGTAAAAAAGCAGTGGGTCACGAAAGAAATTATTAGGAATATGGTGGAGAGAAGTAAATGGAAAATGTCAACACCGACTAAGGCAAGAGGAAGTACAAGGAATTAAATAATAAACTTCGGTGAGTGACTAATGAGGCGAAGGAAAATTAGTGGAAGGGCAATGCGAGGAAATGGAAAAGCTGCAGAAAGAAGGGGAAGTATGCGCTGAAATTTTACTGCTATCGGGCGGTAAGAGATATTTTATCGGGCAGTAAGGCACGGCACCAAAGTTTTTTGACAAAGCAGGTAGGATATCAATCGGGAAAAAACATATTCAAGATTAATGGAGGGGATTCGTGAAGGATATAAATGACAGCGATGGTGGACCAGTCAACCTAGATATAGAGGAAGAGGGAACGCTATATGACGACAAACTCGGACTAAAGATACTCGACAGTGAAATGGAGGAAACATTAAGGGAAATGGAGGAAAAATAAGCTGTGGGAGTAGATAACATACCTTCGTAGTTACTAAATAATGTAAGCAATAAAGGTAGACAACCTTTTTTCGAACTTATTTGTAGAATCTACCTGGAAGGCGTATGGACAGAGGAATAAGGGGTCCTGATTCCTATTCCGAAGAAGAAGAAAGTGTCAGAATGCGAGGAATATAGAGCAACGAGTTTTAGATCACACGCAGCCAAAGATTTGCTTAGAATAATTGATAAAAGATTGAAGGGTAGGGAATTTACTACTTGGTCGATGACAAGTTTAGGTTCCTGACGGGAGGGTCAACTCGGAATGCAATTGCGGCGATGAGAACAATCAGAGAAAGAAAGGTATAGTATAATTAGGATAGTTTTTGCTTGCTTTTTGGATATCGTCATGACATTTGACTGAGGAAATTGGGAAAAAGTTTCAGATATTCGGGAAAATGGATATAGTTTGGCGAGACAGGAAACATCCAAAACTTATGTATGGTCCAAATGGAACAAGCGAGGGTGGCTGACGGATAATCAGGGTGGGTAGCTTTGGGTCGCAGGGTAAGGCAAGGGTGCCCATTGTTAGCCGGAAATCGCATGCGAGGTTCGTGCTTAACATCGCTAATGATGATGTAAATATATTTAGCACAAGCACAAAACCTATTTTACCTAGCCAGGGTCAAAGTATCCTAGAACTGATCTATCGCAACTGTTATGGCCCGTTATTGTACGTGGAAAATATGAGATTTTAAATTATCGGTTTTGCAGTGATTATCCTTAATCTTATGCCTGTGATTGTTTCCACCATAATAGTTTTGCCTCTGCAGAATATGTTGAAAATCCGGGAAAAAATAGTGTAGTAGATTCCTGACACATATTTACTGAAATAATTTCAATGCAATCAAAAAAATAGGTGGGCTTAGAACATTGGTGAGAACATAAGCCAATGTTTGATAGAAATAATAATACAATAATTATGTATTGAACCAGAAGTGTGCAAGTTTCATCCTCATTGGCTACCCCATTATTGTAGACATTTTCATGTTTAAGTAAATTTTCTTTATAAAACAACAGGAATGCTGTTGGTGAAAGGTCTTCATCAGGAAACGTGACTGAAAGCGTGGAAAAATGTCATTTTTAATTCCTAGCCTGAAGTTAGATGGCTGCTGGTTTCAAGATTATGAAGTTTCACCGTGAGCATCCTCTTTTGGGATCCTCAAAGCCAATTTGTGGGCACCCTCTCCCGCTCCCAATAAGTCATGAAAATTTATTTTTCTGCTTGTGGGTCGTATGGGTTTTTTTTGCGCTCGAGACTTTATGAAATCAGAGGCGAGCAACGCAGAAATAGCGTTATGGACATTTGAGAGTTCCCCAGTTAAAGAATGTGGAGTTAGTTAAAGGAGCACTTCAGCTGTGGAAGAGGCCGTTAAAGTGGTCTTTGGGGTAGAACTTAGGCGTCCAGTTGCCAATCGCAGTTTTTTTCGTAATTGAAATCGCAGTTTTTTTCGTAATTGCGTGTTTTCCGGGGTAGTTTAGAAATGGTATAAATGTATGCCGTAGGCTCCTGTGTAAGTCGATATCATTTTCGCCGCGAGCATTTGAGACCCTGTTCATAAAGATTTAACCAAAATCATTAATAAAATACAAAGAAAAGCTGCACGCTTCGTTAAAACTGCGACGAGCGAATATATAGTCTTTCACATTTTTCAGAGGGATTAAGGTTGGAGCCAGTTGGGACTCGGAGGCTACTCGCTAGGCTTAGGTTGCTTGATAAATTCAGAAGTGGTGTGTTTTCATAGCGACACAGAGAATATTATCATGACCACTCATTGTATCTCTAGGTCGGACAGAAGCAATAAAATAAGAGAGATACACTGCCGAACAGACAGGTACGAAAACTCGATCTTTCCGCGCACAACAAGCGACCATAATAAAAACTGAGCTCCACTAAATGCACCCCCATAATACACGTCATTATTTCACCTCCCAAAACCTTACATCTTTACTCGGCTGTTGACCTAACACGTCCTGGCACACGCTCATGTGGCGGCTCGCAGGGTAGTATGTAGATGTAGATCATCTACATTTGGATAATGGCTAATACCCACTTCCTCCTCAGGTGGACTAATAACGTTTATTTTATCCTCAGATTCTTATTTAATGATCGTTGATCTGGCTCATTTTGCTGTGGATGATTAGTAGAGTAGAAAAATATATAGAGCGGATATTGTTAGCCTTTGCACAACTCTGTGGTTAACAAATGCACATGGAACCAAGTACTTCAGCCATTTAACAGGCGTTTGTTTTTACCTCCTCTCAATCCGTCCATTATTTTCCTTCTGCTCTGGACTTATCCTCACGGGTGTCACGGCTCATTGCTTCTCAAAAGTACCTCAGAGGGTTTTTATTTACTCCTAATACCCTCTATCAACTTCCATTCCTTTCATGGCTGACTCTTCTTCGTTTGTCCCACTCTTCATAAAAGCTATTTTTTCGTCCTCCTCTAATTGCGCATCTCTTAAGGAGGTTCCTCTGCCGCTCGGTGCGTCAAAAGCCGGTGAAAAATCCATCTTCTTAAGTGTTTTAAGAAGTCGATTAAAAAAACATTACCTTACGTAGTCACCTATAGTATTCAAACAAGAACTTAAAGACTTTGTGAATAAGTTATATCGAAGCACTTAAAAGTGGGAAACAATTTTTAAAACTCATCAGTAGCTTATTTTGATCTCGGTTTCTGGCAGGCAACTCGTTGCCACGTTTCATTGCTCTGACAATAAATTTGAGCTCATCACCGCTATTTCGTCTTCTGAAATGTGTTCCATAATTTAAAAATAAGTTTCAAAATATTTACATGGAAATGTAACTCCTTATTTAAATATAATGGGTAAAAATCATGTGTTAGAACGACTTGGCAACGGTTGTAAGTGCAACATTGCTCAATTACTGCGTTCACTTGTTTTCCTGCTCTCGTGTTGGCGTGTGTTTGAGTTTGTTAGTGACTGCTTTCCAGGAAATCGTTAATATCATACATATATATTTGTATAATACATTACTGTATTTATGTATTCATTTATATAAATACCCGTGAGTATTATAACATATCTTCAGATAACTTTCGTCTCCTTGGAAGCTATCAATTTCCTGCCATGCCGAGGGAACCCGGACAACATTACCGGAACAACGACAATTTCTAATACTTTTTTGTCAATGTATTAAATTTAGCGTCAATGCACAAAAAATCCAGCTCCACAAAGTTCATTGTAAATTCCCGTCTGCTCGAAAATCACTCGTTTCGTCACGGAACAGCAGCACAGCGTTGCCGATGTGGAATCAACCTGCAGCGCCACATGTTAGTAACTACGTGATTTCTGCTATTTTTGTTGCAAAAATATGTTAATATCATTTAAACCAACCTGGTAAGGGTATATTTTTTAAATACTATCATGATTCTTATACTGTGGCGCACCTTATATCAGTTTTTTGTCAAAACGACATTCATATTCGAATAGTAATCTGCATTTCTTCTACTCATAGGCAAGCATTGCCATAAGATCCTATGGAAATTCTCTCATTTTTAAATGCTATTTACGAGAAATATAGCGTGGAAAGCCTAATTTTTTTCAGCAGCAATCGATAGAGTGCAGTAAGAAGGGCTTATTTTGAAACTTTCATGAAAATGACATTTACTTCGTTTCTCGGTGGAACCTCCTTAAGTATTTGATAGTAATTTTATTTGTCCAAGCCTGGTTGTTGTGCCATACAACAATGCAGACTACTGCTCTAGTAGTGGAAAGTATTCGCCAATGTCTTTTCATCGTCAGTACCCGTTTTCAATGCGCCCATATGTGAAGGCCTATGTCATGGTTGTATTTAATCCCTGTACGTCATTTCCTTGCAAAAACTGCTTTCCGGCCCGTCGGAAGGTTTTTTTTTCAGCATTTTGTTAGAACTACAGCATATGTTCCGCAGCTTTTTCGTGTGTTTTTAAGCTGATACGGGTCATCTTTATAAGATGTGAACTTACTCGGCTACAGTCTTAATTTGTGAGTATTTTCTCCTTAAACTACCGTAAGTTATTGCATGTCGCCCAGTGCCTCTCCGATAGCCTGTGAGAAATCCCGTGTTCTACACGTGCGCCCTTCGTCTGAACCAGCGATCCTTGAAGCAATGAAAATCGGAAGTGGGAACTTCCTTGAAAGAATCAGGAAAAACTAGATCTTGCGGAAGCCCTTGGCTATTAGACGAATCCCTATTTTCATTCTGGTGGATAATACAAGGGAAAATAATTGCATCATTTTTATCGTCATTTGAAATTCTCACGGAGAAACATCAATAAATACACGATTACTGTTTCTTATCACGCTGGCGTAAATCCTCTAGTATTGAGCTCGTGCGTCAAAAGTTTTTGTGTCATAATTTACGTAGCTCACAGTTTTCTGTGGAAAGTGAAGGAAATGAAGGAAACAGTTCAATATTCCGTAATTTTTAAAGTTACATTTCCGTGCAATTTTTGTGTTATTAAATTTATTTATTGTTGTCAATATGCGTAAAGGCCGCTTTACCCATCACAAAAAGAATGTGTCGTAGAATGTACAAGAAAATGAGTGGAATTAGAGCAGGTTTTATATTCCGTTTAATCATTCAGACAATCATACAGTTTTACGCTTGACACGATCCAAATATCCACATGAAAGAGTTAGTGCATATTTTGTGCAATAAAATGTTTCATGAAAAGCGGCATCAAAAGTAATGCAAAGAGACCGTAATTTTTTCAATAGTTTCAGCCTCAAATTTGTAAAACTTTTCCATAATGTTCAGGAATTAAAAAAAACTTCGTAAGTTTTACGAAGAACCTTTGTTGGACGACCGGTTTCTTCGAATAGTCGACCTGATGATGTCAACAATACGACGAAATCGGTCGTCCAATTAATTATCTTTTAATAAACGCAGTTTAAATATTGGGAAAATCGAAATTGGAAGAGATTCAATTGGTAATCGCGAGGGAAACTTTTTTTGACGGCAAAACCTTGCTTGGTAATCCAAAAACCCGCTTTTTCTCAATTTTGTTTTAACAAATGCGACGAACTCTTGATAATTCTCCCGCTTTTTTGTATCAATCCCAGAAACAAACCATCAAAAGTTGAAAATTCTATACCATGGAAACCTCTCACTTTTGTTTGTGTACCTTCTACTGGTGAGCAAGTGTTAAACCAAATAATTCCTACGAACGAATTCGATAAGGTTACACGGAAGCGTGTGCCGTTCGCCCAAGTGCTTAGTGCGCACTTGGTGGTGTTGACCAGTGTACAACAGGTAGGGTTCTGCTCTCGGTTGAGTTTTTAGCGCTGCACCTTTCCAAGTAGCCAGCGGAGTCACATCGAAAGATCGCCACCATTGGGGATTCTTATCACGCTTGAGGGAGCGGTTTCCAGAAGAAGTGACTCACCTTATTCTTTTGAGAGTAATCAGTTGCGCATTGGCATTTTCCTTTGGTGGGCACAATAGCATGCAACTAAATTCATATTTGGTGTCCAGTTTTCGCGTAAGTTATGTTAGAAAACAGATTATCTAGACCCAAAGCATTTGAGTCCTATGATGGCCAATCGTTTACGTATATAAAGTTAATTGAGGTTTTTGGATTGATTCATTTTGTGAAAAGTTAGTCAAATTTTGACATTTGTGTTTATTTTGTAGCGACATTCCCTCAATCTTATCCCCACAACAACTTATTTTTGAAAATATTTTTATAAATATAATGCTTGTAATAACAGTTATCGAAGACTAAATGAGTATTTTTGCTGTAGGTATGTAGCAATTTTGCAAAAATGCATGCTAGACGTGTGTTCGTACTGATATTGAAAGGGAAACCAAAAGAATGTTCCGAGAAGTCTTAGTTTTTCTTAAATTACTGCTATCATCTTTCATGGTTAGCCTTTTCTTACTTTGGGTCCGTTTTCCGTCATTATCTCACGTGATTTCGACAGTGAATTGAGGAGAATGTAATGCGACAAGATTGAATTGTTGTATTTTCAAATCAAGAGAAAATACCTTTCGACTAAAATTACATCAGAAATCTGAAGAATAATGCCAATATTTACAAAAAGATTAAACTTCCATTGTTTAACTACCAAGAACGGTTTATCGTTCCTTGCTACAAGTGCTCAGGCAATGAACTAGGATTACTTGTTATGCTTAACTTGGCCGATTTACAAATAGGTTTTATTAGTGTAGAAATTAAAAGGTATGAATGTTAAAGTTTCATTTTGAAAGATCTTAGGTTTTCCCGGCATGCTTGTTGGATAAAGTTCTCCCGGGTGTTGCACCGGGTAAGCAGCTCCATATCTCCCCCTATATATCTAGGGAGGTTGAAATTTCATTATTTTTTTCTACTGGAAGCATATTAATCCTTTGAAAAAAGCGAATGAATTTCTTTGCTTAACAAGCCGTGCGTTAAAAAATTGGACACAGAAATACAAAAAAATAGTGCCATCTTATGGCATAATCATCAGTATTTCCATGTCGCTAAAGGGTTGAGAATATATCTTTTGTACGTAATTCGGTATGAGGAAGCGACTATAGAGATCCAGGAGCCGTAGAAACAATGCCGATCATGCGTTATTTTTTGAAAAATATTTGTATGTGATCTATTATCAAAATTCCGGGGAATGACACCACCGAACCGTATTCCTGCCTGTGATCAGATAAATATGTATTTTCATGTTTAATTGAGCTTATTTATGTTGATTTGATAGAATGAAATGTTTTTATTTCCTCTTAGAGAGATGGTTAATCTAGCATAGTTAGTTAGGACATGGCTATTGAATCACATTTTGGACAGAGAAGCGATACCGTGCGCTTTTGTCAGACCATTGAGATACTGTTTTGGATCATGCTACTTTTATGTATTCTTAAGCATTCTGAAAAGGTAGTTATTGTCTGCGGTTGACGTATGTACGAGTGCATTGAGTAATTAGGAACCTTCAACATAACTGTGCCATTTACACTACTCAAATATGAGGAATCTAATGAATACGAATTCACCAGTGTGTTGTTGTTAAAAATTGTTACGATAAACATAGCAGTGTTACTAAATTGTTTAGGGAATTTGGGTGGGAACCTCTATCCGATCGAAGGGAAAAAGATGATTAAATCTTTTGCGAAAGTTTGAGGTAGACTATTTTTAGCCGGACGTTCAACATATTTTGCCAGAGACGAACTATTATGGTAGAAAAGATCACGGACATAAGATTTAGGAAATAGTCTGCAGAACCGATAGATTTAAAATGTTATTTTTTCCTCATACAATCAGGGGCCATAATAGTTGCGATAGATCATACCTAGGATACTGTGACCTTGCCTAGGTAAAATAGGTTTTTGCACTTGTGCTAAATATCTTAACATCATTATTAACCTCTAACCTCACGTGCAATTTCCAGCGTGATATAGCTCTTGCATGATTTGGTACCTTGTAGATTTATAAATAAACAGATAAATATATTTATCTGTCGCAGTATTTACATCTACATCTACGTCATACCCTGCAAGCCACCCAAAGGGTGTGTGGCAGGGGGTGCTTCCACACCAGGAATGCATGAATGATACGGTAGAACACCGACATTACATTGAAACCCGCGTACCACACGTGCAAAGCGCCAATTAAAAATCTAATTACCAAGAAACATTCTATCGTTAATCGTTCCAACATGCAAGGGATACAAAAACTACTACTACATATTCAAAATATCATGCATAAATAAGAACATCAATATTTACATCATGCATAAATAAGAACGTAGAGTAAATAATACAAGTTATTTTTTAACTTTGTGGTATTCCATTTTAATGTATCAGATGATTTAATGGTAACTTTTACAAAAAACCACAATTTATTATAAATGTATCAGATGATTTAATGGTAACTTTTACAAAAAACCACAATTTATTATAAATTGTGGTTTTTTGTAAAAGTTACCATTAAATCATCTGATACATTAAGAACGTAGAGAATACAAAGAAAAAGATTTACTGTCTGCCTATTGTCACAATTCGAACTAATCATGACGACGATCACAGCTGTTATGGTCCCGAATGGTACGCGGAAAAAATGACATTTTATACCTATCGGTTCTACAATCTAGCTCTCTAATTTTATTGGCGCTATCTAATCTGCCAGGCAGTACGAGGGGGTTAATAGTATGTTTTTTACGTCGTCAGAGAAATGATTTTCCTGAAATTTAGTTAGGTGGTTAAGCCTATAATTTAATCTACGCTGTGATAGCGATTCCCATCCTAATTCTTCTAACAGTCCCGACACACTAGCCAACTTATCGTAGCATCGTTTCACAAACCTAGCTCCTCTTCGCTGCACGCGATCTAACTCTGATAGCAACCCCGCTTCGTATGGATTATAATTATAATTAGGAGTCGTATTTTAAGTTGTGTACTGCATGATAGCATGTTCTTACTCTTGATCGGGCACTGTTATCTTGACTGCTTTTGGCCTGCGCTTGGAATTCCGGGGGAGCGTTCGCAGTTTGGATTTCAGCTGGGATGAGGGCTTAGTGCCTGAATCACCCCGTGCCGCACACTCTAGTGGTGGCTTGCCCGGTACTTCGTAGATGTAGATGTTTGTTGTTCTGCAGGCGGTCAAGCTTCAGTGCCGACTCACGGGATTTTCCGCAATGCACTCCTCAAGCCCACTTCTTCGAATTGATATGGCCCAGTTTGCTTAGCTCCTTCTCGTCTTGCCTGGCGGCAATAGACTCGAGATAACACTTACCCGCTCGCCGGAAGGGAAGCAGTGAACCATTCGCAAATGCCTCTCTAGGAATCTAACCTTTTTCGTGCTCACTCTGGGTTAATCGAGTTATATTGGATTGAATCGACTCCGGACTTTTCATTAGAATGTCTTTTAGTGTAGTTAAGTTTTTATTTAGTCATGACAAAGGCAATAGTCGGATTTTATTGTACATTTTAGTTGTTAGAAGCATGAGGTATATATAATAATTTTGACTACGCATCATTTTTGTCTCTATTGCCAAACGTCTGTGTAATCACTAAGCATACATGTTTGAGGCTTCTTCCAAGTTGAATCTGTCCTCAGACAGGTTTAAACTGAGCAGCTCCCTCCATGCTCGTCTATCCTGTGCTGCCTCCCTCGACTCTACGTAACTCCTGCCATTCATAATATCCGTCAACGTATTATTTTTTCGTCTACCTCTCCCTCTCTTTCCCTCGATCTTCCCTTCTAATATTCTTTTCAGCGGGCAGTCTTTCCTCTGGAGGTGTCCCATCCAGTTCCTCTTTCTTATCGTTCTTAAAATATTCCTTTTCTCATTCATCCTTGTCAGCACTTCCACGTTCCTCACTTTAGCACTCCATTTTAATCTTTCCATTCTTCTCCATGGCCACATTTCAAAACCTATAAGATATTTCTCCTCTTTCCTCCGGACTGTCCATGTTTCTGCTCCATAAAGCGCGACATTCCGAACGAAACATTTAGCAAATCTTTCCCTTAGGCCTACGTTGATTTATTTGGCCAGAAGTAGTTGGTTGACTTTACTGAAGGCTACCTTTCCCTGTGATATTCTACTTCTTATTTCCCCCATACAGCTGCCATTGCATGTTATAACACTTCCGAGGCATCTAAAGATTGGTACTTGTTCTAGCCTTTTTCCATGAATGGTGGCATTTAGAAGTCCTTTTCCTGCCTTCATTACTTCAATTTTCCCAATGTTTGAGGCTTAAACTCGACAAATTTTGTGTAAACCGAGACTTAACTCGGTACCTTACCTGATTAAAGCCCGCGGAGCTAAATCGAAGGAACTAGATTCGAGTCTCGGGCGAGGGGAATGGTTGTTTACCTGGAGATTTTTATTTATCGTCGTCGTCCTGAAAACGTTTTCACAATCGATAAATGCACAGTTTTTGCTCTCTATGGAACAGGTTGATATATTTTAGCGCTCACTTGCGAGTGCTGCATTTCATGTCCTATTCTTTTGATGATTGTTAATGCATACGCTTCTAAAAATTTAATGAGAAATAAAAATTCAATTTGACAGCCCAGTGTTTCTACAGAATAACATCAGTGAGGGTATGTTATTGCCTTGCAACCTCTTGATTTGCCCCATCTATCCATATTGTAACGAAACCGGCAGGATAACTGTCATTGTGTGGAAACATTACGTTGAAGGTTGTCATATTTGTCTCGCCCTGTTCGTATTTCAATTACAACGAGTTTAATAACTAAGTATTTGGTTCGAATACAATTCCATTAATAAAAAGGCCTTTATAAATTCTGTCTCTGATGAATATTTATGTTTCTATTAATTACGTTACCAGTGATGTTCTTCATTTTGCGTTTTAGGCTAAACTAACATCAGTCACTCGTGTTATTCTTCCTCAGCTGCCATCCTTACTGATATATAAAAATGTAATGATGTCTGTCTGTTGCTCCATCACGCATAAACTACTAGACTGACTGTGCTGAAATTTGGCACGTAGATAGAAAATATATTTGGTTGTAATTTAAGCTATATTAAAAAGCCCTCGGGGCCCCCAAAGGTCCCCCCGTGGTGGTCCATGCCATGCGTTAGGTTTGGTTCAGTGGTTACATTTTTTGCTTTCCAAAAGTACTTGCACTCAAGATAGAGGGCTGGAATTTTTTTATCGAATGGCCGAATAATTGAGTTTTATAATTCTTAAATAAACCTTAACCGCACCGCAATTGCAGTACGTGCCTCGGAATGGTGTAGAATGAGTTGCTACAAACTTCAAGATTTATTCGAGCCGCTTTCAAATTGTATTTTCAAATCTAATTTTCAAGAGGAGTATGACTTACTTACTTATTATGCTTCCTTTTTTATATTTCCAATGAAAATGGAAGCCAGTATGTAATAAATATCCCGGCAGCTACTAAAGATAATGTATAAATTATGCTTTGATTGGTTAATGTTTTTGAAATGTCGTAAATTTGTTTGTAATTTTGTTTGCTTTCAGTTTAAGGGGATTTTCTTATATTCGAGCCTCCATCTGTCATACAAGTTGATAACGGAAATGAATTTATCTGAAACATGATACAGCAAGTGAGAAATGTGTATCGCCGCCCTGTTATAGCTATGTTAGCGTGCTTTTTTAGGCGTGGCGCTGGGGATTAATGACGCTCGCTGGCCCTAGGAATTCTGATAGGAGCCGTAACTTGAAAGAAAAACACATTCTTGAAGGTTTGTATGTGCTTAATTATCCCGGTATCTTTTTAGATAAAAGTCGATCTTGTGTCATTCTATAAGTTACGGCTATGTTAGTTACTGTTTACGAACTTGACGGGGAGTACAAAGGAGACCCAAAATAAGTGCTTGCGCAAAATAGAAAAAACTATTGAAGCTGCTTCAAATCACTATTTTAGTAAGCAATCTATCATGGGGGTCCTTGGGACTCTGAGCCCTTCTTTTATAGATTTTATTTCTCCGTGCTAGCATGGGCCTGCAGGAAAATGTGATATTTAAATGTCTAGAGGCGTAAATATCCTTTGAAAAATCAAATCTCTTGTTGTCAAGGAAATATGCTTTTGTTGATTTCAGAGAAAAATGTGAAATTTTTCTGTTAAAATCATGATTTTCAAACAAAAACGAAGGGTAAAAGAAAATCGATTTAATGAATTAGAAACTTCATTTATTCAGCCATCCGATAAAAAAATCCCAGCCTTCTCTCTTCAGTGAAAGTACTTTTAAAAACAAAAAAATGAAACCACTGCACCGAACGCAACATAGACCACCCGGAGGGAGGGGGCTTCGATGACCCTGAGGACTTTTGAATGTAGCCTTTGTTACAACCAGATATATTTTCTATCTACATGCAAATTTCTGCTCAATCGGTCCCGTAGTTTTTGCGTGATGGAGCAACAGGCAGACAGACACCATTACATTTTTATGTATTAGCAAGGATGAAGGGGCTCCACCGAGTAACGCCAGATACATTGTCTTATATGATTACCCAAAATTGTTTAAACATGGTTAATTACTTTTCGTCTATGCTCTTCGACTGCAAGTGAAGGTATGTCTTTTAAAAAACCTCCTTTACCCCTTTTTGTCATAGATTTTTGCTCTCATAGAATATATTAACGTATTTTATGTGATGTTAGGCCATATAATTCGGTTGAAAAGTACATGAAGACTACTTTTAAATATAATTCTTAGCTTCTCCCCTCACCCACTGTGGTTTATTTCCTCACCGATATCGTTTCAAGGAGAAGGAGTAAAGTAATTGAAGAGTAAACGTAAGAATGGAAAGTGAAATCTCAGGTCGTGACATTGGAACCGAAATGCCTAACTAGAGGGCGTATCCGTTTCTGACTAACGCTAAGTAAGCACTGAGGGACTTTCATTACCCACGTGCCTCAAAGCAGAAACAATTTGGCAGAGTTCCACGAATTTTTTCGACATTAAAGTTTTTGCCAGAGTTATCTTTATGCAGTTGCGTACATTTTCCGTGGAACTTGAAAATGTGTAGCTGGTGGAAATGGACGGATAACTCCGCAGCGTTGTTGTTTGTTGGCACGGGCTGTGGGAAAGACCTGCCGGCAGCAACTCGTTGACGCTGGAATGAATAGAACAAGATATCGTTAGGGCATCGGAATTTCGACATTTTTGAGTATGTAATAATAATCTACTTTCAACATTACAAAATTTGTAAATTAAAGACGAAACAAAAAATTGTAAATAGCAGAAGTTACTGATTTTTACTTAAAAACTTATAAGATCGAGAGTAAAAGTAGCCGCAGGCACGTCACTCTTTTCAAAACAAAACAACTGCGGAAGCTTTACGTGAATGATTTATCCATGGAAGTGTTCATGAATTTATCTGGTAGCAGACCTTGCTGCCTCCTATCGTGAAAAATTCGCAGCAGGAGAAACAGGAATTAAATACTAACGGCACTGAACGGGCTGCGCAAAAACGAAAACGTATGGTTTTTTATTTAGGTCTAGCAGACGGAGTATGGAACAATGCTTGGATTGGGCTGTCTCGAAAACCAGAAGATATTCTGCCTTCGGCTCTTGGTCTATTTGCATATTCATGGTACGAATGCATGTATTAGTTCCATGTGTATATTCACCTCGCCATATTTTCAACGCTTCCATTCGTGAGTAGTGTACTTAGCGCATCATGCTAAACCGCGAACATTTTTAAGACACTCCATGTTAATAATTTAGACAGTTTAGTATAATTTAAGTTCTTATTTGTAGTAGTATTACTTCCGTTTAGCGAACTTCGACAGCTAACGGCCATTATGTCCAACCTTGCAGGCATGAACTCAAGCACTCGAAACGAATTGGATGATCACTCATCCAAAATGGAGCGGGAATCGATGTTTTTCGATCGAGGCAATCCGTTGCCATGCTCCATATCTCTGCTCCGAGATTTCTTTGGGTGAAATGATATCACCAGCCATTTTTGTGATTCATTGTATTTTGTTAGCTGTGTTATTTTTGTCATAAAATTTGTGCCGCTGAATGGCACACATTATGTTGACCGCTTTGATTACATATGTAAACTCCACCTCAATATACCTATTGTTTCGCCTTGTACAATGAATCAATCGAATGCGTTATCTTATCTGATGTATTACGCGATCGTTTAGCGTACGATGCGTCGCTGCTTTCATTGCTGACCGAATGAAACGTATTTTTCTTGTAAAACTTTTCAAAACAATTTAAATTCTTTCGTCAAAGATAATACAATTTAATAATGAATAAAATCAATTAGTGTCTTTTTAGCTCGCCCAAAAAAGAATTTAAGTGGCAGTAAATGTGTTAATTTGTTCATTCTCCTTCCCGGGTCAAATTAACCGCCTATCCTTAATGATGCAAATGAATTCTGTTACTCCGTCTCCTCTCCTAGTAACAATTTACTATTACGAATACGCAATTTCTTCCTCGATTATTATAAGCTTAAGGTCGTCTAATTTATGGTGGGTAGATCCCAATAATGCTGCCCGTACTATGTTGAGCCCGTACTAATCGATTTATCCATCGATTGTATTGATTCCCTTACCGCCTCTACGTGCTCTTTTTGTTCATTATTCCATTGAACTTCATAGCTTCTTGTACAATCGTTAAGATGGGTTGTGAATATTATCAGCATTTAAGTCGGCTTTGGATTGTAAATACTGTCGTGAACGTGTTGCTGACACTTTCCTACCCTTTCAGTGAAATGCAGTCACGTTGGGAGCGTTGCCCACCATATGCTGTCTTCTCCTCTTTACTACTTGATGCAGTCTTCCCCTTTAACCTGAGCCTTTTCATTCTTAAGGTAGCGAATCGCGCAGGCGACCATACAACTAGGTTCCGCTACCGCTATACCGCGACTCATCACTACTCATAAGCGTAGTGTATGTCGTCTTAACTCAGTAATTATTGCTTTCGAGTATACTTTTGATCCGTGCAGACCGGCTACTGACGCAATGCATGTGGTGCCTATTTACTGCACCTTGCTCATGTGGGACGGATGCCACACCAATAGTCAATCATCGCCGAGTGATATGGTTGTATCTACATCTACGTCATACCCTGCAAGCCACCCAAAGGGTGTGTGGCAGGGGGTGCTTTCGCACCAGGCATGCATGAATGATATGGTAGAACACCGACATCACAAAAACCCGCGTACCACACATGCAAAGCGCCAATTAAAAATCTAATACCCAAGAAACACTCTATCTTCAATCGTTCCAACATGCAAGGGATACAAAGACTACTACTACAGATTCAAAATATCATGCATAAATAAGAACATCAATATTGACATCATGCATAAATAAGAGAGTAGAATATATAATGAGAAAGATTTACTGCCTGCCTATTGTCAATACTCGAACTATTCATGACGACGATCACAGCTGTTATGGTCCCGAATGGTACGCGGAAAAAATGACATTTTATACCTATCGGTTCTACAATCTAGCTCTCTAATTTTATTAGCGCGATCTAATCTGCCGTAGTACGTCTGTATATAACGTTTAGTACCTCGAATTTCGAGTCCGGTTGAAAAAATAGGGAGGAAAGCTAGGATCTTGTTGTTCATTAGAAATATAACACTTTTTTCCATTAGTAGGCTGAATCTGAATGAAATGACTTTATGATACACTTTGTGGTACACTTTATGGCACACCCGTGAATGCGAATTATGTATAGTCAGAAGGGACGCTCTAACAAACGCCAAAATCTTAAATTTGAACTTTCGTGACTTTTCGGTTATTACTTTCCTACGTTGACCTCTGAATGCGGATTGAACTCAATGCGGTCTGACGAATGTGACATTGAATGAACCGTGCGATCTAGCCTTGCGTATGACGACGACCTTCGGGTTGAAGACTGGTTTTTTTCATGTTCTCCTCGTCTGCATAATCTCCCCCTTCTGCTCCTGTTGTCGAAGCAATCAATTTATGCGCTCGAGTTGAAAGCTTTACCGTGGAGAAACGTGTGGGATGATTTCAATGGTAAACGAATCGCCGCATATCCCGTGGTATCCTAAGAATGCCCTATTTATAGCCGAAATCCATTTGTATTGCCGTTTCCGGATATCGGCACTTGTACTTAAAAAAACTACGGAAGTAAATTATGGTTTACTGAATAGGTGAACATTTTCGTAAATAAATACAACTTCATTGATTATAGGTGGCGATACCTAAAGAGTATGTAATAACATTATAACTTGGTTAGCAATGAAAGCCTTATTTATTAGTGGAAAAATTCGTATCTTCACTCCGTCGTATTTTTGAAATTCCTCTCATTATCGCTGGAATATTTTTAACCCTCTATACACCGATTTTTTCGTCCACCATGTGCAATCATTTTACATGCTACCCTCACAAGTGGGAGAAGCAGGAACTTAAAGCTTCGAATGAGAGATATTTTAATTTCCAAGCTGTAGAATTGATGCCACAAAGGTGTATAGGCGTAATGAAACCTAATCAGAGACAAAAAGAAAAATTCTTCAATATGTTACTTCTGAGTTACACAGCGTGATAGAAGGCTAATTGAAGGTAAGTTAAGAGTGGCGACTTCAAGAAAAGGATAATGTTTCCGCGTTATTCAAGCGTTATATTTTATGATGATGGAAAATATTAGATTAGTTATGAATGTACGTCGAGTTTCATACGCTGGAAGGGGCATGCTTTTATTTGAATTCTCTACAGCCGCGTTTTTCTGAGGTAAACCCTAAAATTTGAGTGCATCTGTGAATTGACTTTGCGTTTTTGACCGGCTTCCCATCCCAAGGTCTCCGGTTCGTGTCCTGGTGGTGAGGCGAATATTTTTCAGTTTAATACTTGTCCCCAACTGTCTGTTGAGAACTCTTATTCAGTTGGTTGGAGCGATTTTAGTTCATGTACAGATTTTAGTGGAACTTTTCGTACGCTTTCTCTCTAATAATATGTTTAGATGAAAGCGAAAAAATTGCATGTTACCATTTTTGGTTTCTTGGCAATTGAATGCTATTTTAACACGTAGCGTTATGACGCGTGACGCATATACCTTGAAATGAGTCGATTATACTTATGTGTACAGATTTTCTCCTAAACGCGAAAACATACGTATCGTGTTATTATAATGGTTGCTAGTAAGTATCAAGTTTTCAAGCCGAATAAAAAACGCGTATAAATGACTTTGCTTAAATTTCTAATTCCGCGCTGTAAACCCAAATCATAACAATGCTTTAATTAAGGCGAACATTTTAAATATAATTCTTGCATTGGTAATTTTACAACATGTGTATTTATTTCCAACATATAAATTGATATACTCAAGTGGAGTGCGGTCCATGATTTATTTTCGACTGAAAAGTCATTAATATGTGAACTCATCGACTCACGATTCGCCCTCCAACCACCTTAATGCCCCTTTTACATTACTAGGGTTGGAATGATAGTTGATATGGCGGATTAACTAACTTGTGTTTACACGGCATTCTTTAACACTTGTCATCATGCTGGTGGCCTCTGGTGGAGAGTCAAAAAGGTGACGTAGTCCACAGCCCAACAAACATCGCAAGTTGCTTTTCGTTTGTTTCAAGGGCTCTGGGCTAAATTCACGACACCTGCATGGGCGATAAAAAGGATTGAATATGCAAATGTTTCGCACGGTTAGACTTCTTATTTATTAGTATTTAACTATATACTTATCACTTCATATCTATACATTACTTCATGCATCGAAAGATGAAAATTGAGAGTATAAATTTCATTAATAGAACGGCATGTCACTTTGCTGCACTTCATCATTAAGATACTCTGAGAATATTACGTTATTATGTTTTTGCACTCTTTTATGACGGATAAAAACAATTCAGCGTGTTATCTTGACATGCAAGATGTATAAACAAGTTCCATTTCGAGTCCTTGCAACAATATATGCAGCGGAATTAACTACTTTTTCTTCCAAGTTCTGCCTACGACCCGTCCTCGCTTGCACATTTAAGGTTAATTTTGAACTTAAAATACGGTTTATCATTCACTCGTGCATTTAAATGAATCAAGCAACTTGGCACTGACGCTGGAATACGGAAGATGACATAAGAAACTCTCGTAATACCTTGTAAGATTCAAATTAAAGCTACATGTGGACTGGATCACTTAACTACTATTCTAGCTAACCTGCGTTCACACGAGTTAAAATGATGGTAACCAGCGCCAACCCTAGTAACTTCAGCGTGGTTAAAAAGTTGACTAGGGATAGCGCCAACCTGCGTTCACACGCCGAACTTTTACTAAGGCTAGAGTTAACCTGGTTAGATAGTGATGTAAACAGGGCATAAGGGAAGTGCTCCGTTACTTGTGTATGTGTGTTGAAAAGAGACCTTGCCCATGTGGGGGGGAATGAACCGCGCTCCCTCGATACCAAGGCCGGCTCTACCAACTCCCTTCTCGCTTCCATTCCTTTATAGACACGGACCGAGTGCTCCTTTTTTCTTTATCAGTTTCGTTTTTCGAAATACTTGACCTGGTTTTGTTGACGTCACGCCAACGACCGTGGGTCGAGGAGGCTGGCGATCGAAATGCCCCGGCTTGTTTTCATTCCTTTCACTTTACGCCGTTGAGTTTTCGACTCGCCCATTCGCCACCCCCATGCTCTCCAACACCTCTCCACGCCGCGTTTTTCGTCGTATACTGATTCACTCCTCACTCGCCACGATGTCCATTAACCACGCCACTACGCAGGCGCTCGTCCGCTCGTGTTTTTTTACTAGCTAGTGATGCAGGCTTTTCTTTCTAACCTTCAGGGCGAGGTAGAAAATACCGTCGGAATGATTTTAATGAGGCCTGAAATTTGCCGTCAAAATTAATGAATAAATTTGGTCCGCTGACATTTTCCGTGTTAAGTGTTTTGACTAAACTGCGTCATTATCGCGTGCAGACCAGCCCATCTTGAATACTGGTAGCGGAACATGGTGGCTGTTGCTTAGAAGGCTACAGTAGAAAAATTCATTGTCCACATACTAGCTCGGCAAGGGGGAGTATGCTAGTTTCCGCGTGTTTCGCAAACATTTCGTTGCCAGATTAAAAACACTCAGTTTGTTAAGCATTCTTTCTTTCTTTTTATCTTTAACTAGTTTTTTGTCGAACTCTTGTTAGCGCTATCTGCTTATTTTGATTCTAATTATTTATGATCGTAAACTTTGTCGTGAAACGCTCTGCTAACACTTTCCCGCCCTCTAAAGCAAACTGCTGTGATGGTAGTATTGCCTACCACGTTTTAGCCTTCTCCCTCCACCCTTTCGTTTATACTTTCCATGCTACACTTCTTCCTGATGTTCACACTTCGCGCTTACGATAGCCACCAAGTTTCTCTATCACCTTATGAGTATGTACTTAATGATGACGTTGTTTCTTTTAAATCCATCGCGTTAAAATAAGTAATTTAAGTAGAATATTACAGAAGTACAAATTTTTGGAAATGGATTTCTCCCGGGAGTATTTCTCAAAACCGTGTAATGGCCGGTTGCTAGAAAATTTAGTTATGGAATCAATAGTTGTGTTACCCATGAAGTTATAGATCTCATAAAAATATTCGGGTTGCAGGAGCGCATCTACTAATTACATAACTCATAGTAAATAGCTTCGAATATTTGATCTGTTCTTCTACCGCTGGATAAAATTTATAAAATCATAGACTATTTATTATTGCTAATGAACATAATAATTAGTCATAAGAGCAAATTTAGTGGTCATTTGTCTATGCCATAAGTTATGAAACTAATAATGTTATCGCATGTTTCTGTCGCACTTATTGAATGATTGGCAGTTTCAGGCGTAACTTTGTGAAATTTGTTATCCTTATAATGATAACTCGTAAATTTGTGATACCGCATATCCTGAAAATTATATTGAACGTCGAAACCCGGATCGTTCCAAATAAAGATTTGTGGAAACACAGAGTTACGAGTTATCATTATTCTTATTGAATGGTTTATAATTACCGCGACAGATAAATAATTCTACAAGGTACTGAATCATGCAAGGGCTATATCACGCCGGAAATTGCATGCGAAGTTAGTTACTAATAATGATGTTAGGATATTTAGCGCACGTGCAAAAACCTATTTTACGTAGTTAGGGTCAAAGTATCCTAGATATGATCTATCTCAACTATAATGATCCATTATTTCTGCGTGGAAAAAATGACATTTTAAATCTATCGATTCTGCAGTCTTTTTCCTTAATCTTATGCCTGTGATCGTTTCTACCGTAATAGTTTGGCTCCAGCAAAATATGTTGAACGTCCGCCAAAGAATGGTCTACATCAAACGTTCGTGAAAGATTTAATCTATATTTAAGTCATATGCTTCTTACGTGGGAATTCCCCTTGAAGCATAACGCAATATTAGTTTGAATGCTGCTTAAATAAAATTCTGATCCTGATCTTGTTTAGAAATTACTATTCGGAGCATTCAAGAATGCGAAAAATATTCAGAAATAAAGAAACATTTATAAAATGAGCAGAAGGAAAGATTTTTTTTGAGTGAAGAAGTTGACCATGGAAAGGTTCCAAGGTAAAAAAGATAAAAATCAAGTTCAAGTTGACCGAAAGTAGCAAAAAGAGGCATTGTGACAAGATGAAAGGATATTTAAGATCAATACATCAACAAATCGTAAAGGATTAGATATCGGCTCCAGGACCCTAGATGGGCGTTACAGAAATAAAAAAACCGTGATCTGTTAAAAATCTCCGCAAAATCTGGTTTTATTGACTTTCTTGTCTCCTACTTATATCTTTTTAACCTGATAGTTCTTCTTTTTCATTTTTCTACCTACCTAACGTATTTGTCCTTTGGTTATCCGCGCTGTACTTACCCGTCTACCATGCTCCTTGCGAGTTAATTACACCAAACGGTGTGCTCATTCCACCGCGTTTTTATCTTTCCCAACGAGTGCGCCTCGTAGTTTTATTCTTGTCTATTCTTCAGATATTTCCTCGTAACTGATTTTACCCCCCAACTTGTTCTTCAGTATCTGTGTTCGCTCTGGTTAGGCCTCACCTCGAATACGTCGGGAGCATTTGGGACCTTGATAATAAAGATTTCCCAAAAAATTAATAAAAATACAAAGAAAAGCTGCACGCTTCGTCAAAAACTGCTACGAGCGAACATATAGTGTCTCACAACTTTTAGAGGGATTAAGGTGGAAGCCCCTGGAGACCCGGAGGCAACATGCTTGGCTTAGTTTACTTGATTCAGAACTGGTGTGTTTGAGAGCTACACAGGATATTATCATGACGCTTCACTACATCTCTAGGTCCGACAGATGCGATAAAATAAGAGAGGTACATTGCCGAACAGAGTGGTACAAAAACTCGTTCTTTTCGCGCGCAGTGAGCGACCACAATTAAATTGAGATCCATTGAATACACTTCCATGATACACGTCACCGTTTCACCTCCCAAAACCTTACATCTTTACACGGCTGGTGACCTAACACCCCCTGCTGCACGCCCATGCGGCGGCTCTAAGTGTAGTGTGTAGATGTCTTTTAAATTAAATTTCAGAAGTGATCTAATCTGATCCGTGTTTTTGGTCTATTGATCCATCGTCTCTGATCCTTGGGTTGAGACTTACTCGGGGTATTTTTTCCAAATTTTCTCCTATAATATAGTTGAGCGAGATATTTCTCATGTCATATTGGTCACCGTATTCGTAACTCGTTTTTTTTACCAAACGTCTGGATAATTATCTAAAAATGTGTTAATGAGGCTTTGTTAATTAGCTCGTCATTTGTATTACGTCGTGCCATGGAAGGCCTTCATGCCGACTTTTTTTCGTAATTATAAAACATTACTAGATTAATTATGATTTTTTTATAATGGAGGAAACATATTAACCACGTACGGTTATATGTGACGATTCTGCTTCTCTGCTTCATTTCAGGGCTTCTGTGTGGAGCGCACTACCGTAGTTATATTTTTTTGTAATTATGTATCTAGAAAATTGTGTGTCAAGTTACTGGTATTTTGGTATCATTTAAAAAGGAAGGTAATTTTCTCTAGTATGAGGCCACATTCGTGAAATTTTATGCCTTGTTATATCCCTCTCGGGTTGGTCGGTTATTTGGGGAGGCGACCGACAGCTGAGGTCATTTGCGTCATTGAGGTCGGGTGGGTAGGTCGGTAACGGAAGGCTTATCGTGGAATGAAGGAAGTGTGGAGAGAAACCCGGCGTCGGAATTAGCCTACTCTTAACGAAAGACGTTAAGGGGACAACGGCTTAACGTGTCATCCGACGGATGAAGCACTGAACTTGAAGTGCCCTAGACACCCAAGCAAGGATGGGGCTTCCTCTGAAAAATATCCACCTCCGCCGGGATTTGAACCCTGGCCATCGGCTACATCTACAGTATACCGTGCGAGCCACCTTCAGGGCGTGTGGCAACAAGTGGTCCAGTGTCCTTGATCCTCGAGTTGTGACCTATTCTGATGTTTTTCCCCCCCAAAATCTTTCCCGTTACTCCAGCTTCTTTTTCTCCCGGCGAGCGACGGCAAGTCGCGGCGGATCGCTTCCCTTCCTCACCCGTGGCCTACGTGCGTATCGAGCGGAGAAGGGAGGGCTCTGTCACGAGTGTGGCTATGCGCATTTATTTCTGGATCTTCGGGAGCTTTTTAGAAGAGAACTCTTTCCCCCGTCCTCCCTCCCCTCTCTCCATAGTCCTCTCCCTTTTTAAATACTCCGTCCTACTTCCCCATGCCTCTTTCACCCTCGGTTCCATTTCCTTGGCAGCGGTGCAAGTCCTGTGCCCTGGGGGACACATCGCCACCAATACCACCGGCCGTCCGCGCCCTCCACACCTCATCTCCCCGTTTCCGCGGCCACATCACCGCCTTTCGTGTGTCCACGGAATGCCCTTTGATTTATTTCGCATATTTTCGCGCCATCTGGATGATCTCAACGTCTACATAATGCTCTGAAAGCCGTTGTGGGGGCATGTGCTAGAGCATCGGACGTGAAGAAGGGAGAGAATTTAACCATCTATCCGCCGATTTTTTTGTCCACCTTGTGCATTCATTTCACATGTTTCCCCACTCGTGGGAGAATCAGGAATTAAAAGGTACGAATGAGGGATATTTTCTTTGCCAAGCGTTACAATTGATGTCGCAAAGGCGTATAGACGCAAAGAAACCTAATCAGAGACAAAAAATAAACTTCTATATGTTTCCTCCAGGTCGCTCAACGTGATAGAGGGTTAAGAAAATGAACTGTTAAATGAAGTGGTTCAAATTGAGATATACATCGAGGGATTTTGGTTTGCCTTTTTTTCGCTTCATTAACGATGTGTAAGAAGAAGTAATTCGTGTACTTGTCCTTGTACGACGGTGTTTATCTCTTTATTTTGTCGCTGTTCTGCGTGTTGAGTCTACTTCACTCATCAACATTCACTCCTATTTATTTCGCACCCACCCTGGTTTCGAAACATTGCGTCAATGTTAAGGACTTTGCTTATAAAATATCGTGACGAAACTGTGGTCGGTTGTAAATTAATTAGGGTGATTTACGAACTACGTTTATTCATTACTAGTAAAAGATTTTATAAAGATAAATACGTTTTGTAGTGCTTTCATTTTTCCCTTTCCTCAGTTCTGCAGATCTAGTGTGGGATAAAATGAAAATCTTGGTGTATATGTGAAACTTGTATGATCAGAATTTTTTCTATTATTTTAACCCAAAGTGTAGCCTCCTAGTTTCTACCAGCTTGCCCTTATAAATACTGGTATACTTTATGCTCACTAGTTGAGTTTCAAAGCTAAGCACGCGGCTTAGTGATGTTCTTGGTTCGCGTATTATATTTTTCTGTTCTGGTTCCAAAATAGTTGCTGCGTAATCGCGATTAAATATAATTAGAGCGATGAATTGATACGTACGTTCTCTTCTCTTCCTTGAGTTTGTGAGACCTGGTCATCAATCCTTGCAAATCGAGGAAATAAACCACTCTGATACTAAACTGAATTCACCACTCCCCCTCTGGCTGCAAACAGAAGATAATAGGTTATTGACGTCTCGGGTTTCAATTGTGTTGTATTTGTGGAGTCCCGTAAAAGAACGTGATGGGACCGCTTACTCGTGACCGTTACTCATCGGTATTTGCATGAATGGGATTGTTAATGGAACGGAAAAGGCTATTTTCTCCCGATCTTGTTACGATAATGCAAAAGTGACGTATGAAGCTCTTTTAGGGAGCTCAGTAGAATCTTATCTTTCCTTGTTCACCTTGTGACAAAATAAAAATATCGTATTGAGCCCTCGTCGAATTTGTAATTATGTGCAAGGAAAGAAGGATCCAGGTAGTTCGAAAGGCGGTGTAATGCGTCAGTCTTTTCCCTTCAGTAGTTTGACGATATTGTGGATATATGTGGGAAATATATTGAGATATATTCTTTACAACCTAAGAAATCGTGTTGGGCGATAACAAATTATTCGACTTTTTTGTTTCAACACCTTGTAACAGTCACTACGTTTACCAATCGATTTCAGATCGATATGCGAAGCGGGATAACTCGGCCCGCTTTCTCTGCCAGTCTGAGATTTCAAATCGATATGAACCGATTCAAATCGATATTTCAATCGATCGAAAATCGCTTCGGTAAACCAGGCGATCCGAGTTGGCTGGCTTAGAATGGTCAGATCGGTCCGAGTTCATATCGATCTGAGTTCGATTGGTAAACTTCGTGAGTAAGGCGCAATATTCCCGAGTTGTTCTTGCTCAGGAAAGAGTGAGCAGGTTTTAAACGGCCTTATGACTACAGTTTTCTTTCACTCATTCTCCGTTATCTCCAAATAGACTTTTTTTCTGGAGGTTGGAGGAGCAGCTTAGTGTCCCTGTGCCAGCTTAATTCCTGCGCGCGTCTGCCGCATTCCAACACTCACCAGCACCACTCAGCTGTTGAGGAATACCGTCTGGAGCTGAGCGATAGGGTTGCTTAACTTGATACCGCACGCTTATTCCTACTTAAAGAACATATACACTCGTTTGGTGATGAACTGTGGGCTATTCGTGATCTTCATACATTTTTAGAATTTTTTGTCATTCAGCGATAAATTTAGGTATCATTTTAGTATGAGTAGTTGTTATCGTACACACCTCGTGAAAAAAGTAGGATTTTAATGCATCATTTCCTCATATTTTTATTTATCCTGGGTTAGATGGGACAGAACCGTCCCCTCTTCCCCCAACCCAGTTTACATACACAGACACCCATGTCCTAGGCATATTCTACCCAGGCGGGACTCGAACCCGCGACCCTCGGGTTAGCAGGCGAGGACTTTACCCCGCCGCCACCGGGGCCGACCCCGGTGGCGGCGTCGGCCCCGGTGGCGGCGCCGCCGGTGGCGGTTTTAGTAAAAGTTTACATCTTAAATTTTTTTAATGATGGAATACCACCAAGTGAGACTGACGAAAGTGAGTGATATGCTGTGTTAAAATTTTGAATAAGGTTAATTGACAGGTAGTGTAGCTAATTTATTTAGATTCCCCTAATGCATGTTTCTAAATCTGCCGAGTAGTGCTAATACCAAGTTTTGCATGCTCCCTGCATAACCCTTGTGTCAAGTTTATGTTGATACATAATTGATTATTTTAGTAGTTTCTGTAGCATTTGTAGAATACTCATAGTTTAGTGCATGTTTCCGTGAAGGCTTCTACGGAGTTTTTTTTTTGATGAAGAGAATGGTTTTTTGGGTCTCCTTCCGCGTTCATCAATTTTTTATGGACAATATTTCGTCAGCGTTCCAGCCGACTTCTTTAGGTCCGATGAAGTGTGGATGCAGGGTTTGGTCTGTCCTTTTATGTTATTTCGTTTTCGCGCCTCCTGGTAGAGGTGTGTCGTGATTGGTCTGTACCGTTGAAGAGCCGTTTCCAAGCGGTGGCGAGGGTCGAGGTGTAGTGCATGTTGGTGAAGGTTCATTTCTTCACTCTAGTTTATGTTGGTGATAAGTCACCCCATGCCAAACACCCCTGTGGTGGCTTTCATGGTAATAAGTAGATGTTGATGTATGGCGCGATATATGTGAGTTGTTGAGACTCGTGTCTCTCTGATAAGTGTCTATTTGGCTCACTGTGGACCTTCTCCGTTATGAACAACATCGGTTTAAACGGATTATCAAATATTCTCAAATGATTTCAACATTTCTCGGGTGGCATCCGCGTCAGTTGTCATTCAGCACAACAGTTTCGCCAGCTATCCTGCTGGCGTCCTCAGGTGAAGGATGAGGACGCCAGCAAGATAGCTGGCGAAACTGTTGTGCTGAATGACAACTGACGCGGATGCAACCCGAGAAATGTTGAAATCATTTGATCAACGCCGCGGAAACCTGCGAACTAACAAATCTTCTCAAATTTCGGTCTCTCCGTCGAAAATAAATGTGAAATTTTGTTTCGTTCTAGTTCAGCGTTTAATAGGGATCCCACGTACCCTCCAAAATTCTTATTCTCGTCCTTTCTCCTCCCCCAGGCTTCTCTAGAATTCTCTCATCCTCTTCAGCTGTCATCATTCCTAGATCCATCAATATGAACTACATCCACTCTTCCTGCCCTCATAGATTTTCTTTCGACAGTTTATTTATTTTATTTCGTTGCCATGCTCTTCTTTTTAGTTTGTTTACATGTATGTCCATTACATTCTGTCGCTTCTTTGTCAATTTCCGAAGTTGCCGAACTCAAAAAAAGTGAAGCATTTGGTGATGCGTGGCGGTGGCTCTCAGTTCTGTTAGCGACAGGTCGAAGTAAGTATTTTTCGAGGAATCTTTTACGTGTTTTGGCTTTGGTTGGATGTTTTTTCCTCGATACATTTGTGAGGATCAATGTTGAGTTTTTCTTTTTCCTCTGTGAGGAAGTGTGGTGGACTGAGTGCCCACGAGTATGAAAATCGCATTTGTATAACCGTGAGTAACTAGCACGGTTTGCGTGGGTACGCTGCCACCCGTCTCATTGGTGGCTATCAAGGGCTGTGTTTCCTCTAAGATATACACATGTATGTGCTACTAATATTTAGGAACTTCTTGTATCTGTTGATTAAGCACATCGTACATGCATAAATAGATGTCAAAGAATTTCGTCTATAGAGTGAGTCTTGCTGGGCTGGTATGAGTAGGTATTGGTAAAACGAAAGATTTTATAGAGCACTAGCTGAATTACCCGGCGTTGCTCGGGATCATACTTCCTTCAAAACTCTTTATATAAGAGGTGAGGAGTTAGTAAGTAGTTGTGATAACAGACTACATTTCAAGTAATTGTTTTATTAAATTAATATTTTCTTCTGTAGAGCATCTATACAATTGTGAGACAATAGTAAGTAAACAATGTGACAATATTTCCCATGAACAATAATAATTATAAGTCAAATGACTGAAAAATTGACAGAATGATAAAAAATAACATGGTAAAATAAACACAATGAAATTTGTAAAACTTGTTTAATATAGAGTAGAGAGACAATTTTTTGAAACCCTTTACTGTAATCATACTACCTGCACAGCCAGGCTAAAAGAACATTATAGTTAAGTACATAATTCGAGTACTTACTTGTTGATTAGCTATTCAGAATTTCATTTTCGCTAATTAAGATTTGATTTAATGTTTATTTTTGTTTGTTTATTTGGTTGTCAAGGAAAATGCGTAAAAGAAAATCGATTGAAAAAGAGAGAAACTTCATTCTTTCGGGCATGATACCACTAATTTTAGTAGTATCATGCTTTCGGGTATGTGATAAAATGAATTTCAACTCTTTATCTTTAGTTAAAGTTGTTTTAAAAAGCGAAATAATTAACCGCTGCACAAATCCCAATGCTTAGCATTCCTAATCGGCTCAACTAAGCAATATGAATTCCAACAGCAATGCCCGAAATCTGGTTGTCAAGCGAATATGGTATTGTTGATTTCACAGAAAAATGTGTTTCTGCAGCTAAAAACGCAATTTTCAGTCAATTACGAAGTGAAAAGGATAATCAATTGAAAGAATTAAAAACTTCATTCTTTCAGACATTTTATAAAAAAATTCCAACTCTCTATCTTGAGCGGAAATAATTTAAAAAAAACACAACTTTCACAACTTTTCATAAACATTTCACAAAAATTTCACAACTTTTAGAGGGATTAAGGTGGGAGCCCCTAGAGACTCTGAGGCATCACGCTTGACGTAGTTTGCTGGAAAAATTTAGACCTGGTCTGTTTCAGAGGGACACAGAGGAGATTATCGTGACGCTTCACTTCATTTAAAGGTACGACAGATGCGATAAAATTAGACAGTTACATTGCCGAACTGATAGGTACAAAAACTCGTTCTTTCCGCGCACAATAAGCGACCACAATAAAAACTGAGTTTCACTGAATACACTCCCATACGACACGTCACCATATCACCTCTCAATACCTTATCTCTCCTTTACACAGCTGGTGTCCTAAGACCTCTTGCCGTATGCCTATGAGGTGGCTCGCAGGGTAGTATGTAGATGTATGACTTGATGCTTTTAGGCACGACATATTCTATATAGACTCCGACTGCTCTTCTGGGACGCGAGTTTGATCCCAGGAAAGATTTTATTTCCTATTCTTGAAAAGCTTGGGAATCAATGGGGACTTCAATGTTGAGTATTATATGACATGGCTTTAGTTATGACGAAATACGCGTTAGACAATTACTCTTGCCTTGGGTTGAGAACAAGTGACGTGATCGTCGCTGGTCTCGCGACAACATGGTTTTCAGCGACGCTCCGAAATTATTTGTTTTTGCGCGTATGGTTTCTTCTCGAGTTCACGCAAAGATGAAAAAAACATAATTCGATCGAACATCGTTCTTCAGACTTCTACGTCGTATTTGCAGGTATTAATATCAGAAATCACAAAAGAGTGAATGGTGTGAGAGGTAAGGGTGGATTGAGAGAGTCTTGGGTGAATGCAGTGGAAGATACTCTTCAGGGAAGGAGGTTGAGGAAGAAACAGGAGAGCGTGCTTTAGAGGAAGATTGGCTGCTATGGCGATATGTGATTAATCTCGAAAAAATGCATCTCGTACATGTCCATTTTTCGATATTAATTTTATTTAAGTTAATTACACAATTTTATTTGAGTAGCCTTGAGGTTGGAATCAAAGTAGGAGAGAATCAGATTAATTCAGTAAGAATCACTGACGATCAGGAGTTGGTTAGTGGAACTTCGAAGGGACTGCAAGCTTTGGTAGATGCCTTAGAGATGCAGTGCCGGATATTCGGAATGAAGATAAACCATAAGAAAACAAAATTAATGAGATTCTCTTGGACAAAGAAAGTGAGGCTGGTGATGAAAGTTGGAGGATACAAACTCGATCAATTGGAGCATTTTAATTACTTGGGTAGCACGCTAAAAGAAAACGGGCATAGTAGCCAAGACGTACAGAAGAGAATAGCGAGGAGGCGTTTAGCAATAGAAGGGAGCTGATGAGCAAGACCGTGGGTAATGACGTGAAGAAGAGGCTGGCGAAGAGCTTTATATGGAGCGTATCGCTGTATGGGGCAGAAACGTGGACCCTGAGAAAAAATGATGAAAATAGGCTGCAGGCATTTTGAGATGTGGGTGTGGAGAAGGATGGAGAAGGTTAGGTGGACAGAAAGGAAGACTAACGAGGAAGTGCTTGAGATGGTGGGCCAGGAAAGGAAACTTCTGAATGAAATCCGGGATAGGCAGGGTAGATGACTGAAGGATGTAATAATAAAGGGTGATGGGTTGCTCAAGAATGTGATAGAGGAAAGACAGTTGGGCGAGCGGAGAAGGGGAGGAAAGAGAATAGGTTTCATGGACGGGATGAAGAAGGGTAGATCGTATGCTGTTGCGAAAAAGTATATACTAGAGGTGATATGCCCCTGAATGTGTAGAAAACCGAGAGGAGATTCTCTGACCTTCAAAAAAACCTACCTTTACCGGCAGAATACTTAAATAATAAATAATTTGAGTGGCAGTTTAATTACATAATTTTATTGTATGGTTTCCTACCGCGCCGCTCCTCTATTGCGAAGACACAGTCTTAGAAGTTTAGCTCTTTGTGATAGGCCTGTAAATTTGACTCTGCCTTACTGAGAGGAGAGGACTCTATGGGAGACCATGCAGAAAGGAAGAACAATATGGATTGGATACACCGTGCGACACAAAGGGTTGGTAAAGAACATAATTGAAGGCAAAATAGAGGGAAAAGCCCTCAGAGGAAGACCAAGGAATAATTTCATGCACCAAATAAAGAGGAAAGTACATAGGAAGAGACACCAGGAGGTAAAGGAACTAGCATTAGATTGGGAAGGGCGGAGGGCTGCAGTCACCCAATCCTAGGATTGAACAACGAAGAGAGAACACTCATTCATTACTTCTAGCACTTCCCATACTTCCTCATTCTCATGGTGTAGTGTGTTCGCAAATTTTTTTTTAGCATTAGCGGAGAAAAGATAGGGTCAAACTTACTTTAAAAAATTAGTCTAAATTGTAACTTACGCTCTGATGTTGATTCTAGAAGTTGTGAGGGTGTCTAGCTGATCTAATGTCTAATTTTTTAGGCTTTGCGAAATATTTTTGACGCTACGAGAAAGAATACCGGCGTCATATTTTCTTTAAAAAGGTTTAGACTTCATATTAACTGACGATGTGAGGTATTCTGTGGAGGTGAGTTATTTATTTCCTCGGAAGGGATATGTGAACACCGAGTGTGGACAGACAAGTACGAGTGTCGCAACTGAGGACCAGAGCGAGATCCTCTCGAAGGCAAGCCCATTTCGACGACTCTCTTTGTGCAAGATTCGACCCAATGCGAGAGAATTTGAGTAAACAAGTTTCGGGAACGGACGGATTCCAAGCAGAAATGCTATCTCCTTGCGGGATGACTTGTGTTTACGATGTCACGATTGGGCCGAAGACTCACGGAAGTTGAAAAGAAGGGCTATGGTGTTAGTTTTGGAGATACCACAAAAGCTAGCCTTTTGTCTGACATATTTTGTGTGAACGATATGTATTATATTCTCGTAAAAGGACAATAGTCCCTGAATAATTATTATTATTTTTATTAAGTTGCATTTCCACTGAGAATCTTCCAGGCCAGTAGGATGCTTAAAATAGTTACTTCGATTTTACTATAGAAGGGCCGAAAGATGAGGTGAAATTCAAAGCAGCCTGGCCTACGATAACTAGAAAACTTAATCGGTGACATTTTGCTCCACCAGGCCTTTACTTCCAGGTAACTTTTACTTCCAGGTGCTCCACCAGACCCATACTTACATGAGTGAAGAACCCGTGTTGTCTTGGATACACTTGGACTGAAAGGAATGATTTCCCTTCACATCCTTTTAGTGTTTTAAGGCCTCGAACATTTCCGGACGTGTAAATACTTATCGTTTCAATTATATTACTATTCATTGTCATTTTCGTAATATTTCATTCTTTTAATCGAGTGAAATATTTCATTAAAAATGTTCTGCTTCCATGAAGATGATTCAGCGGGAAATTATCTTAGAGCCCCAGTGTGAAAGTTTCGAATTTCAGAGATGAATGATACGTTGCTGTAAAAGAAGACATAAGGTTCAATTTCAGATAAAATGAACAATGCTACCGCAGAAAGGTTTGCATTAAAGAGAGTTATTTTCGTTTTCAATAACACTTTTTCGAGTATTAGTTTATGGAAATTAAATTTTAGTTCAGATGTGTATTGATTTAACAGCTAATGATCTGTCGACGCCAAGAGCTACTTTTATTCGTCTGACGTGATAAAGTTTCCTATCTATATTATCTTAATAAACGTTGGAAATCGGTTTGACTCTAGGTTAGTTGTGAGGAATTCCGGATAAAGTGACTTTTACTTTCCCCTGATATATATCTAGGTGATTAAGTGAAGGATGCTGTGCGTATGCTACCGAATGTTGACTGTTAATATTATTTCCTGCTATAGTATTTTCGTGCAGTGGACGGAAAGAAAGTCAGAGGAAAAAGAGCACGGCATGGATGGAGATGAAGAAGGATTTCTCCAGGAAAACAAGAATGGAAGTGGTAAATGGAATGGAATGCTAAAAGCCGTTTAGTCGGGTGGAATGCTGGGAAAGAGGGCTAGAGGAAGGAAGGGTATCGATATTTTGGTTATCGTGATAGAGGGAGAAAGTATGCCGAAAAGAAGGTTGAGAAAATCAGTAGATAACACTAGGAGGTATAAAAAATTAGTATATTTATATACTCTGTCTATATAAAATCTGTATCTGTAGATGATGTGAGCTATCGCTAATGTATTGTAACCAGCAGGTTAACATTAAATGCTCAGTTTAAAAGTGGGCCAAGACCATTTTTTCATTTCTAAAATAACAACTGTGTAGGATGAATAGAATCGTATATTATTGTTGCTGGATAGAACCGAATCCGAAGTTTGGATGATATTGACATCATCATTGCGGAAGTTCTACTGCTGATTTACTGGAGGAAAAATGAGGTGCTTAAAACACATTTTCCTCAAAAGTCTCTTCGGTGGACTTGGTAAACTTGGTAAAAATTTGCAAACAGTAAGTCCACGAATGATAGTGATACATATTCGCTCTTTTTAATCAGCTCATTCCAATTATGTTCATTATCAGTCTTACTTATACACGGCACCAATAATTTAAGTTAGGACACCATTACCAAATCTTGGATTGGTATGGCGCAGCAGTCTCTTCAACTTCTTTCTCGATCCTCTTGTCTTCATACAATGAAATTGCCATGAGAAAAAATCGGTCTGCACCGGGAATGGAAGCGCGAACCTCTGGCTGTCCGGGCTAATGCGCAGACCACTACGCTACCCAGGCTTCCTAATCCCCATGGAAATCTAGATGGATACGTAAGAACTAGATGTTATTCAAATATGACAGCGCAAGAGAGAAAGGACTTCAAGGAAGCATCTAGTTCTTGGACTTCGAGGAAACATCTAGTTCTTACATATCCTTCTAAATTGCCATGAGGATTAGCAAACCTGTCTAGCGTAGTGGTCTGCGTATTAACCCTGGAAAGCTAAAGGTCCGTAGTTCCATTTCTGGTCCCGACCGATTTCTTTCCCATGGTAATTTCATTGTATTTCACCGTTGTATTCGCAGCAGGCCTGAATACTTTGTATACCCTTGTCCTCGTGTTTCTGATTTCGTTTGTGTATTTCATTACCTTTGTTTAAGCATCACACTTTGATGTCCAATGATTTTCCAGGTTCATTTTGCGTTTATAAAATGTAGGCAGTGAGCTACAATGACTCAAAGTAGTATATTCGAGGGGTTGATGTCGTCCTCATTATATCTTTAATTTTTAAAACTCCTTTCTTCTTTCATTGTGGTATGTGTATGGCGTTTTCAAGTAGGTTCTTCTTCAATGTCTTGTAATTTCATTTTTTTTATTGAATACAGCCTCTTAACTGCAGTGGTATTTTATTTCACGAGTTATTTTATTACCACACAAGTTACTTACGCAAACAGGACCGCTATGTAATTATATGGTACAGCGTGTTGTGATTATGTGACATGAATTATGACGTTTTATGGGTAGAAAATGACCGGTTAATGGTACGTTTTTTGTTTTGAAATGGATTTTTTGTAAAATAATTTCGAAATGGTATTTTAAATCAGTGTAGGGTTATCTTCAGGGCAGAGAGATATATACTACCGTATTGTTGTTCATGTTTAGCAATCCTAGATTGTTAACGGAAAGTGGTTCTCCGATCGGTATAATTTCACATTTAACCGTGAAATCAGTCGGTAAATTTTAAATTTATCGTTGCATTTTGAAGTTTGAAATCACCTTTATTCCCCTTCGTGAAATGAAATAATACAATGACTTAAGACTCAAAGATAGTTCTCAGGTGAAATATAATTAGTGATTGAGGATTTTAATGCATTCCTTTATCTCCTATGGAAGGTTTTATGCAGTGATATTATTTTTTACAACTAATTGTGACTAATACTAATTTTCATTATAAAAAATTACGCGATTGCAATGTAATGAGATTAACTCTGACTTTACCGGTATACTGGCTTCATATGTATACCGATATATATCGATGTATCCGGAGAAGTAAAATCGGGTGTCCTAATATATCGATATACGCCTCCCAACTGTAGGCTATGCATCCGATTGCTATTTTGGTTGGTCCATAATTTTTCATTTGCCACTGTGCTGGTAGATGGCCTTGGTGAAACTTCCTCTCAATTTACTCGACCCTGATTGGATACCACAGAGAATGTTCTCTTGATGACTTCGGTGACAAACGGCTGAAATCAAGTTTCCTTCATTAAACTTTCATCATTATCAGCGTCCAGTGTCTTGGGTATTTTTTCCTCCTCCCTTTGGCGGTTAATAATTACTTTGATAGCTACCGCGGCAAGAGCGAGGGAAAATTCGGGGGACCAATCACTTCTCATTGCCCATCATCACTTGGATGTCGGTAATTTCTCTTCGTCTACTCCCACGATCAAATTATGGCGCTCAGAAAAGCCGTCGTGAATGAATCAACTCTCCTTCCTTGCGAGAACAACCCCCTTCCTGCCAAAAAAAAAGAAAAAAAAACACTAATGAAGAGCGGAAAGTAAACAAAAGGGAAGCTGTGGCCGTGGGCCAAAGATCACGTCGCCCTCCTGGCGGAATATAAGTGAAAAGACGACATTGTTTCCTGGGAGTTGGTAGTGTTTGTGATTTTGCCTCCCCCTTTTCGTTTTGTCACCCTGCGTAGGGACATCATTCTCCCTCAAATTACGCGTCTCCTTCCCCCTCGCGTTGTGCCCTCAAAAGGGGCGGACGAATCTCAGTCCAATGGGGCAAACGAATCTCAGTCAAATGGGGCAGTGTTTATTTCCCCTCGGCGGTTCCGTATCACCCCGATTTTTATACGGTAATTCGTACGCTGATTATGTGGGGAGTGGGAAGGGGTGTTCAGGCACTGTTTTCCTCCGCGTTCATTCCTCCCTTTCGATTTTTTGACCGTCTGTTCTCTCTTCCATCCCCGTCTCAATGTGTTTTTTTCTCTAAATTCGTCTCTCCTTTCGGGCGCCAAGTAAATACTACGTGACCAGTCCCCCATCCGCAAATTACCGCTTCCGCGAACTGTGTACGGCCCGACAAACGAGGAAGACGCACGAGAATAGTGAGGGATTGAGGTCGAGCTGTTCACCCCTTCCCGACGCTAACGAGACCTTCGCGCTCTTGCATGCGTATACTCGCACACGCGTACCCGGGCAATTACGTCGACGCGAGTTGGCATCGGGCCGAGCCGTGACGTCGTCGTCTTATCACTCTCCCTGACGTCCTCTACGTAGGTAGGTACATTGTTCTCCCCTGAAACCGACAATGAGCTGTGGGGGTAGGAGCCTCGGAGTGGTAAACTGCTTTGAGTTATATTCCTTTACGCTTTGGAGAATGGTCTGATTGCCTTCACCCGAATCGGTCACATGGGGTTAAATAAACCCCAATCATTTTAATAATATTTTGCGTGATATCTTTGTGTTAAAATGATTATAACTCCTTTCAGTTTAATTATTCGTGCAAAATCAAGCCCTTTAATTTTTTGACTTTTTTCAGTCTTCAAAATAAATATACTTCTTTGAGCGAAGAGTATTGAAATTTTTTAAAATTAAAATATAATATTTCTGGAATAGATTCTCATAGTTTTTTGCTCAAAATCGATTCTGTAAAGAAAGCAATTTTTCCGTAAAACATGATTTCTCATTGCCTTAATTTTGGCGATTAGTTTAACAATACCTAAATAATTAATTTTGGTTAGAAAGCTGTGACACCATTTTCTGCGATCCTTGAACAAAACCTAATTTTTTTTAGATTTTACTATGTAACTTATTATTGAAGCAGGATATCGTTTTTTCGGTGCTGGGGTGAATTTGACCCAGTGTGATCGTTATGCAATTCTACTGAAGTGTGATCAATTAGAGTTAAGGTAGGTTGAGCGAGATAGTTCCCTAGTTATAACGGATGCCATATTCGAATTTGACGTTTTCATTTGAGCAGCTGTAGGAAGCATGAATTAAATACTATTTTATTAATAGTGCAATATTGACTTGTGTATGACTGAAATTCTAGGTAATCGAATAAAAATATCCTCATAAGTCTTTGATTTGACTCATTTTCTTACGCGGTAAGTCACAACGGAAGATTTTCTGAGATTTAAAAAAAAATTACTGCGGTGACAATATGATGTATTAAATAAATAGCCGAGAAATGATACATACTACACCTCAGAACTATATACAAATGTCTCATTTTTTACATTAGGTCCCGCTGAATTGCGTAACCTACCATTTCATAAATAAAAGGGCTGGTATTATTTGTAAAAAATCTCGGAAAGTAGTTCAAGTATGGGGCTGATATTTTGGCTTCTATGGAAGGGTGAGATATTTTTCGTTAAAATGAGACCAAATGCCTTAATTTCTAGGTAAAATGATACCACCACCTCTAACCACCTTAAGTTAATTTCTGCACACTCAACGGTCGTACACTGAACATTGACGTCGCATTTATTTTGAAAGGAATGGTGAAGAACTGAGGGACGGAGAGAATGGCCAGTGGAGAAGTCTGACTGACGCTTTAAGGTTGGTGAAGAAAGGAAACTTCTGGAGGAGTTCAGGAGGTTAAGTAGGTGGTTGCTAGATGTTATGAGGGGAAATAGTTACTTGATAATAGACCGTGATTGAGAGAATGTTGACGGTTTAGCCGTGAAGGAGAAGAACGAGATTTGGTGTTATCATCTGGATAAAAAAAGAGGATGACCCGCATGTGATGTAAAAAGAATTGTAAGGTAGATGTGGCATTGCACGTGTAAAAATATGTGGATTTGTACTCACCCCCATTTCAAGCTGCCATAACCAGTAGACTACCATTGATAATAAAATAGAAGTAAGGGTGTAAATATAAACTCTGGAAAATGAAAGGGGGAACTCATTAAACAAGTTTCTATGATGCATCATCATCAGGGAAAATAACTGTGGAAAGAGAAGTGTAAAGCAAGTCTAACCGAGGAATACAAGCAGCATTATATTGGAAAATCGCCCAGCCCTAGTTTGGTCGCCTGATGGTAGTTTGAGCGAAATATCATTTCACCGAGAAATCAATGAATTTGGTCTCATTTTAACGAAAAATATCTTACTCTTCCGAAGATATCACACCGAGTATAACCGAGGAATACAATGGTGGAACGCATGATTGACGTAAGGAGAGATGTTCATCTACATACTACCCAGCGAGCCGCTGCATGGTCGTTAGGGAGAGGGTGTTAGGACATCAGCCGTGTAAAGATGTAAGGGATAAGGTTTTGGAAGGTGAAAGGTGTATTATGGGAGTACATTTAGTGGACCACAGTTTTTATTGTGGTCGCTTATTGTGCGCGGAAAGAACGAGTTTTTGTACCTATCTGTTCGGAAAAGTATCTCTCTTATTTTAGACCTAGAGATGTCGTGAGTCGTCATGGTAATATTTTCGGTGTGGCTCTGAAATTGCCGGCGTCCTCGGAATTATCTCTAGTTGTATTGTGAGTTGGTTTGTTATTTTTAGTCTCTCCCGAATGTTAATGTGTTGACTAATTCCTTACTTTTTCGGATGTGATAAATCTGACTTATATCGCAGAACAGACGGCAAGATCCTGCTTTTATGGGAAGAGACTAAACAACAGAGTGACGATTTTTAGATAAGAAAATCACGACGTCGAGCAAGCAAGGGATGAAACAAATCAATGTAACTAGCTATCGCTAGCAACATGATGCATGTTAAATGAAGATATAGTGAACCAAGAAATCGGTCATCTGAAAAAACGCTGAAGGTGGGCGCTACTGCAAACCATTTTTCAGAATGATTACTACCGATGATTGTGAACTTAGTAAGATAAGGATTATTGGCGGAGTTCATCCTTCATTTATTCGTAGAAAAAGCCTCCAGAATTATTTCTTTGGTTTCCTCACTTCTTGTGATAATGATCGTTCTAACAAATCATTCTTGTTTATCATCATGTTTATCCGGTAATAATGTCAATAGAGAATGTGTGTCTCTGTTTGAATTATAATTCTGTTCCCTCATTGGTGATTGTGTGTTGATTTTAAGAGTATTTAATTCGGCCATTAAATATCGTAAAAGATAGTGGAAGGAAGGTATTGAGAAAAAGGTTGGAGGGAACTTGGTCTATAGTAAAATAATGCTCAATGGGAAGTAAAAATGGAGGTTTAATTTTTAATAGTTCATCCCATGATTCATTAAAATAGTTCACCCTATCTCATTTTTCGATAGAGGTTTAAGATCATTTACAATTTTCTGGAGTCGTAACTTGGTTGCTTTCATATACTTTACCTTGTGGCTTCTTTAATTCTTCTCGAGTCATATGTATGTATTAATGGCCAACAACCAGTTGGCAAAATTTTAATTAAACTTTTATGCTACAAAAGAAACATGGGCTAACAATTTAACTAAAAAGATCTTGAGAATTTCACTGCAAATAGTATAAAGAAGTTCACGTTGGGAATAAATATCCTGAACGGTCAGGAAATGCCGTCACTTTTGCGTATTCTCATGACTCCGTTCATTTTATTGTACTGAATTTGTGTAATACATACTTATACACCTTTTGATCGTAACGAAGTAGCGTCGTGTCATTTTATATTCACTTTTACTTTTGGAAAATGATGCTTTTTCAGCTGGTAGCGTGTGCCAGCCTTTGCCGGTGTCTTAGGAATTATCTCTAGTTTTATTATGAATCGGTTTGTTATTTTTAGTCTTTCCGGGATGTTAATGTGCTGGCTAATTCCTTGCTTTTTCGAACGTGATAAATCTGACGTTTATCGCAGAAAAGACAGCAAGATCCTCCTTGTATGGTAAGAGACTAAACAACAGAGGGACGATTTTTAGATAAGGGAATCACGGCGTCGAGCAAGCAAAGGAAGAAACAAACCAATGTAACTAGCTATCGCGAGCAACATGATTCAGAAGCGACTCTAGCATATTTATGTCATCGATTACTGTCAATTCTGAGGTCGAGTTTCATCTGAAACATTCCTTTTAGTGATTTTTTAGGACCAAGTCTTACGAATAGTTGGAGGGAAAATAATTTAGATAGAAACTGATAAACGGAAGAGGAAAGCTTATTAGGCATTATATCCCTTACAACCTCTTACTGAAAACTGTTCTGGCAGGGGATATGAATGGAAAGAAGAACAGGGATGGAATACATTAGGCATATTATGCGGGACTATAAAATGAATACTAGTGAAGGAATTGTAGTAAGCCAAACATATGGGTCTTCCACAGTTTTATTAGATAAAGGATGGGAAGGGAAGAGGGTGGACTATTGTTACAAGCCGGTGTGTCATTTTGGGTAGGGGTAAGATGATTAAAAGCAACGGAGAGGGATTAAGAAAGATAATGCCATTTAAACAACAACCCGAATCTTTTTGAAGGTTGATCGTGCTTTGTTCCTGGGCATCCAGATTTTTGCCTGTCTTGGTGGAGAACAAAACTTCTGGATTGTAATCACTCTTGTGGCCCAACTCCATCAGATAATAAATACTCATAATAATAAAACTGTGGAAGACACAAAGTTTGGCTTACTATAATGTCGACCTTCTACCAGGTGAAACCTTCAACTTTTGAAATTATACTCAAAGGATATCGTACTGACTAGCAGTCAACATCAGGTATAGCTAATCTTGACAAACCCGTCTTGGTAACACCTGGTAATCATCAGGCACAACTAATCAAGATTAGTCATACCTGATGATCACTACTAGTCAGTTGAAGCGCGTGTAGTACGAGCTGAAAATATAGTAGACAGTACGATATCCTTTGTGTATCATTTGAAAATGCTGTTCTACAACATTTCCCCTAAGAAAGTGGAATTATTCAACTTTCGAATCTAGTGAAGGAATACAGCGGATAGCTGAAAGTGGAAAGTGGCATTAAACCAATCTTCGGAATGGTATCTGATGATGTTTAATGCATTATTTGGAAGAAGTAACTGACGTTGGTGAAGATTGTGCGGAAGAGTGTGGGAGAAAGCCTGATCTCTATTCTCAAGAATATTGAGCTCCGAGAAGGTCCCGAATGACCTAACTTTTGGAAATGCTTGGTCCAGGTCCAATTGGGTGGGGTTTAAGAGCGTGCTGCGGTAGTACTTTTCAATTGTCCCTGGGAGAAGGCAACCGAGAACACTTCCATGTCCTGAAGATTTTACCAATACGGCTGTGTCAGGGGTCGTTGGGGAAACTCGAAGGTGGTAGTCCGAAATAGTGAAAGAGAGGTAGTGGAATTATTCGAGGCTGTGATCATAAACACAATATTCATTTATATGTTCACCGGTTGCTTACCTTTTAACCGATTGTTTAAATATCAATCCTTAATAATATATAGTGGTGTAATGGTATATGTCTGTTGCTCCATCACTCAAAGCTACTAGACCGGTCGAGCTGAAATCTGCCATGTAGATATTAAATATATCTGGTTGTAACCTAGGCTGTATTAAAAAGACCTCAGGGCTGGTGGTCCAATCGAATTTCTTTTACGCCTCGTATTTGTCTGAAAATCATGTTTTTAGCTGAAAAATCTCACACTTTTCTCTGAAATCAGCAATAGCATATTTCCTTGCCAGCCAGAGGTTTGATTTTTAAAGGATATTCACGCCTCTAGCATTTAAGTACCACGTTTTCCTGCAGGCTCATGATAGCACGTAGAAAGAAAATCTGTATGCAAAGGGCTCAGAGTCCCAAGGGCCCAATGATAGACAGCTTCGGGAGGGGTGGGATAATCGATAAATTCAATACTTATTTACAAGGATACTCCTCAATGTGTATTCTAAAAGCACCTCTCATAGGGGCAATGCATGTATATGAGAGAACACTTCCATAGTAAATGTACACTTAAGGGAATTGAATAGACTATAGGCTTTATGGTTTTTTAATACAATAAGTTCAATGTTTTTCACACCCGTTAAATTGCAACGGGTGTATTCCGCTAGTATCTCCATAAATAAATGGATAAGGTAATCATAAGCAAAAGAATTAGGAGGAGGCGAAGGAAAGCGGAGAAATTCGAAACCAGTCATGACCCATCCATAGCAGTGAGGACGTATCAAAATCGTCCAAAATACTCAAGAAGTTAATCCACTTAATATAGGGTCCATCAGAAAACTTTGTCGCATAGAATAAAGTGAGAAGTTATGTATATTTTGGACTATATAAACAGAGGCTGTGGTAGAAGGGATAAAATAATGAATAAGGAACTGGAATATCGGGGATAATATGACAACATACTTTGCAAAAGTGTTTTAAGATTGCGTCGTAAGGCGGGTTTTCAGAAGTTGTTAAAAAAAACCCGATGGGAATTCTACTTTTAATATGATGCCATAAGAAGACATACTGGAGAATAATTTGGTTTTTCCCTCTGCTAATGAGTAATCAGCCGCCGAAGGCGTTGATATCATTTTATTCTGACTTGACTGTTTGACCTTAAGTCTTCTCTTATTTCGGGTTTTGTTCCGACTTGTTTAGTGTATTAAGATTTTGAGAACTGGCAATCTTCCCGCTTATTTGATCAGTCACCATTAGTTGGAACCTATGTAAATGCTTTGAGTCTTCTGTTTTTGGGAGATAATTTTTTTCACTCTGATAAAGTCCCAAGTTTTGGCTTTGCGTCACGCGTCTGCTGTGGGTATTTTATTAATCGTGAGTTCATCGTACCTTCGACGACTATCGGAACTTGCCCTACTCTAAATGAATTTGAGCCCTGCTCAGTGCTCAATAATATTTTTTTAAATGGGAATAAATAGTTGCTTGATTGTTCGTCTTGAGACGGGAGGATGTCAATTTTAAATCCAGATAAAGCGTATTTGGAAAGCTCCTGAAATCCTATCTCTGCTGTTTTATGTTTGTAAAAATTTGTTGGTAACGGCGAAATAGAGGACTGAAATGGTTTGCGGAATTAATTTTTATTCCTCAATGTCACCTATCAGTTAGCCCGTTACAGTTGAAATCCCCCGTTTTGTATGCCGCCGCAGCCCCTGAAAATTACCGTAATTTTCTCAGAAATTTTCCATACTGATACGTTCCAAACATATTATTTGAAGCTAATTCTATAAATATTTTAATACAATATTAATTATAAATAAAGGCTCGTACAACTCATTTATGGAATATTGGTGGGGCTATCATTTTTCACTATTTGAACGGAAATTTCCCAAGAACCAAACAACACCGAATTCCGTGCGGGCTGACGTATTTGTTTTTTTTTAGTTTCCTTTATTTATAATACTTTAATGTAGCAGTTGTAATTGTTAAAAGGCCGTGAATCCATTGCTATTGGATTTTATATTAAATCCTCTCTTAGCTCTTAATCACCACGTTTACCAATCGAACTCAAGTCGATCTGGCCGGTTCAGCTCGGTATGGTAAACGAAACGGGCTGGTGGGATCGATATGAGAAGCGGGCTGCTGACTCGGCCCGGGTTTCCAGCCAGTTTGAGATTTCAAATCGATATGAACCATCGGGTCTGTAGCGCTCCTCGTTATTCTTTTGATTGTCAATGGGAAACAATATAAAATCGTTATTATTCAAGGAGTGTGTTGTAAGCTGTTTGAAATGGAGTGCGATAATGGCGAGATAAGAAAATACGCGCTGTTTCATGCGTTGGGTCAGTCGTGCGTCAACAATTGGAGTCGATATTCTCAGTCTGCATTGGTAAACCAGGCGATTTGAGTCTTTTGAATGTTCAGACCACTCCGAGTTCATATCGATCTGAGTTGGATTAGTAAACGTAGTAAATGGCAGAAAATTAAAAATCACCGGAAAATTTTGGTAATTTACCCATCACTATGTTCAACATTCCTTGGGATGACACTGCTACACTCCCTCACAATTTTATTTTCCCGGATCTTGATCTCAACCTCACTATTCACGCCTAATGACACAGCCCGTGGCGGAGTTGCGCAAAGAGCGTGGGGCGTCATGTAGGGGCGAGAAAAAACTCGCCCGAGGGAGCCGAGACTTCACGAAGATCTGGCATTCACCTCCGCAGCGCTATGCATCTCATTACCATCGGCATACCGTGCGCGCATTAGTCGTATCTTGTTCGGCATTGCCAACCTATTGGATGCCCTGTTTCCTTTCCATCACATTCTTAAACTCGTACTGTTACGAGCTCTTTTGGAAGCTGCACATGGCTAACTTAATTTCTGCCGGAAACAAGTCTTTCGTTGCGACCCGCGAAATGTTGCTATGTCAGCAATTGACAACCTATGGTACACATGCCGTCAATTGTCGTATACGAAAATTTTATGGTGGCACGAAAATCTTATGGTGGTATGGTGAAGAACATAATTGAAGGTAAAAAGGAGGGAAAAGTCCCTAGAGCCAGGAAAGACCCAGGAAAAAGTTCATGGACCAAATACAGAAGATAGTTCCCGGGAAAATACTAGGAGGTAAGGGAACTAGCATTCGATAGGGAAGGATGGAGGGCTGCAGTCATCCAATCTTAGGATTGAACGACCGAGAATGCGACGATTAAACTTTCTTAAAACATTTAATGTCCTTACTTATTCTCCTGGCGACACGTGTCCGGCTCGTAATTAAATTGTAAGTATGTGAAAAGTTTTTCGCGTTCACATAAAAAGCCCGACCACTGAGTTATGGCATTACATTTCTCCATCCACCAATACCGTCGACGGTAATGCAAGAACTCTGCTCACAGCTCGATGGTGAAGTTAGTGGGAAAATATTTGTGATTCGCTCTCCAACCAAAATACTAGAATCAGGGTCAGTATATCCCTACATGGACTCCATATTTTTTCTGGCACCAATATTTGCCCAAAAAGACGTGCTAGAGAATGAGATGATGATGTTTTTCACAACAGTGGTGGATTATCAGGGAAGATTGTGTAGGTACCTATCTTAACCCATCGGCTGCCCTGTCAGTTCTCTGTGGGTGTTTTTGGTTTTCTGTCAGCCTCTCAGGTTCTTCAAGCCAAACCATGAGCGAGTGTCGTATGGACTTTGGCACAATTGTGAAAGAAAAATTGCTTTTTATGCTGCAAAAAACGACTAATTCACTCTGCGTATTTTAGGTGACCTACAAACCTACATGAGTACTGTGAAGGGAGTACTAGATAGGAATATGTAATATACCGTTCTTCGAACCGGATGTAGGTACAACATACAATCCGTTGTGTAAGTCGTCCACTGTCGGCCATCGCAGGAGATCTCTTTACTCTCACGGATTAGTGGGCGAAAGTCTAACGCCCCTGCTACTTAGGATGACAATATTATTTCAAGTTAAAATGCTATAATTATGGCGAAAATTAGTCTGTAGGTCACATGTGGTTACAAATGCTTTGCCATTTTGGAAAAAAGTTTATTTTTATCGTACAGTTCCTCATGCTTATCTATTTGTAAGTTTACCTAGGTTTTACTTTTTTAACAAGAGTATTGTACTATTTTGAAAGTCTACCTACAGTATTTCTAATTTTTCTAGTGCAATGTTCCGCTTTGTCTGCCTAGTAAATAACCTTTGTTCAGTGTTGGATCTAGACTTTTTTGTTTTAATTTGAATTTTTTTTTCATTGCAGGTATGTGAAGTTACCCGTGTTGTTTTGAGCTGGCATAATTGTGATTGACAGTGGTGAGTTAATTTTGAAGATTGATTGAGAATTCTTTTGGATGCAAGTACCATACATTTAGAGTATCTCTTATCATGAGGGTAAACAGATCGCTGTTTATTCACTGATGTATCTGTGTTGCTCTTGTTCTAAATGTAAGAATCTGTTCGCTCTATTAAAGGATTCGATTCAGTTGATTCAAGTCGAATAGGACACGATAGTCTGTGATTATGGTTAGCGTTTACGAGTAGGGCGATACATTGATGACGGAGCAATTTGTGTGGAGCCAATCTGGAAATATTTAGTTTAAACCTTTAAATCCTGCGAAGCTCAGTACGATTCATGTATTTGTTTCGCTATCGGAGGAAAATGAGCGCCGTCTGGAGCCTATTGTGATATTAATTTCGATGTAGACAGAGTTAAAGTAAGAAGTAACAATCGCAAATTATTCCGTGCAATTTTTGTCAACTGAATGGTTTCGATGTTGACCTCATCATCATGAGAGTAAAAAATACTTGTACTCACAAATCTGGAGTCTAGTTAATAGGTGAGGATGTGGGGGAGAGCTTGAAGGTAAAACTGTCGGATGTGGAGTGTATATTAATAATTATCAAGGACAACATGCCCTGATGAGAGTATGAAAACAACTATTAGGATATGATGAAATTGGAAAAGGGACTAAAATTTTAGAGACAGAGACGTTTAAGAGTCAATTGCTAAAAATTTTTTATATTTAATCAATTTAAAAGTTTTTTTCCTAATTTCAGTTTTACGTACCATTCACAGATACTTTAGATTGGATAGGTTCTTTAGATAACGATTTTTGATCGAAGGATTACATTCAGAAGAGTGCGGACAATCATCGTATTCCGTTGTCTCGGGCGTGACTTCGTGGAAATTGCTCAACATTGTAAATGAAAAGTATAACTAAGTTATACTTCTCATTTACAATCGTTGTATTCATAGTCGATAGATTTGGCGTTTGGTGAAAACACCCTTAAAATCAATATTAGAAAAAAGAATTACGGATAATATCCCCGGGGTAATGTCCCGCCAATATTATTCGTGCAGTTTCATTCTCCTCCTACAATGCGCATAGGCATTTAACCAACTTCGTCAATTTTAGCGGTTATTTCCGTTTGGTACAAAGAGGTGTACGAAGTATCTGAATTGAAGTATCTCTAAAAAGTCCTGTGAAAGAAACTGTGTTACTGGTTGACACACGCTCGTTGCGATGTCTGGGTTGGAATCCCGGCCAAGTCAAATGATTTCTTCGTGGCGAATTTCATTACATTGTTTGCGTTTCGTATGATAGTCTCGTTCCTTCGGTGACAATTGGATGGCGTGTCACGCTCACGGTTTGGTTTGTCTCCTTGGCTATTTCTAGTTCACGTCGCTCCCGATATTATCTTTTTTCGTTTTGTCGGCTTTACTGGAGATCCTATGGACATACTTGCAGAATTTGACGGTGGAGGTTGTTTGGCTATTTAGATGGTCAACCTAGTAATCGGATATCTCCATATTGCAATGAAACAGTTGGCAAAAATTCCACACTAAACATTTATTAACTCCCGACCATGGTTTCGACACAAAGTGCCATTTTCAAGGTGAATAATACTTACAAGTCTCAGCTATATATACAATCAGAGAGGACAAGGGAGGGGGTAAAAGGGGTGGGGCCCTCCCTTGTCCTCTTTGATTGTATATATAGGGCCCCACCCCTTTTACCCCCTCCCTTGTCCTCTCTGATTGTATATATAGCTGAGACTTGTAAGTATTATTCACCTTGAAAATGGCACTTTGTGTCGAAACCATGATCGGTAGTTAATAAATATTTAGTGTGGAATTTTTACCAACTGTTTCATTGCAATATGAAGATACATAAGTTCCACAAAATAAAGCCTGAAATGATTATATACGCTAGTAATCGGATACTTCAGAAATCATTTCGTCTTTAAGTACTTACAAATTGTGTGTCGTAGCTAGTGTTTTATAGCTCGTAATATTTGGTTTTTCTCTGACTACATCTCCATTTTTTCATATATTTGATGTGCTTGAAACGTTCTTTCGGATTTATTCCTTTGTTTTTTTTAACGTGCTAATTTGACGTAACGGTGATTTTATTCGTTCTAAAACCACAAAACCTCGACCTTAATTTTATTCCTGTGTTCCACTCATTTGTAAATAAGACATGTATCCCTTTTCTTTACACTATAAAAGGTAACTCAGATTCGATGCAACAGCACTGATGAACAACGTTATAGAACCTTTTCTGATTGGGAGTGAAAACGTTATGACCTAAGTACCTCGAAAAACTCGTCGATAGTGTGGATTTGTTTTCAGTGCTCCGAGTAATTAGCGCGATTCTGTTTGCAGCTGTTAAGTTTTCAATTCATCTCCTTTAACCCGACCATGATATACATTATCTCTGGAAAACCTGATGACAGGCTCAGCAGCCTATCGGGATTCTGGGGACATACGGGCCAACAGAATCGTCCGGCAAGCAAAAGAAAAAAAAGCAACTTTCAATCAATTATATTCATTGCTGTCTAGTCAAGGATACCTGCCTTAATCATATAATATCCCTTATTAGGAGATTGTGTCAAATTATTGCGGTGAGACATGGATACTACACGACTGATTAGGTTACGCCAAATTTATTTATGTCCCTACTGCTGGTATTCTTTGAGTTTGCGGCACTTTGTATTTATTTATCGTCATCCGAGGGGTATGATTTCCCTTCTAGCTCCTCCTCTGAGTCGCCCACCGTATGCTAACTTACTGGGCCTCGATTACTAAACCATTTCGTGACGTCGCTAGGATATCAATGGAATGTGGTCCGACGGCTTACACCGTTTCTATTTCAAAATAGCTGATTCACGGAGTTGATTCTTTGGAGCTGAGATCCTTCACTTGGGCAGTGGTCTTCATCCCTGAAAAAAATAAATTTTCCCTTTTTTATTTGTTATTTTAAATGCCTTATATAATTTTATTTATTTATAAATATTTGCGCAAATGCATATCAAATCACCATACATTGCCCCGGGCATTAGCCACATCTCCCGTTTCATTCTTTCGGAAGGATGCAGTGTTTGAAAAAGAACGTGCTCGAAGGTCGCAATCATGCTTGACACGGTCGTAAGTGAATCACTTGTTGTGGATTCCAGAGAAAAAATATAGATCGTCGTGGCATTGGCGGAAAGTGTTATTTATTGATAAAAACACCTGAATTTTATCTTCGGCAGCCAGTGTTTTTCTTAATTTGGAATCTCTAAAAAAGCAGTCGAAGTGCATATAGATTATTGGAAAATGAGTGGCATCTTTTGGTAAATTTTAAAGTAGTTTTCCTTACCAATTCACTTTCGCCATTAATGGTCTGAAGCTTTTACGCCTTATAATGATCCAATAGTCATCACCAGCAGTCATCAATCCGTGGATTGGTTGCTACAACTCTCCACTCCGCTCTGGTCTCAGCTAGCCGCTTCGCTCCTACGTTTTTCCTTACTCAGACGGCCGTCTTGACTTCCCTCATGGATTCCATTCTTGGGTCTCCTCTGTAATTGTTCTCATTCATTTCTCCCTCAATGGATGTACTTGAAGTGATGACAAAACTAAATTTTTCTTCCATCATCATTTGGAAGTAATCATCAGTCCAAAGTGTGGTTTAAATTGTCTTGATGTATTACTTTTTTGGCTTACCTTGGTAATGCTTCTCGTTCATTTTTGTTATCACTCTTGTATGACGGATGCTGTTACACCTCAGAAGGTGTCCGTTAAGTTTCTCTTTTCTACTTCGCTGAGTTATCTTGAGAAATCCTCTTCACCCGTCTCGTCGTAGTTGCCGCTTTATTTCGTCTATTTTATCTCTGGCATTAGTCAAGGACACTTAACTTTCATTGCTTGCCATTATCTTAATAGTAGAACATCACATAAATGTGCGCCCACGTGTACGGTATTGTTTATTTTTTCCGTTACGTTGAGTTTCTCGTATATTCCTTCGTTTTACTACACCAAAATACCTGTTGACGATCTACATTTCATTGTTATTATTTTTCATGGAAAGGTATTCTTAGGTGATTATAGTTCATTTTTGCCTACCCTTTTTATTACAGAAGTCAGTACGGTATTTCAGTGTTATGTCATCGCATTTAGAGAACAAGCCTAGGATACCGAAGCAAGATAGTCGGCGAAAATCGTGAGGTGCAGTCCTGAAGTTCTTGCAGATCTTTTGCAAACCTCCGGCTGGCTCGAAAAGTCGAAAGTTCGGCACGATATTATGCTGAGTAATGGCCCACATTTCGTCGCGTCATATGGGTGCATTTTAAGTGGAAAATATCTGGGTCGCCCCTTCCGTAGCCCATTTCAATTGTCCGGACTTTTGATCGTAAGTACTTTGGAATGGATCGTCTTGCATTACCACGCTCATGTTTTTACTGCAGATGAATTATTAGTTTATATATTTTTTATTAATGTCGTATGATATGCGAGAAAAATCTGGGCATGAAGTCGCACGCCAATTAATATCGTTCGTAGTTTTCTTTAAGAACAATAATTCATGAAATAATGGTAATATTTTATTAACCATTTGCACAATGTCTTGCATTACCACGCTCATGTTTTTACTGCAGAAGAATTATTAGTTTTTATATTTTTTTATTAATGTCGTATGATATGCGAGAAAAATCCGGGCATGAAGTCGCACGCCAATTAATATCGTTCGTAGTTTTCTTTTAGAACAATAATTCATGAAATAATGGTAATATTTTATTAACCATTTGCACAATTGAGTGATTGGTGTCGTCAAGTTACAAAACGTACAGTTAGTTACGATTAGCAACAAAGTTGCATTGCTTGTAAAGTCGAGTTCAAATTATTCATCATTATGATACATTGGCCTGTCAACCAGCCATTTCTCTAATACCCTTCGAAATTTACATGATCTGGCCCTTATATGGTAGTTTTGCAACATACTATAAAACTTCAGGCCCATATTCAAAGTTTTGTGTTTTTTTGTTAGTCTACTCTATGTCAGATTCAGACTATACTTTGATCTAGTATTGTAACTGTGTATGTCAGCCCGAGTTAGGTTGTCAACACCATTATCTTTGGTATAAAGAAGGGAATGCATTACTTGCATATTGTATATGGTCACCTTTGTGTTGTTGGTTACTCCCAAGGTAATAGAACTCCATCACCTTTTATAACTGCTAAAACAAACTGACAAAACGGACTTGTCCCCATGGTTGTGTATTCCTAATTGAACCGTGAGTAGGTAGTCGGAGCTAATCCCACCGTCGTAATATGGTAATGATGGAAATTAAACGTATAATTGTCCTGTCTTTGGAAATAAAGGAAGAAAAATTGGCGGGAAATACCATTTCCAATTCACAATCCCACTTAAAGGGTTCCTGGAAAAAATCGCGGATGCAATCTTTGCACATTTTAACGCAAGGCGTATATCGTCTGTGTTGTTATCTTCTTCTCCTCCTCGACCCTATGGTTGGTGGGCATTCAAATCTTTCTTTCCAGAGCAAGTCTCTTTATTTCTGCATATCTCCTCCCTCCACCCTTCCTTCCATCATGGCAGTCATCCAGTTAGAGTGCCGCAACAGATGTCCAGTCCATACTTCTCTCCTTCTTGAGATTGAACCTACCATGTTCACCCCTCCCCAACTCTCTCAATGGTGGTTGGATTGTGTTTTGTGTTGTTATGACTTTGATTTTATGGTCTGGTAATGATGGGTCATTCCTTTAAATGGGCGTGTTGTATCTTGCTTTCTGCTTATGAATTCTTCCTATTATCGACACGGACGTGTATCAAATAAGAAACAAAAAGAGCGAGAGAAAAACTACATCGCCTTTGAATACAATTTTCATCTAGCCAATTCAACCTCGATCAAGTACCACGGTAACTTTTTCTTTGACGTGGTTTTTACCCCGTGTTGTTTTAGGAAATATTGCTGGAAACGAATTGGAAGCCTGCGCTAAGTCTACACAGACGAAAAAAAAAGACTTCGACCCTGCACCAACAAGCTTATTTCTACCAAGCCAATTCAAATTCGACCAAATCCTGCGCCAACATTTTCGTTAAATTAACTCTGTTTTCACGCTAAGTTTTTAAATGGAGCGCAGGCATTTTCGGAAGTGCAAGTAAATTAGTAAATTTATTGCTTTCAATAACAACAACAACGACTTTGAAACGTTGAATTTACATTTCATCCGTATGAAATCTAGGTTGCCTCTAAGGTATACCTGTGCGAAGGGAACCCTCGTCAAAAACGTAAACATTGCCAAAATAAAACATGATATGGTACATAATATTGAACATAATCATCTTATAAATCATAAAAAAGTAATCAAATGAACAATAAAATAATGATAGTGTCATTAAATTTACAAAGTAGTACTAAGTTAAGGAAAAGAAAAGTATATAATATTTCGGAAAAAGCTAACGATATCTTCCTCAGCCAATATCCAAAACTTGGCCGATTGTAGAAATACTTTACAACTTCTCGTATTTCTTATAGTATTAGGCAATATATTATAAACTTTTGGACCCATTAGTAGCAAAGACACGTGGAAGAGATTAGCGCTAGCTAAGGAGGCCTTTAATAATAGAAGGGAGCTGATGACGGGGACATTGGGTAAGGATGTGAAGAAGATGCAGGTGAATAGCTTGATATGGAGCGTGGAGTTGTATGGGACAGAAACGTGGACCCTCAGAAAGGAGGACGAGAATAGACTGCAGGCATTTGAGATGTGGGTGTGGAGAAGGATGGAGAAGGTGAGGTGGACGGAGAGGAAGACTAACGAGGAAGTGCTTGAGATGATGGGCGAGAAAAGGAAACTTCTGAATGAAATCCGGGATTGGCAGGGTAGATGGCTGAAGGGTGTTATAAAGGGCGATGGGTTACTCAAGAGTGTTATAGAGGGAAGGATGTTTGGCAAGCGGGGAAGGGGAAGAAAGAGAATAGGTTTCATGGACGGGATGAAGAAGGGTAGATCGTATGCTGAGGCGAAAAAGGATATACTTGAGTGGGATGGACCCCTGAATGGGTAGAGGACCGGGAGGAGATTCTCTATCATTCAGCAAAACCTACATTAACCGGTAGAATACTTTTTAAAAAATAAACAAAGGATCGCTTAAACATGGTTAAGTTTGGCTTGATTAATAGGACATGTGCAAATGCAATGAACTATTACGATTAGTCTATGCTGATAATAATTCGGCTTCATTTTTTTCTGTGGACCTGGTATTAAGTCTTACCCGCGAACTTGGCGGATGGACTGTGTTCTCCAATTTCCCTCCGAATCGGCCGTGCTCGTCGCTTGCAAATCGATTCCTGCAGCCTCCCAGCTCCACCGTCACTTCATTCCGCTTCCCTCCTCCCAACCCCCTTCCCTTTCCGTCTCTCCTCGCTCCCTTAAGGTCACGATAAGGAGGTCAAGGACGCCCGTTTCCCTCTCTTTGTCTCGTAGTTTCTTTCGTCGCTCTTTCTCTCTCTCTCAATTCCCTCCGCACCAGAAATGCTGTCCAGTTCCTTTCCAGCACCCCCGCCTCTCCGTTTCGCAAGGTTGCAAAACCGTGACGAGGCATATTTTCGATGCAGAAATTTCGTACGTTTGATATGGAGCTGAGTTTTAAGCATCGGTAGCTTTCCACTCAATACGTTGAAGCAATCGGAGATTGGAACACATCGGAACTTGAGCGCTCACGAAGGATGATGAAAGGAACGATGTACGCGGGCGAATTTTTCTGTTATCTCTCCGTGGGTACCATTTATTACGTGCGCAATGGTCAGGGCCGAATTTTTTTTGCGTAATTATCGATTTAGAGAGAATTTAAAGAATGGTCATTTGATGTAGAAAATATAGATGTGTTTTTTTGTCAATAGTATGGTAAACACTCACTATAAATTGCATGCACGACAGGTTGAGATTAAACAAAAAATGTTATCTTTTTATGTATCTATTTCTCTTACGTATCTGGTGGTCTCAGTTTATTCATTTCTCAATTATTCGATATGTAAATTGTTTTTGAGGTACCCCAAGTACGGGTCATGCCTAAAAGGGGTTCCTAATTCATTCTTGTTATTTGAAACGTTTCGGTGTGCATGTAAGCTTGATTCAGTGGATAAATATATTTATTAGTATATTATTATTTGATCAAACCTCACCCTTAAAAAGGAAAGCTTTTACCTCAGAGTAATTTAAAACTGTATAATCCATGTTTGACCCCTTGTATGAAATTCAACTTAAAATAACTGTCGCGGATGCAATTATCGAAGTTCTTTTGTTGTAGTGCGCACATCAACGCTGCCATCAACAGGTTTCGAGGTGCGCAGAGTATGAAAAGAATGGGAAACAAGTGCGCTATTCTGTTGCAAATTGAGCGTCGGAATAGAGTGAGCGGTAAGCGTTCTTTATGCTGAAAAACAGTGGCCATGTTTGATTGCAACATGCTTCTCTCAATCTTTTCAGCCTTTTCTGTGCCCGTCGTCTTCTTTCTGCTTTTGGTTAGTAGACGGCGGATGCGTATGCCCATTGTGCCGTTCAGAACTGGTGAATTGGTTGACTACGTAAGGGTTGTATGGGCAATGGAAGAAGAAGTTAGAGAGGAACCCGGATTAGTTTGCTTTCAACGATAAGTGCCAAGAAATCCGTCCATAGGTAAACGCGCAACTGGGTGGATGGATTACCCCACTTGATAAGGCTCCATATTGCTCCCAAGTCGGTATCAGGATTCCATTGAAAATCCTCCGCCTGTGCCGAAACTCGAACCCGGACCCTATCGGTGGAAAGTCATTCCTTACTCTCCACATCAAACTTCTGGACTAATATTTTGATCGGACAAAAAGTATCCTTTTTCTCCTAGTAGTATACCTGCTTAAAATTATGTGATAATCTTTTAGTCCTCGTGCAGGTTGTGATTCTAATTTATGAATCAGGGAACGTTGGTGTGCTGTGACAGCGATTGAAAGCCGCGGTCGGTTTCAATATTTCGTAAACCTCCAACCTTGGCCCGACGCTGTCTTCACACTCTTTCTCATATTTTATTCTGGACTCGTACCTCCGTGTCTTCTTTTTCTCTCATAATCTTCTTCCAAAAAAGTTTTCATGCTTCTTTTTGTCATCCACTTCCCCTGTATACGTTTAGTCCTCCCCACCAGCATATTGGATGGAATAAAAGTTACTTCCACTCGTCTTCTGCAAAATTATAAGTGTTTTTGATTTGCCATAGTAGTTATAAATCCCTTCGCCTATCATGGGCTTAAATATTTTAGAATTTCGTTTTCGGCCCCGGTGGCGGCGGGGTAACGTCCTCGCCTGCTAATCTGAGGGTCGCGGGTTCGAGTCCCGCCTGGGTAGAATATTATGGGTGTTCGAGTCCCGCCAGGACATGGGTGTTTGTGTCTCGTCCGTTGTTACTGTTATCCACCCGGCCTAAATTGGCACATTGTGCTGTATTCGGGATAGTCAAGATAAATTAAAAAAAAAAATTTCAAGTTCATTTGCAGGTTTCTGTGGCGTTGATGTGACGATGTCGGAATTATTGGCTCACTTCTGCGTACAAACATAATTTTATTTACGACTGCACTGTTATCTATTAATTATCATTAAATAGTAAAACTTACCGTTTTGAGCGTCATTATGTGTTTTTAATTTATAATGAATGTCACATTCACCGGATGACTCGCGACCACGGTGCAAGGCTTAAAAAGTAATGAGTGGTTGCGCCTTGGTAAATATCTGAGAAAGATGTCTCAATAGTAACTAGTCCCTGCCAGTCGACCTCTAAAGTTTATGCTGCACGAGGTTTGACTGTTTTTTAAGCTTCCTGCTGTGCTCAGCTGTTTTTTTAGAATTTATAATGAAGACTGAATGTTCGGTTGATTCACTCTTGTTTGCTTTTTTAATTTTAATAATTTAATAGTAGATGCCTTTTGAGGTTCCGTCACATTTCCATTCACAAGGGACGGCGTAATATAGGAGTCGACTGGATAGATAAGCGTCATATTGAAAACTCTGACCTTGAAATATAATTCGCGAAGGGGGGAGAGTGGATTAAGATGGCATGGGCGATATTAAACGAGCTTTGCAAGACGGGGAATGGTCTCTTACATGGTCCATTATGGTCTGTTAATCGATCGCAGAGAAAACGACATTTTAAACCTTTCTGTTTGTTCTACAATTTATTTTCCTTATTTTATTCACATGATCTGATCTACCATGGTATGTTGGATGTAGTAAGATATTGATTGGTAACTTCGTCGGAAAATATACCGATATGGGGACAGCATTAATGAGGGCAGTGAAATACTGGGCTTATTTATTGAGCCATTAGGAGAGAGAGAATGGAGAATCGATGAAAAAGACTTTTACTTCGGGTGAAGATAAATTTTGTGTTCACTGCCGGAGCGTAGCTTTCGTTGAATGCTTGTGGTGTCTAGACGCCGATGAAAGTTTTTTGAGGAGGTGGGTGTAGAAAAGGTAGAGGAAGTATGAAGGTCGGAAGGGCATCTACTGTCAATTAAAAATATCGAGTTTAGGGAGCTGTATCTTCCAGTAGGGTCCACCGATTTTAACGACATAAAACGCATTTGATAAAAATTATCATTTCTACGTTCATTAATGCATGTAGAAATTTTTTCCCATTCTTATCTGCACTTTTACGGTATTTTATTTGAAAAAAGACCCTGTTTTCGGCGCTCAAAATCCGATTACCCGACTCAATTTTATCGCCTTTCTCTTGATATTTAGGATAGAGATTGGAGGTTCATACATAAGTTAGATAAATATATTTTGAATATAATGAAGGAAGTAAATTGTTTTCTTGTTGTGTGTTTCAGGAGCTTTTTTAAAAGTTGTAAACCTCAGTTAATTTCGAAACTAACAGTGCGATAGAGGTTTGAGTCATTATCAGTTAGTGGGTGGATGAGCAAGATAGTGAGTGGTTCCTCTTTTGGGGAAAGAATGAAGCGTATCGGAGACGTTCGAACCAAGCCTTAAATGTTGGTGGTCGAGATATTCAGAGTCAGTGAAGTGTAGAAGTTGATGAAAGATGGAAAAAGGGTAGGTTGAGTAAAAAGAGTACGGGATGTTAGATCGGGGGTTGTGAGTATCAGTCGCAAGAAGTGGAAGGTAGGCATTTAGGCTTCAGTTTCATTTTACTGATGGACTAAAGAAGTTAATGAAGTGTTGGAATGTGATCCATCGTCCGGTAGACATTTTAATGCAGAAATCGGTCTCCTCTGCTTAACACTAGGACGCCCGGACTTTTCAACATCATTCAACGCCCAAAGCGAGTCATTTTGACCCACTGTAATTAATGAAATTATCCTCACTTTGCGCTATTAAGTTTAGATTTTTACAGTTTTTACTACAAACTGTCACTCTTTCACTTCACATTCATCGATTATTTCACTTTATAACTTTCATAACTTTGACAATATCGATGATTTATTGATATACCTATAAACTTACGACATTTCTGTCAATTTATCGTTTTTTCCATTTTATTTCTTTTTCTTGCTTATTGTGTCATAGCTCAATATACTACGAAGAATTTTCACATTATTTAATACATATCTATTATTTTTCAAAGTTTGGTTGCAATAACTAAGTTCAAAATATTATTTTTCGGTCGAAGCAGGAATTTTCCCGAAAATCTACCTAGTAACTAACTTTGGGATTCTTATTATTTCAGTGATGCACATGTATAAATCTGATAATCTGATAATAGTCCATATGTCAGTAAGGAGCAATATTGTATTCTCTGCAGTCTAAAATAGTAATAAGGTACACTGCCAACGAATTTATTACTAAATATGGCATGAATCGACCGGACGAAAAATGAGAAGGGTGGAGATACGAAGTGGAAGGAAGGAATATGAGAATATTTTTGAAAGGTGATCCAGGCATGGAAGGTAACCGAATGAGGAATATAGGACAAAGTGGGATGGACAACATATGCAGCAGAATAACTAATAAACACTAATAAAAAAGAAGTTTTGGTGGTGATACAAAGTGCAAATACATATCTGGGTCAAAATGACCCGTATGGGCGTTCTAGGTAAATTCTAAAAAAACTAATGTACTGATTACTCCAGGAAGGTGAAAAGTTTTGGACATAAAGCCATGTTAAAATGAATAAAAGTCACGGGAGGAAATCCTTCTCTCATTGAAAATGAAATTAAAAAATGAATTTAAAATCACGTTTGGGTCAAAATGACCTGCCTGGGCGTTCTAGTGTTAATGGATTTTCCTTATTCCTTTCTCGATTGTCATTTTCTCCGTTTTCACGGCAAATTGATCGTTAATTTTGTTATCTAGTAGATGCAATGGCTTCTCTTGCATAATATTTCTAAGCATTTCTTAGTGATCTCAGGTTGTAAGCAAATTCGGAAAATTCTAATGTTGAATTTTGGTTCCATTCAAAGACAAGCCACTATGCCGTGCACACAGTCCTCTCGTTGACCACATTTTATCGGCTCCCGCAAGTTTATGACGATCGGATTCCATTCAAAGGGCATAGTTCGGGAAAAGTTTCCGAATAATCGAGTGCCAGGTGAAAAATGTGCGACTCCGTGCCAATAACACGCCGTTTCTGAGATTGCCTGGGAGGCAGAAATATAGCGGACCGTTTGTTTTTTTATGTGGCTCGAACAGTTCTATCTCATTTCTACCCAGCGAAATAAACTTTTCCCAAGTCTGTTCGTATCTTTTCCTCGAAGGTCCTCGCGCCTGAATTGAATTGGCGCCTGTGGGGCGCTATACCGCCATATTCTCTTCTTTCTCGAGCCCATCCTTGAGTTGCAGTTTTCTGACCCATTGTTATACATCTACATCTACGTATTACCCTGCTAGCCATCATATTGGTGTTTGGCAGGGGGTACTTATCACCAGCATGAACTACAGTGAAAAAATTTACTTTCACCAACAAACACCACACTATAGGTATACTACAAATGCTACAGAAACTACTAGAATAATTTATAATGTAAGCATGAAATCGTTAAAAATAGATTCATGCAGGGAACATGCAAAACATGGTGTTAGCACTACTCGGCAGATTTGGAAACATGCATTAGGGTGCATAAGAATTAATCAGCTTCACCACCTGTCAACTAACCTAATTCAAAGTCTTAACACTGCCATTATGGTCTCTTATCGATCGCGGGAAAAACGGCATTTTAAACCTTTCTGTTCTACAATCTACTTTCCTTATTTTATTCTGATGATCTGATCTACCGAGTTATCTACAGAATCTGAGGTAAGTAGAGGAGGTATGGCGTCAATGGCAAGTAAACTATATACGCCATTTTGTTATTCTAGTTCCCATTAATTTAACATTCTAGCAAGTATAGACAATTTGGGCGAATTTTCACGTACGGCTGCATTGTTGAATGTAAAGGTTTCCTATTAGTAATGATACTATTTTGTATATTCAAGTTAATAGTCCAACTCATTTAAAGAGAATGATGCGTCACTTTACAGCTAATATATTCGCCTAATATTTGTAAATATCAATCGGAAGTAATGTATCCATTGATGGTGTTTTGCTTTGCTTTTGGGCGCGGCAATCAAAGTGATAGAATAAAAAAAACCTTCCGTTGAATTGGAACAAGCTTCTGTTTTCTGAAATTGTGTGCCTGTCCAGCGTCATTCTCTGAGATATTAAATAGCCATTAAACTGAATTTGTCATTCCCAAAGATTTCTCGGCCTCCGTCAGAGTGAATGTTTTCATGTTGGCCGACGTTTCGATGCGACTCGAGCATCATCCTCAGGGCATAGGTGAATGCCGTGTCTGGTGAAGGGTCATCTATGGATACCGGTGGGGAGGCCAGGCGCGAGATCAAGTGGTCATTAGCCAGAAGGTTTGGGCGCCATTTCTCTGTTTACTTGTAATTGGTTTCCTAGAGTAGTTAAAGTAGCACCCCGAGTCGCGATTAACAGTATTATTGCGTATTCTAAAAGCCGGGAAAGCGTCAGATCCTAGTTGAGGTTGTCATTCCATAAACTGTTTTTCTCTCCTAGGGCAAAAGTTATATTTGTCTGCAGCCGTTGACGATGAGAGGCCTAAAACATTGTTAGTGGAAGAACTAATGTTTTACTGTGAATCTAAATAGGGGATGTCCGGCGCGAAGCACACGTCGAGGAACGAAGACTCGTGTAAGGGGTTTGTCAAGAAGCGGAAGGGAGGAGAGCCCTTTTTAGGCATTGCTGCCAGCAATGTACGTAATTGCACTGAACTTAGACGGGGTAGTGTCATGAGTGCGTTTCACGACAATTTTTGCGATCCGCGTAAGTCTGCTTAAAAATACGCTGAAATTTTAGGAAACCCATCGTAGAATCCTACCAATGCTATTGGGTTAAAAGCAAAGAAGAGCATTTCTACATCTACCTCTACGAAATACCATGCAAGCCACCTCTATAGAGTGTGTGGCACGGGGTGATTCCACACCAGGCATGCTGCACTCATCCCAGTTTAAATCAGAACCGCACACTTTCCGCGGATACTAGGCGCTGGCCAAAAGCAGTCAGGAAAACAGTGCGCAGTCAGACCAGGAACTAGGAAAGTGATGTGTAGAATAACATGCTACCATGCAGTACACTACTCAAGATACAACTACTGGTTAGTATTATCAATGCGACAGATAAATAGCACTACAAGGTACTAAGTCATGCAAGATATATAATGCTGGAGATTTCATGCGAGGTTAGTAGCTAATAATCATGCTAAGGTATTTAACACTAATGAAAAAATCCATTTAAGCTAGTCAGTATCCTAGAACAGATCTATTGCAACTACTATGGTCCCTTATTGTTTTCCGTGGAAAAAATGACATTTTAAATCGATCGGTTCTGCATTCTGTTTCCCTAAACTTATGCCTGTAATCGTTTCTACCATAATAGATTGGCTCTAGAAAAATATGTTGAACGTCCAATTCTAATAGCCTACAAAAGTATACATTTGTGGTGATTTGGGTTAAAGATTGAGAATTTGACGTTGTAAAGAAGATTTGTTGCTTTGGGAACCATGTTTGTCCAATACGGAGATTGCTTCACTCCCTCGTACGGAATGTGTGGACAGTAGACCCTTTCATGAAAGATATCTTCTTCGCAACTGTCACCATGTTTTGCTAGCACTATAAATCCCTTTTCACGGAGCTCCCATTGTCTCCCTCTATGGTCTGACCGCAACAATGTCTGCTCCCCACCATCCTGCTCCGTCCTCGACCTCATCTCCTCTCATCTTCTGGACATGTCGATTTGTTTATTTCTCCCGCGTCTGTTTCCCGCTGCGCGAAAAACCCTTTGCGTTGCGTCACGAGTGACGTCAGAGGCAGCCCTATCAGCGTCGTCACCCCCCACAACCAGCTGGCCAATCCGCAAGGGTCTCGGATGGGGGCGCGGGCTCAAGGTCGATGGCAGTGGGCCTCCTTGTGCTTCTTTTTTTCTCTGACCTATGGCAGAAAATTCCCCAAGGACGCCCGACGATCCTATTCTTAGAATTCTTCGGCGATGCGATACCATTGCCGTTTGGAGGAATACCTCGATGTTCGGAAGGCAAAAATTTTGATTTCATTGGTGATGTCATCGGGTACCGCATGAGGGCGGAATTACGATCAAAGTTACCTATCTTGAGGGAAACAAGAGGTTCGGCGTTCAGTTTTCCGTCGTCTTCCCATCAATTTGGAATATATTACGGTTGACGGGAGAGTTCAGCGTCAATTTTCGATCGTTTTTGTAAAATGAGCTCTGAACGTTTGCGAAATAGCTGTTTATTTTTATGTATACAAATCAAAATGGAAAATCACCCGAAACAATACGGGCTAATATTGCTTCATGAGGGCTAAATATGTTTCACTGTAAAGTTAAAAAGGTTATGAAGATAATCTGGAAATGAAACTGAAAGCTCTTCTCCGATTAGCTGACGTTGACGCAGCGTGGTGGAAAAGTTAGACATTGTCGAGGTTCGATCGGCGACCGTTGACGGTGCTGTCAAAGTCCGGCCATCGTAATTGGCTCAAGTGCATAAAAATCCACAAATTTCGCGAAGATTATCGTCCGTTTCCGTCACCTCAGAATATGTATGTCGTAATCCCGCCCTTAGAAATTCTGAGACTGATTTTTCACTTTTACGCTTCATTCTTCGTGTCCAGGGGATCTATTCTCGGTACTGAAGAACAACCCGTTTCGCTGTTGTTACTTGTATGTTTACGCTACTACTAAATAAGAAATTGGATGGTGCGCGGGTTATACTGCATCTTTTTATTGTTATGATCACCAAAAATGATTGAAACTACTGAAATTTCTTGTTATGTTCGTTATGGTTATTATCTGTTTCATCATGTCCTGATAAGAGGTCGAGATCTATCAAATTTATATCACGTTGTCGATAAGGTTGATTGCGTTGTTATTCCGTAATTCAGGTTATAAAAAAAATGTAAAAAACCGATAAAGTGTTTGTCTTAAATGTTGCTAACTGATTTGTGGAGAGAATGATATTTTATTTTCTTGAGCATCTAGACATCGTCGTGATATTTCTAACTTGCTCTGAAGAATAAGTTCCTCATTAGTTTCATCTTTTTATCTCCACATTTAGCATATCTTGAAAAATGCCTCTCTGCAACTGAAGATTTTAACTCAATTCAAAATGTATGCAAAAAACGCTGTTATATTACGAATAATTAAATTGTTATTATTAGTTTTATTTTTCGTGGCGTCAGTACCGGACAAATCCCACGCACTTAAGTGAATTGATCTGGCAACCCTTAACTTGTGGCGGGATAGTGGACTGAGGCGAAGAATGGTTTCTTCACAGACGACGCAGTATTTCACAGGGATTCTAGCAATGATCCTAACGGGATTGGATTTCAAAAGTGCATGCGAAATAAAGGTTTCATATTACAGATATATTGGTTATTGACATATATCAAAGTATCATGTCATGTCAAAGGTTCGAGGAAAGGCGTTTGAATATGAATTTGCCAAAAGCTTGAATATCGTTCCGAAATTCCAAGTTTAAACATCATTTAACTATGGAAAAAATGTAAAGCATGATTCTTGTTAAGTTTCTATTAATGCACGCATGGTGATCTCCGCCGCCGAAAATGTCCTGAAATGAAATGTGGTCTTGTGAGTGCTGAAATGAAATATGGAAATCTGGCGCGCCGGAAATTATTTTTCGTCGTGCTTGAAAATTTTTTTAAAATTGCGCTTAATTCTCAGTACAATGACCTACGATTGCCTCTCCTTTCAACTTATACGAGTGTTACCACATACTGTGGCCTTTTCATCTTACTGTTTATCTGTCCACCCTGGCCTGCGCATTTAATCAATTTTGCCAGTAATTAAGATTGGGAGGGTACATACTTAAGCCCCCGAAAGCCGGACATTTATGAATTCTTCGGGGAAATGAAGAGTAATTTGTGAAAAATGAGGATGTGTGCGGTCAACTGAGGACCGTATACAGCCCTACCCTTTACTGCATATGCGCTTCCGAGAGATTGAGCGGACGGTGATGGTGATGTTGCGGATGGCACTTCCGTTTGTTTCATCAAGCTTGTGGCAAATAAGGGGTAATAATGACAAAGGGATTCCCGAGGGTGGCTTATTTGGAGTCACCGCGGACCGTCGCGTGGCCGATTTCAAATCGCTTCCCCCTACGTTACACGATCTCCTGAATGTCTAATGTGCAACCTCTCAATTGTTGGGTATCGAGTGTATATTCCCCTCTGTTGTCACAATCCTTTTCTCTCTTAATTCCGCTCTATGAGGTGGTCATTGTTACGGAGCGGGAATGGCAACATCGGAAGCAATATCGCTCGATACCCATCCTTCGTTTCGCACTCGGTGCCGTGATTGCGATGCAGCGCATAACTGAAGACCCTCGATCGAATGAGTCCGTGCAACTTTCGTGGTAACCTGCGAAGGCAGGGCTTTCTGAGAATTGCTATCTGTTCTCGCGTACTTGGCGCAATTAGAAGGCGCATTGGGATGCGGAAGCTGTGATCTTTGTGAGTGGAGCTGCACGTATGCCTTTCCGCTTTAGGGAATCCTCTTGGCTTTAGGACACGTCCACGTTGATGCATTTGTCCGCGTCACTCGTTGCCAGGCTCTGATGAGCCACACCGAGATGGTTTATCGGAAATAGCTATACCGAGTTGGTTGGTTGAGCGAAATATAATTTCACCCAGAAATCAGTCGAGTTGGTCACCTTTTAAATAAAAATACCTCACCCTTCCGAAGATATGAAAATATCAGCCCTTTGTCGCACTACTTGCCGAGATATTTGACGAAAAATACCAGCCCTTATACATGGAAAATGGTTCGTGTATGCACTCCAAAGAGACATTTAATAAATATTTAAAAAATGCGGAATTTATAACACCTACATCTTGTAACAAAATAGTGTGTAATTTTTATGTTTCTTAAACTATTTTTGAAAATAAATCGTATTACCACAGCCGTAATTTTTTCAGAATCACAAGAGGCCTTCCGGTGTAAAAAAGTTTCAAAAGTACCGCGCGAAAAAAATGAGTCAAGTTAAAGACATGCCGTTATTTTTATCTAATTACTTAGAAATTTAGTTATATTAAAGTATGTTATTGCCCCATTTATTATTCAATATTTATTTCATGCTTCCTAGAGATGTTTTTTACGTATTAAACTAAAAAACTATGTAAATTAAAACGTATAATTCGAATACGGTCTCCATTATGACTAGGGAATTGTCTCGCTCAAGCTACCTTAAGTCATCTTCTACGTCGTTGTAGTGCGTGTATGCTTGTCGACCATGATGAAGGTCACCGGTCCCATTTGCGATAGTTGCGGGTTTGCGCTCTTCATTTTACGATTGCTCGTTTTTTCTCGCTTGTGGGAAATTTTCAAGGGCAACGTTGCGTATCTCACTCTGGACGTACGAACTTAGCGAAAAGCTTTGATAGGTTTGGATTTGTTTTGGTGATTGCAGGGCTCTGGGCTATGCGTCTTTCTTTCGCCGTTTCGGTTTAAGAATTTGTTTGCTGTGAGGTTTGACGGTTGAAAGGTTCATATTTGGCGCGGGAAGTAGGCTTTCTCAATGAGGCCTGTAACCAGAAAATACTGGAAATAAAATTGGTATCCGCAGTATCTTGAAGTTGAAAACAGTGGTTTTGATGGTGCAAAATCTTATGTTTTTTGGTTAAGGCGTGGTTTTCTTTAAAAAATGTACACCTTCAGGGGTCACTTTGTGGAATTATTTTATAATCGATTGGATAGGATAGGATATTTGGGGAGGCGACCGACAGCTAAGGTTATTTGCGCCATAGGGGATAGGTTAGGGAGGAAGGGTGGATAGAAACCCGGCGTCGGCATTAGGCTACTCTTAACGAAAGGCGCTAAGGGGTCCACGGTTTAACGTTTCTTCCGACAGACGGAGTATTGTACTTGAAGTTCCCTCCACAAGACACTCTAGTAGGGATCGTGTTTCCTCGGAAAAATATCCTCCGCTGCAGGGATTTGAACCCTGGCCGTCCGTGTGGTTAGCCAGTACTCTAGCTACCATACCAACCCTACCCCTATTATATTCAAATCCATGTTGAAAATAAGCCTTGTATTATCCTCAGTTATTTATTGTAAACGACCCAGTTATTTCCGCACCATTCCCCACTCCTTTCCGGAAAACGTTCCCTTCTCACAGGCCCCTAACCTATGTTCCCCTACCTTTCCACCCAAAATTAAGTTTGTTCTCCAAACTCCCCTCACTTCTTAGGGTAAAGTCACTATTGTAACAGTCAATAAATAAAAGTTGAACGATGGTACCTGAAGCTGCAAGCTGTAGCATGCTGCAAAACACGTTGTACGTTAGCAATAAATAACTGTGAAAAGTACAAGGCTTAGTGTCAAAATGGATTTGGGTTACTTAGCTTGATTTATTCAGCGGAGGAACCAGAAATAACTATTAATATGTAATAAATATATATGGGGAAATGAAAGGAGAAAAAGTAAATATTCCAATCCTTCAATCAGAACTAACCTGCCAAAGGTTTTATCATATTAACCCTACGATAATCTAACCATTGATAATGGTTTGAGGATATCATAACAGGTCAAAGGTGAAGTTTCATTGTAATTTTATATCGTTTCTTGTGTCTTTTCTCTTACCTTGTAAAATACTTTTGTGTACCTACCCTCACAGTCATTGTCGTGGGCTTTAACCGATGCTAACTTATTTCTAATGACCAAAAGTAAAGGCATCTGACGTCATTTTTTGGAATTGGGTTGATTCTAATCGCTAAATTACATACATGTACCAAAGGTGTTCATTACTTCAGCTTTTCAGTTTTTATTTTCTTCAACTTAAAGCAGGTCGAGCGCTCGGCGGTTGCCGTTTGTTTTAAAATTTTTCTCCCGTGGAGGTGCCTTCTGTTCAGAAAGGACAAATGTTGGCTTATGCAAATATGTATTGAACTATAGTATGTCTTTAAATAAAGCTGCAGTGCAGACAATACATATTTCTTTGTTGCGTGTGAAGGTGCCTGGTAAAGAATGAAAACTTGCGCCTGCTTTTCTTCTCCAATGCAGCTGTTTCAGGCATATTCAATTGCACCTTCCTGCATGTTCGCCGGCGATGTGCATTTCGTTTAGCATTCCAATCAGGTGACGTATTGGTTGACTGGCATTGAATTCACTCTCGATCAAATTATATGATTATTTTGTTGCACCCACTCGTACTATTGATCCCAATCATCTTCCTTATTTTGGAGTTTTTTTCGTACCCGGAGGAATTATTCAATCGTTGCTGAAGTTTTATTAATTTTAATTAACTGCATCGGAACTTATTTTAAATAATTTTAAGATGTAATGAAATGATATTATTACATTTTTACATTCTTTTGTGCGGGTATTAACCTAGAAATGCTTTGGGTTCCTACTTCGGAAAGTTGCCATGTTTTATTGATTAGCAAACAAACGCTAACAGCATGCAAACGTAATTGCTGGCTAGGTAACTCTTGTATCCACGTGTATGGATTTGATTGTATAACGGATCAACATTCATTGTGCTTAAAACTCTCGTAGCATATGCCATAGAGCATTTTAAGTGAAAATTTATCCCGTTTCTCTCGAGATGGCTAGCAAGGTACTGCGAAGTTGATCTCCTCTTCAAAACTTGTGAAAAAATGACCAGGCTGCTATTCTTTACTGTCTCCTACTCTTGAGATGTCTTGCAGGGTATTATGAAGATTATCTCCTTTTGAAAATCTGTCAAAAAGTGACCAGGCTGTTTCAAAAGCTCTCGTAGCTGTGTGGCACTTGTATGGTAGTTGTGGGCGATAAGTTTTGAATCTGGAATTTCAACTCTTCGTGAAGTATGCATGGGGAAAGGAGAAAATGGACAAGGCTGAGAGTATCGCGGGACGAGGGGCTTGAGGAGGTCCAGCCGGATTCCAGAAAGACAGGCGATGAATCATATCTAGTCAGTGGTTCCTCGACGTCCCTCCTCTCCGTTCCCCTCTTTCAATTCTGTGGACTCGTCTCTTCTCGCGACCACTTATGTCCCCGCTTTCTCCTCCCTGTGCGGAGAGGTCCATCCAAAGAGGCAGCCGAAACCTTTCTACGGGCCTGATTTCGTAATGCTGCATTCTTCCCGTTAGAATCTATTTAAAGATTAGTGTTTGCCCTGCGACGAGATTTGATCGCTCTGGACAGTATACTGGGCCGGTGGCGGTAACTGTGCTGGTGATATTCTAGCCTGACCGCTGAATGTTTTTTAAGTTTATAATCCATGCTAGAAAATTCTGTTCGCATTCTTAAAAGATGTTTTTACAGAATTTCCTTAGCATAGCTGTTGAATGCTTACAAAATATTCTAACTATTGTAAGGAATTTTACAAGAATCGTAAGGGGAGATACCATTCCACGCTTCAGTCCATTATTCCCGCCACAAGTTAAGGTTGCCATTTCCATGAAAAACAAATCGATTCCCTTCAGATCGAGGGATTTGTCCGGTACTGAAGCTTAAAAAATAAAACTTAATGATGACGATTCATTATTCGTAATATATCAGCGTATACTGTGTACATATTTAATTGGGTGAAATTCCTTTCCGCAGAAACTCACGAATATTCTGTCGAATTCTTTTGAAAATATTGTATTGAAATATTTCTCCTTTATCTGCTTCCCCTATATTTGTACCCCAACTATGCAACCCACACTCTTAATTAGCCAAATTTACCACTACTCTTGGTTCTTTCCCTATTTGAGGTAATTTGAGCGAGATTTTTCTCCAGTCGATGATCGAATTTTGTCGACCATTATTGAATTTAGTTCACCCGTAAATATTTGTGGCTTTAACATTACTTATAGGTTTCGCGCATTCACTGTAAATGCCTTGACATCCAAAAGTGTTGTCTATTTTCACTTTAGTTTTTTCGGTAATTATTAAATTAATTCATTGTTATACTCGAGTAAACGTGCGAATACACATCATTACACGTCTGACGGTATCTGATCGTCTGAGCGTCCTTATTTTTGTCAAATTATGTCTCAGTACCAAACTTTCCTGTCGGTCACGAATTATATAGTTAAAAAAAACGGTACCTTTAATATTTTTGTCCCGGATACCCACCTGAAGTGATCATCTGGACCTGAGAATTATAAAGTATTTCAAAGCGGCATTCGGCAATTTATTTTCTTTGAGTTTCTCTCCTTAACAGAGAACGAATCAGCTGTCATTGAAATCGACGGCATTAGGGATACGTTATCATTTTATGTTTAATTTAGAAGTTCAGTTATTGTGCCAGTATACGTAGACTCGCTCAGAATGCAAAATTTTGAACTGAATTATGTAGTTGCTGAAAGAGGAATTTTCCGTTCAAAAATAGTAAAATCATCGAATGCAGTTTGTCTGATGGTAAGAAGAAATAAGATAATGAATTTTTTGTCCTAATTTCCTTTACACGAATAATCTTATTATCCACCCTTAACGAATGTTATTTTACCAATGGTAGATTTACTACTTCCTTTTTGTGTATAAAATTCCATTCCACTCCTATGAGACCCTTTTTCTACTGAGAACTTTCCCTTGCCTGTAACTTGGTTCAGTTAATCGGTCGTGTCGACCTTTGTGTTTAGAACCGTTCAGTTGAATAACTCTATGCTTGAATGGTTAGCTTCAAAACCGCAAATCTGTCGGTGAAAGGTTTTCAGTTTAGCCTCAAATCGTTGCTTACTCAGAGACTGCCCACTTGGATCATTTATCATTTCCCCGACGTTGTTAACCAGGGAGCTCGAAGTACGTGTTAATTACGTGAAACGAGTTTTTTAACCCTTGAAACTTTAAGCTTTGAAACACCTTAGTTTTTGGAATAATTAGTGGCAGATTATTTTTAATTCTTCATAGGACTGCCGTAATCGCAGTCTGTGGATGACAAAATCGTGTTAATTTTATCAACGGTTTAAAATATAATTCCTGTATGTAGGAATAAAAACTGGTGTCGGATGCAGTTTTTGGAATAATTAGTGGCTGATTATTTTTCATTCTTCATAGGGCTCCTGTAGTCTTCTGCTGTGGATGGGAAAATCGTGTTCATTATAGTGCTTTAAACCCAAGTCTAAAGCCCCGTTCACAACAACTTAACTTGACTTAACTTGGCTTAACTTGGCGCGACTTAGGAGTTGAGTCCTTGAGAAAGCAACATACTGGTTCACAACAACTTAAGGTGGCTTGACTCGACTTGGCGTAGTCTTGGAGTTAAGCATTTCTCAACTTTCTCTTTATTCTAGCCAATAGCAAGGCCTGGTTTACTATCGAAAAGGCTAGGGAAAAGGGGATTACATTATCGATAAGGCCCATCAATCGATTGTAATATCGACTTTGAAAGTGGCGTGTTGTGATTGGTTGGAAATTTCAGGCCCCGATTGGCACTCGGGAACAGCTTAAGCCAAGTTAATTTGTTGTGATCGGAGCTTGATGCTTCAACTGTGACGAAAATTTGGAGTTGTAATTCTTGCATAGGTTTTTTCTCGAAAATAACAAGTTGCGGGAGTTACAGCCTTGACACCCCTAAATACCCACTCTCAAAAGAATAGGTTCCATTGTTTTCGAGAAAATGTTGGCCTATCCATACACTCATTTATAAGATGAAGAGTAAACCCCCGGGCCGAATTTCCTGTTTACAGCCATTGCTCAGGTTACCAAGGAAGTATGCCATTGTTGAAATTGGAGAAAAATTTGCAATTTGGCCATTGAAAACGTAATTTTTTTTACCGAAAACGAACTGTATTACAAAATAGATTGCAAGAATCAAATGCTTGCAAATTTTTCCGTCCGATAGTGAAAACTTAAACCTTATATCTTGATTGTAAGTAATTTAAAAAGCAAAAAAAGAAACCTCTGCATTGATTCCGAGTAAAATAGGGGCCCATTTTGGGGGCCTTGGGGCCTTTGCAGCCCTGAGACCTTTAGTTCAATGGATTCCGCATGCCCGTAATCCCTTACAAACTGAATTTCAGGAGAATCAGCTCGGTAGTTTTCGAGAAAATATTTACATACCGATATACATGTAAACATACAAAACCGGGGGACCGAGCTTAGCTCGGTACATTATAAATATAATTCTTAATTTATGAAGAACTGACTTGGAAATGCTCTACGTGAGTAAGATACTTTCATCATTTCATTATAAACGCTGGTATCATGTTAATAATTGTTTACATAACAGCCCGTAGGAGTAGGAATGCCATAGGAGTCTTGTGGAGATATCGTATATTGTTGAAATCAGAGAAAATGTTGCAATTTTGTCATTGAAAACGTAGTCGATTAGCAAAAACAAAATGTATTACAAAATCGATTGCAGGAATTAAATACTTCATTGAATATCATGAAATATCCCGTAGTCATCCCGTAGTCCCCGCCATCCAATAGTGAAAATGTAGATCCTCTATCTTGATTGTAAGTAATTTGAACAACCAAATACAAACTTCTAAAATAGGGGCCTTTGCAGCCCTAAGGCCTTTAGTCCAATAGATTCCTCGCCTCAGCAAACCCAAATGTACCGACTTCTAGGAGAATCGGTTCGGTAGATTTCGAGAAAATATTTACATACCTATATAAATATTAACATATATACAAGAGTTGCTTGTTTAATAGTAGGAGATACAAGAATTGCTCGTTTGATAGTATAAGATATGTACAAGAATTGCTAGTTTAATAGTATAAGATAAGATTAAAACAAGTGTGGCTATTTCGGACGAATAAATAGGTGTACTTAAGTGAAGTGTAGTCCAGGAATTTTGTTTTCGACTTACCTGAAAAGTTATACAAATGTTCACTCAATAAATCACGATTCCGCTCCAACCACATAAAGATACCTTTTAGCATGAAGAGGGTTAAGGAGTGCGCCTGTGATAATGCCTCTCCGCATGAATTCCTTTGAGGTCAAACAACTTAGGCGGACGTTAGATAGCAGCTGTTGAAGAATGTGTATGCGGAAGTGTGCTGCATTCAGGAACTATTGGGTGTGAATCGCCGAGTTTACAATTTTTACGCGTAGGAAATTCACCTTGCCTTTCAAATGCCAGAATTTATGTCCAGATGTGAACGCAACGCTTTTTCGAGAGGCAGAGATTCTTGTTGCAAGCGTATGAGACGCACTGGAAATTAACATTGTCCCTCGCATTATTTTGGTCGGAAATCATGCTATAGTTTGATCTGTAAGATTTTTTAAATTGGTTTGGTTGCAATGCACCTACACTGTGGGTGGGGTAAACATAGTTAGATACAGATATACATCTTGGAATTACCTTAACTTCGGACATATCGTGAGGATCACACCTACAAAACATTTGCGGCACAGCAGTAAAGAAACTAGGTTTTGATAACGATATATATATTAGGAAGGTCGTCAGATGAAAAAGTCAAAGAGAGATGCTACTTCGCTCTGGTAAGGCCACAACTCGAATACACCGGATTAGGTAGGGAGCCCCTAGAGGTTCGGAGGCCACACGCTAGGCTTAGTTTGCTTGAGAAATTCAGAACTGGTGTGTTTTCGAGCGACACAGAGAATATTATCATGACGCCTCACTACATCTCTAGGTCTGACAGAAGGATAAAACAAGAGAGATACATTGCCGAACAGATAGGTACAAAACCTCGTTCTTTCCGCGCACAATAAGTGACTACAATATAAACACACTACACTCCTCTAAACACACTCCCATAAAGCACGTCACCATTTCACCTCCCAAAACCTTATTTCTTATATATTTACGCGGCTGGTGTCCTAACGCCCCCTTCCACACGCCCATACGGCCTCTCACAGGGTAGTAGGCAGATTTAGAAAGCATTTGCGTGTGAGTGATGAGAAATCGCAACTTTTTAATTTAGGACGGTTGAATTGTAGTGTTTTCGCTGATGACGTGCCTAAGCTATCTGAAAGTGAAAGTGAGGCATTTAATTTGCGGATCTGTCGATGCTTGCATATTTGGTGAATATTCCCACTAGCCTAAGAAAGCGACCTATGCACAATTTATGCACAACTCTCGCATTTTGATTGATGAGTTCGCTATGTAATGCTTAAATAGCACGATGATGTTACCGGGTTGCTGCCCTATTTATGTTACCATTGTATTTCCTGAGAAATATTTTCTCTCCTTATTTTTTTGGAAAAATATGCATAAATTATTTGTGCTTTTAAAAGTATGATTAATGGTACTAAATAACGGCTTTTTCCTACCTCATTCCGGTTCAAATTCCTGTCGTATTTTTCATAATTAGTGGAAATTTTGGGAACTGTTTCACGGTGAGATAAAATTCAGTAGACATTAATTGAAAGAGGACAATATTTCACCATCATTACAGATGTGAAAAAAATTATACTTGTCTCATGTTGCGGTCCATATTTCATTCTTTTAATTTTATTTCGACCGCTCAAATATACTCAATGCATACACGATCCCTGGACTGCTCCCGGAGATTCCACTCTGATATAAATGATCGCCGGCCGCGTTTGATTTATTCTACTGACCGCCATGTTATTTTTAATTGATTGTTTGTTGTCATGGAAATTCAAGGGGGAATTGAGAGGGGCACTGGGTGTCAGGCAGCTGAGAATCTGGGCTTCATCGCTTTTCCCGGCTGCGGCCCCGAAGTTTCTGGAGCTATCTGGAGGAACGGGAGGGGAAGTAGGGGAAGGGGTCGTGACGTCACGGTCGAGGTTCCGAAGGGGAGGGAATATGGGTGTTGCCGTGGTTACAAAACAAGCCGTTACGAACTGAGGCTCGGGAGGTGGACATCCATTCGTCTATTGAATGTGTTTTGTTTTTTATCATTGCCGCGGCTCGTGCGGTTTATATTACTATTTAATTGTCCGCCTACACTCGTTTATTATGAATTTAAATTTAAGCGTGGTGTCTGAAGGACTTGATTTATCCTTCTCAACGACTAAATTTGATGGTGTGGGCTGTATTTATCTTCTGACCTAACCGCTGAATTATCACACAGAAAGTAAATATGAGTTATTGACGTCGCTGTTAGTGTGTTTACCTTTTAAAGTGACGCTGCTCAGAGGTGCGCTGAAGGAAACTCGAGTTTGATATTTTAACCGTTTAAGAGGTTTAGTTTAAAGAAATCTATTAGTTATATCGCCCTTAACGAAGTATTTATTAATAAATCACAAAGCAGTTCGGTTTCCGCTGAGATATCCCTGTTCTATGGCCATCCATGTAACGAAAATGCATCCTGAAGGAATCCAAATATCCGAATATATGCAAGTATAATAATCTATACGCCGCTTAGGGCTAATAAATCTTCGGAATATTTCATTTTAGAATCATCAATATCGACGTCTGTTATTGGCACTTATCGAACGACTTCCAAATTATGTACGGCAATAAACTATTTTCACGAATAAAACAGAAGAGACAAATGAAGGTCGTTCACTATCGATTGTATTCTTCCTAAGGCGGCTTTGGACGTTTCTCCTTTGACAGTAGCCTTGCAAGTCACTTGCTAGTGACATCTCGATGTGAAGCACGGGGGTGTGTGTTTGAATCGCTCGAAATGATTCCGTGCTCGTAACCAAGGAGTCACGTGGTACAATAAAATCTTGAAGACTTAATTTAGCAGTCTATTAAAATCTATCAGTTTCTGATGCATCCTACGTTGGAAATTGACTCCGCTAGGGAGGGTTAAAGTTAATAACTTTTTAGATTTTATGGATAAATAAATTGAACTGTGCAAAAACTATTTCATCTACAAAGTATAGCAATAACCTTACCTTTTTATAGGTTTCATACGACTTCGACAAAAAATGTTAAAATTATAAACAATGTGTTTTTTGCCATAACTTTTTTGTTTATGAACCGATTTTAGTTTAGCAAATCTCATTCTGTAGATAATTTTATTTCATACGATTTTTTTCACATTTTCATTTCACATTGGAAAAACGGATTTTACCCTCTAATTGTTTAAATAAAATCTGAATCAATAACATTTTTTTGAATCATGAGATTAAAGAACTCTTCCAATAAGACCCCCTTGAGTTTTTCACGATGAAATCGCGGGTAAGAATTTCTTCAGGTTTTGACTAAAAATTCGGAATATTTTCCTCGCCTAAAGCGACTTCCAAGGCTACTGTGTAAACCCGTCATGTGTAAACCCGTATTAAAGCCTCCTTAAAACTGTCTTCAGTATCACGAATATATCGACCTGCCTGTAGATAAATTAGCAAACGACACAATCTTAATTTTTATGTTTTTTTTTCTGTTAGGAAATAAATATTTTTGCTTGTAAGCCAACGTAAGCTCTTCAAATTAACTTTCAATTTAGTATTATTTATTTTGTTTTCTTGCTGTATTTCAATCAAATTGCGGGCAATGTTGACTTTTTATCGCAATTACCAAATTCGATTCCACAAACTGCAAATTAACCGCTGAATTTAATTTCTGTGTTAGTTAATTAAGTTTCAAAAAGCAAATATTTCCGCTCTTGGCAGTATTGAATTGACCGCTTAGCCCAGGAGCATTAGCCTCGATTCTCACCCAAAATGTTGGTTTACTTTAGTTATATGCTTCTCAAATGAAATATTTCCGCTCTGGGCAGTATTAGATTGACCGTTTAGCCCAGGATCATTAGCTTCTGTTCTCATCCAAAATGGTTATTTACTCAAGTTATTTGTTCCTCAAATCAAACAAAAAATCACGATTCTCTTTGCATTACCATTATGACTTCATCCTTCTCTTCCTAACCCACAGCTGATTATCAACGTAACGAAGTTTCAAAGGAAAGAGTTAAGAAAAGGGGTTGATGCTATTCTCAAGTCTTTAAATTATTTTTACGAATACATTTTTTATTGGATATCTTTATCTTCCATGATGGTAGAGAAAAACGTGTCGAACTGTTTATCAATTTACCGTCCTCATTAATTTTAATGAGAGCAGGTTGGGACCACTTTTTATCTACGAAAGTTGCTTACGGTTGGTCGGTCATCAATAAAATATATTTTTAATAGCCCTTTCCAACATTTCGCAAATTATGTTTGCATCTTAATGGCTACAATACTTAACTAGTGTATCTGTAACTAATGATAATAAATTAGTTAAATAAACACATAGTTTTTAATATATAATGTTAAAAAGTACGTGTTTGTGCACCTTGAGGTGAAAAAATTAATCTGAATACGTTGTAATCGTCTCCGGGTTAACTTTGTGGAAGTGTGTAATATCCATGGTAAAAAACTCAACTTTGTTTCAATCCACACAATATTTATTATATATACGTGCACGAAGTTGCTGAAACCCGGGTCGTATATATAATAAATATTGTATGGATTGAAACAAAGTTGTGTTTTTTTATCATGAATACGTTGATTGAGGAGACATCAGACTTAACAAGCTGAGCGCTATTATCTTGTAAATGGTTGCTATGAATAAGTGTTTGTTCATGGCTTCAATACGAAGTGGTCAACAAAAACTTTCAATTGAATCATAAAACTAAAAATACGATCAAATCAAATCAGTGTTCTTGGGTGAGTAGCCTATCCCTAAATAACTTCGTATTTGTCACCTACGTCTTAAGATCTTCTTGGACTTTTTTCTTTATGTCGGCCCCAAAGATGGTGTGCGTGATCAAATAATATAATCTTCGTCGCCCTGGAACTTCCATGGTCTGAATGTTACAAGTAATACATGTTAGCCTTTCGGTTTCATGCGTGTGTTTAGCGGCTCCAAAGTTAGCCTTTAATCAGCTGGGTTACTCTATCTGTTCTCACGTTTTATTTTAGGAAGACCGCGGCTCTCATTGCTCTTAAAGCCTCTTTCCACGGAACATTTTATTGTAAAAATGAATGTATGAACTTATTCATGAGGAAATTTAGACCATGAAAAGAGGCAAAGTGTAAGATTGTCTGAATGACTGAACGGGACTTGCACTAATTCCATTCATTTTCTTGTACATTCTACGATATATGCGTTTGTGCAATAATGCACCTTGTAAGGCGGCCTTTAGAATACGTGTGTTTCCACTGCTGCTCCCCGTCGCCTACTACAGCCCTACAGCTGCTACGCCCCCATGGAACCGACAGCGTGTTCCTCCTCTCCGTTCCCTTGAACGAAGTGGGGGTGTGCTTGGCAGGGGATGCGGAGGGGATGACTTGGGGGCCCCTTGCCAAACTAAGCCTGCTCTCCAGTCTTTCCTCCCCCCCCACCTCATGGACTCGACCCGCTCAATATAATACCACTCCCCGCTCTGGATTCTGCTCCTGTCGTACCCTTACCCATATCCTTCAGCCTATACCTTTTCCCTATACCCCGGTAGCCCAGTAGTTAATTGCATGTTTAAATGAGAACTCTCCCCCTACCATATGCCATTTAAGTGCCTAGCACGGTGCTGTAATATCACCATACCTTTCTCCCATTTATTATTTTCCTGTGCCTTCCTATCGTACTTATTTACCGACTTACAGCCTTTTTTTTACGCCAGATATCTTCCTTGGCGATATGATTATGTTCATTAGCTATCATAGATAAGTTTCTCTCGCATGTTTTTTACGTTCCCCTGACTTGAGGGCGTGACAGCCGAAACCGGTCGCTAGTGTTCAATAAATTGTGGATGTCACAAATTTTTATCTTCTTTATTATGACGTCCTTCCACCACGTGAAAGCTTCAAGTTTCCATTTTAATCCCCCTCTCTTAGATTTTTTTCTGCTGCGTGGCTTTCGTAGGTACTATTCTTAGGCTTTTCCCACATGTATGCATATTTTTCTCACACCCTTCGCTCATTTTTATGCAACTGTAGGGCCTATTTTTTGTGAGAGTAATCTCTTATTCAGTAATTGTATGTTTGTAGAATTTAACCCCGTAGAGGAACGGAGAACTGTTTAGTTACACTGTTCTTGCGGGAGGAAATGATGAGTATAGATGTAGCTTTTGAGTCGTGGGTGCGGAGTAAGTGGGTTGGCAGTTAATGGTAAGCGAGAAAGTGTTGTTGACTATGGTGGGAGAGGAAGGGAAACAGGTATAAAAAATTAGAATTAAGCAGAAAAAGTTGTGTCATGACTTGTTGTTGCTTCACAAATTGATAGTTCGCATAAACCCGGCTCGAAATTCGCCTTGAAGGAAGATGGCTTGGTGGTGTAACTGGCTAACACATCTGACCGGCAAGTGGGAGATCCGGGTTCGAATCCCGGCCAAGTCAAATGATTTTTTCATAGCGAATTTCAACCCTGGTGTATATGCACCCGTGCGAGTGACTTTGTACCATATCATTTGTTACATGCAATGTTTGGAAATTTGTCAATTTCGTCGTTTTAATAACGACAGTGTTGGCTTTATCCACCGCGACAGTGGCTTTGTAAGCACGACTTTGTCTCATGTGCTACAATGTAGACTTGAGGCTATCATTTGTTACATGCAATGTTTGAAAATTGATGAAGAGTTTGGAGAAGAAGAGAACGCCCGGTTATCGAGGAGTAGAGAACAAAAGCATTCGTAGATTTGATGGATTGGTATAAATTAATTGTGTATTTTAAAGCGTATCAAATATTAGAATTTTAATGAATCTTCCCATTAGTATTATGCTTTTTGTTGTAATCACTGATGGTGTGTGGGAAGGATGAATTTTCGTCCCTGTCATATCGGCATTGTATCTCTCCTATTTTGTCACTTCTGCCAGATCAAGGGATTAAGCGCGAGGTAAATGCAATATCCTCCTTTTCGTTCTGAAATTCGCCTGATCTGAATGTTTCAAGTAATCTTATCCAATCGTGTATCCTTTTAGTATATAAACATGCCTGGTGGAAATATGGACTACGCAGAGAAGGGACTCAGTCCACATCTACTTATTACCCTGCTAGGTAACAAGGGTGTTTTGCAATGGGAGACTTTATCACCAACATGAACTACAGTGAAGAAAATTACTTTCACCTACATGTACCAGATAATGGGTATGCTAATAATGCTACAGAAACCACTAAATTAATGTATTATGTAACTACGTAAACGTGACGCAAGAGTTATGCTGGGAACATGCAAAACATGGTGTTAGCACTACTCGGAAGATTTAGAGACATGCATTGGGGTGCATATGAATTGATCAGCTACACTACCTCTCAAATAACATAATTCAAAATCTTAACACAGCCATTATGGTCTCCTATCGATCGCGGGAATAACGACATTTTAAACCTATCTGTTCTACAATCTATTTCCCTTATTTTATTCTCATGATCTGATCTACCGTAGTATGCTGGAGTTTCTCAACTTTCTCTCTCGTCTCAGTCTCGCACTGTCTCTCACAAGCAGCAGTCTCGTCCAAGTGAAGGAGATAATTATTCTCGTGGCCCCTGTATCCTCATCGTCCGCCCCCGCCTATACCTATAATCTTTTCCCTACCTCCTGTACCCCTCTCTTCGTGTGGAGCCCCTTCTCAACTGTACCCTCGTGTTTCCTCTCCTCCCTGCGTAACTGATCCCGGAGTCCGCATCCTCACGGGAGGGCAGACTGCTCCGTATGAAGGTCGCCCGCCGGGTTCGCGTCGCTGTTTTGGCCGTGAAAATTCGCAGCCGAGGATAGCTGGGGGTCAGGTGCGGCACTTGCTGGTCGCGCATGCGCCACGGCGTCAGGGCCAAGGCTTCGCCACCTGTTCCCACGAGCCGCAGTGCCAGGCGTCTCCACCCCCCCCCCCACCCGCTGCTCCCTTCCATTCAAGTCTTCATCTCGTCTGCTCGCGTCGCGGCGGTCCCTAGATGCCTTTCTCGTTGGCTAAGCGTCGGTCTACTGTGCGGAGAATTTGCGAACTACGAAGACGGCAGATCTAGATCGAGGCGCCTTGGATTGTTGTTTAAATATTTGTGTAGGGCTAGATTCTATCTGTCGTAGCGAAGGTGTTGTAAGATAGGTTGGTAAAACTTACCCAGTGGTGTTCATATGCATAGTAAAGTAAAATATTTTGTACTTTTCTGCAATAGAATACATGTAATCACCAAATACTACGACGAAATGAAGCCTGACTCAGTCATGTAGTATTACGAATTACTATTTTATTTTTTATATTTATCCACAGAAATATTTCTGTGGATAATTAAAAATTTTTCGTCATGCATAAATTCCACTCAATATCGCAGGAATCTTCGGATATACTACGTTATTAGCCACTTGACATCATGCTATTTAAATATTTAAAAAGAAAAAAAAGTACCTCGTATTTATGCATATTTTTTATGACTTGTATATTTTATTATGCTGTGTGAAAGCTTATCAAATAAAGCCTTAAACATTATTCATGTATCGGACTCATTTATATTATTTGGATTGTTAGTTTTGACTTTATATTGTTTACTTTTATTTAGGTATGAATTTTTATATGATTACAAATTTTCCTAATGCGTTGGAATGATATAGTGTGTAGGAAACACTAGCCAAATTTTTATGCATATAATAGTTGGTAACTCAAACTCCGGGTCTTCAAAGGGGTTACCTGCATTTTATGTCGTACATTCTATATTTACCTGTCTTAAATTGTTATTTTTGCTATTGAATTGTGAATGAAGTAAAATGTTATACTTCAAAAACCGAAAGACGAGTGAAACTCGGCGATTGGCAGTACGGACCTAAAATCAAGTTGGGAAACTTTTTCTTGAAAAATAACAAGTGCGACGAAACAATTTATATAAATTTATAATCTAAAAATGACAGTTTCCTTCCTACTCAGCAGTGCTTTTCACTGTATCCGTAGAATATTCTACGGGTATGTTATTGTTAACCTATTCTAAACTAGATTAAATTGGAGCTTGTTTTATAAACGTCAGCCTTAGTCTCGGGGCTGATTCATTACTTCTCGTTAGGTGAAGAGAATAATGTTCATCATACTGAGTGAAATTTCGCATTCTGAATGAGTTATCCTCGGAGAGCAACTTCCGGTAGACTGGAGTTGTTTTTATTCTTTCGAATTTGATTATTAGTTTATACTCTTGCCCTTTTCCTTTCTCTTATACGTAATTCGCCGATTATTGCTTTCTTCGTCTTAAAGAAATCCTGGTTGATGATGTATAGTTTTCTTGTAAATGGTTCCAAGATTTGGCACACTCCTCTCCATTTCAGAGTTGTATTTGTTTGTTCACGAAACCCCGTAAAAATAATTGCTAACTAAAATACCGCTTGCAAAGTATACGCATAAGTGATTGCAATATGCATAAATTAAACAGAGTATTGTTAACTACGATAAAATTTGATTTTCTTACTGCATTATCATAAATAAACTAAATACCTCAAAATTAAATTAAAAAATGACTTCTTCTTTTCACACACTACCCTCAAAATGCCTAATGTTTTTTGATTTTATAACAATCATTACAGCGAGTGATAAAAGTAACTTTTAAAAAAATAATTGAGATATCTAAAAGAAGTAATGTAGAAGCAAACTACAGCTGTTATCTTTCTATCGCTCGAACTTAGTACTTACAACACTGTCTCTCTGAAACGTACAACCATATCCCATGAACACGTCTTCAAAGATTGGCAGTAATGTCTAAATGTAGAGCGATACGGTGATGATATTTTGGTATCACTAACATTCTAAAAGCATCTCCTTAATGGTGAGGCTAAGGCACTTTGAATTGAACTGGTAAAGATGTCTCACTCTAGCTACTAAGAGTGACAAAAAACTAAAATAAAGAGTTTTAGCAAGATATCGTCGGTTATGCATTTTCGAATTTTCACTTCCTCCCCGCTTGCAAAAAATCTTAAATCTCTAATTTTTGAGCGGTGTGTAGTATGCGGTACTTTGAAGAATCCGCTGGACAATCTATTATTCAATCAATCCAATGCGATAAACCCCAAAGCTTCATGCAATACAACAATAACTTCTTGGATCTCGTAGCTATTGATTCCATAACTAAAGGTTCGTGCAACCGGCTATTACTCTTCTTATTTCCTCCTAACGTATGCACTAACTTGAGAAGTGACCGTGGGTGAGATCTCTCTTCTCACCTCTTGGAAACGATAGCCCACGCCTCAGTGGAAGCTCGGCTTTAAATATGCGTGGAAGTAAAAATTATTTAATCAATTGAAGTGATTTTAAAATATTTGCTATGATTTAAATGTTATTTTTGCCAGCTAAGCTACCGAGGCGTCCTCTTCCCCTGTGGATTTTATGTTATTTTTAACTGTTTCTGTCCTTGTCAGTGGAATTTGACTTTTCAGCGTTTTGTTCCATAACGTCTTATGTTTAATCGGCTAACGTGTGTTAAGTGATGTAAAATTGGGAAAAATGCAACATTTTCATGCTTTTGACTGTACGAAAACGGACGTAAAATGGGTATTTTTTGGAAATAAACTTTTGCATCAAAGATTTTTCTCCACAGAAATTCGGAGGCAAGTTGTTTTTACGACTTTTTCCCATATTCCTTCAATTACATGGCGATATTTTCACGGAGCGCTTCACGTAGTGAAAGCAAAATGCGTTATCCTGAACCATAGATAGCTAATAAGTTTTTAATGCTTTACCTTTTTTTTAGGATAATGAATATATCGCGACATGATATACACTTATCAGTATGTAGGAAATACTCGTCTTTATCTCTTCCTCTTAACGGTTTCCACTTTAGGTACTATATTTATATCACCATATGCTGGAATGGGGCTAAATCAGAGGACTTGGATATTGCATATACCATTGTTTTGATAGAAATTATGAAAAGTTATCGCTGTAAATATTCCAGACATAAGTACCTGTAGGTATGTAGTTATTTACCGTATATCTCTCTTTAGTAGGGTTTTGGGAATAATTTTTCCGAAGGAAATAAAGAACTGCTTATGATATAGTGCCTCAAAGACTCGAGACAATCTTGTCTTGTTATGATTTGTATAATTATGACATGTTTTTGTTTTGATCACTCCATTTCTGCGTCTATTCCTGGTCCACTTCTCAATGGATGAGAATAGAGTTTATATCTTACGATTAAAGCCGTCTTTAGTGGACAATTAAATTTATTTTCGCGTTTAGTTAACTTCAAGACGTAGAGACCTAGATCATTTTAGTTAATAAATAGGCGTAAAATTGTGATCTTAGTAATGAAAGTGTTGTATCTCGTGGATGAAAAATGGTGTTATGATATTTATTTGCGAAGAGTGGGACGGTTGATTCGGCGAATTCTGATAATTCTGTGAACGAGATAGAGGTCGAAAAATATTTAGGTCAGGAGACTGATAAAGTCGTCCTAAAGACATGAATATTTATTTGTTTTTATCTTACGGAAGAGGAGCTGAAATCCCTTTCAATGCTTGTTACGGGTGTGTTTTTGTGGAAATCCATCGTGGGAACGCTGGGAAACCGGATTTGTTATTCCAATATTATATTTGTATCTCGTGAAAACATTATATCGTTTGTCATTTGAAGGTCAAAGGAGAGTGTCATAGCCATGAAATTAATTTGATAAAATAGCTAGTACAAGATTCTGGGATTATCAATTGAAACATTTGAAAATTAGAATTGTAATGGCAATAAATGTTTGGTGGAAATTGTTGGAGTGAAAGAAGGAAATCACTTTTTGAAGTATTCTGAGATTAGTCGTGAATCGTTAAAGGTTTCTCAAAGTAGTTCATATTAATATAATGCTAAATTTTAGAAGTAGGTAAGATTGCGTCTGTGACTTCTCTAGAATCTGATCTTACCTTTGGATTCCTGCTCAGTGCGATGGAATTCCGTCTGGAGAAGAAAGACTGTTATCGATTTCAAACCCTTGACGAAGTTATATACATTTTATACTCTGCGACTTATGATAAATAATTACTAGCATATGGGCAGTATTTCCATATTTTTCGCCTTTCCGCTCTGTGCATCAACGGGGAGCGTGTGGCTACCTCAAGTTGTAATTTGAATTGAATATCTTTTAAGTATTCATGTCATTGTGCGATATTATTTTCACACGACGCTCTGCATTTATTAGAGGGCCGTGGAATATTTACGTTTATCCAGCTGCGGTCTTTTTCATCATACCTTTTAGTTTAATGTTAAAATATTTCCAATAGCATTACACTTTACAGCGCGAAATTTGGTTCGCAAGTAACGTGTTAGAACTTTTTACAATTTCACGTAAAGTTTCTTATAAACTTCTTTGATTTGATTCATGACTTTGAAAATTATCTAAACGCTTTTCTCTTCCATCGACGATTGATGATAGGGTTTTAGATAGCCTGCAAAAGAGAGATGGACGGAGGATGAGAGGGAATGTTTAAAGGATAATAGAGGGGAGTACGCTGGGGAAGAGAGGAAGAGGATGAGAAAACTGTATGAAATAAGAAAAGGGAGACGATTTGAGGAATTCAAGAGCAGTCCGATCCAAGATGAGAATGGCAGGTCATCCATAGGAGTGAAAATGGAAGGATATGCCAAAAATTAGGACGTTAGGATAACTGACCCAAAACCTGCCAATCAGCTGGTAGAATACTCAAATTAAAAATTACTGTTTCGTCGTCTTAGCGTTCATTTGAACGCCATGGTAATGGTTAGGATTTGAATCTCCACTGTCTGTGAGTGAGAGAAGGAAATGGAGTGTGCGTGTGTCTCCACTCTTCTGTCTGCACGCTCGTCCACTGGAGCTTATCGCGGTTTCGTGGAGTTGAATGCTGAACTGCGTGCTACCGCTGAAGAGATAACAAAGCCGTCTCGAAGAGCAGAGTATGACCCCGCGAGTTTCATCCCGCGATGGGCGCCTCCGCGGTGCACCGCCGTCTTCCATAGCTACCAGACAACCTCCTCGTCGTCTCATGCTATCCTGGTCTCGTCCGAAGCCAAAGGAATGTGAGGGCGTAGGAGTCGACTTTCTGCTCGGATGTGACAGTATTTCCCTTACTCAGGACATCCGGTGTACCCCAGGAAAGTGTCATTGGTCCCTTATTATTCCTTTTGTATATAAATGCTAGCGTCCTTACGAGCAAAATTATCCTTTTCGCGGTCGACGCAGTATTGTACAGGGATATTGACACAGAGTCTGATAGAATTGCGTTGAAGAAAGACCTAGATGCTACAAAGAAATGGTGCGACACTTGGCAGTTAGAATTATATTTTTAAAAGTGCGATGCTATGAATTTTTGGAGGAAGAGTAGCTTAACCAACGAGACGTACACAATCATTCCGAACTAATGAATGTAGAGTCAGTTTAAGTACTTCGGAGTGACCCTTATTTAGGACTTGTCGTGGGGGAAGCATATACGTGAAATTTGCGGACTGGCAAATCGTAAGTTAGGATTTATTGAAAGAATAGTAAGAAAATGTGGCAAGAAAGTAAAGGAGCGATGTTATTTTTCTCTCTTAAGACCTCACTTGGAGTACGCTGCTAGTATATGGGATATGGGATCCTTACGAAGTAGGACTAGTTTTAAATATAGATCGAATACAACGGAGGGCAGCTAGATTTGTTAAATATTGTTAGGATAAACTTAGCAGTGGTACTAAATTGTTGAGGGAATTAGGGAACCTCTATCCGATCGAAGGGAGAAGTATGGGTTTAATCTTTGACGAAAGTTTGATGTTGACTATTTTTTCCCGGACGTTCAAAATATTTTGCTAGAGCCTAACTATTATGGTAGAAACTATCACAGGAATAAGATTAAGGAAATAGACTGCAGAACCGATAAATTTCAAATGTCATTTTTTTCCCGAACAATAAGGAACCATAACAGTTGCGATAGATCAGTTCTAGGATACTGAATAGGTTAAATAGGTTTTTTTCGTCGTGCTAAATATCTTAACATGATTATTAGCTACTAACCTCGCATACAATCTTCGGCATGATACTCTTGCATGATTTAGTACCTTGTAGTGCTATTTATCTGTCGCATTGATAATACTAACCAGTAGTTGTATCTTGAGTAGTGTACTGCATGTAGCATGTTATTCTACTCGTCACTTTCCTAGTTCCTGGTCTGACTGCGCACCTTTTTCCTGACTGCTTTTGGCCTGCGCCTGGCATCCGGGGGAAGATGCGCGGTTCTGATTTAAAGTAGGATGAGTGCTGCATGCCTAGTGTGGAAAAACCCCGTGCCACACATCCTAGTGGTGGCTTGCTCGGTATTTCGTGGGTCAAGACCGGGGCTAGTTGAGTACACTTCCGTCTTCTTCGAATTTTCTATCTTTAAATATTACTGCTTTAAGGTAGTTTGGGCGAGGTAGAATCCTGATCATACTGGAGACCATATTCGAATTATACGTTTTAATTTCTGCTGATGTAGGAAGCATGAATAAAATATTGAATTATTAATGGCGCAGTATTGTACTTTAATATGACTGAAATTTTAAGTAATTAAATAAAAATCATGACATAAGTCCTTAACTACTAATTTTTTTCGCGTGTTACGTTTGGAACCTCTTCACAAAGGAAGGTTTCTTGAGACCCTGAAACAATTACGGCGGCGACAATATGATTTATTTTCAAAAATAGTTTAGGAAATGTAAAAATTACTCAGTTCTTTTTACAAATACTAGGTGTTAGAAATTCCTAATTTTTAAATAACGTTTTTCCATAATGCATACACGTACCATTTCCAATGTAAAAAGTCTGGTATTTATCGCCAAATATCTCGGAAAGTAGTGCGGTAAAGAGCTGAAATTTTGGTACCTTCGGAAAGGTGAGGTATTTTTCTTTAAAAGATTTTTTCATTAATTTCTAGGTGAAATGATATTTCGCTCAAACTACCGTAAATGTAACAATTGTGCTAGCGTATTAAAACACTATTCAACTAGAATAAATAGAAACATGAGCTCTTTAGGAGATGGGTAGGATTACACTAGAAAAATATGAATTCGAATGAGGAGACATATTCAAGTTACAACTTTTATAAGAGGCAATATAAAGGCGAGGCTTATAGTCCTGGAAAATTAAATACAATTAAAATATATGCAACTTACCTCCTATTTATGTTTAAAGTTATGTGCGAATTATTGCAGTTTTTGAAGTGAAAATGCGGTAGTTCGATGCAAATGGCGCTGCGGTTGGCTCCTGTGGCTGGACAAATGTGATCATTAAACATATATTCGTGGAATAATCTGCTTAATTTGTATCTAAATTTTGGTTCTCAATAGGTAACCCATTTCATCAGGGAAAGGGGGTTATTTTTTAACTGAATAAATAAAAAATGTGTATCCTAGTATTTTTTTGACTAGCGTAGTCAAGCAAGAGCCACCTTAATGGTAACCATTTCTCTCCGGCATTTTATCCTGGAAAATTAATGGGATATTAATGGGTGTATGATACAGTTGAGTGCCGATGAAATTTTCGTCGGCGGCGGCAGTCCATCTTTTCTTACCTCGGCGGCGGCGTATTGGGCGTCGATTAGTTTTGAGAGGCGATCGGCAGCCAAGGACATTTGTGACATTGGACATATGCGGGTAGGTTGCTAAGGGACGATTATATGGGGAACAGAGAAAAAGTTGATGACATGCGATCAGATTGGCGATGTAGTAATCATGAAATCCTCTGCAATTAGCACAAGTAGGGTTCGGGTTTCCGCTGAAAAATCTCGGCCGCAGCGTAGATAAGAACCCGGGCCTTCGATACGAGAAGCCAGTTCTCTAGTCGCCACGCCAACCCATTGGCTTGCAAAGATCCTTGAAATTGTTGTAAAATTTTTATACTTTCTTCTATTTAATACCCTAATAGCAACCTCATATCTTTCGTCGGGGTATTTTTTTTATTTTAGTAATTTGTTTGTACGATTAGGGATATAGACGATGAGATAAATTCAGCATCGTAAATCGTCATCTTCATTGGTCGTTCAATCCAAAGATTGGTTGACTGCAGCCCTCCACCCTTCCCTATCTAATTCTAGTTCCCTTACCTCCTGGTATCTCTTCCTATGTGTATAATGTCCTCTTTATTTGGTCCATGAACGTATTCCTGGGTCTTCCTCTGGGGACTTTTCCCTCTAATTTTGCCTTCAGTCATGTTCTTCACAAACCATTTGTGTCTCAGGGTGTGTCCAATCCATCTTGCTCTTCTTTTCTCTATGATGATGGTTGTATGTTTGGTTGGTGTGCGAGTCCTTTAAGGAATGAAGGAAGGGCGGAGAGAAACCCTACATATGCGGTAGCCTACTTCTATATGAAGGTGCCAAGGGCACCAGTTTAATATCCCACCTGGCCAAACGAGTTTTCTTTTCAATGCGCTAATGTTTTAAGGTAGTTTGAGCAAGATAGTTCGCTAGTCAAAATGGAGACCATATTCGATTTATACGTTTAAATTTGAGCAGACATGAATTAAATATTACATAAATAATGGTTCAATAATATTCTTTTATACGACTGAAATTTTAGTAGTTAATAAGAATATCTCTATAAGTCTTCTATTTGACTAATTTTATTCATGTGGTGCGTTTAAACTCCTTCGCAACTGAAGGTTTTTTACGATATTAAGAAAATTACCGTGTTGATAATATGACTTATTGTTAAAAATAGGGGAGAAAACATACAGAATACAGGACATACGCGTACCATTTCCACATGTAAAAGGGCATTTTTTTTCGCAAATATCTCGGAAAGTATTTTGGTAAGGGGCTGGTATTTTGGTATCCTCGGAAGGGTGAGATATTTTTCTTTAAAATGGAACCAAATTCGTTGATATCTAGGTGAAATTATGTTTCTCTCAAACTACCTTAATTTCAGTCTGGACGGTGGAAAATGGAAAACCAGCACTATAGCCACAATTCTAACCTTATCCCTGGAGGATTCTATCAACAGAACGCTTGAGCCGACACTAATATTTATGTAACGTAATAATGTGTGAAAAAGACTCCCGAGTTAGCTAAAATATATGAGTAGCCGGCCGACTTGAAAACGGCCATGATATTGTTATTATTATTTTTTTCTTCCTGAGTTGCGGTCGAATTGGTTATTATTTTATTTCCTTATCATTTGCCAACGTTTGCATTTTAACGACACATTTTTAAAACTTAAAAACAATTGTAAATCAAATAGAAATAAAACAATTATTTAGAACTTCCAACTTAATTCCATAAAAAAATAATTACAATAATATGATGGCTATGAAAAAGATTCATCTTACATTAATGTGTATTATGCTGATAAAATTCATGAGTTAGCTAAATTATATAATTTTAAAGTAGACTAAATGCAGTGGGTGCGGACTACCTCACGGATGATGGCGGCAAATGTAGGACAGTTTTGATGATGAGTGAGAGGGTCGAGAATGAATGTGGAATGGATAATGGACAAGTATGAAAGATGCCAGCTTTTTACTTGGTAAATGGTACATATATATGCACTCCAGGGAGATATTTCTTAAAAAACCCTCTTCGTTAGTAAGGCTACATATGTGTAGAATGGATAAAAATGAAAGACGAAGCCGATTTATGATAGATGAGTAAATTGTGTCAATGGAAGGGGTAGATCGAAAAAGTTTTAAGTGAATGTGCTTGGAGAGACTTGTAAGAGGAGGAATATCAGGAGTCATAATTATAGGAGAGGCAATTTTCCAGGCATAAGTTAGTTAGAACGAAGTATCGTTTCACCTAGAAATCAATGAATTTGGTCTCATTTTAAAGAACAATATTTCCTTCTTCCAAAGATACCAAAACGTCAGCCCCTTACCGAACTACTTTCCGAGGTTTTGACAAAAAATTCCAGGTTTTTTTACACGGAAAATGGTACGTGTATGCACTCTAAGGAGCTCTTATTTAAAAAATGAGAAATTTCTAACTCCTAGATATCGTAAAAATAATTGTGTGTGGTTTGTATGTTTTATCAAATACTTTTGAGAATCAATCATTGTCACGGCAGTAATAATTTCCAAATCGCCAAAAACCTTCCGGTGTGAAGGAGTTGTAAACGTACCGCGTGAAGAAAATGAGTCAAATTAAAGACTTCTACAGGTAATTTTATTTAATTGCTTATACTTTCAGTCAAATGAAAGTATATTAGTGTACCATTAATAATGCAATAATTGAGTCATGCTTCCAACGTCTGTGGAAATTAAAACATAATTCGAATACGGTCTCCATTATGATCCGGGGACTGTCTCGCTCAAACTACCTTACCAGCTACAACTTCATAGAATTAATGGTTTTGGCAGTAGCTTGAGATTCCTTCATAGTGAAATGATGAATTGCTTAGTTTTTCATAAAAGATTTATTGCGTTCTTACGACCCGAGTTTCATCGCTGCGCAACATCATCAGGTACAAGCATAGTAAAAGACAGACTATTTAAGCAATGTGTTTTACTATGACTATACCTGTTGCTGCCGCGCAGCGATGAAAACCGGGTCGTAAGAACGTACTTAATCTTTGTGGAAAACTGAGTTATTATCATACAATTAACTACAACTTCGTTTTTTTATTTTTTCTACCCCGAAAAGGAATGACGCAATAGGTATGTATGCAAAATATATTTGCTACAATATGTTATTTTAAGTGTATATGAATGTTCGAAGTGGTGCGCGTTCTGCGGAGGAATTCGCAAAAATTGAAAGCGCCCGCTCACCGGAGCTGTGCCCACCTATATTCTCTGCTGGCCGCTCTTTCGATTTCATCCGCCTCCGCTGGCAATAACTCTGGAAAGTTCCCATTGTCCCTGTGTTGTTGGGGGAGCCCAGTTAAGTGCGGTCCATTTCCCGGGCGATCATTCGACAGTAGTCGATTCCATTCTTGTCGTTTTTATTTCCATTCGACGTCCACGATCGCCGTCGATGGGAAAAACGGCTTCCATTTGTTCGCCAGCGCGTGGCACGTGCAAACTATACAGTCTAGAAGCCAATGCGATACAGCTAATTGGTTCGCTTCCCTGAGGCGGAATGAGACCACTTCCTGTGGCCTTGCGGCCGGTTCTTTGATTGTATGAAGGGGAAAAGAGCGGCTACACTTGTTGGAAGGCAGGGTAAAGTCTCGAAGCGTCGAGTATAATGAAAAATAGAACAGTCATTTCGGGAAATTAGTGTATTTTACAGAATATAGCGAAAGCGCCTGATCACACGTTCCCCGTATCAATCTGTTGTGGTAAGTAGAAGTATATACGGTATATATATATGATCAGACATGAAATAGTCCTTCACCATTAGGCGTCCAAGGCGGACGAACACTTCAGTAAGCGATCGGATAGTTATCCTTCCGCACGTTATTGCACATGAAACTCCTCTCCATAAAGAGCTCCTTCCAACACTCGTGTCGCCCAAGTCGATTTTGCGCCACGTAAATCTACGGTTGGTCTTTCCCTCTTTCTCACCCCTTTTGCTTTTGACCGGATATGGTCAAATTTAATCAGAAAAATATAGTCGAGACTAGAACGCTGTGAGCACTGAGTAATGGCTCGATTGAGAGTCTCAGCGGTAACTTTTGGAAATCATTCCTCCTGGGAATGAAGGGTAAAGTTATTGATTGAAACACTTCGGAATTTCCAGATTAGAGTTTTATTTTAGCGACCTAGGTTTCGCTGCTGTGCGACATCTTCGGGTCGTACGTGCACAGCGACGAAACCTAGGTCGTTTAAATAAAATTCTCATGTGGAAATTACGAAGTGTTTCAATCTATAGCCATGAAGTCATTCCACAAATTTAGGCCTGAAACCATCTCTTTCAAGGGTAAAGTTAACTGCAGGTTCCGCTACCTCTTTTAGTTACGTCGATCTGCGTATTTTGTACTAGCTTAAACTCCCACCCTCGGTGACAGTTATTCCCACGCTTGTATTTTACTCTCAAATAAAGGTTCCCTTTCTTTTCCCTTTTAATTACTTCTTCGCTTTTGAATAACCTAATTGCAAGTTTCCTAATTCCCACGCTCTGGCCATCTTACTCTTGCACGACCTCTAATTCTCTGTGCATGAATCAGGTGTTACTAGTTCTTGGTCACTTGCAACTTTGTGTGTGAAATTCCAAAAATCGTCCACCCGACGGCTCAAAAATAACATATCTTTAAAAAAAATTACTATAAACATTATCTCATTCGCTACATCTCAAGTCTGTGCTCAGCCTATGCCCAAATGCTATTTGTTTTTTGTATTTGGATCACGATGATCTTCATGGGGTACTAGACGTTGAGCCAAGTTCTCCAATAATACAATATGAAAATAAATTAGACGAATACCAAAATTACATTATATGGATGAGAGAAGCTGAATGCTGAGGTCACACTAAGAGGAGAGAAATTAGAGTAAGTGGTACCTTTCCCTTATCCCGGAAGCATCATCGCGTGAAAAGGAAGAAGTGCCACTGATGTCAAACGAAGAATATCCCATGCTGAGGAAGCGTCTATGGTGAAGAGGCTACAGCTTTATAATTTTAGAATATAACGTAGTTTTTATTATCGTTTCTGCAATGGAAATTGATTAGGATGATGAGGATGAAGTTCGTCGAATCACTATCTTTGTAGCATGTCGTAGTTGCGTCAAAATGTTTGGGGCGGTTTGGATAACGAGCGGGGTTGGATATTGAAACGTAACGACTAAAATTTACCATTTCATCTTTTTAGTTTAGCCGAATTCGGTATAAAGTATAATTATTTTACTCGAATACGCTAGTTTCTTAGTTAAAAATGGGAGGGAAACGCATTGTGTTGTGATTTTACTCGAATACGCTAGTTTCTTAGTTAAAAATGGGAGGGAAACTCATTGTGTTGTGATTTTATTCTGCGATAAAGGGATGCATTTTTCTTTCGACTTAAAAAATTAATAATGCTATCATATGTAATTTTCTGAAGATTCAAACTGGTAATTTGTACTTAACAATGGTATAAAATAAGAATGCCCACTTTTCCTTGTCCTTCAAATATTCTCCCTTTCTTTCAGGATCTTTAAGGCAAATATGCCGTTAATTTTCTTCCTATTTTCCTCTTTTATTTGAATCTTGTTTATCTTTTATGATTTTAATCTACTTTCATGATTGGATGGGGATCTACTCGTGTACCACTTTTCTGGCGTTTCGACTTTTCTTTCCTTTTCTTGATCATCTTTTATCGTGCTGTCCTATTCTTACTTGTGGAGAAGTTTTTCTGCTTGATTATTTTTCTGACTGTGGGTATTTATTTTTAACTTTGACCGATCCTTCATAAGCGGATGAGTTTCCTCCTATCGTTTTGTTACCTTGCTGTATTCTCTCGTGCCTTTCTCTTTTGTTATTTTGAGAACATAGCGCTTATAAAGCTTGTATTGGGGAACGAGGGTTTTTTTAGTGCCCCTTTACATTTTCTCGCCGTCTTGATGCTCCTTCAGAGAGCTCCTACTTGTCGTATATTCTTTTGGTCTCACACCCTGAGCCTGTTTTCTGCTTCCGTTCTCCTTGGATTTTTCTCAGATCCAGTGGGAGGATCGATCCTCGCTCCTTGAATGGAAACTGTGGTTGTGAATAGGTGTCGTCTTTTCTACGGCTGTCAATGGCAGCAGGTTGTCATAACAGCCCAGAAGACCCTCGTATTCGATTCCTCTTTATTTGCCTTCCTTTCCTTAACGATGTCTTCTGTCGTTCTCAGGACCATGGGTACCTTTTTTACCATCGGATTGCAATCGAAGGTAGAATATAATAGAAAACAATTGCCCGGGAAGATCTCGTGCAGCATGAATAGTAGAGAGTATCAAAATTAGAGTGGAACAGGACTGACGGCAAGGAAGCAATGCGTATTTTTTCCCTCTGAGCACCCCATGAATCTACAGATTGGAGCCTGCTTCGGATGTTTTTTTACTAATCATTCCTGTTTAAATTACATATATTTACAATTAGGATACATTAAAAGTGATCGAAAACTATAACTTGTGTATTTTTCATCTCAGTGATGCAAAACCGGTAGGTATTAATCTGAGTAAATTGTTGGGATTCGTACAAATGAAGGAAGATATAAGATCATCCTAAAGTGTATGCTTTCAATGTAACTTGTGATACTGAAAAGTAAAACCCAGTTGGAAAAGAATAGGTTAATAGTATATTGTAGTTCATCAATTTATTCATATGATCTGTAATCTGTGGTCCGAAAGGAAATGACTAACTCTAGCCTATAAATTGCTCGAATTATCTCTGATGAGGTGCGCATCGTTTGGCTTTGCATGCAAGTTGTAATTACAGTTATCATGAGTAGTTTTGTGACGTATCGTGAATCAAACTTATTTCGGTTCTATGCCAGGAAGTAAACGCAAAAAGTAATTATTGTTAGTTTTATTATCAGAAATTTTTTGTACTTTTTCAAGAGATTTCGCTACTGTTCAATTTGTTGAGTGCTATTAGTGGTAATGTGACTCATTGCGTGGCACGAGAATGCCGGAACCATGTATGTAAATAAACCCTAGTTAATTATCGTCCGGCCATTTCTATCGGGGTGTCATTTTTCCAGTTCAGCATTACGTGAGCGTATCCGCATCTGTCACTCGTTCGGTTTGGCGACGTAATCGATTTAGCCGCCGACATTCCCTCGCTCTTACCTCGATTGAAGTGAAAGCAGCGGAGACATCTCCCGTGTTCAATGCTCGGTGGCTAATCCATTCCACATGGAAGGTGCACGTTCGGATTCCCCGGGCGCCAGGCTTGGCTTCCCCGGCCGATGGACCCCTGCCTCGCCGTCGCCTTGTTGACTTTTGACGCTATCCGGATGTCGACTCCGCCCAGAAACTCTTTGATAAATGAAATCACTGGCCTATTCCATTTCAGAATGGAGCTTGCCTGAGGTGAAAGCCGCAGCATCGCCCTTAGTCCCTGCCTAGTTGTGATCGGGAGTAATGATTGAATTTTTATTCAAAAGCCACGCTTTTTTTCGTTTGTAATTGTATTCCCTAGTAAATGTTTACCGCTTCTCACCCACCCCGCGTATAGTTCTCTTCCTTTATCCCAAAACTTGGTAATTAAAATCAGTCTTATTTGTATATCGAACAATTACACCAACGTAATCCCCTCGCACGTCATTAATTCAATGATATTAATGAAGTCATAATTAGTAATAATAGTTATAAGTGGTAATATTGTAATTGTTAAGTAAAATGTCCAATAAAAATTACTCATTTCGTGGCCGCTCTACACAGATGTCTTTAAAAGGAAGGATCGGTGTTGTGCAAAGGCCTTAAGTAATTTACGTGGGGAAGATTGGAGGGGATATCTCATCATTTCACGGCAACGTGGGTGTGATAATTGAAGGTGAAGCCTTTTGCAAGAATTCAGTCAAATTTTTTCGGAGTTCATTAAATTATTATTTCCTGGTTGCTGATTGCTCACCGACATGAATGGAGTCGCTTTGTGTCCTCTGGTATACCTGGCGAGTGGCGTCCGCTCCATTCTTGAAAAACAGGAATATTATTATTCTTGGAAAAAATTAAGTCTGGAAACCAGGAAACATGACGACTGATATATTTATCCCTGCGAAAAAGTGGAAACTTGAAAGAAAAGTTATTTACGCAGTTTTTCCTCAATCATTATAATGTATTATCTGTTTCAGCTTGCGTTGCAATCCCTCTTCTTTTATCTAAGGAGGCACACATGTACAAAGCACGCACATTTACATGCACAAAATAAATAATATATAAATAATGAAACAATGATTTTTTGTGCATTAAATTCAATTTGAAATACAATTATACAAGTGGTTTGAGATATACCATATTTTTGGTCTTACCGCCTTAAAATAAATATTTTTTTCGGCTCTCCCACTCATGAGCGTGCAACATATAATTGACTATGTGAAATGCATGGATTTTCCAGATTTAATCCACACACTAGAAGCGATTGACCTTGTGCCTTGTTAAACGATCTACTTCGTTGCTTGCTTGTCGTTCCTCGCTTGTTTGAGAAGCTCGCGTGCCAACACTCATTTGTTTAAACTACTCGCGCTACACCTACTGTACAGGGTATTTAATAATTCAAAAACCTTTGCGGGCGCCCGCACAACAACTCACCGAAGTTTCCTCGTAATCTGATTAATGGAACGCATGGAAGACGAACGAACGAATATTCATTGTTATGTATTAGATTGGAATTTGGAGGTTTATCAAATTTGGGGGAGCAGTATGAGTTTGAGTAGATGAAACTTTTCACGCATTGACGAGGTAATAGGATGCGTAGACTGGATGTTAGGAGGATCGCTTTGTGCTTGCAAAAGAATTCTTAGGAACGGATAGCAATCTAGTGCGACCGTAGTGTTACCGTAGAACACAGCCTTTGAGTACAGAGTATCATGAATTATCAGCATCTTTTGATGATTGGAAAGGGTATTCATAAAAAATAAATTCATAGTAAGAAAATCCTCCCGAAAGTCGCGGCCTTTTTCTATCAATTTTGCTTCTTCCAAAATATTTCCTAATCGGGAAAATTTCAGAATTGCCGCGTAGCGAGTAGCGTCCCTCTATTTCTTCATCAACTGTGCCTGGTTCTTTCGGATATCTCCCCAATTTTTTAAGTACACATTTAATATTTTTATTTTTTTGGTCGTGAAGGTCGTCATGGAGAAGATAATGCGATGCTAAATATTTCCTAATATGAATTCGTATCATTTTGTCAGGAGAGTTCAAGTCTTTGAATGTATACCTACTTATCTTTGGGCTCTCTGGACTGACATAAAACTTTACGGAATCAAGCTTTTATTGAATTTTTTTAGGAAGTTATGGTAGTGGCTAAGTTTCCGTCAATGTTTTATCACCTCAACACTTCAGGAGGAAGCTCTACAGTTAGGAGGTGACCGAGGGTGATGGAATCTATTTAAAGGGCGTTTTTCTTTGTGATGTAATTTTGCCTTTGGAAACAAGGAACACTTGGACATGTGGCAATGTTTTCCAAACCAAAACTCACTCTAAGGTTTTTCAAGGATTCAATTCTCTCAACAGGAACCATTTCTTTCGTATAATACACACGGAAAATGCAAGTTTAACCTTTCGATGGTCAGGTTTTGCTATTTTCCTTTAAAGGTAGTTCGAGCGAGACAGTTCCCTGGTCATAATGGAGACCATATTCGAATTACACGTTTTCATTTCAGTAGCTGTAGGAAGCATGAATTAAATATTACATTATTAATGGTAGAATATTATACTTTTAAATGACTGAAATTCTATAAAATTACATAAAAATATCTGTTTGAGTCTTTGATGGACTCGTTTTTTCGCAATGTACGTTTAAACTCCTTCACAGCGGAAGGTTTTCTTTTATGATCCTGAAAAAATTACTGCGGTAATAATATGATTTCTTTTCAAAAATGGTTGAGAAAACATACAAACTACACGCTGTTAGTTTTTTGACGAGATCTAGGTGTTAGAAATTCCGCATTTTTTTAATGACGTCTCTCTGGAGGGCATAAAAATGCCCCATGTAGAATGGCGGGTATATTTTGGCAAATATCTCGGAAAGAAGTGTGGTAAGGAGCTGATATTTTGGTATCTTTGGAAGGGTGAGATATTTTTTATTAAAATGAGACCAAATATTATGATTTCCGGGTGAAATGATATGTTATGCTGCTCCTCATGTCACATTTCGCGTTTGGTGTAAGTTGTTGGAAATACATTGCATCCTCAGTTAGTGGTGAAACTCGGGAGCGGAATTAGAAATTTGGAGCGGTCAAAGAATGCGACTAACGGCAGTTCGGCGAGCTGCGTCTGTGGCGTCCCATTGTGCAGTGCTTGGAATGGGGACGTGGATAGAAGTGCGAAACGAAATTTCACGTTCCACAGGCGTAATCCTCGATCCTTGAGCGTAGCCCAAATGTGCTGCGTTTGAAGTCACATTGTGGTCCGTTTCCTCGGTTTTTTTCCTATGAGAACTTTATTCTTCTCATAATGGCCTGCCATTCCGAATAATAGATGATTTAATTGAAATATTTAGTTATTAAATTTGTTAATACTTATAAAATATACTTCTGTTTTATTTATATATATTGGAAAATTTTAAATGTATATATTTCCACCATTTTTTAAAAAGAACTCAATTTGATCTAATTATCTTGTACAATAAATAAATATTAATATATAAATTGATTGATCGGTGCGTTAGTGTTTTCCTTTGTTTTTTATGGATTCTACATTTACATTGTCCAAAGGCGCAATGTTTTTTGTCCTCATATCATACATTTTCTCTTTTAGTAGTTTCAGACATCATAGTTGATGGTAGGAAATAGATATCTCTTGAATGCCGGGATTATTTCATCCTGTCGAATTATGATGGATAGTTGTAGATTTTGTCTTACGAATGGTTTTAATTATAGGCCAAATTCAAATGTCAGGATCTTATTACAAGTGCCTTCGCGAATTACATTAATGGTATAATTTTTTTACCTGTCCTAATAATTATTTTGGTGTGTCTTTTAATTGTTTTATTTATTATATTTCTTTTCCTTTTCAGGTAAGTTCGTTATATTGCTATTTGCGCATGCTGACGACCGTGCTGGGCGCTTCGGTGAGTCATAAATATCGTGTCCACCAATTGGTATTTTGTACTTAGCCTATGTTGCCATTGGGACTTGTATTTCAAGATGACTTCCGCTTCGAAATAGTCATTTTTACTCATTACAAACGTTATTAATTGCTATTACTCGCAATATATTTTCCTATGTGGGCGAAGAAAGTTCTGTTGCGAGCCTGAGCGCAAAATTAAAATGTCATAAATGCACCCCACAGTACAGAACATTCTCCCCATTCTGATATTTAGGCAATCGAATATGAGACGCTCTCAATAATCAGTGGCAGTGTTGCAACTTCATATGATTCTTTTTTGCATTAGTTGATGGGTGCGAAAATGCTTTAATGATAAGTTTAATACTTTTAATGGGGCTTTGATTGAAACCTGTCACGAGTTATGACGCCGGGAAAATGGGAGCACCTCTTGGAAGCTCAAATGTAACTTGAAAACTGCCAAGCGAATGTGCATGTGTTTTGTACATGATATGATGCTTGTATGCCAAAGTCATATATGTAAGCGAAATATTGTTACTGATGAAATTAGAACATATTTTGGCAATCCGTTAAAATCTGCTATTTTCGATATTCTTGAGTGTGCGAGACATTTTATAGTTTCCGAGGCACAATACAGGAGCGTACGCAACGATTAAGCTAATGGAAACATTGTTATTATCTTGATTGATTCAACTACCATTTTTATTTAATCCGAGTTTCTGGAGTGTTTCTTCTTCTTGTATGGACCTTGTTGTTATTGACTTATATTAATGGTGTGGCACATCAGGGGCGCTGTGAGGACGTTAAGCCCGAAAGCAATGACCTTGATGTGGCTCGAGGTCCATTCAAAGTTTTTTGGCAGCGAGTTTTTGCGTCTTAGTTTGAAAGAAGATAATATTCTGTTCATAAGATAACGGAAAAGTCACACATTTTAATTTTGATTGGATAGCGAGTTAGATAAATGATGAATCACGTATATGATTGACTTTTTTTTCAAGCGACTTTTCTTTTATCACCTGAAAATGGTCATTTCGGCCTTGATATATTTTCTGTTTGACCCTAGTCCTTTGATCGTTTCGACACGACAGCGTGTTGTTGGAATTCATTATTCATTTTTTAATCGCCGCTGCGCCACCTGGAGTGCAGGAGTTTTTCACTTGTGGATAGTAAAACTATGTGAAATTCGTAGTGGAAAAATCATTCGCCTGGACTGGGAATCGAACCCGGATCCCTCGATTTCGCGCCGAGTACTCTGACCAATTAAGCCACCAAGGAAATATTGTCCTATGTGGGCGAAGAAAGTATTGTTACTAACCTGAGCGCAAAATAAAAATGTAAATGCTCCCCACAGCACAGAACTTTCTCCCCATTCAAATATATAGACACTCGAATAGGAGACGTTCTCAGTGATTTTTTACAGCGTTGCAATTTATTTTTGCGTCACTTGATGGGTACGAAAAAATGACATTCACAGTGGAAAAATCATTCACCTCAACTGGGAATCGAACCCAGACCCCTCGGATTTAGCGCCGATTGTTCTAACCAATTAAGCTTCCAAGGAAAACGAGGGATCTGGGTTCGATTCCCAGTCCAGGCGAATGATTTTTCCACCGTGCATTTCACACAATTGTGTGAACACTAGCGGGTGACTCCGTTAAAGTTACTGTACGGCTAGTTCCGTGGTTCTTTGAAATTGTTTTTGTGGATAGTAGTTTGCAGTGTTTTTGGGTTGGTGGGTCTGATGCTGTGGGAGGTGTTCCACTGGAGGTGCTTGCGGTACACATTTGGTTCCCTTACCCTCTTATTCGCGTTTGCATCAACCTTCTCTACCTCAGAAGTCATTCGAACCGAAAAAGATAGACCCCCGTTTGACATTTACGAAGGAGTGTACGAAGTAACGTGTAGCTGTGGAAAATCGCGTATCGGCCAAACATCGAGATCCCTGAAATGTAGAATAGAGGAAAATCAAAAGGCGGCCGAAAAGAAAAATTTTCGCCATTCCGCGGTGGCAGAGCACGCCTGGTCAGAAACCGGCCACGTCATAAACTTTTTTGCTGCGAGATCATCGCCAGGAAAAATAAATATTTCCCTCGGCTAATACGAGAGGCGATTGCAATAGCCAAAAACGCCGACAATTTCAACAGGGATGACGGCTATCCTCTCTCCTCAAAGTTCAAACGTCTTTTCCAGCAATTAAATTCAAAGTTCCATCCGGCCAATCAGCGTGCGCCTCAGATGGCCAATCAGCGTGCTCAAGCGTTAGATATATATAATGGAACAAGAATCTCTGCAGCTCATTCCGGACCTGACGACGCTAACTGTAATGCAAGCAAAACTGTTCTCCATAAAAATGAATCAATGCGGAAAAACCGGAATAAATGGAACTCATTAAATCTCCGCGGAAGCCTTCGTACCAACGTATCACTCTCCTAGTTTCTGGTTAGGCTGTGCAATGCTCTCCTGGTTTATTTTGATTCGCCTTTAGTCGGCAGGAGAGCCTGCGGTGTACGATCTTGAACTGGTACATGTGTTGCGTGCCCAGGTATGGAATCACCCCGTGTCACTCACCCTGACGATGGCCTACTACGTAATTTCGTAGATGTAATGGGTTGAATGAAGGACTTACAGCTAGTTGCGCCGATCAGTATGCGCCACTGCTTGCCACTGGTTGACAGTAGCAGCTGTGGAGGAAAGGCGATGTCCCGGAGACAATAATTGGGTGATATCGCATTAATTGTCGCCTGCGTCACTCCGCTGGGTTCACTCTGTCGCCGGTTGCGTGTTCCGTGATATGTGAGACCGATATCCTTGCGGTGCCCTCGAACCAATCCAATCACATCCCGTTTTTGACGTCATACTTTGACGTCACCGGGGACACCGGCTGCGCGGGTCGCGTGAGGCAGACCGTTCCGTAGGATTCGCCCGGGAAGTTCTGAGGAGTTTACGGTTAGGGTGGCCAACTCCTGAGGAGTTCATTTCAGTGAGGGATAATTTAGCTTTTCGACTGAATATTTTGTCTGTATTTCTGCGGATTATTTTAATTCTGATCATACAATAAGATAGTAAACACACACTCCCTCCGCAATTACTCTTTAATTATATTCATACATTTCCTTTCCTATTTCTTTCGCAAGGGGACGAATCCAATATTGTTTGTAGTAATACATTGTTGACGCTTTTGTTTTTTTCATTTTCTATTAAGAATATTTATTTTCTTAAACTCAATTTATTTTATTATTTTTTTAAAATATACTTTTAATGTTGAGTAAACTTTTTTTTATTAATTTGGTGTAACTTTTTCTTATTTTATTTCGTTTATTAAAACTCACTTTTTAATTATCAGTTTACTGTTTCCGATTCATTTATTATTATTTTTTCATTCATCTTTATTTTATTTGTTCATTTATATAATTTTTTATTTTATTTATTTACGTTATTCACACTTCCCTTCATGAGAGGGTGTTTTCTTGCAGTGGTTTTTTTCGGCAAGGATATCACCTCCTTACTTCCTTACGTTTTTCCCACAAATGTATATATCTTTCTTCACACTTACTTTATGTGATTTTCTGACGAGGGGATAGATGGAAGAAGAGACTGCCTTAGTCTCAATCTCGCTCCAATAAAGACGCCTTATTATTATTATTATAAACCCTGCCTTCGTAACAGTTAAGAATTTCGCTTGTGAAAACGGTCCACGATTTGCGCTTTCGCTATCGTAAATCGTAATACACTCCCCATTGACGGAAAGAAGACCGTGTTGTTCCACCTCCGAGATCTCGCTTCGGATAAAGTGATACTTTCAAATACGTATGGACTTTTAAAAGGCATTGATTAATGTCTGTGGTTGAGACATACTCTAACAGGCCTAATGTATTTGAGTTCTCGTGGTAACTGTCAGTCGTATACTCTACTTAACATGAGCACTAAATATCATGCATGCTTCCCACTTCGATAATTTTTCAAATGTTTTAACACTAAAAATCATACTCTATAGCACATACCTAGTGTGTAACAGGCAAAATTCACAATGCTGTTGAGTTGGGATAAAAAAAATTACAAAGGTATAGACTCTTCTTGAGAAAATTCAAACTGCTAAGAATGTGAAATTAACTATGATTAATAAGCTTATATGTTTACCAGATAAGTGGAAATATTTAGGAAGTACTCAGCAGAAATAATATAAATTAAGGCATACATGATAAGTATAAAAAATAAATCCCATAGACGGTTTAATGATAATAGTCTAATATTTTTTAAAGACGAGAAACCGCCACGTATATTCTACATTTTAGCTAGATATTATACTGAGCGTATTTTGGACTGTATAAACAAACGTATGGTAGTGGACAAGATATATGAGTTAAGATGAAAATTTAAATCTTTAATATTACCTCTATTGTAAGAAAATAAATAAAAGCGTATATGTTAATTATAAAAAAGTAAATCTCATTAAACGTATTAGTGATAATGCTCTAATACATCAAAACACGAAGAAACCTCTATGTATACTTATTCCACATTGTAGCTTGATATTTAACTTAGTGAGTTTTGGACAGCATAAACAAACGAATGTTTGACGAACAAAAGGTTGAATTAAAATGAAAATGTAAGACTTAGGCAATTACTGAGAAGGAAGAACTGGTTGAAGGGAAAAACTCAATTTGGTAAAATCTCCGTACTATGATGCTAATGAAATACTTAATATAATATTTGTCATGGATTCTCACATATACGTGATTGTAGACGATTGTACTTTGTGGAGTTTAGACATAGCAAAAGAAAAATGAAATAAACATATTAAAATAAAAAGTGTGGAAAATACGTAGTCATTATTAAGTAAGCCGTGTCCTATTTTAATAAAAAAATGCGTAAAATACGAAGTCATTTTTCTTTTCCCATGGAATCTCCGGGTGAACCCGGTAGTGTTGGCAACCCTTTGCCTACGTGTTCTCCGTTCTCATCCTCGGGGGAATTATTTATCCGCGATCTCGTCTTGATCACCGTGTCCTGCAAATGGAGGAAGCGGGCCGATGAGCGGAGGGGGGGAGAAGAGGGGGAAAGGAAGGGGTGGACGCCGCACAGAAGGTTCCACTATGCGTGATTGGACGAATTGGGAAGACCTTTTAGTCGTTATTGGCGTTGTGTGTCCGGTGGCCGGGTAGAGGGTCCGCCGAAGACACATTCGGAAGACGAGGAGGGAAGGTCACTCCGAGTGAGGGTCAGTCACCTGTCGCGTCCGCTGTTGAGGCTGCGTGATCCCCCGGAGTTGCGACGGAAACGAGAGCCCCGCCCCCTACATTTTTATTTCCATTTAAAGACTCCTGAACTCCCTCGTCCATTACGATTAGGCAATATGCTCCCTTATCGAAAGTACCTAAATATCTTCTGCTCAGTGGTTTTGTGGAGACCGAAAAGAATTCTGACTACGATCTCGCTGGGCGGTAACCTGTTGGCGGAAGGTTGATTACTGTCGTATGGGCGAGTAGCGATATCCGTATGCAGAAGCCATATTCCCTCCTTCGCGTACTCTCGCCAAAATTTCAGATAATTAATGCAATAACTTTCCAAGTAGGGTAACTGAAGGTATTAACGCCATGCAGGTAACAAAGCCACAGAAACTTTTTGGAGTTTTTAAGAATATATATCTTTGATGGCAGGACTTGTAAAATGGCTAGTAACGGAGAATGCAACCATGTCCACCCTTGGAAGCAATCGTGAAACGTTGTGCGTATTTAGAGTAAGTTTAGCCGACGCCAGAAGAAGGTGCAAGCTCGTCACCCCACACTTCAGACGGCCTGAATATTTATTTGAAGATGACGTAAGTCCGAATAATACCGTAATGCGATATGTGATTAGGAATGTGATATCTATGCAGTTAAGAAACTTCATTTACATTGTTTTCATAAAAATAACTCAAATTAAATGAGTATTTAAAGAGGCAAGTTATTTCTACTTAACTATGGCGTCTGCAGGTAATAACGCCACAGTAGCCAAGGCATCATCGAGCAGCTCCTTGAAAACGTTGTTCTGCCTCATTGCGACTTACAGCTTTCGTTAAAAAGCCATAGTTGGCATGCCCATGCTTTGGAAGGAATTTATACACTTCTGGCGGTAATGTAAGTGCGATAAGTTCTAATAATTGTGGAAACATTGTGAAAGTGGCGGATTAAGGAGGGGGTGAACGGGTGACCAGCCTCGTAATTCCTGGGACAATCGAAAAAATGATAATTTTGTAGCTTGTTTTCCTATTCAAGTTTTTTTTCTGCTGTTTTATAGTAAAAATTTATAGTATTTATAGTATAGTACTTATATAGTATAGTATTCATAGTAAATCTTTTTAATTGCAATTAAAGCTAATGTTTTTATGACAATACTCTGAACTGGCGTTATTACCTTCTCTGAAGGTATTAACGCCAGTTTGTATAGTTCGGATTATTTTCCTTATATTTCACCAAATACAAGTGATTTTGGTACTATTGGAAAAGTATTGGATTACTAACATGACAAGTTAATTTCAACAAAAATTTTGGAATTAACAAATGATTACATAAAAGTTATGGCAAATTAACTGAATCGGTGTCGTTATTACCTTCATTTACCCCAAGTCGAAAAAAAATTCTTCGTCCACACCTCTCTTCAAGGCATTTATTTATACATTGGAAATGACCAATACACGAGGTAAATAATGCGGATAGTCCAAGCTCCACGGCTAATTGCAAATGTAAGGTCTAACCGACATTTGCTTTAAGAACGTTTTCCTCCGATTAATATTTTTTGGTGGCAGCAATATGATTAATTGGGAATCATTAGTTTTTTTTTGATTTGGTTAATTGGAAGAGGCATGAGCGTTTAGGCTGGGAACGAGGGCGACGAAAAGCGACCAGGGTGAAATTAATATTTTGAGATGTCCCTAAACCTTGGGGGTGATGCGTTGATTAATTGAGGCTAATGACTATATGGCGTGTGTTATGGTGTCTGCGATCGGAAGATGTTTGGAGCATCCGTAGAGTTGAGAGATATAATGGAAGATTTTTTTCTAACCTCAGTAACCTTTCAGAACAGGTGTGCTTCAAAGTGACTCAAAGAATATCATTTTGACGCCACGTTCTAGATGCGACAGAAGCGATAAAACGAGAGAGATATAGTGCTGAACAGATAGGTGCCAAAATTCGTTCTCTCCACGCACAATAAGGGACCATTACAAAAAATTAGCTCTATTTAAAACACTCCCTTAATACTGATCTCCACTGAATACACTCCCCCAACTCACTTCACCTTTTCACCTGCTTTCACGACCGGTGTCCGAACGTCCAATGCCACGCGCTTACGCGGTAGCTCGCCGGGTAATCTACACCGACATAATACCCTGCGAGCCGTCGCATGGGCGTGTAGCAGGGGGTGCTAGGTCACCAGCCGTATAAAGATCCATGATAAAATATAATAATAATAGTAATATCCACACTTTAATGTACTACTTCAACACCGACCATGGTTTCGATATACTATGTCATTATCAAGGTGATGGGACAGACACTCTCACATGTATTTATACCAGAGCCAAGGTAGGAGGAGGGGGTATATGGAAGAGGCGTGGGGGGGGAGGAGGGGGAAGTGGGAGGGGGAAAGAACAATTTGGGTGAACATATGGGGCCGATGACGTAAAACGGAGACAAAGTGGGGTGTGGGTGAAGGTCAGGGTTTTGTTATAGGGACGCTTAGCTTTAACAAGGGTGAGTCAGAACTAAATAAAACATCGTTGCAAATTTCATCCGGGCTATTGACAATTTCAAAATTTTCCATAAAATCCAATTTAAGCCCTTTGTCGTTACAATGTAAAATATCTATGTCAAAGTTGCTAAAATGATTACACCGGCATAAATTATTTGCAAAACAAGATTTTCCATCATTATGTATAAAACTTTAAAACCCATATGTTCACCCAAATTGTTCTTTTCCCCTCCCACTTCCCCCTCTTTCCCCCTCCTCCCTCCCACGCCTCTTCCATATACCCCCTCCTCCTACCTTGGCTCTGGTATAAATACATGTGAGAGTGTCTGTCCCACCACCTTGATAATGACATAGTATGTCGAAACCATGGTCGGTGTTGAAGTGGTACATTAAAGTGTGGATATTACTATTGTTGTGTTCTATTTTATCATGGATATATCGCATTTCCACCAAGTTAAGCCTGAAACGATTTCATACGTATAAAGATGTTAGTTTTTGTTAGATGAAATGGTGACATGTATTATTGGAGTATATTTAGTGGAGCTCAGTATTTATTGTGATCGTTTAATGTGCGCAGAAAGAACCAGTTTTTGTACCTATCTGTTCGGCAGTGTATCTCTCTTATTTTATCGCTTCTGTCAGACTTAGAGATGTAATGAGGAGTCATGATAATAATCTCTGTGTCGCTCAGGAAAACACCAGTTCTGAATTTCTCAAGCAATCTAAGCTTAGCGTTTAGCCTCCGAGTCTCTAGGGGCTCCCACCTTAATCCCTGTACAAGTTGTGAGAAACTATATGTACGCTCGTAGCAGTTTTCTGACGAGGCGTGCTGCTTTTCTTTATATTTCATTAATTTTTTTGGTTAAGTCTTTATGACCAGTGTCCCAAATACTCGCGGCGTATTCGAGATGTGGCCTAACCAGAGCGAAGTAGCATCTCCCTTTCACTTTTTCGTTCGAGGACCTTCCTATTAATCGCTTAACAAAATCTAGTTTCTTTAATTTTGTGCCGCGTATGTTTTTTTTGTGTGTTCCCCACGATACGGTAATATGTGGATGTAGGTGATACATTGTATTTATTTGGCCATAAGCGTTGAATTTTAATGCTTATTCAAATAAAATTTATATTTAGGCATTGTAGACTTGCGGCAAGCCAGCAATAAGGACGTGACGAGCGTAGCCTCGCATTCATTTCTTAGTAAGCTCAGAGTCTGGAAAAATCGAGTTAGTTTTTCCCGTATGAGAAAATTTTGCTCGAAATACAATCCTTTGGGTTCAAGTGCTTCACGACCAGCGGTGCATCCGACTGGGATTCCCGATGACTTCGTAAACAAGTGTCTTCTTCCGCGAAGAACGTCCGTTTCATTTCCTCCCGGCTTCATCCCCGGCGTTTTGAGTATTTCCCCGCTATCTCGCAGGTGGTAGTTGATCCTTACGGTATCGAGTGTATCCCACGGTCATATCTGCGCTCATTCACTCCTCATTCATGACGGTTTGTTGTGTTGGGGAGGCGACCGACTGACGAGTCATTTGCGCCGTGGACCAATCGTCAAGAATAATCATGGACCTCTAATATACAAGATAGTCGAAGAATTGACTTTGTGGAATTTTGACGTAGTATAATAATGGTGACAAAGGTGCTAAGTTGGATTTTTTAGAAAACTTTGAAATTGTTTTGTTTTAAAAAAAATCTAGTCATAGGGTTTTAAATGTTTTCATCCCGTATAAATTTTTACTGTGCCTCTCCCCTCCTCTTTTAACTTTTAACGCGGTTGGTTTTTATGTTTCCCGTGTCCTCGCTTTGCTAATCCCCTCCCTCGCCATCTAAAAGGATCCCTTTCCCCCTAAACACCCTCCTTCCCTAAGCCCCCTCCTTATTTCCTTCCCCGTATGGTTCCCTGTTTATATATAAAGCCACCATCTCTGTACTTGGCATTCTGCCTCTTAAGATAATGTTTATACATTTAAACCGGTCCGGCTCATTAATAGTGTGGAATATTACAAAGTTATAATTATTATACGACCTCTAATACTTACTTGTTAAATCGTGTGTAGTAGTAATGGCACGTTCCGAATGCTACCTGTGCAACTCCTGTACCTCTGTGTACTCATTTAGTTTCAAAATACATTAAAAATCGTAGTCTTGATGACGTTGGTAGCATACCTAAAGTGTTTATCTACATATTACCCTGAATGCCACCTCAGGGGTGTTTGGCTGGGGGTGACTTATCAGTGATATGCAGTAATGTGTAAAAATTTACCCACACCAACATATACCACTCCATAGGTATGCTACAAATGCTACAAAAATTATTGATTAAATCTATAATGAAACTTTGTAAACGTGATACGACGTGTAGCTTCAGAAAGCGGTTGATTAATAACAACTTCGTCCTGGCCAATTTTTTATTACTTTCTCTAATTTTCCACATAATCTCCTTGAAGTTCTATTGCCTTCCACAAGCGGTTCACTATGGCGTGTATGCCCTGTCGGTACGAGTCCTCGCTCTGGTTATGGAGCCAGGTTTTCAATGCGCTAATCACCACTCCGTCGTCCGAAGTAATAGTATGGAAAAGTGCTTAGTGTCATTTTTCAAAATGGATTAGAAATGAAGAGAAATTACGAAGCTATAAGTATTTTTTGCGTCTTTAGTTTGTGCTAGACTTGTGTTTTCTAGCATTATCTTGCAGTCTGTTCTCTGCAGAGTCCACAAAATTGGTGACATCACTCAGATGTAAGATACGGTAGCGTCGTGTAACGGACAAGGCTTTGCGACCAATGGTGATGTGTATCTCGATGACCGTTTCAACTCACCGATTTCTGTAATTAAGGGATTTAAAAAAATATGGCGCTATACTTTTTGGGCAACCCCTGTATATCTATAGATTACCCCCTATAAAAAGGTTTATGCAAAGTATGTGAAGGCAGCAGCCAAAAATTTAACCCGGTGTGAATATCGAGAGAATTTCACACACAATATTCGCCGGGAAATTACTAAATCATTTATGTGAACGTTTATGAAGGATGATTTTTTCGGACAATGCTGCTTTTTGTTCATTTTTTAAAACCCAACGTTTCGCCCCTCGTACTGGAAGCGTCATCAAGAAAATGAGTGGTAACGGGCATCAGCTTGGTCTTATAGAGAAGCATCGATGCCCGTTGCACCATTGTTGGGCCGATGTGAATCTTGTGGGGGAGACGTTAGCCGTTTGGCTTTTCAAAGACAAGATTCAAATCGGCCCAACAATGCTGGTGCAACGGACATCGATGCTTCAATATAAGGCCAAGCTGAAGCTTATAACACTCATTCTCTTGATGACGCTTCCAATATGAGGAGCGAAACGTTGAGTTTTAAAACATGAATAAAACGCTACAGTGCTCGAAAAAATACATCCTTCATAGACAGGAAAACCTACGATAATCTTCCAACAAAATTATGTGAACCTCCATGTTTATATGAATGTGTCGCTCCAACTACCGCAAGTGATGGGAATGGATGTATATTAATTGTTAATTCCATATATATATATAACTAAAAGTATTGCGACTTCGTCATCTCCATTTGTATAGTGTTACGTATATTTTATTACCGAGGAGGTCAAAATTGTAAACCGAGTCTATTGAAGTCTACAATTATTTCTATGATTTCATTGCCTCATCAATTTATAAAAAAACAAATGAGATTTCATCTATTAGGAATACAACTACTTTCCTCAGAAAATTGAAAATTTGGTTGCTGCAGAAAAATAATGTGGAATACCTGCTTAGAATCATGGTTTGATTCTTATATGGTATGTCTACTTATTTTATTGTATTGTGTGAATCTTGTACTTTATGTTAATTCCAACTCAAAACTGTTGTGATAGAACACATTTATCTAATTTAAAAAAATGAATATTTGTTTGTTCGTCTTCTATGCGTTCCAATACCATTCATAAGATTGCGATGAAACTTCGGTGAGTTGTAAGCTGCAACGAAGCGGATCGTTTACGCGTTGCTCAATCACGTGCATCAGAATCGTATCATTGAGACATAATATCGCGTGCATCAGAATCATCTCAGCGAGACAATTGGTGTTTAAAGTTACATAATTTATGTGTACGTAGAATAAGATTTGGTGTAGTGGTCTCTTTGCTAGCTTTTTTTCTTACACTCGATTTTCGTATACGCTACGCTTTTTCCTAAAATTGGATTTTTAAGCTCGAAAATCTTGAATTTTTGCACTACTTCAACAATAGATTATTTTATTTACTCTTGAAACTGCAGCATAGGCATGGAATGGAAACTCATGCCATCATTTGTGCGGTACGAATTCCTGTGTAGGTACGAGGAATTCATTGGAATAGCTCTCTAATTCGTTTAGGGACCGAATTTGAAACCAGAAAAATGCATTGCAATGCATGTTGGGCACAGCTAGTGGTATATAAAAGCCAGAATTTGTTTTATAATTATTTTTGTGAATGCTAGCTTAATATCACCCCATTATTCATTTGGTAAAATGTGTGTGTATTTATTTGGGTGAAATAAATAATATTCTGTATTCTATACACGGTGCAGGGGAAAGCCCTAGATTTGAGGGGCGTGGAGGGGGCAAAAGAAGTTTGAGACCGGAGGAGGAGATGGCTTGCGTCGCTGACCGGAAGCCAAGTTTGTGGGTCGGATTCCACAGCACTCATCCCTAGTGTGCGTTTTTATTTGCGGATACCATAATGAAGGTGGTCTCGACGGAAGTTTTTTCTTCGCGCCGAAGGAAAGAAAAGCCCATGAGTAGTTCCTGTCAGGTTTTTAAGGTCACGCAAATTCAGTCGCCGCGAGAACTTTCCATTTGAAATTCATCTCCAAAGCTTGTTTCACATGAAATTGCTCTTCGTGATTATTATCCTTTCTCTGCGTTAAGGTAGTTTGAGCGAAATATCATTTTACGTAGAAATCAATGAATTTGGTCTCATTTTAAAGAAGAATATCTCACCGTTCTAATGACACCAAAATATCTGACCCCTACCTCAATAATTTCCAAGATATTGACCAAAATATACCCGCCATTTTACTTGGGAAATCGTATGTGTATTCTCTCCAGAGAGACATCATTGTAAAAAATGAGAAATTTCTAACAACAAGATCTCGTGAAAAAAACAACCTTGTATTTAATATGTTTTCTCGACCATTTTTGAAAATTAATTATATTGTCACCGCAGTAATTGTTTCAGGATCATAAAAAAACCTCAGTTGTGAAGGATGTTTAAACGTACCGCGCGAAAAAAATTAGTCAAATTGAAAACTTATAGAGATATTTTTATTTAATTTTAGATAATCAGTCATATAAAAGGATAATATTGCACCATTAGTAATGCAATATTTAATTCAGGCTCCCTACAGTTGCTGAAAATAAAACGTATTATTCGAATATGGTCTCCATTATGACCAGGGGACTATTTAGATGAAACTACCTTAAATGATTACTATTTTCACTCGTGATATATGTAAAATATGCACGAAAAGATATTCACTCTTTCTCACGTTGAATGATTACAATTTGTATTGTTGTGTGCTAAATTTGCAAAATCATTTCACTCAATTTTTGCATGGTAAGTAAAATTTACTCTTTTGATTCAGCCACGAGTTGTATAGATCGTTCCGTCATAGTTTATGCACTTATGAGGGACCTGTGCTTCGAAGTACTGTTTTCTTAAGATGTACAAGTTTTGCCGCAATGGGTAAATTTAGGCTTAGTGCCGCCTTTAACATTTTTTGAGACAACGTTAGGAACTATGGATTACAATGGTACGGACGTACATTCATATTACGAATACTACTCACCATCATACGTACGATAGTGGTGTGAACGGTGTATATAGGAGGTTTGTGCATCTGAGTCCTCTAGTGAGCAGCTTGATTGGCTCATGCGCCCTATCGCTAACTCAGAATTGTTTTTAAATAGGGCGCTTCCTATTCGCTCAGGACGATATAATGGAGCTGGGTTTAATCTGCTCCTCCCATTCCCCGAGTGCGTTTATTCGAAAGGGTTGCAACGGTCGTAATAATTGCAGCCGCATGGGTGCACCGCTTCAGGCCATAGCGGTTGCCATTTGAAGCCATCCGTAATCCAGTGTTCCTACGTTTATTTACACAAGGAATACTTCAACATTACCTCCATAACGTACCTTTTTTAAACAATTTTTATCATCACATGACAGCTGAAACTATTTATTACTGATCTTCACTAGGCACGTCATCGTCAGTGAATACGTCTTACATTCATCCATTGAAATTGTTTGAGAAACCACAGAAAGAAGCGCAAATTTCCACACACTTAATCCGAAGCTTCACGATTCTGTCTAGCGCAGCAACTAAATGGAAAAGCCTCTTAGAAATCAGACATTTCAATGATTTTGAAACGAAACAAATTTGACTCTCTCGTCCATAGAGGGTTAATAAAAATGTGGAATTTGCGGCTGCCGAGATGCTAAGATTGCAGCAGTGTTAAAAGATTAAATTATGTTTAATGTAATTGAAATTCACAACTTTATTTTCTGTTTCATACGTGTATATCAAGAATCCTTTTAGTGTATGCTACTTATGGGAACGATGTCGTTAAAAGGTACCGGATGAAAATAAAAAAAGAATCGAACCGTATTGTAGACTATATTCTTTTCCGTTTTTGATGCTAATATTCTTCGGAAGCTGTATGCATTTCACTCTCAAGGTTAACTCCCAGATATGGTATTTTTCTCTTATATTAGACTCCAATAGTTGGCGGAGATGAAAGTGAATCCAACTTCGGATTTTTAATCAGTTTTAGGTAGGTGTTCTTTTAAAATATGTTTACGATACTAATCATCGCTGAATTTCCGTCTAAAAAGTGAAATTCCATTGTACAGAAGCGTTGGGCAATAATCAAATCCAAATCTGCGTCAAAATCTTCCTGCTCATGAAGATGCGATTAGATAACGATGAAATTGCGAGCATATAGTTCAAAATGTCTTTTTTTGGACAGCCTTATCACAAACTTTTCAACATTTGGTGAAAATTGTTTGATTTGGTTTACTTAGTGGTTTCCTTAACTATTTTTATGATAAATCATATCGTCACCGTAGTATTTTTTTCAGAATCGCAAAAAACCTTCCATTGTGATGGAGTATTAAACGCACCACGTGAAAAAAAGTGGTCAAGTTAGAGACTTATGTAGATATTTGTATTTAATTACAGAGACTTTCCGTTTTTTTAGTACAGTTTTGCACCTTTGGTACTACGATATTTTATTCGTGCTTCCCACAACTACTGTAGTTAAAATGAAAAATTTGAATTTGGTTTCCACCATGGCTGGGGAAATATATCACTCAAACTACCTCAACGGCTATCCTTCATTTGCTTTTGAGAATGTGCAATTGGGAATCCCAGGCAGCGTTGGGTTCTTCGAGTTCATCCAGAAAGCCAAAGACCATGGTTCATTTACCAGTCTACGAAACCTTTATCTTCCGGCGATTTCCAACCAACTCCTAGCCGTTCTTCGCGGAAGACGATAAAGTAACTCCAGCGTTTACGTATTGAATCTCCCCGAGAGGTTCCCGTCCATCTCCCCGAGAGGTTCCCGTCCATCTCCCTCCAATAGCATCATGACTGTTGGTTCTTTGGAGTTTATAGCGGAACGGGTTTTAGTGAAAACGGGTTTTTGATGAAACGAGTGTTTTTACCGGGAAACGTTAAAATTTTTAGGAACGCATCCATGTCTCCTCTTGCTTTACTATCGTTTTCCTGGTGCACCCTCACCTTTCATGATCATTGGCGCAGCGTTGTTTGGAATATGTGCTTTCCGGGCTGGAAAGCCAGTTCTTTCACCCGAACTGGCTACGGCTTCTCAGAACGGTGTCGGATTCGGAACATCATTCTTACAGCTTGGGTTTTGCCGGGGATGTCCCAAGGGATTGTATTGCCCGATCTTGAGCGTCTTCGAGGCTACGACCGCGACACAGCGCACCGGAGTAGGGTGCGCGAGGTATAATTCTGCAAGTCTCTTCCTTCACATTTCGGCACGTAGGCATGGAAGGGCGCAGACTCTTGCATTCCACCTTCACTTACCGTCTGCGTCGATATTTTACGTGTAATGCTGTGAGTAATCAGATTTCGGAAACATAAATACGTTGGCCCATGAAAAAATACAATGAGGATGTTAAATCGTCGGACTCCATCCTCTGAGGAGTTAGTATTTTACGATGAATAATTTTTATTCCTGCAGGCCAAGGGCCGCGTATGGGCCATATAAACAAGGACGTAAGAAAGGAGAGATATTAGGCTGTTGTGGAATGAGCCATGAGCAGAGGTGAATGGAGGGCTGCAGTAGACGCGCATGCTATGTGGATGAAATTTATCATGTGGACTACTGCTTTGTGATTATTTTTTTCATGTGGATATATTGGAAACTCTTCAGGCCGCTAGCAACACAAGTTGTAAGTAAGGAAGCTCGAAATGAAAATTCCATTTCGAATATGATCTAATATCGGAGTGAAGCTTGTATAAAATAAGAGAAATACTTTGCCGAACAGATATATGCAAAAACTCGTTCTTTCCGCGCACAGTAAGCGACCGTAATAAAAATTGAGCTCCACTGAATACACTCTCATAATACACGTCACCATTTCACCTCCCAAACCTTATCCCTCACATCTTTACGTGGCTGGTGTCATAACATCCCCTTCCACATGCCCATGGGGGGGCTCACGGGGTAGTACATATGTAGATGTTGATGTGCCTGAGGGATGTGTGGCAGGGGGTTAGTTATCACCAGCATGCATTACTGTATACCGTATTAAAGTTAATAGACCACGACTCGTAATGCATTTTCTAAGACGTGCCGATACTAATGTGGAGGCGAAATTTCACAAATATGCGCTACTTTTTAGGAATTCTCTATATGCAATGTTGTTTGGATTAATGTTTTTTTTACAACTGCTGCAAAGTCTTTCGAAGGGAGTGAATGCGGAAGCAAAAATAGGAACTCATGCGTCATTCACGGACGGGGGAGGTCCACTGTGCTTGTAGCGATAACGATAAGGATTCATCTCCTGCATGCACGGCAGTTTCTCTCTCTCTCGATGCGAGCCTCGTGCGTACCCAGATCGTCCAAAGTGCGCGTTTTCGCCCTTGAGAACTTCGGTGCGAGACGTACTCCGTTTTTGGCTATCTTCCGCTCGAGTTGGCTCATCATTGTTTTTTTTTTGTTTCTCACCGAGAAAGAAGACGTTGGAATGGGCTGTACTGAACGGAGGTGCAATTCGTACACGGGTTGAATGTCGGATTTTCTGGCGTGTGGCATCCTGCAACTCGCTTCCCTTCATCTTGAAATACATATTTTTATCAGCGAGTTTTATAGTTGTTGGCCGTCTCTCGCTTCCCCTTCTCCAAGTCTCTCTATTTTTCCATTCTTAGGCTCCCAATTGCGTCTTTTCCATATCTACATCCACATACTACCCTGCGAGCCGCCGCATGGGCGTGTGGCAGGGGGTGTTAGGTCACCAGCGGTGTAAACATATAAGGGATAAGGTTTTGGGAGGTGACATGGTGACGTGTATTATGGGAGTGTATGTAGTGGCGCTAGCTCAGTTTTTATTGTGTTCGCTTATTGTGCACGGAAAGAACGAGTTTTTGTACGTATCTGTTCGGCCGTGTATCTCTCTTATTTTTTCTCTTCTGTCCGACCTCGAGATGTTTATTTATTTTATTTATTTATTTATTTCACCACCAAAAACGGCACAAAGGCTATTATATTGGCTGACATAATCAATAAATAGATAACATTTTCAAGCAAAAACAAAATATACATTGAGTAAAACAATGTTGATGCAAGCGTAGGAAGGGACTCAGGGATTGGAGAGGGGTGGGTCATTTAAGTGGTGTTTCAGGGAGGATTTGAAAATGGTGGCAGAGGAAAAAAGGTCTAAGGAAGGATATTTCGAGGCCAAGGAGTTAAACAAGGAGGGGATTCGGAAGAAGAGAGAGAGCGCTGGGAGATGGAAAGACGGAATCGGGGAGTATGCAGTAGACAGTTACTGCGTAATGGACGGGGAGGAACATGAATACGAAAGAGAGGGAGTATTTCATTGGTCCGTAGAGAACCGCTGAAGATTCTGTGTAGGAACATCAGATGTAGTGATAAGTCATTATAATATTCTCCGTGTCGCCCTGAAAAACGTCAGTTCAGAATTTCTCAATCAACCTAAGCCTAGCGTGTAGCCTCCGAGTCTCTTGGGGCTCCGACCTTAATCCCTCTAAAAGTTGTGAGACACTATACGTACGCTCGTAGCAGTTTTTAACGGAGCGCGCTGATTTCCTTTGTATTTTATTAATTTTTTTGGTTAAATCCTAATGACCAGGCTCCCAAATGCTCGCGGCGTATTCGAGGTGTGACCTAACCAGAGCGAAGTAGCATCTCTCTTTTACTTTTTCATCCGAGGTATCCTATATCTTGAGTGGCCTGCTTCATCCAATCTTCTGGCGGTCGTCCTCTTTTCCCTCTACCTGGTGGTTGCCAGTTCAGTATTTTTTTGGGCATCGTTTATCCTCCATATCCTCTTATTACGTGACCATACCATTTTTTATCGTCTACTCTCTATTTATTCGGTTACTTTTTTCCATATAAATCCAAGTACGTATGTTGTCATTGGTAATCCTTTCCAACCCTGATATTCCGCAGCTTTTCCTAAAAAAAATTCATTTCTACGGCCTCCAGTCTCTGTTGTAGTCTTTGGGTTATTTCCCACGTTTCTGATACATAGAGAATTATTCTTTGAATGATTGTTTGATATATTCGTTATTGTCTTCATTTTTATACCTTTTGACCATAATGTAATGTTCAGTTTATTTATTGCTATTTTGTTTGATTTATCCTCTTTGTTATTTCTTTCTTACTCTGTCCTTGGTTTCCAATTATTACTCCGAAGTATTTATACTCACTGCATACTTCGATGGTCTTCCCTTCTATATCCAAGCTGGTGGCATCCTTATTGATTACCTTACACTTAGTTTTGTTTAGATGATTGCTTAAACCAGCTTATTCGTATACTTCAACCAGTTTCCTCATCATATACTCCGCATCATTCTTATATCCCATATATTATACCCCAGCTATTGTAACCTGATCACCGGCACAAAGTAATAGTCACTTAAGAATGCTTTTTATTTCAACACGTCTCGGGTTCCGACGTCCAACACCATTTTCAGGTGACCTCAAGATGAAAGTTTTGTCTTTAAAGATTTTTTTCCACGAAAATCTCCAAAGTTTTTTATTTTTCATTTAAATATAAATCGGTTAAATGAAATTAGGCCCAAAAATGCCGATTGAACAAAGCTTCTTCAGTTTATACTCATGTATGTCTTCCATGGTAATTAGTTAGCTGTATTGATCAGTGTCGAGTGGTACGAAATGAAGCTATAATATGAAGTCAAGTGCATAGTAGCAATGTGTTACCAATTATAGATGCCCACACTACTGTGTGTTGATCTTTTGCATGTCTACCAAAAACAGGCGTACATAAATCAATTCATCTTGAATTATTCATTGGATTTATCGGGGAATATTCTTCTTTGCCAACTTAGATGTTTGAGTCCCAGGGGAGTCATCAAACACTCACCTACCTAGTAAACCCCGTCGCTGTTCGTGAATGTTTGTTCATGTTGTATTCTTATCCGCGGTCGTATTTTCATATGCAGATTCGTAATGTATTAATTGCAATGCAATGTCCAATTCGCCGATTTTCTTTTTCCTATCATCACTTATAAAGTAGAATAAATGAAGGAAACGCTAACCCTACTGATATGGGATAAAGCTGAGAGAAAGAAGAAGACTTGAGGTGGTTGGAGCGATTTTCATTTACGTGCAAATATGCGTGAAACTCTGCAAACGAGTGCTCATTTGCAATGTGTATAGATAAAAGCGAAAAAAATTTCACATAACCGATTCAGTTTTTGGGAGTTAAATGATATTTTAACCCGTTACCTTTGGGCACTTGACATAGGTATATTTGGAAGTAATTAGATAATGTATGCACAGATTTTCTCCTAAACGAGAAAGAACGCGTTTCTCATTATTAAAACGGTTCCTAATAAATGTCAAGGTATCATGCCGAATAAAAAACGTGTATTTACTCATGATTGTTGCCTAAATTTCGAATTCCTCGCCGTAAACCTAAGTCATAACAATGCTTTAACTGAGACGAAAATTAAAAAAAAAATAATTCTTTTGTCAATTGTGTTACAAATTGCATTATAATTTCCAGCGTATAATTAGATGTACTCGAGTGAAGTATGGCCCTAGAAATTTTTTTAGGCGAAATTGATGAGTTATCAAATTGTGTACCCAACTCGATCCGCGATCCAACCACCTTGTAATGTAGAAATGATATGGCTTGCTGATAGGAGAGTGGAGTGGTGTGAATGGGGCCTGGCAGTTTTCCAATATATTGGTTCCAATATCAATGTTTTTAAAAATATTGGGAATCCAAAATACCAATTTTGGAACGACCAATGCCAATACCCTGTATTGGATATTGGAGGCCGGAAAAACCAATATTTGTAATTGGAAGATTGTATATTGGATTACCAATGCTAAAAATTCAAGGTCGGAGAGCGTCCTAATCTTTGAAAACAGACGGCGCGCGTGGAACTCAGTGCAGCACTTCCTTTTCCTCCATTATCCTTTGACTGGGGAAGAGAAGCTTACATTGATTTTCTTGTTTCATTAACAGGCTTTCACATATTTCATAACGTCTCTTTTTCGAAGTAATCCCCCTCGGTTCTAATACACCTCTGCCACCGTTTTTTGTGTTTTACCTGTTAATGTTACCTGTAAATATTGCTATGTTCAATATTTGCAATATACCAATATTTCATGTTTTCATAATTTCCAATATTCAATGTTCCAATACACGTTATTGACATGGGTCCATTTTCAACGTTTTAAGATGTTGAATATTGCTATTGGGATTCAAATACCTCCCAGCCCTAGGTGTGAAGCATACCCATTTTCGGAGCGATCACCGCTGGTGATGATCATTGCATTTGAGACGGCAGTGGAACCTATCGCTGCCACTCTGTACGATTCGCCTGTTTTTCTTGCCAACTAATTGACGGGGTTGGCAGTGACGGGTGACTCTGGATGGTCCTTAGCCCAAAAAGACAAAGCGCTTTCACTGTCGTCCAGCCGTTGCGAGTTGAGTGAATTCTTTGAGTAAACCTTCTGCCCGCATTCGTGTCTCGAACCATTTTATTTGCCAGCACTGAATTATTTTGTGTGAATTAGAGAATGCTGGGTAAGCTTGGTCAAGGTGGTAGAAGGATGGGGATTCTGGTGGATATGATGTGTGACAAAAGATGAGAAGTGCTGATAAGAGATGTAATGATGAGAAATTGATATTAAGTATTTTTCTTTCGACCTCTTAATTTAGAACCACTTTCAAAATATCGAGGGTAGGTCAGGAACAATGAAACTGTAATACCTTGCCGACGTGTCAGTGTAATGCTCCCCATCATCTGGGCAATACAGAAAATAATACAAGAAGGTACAACAACCGTTAATTAACAAAAGGATCATTTACACATTAATTACAATTTAAATTTCAGTATAAAAATTACCTTGGAATTGATAATCATTAGGATTCATCTTCAGTAGATAGAATTTTAGGACAAATTTTGTTTGGATAATTGCATATTCTAGAAGCAGTAAAAAAAACATCTCTTCATCAGAGAAAAACTGAAAAGAATACATTGAGGTACAACAACAGTCAATTAATAAAAGGATCACTTAACATCAATGACAATATAAAATTACCTGGAAATTACTAATCATAGGGATTCATCTTCAGTAATTATTATTTTTATAAAGGAAACGTTTCTAGGTGCTCCCCGCGGTTGCGAAAATTGTTGGAAGGATCGTCAGTGGGCCTAGAATTTATTCGGAAGAATATCTACGGCATTAGTGTTTCAATGAGTCTTAAAAATATAGGCTATCGAGGAAAGCTCTGAAGGTCGAATGCTAGATCCGAAAAAAAACTTACAGCGAGGCTTTTTTTGTTGAAATTAGTTATAGTGTTCATATTTCCCGTGATAATGTTCGGAGCCCCGATTATTAATAAGAAATTGGTTGAAATAGGGAAATGAATGCCCTTCGGTTCTGTCACCATGAAATTTGATACAATTATAAGTCAGTGTCTCTGAAATTTTAACCGTAGCTACGGGAATTATGTGCGGGGATAGAGATGAAATGTAAAAATCCATTGTTGCCTGGAACGTTGCACCCTTTCACGAGTTTACTATTTGTTGGCGTTTGACCGCCACTGCAGCCAGCCGGCCTGTGACACACATAATGCTCGCTTATCTTTCGGACGTTCGACTGGACTCCTCTTCTGACGCTGAGGATGTTGCCTGGGGGGCCGATCCACAGTTTCGAGCATCAATGCTATACAATAGAGGGCGCGACATACTTGGCTTTGGCCCCAATGGGATAATTTGCTAATATTTGACATTATTCAGACCTCAGTCTCGCATTGCGTATTATTTTCCGTCGCAAAGGTGCGGTGTATCGCATATCACATATCGTCCGGGGTCGCGTATCGCACCGTATAGGTACAGAAGCTCGTTCTTTCTGCGCACAAAAGGCGACGGCAATAAAAACTGAGCTTCGCTGAATACTCTCCCATAATACACGTCACCATTTTTACCTCCTAAAACCTTACATCTTTACACGGCTGGTGTCCTAACACCTCTTGCCACACGCCCATGCGGCGGCTCGCAGGGTAGTATGTAGATGTATTGCATGATATCTATTATTGCTGGAATTGTTATTTGGGTAGGCGACCAAAAACCGTGTTGTTTGCGTAATTACGAATATTCATGGCGAAAGAAATACTTAGAAATACTTTTCTTCCTTGTAATTACAGTAAGTCCTCGATTTACGTCAGAGATACGGGTTGAAGAAGAGCGACGTAAGTCGAAACAACGAAAAACGGATCCAAATATTGGTGACCACTTTAATCCCTCGGTAAATCAAGGCGTTAATTTCAAAATTCATTTTTTGCCTTTATCCAGGAAAAATTGCTGTTTCCGATAGGATGATTACGTATCAATCTTTCAAAAACGGAGGCATATGAACATACGGTCTATTTTATTAGCACTAAACGGGGAAAAATTTTCCGACGACCCTTGTCTGTATGGACGTAACATCAAATCAGACGTAAATCGAAACGAGGCATACGGAAGACTTACTGTATATAGCGGTTAAGACGCCTTTCTTTACTCAGTGGCGTAATTATAAATTTTAGGAGAATACTTGATAACTTTCATCAGGTCCAGGGTGAAGCAGTTCCATTTATTCTTTACGGGTAGGTGCGCACTTGTAGTTTGGTGAGGGAGGGGTTATTTGGGGTTGGAGGATGACAATTAAACCCCAAGCAGGGATTAAGTTTCCACTCATAAAATCTCCGCCCCTGCTAGAGTTTGGACCCGGCTCAACGAGATTGGAAGCCAGTCCTCTAACCATCACACAAACCCAAATCCTTTTCAGTATATATCGCTTGGACCTGATGATTACCGTAGAGACCCATGTACCAAGCGCACTTTTATTTCCCTGTAATGAGAAGTTGAAAAGGGTGCGCGTCTTACGCGAGATTCATATCTGCCTTTCCTGGAAACCCCTGCCGTAGCTTGTAGAAACTCAAAATTGAGCTCGGTGCCTCAACTAGGGCTGGGCGGTATTTGAATTGCAGTATCAATATCCAATATCTTAAAATATTGAAAATGGACCAATATCAATAACTTGTATTGGACTATTGGATATTGGAAAATATTGGCATATTGAAATATTGGAAAAAATGAAAACATGAAATATTGATAAATTCGAAAATATTGGACACAGCAATATTTACTGATAATATTAACAGGTAAAAAACAAAGACGGTGGTGGAGGTGTACTAGAACCGAGGGGGGGACGGAAACGAAGACTGACGAGGAAGTGCTTGAGATGATGGGTGAGGAAAGGAGACTTCTGAATGAAATCCGGGATAAGCAGGGTAGATGGCTGAGGGGTGTTGTAAAGGGCGATGGGTTGCTCAAGAGTGTGATGGAGGGAAGGATGTTGGGCAAGCGGGGAAGGGGAAGAAAGAATAGGTTTCAACAAAACCTACCTTTACCGGTAGAATACTCTTAAAAATGTAAGTATTATCGCTCTTCGATATCTCCGGTATATTTTATATCGTACTCATTGCGTTGTGGTATCGCACAGCTCATCGGGCGTGGAGGTGTCTACCAAAACTTATCTATTTCACTCTACTCGACGGATAAATCAAATTTTCCCGCTGATCTGGTGGAAGGACTCTGCCCACGGCGTCTTGTTCTCTTCGAGGGGTGACACTCGGTGCATTAATCACTTCAGTCACGTCTCGTGGCAACGTTGCCTAATCAGAGGGACATTCGTCTGGGAAGGATGAGATGGAGGCGAGGGCCAGGAAACTGTGTGACTGTGTTGGTGTGTTAACTTGTTCAATTCATACGAGAAATTTCTGGATGCGTTGCGTTCATTTGTATCTCCGATGAAATACGACTTTCTTGATCCTGTGTCCGAGGGTTTGGCTGGGTTTTCAATGGACTCCTTTAAGACGGTTGGACCGATTTTCGTGAACAGATTTGCGTGAAACTCTACATACGCGTACTCTGAAGTATTTTTGTAAGCATTCTACCGGTTAAGGTAGGTTTTGTTGAATGTCAGAGAATGTCCTCCCGCTTTTCTACACATTCAGGGGCCCATCCCCCTCCAGCCCCTCCAGTATATCCTTTTTCGCCTCAGCATACGGTCTACCCTTCTTCATCCCGTTCGTGAAACCTATTCTCTTTCCTCCTCTTCCCTGCTTGCCCCACACCCTTCCCTCTATCACACTCTTCAGGAACCCTTCGCCCTTTATATCACCCTTCAGCCATCTACCCTGCCTATCCCGGATTTCATTCAGAAGTTTCCTTTCCTCGCCTACCACCTCAAGCACTTCCTCGTTAGTCTTCCTTTCCGTCCACCTAACCTTCTCCATCCTTCTCCACACCCTCATCTCAAATGCCTGCAGCCTATTCTCGTCCACGTTTCTGCACCATACTACGCTACGCTCCATATCAAATGTATGGATAAAAGCGAAAAAAAATATTGTGTTACCGATTTGGTTACTTGGGAATTACATCCTATACACGCAATTGCACGCATAGCCTTATGGCACTTGTCAAATATTTCGAAATAATCGATGACGTATTTACAGATTTTCTTTTCAACGCGAAAACATATCTTTCATATTATTATAATGGTTCCTATCGAAAATCAAGGTATCATACTGAATAACAGCACTTTTTTATATACAGTTTTTGCTCAAATTTCGAATTCCGTGTCGTAAACTCCAGTCATGTAATGCTTTCATTGAGACGTAAATTTTAAAGTGTAATTCTTGCATCATTTATGTTACAACATGTATGATTGTTGCCAACGTTAAAATTAGTGTACAAAGTGAAGTGAGGTTCCTGAATTTTTTTCGACGAACTTGAAAGGTAATTTAAGAGTGCACTCAACGACTCCCGAATCCGTTGTTTGCATGACTAAACATGGTCAATTTCCGGTACCGTTGGATGATAATCTCCAAACTCAACGATGGGAATGGTCCTCAAATTTGATATACTTAATTTCGTGATGAACAATTAAAACTAAGTAAAAATGCAATGTTGAAGTTGATGCAGAGGCGCGATAAATAGAGTCGGCCGAAGAAGAAACCAGCGAAGTACGCGAACAGGGTCTAAGTTGGATGCAGTTGGTTTGTTCGTCAAGGATGTCACTTCCTTACGTTTTTCCCACAAATATATCTTTCTTCACTCTTGTTTCATGTATTTATCTGACGAGGGGTTAGATAGAAGAGAGGACTGCCTTAGTCTCAATCTCGCCCCAATAAAAACGCATTATTATTATTATTATTTTTCTCACGTCAGCTAACTGCGAATCCAACGCACCTCATAAACATCCAACTCCCAGTAAAAATTCCATTGATGCAAAGGCTGCATCATCTTATAGTTAACTAAATATTCATGCGTATCCTTGACTGTGTATTTCATACATTATTTTTTTTGTGTTACATTAGCTTAATCTGTTTGTAGGTTTTCGCCGGTTTTTCTCACTCCCCTTCATGTGTGGGTGTTTTCCTACAGTGGGTGGTTTCGTCAAGGATATCAACTCCTTATTTCCTTACGTTTTTCCAACAGATGTATATATCTTTCTTCACACTTATTTCATGTATTTATCTGACGAGGGGTTAGATGGAAGGAGGGACTGCCTTGTCTCAATCTCGCCCCAATAAAAACGCCTTATTATTATTATTTTTCTCATGTCAGCTAACTGCGAATCCAACGCACCTCATAAACATCCAACTCCCAGTAAAAATTATTCATACATTATTTTTTTTGGTGTTACATTAGCTTAATCTGTTTGTAGGTTTTCGCCGGTTTTTCTCACTCCCCTTCATGTGTGGGTGTTTTCCTACAGTGGGTGGTTTCGTCAAAGATATCAACTCCTTATTTCCTTACGTTTTTCCAACAGATGTATATATCTTTCTTCACACTTATTTCATGTATCTTTTTCATTTATCTCATTTTTTTATTTTTGTATTTTTTATTTTGTATTCTCATTTGTATTCATTTCATTTATCTGCCGAGGGGTTAGATGGAAGAAGGGACTGCCTTAGTCTCAATCTCGCCCCAATAATAACGCCTTATTATTATTATAAAGAAGGCAACTAGCAAACTATACCTAACTTCGGTTATCATAAAGAACTTCATCAATCAGACCTTAGCCCATTCGTAAACGAAACGTAGAAAAGCACTCTCATCATGTTTCCCTCTTTTTCTGTCATCATAAAATTTTCATTGTTTACAAACTAAAGATTTTAAAATGTTTTCCACTTAAGTCCTAGCTGAGTAACTACATTCCGGAGTTGGCTTGCCGATTTTAAAATAGGATCAACCCATCAGCAAAAAGTCTAAGGAAGTGGTGGCAGGTGAATATTGGCCGTTAGTTCTAAGCACCCAGCATTAATTTCAATGATAATAGGGTAGGATGCTGATTGTAATCTGTCAGACTAAGGTGTCGCCATTTTTACGTCAAGCAGGAACAGTCCATAGAAACATCCTAAAATATAAAATGATGGTGCTTTAAGTAAAACATGAGTGTGTGTGAGTGGCGTCTTTATCTATAGCGAAATTAGAGCTGTTTAGTCCTTATTTAGTCCGAATTGTTGTATGAAAAGTGTAAGATGCGAAATTAGGACTAGGTCACAAATTCGCTCCTTAAACTTAGTCCTTACACTTTCACATCACATTAACACCGATGCCCTAAGTGGAAGAAAACCTATCCAGGCGGGATTCAAACCCGCGACTTGAATGAAGGAGAGGACTCAACCCCACCGCCACCGAGACGTGGGGAATGAACAAAATCAATTGGTGAAATGAAACAGATTGGAGAAAGAAAGTTAAAATAGAATCTATGAAGAACTATAATGGTCGCCACTTCCTCAGCCACATGACTTCCAATTCCAATTCCAATGCCACATTCTTCTATAAAGTTAAGTCCAATTTCACTATTTCCCTTACTATAACTGAGGGTCATTAATGTTCATGTTTCGCCCGAGACCTACTCGTCCATTCAAAAAAATACGTGGCTGGTGACCGAATCTCTCATATCACACAAACGAGTTTCAAGTGGGCAGTATCTTCTGCATATTTTTATTTTCTTTTTCGGAGAAAACGGAAGGCCGGAGAGGAAATTTTTTCGCCTCAAAAGTATTACGTAGTTCAATCTACTAAATGGGCACCAAAACCAGATATTTCTCTCCAAAGCGAAATAACCTATGATTAAGAAATGAGAGTGTATTATTAAAGTGGACCAACATTATATCATTATTTTGTCGGCCCCGGTGGCGGAGGGGTAAAGTCCTCGCCAGCTAACCCTAGGGTCGCGGGTGCGATTCCCGCCTGGGTAGAATATTATCTGCCCAGGACATGGGTGTTTGTGTCTCGTCCGTTGTTATTCTTATTCACTTTCTGGCAGTAAATTGGCCCATTGTGCTGTATTCGGAGTAGTGAAGATAAATAGATAAATAAAATAAATTATATAACCGCAGTGGCGGATGTAAATACTTGGTTTCCACGCGCGCATACTTCACGGCCAAAACAAAAACAAGGTTACACCTCGTCGACATTTTGACAGACGTTCCATGTTTTCAACTTTCCTTCCTTCCGCGTCCGTTTTGGGAGCAAATTTGCGGACTCTCTCAGCCTAACATATAACGGCTAGAACACTAACTTTTGCTCTACCACGCTCACATAGTACCTTACGAACTCAAGAGCAATAATGAATCCATTCCACTCTCCATAACTGATCTACACTTGAAGGTTGTTTGAGCATGATTCATTCATAGTGATAACGAAGGCCACCTTCGAATTTCATTTTAAAAAGCAAGAGGTTTTAAGAAGAATTAAATTGATATATAGTTATATAAACGACGAAAAAATATAGTTTTCATGACCGAACTGCTCGGTTAATAACTAAATGTAAGTAAATAAAGGTGTACACTCGACTGAAGATTTTCAGCGATATTATATTGAATGTTTTACTGAACAATTTATTTATTTTTCAAATGAGAGCATGCTCTCGACCTACACACCGTTACATTTATAACGCGATCTGTCCGTTGGAACTTCCTCCTTTTTTATAGTAATGGCTCTTGGGAGAGCACAGCCTTACCATCGGTATCTCCCCAGAAAAAAATCTTCATTATTTTGGAAATGTGTCGGCATGGGGAGCGGTTAGCGGCCGATCCGTCGGTATTTGTTTATGAGTTTCGTTTCAGAAGAATAAGACATTTCGAGGTCAAAATCAACGAATTTCATATCAGGTGATCCCTCACTCAAACCATGTATTTGAAAGAATAGACTTAAGAAAGCAATGCAAAGAACGAGAATAATTATTAGTGAGCTAACAGAGGAGGTTTTCTCGCCAGTAAAATCCTAAAAATAACGTCTCAATGCAATAATAATTGAAAAAATTTAGAAACAAATTGAAAAATAATAAGCTAAATGTTAAGTCACCCTAATGTCATTCAAATATCTCATCAGTGGTAATTCAGTCCTAAGATAGGTTGACTGCGGCCCTCCATCCTTTTCTCTTAACCGTTAGTTTCCCCTTACTTCTTAGTTGTTCTTCGGTGCTTTCTTTTATATTTGCTCTATATCTATATTTCTCCCTTGACCTTCCTTTTGTTGCTTTTTGCTCTCTTTTCCTTTCATATATATTCTTCTTACACCCTGCGTGCCTCACGGTGTATTTAATCCATCCAGTCATTCAGAGATGTACAATCCCTTTATCCATGTAGCTCTTAAGATTCTGTGGCGTCTTGAAACTTACATTCACTGACAACTAGATGATCACGTGAACTTCAAAGCACACTGAGCGAACAAACGATATTGTCATGTGTGTAAAAACTTAGGGCTCTTTTGACTCTAATCTGAGTAATTTTGGTTTCTCTCCGAATAGATTTTCCTCTATTGCTCCTAATCGGAGGACGCAAAGACGTAAAAGGTGTATTTTCGCTGATGTTCTATTGTCCCAGACCGGTTGTACCGGCGTTCCTTGAATGGCTAGGGAAAAGCAAAGTGTGGGAAAATCCTTGAAAAATAGCAATGGTTCGATCTGATCAACCAGGAAACGTGTAGGAATGTCGTTTACAGGAAAAATAGTTGGTTTATTGAAGTAGACAGTATATATTTATAACTTCTAGCGCTGTAAAAATAGCCTTCGAACTCCTTCAATGCCATGCTGGAGTAAACATATATTATTTCGCTTCTCATGCTAACGTGGAAACTATTGCAATGCATATAAATGGTAGTGTTCTTTTTAAATCCTAAGGACAAAACTTAAACGAAGCAACAAAATTTTTGCTGTGCATTATCAGCACTTTCATTTAATGTTAGGTAGAATAACACTCTAAGAGGACTTCCCAACTTCCACGTTTTATGTTTCATCTGCTTTTCTCTCAAATCAGTACCTAAATTTTTGTTGATTTTATCGAGAGATTTAATTGCTGGTAATGTTCTATTTTTATTATATATTCATGACTGACTCAGGGTTTTTTGTATATCATTACTCAGCTCCAGTATGCGTGAGAACATTCTTAATCAGTTCACGTATTTTTTTAGCACCGGGGAAGTTAGTTTTACTGACATCCCTCCTTTTTTTTCGGCATTTTGCTCGAGCTCATACATTCAAAAAAATCCATCTCTTAAGTCGAGAAGGTTGAATGTTATATTTTGTGTACACCCGTGATGCATGAGACGTATAGCATTAACTATATTGCCTGATAGTATCTCCCCACACATTACGGCATCACTTTTCTTTTATAATGCCTAGTTTTATAAAGGAGATAATACAAAAAGAGGGAAGATTTCCATTCCTATGGGAAATTTATGCTTATATCCTTCGCTATTCTTGCTGCCACTTCGGTTCATTAACACTTTGCGTACTGGGCGTTAAGCGGAGGTCCTCTCAGAAAAACAGGCTTTTACACGCTTATCTGGACTGTGAAAGAAGACTATTAAATCTTGGTTAGTGAACTTTTATTTATCATTAAAATTTATATTGGCACTTTGTGGTCATGTGTATGCCTACTAGTGAGACTGAAGTCATACCATTACGTCCAGCTGCCGTTCAATAATGATACTCCATGGACGTCCTTCTCTGAAAATATAGGGAGACGTACCATTACGTCCATAGCACTTTAAGTGTAAAAGTTTACGATGACTGTTACGCGTGTAATCCAATCAACGAGAAACTACGCTCGCGTTGGGAGACTTTTCATTGGAACTGCATTTCAAAAGTCTTCGGGTCATATTTTGGGGGGGTTTAAAAATTGATTTGTCGAGTCCTAGCGGATTTCCTAATTGTGGGGCGATACCGCTAGCTTGAGAATACGCTTCTTACTACCCTTCTCACTACCCTTCCTGGACTTGCTTACATCTCCGCGACCATGGGTGGAACACATTCAGTCGAGTGAAAGTGCCAAGGAGATTTCTGGTGGCCTTCATTCGGTAGGAAAGAGTTCGCTTAAATTGGCATTGGACCAATCGAATTGAACCAGTCATTATATGCGCTGACTTCCCGTTGTAGTGCTAATTGGTCGCTAGGCGTCAGTCGACTGGCATCGGAATCATATTTTCCACGTCCTGGAAATTAAGTTGCCGTGCGCTCTTATCAGTATTGCCACAAGCGTCTACGGCTGTGCCTTGGAGAGGTAACAAAGAGTCACAATTAACGGCAAGTTGGTAATTTTGTTTCCGCATAAATCACTCGACGGAATACCGTACACGTTCCATTGCTCACATTTTACGCTTTCCGTCCGAGAGATGGCAGGAGCGTGAGTTCAAGCCTTGAATTCCAAAAGAGAAAGATGCTCTCCCGCGGATTACTCCTCGCCGCGAAAGAGTGTGTGTTTTTGTTTTGTTTTGCGAAGTAAATCAATTTGCGGCAGCTGCTGTTTCTCAGGCTCAAAGGCTCGTTATACGAAACCTTGATTGCGATAAAGAAGCCAATGAATGAGCCGTATCAATGTTAGTCACGTAGGTACTTCTTGCCACGGGTAAATGGCTGTTAGGAGTGAGGAAAAGGAGACAGTTTTTATCTCTTGCTCAGTTGCCATTGAGTTATGATTTCGCATTCCTGAAACCCTTACGATAAGCCATTTATTATCCTTCAAGATCGTCGGAATTTCTTCATGAACGGCAGGAGGCTGCTCGTACAGTAATACCTATGGCTTCTTTAATTTTTGGAAAGGCTGGTTGAAATGGTACATAACAATTGCCCCGTCTACTCACACTTATTGTCAAATAAGTAATTAGGTTAAACACATGATTAAATTTATCAGTATGATCTTCACCGATATTTAAACCGACCACAGTGTTACCAACGCGGAGATAAAGAACTAAGCCTTAGTTGATCATCGATGAGCTTCAGTGACGAAATTTAGATAACGCATGTTGATTTATACTAAATTAAAGGATAAATGGTGTGCAGTTGGAACTGTAGAATGCTATTCCGTCATTTTTTGTTAGAGAAACATACCACAGAACCGTGTACCAGAACTAACAAAATGGAAATGGTCAATGTTGATTCCGTTAAATATTAAGGCGTGACAATGATTTGGGACCTGTTTTGGAGTAAACATACTCGGGGAATATATTATCAAGCTAACAGCTAACATCTATTGACACAATACAGGCGAAATGATTGCATTCCCCTGGATGTATTTTGGAAATGTTGTGAAAAAGTTAATGATTGCTGTTATTCTGCACTAGTTATGTAGTAGCGAAGAGTCTTCACTATAGTTATAGCTACATATGCTCAAAGGTAGTGTCTTGGAGTGATTCGCGGCAATATTAAAGGAATTGGGATGAGAGCCACTATCACAGCAGAGATAAGGGAATAAACTTAACCTCTGAGTAAATGTGAGGTCAGTTCCCCATACAACGTGTAAGGTATACATATGCTGCGCCAATACAAATTGGTGTCCCCCTTATGTATTGTGTGATTTCACGAATTTGATTTGGGAAACCTATTTCATAATTATGGCATCAGATGTTATTGCTTCTGCGTACTTTGTTGTTGTATTTTATATTAGAAGCCACTTTGAAAATATGTTTCGTACTTTTCCAAAATTATAATTAATAAACAATAATTGTGGAAAATTCCGAAGCATATTTTCAATATGGATTCTAAAACCTTTTTTCATCATAATTTTGTAATATAATTAAGTGCGAAGTTGTCATGTTTTCTCGACTATTTTTGCCAATAAATCTTATTTTCGCCGCAATAATTTTTTCAGAATCGCAAATACCTGCCGTCGTGAACGAGTTCTAGACGTACCGCGTGAAAAAAATGAGTCAAATTTAAGATTTTTGTGGATAGTTTTATTTAATTACTTAAAATTTGGGCCTTATAAAAGTGTATTATTGAACTATGAATGATGCAATATTTAATTCATGCTTCCTACAGCTGCGGAAATTAAAACGTACAGCTCGAATATGGTCCCCATTATGACTAGGGACATCCTGCTCAAACTAACTTTAATGCCTCGTGCAAAACGTCGTTCGTGCTACCCGAGGCTCGTATAAGTTGGGAGGCAATCGCCGTCCTAGGCGACCCTACTGGCTGGGTTACTGCGTTCCGCTTCCGTCGAAACGTGAGCGCGGTATTTCATTAGTTCCGTAAAATGATCCGTGGCGGTGCAAAGGGAACAGGAGTCAGAAGAAAAAGTGCATGTATGCGTCCGGGACGACTACAGTCACCCGATGGCTCGGCGCCGCGAGAATCGGTGTCCCTATGCGTCGACCTTGGATTTGACGGACAGTCACTCGAAGTCTGTCGAGCGAGCGGAAAAAATGGTTGCGCGAGCATCACTTGAGATTGATTGTTGACATGTTATGACTGCCATAGTGAGCAGGACTCGTCATCCTTCTTTCAATGGGCTTTGTGTTCACGCAGGCTTTGGTCATGGCGGAAGCACTTTTCCGTCGTTTTCTTGTAGGATCTTAGGTTAAAGTAAAGACCAAAAGTACCTTAACTTAGAAGTAGTGCTATACAATATCACTTATAGTTCAGTGTATTTTAATAGAGCCAAACTATTATGGTAGAAGCGATCACAGTCATACGATTAAGGAAATAGACTGCCGAGCCGATTAAAAATTTCCTTTTTTCCACGTACAATAAGGACCATAATTGTCGCGATAGATCAATTCTGGGATAATGTCACTCTGTCTAGGTAAAATGGGTTTTTGCACTAGTGCTAAATATCTGAACATCATATTTAGTTACTAACCCATTATTAGCTCGGGCATGATATACTTGTGCATGGATTAGTAACATGCAGTGCTATTTATCTGTCGCATCAATAATACTAACCAGTAGTTTAATCTTAACTAGTGTACTTCATGGTAGCATGTTCTTGTACGTAGCACTCTCCTAGTTTCTGGTCTGACTGTGCTTTGTTGTCCTGACTGCTTCTGGCCTGCGCTTGGAAGTTTTCATTTTAGACTCGACTTAAATGTCAAAATAACGTCCCAAAATCGTCCCTGCGTTTTGAATGAAAATGTTATCTGTTGAAAAAGGCATCAGGTTTATGCTTAAAAATTGTTTTTTATGTGTGGATTAACATTCTGGGATAAATCGTGGGACTCCTGCTTTCCTTTCCGTTGGAAAGAGGGAGAATCTTATACCTATGCATAAATTTACGGAGATTTTTATACCGGATATATTCTGTATTTTAATGATGACTGAAGTGAAATTTAAGGTATATGTGAAAAATAATGAAAATCAGCGTCCTTGCAATTATTTGAGATGAATTCAGTCTTTCAGTTCTTATTTTCGTGTCACAATACGTGGCCATTAATAACGCAGTATGGCCCACATCAGCTCTGCGTGTGAAAACATAAAAAACGTGAAATGCTCTTACACGTTTTAACTTTTAAGCCAAAAGCTCGACAGAAAGAGAATTCCACGTATTTTCTGTACCTACTTCATAGGAAATAGACTGCCGAACCGAAAGATTTAAGATGTCATTTTTTCCACGTACCATAAGGGACCATAATAGTTGTGATAGATCAGTTCTAGGATACTGACTAGGTAAAATAGGTTTTTCTGTAGTCCTCAGTATCTTAACATGAATTGTAGATGCTAACCTCGCATGCAATCTCCGGTATGACATACTCCTGCATGTCTTAGTTCATTGTAGTGCTATTTTTTTGTCGCATTAATAATACTAACCAGTAGTTATATCTCGAGTAGTGTGCTGCATCGTAACTTGTTCTTCTACGTATCACTCTCCTGGTTTGTGGTGTGATTGCGTACCGTTGCCCTGACTGCTTATGGCCTTGGCCTGGCATTCGGGGGAACGTGCGCGGTTTTGATTTGAACTGGGATGAGTGCTGCATGCCTGGTGTGGAATCACTCCGTACCACACACCCCAGTGGTGGCTTGCATGGTATTTCGTAGATGTAGATGTACTTATAATACCTATTGACGTAGGTTTCGTCAGGTATGTGCCATTCTCTTGGTAGCTGCCAAAGTGTAGATCGGTTTACGCATTTAATGAGGAAAGGACGCAGATTTGTCTTCAATGTGAGTAGAAAACGTTGTCACGAAGAACGATTTTCCATATTTTGCACTCTTATATACTTTTCTGTGTGAGAGGAGAGTTGTGTTACTCTCAGTTTTCGTCTTGTGCTGCTGAATTCCGTTAGTTTCTTTCTTTAGATTTCTCTCGACCCTCGGGCTTCGGAAATCGACAGAGAAGTTTGCATTGCGGTGCATCCCCGACCCTCCCTCAGCTGTTAGCAAGACATGATGTCGTCGTAAAATGTCATGAAGGCCCTTGTCTTTCGACAGCACGTCCAATACGTTCCCCTTACGGCAGACAGTCGAGACGGCAATAAATGTCTGGCGAGTTCTCTGACCTTCCCTGTGGGGTAAAATTTGGAAATGAAGGTATTCCATAGAGAGGTGTAAAAGAGGAGCAATTTATTGGCTGTGGCTCACGTTCGATTGCCTGACGTGTTTGATGAATGTTAGCAGTTGTCAGTCTCTTGACCTATTCAGCTCAGCGATATTTTTTCGCAGTCACCATAGACTATTTCAGTGCACTACGTAAGCTTAAAGTGCCACGGAACACGAGTTTTTTTTGCGAATTTGTGTAGTGTATAACGGTGATTTCTCAATATATTTGTGTTGTTGACTAAAAAAGGCGAATCTAATATATAAAAATGAATATTTGTTTGTTCGCCTTCTATGCATTCCAATACCATTCATCAGATTGCGATGAAACTTTGGTGAGTTGTTGTGCGCCAAGGCTTCTGAATAATGAAATCCATTGTACATCAGGTGGAGCTCGTGCCGATTTAACAATTGATTATTGGCATTCGAGCTTCTCAAACAAGCGAGGAACGACACGCAAGCAACCAAGCAGATCGTTTATGTCGAGATTTTGTATTATCCAATTAAGTTTTTAAATTCTTTGGATCTTTCTGGTGTAACACCGCACAAATTGTCACTCAAATCGGGGCACCGATAATTCTTTTGCGCAACATTAATGCCCCACGTTTGTGCGACGTGACCAGGCTCGCTGTCAAACAACTGATGCCAAACGTCATCGAAACGACCACTTCTTTGTGGCAAGTCAAAAGGAGATGATATACTCATTCCACGTATTCCCATCATTCCCACCGACATGCAATTTGATTTCAAAAGACTTCAGCTCCCCGTTCGCCTTGCATTCTCTATGACCATCAACAAGGCTCAATCGTTTCAAGTGTGTGGATTAAATCTGGAAAATCCATGCTTTTCACATGGTCAATTATATGTTGCATGCTCTCGATTGGGTCAGCCAAAAATTTGTTTTTGCAGAGGGCGGTAAGACCAAAGTTGTATATCCCAAATAGCTTGAATATTTTTTTCAAATTCAATTTAATACATTAAAAAACCATCGTCTTCATTTATGTTGTACATGTAAATGTGTCTGCTTTGTATATGAATGCCTAAATAGAAAGAAAAGAGGCATTGCAACGCATGGTGGGCACAACTAGCTATTCATATTTTTATTTCTTACACGATATGCGTCAGAACTTCTTCGTTTTCTGTATAGTTTGTTCAGAGCGCACAGCCCTATCATATTCCGTGGAAAAACGCTTCTATTTTTCCGGGAAATATTTCGGAAAGTAGTGCGGAAGGAGGCTGATATTTTGATATCAATAGAAAAATTTGATCTTTTCCTACATAATGTGGACAAATTTAGGATCTTTATGTGTAGCGATGTCACTCTGTGACTAACTTTCATCCTTTTACCAACTTCTTTATTCGGTTTGGCTGAAGTATTGGCTATCCGTCCCGAATTACTGGGTTCAAATCCGGTAGTAATCCCTATTCCTTCTCGGATCAATAGAACCATTTGGTGATAACTCAAGTGCAATGATTCTAAAGCCGGATGAAACGTTATGCGATGAAACCCTCGTTATCATTTGTTGAGAGTAAGCTGACGCCGACGCCTAGAGCCTCTCCATCTTTCGTCCATTCCCAAAATAATCATGCCATTATCAATATATCCATCGGCCTTGTGCAGCTTGTGGTTTCCTTAATCTACAACGACTATAATAATTTGCAAACGGGTGTATCGTTCAGTTGGCGTAAAAGTGGAATAATGAGGTTCTCCACGGATGAGTTCTCCAAGAATACAACATGAAAATAAATAAGACGAAGACTAAAATCCTGGTATGCGGAAGAGAGAACCTGAATGTAGAAGTCACCTTGAGAGGAGAGAAATTAGAGCAAGTGGATTCCCTCAGCTATCTCGGAAGTACCAGCATGTGGGACGGAAGAAGTACAACGGACATCAAGCGGAGAACAGCCCAAGCTAAGAAGGCGTTCATGGGAGAAAGACAACTGATGTGCTCAAAGAAGACGGGACGACATACCAGGAAACAGTATGTGAAGACATTCGTGTGGATCGTGACACTCTATGGATCGGAAGCATGGACCATTGGAGTGGCTGGCCAGAAAAGACTATTTGAAATCTGCCTTTGAAATGTGATGCTGGAGGAGGATGCTGAAAATAAAATGGACGGAGGAAGTAAGAAATGATGAGGTGTACAGAAGAGTAGAAGAGAAACGGATCATATGGAACACCATTGAGAAAAGACAAACCAGATGGATTGGACACAATTGGTTTGCGAAGAAAATAATCGAAGGTAAAATAGAGGGAAAAGTCCTCAGAGGAAGACCCAGGAATAAGTTCATGCACCGAAAAAAAGGTATTCTAAAAATTAGCGAAATCCTCTATATATTAGCGGATTTTCCGCTACTATATGGTAACCAAAGTATTCCTCTAAGTATTAGAGGAATTTCCTCTCCAGAGAGGAATCCTCTCATACTTAGAGGATCGTATTCAGTATAGAAGGTAATTTCCTCTACAACCCAGAGGATTCCTCTCAAAATTTCCTCTACTTTTAAGAGCAATCCTCTCAAAAATTCCTCTACTGGAACTAGAACTCTAGAACTGTTGTTTATAGTTCTGATTTATTCTGTTTTGGGAGCCAAATACAGAGCACGATGCCATTTTGCACGCACAAAATGCCGCTCGCGGCGCTCGCCTCATCTCCCCTAATTACGGTTGAAAAGACTACAGCACTTCCGTTGATTCTGGATGCCAACCCTGTGTTCCTTTCCGCTTCATACATGACGTATTACTTTTAATCCTTTTATTCCTCTCAATCCAAGAATAATAGTCTTGTATTGAGAGGAATATTGGGAGAGGAACGTCATCTAGAATGCGAACATAGATCCTCTTAAGGGAAGAGGAATATTCTATAAGTAAGAGGAAATTTTGAGAGGATTTGGAAAGAGGAACTGTCCTCTAGATTTTAGAATATTTTTATTTCGGTGTGGACTAAATAAAGAGGAAAGTATAGAGGAAAATAAAGAGGAAAGTCTATACATAGAAAGAGCCACCTGGAAGTAAGAGACCTAGTAGTAGAGAGGGAAGGTTGGAGGGCTGCAGTCAACCAATATTAGGATTGAACGACCAATGATGATGGCCTTGAATGATTTGCTCATCTCCACTTACACATGATGAATTATATTCGGGGTGACGTCCTAGTTGTGCGATTAGACGAATAACCATTTGAGCCAGGAAGACGTAATTCGCTCGAAGTGGAGTTGTTGAGGAAATTTTCATCGAGTTACTTTTCCTTGATCGCGCTATTATTGGATATTTTTTTTCTTAATAGGCTGAACTCTGGCTCAGGTTATGAGGAAAACGCGTATAAACTCGCTTTTATAATGGTGTAATAAATCAATTACTCATCGGCTTTAGGAATGCAATGTTAGGATATCATTCGAGTTCCAGACAAGTGCAAGGAGCCGTCTTGTGTTTGTGCAGGCCAACCTGTGGACTTTTTACAATGGTCTTAAATCACTCTTCGAACTTTTCTTCGTTTTCCTACGTGAATGGTGGCTGATAGCTCTTCCTTTGGAACGAATAATAGCTTTGACGGTGGGAGTTACTTTGTTGATAATTATTTCTCAGGTGAAAAGGCGATCTATTAGGTAATTTGCCTTTTCGTTTCGAAGTACCAGGGTTCGAATCCCGGCAGGTGCAGAGGTATTTAACAGAATTTGTATCCCTACTTTTTAATGGTCCCTGCAACTATGTTGTGGAGATCATTTCAAGTGCAGTTATTCATTTTTCGGATGGAACGTCAACTTGTGTACTCTTGGATTCCTCTCGTTTAAAAATGTTTAAACCGGGGCTGAGTTTGTGTTCACTCTTTGTTCATTTGCCGAATACTCCTCAAACAATCCCTCCCTTACCACTTACCAATATACTCTTAGTGGCGTAAATGACCTAAGTTGTTGGTCGTCACCTCAATCCTAAGATGGCGTAAGATCCAATAGATAAGTGGCCTACTAATCTCTGATTGGATTTGTTTATATCCCCTGTAAATATTGTGAACTCACAAGGTAAAAATTAGATAAAAAGTTTTCTCTTATTAGGAAAAGACTTAAATCGCCTATGAAATTATATTCATTAATTATCAAGAAATCTTAAATCCATTTCCAGGTTTTGAATAATTATAGGAGTGTGTTTTTAGGCATAATTACTTATTTCAGACTCAGTAGATGGGTCAGAAATTACTTGGAAATGAGTTGACATAGCGCAGAAGTAAAGGAGAGTCTTCTTGCTCTCGTCCATTATCTAGTTTCAAATCTGCCCGATGGCTTATCGCTCTTAAGGCGGCTTCTTTGCCATTGCCGGCAAGTCAACCCAGAAAGTTTGTAGTTAAGATACTTCCTGAATTCCTGGGAAGACCCAGTGAAAATTATGATTTAAAGTCGCGGTAAACGCCTTGTTCTTACTCGCGGAATTCCCATGCTAGAGTGGGACTCTTTCGTATTGGTAGGTTTAATGTTTAATCGTGATCATAAGAGGGTGAAATATTAACTTCAGCATTCCTTCATCAGGGTGTTTTACCTGGAATGGGTAATTTTTTTTATAATATCAGGCTGACATCTGACCATATAACGGATCCCGGCCTTTGCAGTTATGCATTCAATCTGTCAGTTAAAACTACACCAAAGGATTGGGCTCTTTTAGGTAGTTTTCCACCTCAACGGGCGAGATTAGTATTGGAAATGTTTATTGGAATCTCGATCCCTACTTGATTTGTGTACCTAAAATTATGCGCAGTTCTGCATTGTGGGTGCCGTAAGATTAAATGGTGAATCCTTGGCGCTTTTCATTGAGGATAGAGAATACCGTCGCATTGTTTTTACCCGCTCTTTCTCCAGTCTCCAAATAATCCTTCCTCTGCTTGATGTTCCTAATCTACCCTCTTGTCGTATGTACCTCCTATATACATCCTATGGCTATCTATCGCCTCTCTGGATAACTAACCTAAAGGTTCTCGTTAGAAACTTATAATGTTGACCATTAGATTAAGCGATGTAATACTTCCCTTTCCTTGATCAGCATCCGGATTTTTCTATGTCTTCTAGGAGATTTCTAGAACCTTGGAGAGATGCTCAATTTTGTGTAATTTCATCGTTATTATTTTTCACTTAAGTTTTAGTCTGACGACCGGTTCCTTCCTGCAGTAAACATCAGGTGTTCTCTGTTCACCAGGGTGCTGTTTCTCAGAGCCACAAGTCTACAAGTTACAAGCCACATGACTGATGTTTCACAATCTTTAATTAATAGTAATAGACAACTACTTATCAATTCGTTTCTATCAAGGAATTCATTATGGAAGGATCATTAATACCTGGAAATACGAACTCTAAGTTCCGATAAATATTCTTAAAGCCAACATAGAGCATATTACCTATAGTATTAGTAATTTAACTAATAATATTACGTTATAAAGCCGTTAATAGTGGTCCAGTAAAGATAAAACCAATCCAACATGATATCTTGACGTGTGAAATTCATAAATAACTAACATTTACAGCTCATCCTTCAATAAATATGGAGAAATAAACGACTTTATCCTATGATGTTAGGATTACCCCAGATCTCCCATTCACTTGGGATCTTTTAAGGTAAGTTACGACGTTAATATATTTTTCAGCACGTATTCAATAATTTGTATTTACCCAAAAACGTTGCGCCAACTTGTCATGATTATGTCCACCATTAGATGGAACCAGTCTAATTTTTAAAAATGCTGAAACTATGAGAAGTGTTTATGTTTCGTATGTCTTTCGATTGCTAGTTTCCTTTTGCGTTCCTTATCGAACGTTGTACATCGGGCTAGAATATAAGCAACATCGGGGCTTCTCGTTTCAAGAAGAGGTCAGTTCCCACGCGGTTGTTCTTACCTCAGTGCTACCCTGCCTCCGGCTACCAATTCTTTCTCTCCTTAAATATTTTAGTGGTGACATCCTTCTCCACGGTCGTTCGTTTTCCTGGTTGGGAACATATTTACGTACATTATTCTGCTATCGACCTCTTGTTTTATAAATCCAATTAAATATCAAGTATAGGTCCGAGTTAGTGATTCAAACATTCATCCTTCGCCAACGTTTCGGAATTTAATAATTTCCATCTTCCGAGCTTTCAATTTATATGTAAGGGTACAGAATCATTAACAATGCATATTGAGGTAAAACCTGCCATGGTCGTAACACTTTGGGTAAAAATAATAATAAAATTTAAGGAACATCATCCTGATGTGCATTGTCAAAAGTCTAATGAAGAGACCTCTATGATATTGTCATTAGACTTGAGACAATGCACATCAGGAAGATGTTCCTTGAATTTTATTATTATTTTTACCCAAAGTGTTATGACCATGGCAGGTTTTACCTCAATATGCATTGTTAATGATTTTTCCCCATTACATTGAAATTTCTAAGCCCGGAAGATGGAAATTATTAAATTCCGAAACGTTGGCGAAGGATGATTGTTTGAATCACTAACTCGGACCTATACTTGATATTTAATTGGATTCTTATTTACGTAATTAAAAGTTGCTAATGGGAGTTTGGATTACGCGTTCAATTTATCAATCGCGTGAGAAAATTAACTGGCGATGGGAATGACATATGGCTCAGTAATTTTAACTAATGAACCTACAACGATAAAACTGAAGCCGATGGAAAACTTTAAAAATTTGATTATTTTCCACAAACAAGTATTCGTCCAGATTCGTAGTTCTCCTGACAGAAATCAAAAAAGACTTAGAAGAACTGACAAGAATCCTCCTTCACGAGGCGGAACGAGTGGGATGGAAAATAAATTATGATGAAACGAAATACATGCACTTTACAAGAAAAGAACAAGTAGGTACAATTAATGTAGATGGGTAAAGCTTTGAGAAAGTGGAACGATTCAAATATCTCGGTGTAATAATATCAAACAAAAACAGCGAAGAACGCGAGATAGCCAATGGAATAAAACTAGCCAGCAAACGTTTGTACGCATGAAACAGGATACTAACTTCAAAGATTATTCCCCACAAGACCAAAATAAGAATGTACCACTCAGTAATTCGCCCTGTGGTCCTGTGTGGCGCAGAAACATGGGTATTGAATAAGAAGGAAGAAAGAAAACTTATTGTATTTGAAAAAAACTGAAGAAAAGTCTTTGGCCCAACAAATGAAATCGGGATTTGGAGAATCAAGCACAAGAAGGAAATAAGAGATCTTTGCAAGGACCATTGCGTAGTGGCATGCGATAAAACGAGAAGAATGAGATGGACAGGCCACGTGATGCGAAGTGAGCTGGGTACACTAAGCTACAGCCTTAAGCTACAATCACGCCTGTAGTACAAGCTCGAATCTTCAAAAGCAGAGTGTCTTAACGTGGGTTCTACAATAGTCCACACACCACGGCCATACTTCCCCACACACTGAAGGCAAGGCCGGTGAATTTACTCTGGTGACTCATGCAAGCTTCAATGAAATCTTCTAGGACTCGATTCTCCCGCATTAATCTTCCTCTTTTTGCCCTGACAAAGCTATGTGGAACGTGACGTCATTAAGGAGGAAGGTGTCAGCACGTATCTATTAAGGTCTGCCTACCAAACAGACGCTAAAATCTGCTTTCTAAACCTGTCATTTCATCAACCCATCCGATTGCAGCGAATTAATAAACCGATGCTATTTCATTGTTTTTCAAGGGCCAACAGCGATGTGCAATGGTTTACGTTGATGTAGGAATAAATTATTTCTTATTTCTTGGATTCAATCCTGTGATTTATCTGTGGGTAGATAATATTGTATGGATGCGAAACTGTGGCTGTGGCCATGATCAATAGTCTATAGAGGAGTTAGAAGAACGGGCTAATAGCATCATTCCTCTTGGATTAAAATTTAAGGAATACTCTCATGGCAGTGATGCCTGGACAATGGCGGCAGCAGAACCAAGAATGGGGTATTATTGGGAATGATATAGATCAGATGAAATAAATTGGGTCATCAGTTAGAGAGAATCCCAATTGAAGATGTCCTAAGTGGTCATTAGGAGGAAAGATGCTCGTTGAAAACTCTACGAAGTAAAGAGACAAACATGTTAGGGCATGTTCTCGGAATAACTCATAATAAAAACTGTGTACTGTTCCACTATGTTTAAATGCTGTCTACCGGTTACGTAAATAGCGTCATTGTCAAGACAAACAGTTTTTTGTTTGTCTTGAAAATGATGCTAGAGACGTCAAAACCTGTAGACAGCATTAAAACATACTGGAACCGTACACCGATTTTATTATGAGTTATGTACTCTTATCGTCCCACAACGTAACGCTGAATCAACTGATTTGACACGTTCTCGGACAAAACAGCCGCCGGAAAACAAAAATGTAATCATCAGCGAATGGATAGATTTACCATGGAAGACAGAGCAGTACTAGGCGAAAATTATCAAGGATATCTGTATGACGATCGGAAGCACCATCACGTGGGACGGAAGAAGTACTACGGACATAAAGAGGAGAATAGCCCAAGCTAAGGAGGAGTTCACGGGAAAAAGACAACTGCTGTGCTCAAAGAAGATAGGACTACAATCCAGCGAACAGTATGTGAACACATTCGTGTGGAGCGTAGCACTCTACGGATCGGAATCATGGACCATTCGAGTGGCTGACTAGAAAAGAGTCAAAGTCTTCGAAACCTGGTGCTGAAGGAGGTTGCCGAAGATAACGGACGGACTAAATGAGAAATGATTTAGAGTACAGAAGAGTAGAAGAGGAAAGGACCATATGGAACACCATACAGAAAAGAAGAACAAGATGGATTGGACACACCCTGAGACACAATCGATTTGTGAAGAAAATAATTGAAGGAAAAGTAGAGGGGAAAGTCCCCGGAGGAAGACCCAGGAATAAATTCATGGGCCAAATAAAGAGGGAAGTACATTGGAAGAGATACCAGGAGATAAGGGAACTAGCTTTTGATAGGGAAAGATGGGGGGCTGCAGTCAACCAATCCTAGCATTGAACGACCAATGAAATACTGAATGACGAGTCGTGGATGAATGAAGGGTTTCGCTGAGAGTATAATGCAGAGGAGTGCTGCAGCCGACCATTGTTTGGATCAATGACCTCCGATAATGATAAGGATGACATGAAGTCGAACACGTCAGATAAGGAAGTCTGATTTAATGAGAAACAAGGAAATATAAGTGAGAGAGGAAAATTCCCAATACTTCTGCAGCGATAATATAGGAAACAGATGGTTTGGTCAATTCTTGGTGTAATCGAATCGCTGTTGAGTAAATTGGAGGTGAAACCGTACGAGGAAGTCCTGCTGACAGATTGATCGGAAATGGCTCGGAGGAAGAGCTCTCTCGGCGTAATGGAATTGCTATGGGTTGGGGAACAATGGTGTGTTGCGGTCAGCCAATTTTCGGATTGAAAGACTGCTTTGTGTCTACCACAAGTCCTGCAGTTAGGGGCTTGGTATCCAGCTGATTACCAGTCACGTCCATTTATGTGATTGATTAGGACAGACCCGTTAGAATGTACAGTGTACATGACCTATTTGCGTTGTCTGGCACGCTTCTTATTCGCTTTTGCGATGGATGGAGTTGGTGAATGAATGAAGAAGCGGATAGAAGGTGCCAATTCCGCTACGAATACTGACAGTGACTTGCGTTAAGTCTTGTGATAACTAAGACCTTACCTGGACTAAGAATAGTAGAATGAACTTTGAGCTTCTGGGTCTATACTGAAACAGACACCACATTCAAGATACATCGATCTCTGTGATAAGAATTACTAAAATTCCTGCTTTTGTGAAATGAGTGCCAGCTTCAGGAACAGAACCGCCCGTTCAATGTTTACGCCTTTTTAAGTCATCAAAAGTTAATTGGTCATTTTGGGAATGCCGCGTGGGTTGGTGATGTGCACAGTGAGCCCATGGCGCTTACTCCTCGCTAATTTTATGGGATCGAATTGTGAATAATTAATACTATAGTTGTCAATTTCTTAAGTGATCGTCAATTGCAAAAAAAATATGTGTCAAATACATGAAAGAGAATGCATAAATATACCCAGCCTGGGTTTTCATGCGAAAGTGTCATCTAAAGCACCTAGATCTTGTGCTTATGCGTTGGAAATCTGGTCTCGCTCGTTTGCCCAAATTGATTTCTATGTAAGTCGATAAATTCGACAAGAATTGTGTGTTACCTTCGAGGGTGTGATAAAATATGAAATTGTGGAGCTCTTTTTTTACAGGGTAGCATGTGTCGAGATAGGTTCCAGATAGTTCAATAGAAATCTATGCAAACAGTTCCTCGAACAAGTACATTTTTGCCAATGCGTTCAATATTTTTATCGACATTTCGAATTTTAGTGACTACCCCCAGCTTTAAGTAGTATTCATGTAACTCTTTTCCTATATTCGACGCAGCCAGTTCAATTTTTCGGCGCCACGTTCGCTGGCGCGTCGGTCAGATAATTAAAGGTCCTTGTTTTGACTTCCGTATCCATAGAACTCTTCCCAGGATTGTTTCCGAACGAATGGGTGAATGTTCAATTACGAATACTCTTTTGAGATTAAGTTCGTCGTCAGCAGCAGTCATTGTTCAATAGACACGAAGTAATAAAGCGGTTAACTGAAAAGAGATGGAGCTTTATGCTAATGACCGTCACAATTCATGTGATGAGACCTTGTTCATCTTTGATACTTTTTCCTATTTGTTAATCCTTCTGTGATTGTTTTCAGGAGGTGGTTGTCTCCGAATTCGTGCTATAAGGTTTTCTCTATAACGTCAAGGACTTTTTTTCTTAGCTCTTTTCTTCGGAGGTGTTCGTAGAAATTCTTCCTAGGTGATCATCTTTATTCATTTCATCTCCAGTGACAAACATGGAAGTGTTCTCCATCCCATGAACACTTATTGACTTCTTTTTCGTCTTTATTTGATATTACTGCTGAATATTGTTTTGTTCATTGTTGTCATGTTTTGTTTCCTATTTATTGGATGTTTTCGTTGTTCATTATGTGTCCTTTGTAATTGGCCTTGTGCTGTTTATGGACTTCATTAAATAAATAGATAAATCCCCGTCATCCAGTGGTAACACCACATTTTCGCTGCTTCAATTGTTTAATGCGAAAATAAGTGCCTATTATCTAATTTTAAAGTAAGTCTCTACGTGTGGAGTCAATAAGATACTCCCTTAGTTTGGCGATTGTTGAGGATTAATTTACTTTTGGAACTTAATATTTCGGCATTACTCCTTCTGTGCGACCTAATTAAACTTAATAAGTTCGCGTTTGAAGTGGAGTACAAAACCAGCGAAATAAAACATTGTTTCCACGCCGAAAGGATGGAAAGCCTGTTGTGTCCTCTGCAACCAGAAACCTCTTGTGGAACCTCTACATCCAAAACAATTTTATGAATTTTCCACTTTTTTTTTGATAATCGAACGTGGTACCGACTGTAGCCCCGAAAAAAGAATATACAATTCCCGGAACTCGAACCCTGTTCTTTCGGAATGGAAAGCCTGTAATCTCCTTTTTACCAGAAACCCCTTGTGGAACCCTGAATACTTTACTGAATACTCACAATTTTATTAATATTCCGCTTTTAATTTTTGCTAATTGACCGTGTGATCGACTATAGACCTGTTATATTTTTAGCTGAACTTCAATCACTAACGCAGGGTGTAATTCCAATGTGCTGCACAGTTTGACAGCTCCATTCTATGGCTTCTCATGGCATAAATTCATCAACTGGAGATTTGGTGGATCACAGTTCTGCTTCGTCAGAGGCTCGAACCCTGATTTACACGCTCCTAAGGGCATCCTGTCGCCCCCCAGTACAATTAGATCACGGCCTGATTTTTTTTCATCTCAAGAGCGCAATCACCGATTTTACGCCACAGTTCAATGAGGTGAAAGTGATATCTTTTTTCCGAAGCGCGGGGTCCGACGGTCTTCGCCGGTGTTAAGAGCTCTCGAAAGCGGGTGAGAGAGGCGGGACTGCCCGGCTCGGTCTATCAGCTGTCTGTGCGATGGAAGGTTTCCCTCGGCTGCGCTGGGCACGTGACGGGCGGCACGTCCGTCCCATTGGCATTCGGCGGGCGCATGCGCCTTCGCGAGGCCTCAAAACGGAGTGAGAATTGAGTTCTCGGAAGAGCGACGATTGCATCGGAGGTCGACTGGAAAGGCAGGCTGTGGAGGGGGAAAAGCCCACTCGGCTGTCCGTTCGGGTGTGTCGGTCTCGGATCGAGCTCAGATGCAGAATATTTTGCGATCTGCTCGGGAAATTCGCATGGCGATGCTGGGCCTTCAATCAGTTGGATGTAAATTTGGTGTGTGCGCAGTCGCATCGGGGTGTATGGTGATTGAATTAAGGAATCAGGGTTCTGATGAAAAAATCTCTTTTATTCCCGGAACTCGAACCCTGTCCTTTCGGAATTGAAAGCCTGTAGTCTCCTTTGCAGCCAGAAACCCCTTGTGGAACCCTGACTGCTTTACTAAGTACTCACAATATTATTAATATTCCGCTGTTAATTTTTGTCAGTCGATTGTACCAACTATAGATCTTTTATATTCAGGGAATATCCAGGGAATATTTATGGGTAGTATATTATTTCCCACGAGATATTTATTTTGCAAATGCAGTCAAACTTCAATATCCTGAACATTCTCTTCGTCGAATTGTTGATAATTTCATCTTTGTTCCTTACATCGTATATTCGTAAGTAAATTTTTGATACCCGGAAATTTCTTTTACTTGGGGATTTCAGTTTCCGAGGTATTTCTATTTATCATAATTCGGCTGCAATCAGGCGTCCATTTCGATAATATTATGAATTAGTCGTTTGGGATATCGGTGAATTGTTCAGAAGATGAGGATATTGAATTTGACTCCGTAATTGGTGTATCGAAAATTTAGTGATCGTTGTAAATTTCATTTGATAATTTTTTTGCGTTAATTGTTTTAGTATTTTTCATTTGCTGGTCAACTTAGAGCTCCCCGAGCCCCGTTAACTTCTTGGGAAATCGTAAGGGTTCTTATGTTTGATTTTGGTAATTTTATCTTAACTGGGCCATCCATGACTCCAAGTTCATTGCTCGCCAAAGCTCTTTATTTCAAGCGGGTTAAACTTTTCCCTTGCCTAGTTTACGATACCACTGATTACAGCGTGATTTCCTTAAAGAAAATTTTTTAGGCCGTCTCAGAAATTGTATGTGAACGTGGTTAAAGTGACTGACTGTCATGAAAGGTATATTTTTTTGGTGAAAGTCCGGAATTATGCAGTAACTGCTCATGAATGCGGCCGAGTCTCGCCGAAAACTCCATTCCGCTGCCGACCGTGCTATTTTTCTTTGTGGCTTTTTGGGGCATCATTTTGATTCACCGAAGCTTTTGAATTTGAAAATATAGTCAGTGATGACATTTGAACTACTGCCATAACTGCCAAATATATATCCTATTAAGTACTCGCGATGGATAACATTTTGAAACTCTGGAATTAATGTAATTGAGGGATGAATATTTTAAATAATTGGATTGTCTTCCTTTAGGTTTGTAAACGAATCACTGAATACTTCTAATTTAGAATTTTACGGGTTTTTCCCGCGTTGCAGCATTAGTGGACGACCGTTTCGCCGGCATTCCAATCGTCGTCAGTTTCGTTGGTATCATCAGGTTCAGATCTGATGATGCCGACTGGAGTGCCGGCGAAACAGTCGTTCACTAGAAAGATCTAAGGCTTTCCCGGCGTATGATGTCATTAAATGTTACTCGGGATTTCCACTGGGTCGAACTCTCCAACTTGGCCGACGTTTCGATTAACGAGTCGTCCATCGTCGTCAGGGCATGTTTAAATCTTTATAGTAATTTATTCTTGCGTACGAGCCTTCCGTCTCATTTGAATTTTTGATAATTTGAGGTAGCCGCAGTCACATTACCCAGGAATAGAGAGACTGCGCAGAGCCAAAAATTTAAAAGAGGTATGTTATATTTGCAATAATTTTTGTTGCATCGTAGGTTTGACATGTCTTGATGACGATGGACGACTCGTTCATCGAAACGTCGGTCAAGGTGGAGAGTTTGGCCCGGTGGAAAGCCCGAGTAACCATTTGGTCGTCCACTAACGTGTTTAAACGCAGGAAGAACCCTAAAAACTTTAAATTAGAAGAAAACCGCGGAAGCCATCGTAACTCCGGTTACTTCCTCGAAAAGTTTGTGAATCGGTAGTGCAAAAGTCCACCAATCATTGTTTGTGACTAATAATTGAATCAAACTACTCAGTGTTTTGATGAGGGAATGATTGTTACGGGACTTGGTGGGAGGAAGCGTTAAGGGGAAACCCATGAAAGGAAGAAGGCAAAGGATGATGCTGAGCTATTTATCGGGAAGAGGAAGCTGCTCGAGGATGAAGAAGAGAAGCGAAATATGAGAGAGACCTGCGCAAGCAGACATCATATGATGATGATGAACCTCTCTATTGCCGTTTCCGAATGACTTCGAATTTCAAAGAGAAAGGAGTTCGTGAGCGGGTTGTTAAAGTATTCCAGTGTACATTTTATGGAAATTGTGATTTTACGTGATCTTTAGTTTGGATTTCTATCATATTTTCGTTGCCTTTGATGGTTATCGCTAACTAGCCTGCCCGGCGAAGCCTATGGATGGACCTACGTTTTTAGGAGTGGTAATTCATTGTAATCTTTAGATCGAGACATGTCGTGCCTCCTTCCCATGCCCTCTTTCACTCAGTTGTCTATTGCCATTTAAATCACGTTGTCACTTAATCCACCTATGGCTTAAGATTATGAATATAAGATTTTTCATTTTGATCCTACCCAGGATACGTAGAAAAGTCACATTCTGCCGGCATATGCCTCTTAAACTTTCGTTATCGTGTTTTTAATTTACCAATGATATTCCTTAGAGAGATAAGCAGTGATTGTTGTCACATTTTCAGGCATGGCTTGACCACGACATTATTTCTTATCTATCGCATGAATTTATTTGGCCTGTGAACCTTATGAATGAAATTATTTCTAAGTACTAAAGGAGACTCTCTGGCTATAATAACATTTAATGCCATGTTGCTCGCCTAAAAATTCTAAACGTTATCGTACTATTTATTTGTTTGTTTCTGTTTAGTTTTTTATGTGTTGTTTTGTTACGTTTGGTGACCTGACGGTGGTTTTACGGGTTTTCCAGTGTCCTCGGACAAAATGTACTGCTCCAGTACCCGTGAATATATAAATATGTAGTGAGAAATCACAAAGCCCTGAAGAGCCAAGAGCCTAAAGCAGGGTCCACACTCGTTGTTGTTTTTTGTTCAAATATTGTATTTTTTGAGTGTGAGAATAAACATTTTGACTTGACTCAGTACCTTCATCATTGGCCGCAAAAATTCAGCTTCTTCGAGTTTTGGCTTCTTTGCCTCCCCACTCTCGTGATTGATATCATGGCGCCACTGTGACGACATAAATGACAGTTGTGAAGCATCAAGTTCTGGGAAATATCTTTCATTTGGCCTGATGAAGGTGAAATTGTGTGGTTGAGACTGTTAATGGAACTTTTAAAGGGTTTGATGCATGCGCTAATGACCAAACGAGAATAATCTTGAGCCTTGGCCGTTAACCTTCATTAGAGCGAGATGTTTTAGCTGTCATGTAATCTTTATTACGCTGAACCATCATAATGCAAGATGGACTAGAAGCGCATACACTTGCATATAGAAGTAGGTATTTCCTTTCCGAGTATCGTGAGTTGCTTGTCTGCTATCGCATTTGAGGAATACTTGGAACTTCGCCGATCGAGGCATGTTAATCATGAAATAGGTCAATGGGCAACATTCAATAGATCTTATTATCTGACATAAATTATTTATATCATGGCTGCATTTCCCCCATCCTCTCAAAGAAATATGTTTACGTTTTAAAAATGTTTAGAGGTTTACTGATGTGCTTGGTTTTTCCATTGGCACATGTCTTGGAATAACACGGTTATTTAATGCTTTATCATTGTTCCTCGAACATCATAACTGACTTGCCGGGAGGAGTAATCGTTTTAATCTCTCTTAGTCGTCATGAAAGCGTAATACGAATTTAACTCGTTTATATTCGTCTTGAAGATTTGCCTGCCATCCTGATGTAGTGACCAGCTTTTCCGAGGGTTTCGTTGGTAATCATACAAGATATTCTCCCTTTGCCAATAGCTTCTACGAAGTATATCGGTGAAGTGAACTATCAGGAAGACATACTGTGGCAAAAGGTTTGCCACAATTTCATTAGAGACGAATAGAATGATGAAGTCCATGCCTGCTAATCCGAGGATCGCGGGTTGAAGTCCCGCCTGGATGGATTTTCCCCAATCTCAGGGTGAATGTAATTGGCCTTCGTTGTTGTTTGATATATCCGCTGTAAAAGGCCAGATGAGCTGTTTTCGCAACTGTGGTAATAAATCACCCCACCCGAATTGAGCCGAGCCCCTACGATGATCACATTTGGTGATTGAGATAAAATGTAAAATTGGGATCAGAAATGAGAAAGGGTACGAAAATTGGTAGAGAAGACTGTATGGAATTATGTCAGGAAGTCAAGATCCAGGTGGATAAGCGACTTTTAGGGGAAATACGAAATTTTGAAGTAAACTTTAGAAGGCAAAGTAGAAAGGAAAGTAGGAAGAGGTAGATAAGTAGACCAGACAAAACGGAATATAAAAGAGCTGAGTTACATAGGCATACGGGAGCATGCAGGCGCAGCGCAGAATAGATTATTTAAAGCTACCAGTTATATAATTGCGATTGACAAATTATGATGATGAGTATATCATTCTCATTTCCATGCTCTATTTCATTACATTTCATTGTTATCAAATATATAAAAATGAATGTTTGTTTGCTCGTCTTCTATGCGTTCCGATAAAATTCATCAGATTACCATGAAACTGGTGAGTTGTTGTGCGCGTGCCCGCGAATGTGTCTGAATTATAAAATCCATTGTACAGTAGGCGGGGCGCGAGTCATTTCAACAAACGAGTGTTGGCACGCGAGCTCCTCAAGCAAGTGAGGAACGACAAGCAAGCAACGAAGCAGATCGTTTACGAGTTGCTCAATCACGTGCATCAGAATCGTATGTGTAAGACATAATTTGTGTTAAAATGTTCGTAATTTATTTGTACGTAGATTAAGAATTGGTGCAGTGGTCTCATCGGTTGATTTTTATTGAATTCTTTCATTCGATTTTCGTATACGCTACGCTTCTTCCTAAAATTGGATTTTTAAGCTCGAAAATCTTAAATTTTTGCACTATTTCAGTAATAGAATATTTCATTTACTTTAAAACCGCAGCATATGCGTGGAATGGAAACTCATGCCATCACTTGTGCGTTACGAATTCCTGTGTAGGTGCGAGGAATTTATTGGACTACAAAAAATGATTGTCTTCAATTTATTTTGTACATGCAAATGTGTCTGCTTTGTATATGTATGCCTACTTAGAAGGAAAAAGAGGAATTGCAACGCGTGCCGGGCCCAGTTAGTCTTTAATAATCCTCTCAATTCTCCTGTTCTGCCATCTAGTATGAGCCAGCTACTTTTCTCTTTCTGTGCATTTGACTTCTCTTTTGACTTTTTTTTACTTCCATTTACCCTTCTTCAAATCCTCTTCTCTAATACCGGATTGGATTATCGGTGTTTCCGTACATGTTGGCGGCCGTTGCCCAAAATATATCGTAAACTGGCCTTATTATCGTTCCCCCAGCCGGAAGCGGCCGCCGATCCAAGGGGTTGGTTCACTGTTATGTACGGTCGGATTCAAATGTAACGCAAAGGATCGAGCGGCGCCACTTACGCTTCTCAAGGAAATTGAGTTTCACTTACGGCGCTGTTATTCTTTGCTACGCAACGCTATCTATTCATCTGTTTATTTGCACGTATTCAAATGGTAATAGTTGACCAATTTCCTATATTGTGCTAATTTGTTATTACACTTTCGTTTAAGTTTGGATTTAAGATTTGAGCATGGATAATTATTATTTATTAATCACAACTGTTACTCTAAATGATACATTACGTAGTATTTGCCGTAGGTATATTGTATGCCTGGAACGATCTGTGTTTAATAATAAAGTTTGGTATTTCAAATAATCAATACGTCGCAGCATGTCATTGTTATTCGAGCTGATCATATTATGTGATAACAAGTTAGCACAAAACAAGCAATTGCTCAACTGTTACAATTTAAATACGTGCAAATAAACAGCTGAATAGATAGCGTTGCATAGCAAAGAATAACAGCGCCGTAAGTGAAACTCGATTTCCTTGAGAAGCGTAAGCTCGATTCTTTGCAATACATTTGAATCCGACTGTACAAGAGATGGCTGCTTTGTGCGGAGTCTCTGCGTTGTGATGGATTACGGTCTCGGTATTCGGACTCCTCAGTTATTTTACATTAGTAGGGTTTACATTACTAGCCCCGTTTACATTACTAAGGTTAGAATTAGAGTTAATATGGCGGCTTAACTAAATTGCATTTACACGACATTGTTTGACCCTTGTTAACATGCAGGTGGCTTCTGGTGGAGAGTGAAAAAGGTGATGTAGCCCTTAGCCCAACAAACATCGCAAGTCGCTTTTCATTTGTTTCCTGGGCGGTGGACTATATTCAAGAAACTTGTATGGGCGAGAAAAAGGGTTGAAAATACAAATGTTTCGCTAGGTTAGACTTGTCATTCTTTAGTATGTAACTATATACTTATCATTTCATATCTAAACATTTCGTTATGAATCGTAAGATGAAAATTGAGAGCGAATTGAACGGCTTGTCACTATGCTATACTTTACCATTAAGATACCCCGAGAATGATTATGTCGTTTGCACTTTTATGATAGATAAAAACAATGCAATATGTTATCTTGACATACAAGGTTTATTAATATCTTCCATTTCGAGTGCTTGCCGCAATATAGGCATCGAAATAAACGACATTTTCTTTCAAGTTCTGCCCATGACCCGTCCTCTATTGTGCTTTTAAGGTAAATTTTGAACTTAAAATACGGTTCATCATTCACTATGCATTTAAATACATCAAGCTGCTTGGCACTGACGCATGGAGACGGAATATGACACGATAATCTCTCGTAATATATTGTACGCTTCAAGTAAAAGCTACATATGGACTGGATCACTGAACTACTATTCTAACTAACCTGCGTTCACACGAGTGAAGGTGATGTGGGAGTGAAAGTGATGGTAACCAGCGCCAACCCTAGTAACTCCAGCGTGGTTAAAAAGTTGACTGCCGTTAGCGCCAACCTGCGTTTACCCGGCGAACTTATACTAGGGTTAGAGTTAACCTGGTTAGAAAGCCAGTAATGTAAACAGGGCATTACGGCGCTACTCGTCGATGTCCGTTGAGGACGCCAGGGATCGCACCGGGACCCCAGCGGCGAAATACGTCGCTCCCCTGGCCGCCTGTTCTTTCTAGACACACCTCTTTGTGGACTCCCTCTCTCGCTAGCTGGCAAACACGAACTCACTCTCTCCGCCCGCTTCCGTTCCCGTGACAGCGGCGTGACTCTTGTTTCTTCGCGTCCCCGCGTTCGCCCGCGTCGGCTTGTGCCCCCCTCCGCCCTCCCGACCAAAATATTCTCCCCGCAGCAGATTGAGGAATCGGCCCCCTCTCTCCTGAACTCAACCCGTCCCATCCCATACCTTTCTGTCCCAGCTCTATCCCTCTTCCTGTGTCCCGCTGCGTAGGATTGGGTGCGTATCCGTCCCACTAGCACGATATTCCATTTACATGGCGATGGCCATGGCGTGGGCGTGTGGGAGGGGGTGTTAGGTCACCAGCCGTGTAAACATGTAAGGTTGGGGGGTGAAATGGTGACGTGTATAATGGGAGTGTACTTAGTGGAGCTCAGTTTTTATTCAGGTCGCTTATTGTGCGCGGAAAGAACGAGTTTTTGTGCCTCTCTGTTCGGCAATGTATCTCTTATTTCATCGCTTCTGTCTGACCCATAGATGTAGTTAGGCGTCATGATAATATTCTCTGTATCGCTTATTTCATCGCTTCTGTCTGACCTATAGATGTAGTTAGGCGTCATGGTAATATTATCTGTATCGCTCTGAAACACAATAGTTCTTAAGTTTTCAAGCAACCTAAGAATAACGTGTAGCCTTTGAGTCTCTAGGGGCTCCCACCTTGATCCCTCTGAAAGTTGCGAGACACTATGCGTTCGTTCGTAGCAGTATTTAACGAAGCGTGCTGCTTTTATTTTTTTTAATTAATTTTTTTGGTTTAATGTCCAGAGTCCCAAATGCTCGCGGCTTATTCAAGCTGTGCTCTTAACCAGAGCAAAGTAGCATATTTCTTTTATTTTTTCATCCGAAGACCTTCCTATTATACGCTTAACAAAACCTAGTTTCTTTAATGCTGCGCCGTATATGTTTTTATGTATTATACTGTCTTAGTTGGTGGGTTACATCGATGTGCCAGATCACTTCATTAGTGCCTGAGGATGATGCTGAAGATCAAGTGGAGGCAATCGATTAGAAATGAAGAAGTATGCTGAAGATTCGGAAAGGACCGTGTGGAATACCATACAGATGAGAAGAACCTGTTGGTTAGGGCAAACACTTAGGCGCAATGTGTTTATGAGGAATATGATAGATGGAGAAATTAAGGAATATGACAAAGATTTAAGTGACATTGTAAATTCCACACGATCTGTTCATAACTCGGTACAAGTGTTTTCACCCGCTAGGTACACTGACAAAGTCTCTTCAATCTTTATAATTTTGAATCGATTTCACCAAGTTACGTCAAACAATATACATTTTATTAGGGAAAGTCCCAAAAGGAAGCCTAAAAAGAGGTACCTAATGTGCCGTGCATCCGTTTTGTAACCTAGGTTACCTTTGATGAAGGCATTAGTTTTGTACTGATGAACATGCGTGAATAGATGCGTGACCAGCACTTCCTTCAAAATTTCGTCGTGTGAATGCAAAAATCACGCAAATGCGCGAACGCCGGTTCAAAAAATGGCCCCTCTTGTATTTCGCCTCTCTTATTCAAGCAATTTCCATTCTTTTAGCTATTTATACAATCATCTACTCGCACAAGCACCTGATTTGTGTTCATATGTTTAATAATACATATCTAGCATGCCTTCATTAAATATCCTAGTTGCATGTCAATAGTGCATGTTTGGTGATCTTCACCCCCTGCCACACACCCTCGTGGTGGCTCGCAGGGTATCACGTAGATGTAGATGTAGATATTATGATTCTACGTATTCTTTCTAGGTAGTTGTGGCGAGATATCACTTCACCCGAAATTCCACAATTAAGATCCTTTAAGGTTTAAGGAAAACGATCTCAGCTCTTATAATCTCAGTTAATCAGTCTCTAATCGCATTTAACTCAATAAATTCAAGTCAATTCAATTACTTTTCGAGCTACTCACTTTTTTTATAGGGCATCTACTTAAATTGGCGCCTAATGTATTCCTTGTTATACCTATCGCTTGTCCGCTGCATTATCGCTGTGAATAGACTGCAACTTATTCGTGCATAAAACTTATATTCATGGTCGGGGGAAATTGCTCAGGAGCTGACTCAACAATATGGCTCTTCGTTACTCCAGTCAAAATGTTCACACTTTGTGGAGTTCACTGATAAGTAAACGCTGTTTCTCTGAAGGTTAATTACCCCTGAGTTGAAGATTCGTCGGTCGGCCGAGAAAAAGGCGGTGCTACTACAGGACCTGTAGAAGGTTATAATTGAAGGAAAAAAGAGGAGTTTCTCTGATATTCCCTATGGTTAAAGCACTTGGTGTGGCGATCGTAATCTTTGGGACATTCCCGCGGAATTTCAACTTTTCTGTGGCAATGTTAGGATTGACCCATGTCATATTTTTTTACTCTTTTCGTCGTTGACTCCAAATACGGGTTTGGTGATTCGAAAAAGTATATTCCGAAGTAATAACCTTGATAGAGGCCGTGAAGGAAGACTTAAGATGTTCACCGCAAGTCGTAATGGATACGTGTTTTTTATTCGAAACAATTGCATCTAAACCGACGAATAATTATGTCTCGTTTTGCATTTCATCCATTTTGCTCGTGCTACGGTTGCGGTTCCTCTTGTCGTGCCCTGGTTGTAGAGGAAGAAAGGGGATATGGGTGGAGTGAGAACAATAGGGCTGTAGGCATCGCCATCCCGGATATAAAAACCTGGCGTAGTTCAACACTTTACTTTTCTTATCTTAGTATCCATGTCTAATAGAGTACTTACTATTACTTGTACACAATTATTTAATTTGTACGGCGCGTTTCACAGCTAGTAGGAAGTTTTAGCGAATCATCATTTCATCTAGAAATCAATGAATTTGGTCTCATATTAGAGAAAAATATCTCACCCTTCCAATGGCACCAAAAATTCAACCCCTTACTACAATACTTTACGAGATATTTTTCAAAAAAATACCAGTCCTCTTACATGGGAAATGGGACGTGTATTCACTCCAGGGAGAGCTTATTTAAAAAATAAGGATTTTCTTACATCTAAATCTCGTCTAAAAATAAACATTTTGTAGTTTGAGTGTTTTCTCAACGTTTTCAACTAATTTTAAAAATTAAACGTATTGTCATCGCGGTAAATTCTTCGCGGTCACAAAAAACCTTCGGTTTTGGAGGAGTTTCAAAGGTACCGCGCGAAAAAAATGAGTCAAGTTTAAGACTAATTTTGATATTTTCATTTAATTAATTACAATTTCTTTCATATAAAACTGTATTATTTCAACATTAATAATGCAATATTTAATCCATCCACAGCTGCTAGCATTAAAACGTTTAATTCGAATATGGTCTCTATTATAACTAGGGAACTATCTCGCTTGAACTACCTTAACTACATCGTCAGGTGCAATTTTTTGTATTAGTTCAATTATACAAACAATTATTAATGACAATTATATAAATTATTATTATAAGCACAATTATACAGACAATTGTACCTGACGGTGCAGTACGGCTTTGAAGCGCGTCTTACAAATTAATTAATTGTGGAAAAGTACAGCGTATTCTTTTCGATATGGATACTAATGTTAACATTCTTTTATGTATTGACGCCTGATGTAGTCAGGTTTTTTCTTACCTCTTTTCCTGATGAGAAACTTGAAGCCGTCAATGAATGACAGAAATGGCGATTTTCCTCTTGGATAAAAATTTAATTCGACCATGGTTTCCATGTTCTACATCATCATCTGGTCCTGCATTACATTTTATCTAAGTGAAAATATTCCATTTCTGTTACTAATTATGATGATATCCCACCATATCGCGTTCTCTCTTCTTCATTAAGACGGAGAGGATGAATTAATGCACTCGAATATTCGATGCAATGCGGGAACGTAATTGAGAGGGTGGTTGTATTGGGGGGGTTTTCAAGGATGCCCACATATTTGTGAATGATAGAATGGAAGGAATCGGTACCGCATGCAACCGCATGCATGAAAAAGGGAAAATAGATTACGCGGCGTTCTGGCGCTCTTTTTTTTAAGCATATTAGGGCGAAAAATTGCAGTAATTGTTGAGGGAAGGATGAGTCATGTGTGAAAGTGTCGCCGATTATATCAAAGTACTTCTTAATGAAAATATTCCTCTTTTTCCAGCTGTTAGTTGAAGTTGTTGTCGTTGAGCCTAGTTGTTGTAGTTGACCTATCGAAAATCTGTGGGTAAGTCATGAAGATAAATCATGGAACTAAATATTTGACATTACCCACGGAATGAAGGAGGAGGTACTGGATGCGTCTTGGTTCTAGGTTTTAGAAGGATTGGGAAAATTGGCTGAAGGGAACGGACGGCTGAAGAAGTGCTAGGCGTATGAGGGGAAGGAAGTCACGGTGAAGTACTTATTCGGAGGCAGATTTAGTGGATGGGCACGGTACTAAATGAAAGGAGATGTTGAAGGTCGCTTAAGAAGAATGCAGAGTGAGACGAGAACAATTATTTGGAATTTAATTGGGAAACATATGAAGTTGTTATCTGCGGGTTAAGCTGAGTTTTCATCTGTAATTTTTTTAAATTTGCCACGAGAAACTACATTTAATACCCGGAATAGTAGTAATATGTGACCTAGAAGACGTGATACCTGACCCGATTTTTTAATGTGTTTCGCTTATTGACGTAATTTTACACCCCCCCCCGTCCTCACCTAACGCTCCACTTTATCCTGCTGTCATGACTTGAGGTGAATTATTAGCTTAATATTTAAAGAAAACGTTCCTGCTTTTTTCCGCTATGTATTTTAATCCTATTTTCCTCTTTATGTTCAATAACTTTGGTGTTGATGATGCTAAAGACTCCAGTTCTCGGCGCAACTCTCGAGAGTCAAGGATATCTTGAATTAAGGTTCTGTTTATATATTTCATCTCTAGTGTCTTATCAAAAAACCATCGGGCAGTGTTTTAATCCATATCCCTGCTTGCATGATGATGTGTATTTTTAGACAAGCAATGGGCTTCCAAACGAGTACAGGTTCTTTTTCGGGAGATCAAAGGCTATGGTCCAAAGTTTAGTTTTGTTGGATATCTGCCTTCTTACGGGTGACAGTATAAGCTGTCGTGACTATAAAATACTAAATCTGGTCATAAATCATCATTTAGCTATCGAAGTTCCGGAAATCAATGAAGCTGCATTGATGGTTCTGGGAAATTGAGATAATATTCCTTGGAAGACGTGATAGAAGGGCTGATCCCCTAGTTATTGGGTTTAAAGATGAGTAAACACTTAGCGCCTGTCTATTTTTAGCTTTTATCGAACCCGTCAAAAAGTGTTCTTTCGATGAAATACCAACTTCAATTTAAGGCCGAAGAAGGCTGCTAAATATTCTAAATTTCAACAGTCCTGATGGTCGTGGACAATTTCTAATATTATTACGAGCTTTCTAATATTATCTACGATTATTATATTTTACAATGTTTGCTACGTTTACACTGTAAAGATGTTTTGTTTCTTTAGTTTTGTTTGACGAGGATCGTGTCATTATTGGCAACGTCGTGATTAAATTAAACAATTGGAAACATTCCTTTTGCTAGCATTCCAGGAACCTTTCTCGTCGTCGAAATCATTCACTGTACTGAGTATTCTTAGCTATCCTCTGGAGGTGAACTGCCAAGTATGCCTAGGTAGCGTGGAATAACTACAGATTATCTAATATTCATTTTTGAAACATGATGAAATCTTACTTGTCCGGTATTAAAACTCGCGCTGATCAGAAAAGAACACTGCGTGCTTGGCTTTAAATTGAATGTCCTCTCAGAAAAACTGAGAATTTGAATCACTTACCTGAATTGTGAAAGAATTAACTCTTAAATCTAGGATAATGAAATTTTATTTGCTGCATATTAACATTTATTTTGGCACTTAATGGTCGTATATATGCCTACCAAAAAGACTACAACCATACCATTACGTCCAACTGCTGTTTAATAATGATATTCCATGGACGTCCTAGTACGTCCATCGCCCTTCTCAGAATATATAAGAGGACGTACCATTATGTCCATAGCACTCAAAGGATGAAAGCTCCAATGAATAGGCGGCGCCATCATATTTCTTCTAAATATGCGAGGGCAAGCTCTTTTTAAAAACTGTAAGTAAGAGTACAATGCGTTTATTTGTACAAAATATTCCATTTGTGCGTTGTATTTGCCTGTAAAGTGGGAATATCTGTTGCTGGCAACGGATATTGAATTTAGCTAGGGAAACTTTTGAATGGATTGAAATAGTTTTGAAAAAAAACAGCCTTTTCCTTGCGCAGTCTAATTGAAGGATAGAGGCCAAGCCTAAATTTTGTTGAGGAGTGTTGGAACCGCTTATATTAAGGAAAGTTGTCGCCACTCCAATGGGGTGCGTTTGTCTTAGCAATTTCGCACCCTTTGCTGCGTCATGTGATGCTGTTCCTAAATAAGAGTTGAAATTCCCCGGATAAATTAAACTTTAAGACTCTAGAATTTGAAGAACTTTTAAAAGAAAAAAGATATAAATTTTAAAGGAAATACTCGATCACTAAATCTACATCTAAATCTGCATACTACCCTGCGAGCCGCCGCATGGTCGTGTGGCAGGGGGTGTTAGGACACTAGCCATGTAAATGCGTAAGGTTTTTTGGGTTTTGGGAGGTGATTTGGTGACGTGTATTATGGGAGTGCATTCAGTGGAGCTCAGTTTTTACTGTGGTCGCTTGTTGTGAGTCGTAAGAACGAGCCCTTATACCTATCTGTTCGACAATGTATCTCTCTTATTTTATCTCCTCTGTCAGACCTAGAGGTGTAGTAAGGCGTCATAATAATATTGTGTCGCTCTGAAACACACAGCTCTGAATTTTTCCAGCAATAAGCCTAGCGTTTAGCCTCTGATCAATCAATACTTAAAATTTGAAATAAAATACTCATTGATGGAGAATGTAACCTGCTTCACCATTTACCCTTTACTCTTTTCTGGCTTATGGATTTCAGAAATCTTTCATCTTATGGATCAGAAAAAGGTGTTAGTAGGTCTTAGAGTGAAAAGTAAACATATAAATGAAAATCAAGGAAGGGTTTCGTCATGAAGGGGCTATAAAATTTCACGTCCCTCTTAAACGCCCTCATCTTCATCTTTGAAATTTAGGGTCTTCATCGCGTTCAATAGACTCGTTGATTCGCTGTCGTTCATGTCGTACATTTCAACCTTTACTGCGTGTCCCGCGGCCTCCATTTGGATTTTATGGCCCCGGCCGCAAATAAGTTGCGGACTGTAAGTTAATAAAATACGAATAAATAAATAAAGTGTTAGCAAAAGGATTATAGGGTGGACGGTTATAGAGGATTTAAAAAGAAGGCTGAACGCAGTGGAAACTTGATTCTAGAAGTGATGCTTTGGGTGTATATTTATTGATCGTGCACCAAATTGTAAACTGAGGGAAAGAGTAGGTGTTCACAAGATTTTTAATACCGAAACCATAGAAAACAAACGATTGTTATGGTATGGATATATGACGAGAATACTATATATTAGGCTTCCAAAAATGGATTTTAAGGTTGTTTGATCGAAATATTACTTAAGTCATATTGAATACCACATTCAAATTTTACGTTTTATTTTAGCAGCTGTAGGAAGTACGGAATAAATTGTGTAATACTAATAATACAATATTTTTAAATGACTGAAATCCTCGGTAATTAACCTGTAGTGATCACCCGGGGTCAAAAAACCTCAGACCAAGTTCACGGCTTCATATTTGTAAAGCTACGCCTCAGAATCTAACACTTGCTCCCATCTGTAGTCAGTTGTGAACACTACTAAATATTCAGTGCTGTAATGATCCCACTCTCGTTTTCAAATTGCGCCTAAAGTTCAGCACTTCAATATGAAGAATATATGTTTTTTTCAGCATCGGCATTTGAACTCATATTATTTTAAAGAGTAGCATCTTGGGAGTTTATCTAATATTTCATAGAAAAATATTGAAATTTGAAGATTTTATGATGATTTGATAAAAAAAGTGGATTTTCGCGTTTTCATCTTATACTGCAAGTTTATTATTTTAAAAAACAAATGTGGCATAAGTTCACAACGATGTAATAGAATATACATTTTTAGGTACATTCAGGTAAAATTTCAAGCCTTAATCTACAGTCACGCAGAAATAACAGCTATTATTCTCCGTGGGGTCCAAATGACCCCGAGTGACCATTATGTTATGGCTTGAAGATGTGACCACAACGGGTTAAGTAAGATTATATTTGCAAGTCTTTAACTCGACTCATTTTTTTCACGCGGAACGTTTAAAAGTCCTCCACAAAGGTAGCTTTTTTTAGATCCTGAAACAATTACTTTGGTGACTGTACGTTTTATTTTTAAAAAATAGTTTAGGAAACACACAAACCACACACCATTATTTTTTCTGACGAGATCTAGGAGTTGGAAAGTCCTTCTTTTTAAAATTATGTCTCTCTGGTGTGCACACAAGTACCATTTTCTCTGTAAAATGGCTGGTATGTTTTTTTTCAAGTATCTCGGAAGGTAGTTCAGAAAGGGACTGACACTTCGGAATCTACGGATCGGTGAGATATTTTTCTTTTAAATGTGACTAACTTTATTGACTTCTAGGTGATATGATATTTCGCTCGACGACCTTACTTGAATGTGAAAAAAAAGAAGAAAGAGTCCTTCCGTAAAAAAAATGGAAGAAGGATGATGCGAGGGCAAAACAAGTGATAGAGTTAGGTAAAGACGAATTTCAGAACAGTGAGGCATCTACATCTACTTATTACCCTGCAAGCCACCACAAGGGTGTTTGGCAGGACTACAAATGCTACAGGAACTATTGAAATGATCTATAATGTAACTATGAAAACGTGACGCAAGAGCTATGTAGGGAACATGCAAAGCTTGGTCTTAGCACTACTCCACAGATTTAGAAACATGAACTACGGGGCATATGAATTAATCAGCTACACTGCCTACAAATAACCTACTTCAAAGTCTTAACGCAGCCACTATGGTCTCTTATCGATCGCGGGAAAAAACATTTTCAACCTTTCTGTACCACAATCTATTCCCCTTATCTTATTATCATGATCCGATCTACCGTAGTATGTTGGAGTTCGTAAGATATTTAAAACATTCGCCTAAAAATAAGTCGGTTTTAAATTTACATGAAAGCATTTTTGCATCGTCTGCAAATGGTCGGATTTTACAAAGTCTACTACTTCACCAATATCGTTAGTATACAGAAGGGATATAAGTGGACCTATGGAACTCCCGTGTGGGACTCCCGAAGTAACTTGAGCCTCATTGGAGATGGCACCGTCTTATACTACTCTCTGCAAACGATCGGTTGGAAATTCTCTGGTCTCTGAAGAAAAAGACGAATGGCAGAACAGTGAGGCATTGAGGAAGGGTAGCAGTAAACGGTCCCTACGTCTCTAAACGAAGTCACTGTATGGGTTAATTGAAGAAAGATTTGATACAAAGCAGAAATAAATGGATGTTTAGCCTAATGTGCATACATAGTTTCCTTTAAATTGTTTTTACTGTTTGCGCGGGGCCCCAGGCTTACATCCGGTTGTCCGAATTTATGGAGCACTTCTGGCGCGACCTGATGCTGCTGAAAACTGCACATCGAATTGACTCATGCAAAACGATCTTTAGGTTTTGAGGACCAAGCTCGATGATGATGAGGAATTGAGATTCCTCGTCATCCGGACGGAATATGCGGACGTGCAAATTTTTGTGTGTTCTCTTGCGTTCGCTCTCCGGGCAAGAGCGTCCTCCCTCTCGACATTCGTTCGGCGAGATAGCGGGCATGGAGGAGATACGAGGAGGTTGCCGCCGCTTGAAATCGCTGCAGAATAGTTTTCCGGATGGTGAGCGCCCGTTTGTTCGGGAGATTTTCCATCGGGGTAAACACTCAAACGTTCCCCCGAAAATGAAAACAGGTTTGTTCCAGAATTTTGCCTCCCAACTTTTCCCCAAGTCCTCTCATCCTTCCCGTGATCGAATTCGTTCTCGGCTTGCCATTTCACGTGTTCAGCGTGCGACCCTTCGACTACCGGCTGCGATGCCTTGCCTGGAATTGTCGCCTTTGCCCTGCGATGCATTGGGGAAAGTGTATCGGTTAGCGCGGGGACTTCCTTTTGAAATTTGGGCTTGACCTCTATTTAATATGTGGTTGAAACTGTGGAAATATGTAGTACTACCATAGCAAAATAACGCCATAAAAATACCCCAACATACGCGTCCTGTTTCATTGTTTTTCTGGGGATAAAAGTACCCACGTTCCGAGAACCGTAGAATTGGCTCCAAAAGTGGTTTGAAGATTTCGTTCCATTTCTATATTTCTCAGTACAATGAATTAATGATACCGCGGTTGAGTATAAATAATATTTGAACTCTGTAGATCCCATGTTTATGCGTTCCCATACTTCCAGTGATCCCATATTTATTCATCAACATTCCTCGTCCTCGTAAATGTGCGTTTTCACTAAATTATATACGACAACCGTCACATTGGAAAAATCCTAGAAGGTTAACTCAATGAACGTTATGGGTAATATTTCAAGCGTTTTATTTGTACACATTTCACCTACTCATGGCTAACGTTGCCCAGCTACGGCGGATTATTTGCACGCAATGCAGTGGAATGTATGAGGGGTCGGGTTTCCGTAATTATAGCTTGACAATGCCCAAGTTTTAATCGGTGAGGACAGTATCCAAGAAATTTCTGCTGACGTACTTACTAGTAGGTAATTAGTGCTACGGGATGGTGAAGCCTGTTATTAGAGGGTAGGATGTTGGGTGATCGGGCTAGGGAAAGAAGGACCAGAGATTTTAATGAATGGGATGATGAGAGGAACTTATGTCGAGCTAAAGAATGAAAGGTCGTTAAAGAAATAAAATGAAAATGTCAAAGAAATGTTAAAATGAAAGATACAAGTACGCTCTTCTTCTAACCCTTACTGGTAGATCACCTTCATTAATTACAGGTAACGCTAGGGGTTTCTAACCACCCAATCTCCTATCCCCGTATAAATATTCAAAATTAGGCTTACTATCTACATCTACATAATACCCTGCGAGCCGCCGCATGGGCGTGTGGCAGGGGGTTTTAGGTCACCAGCCGTGTAAAGGTGTAAGTTTTGGGAGGTGAAATGGTGAAATGTACTCTAGGAGTGTATTGAGTGGAGCCCAGTTTTTATTGTGATCGCTTATTGTGCGCAGAAAGAACGAGTTCTTGTACCTATCTGTTCGGCAGTGTATCTCTCTTATTTTATCGCATCTGTCAGACCTAGAGATGAAGTGAGGAGTCATGATAATATTCTCTATGTCGCTCTTAAAAATATCAGTTCTGAATTTATCAAACAACCTAAGCCTAGTGTGTAGCCTCCGATTCTCTAGGAGCTCCTACCTTAAAAAAATGGAATAAAGTAGTTGAGAAACCTAGCGTCGGCATTAGCCTACTCTAAAAGAGAGGTGACAAGAGAACAACGGTTTTATGTTCTGTCAGACGAACGGAGTAAAATAAATGAAGATCCCACCTTAATCCCTCTTAAAAGTTGTGAGACACTATATGTACGCTCGCAGCAGCTTTTATCGAAGCGCGCTACTTTCCTTTGTATTTTATTAATTTTTTTTGGTTAAATCTATTTGACCAGGATCCCAAATGATCGCGGCGTATTCGAGATGTGGCCTGACCAGAGCGAAGTAGCATCTCTCTTTGACTTTTTCATCCGAGGACCTTCCTATTATACGTTTAACAAAACCTAGTTTCTTAAATCTGCGCCATATATGTTCCGTATGCGTAATCCCCACGATATCGGAAGTTAAAGTAATTCCAAGATATTTTACTGTATCTAAAGATTTTATGTTTACTCCACCTACGGTATAGTACACACTATGAGTGGCTATGAATCGTAACTAAATGTGCGTTATACCTATGTTCCAGTGGTCTACCTTTACAGCCTGAATTTTGTTTGGAAAGAACGCTGGCAAATTATTAGAAACGTTGCTTCAATTTAAATAAAATTGGACAGTTTCACATCTAACCTAATGGGATGGATTCTTCATGAAGCGATCCGCAGAACTACATCATTCCACAGCAATATTCATTTTATGGGCTGATTTCATTCCTCACAAGTATATATTGAATAACTTTTACTGAGGTGAATTTTTTTAGAATGGATAACTTATTAATGTACTTAAATTTCAGTATCGGCGGAATTAACTTCGTATTGGTGAATATGGTTGGAGGGTGGTTACGCTAAATGAGACTTGCTTACGTACATAGAATATCTTAAGAGTTATTTATCAATTCATCAATTCGTTTTTAATTTTTTTTAATTGTCTCGCTTGCTTCAGGTCTGTTTTTGAAGGTGATGCTTATCCGGTGTAGAGAATGAGAATTAGTATTTATCGTGAAAGGATTGGGTGAAAGGATTGGGTGAAAGGGTGATAAATTGTAACCCTGAAATTGTATTTTGTGACCTCTGATATTATTTATTTATGTAAATTTATGTCTATGTGACCCCTGAAATTATATTTTACCTTCTAATCGTGTGTGTAAAATATAAAAGACAATAAGTAATAGCTTGTGCTAAGCAAATCTTTATCACAGAAGGCTAGTAAATTGACCGTCGAGTTGTTGAACTAGGATCATGAAATATTTTACAATAAAGGGAAAAAATATCGCTGGACTACTGAGCTTTGGACAGTAAAACGCATTATTCAACCCAGGATACCTCTTTCATCAGCCCTTTTCAATCCTCCGTTAGATTCATGGAATTCAGCGAGCAAGGTCAATGAAAGAAGCTTGCGGAAAGTGACAGAAACGGCTTCCCTGGAGAGAGCTAAGTTTTCATTAATGGGACGAGATTGGTGGAATATTCTGTTTTGTGAACCATGCTTATCGGCATTGAATTCTCTTATTATTTGTCGATGGAATAGGTGAAGAATATTGTGATAAAAATAAAGATACTAATAACTTTGTGAATGAGCCTGGGAAGACATCAGTATCGCAGTATTTAGGCTTGATACATTGGTGAAGGGATGACATGAATGTTTTCCCCTTTCTCGAGCATTCGGCATATATCCTCAAGAGTTTTATTTTTGCGTTGATTTGACCAGAAATGCAGGAAAATCTTTTGCATGTGTAACTGATATACATCTGTATTTGCATTTTATTGATTTCTCTTTTCGTTTCTTTCACAGGTAAGGAAACTTGTAATCCTCAGTTCTAATTTCCTTCAATCGTTTTTGGACAGCATTACTGGTCAGCTGTTTCGGTCGTTCGGATATTGGAGAAAAGTCTTCCATTGATGAGGTAAGCTCACAACTTCTCTCCTAAAAAGTGCCATCGACAGTGGTGAATGTTGTCAATGACCGCGAAAGTAGTAAGATATTTAATTATCTAGTGTTACCTAATCAATTTTTAGTCAACTATTGACTCTGAATTTTTTGTCGAAATATTTTGCTCATCACTTAAGACGTGAAAGTTTGAAACTAGTGTAATGATGCCAAATAAGGACGCTGGTATGATTATCGTGATTTATCCCATTATCTTCTCTAATTTCCGAATTTCTGAAAGAAGTGGATAAATATTTAGGAACGTTTTTTTTCTGAATCTGGGACACCATTATCACGTTATTATTCTAAAAGCGCCTTTGTCCAAATCCGCATACGGAAACTCAAAGTGGCGTCTGAATTCTGAAGTTTTTTGGTACATTTTTTGTTTTGTTTTGTTAATGATATCCATAATTCTGTTGTGCCCATTTTGTTGATGTTCACCCCGTGATTTGTGTGAAAATTTTTCTGAGGGCTCAGCCACGTGACCAAATGGCCATGAGCAAAAATTCGACCGTGGGATACTGGCTCTAATGGAGGTGTTTATTATATAATTGATACTAGGTCCCCGGGAAACGTTCTCGGAATATTCTTTATTTTAAATGACAAATACCGCTTGGTATCATAGAATTTAGAATGGCGGCCAATATGCGTCGAATTTATTTTTATTTTTGCGGAAGGCTCGGTATTGTATTTAGTTTGTTCACGGCCAATATAGATGCAGGGAAAGCGATTCTTTTTATTCAAATTGCTTTCGAATAGCGGCTTTGAATCATTGAAATTTGGTCGTTATTGTGTTAGTAATTTATGACAACATTTGAACCGTACTAATTGTTTCTTTCGTTTATATATTTTGAGCGATCTAATGGGAGTTAAATGGGATTGATTTTCGCACTTACTCAGTAGTTTCCCTCCAGGATGTGGTAGGCGTTGGCATGTTTTCCTTGCTGTCAAAATATGTGAATCTCCCATCGCTTCATTCCTCTTAATCGTCGGCGTTTGGAATCGATGAGAAAATGCAATTGGTGGAACTGTGATATAGCTTATGGAAATCTAGGACCACTCTCTTGTCTTCCGACGTAAGTTTTATTAACTGCGATTTGTATAAAGTAAGCTAATTGTGTGTTGACCTACTCAATCCGTAATCGCTGGCAGCTGGTTTGAGTGTGATGACTATAGGTCTACCCATGCAGGTAGATGGAGAGGGCGCTACGCCATCAAACTGATGCCTGACCACCAAAAATAACAACCGTGTTGTTTAACCCTGCTCTCTCCTTCCTTTCCAATGGGTAGCACGACGGAATGGAGTAATTAGCGGATGTAAAGCAAGAATATCCACCGCGTGTTTGAGATTTACAGCAAGCAACTCCTGAAACATATATTGGCTACTAAGCTATGGATTCTACTCAATTTTGTAATAGGTTTCACCGGAAGCGCAGATTTTTATAAACTAAAATAAAAATCAATATATGCTAGGAATATGTATGTTAAAGAAACCGAGGGTTAACGAAGATGGCGGACTGGCTTCAGCTTCTAGCGTTTAGCATTTCTAAAAGCAGCACGCTTCGTTAAAATACTACTACGAGCGAACATATAGTGTCTCACAACTTTTAGAGGGATTAAGGTGGGAGCCCCTAGAGACTCGGAGGATACACATCTGGGTTAAGTTGCTTGAGAAATCCAGAACTGGTGTGTTTCAGAGCGACACCCAGAAAATTATCATGACGCCTCACCACATCTCTAGGTCTGACAGAATTGATCAAATAAGAGAGATACATTGCCGAATAGGTAGGTAAAAAAACCCGTTCTTTCCGCGCACAATAAGCGACCATAATAAAAACTGAGCTCCACTAAATACATTCCCATAATAAACTATTTCACCTCCCAAAACCTTATCACTTTCATCTTTACACGGATGGTGACCTAACACCCCTTGCCACCCGCCCATGCAGCGGCTCTCAGGGTAGTATGTAGATGTAGCATTGGCCAGCATAGCAAGCGCCCTCTCCATCTACTTCAATGGATCTGGATTTCCCAATCCCGTGGCATATGCTCATGTCCTCCGTTGTGTGGCCGATGCTGACCTAACTCTTCTTCTCTGATCAGTCTTCTTTTGGAATTGGTTGAGGTAGGAAATTTGTTGTTTTCCTGTAATCTAGTGGCAAGTTACTATTCATTTTTTTTCGATGGGGAAGTATGTTCTGATTTCCGATGAACAAGATTCTGAGACTCCATTTAAATAGGTCTCTTACGTTTCTAGCCGTTGCGGCCAGCCGCAGGGGCATGAGACCGCAAGACCTGTTATCCATATGATGTAAGGCGTATTACGCTTGTGGCACATTGTCCTTCTTGGCGACGTTTTTCGCAAGTTTTGCTTGTCACTCAAGCCTAAAAATGGCATTAATCATTGAAGTCGCTTCTAAAATGATTGGTGAGTGACCAGTGAGCATTCCAAACGTAATCTTCCTCCGATCACTAGTAATTTTGTAGACTAGGTTAGATCGTGAGAAATATGTAGTTAAAATAATCGCCTAAATTATTACTTAGTAGTCCAAGCGAGATAGCTCCTTAGTCATAGTGAAGACCATAATCGAATTTTTCGTTTTTATTTCAGCAGCTGTACGAAGCTCGAATTAAATTATGCATTATTAATGGTGCAATAATATGCTTTTATGTGACTGAAATTCGAAGTAATTCAATAAAAATATCTCTTTAATTCTATAACTTGGCTAATTTTTTCGCGCGGTACGTTTAAAACTCCTTAACAACGGAAGGTTTTTTGTGATTTAGAAATAATACTGCGGTGAAAATATGACTTATATTAAAAATTATTTTGAAAACATAAAAACTACACGCTGTTAGTTTTTTGATGACATCTAGGTGTTAGAAATTCCTCATGTTTTAAATTATGTCCCTCTGGAGTGTATACCGTACCATTTCCCATGTAAAATAGTTGGTATATTTTGGAAAATATCTCAGAAAGTAGTGTGGAAAAGGACTGATATTTTGGTATCTTTGGAAGGGTGAGATATTTTTCATTAAAATGAACCCGAATTCATTGATTTCTAGGATGAATGATATTTCTCTCAAACTACCTTAAATCACCCTCTAAACGCATAAAAACTCCAGATTGGCCGTGATACAGACTGCATGGTCAAAAAACGCGATACGTTCAGTATATTATGAACCATTATACAAACAAGTCATACTAACAACTCTGTTAAGTCTTTTGACGAGATATAGGTGTAATACATTCCTCATTTTATGAACAAGTTCTCTCTAGAGTGCATGCACGTACCTTTTCCCTTGTAAAATGGCTGGTATGTTTCGTCGTAAATCTCAGGAGGCAGTGCGGAGAGGGGCTGATATGTTGGTATCTTTGGAGGTTTTAGATATTTTTCTTTAAAATGATACAAATTCATAGATTTATAGGTGAAATGATATTTCCTTCAAACTACCTTGAACCCATTGATAATGCGCTACGTGTAAGAGTCCTGGGTGATATTGTATGCACGATATTTCTATTTTGCAATGCGTTCCTCACAGGAACTCTCTGTGGAAGGGTACGCTAATTGGGTATAAGCACTCTGTGTGGTATTGGAGATGGCCCATACTCATCCAGGATAAGGCGGAATGGGAAAACGATGAAATATAGGGAATTGCTATTAGTAACTCAGTAATTTCACTCGTTAAATTTTGATTATAGCCGATACATGTCTACAGAAGTTTCACGCAATTGTCTCGGGTTTCCCTCTCGTGGTTTCACTTGTTACAATTCTTTTTTTTTGTAAATAAGTTTTGTAAGTAAGTTTTTGAAAAATATTTTACGGCTTCTCTCGCTTATTCTTTACGAAGCTCTTATTAAAGGACGCCGAACTTGGAATGTGATTTCAAAAAATCCTAGAAAAGCTGAAAAGTATTCATCATAATATGAACATTATCAATGAGAATCTTAAATTAGGCGAAGTTACTTGTAAAATTTCGTCATGAGCTTCTTCAAAGTGATATCCGAATTAGAAATATACCGTGTCGGCCGCTTGTTGTTCGAGGCATAAAAAAATTTTCCATGTGGGTCACTGAAAGAATCTACGCCTCGTTTGGTTTTTCATTGCCGGCTCGTGTGGCGAAGGTCGCTTTCTCCCCACTCTGCCTCTTTCTGACTGCCCGATGAGAGGGTAACCTTGTGGGTTATGTGGTCGTTTCGGTGGGTGCGGCCGCTGCACATGTATCCCCGTATCCATCTTCTTCTGCTGTGCTCTTCAATTCAGCCCGTAGTCCACGTGCCACGCTTATGGGACCGGAGGTAGCTCGCAACCCCTCAAGGACAGACACGAAACAAAGAGCACTGGACAAGACGTAGTATGGAGGACTGTATGGTCCATGAACCCGACCTTGTTGTCATGATTTCCTCGATTACCATATAGACCCTCCTCCCTATTTCCTCCTACCGCGGAGTCGCCGTTAGTTTTGCGTTCGAACCTAATGAATGAATTATGGAAAGATGGTTTTTATGATCTTTTGGAAAATATTTTTTCTGGACAAAACCCAAGTTAACCCTCTATACATCATTTTATTGTTCAATTGCACAGTCGTTTCACGGGTTACCCCACTCGTGGGGGAATCAGGAACCAAAAGTTATGAATGAGAGATATTTTCGTTGCCAAGATGTAAAATTTGATGCCACTAAGGCATATAGACGTAAAGAAACCTAATCAGAGACAGAAAAACTCTTCAATATGTTGTCTCTAGGTCACTCAACGTGATAGAGGGTTAAGATGTACTTCCATGTATAAGAGTTGCTTAAAACTAGCATACCTTCTGAACTAATACACAACATTTGAACGCTCAGTTAACATCAATTTAAAGAAAAGGGTACGTCATTTTGCGGTTAATGTTGACTTGACATAATCTGGGCCTTGATCCATTATTTGTGTTGTGTTGTCAGTGGTTGATACGTTCCAGCGTTGTTGCTTTGCATTGTTTATTATCGGTCGTGATTTTGGCTTGAGCCTTTAAACCTTGGTCGACTCGTTAAATAATGGTGAGGAAGAACTCTGTGTTCTCTTATCACTATACCGAATTCTGTAAGTCTTTGAATGTAATGAAAGAATACAACGCTTCGAATGGATACTAAAGCATGCTGTTTCGTTATTATTGCCTTTCTTGCTGTAGAGAATATTTTAAGGAATAATCTTGATTATCGGATGACAAATTTACTAATAACACTATTCTATATAGAAAGGTTATCTGAATGAAGCTAAATCTTGTTCATTTAGACATTAAAAAATTATTTCCACTTTAAAAATGATCTGCTAGTTCTTTGTTATGAGATGTAGTCCACATATATTTTATTATGACTATTCAACGATTCACGCAGGCCTGTAATTACCCGCACAATAATTATTCTTCAATCTTATGCAAAGGATATTTGTATAAGTTAATACTACTTTTCTTTTATTAAGAATTAGTAGGGCTTCACTCGCTGCGAGAATAAAGATCAGTTGATCTTGTGGCTCTGTGGTACTGCGGGCTTGCATTGTCGCTAAATTTATTTACCTTTTCTCCAATATTTCATTAAAATAATATTTTATACTGCTCTCGTTTGTGAACCGCGGCAATACCTTAAGGTGGAGATGATCTAAGCTATCTGTCTCATCACCCGAGTTCACTATGAAAAATTTCGAGCCTCGGCGGTGACGGGATTAAGGCGTCAAACCGTGAAAAATCCCAATCTAAAAATGTAAAGGCCGATTCTGTGGCGTTGTAAGTCCTTTATTTCAGTGGGGGTTTAGTTTAAGAGCATGTTGGAAGGAACTCTTTAAGTTAAATGGAGTTCCATGTGTAATAACGAGCGGAAGTATACCTATCCGATCGTTTACTGAAGTGTCCCTTCGCCTTGGACGTCTAATTTTGAAGGACTGTTTGATGCCTGTTCATGAATATAAACCTCTACTTGCGATATCGCCACAGTAGATGTTGGTTGACCCGCATTGATACGGGGAACGTGTGATCAGGGGCTTTCGCTATATTCTGTTAAACATACTTGTTTCCCGAAACTCCTGTGGTCTATCTTCATTATACTCGACGCTTCTAGAATTAACCCTGTCTTCCAACAAGCGCTACCTCAATAGTGACACCGAATAGTTACCACTACTCCGGGGTAACCGCACGTAAACAAACAGCATCCCTTCGGCGGGGGGAATTCGAACCTTCGACCTTGATTGACCGCCGGAGAATGCGTGAGCTGGTACGAGCGCGTGGCTGTGTTACAACGAAAGTTACATCCAAAGGACGCTTTATGCCTTTGACCTACTTGCCACGGACGCTCCGAGACGCGGTCTTGTGTTTGCGGAAGCGGCGTCAGACTGAAGGGCAGATGAGGAATGGCGATAGAGCTCTTCTTTTTGGCGAAAAACGATCGGAATTGAGACCAAATTTCTGCGTGGCGAAGCGCTTATATCCAGTATCTCTGCTTGATCTTTCTGTTTAAAACTTTTCTATCCCAATTTCAATGTTAATTTTATACTTGAAACATTTTAATCGTAAAATTTGAAGTGTTTGGTGAAGTATGTTTCTTTCCTTGAAATACTCATTCCTGCTATTATAGGTGATGTTTGAAGTTGATTCCTGCCAATAGACCTGTTTTGTTTTTTTAAACTCTTTCCGTGACTGGCCCTAAAGGAAAAATTCTGTCTAGAGTTTCGATATTGTTTCTCCTAATCCTAATAATGTCCTGGGTTAGACCAGAGTTCTGTTTCTTAGGCCACCTGTCAAATTCACCAGGCGGATTTGTCACTCAGATATACCAAATACTTGTCTAAAAAAATGGCAGATGAAATCAAGACCATATATAACTCATATTTTGATGATTACGATATATGTTGAGTGTGTACCTAGCAATATTTCCAGTCCAAAATTCTGTGACACGTTTTTGGGTCAATACAAATGATTGAATGTGTGCTGAAAAGTGTTTTAATGTCATAACTTACCTTAAAAGATCCCAAGCGAATGCGAGTTTTCGGGAACACAAAGTCACGAGACAAAATCGTTTATTTCGCTGAATTTCTTGAAGGATAAGCTCGAAATGGTAGTTCTTTATACATTTTATATGTCGAGATATCATTTTGAGTTGGTTATATCTTTATTAAACGACTTTTATCGGATTATTAACGTAATATTGTTACGAAACTCCATAGTACTATACTGGTTGTTGACGTTAAGAATATTTCTCGAAACTTACAGGTCGTATTTCCAGTTATTAATGATTATATTTAAAATAGTGGTGAAATGCAAACTGAATTTCAAAGGTTTTAAACTGGAGGAACAGTCCGTGAAAAATAGAGAAGGGAACTGGGAAGTAAAATATACCTGTCATGCTGTTTTGTAACGAACATATTGAGTAAGCTCGCAATTTCAGAGAAGGATAAAATTGGGGAAATCGAAAGTAAAAAACCGGGGGCAACCTTGAAAAATGCATGTATTTGAGGGAGAAAAACGCGATTGATAAAAACAAGAGAATGGATGAGGCTAGTAAAAAATAAAGAGGAATTGAGGTGGGAGGTAATTTAGAAGAGAATACAATATATATATTTACGATACTCGGAGCATCACCCATGGAGCAAAATTCTATCACAAAAAATGAAATAATTGACTCAGGAAAAAGTACAACACGAATTTGACAGTATTTATGCGGTTAATTAACGCAGCCAAGCCAAGTTTGGCAGCAAAAAGTACAACAAATAATAAATAAAATTTTAAAATTGGCTCATCGAAGAAATAGGAATACAATTTGATAGTTGGGATACAACATACGATTTTTGTGGACCAAAAATATGAATGCAATGCATGATAAACAAGACATAGATACAGTGATTAGATACAGAACAAAAAAGAGGATAGATAAGGAAAAAATATTACAATTTGCAGGCTGTAATGTATTAAGTCACTAAGTTATATTTTGCTCTGCATTGAGTAGAGTCATGAATATCATATTTTTCAAGTGTAAATGGAACTCTTATGTTTTGATTTATCGGGATGATAATTCCAAAATTTGGAGGCAGTAATTAAGAACGACTTTTGATAAATAGTTGTTCTAAGACATTGGATAACGTAAATAAATTTAGCTGTAAATAGATATAATAAAAATTGCTTGCTAAGGTTAGGGTTACGAAAGAAGGTGACAAAAGAAGAAATAGAAGGTGGATGCTACGTATAGGGGTGTTGGAAATTTCGGTAGCCACGCGACAGTGACTCTACGTCATCGAGTTCGCTAGATTACGCGTGTGGAAGTGGGGGAGGGGGTGTGGAAGGGGACGGCAAGGCCGGGATTTATTCCGGCTTGACCTTCGCGAAAGTATTTTCCCCGAGATATGACCAGAAGTGGAACGGCGATCAAAGGCTTCAGTCTCTTCCAAATTGTGTAGAAATTTTCCCCGACTTCCCCGTGTATCGATCGGGAGTTTCGTGACTTGGGCGAGCATGGTGGGGGATTTCGGATGGTTGGCCGCTTGCGTAAACGCTTGGCGTGCGAAAAACAGTTTGTATCGTCGGCTGGTTGAGTTTCCTTATCAATCACGTTCGATTTCGGGCACTATACCTTATCCTATCCCTATCCAGTCAGAAACTATGGAACTGTTCTTAGTAGCTTACGAGTCAGTGTTATAGAGTACTGTATAATTACGCACCGTTAAGTACATACATTCGAAGGATCTGAACCAAATACATCTAATAAAGTTTCGTTTGTGAATATTTACGTTGCGTATGAAATTCAAAGGATGGAAATATTTGACTCAATGAAGATAAAAATAGCTCAACCTTGAGTAATGTTTAATTTTCCCTCAGTGATTTTATTGCTCTTCTTTTGTGTTCGATTCCGACTTTTAACCAGAGAGTCAGTTATAAAATCAAGATGTTCTGTGTTCGAATCCTAACATTATGCAGTATTCGGTTTCTTTTTTATCTTCTGGTTTCACTTTCCGTTCTTCCTTCGAAAGCTCGGCGTCACGCTTTTTCATCGTCTCTCTCTTTATAGTTCTGTCATAATTTCGGCAATTTGGCAAATTGATCAATTAAACCGGTCTGCCTTAGGAACATGAGGTATTCTACCAACCTGTGGATTGTATTTGTGGAAGAGCTCTCCTACCTACAGTTGAAGTAATACAAAAAATATGAGGAAAACAATCTGCTTTAGTTGAATATTTGAGGAAAAGAGCCAAGGGAATGGCATTAGCTATTAGCATGACGGGAATTTATGTGGTTCCGCTTCTTTTACTGTATCAATTCTTGAAATCTCTCTAACTATTAGTATCAGGGCTGACTTGGTGGAAAAAATGGATATAAATGATAAAAGAACGAACTTTAAAGATTCCAAAAACTTATTATCCTGGTACGGCGCGTATTGTAGCATTCTGTGGCATAGTCATTACCAAAGAGTGGTGAAACGCTCGCCGTGCCAGAATAATATAAGATTATGGGAACTATGAAGTTTCTTTCTTGAGCATGTACAGTCACTTCTTAAAGTATCGCGACACACTACGCTAGCAGTTCGTATAGGTCGGCTGTCGAAGCTCAAAGTACGTTGGCCATCCTGGGTCGTCTTCGGTGACTATGAGAATCGTCGGGTACACTACGATATATATTCTAAGTCAAGTGGGACTAAACTCCGACAGTGCTATCGACTTCGTCCGCGTTGGAAAGCTGACTTTGAAATGAATAAACTGCGGGAAGGAAGGGTATTTGCAACCCAGAGGCATCGTAATCATACTCGGCAGATCTCTTACGAAGACGAAAATGGAAAGAGCTCCTCTTCGCGAAACCAGCCCAACCCAGCGCGCTCTGATGGTGGGCTTGGTGAGAGGCGGGCGCCGAGTCAAGAGTCAAAAGATATCATAATTTTCCATTTGGCGGGCAACTTAATATATCAGCCTGTAATGCACGAAAGGCTCACCAGTTCGCATATCCTAGTCGATAGCAGTGCCCATTCTCCTTCAAGCATAGGATGGAGCTCGTATTTACGTGCATTTGGCTCTTCTTCGTTTTACCTTCCCCCGATTTCACTCGCATAATCACTCAACTCCATTCCATATTGCTTTTTCACCAAATTCCTCTTCTTACTTCTTTTACCGAATAAATCCTCAAGGCCTTCTTTAGGAGCAAGTCTGTCCTCTCCTCTGCGGCCCCGGTGGCGGCGGGGTAAAGTCCACGCCTGCCAACCCTAGGGTCGCGGGTTCGAGTCCCGCCTGGGTAAAATATTTTCTGCCCAGGACATGGGTGTCTGTGTCTCGTACGTTGTTACTGTTATTCACCCGACGTAAATTGGCCAATTGTGCTGTATTCGGGGTAGTGAAGATAAATAAATAAATAAATAAACGAGGGCACTCCCATAACGCAGTCCCACTTAACCTGGCGCTTTGTCTCATGGAAAATGAATAGTGTACCTACAGATTCTCATAGCTACCAGAGACGGCCCAGGATAGCCAACGTACTTCGAGCGTCGACAGCCGACGTATACGATCCGCCAGTCTAGCGTGTCACGATACTTTTTGAAGTGACTGTACGTATTTCCCTATCTGTTTCCGATGCTAAAAATGACAGTTGTTGAAATTCTAACCTGATGTTATGAATGAAAGCTGCGTAACACTAGATGGTGCTGACATGTTATTTTCATGGCCGAGTGGCCGTCTCTCATTTGATGAGGCGTGGATTTCCGGTCCGCGGGACTTGATCACCAGTCTTTGACCGACGTTTACTATGACGTAGTTTCTGCGTCAAGGTGCTGCGAAAAGTTGAAGCGTTGTGAGGAAGCCATATAGTTCAAGCGTGTCATATCACGACGGTGTATGCCAGTCAAATTTTCGTTAAACGGTAAGTTTAGACGAGTTTTGGAAAGAATGTGTAAAAGGTATCATCGGCGTAAAATTGTGGGAAAACAATGCCTTGGTGCCTTCAGAACTAGTTCATCCACGTGACTTGATTAGGTAAATCCTACAAAGCCTTATTTTTAAATTAAAATGCGTCTCTTCTTCATCATTTACTTAAGCTTCCAATATCAATTTTGGACTGGAATTCTATTGCGTCGAGTTCCAAGTTTAGTACAAACAATCACAGGTATAATGGCTGGTGGAACACAATTTTAGCTCTGGGATCGATGATATCCATTAAGCTATGGAGCTCTCTACTTATTGGGGATTATGTATATAACTTATCCCTCATCGTTGATTTGTGTACATGACAGAAAGTTTGCATTCGTAAATATATACGTCCATGCGTCAGCCGCATGCATTAGTATTCATGTATGTCCTCGGCATTATTCTAACAATATTCATTGTCTTTCTTAAGAATATAAGATCGGTTATTTTCCGTCAAATCAGGGTAAGCCAGCTCAATCAAACCAGAATGAAATGAGTAGTATTACTGGCAGATAAACCGTTGCGTGATGCTATCGCTTTATTTTCGATGACTTTGCGCTTTCATGATTTAAGCGCGCGCAGTTTTTTTACTATTATCTATGTGTATTACCATTGAGGAAATAAGGGAAACCATTAGTTTCCCCTTACACTAGTAATGGAAAACATGAGGAAAATTCAGTAAAGTTAGCTTCTTGTAGCATTATTCTTAAAATATTTGCTTGAAGGAGTGCCTTAATACCCGATTCGGGGAGCACCACCGTCAGCAAATTTGAACTTATACTGAGATAGTTTTGAAGAGAAGACAACACGAGGATGGGCTCCAACTAATTTAAATTTCGTTTTCTGCCGTGCTTTATTGGAGTCCTAGCTACAAAACATTTAATTTTCTACTCTTCTTTATTTAGGTACTTGTTATGTAATCGAACCCGCGTAATCTATGATTTACCGTGAGGTATAAATAATAAAATTCCCCGGCATCAAATTGATTGTTAGCCTTGTGTCCTTGTTATGCGTCGTATGCTGGCGTATACCTTGACTAAAAGGTCATCCATTGCCGTTTCTCTTCAATCCCAGTGAAATAGTCATGTCTAGTGGTCAGAATTTGAGATTCATTAATTGAGTACTTGTTTTTTTAATGAAATCATCTTCATTGAATCCAAATAATTTCTTCACATCTAACATTTTTCCCTTGTGGTAAAAACATTTAAAAAATTAATATTCTCGTTGAGGAGTCATTTTTTCTATGTTGGCCGTGTCCCGTATCCCAGTAAAATCAAATAATCTATTGGAAAAATTTTCTACCTGGTTTGTAGAAGTGGATTTTTGAATTAAATTAGTAATTAGTTCAGGTATACTGCCAAATGGGTCAGTCTTTGGACGTACCTGCCTCAAATATCCACGTCCTCGGTTTTTTCCAAATTTTCCATGATAAAACTTTCTGTTATTCGGTAATTAAATCACTGTTTAACTCGTTGTAACAGGAATGTATTTCTGTTGGAAGAAGTAGAAAATCTTCAGGTTGAATGTTCTTGTATACTATGTGTTAAAATCGCTATTTTTGATAAACTTTGATGCATTTCTCTCTCTGGAGAGGATCAGACAAATATGTTCCCGTGTTTTTAGGCCAATGATGTCAGTCGTAATCATTTATATTTTTCGGAATAAATGTCCTTCATCGATACAGGCCTGAATATTGTCTTCATCTGTGCCATTGTTCTTCTGTGGAAGTGAAGGGAAATGGAAAATTATAAACTTCGGAGAACTCGATCAGCATACAGCAACAGTTACTCGTTTGTGGTCCCTTTCGCTGCGTCAATTGAAGGGGTTTCGTTCTTCATAGGAGTATATCAGAGAGAGACTGGGCTCGCTTCACAGCACACGCTAGTTTTTCGTGTGGTTCTTGCCGGGACAACCTCGGGGAGGCCCCCGAACTCCCGGATGAACCCCTGTCTTGGTTCTTCCGGGTGCTCTTTTCTCCGAGTTTGTCTCGCTTTCCTCGGCTGCATTTTAGCCCGTGTCACTGTTGTCCTTGTCCGGTGATTATATAGTTTTGGCACTCGTTTCGTTTGCGGTGCCCAGTTCGTTTTTACGTAATGGCGAAACACATCCTTCGGAAATAATTTTTCGTGCATTGTTATATTTATATGCCGAAGGTAACTCTTACAAACTACAGGGATTAAAATGATTAGGCCGTATTTCAATATTTTGCGTATCAAATAATAACAATATTTTATCCAACATGAACAGGATTATCTCAGTTATATATGTTCCAATGTAGTCATGATATAATTCATTGAGAAAAATGAAACACACTTATATAATACCAGATTAGAAGAAGTGCAAGCAAAAGCTCTAAGTAGCCATGCTATGGATTCAATTGAATAGAATTTAATGTATGTATTTGAAACAGGTGAATTATAGACAATTATAATAAAATAAAGGTATCACGTATGATGGTTATGATAAAGGTATCACGTGTGTTGCATTTGTCATAGCTGACAAATAGTCATTTCTTCGACAGCGAAATTCTCCTCCTTGTGTTCATATTAAACGTATATATATTAAATAATCGTGTTTACAAGAGCTGACCACGGTAGTCAGGTTGGTTCGGTGTTGGTTTCGAAAGGTCTGAAACCAGTCTAAATGCTTACATCCCCCAATGCCTTCCAGAAACTTCCTCTCCGACCTATTCATCCTTTCCTCCATTTGCATTTCTCTGTTTACCGTCTCCGCCTCCCATCGAACCTTCTCCGTCTTCTCCCACCCTTGCATCTCAAGACTCATCCTCCTCTCTCCTCTGGATCCAGGTTTTCACCCTACACAACACACCCTAATACGATTCTCTGTTGTTCGCGAATGCGGTTGCAAATAACAGAGAATCGTATTAGCTGTTATTTCGACTGGATGGGTTAGTAGTTTTATAGGTTTCGAAGATAGTTGCTTCTCCGTTCAAAGAATTTACACTTACTAAGGGATCCACTACTTACGGTACGTTTCGCTTTGCTGCCTAATCCTGATCGAATTTGAAATATCTCCTGGTGTATACGTCTACGTAATACCGTGCAAGCCACCACTAGGGTGTGTGACACGGGGTGATTCCACACCAGGCATGCAGCACTCATCCCAGTGTAGATCCGAACCGCGCACGTTCCACCGGATGCCAGACACAAGCCAAAAGCAGTCAGGGCAACGGTACGCAGCCTGATCAGAAACCAGGAGAGTGGTAGGTGGAAGAACATGCTACATGCTGTACACTATTCAAGAAACAAGTACTGGTTAGTATTATTAATGCATTTGGTCTCATTTAAAAGAAAAGTATACAACCACTGGTTAGTTAAATTAATGCGACAGAGAAATAGCACTGCAAGGTACTAAAACATGCAAGAGTATATCATGCTGGAGATTGTATGCGAGGTTAGTAGCTAATAATCATGATAAGATATTTAGCACTACTGAAATAACCTATTTAACATAATCAATATCCTAGAACTGATCTATCGCAAATATTATGATCCCTTATTGTGCGTGGAAAAAATGACATTTTAAATCTATCGGTTCTGCAGTCTATTTCAATATATGACTGTTTATTCTTTCGGGATTCATTCCGCGATGCATGTTTTGTGAAAACAATATTTCGTTGGTCCTCCTGCCAGATTCATCAGGTTAACTGAACCTGATGAAGCTGGCAGGACCACCAGCGAAATATTGTTTTCACAAAACATGCATCGCGGAATGAATCCCGAAAAAAAGAAACAGTCAACACTGCATCCGCGGAAGCCTACGAGCTATTTCAATATCTGCTCAACCCATTCATTCTCTTAAACCAGTACTGAGGTAACTTTAATGTTAGATTAAATTTTGGGAAGGGGTCCGACACCAGAGAACATTTACACCGCTGGGACAGGAGGGTGGGTTTATGAAAGAAGGATTATTATCTGGGCCGTGGAGGAAGGGTCCAGTGAAACCTGGCGTTGGCCGTAGTTTATTTTAACGAAAGGTGCCAATGTGATCTCAATGTTATGTCCATTAAGAGAGGGCATTACGTCACCAGACTGTTTCCTGGCCACCAAAATAACAATCATATTGGTTATCCCAGCTCTTTCCTTACTCTTGCCTTAGCTCAATCCTTTGGATTGCTCGACGGAATGGACGAATTAACGGATTTAAAGCTATAATATCCGCCATCTGTTTGAAATTCAAGGCAAGTAACTCTTGAAATATGTATTGGCTGTTAAGACCGAAGGAATCTACTCGATTTTACTATAGTTATCACCGGGAATGCAAATTATCATTAATTTAAATGAGTTGACATTATACTTGGAGAGAATGGTTATTGAAAAAGTAAGCACGTGCTGATTTCCAGTAAGTTATCGATGGAAAAATGGTTCCCGTTTGTTTGAATTTCTGAAAAATGATATTTTTTATCAAGTCAATCTGGAGTGCCCCTAGATGTTTTTTGGTGAATAAAATTTAAAAAACTAAAATCGCGACCCGGATTCTGTGAAATTATTTAATAACTACGCTCAATTTTGTCGTCCACCTGATTTCCTCTGGTACCGAAGAAAGCTATCTCCTCCAAAAGAATGTACGAGGATACCCTAAGATGCCACCCTTGTTACGTAACCACTGGTACTAAATACTTGACACGTATTAGATTTTGACTGCATTTTCACCTTTGAAGCGATTGAAGAGCAAGTTGAAAATAAAGCCTTCACTTTCGCCCTAGACTTTATTAAAATGCGGGATCAATCCCTCGTTAAAAATACTGCCAGATTAGCATATAATGATGGTATAATTTTAAGAAACGGACTAACTCAAGGTGTACAGACATCTGTTACACCGCACCTTTTTACTTATTTTGACGAACTGTTGTTGCTTATTCCGTTGCTGACATCTTCTACTGTGACGATCTCTCACTTCGTCCTTTACTTATTTATAGGCAGGATGATTCACTCGTTAAAAATAGCTGCCAGATTCACATATAATAATGATATTATTTTAAGAAACGGTCTAACTCAAGATGTACAGACATCCGTTACTACGCACCTTATTACTTATTATGACGAACTGTTGTTGCTTATTCCGTTGCTGGCATCTTCTAATGTGATGATCGCTCATGGTCGGTGGTGGGAGCTAGTGAAAATAAAATCATGTTTCACAGTATGCTGTACCGTGAGTTCGCGGTAATCGCACAAGCCTTCGCGGCTCTTGGGTGAGAAATATTTTTTTTCTCTCTTTACTGAAGGGCCCTGGGGATTTGCGCCCTTGATGTATTTTGCAGCCCCGGCCTAGCCGAGCTTATACCGTTGTTCTCTCCCCGCCACGGACAAGAAAACAAGGAAGGTCGCCCGCCACCACCGTTTACCTCGATTCCTTTTCCTTTCCATGAATGGCGTTGAAATGTTCCGGTGCGACTGAGCGTCACATTGGTTGAGGCTAAGAAAAGAATCGGATATTTCCCCATATATTGCCGCGTAAAACTAATGAAGATAGTAAATGTTTTCAGGGAATATACTGGTTATAAATAATAATAGTGGATAAAAAATCGAGGGAAAAGTCCCCAGAAGAAGACCCAGGAATAGTTTATGGACCAAATAGAAAGGAGAGTTCATTAGAAGAGATACCAGGAGGTAAGGAAACTAGCATTTGATAGGGAAGAGTGACTTAAGAGTGAATAGTGAAGAATTTGACTTGCTGGGATTAAATTTCATCGAGTAATTTGCATTGGAAGTATCACGATTTCCAATGGTTTTTAGTCTACCCACCCGCTGGGGAACCGACTTGAGGAGTTTTTATCGTAAAATGAGGATATTGAGATTTCTTTGTTATGTTAATATTGGTGGAAAACCAGTGTGTAAAATAGTATGTCCTAAAAAGTTCATTTTCGAAATTGTACTTTTTATTCTTTCTTGTTTTCTCGAATAGACTTCCTTATCCTATTGCAGCAGGAAGAGGTGTATCGTAGGAAAAAGCAAATAACTGGCGTAAATTTGCATATTGATTCACTACGTATCCGATAAATAAGATGATGATGAGCAAAGGTGTCTATCATCAAATCATGGAAATCGTAAAAGGTTCCTTATTGTCTATTGACATTGTCTTGTCGTTTCCTTTCAACCATTTTTCGTTGAACCCGATAGCCCCTTACATCAAGCTAACCTGCCATTTTAATGGTTCATAATATGCCGAACGGATCGGGTATGTTGAGCGTAGTCTGTGCCTGCGTCTCTCTGGAGCTTTTCTGTGCTTAGTTGGCGATTTAAGGTAGCTTGAGCGAAATATCATTTAACCTAGAAATCAATAAAGTTGGTTTCATGTATTATGAACAATACCTCACCCTTCCGAATATATCAAAATATCAGATACCTTACCGGACAACTTTCAGAGATATTTGACGAAAAATACCAGACCTTTTACATGGGAAATTGTACGTGTATGCACTACAGAGAAACATTATTTAAAAAATAAGGAGTTTCTATCTCCTAGTTCTCGTCAAAAACTAACAGTGTGTAGTTTTTATGTTTTTCACAACCATTGTTGAATATAAATCATATTGTACCTCCAGTATTTTTTTTCAAAATCACAAAAACCTTCCATTGTGAAGGAGTTTTATACGTACCGCGCGAAAAAATGAGTCAAGTTAAAGGGTTATGTGTTTTTTTTTATTTAAATATGTACTTAGAATTTCAGTCATATTAAAGTATATTATGGCGCCATTAGTGATTCAATATTTTTCTCATGCTAACTGCAGCTGCAGAAAGTAAAACGTATAATTCGAATATGGTCTCCATTATGATTCGGGAACTATCTCGATCAAACTCCATTAAGCGCTGAAAGGTCTTTGTGCTTGGGGTAACCTAGCAGCATTGTCGGTTGCTGATTCGAATCCGTGACGGGAAGCACACAAGAGAGCCTTCACTCATTATCGAGCGCATTTTAAATCGCGCACGTATCGATTTTAATAATTTCTCAGAAGAGCTCGATGTTGATTATGGCACACATTACTCTTGGTGTCGAGAGAAGGGGTGGTGATAAATTGACCTGACGTCGTCTAGTCGCTCAGCACAAATTGAAAGGGAGAATCTCCCAGTATTTGCGTCGCAGATTCGATGTCTCATCGACAATTCCTCGATACTCAGCTCCATGCTGGTTTTATGCGAACTGCGAATTTTGTGTGAAAATGCGAATTACGAGTTGTAGCATTTTATTCTGACGTTAAACGTGATGATATCGCATATCCCTCGCGCATTGGCAATCTCGACGTCAAACCAAATGTCGGAATGACGAATCCAAAGGGCATTGTTTACTTATTGCCACTTATTACTGCTTGACTCAATTTTCTGTAACGATTGAATAATTAATGAAATTGAATTTTTTCAATCTATTGGCGACATTACTCGATTTGCGTCCAAGCATTCGGTACTTGTGCTAATTGTTTCAAAAGTTATGGCTGGGCGAATAATTGGAACTATAAGCCCGAAGTAGAGCATCTCGGAATTTATGTCTCTTTGTTAGCAGCTGATAAATGTTAATCTAGATTGTCGCACAAGTATTTGAACGCGGAGTTCCATTTCTCTTAGTTCAATTCAACTTTTTGAGAACCTCGAAAAATTTGTTTCAACTTCGACAAAATGACGAGTTTTAACCCGAGAATCGATTCCATGCGTCACTTGCTAGGCTTCAAATTTTTTAACCCACCGAAAAAGTTTACAGACTTTAAATAATGTAGTATTATTGAATCAGTAGTTTAGGCTCTGCATAATAAACGTCGATGTTCGGTATCTGGACACATTTTATTGTAATTTTTGCCGAATCCACGAATTTCGAAATGGGACATGTTTTCTGGCACCCTCAGTTTTCGTCGCCATATTTTTTACATCGAAAGATTTCCGACCTACGGCTCGAGATATCGTTTAAAGCCACTTGAAAATTCCTGCACGGCGTGATTTAAAATACATGTCTGTTGTGCCAAAAAGTTCGATGTGTTTAGCGAAGTTAATCAAATTTCGAGTATGAATTATGGCGTAATTTTACGACGTCCCCCGATCAACGACGATATTTTACATAAATCGAAGGAAAGTTTCACCTGGGAGGACGCTAAGTATTCTGGACTCAATTTTCATTAGCCGAAACAGTTCAGTATGCGTCGCAATGTACCACGTGACATACTTTGAAGTCGGACTCGCGCCGGTCTTTTGATACACGGAAATAATTCTATATGCATCGCATTGTATCGCTTGAATATCGCTCGTGAGTACGGACTCAAAACTTTTTAACGAAGTTATCTTGAGTTTTAGTCAAATTATTTAAATTTCATTACCCAAGTTTCCCCAAATATACTGGCTTCTTCAGGACTTTTACTCAATCTAATGTATGAAAGTGCATATTTGTTTGTTCGTCTTCTATGCGTTCTTCTATGCTTCCAATACCATTCATCAGATTTCCATGAAACTTAGGTGAGATCTGCGCGCGCCCGCTAAGGTTTCTGAATTATTTCATCGATTGTACAATAGTTGGAGCGCGAGTCGTTTCAACAAATGAGTATTGGCACGCGAGCTTCTAATACAAGTGAGGAACGACAAGCAAGCAACGAAACAGATCGTTTACGAGTTGCTCAATCACGTGCATCAGAATCGTATCATTGAGACATAATATCGCGTGCATCAGAATATTATCAGTGAGACAATTTGTGTTAAAAGGTGCGTAATTTATTTGTACGTAGAATGAGACTTGGTGCAGTAGTCTCTTTTATTAGCTTTTCTTCTTGCACTCGATTTTCGTATAAGCTTCGCTTTTTCCCAAAATTGGACTTTAAGGTCGAAAGTTGTAAATTTTGCCCTAATTCAACAATAGATTATTTTATTTACTTGGAAACCGCTGCATAGGCATGGAATGGAAACTCCATGCCTATCCCATTCCTCTGCCATCATTTGTGCGTTACGAATTCCTGTGTGGGTGCGAGGAATTCATTGGACTAACAATAAGTTACAAATTCGTTTAGGGACCGATTTTGAACCCAAGAAAAGGCACTGCAACGCATGCCGGCCACAGCTAGTAATCGTTAAAAATCGATTGACAACGGGTTTGTTGACAAAGTTTCGGAGATTTTTCACTGGATTCCGGCGCATAATGTTTATGAAGAAATTTATTCACCAACCGATGAAATTGGCAAAATTTAACTATTACCGGAAGGTAATATCAACTGGAGGCTCGAGAAAAGAAAAGGTCCTCATTGATTTCATCAAAATTTTTCGATGTACCGGAAGTAATCGATAAATGTTGAGGTAAATGGGATTAATTCCCTCGTTAAATTCGGACTCGCCGCGGTCCAAAGATCTACCGCGGCTTGAGCACACTCGATGGCCCCTTTCCCCTTCCCGCTTTTCCCGCCACGCCTCTCGTTGCGGCGGGGCGTGGCTAGATGGCGGGCGCTTCGCCCGATCTCCGCGCGCGCGGCCGACGTGAAAAATCCCCTCTTGAGAAGAGGGGAAGTGAAGGAAGAGGAAGCTATCGGTTGTTGTGTGTGTCCAGCTGGAGAGGAGAGGAGGAGGAGACTGTGTAAGGCGAGCAAAGCCCGCGTCACCCTTCGACCTTTCTTTTCTCGGTCTCTCCCTCTCCGGGAGGAAGGCGACGTCGCAGTTCCTCCGCTCTTACCCGGTCGCACGTCGACTCACGAAGATTTGGGGATTTGTTGGTGTGGTTTCCGGCGTGTGTGCGCCCCTAACGCGTGTGGTTCTTCGCCGTCGTGTTCAGTGTTGTTGTTCCGTTCGTGTGTGTGTGTGTGGTGTGCCCGTGAAGGGGGATAGAGTTGGTCCTCCTCCGCGCCATGGTGATAACAGGTGGTTGCCACGGATCGGCTCCGGCGGCGCCCGGGGCCCTCGTCCACTCTCACCCGCCCTCCTGCTGTCCGCTCTGTGTGAGCGTGTGCGGGGGCTGCTGCCCCGTGTCCATTCCGCCGCCCCCCGCTCCGGGCGGCGTTGTCGTCCCCTCTGCCGCCCCGTCGTGCTTCGCGGGGTTGAGGAAGAAGAGGGGGTGAGTGTTCTCCACGGTGGCCCGCACGAAAGTGACCGGGACACTAGTCCGTTCGTCTATTAAGTTCCCCCCCTTTTTTTCGTTGGTCTCTGACCGCCAGATTTATTCCCCTTATCTATGAATTCAGTCCGCGTGTGCGTAGTCCCGGCCTCGCGGTCCATCAACCTCGCCGGGGGATTCATTTGGGATTTCCTCAAAATCCGGGGAGAGTGTACCACCCTTTGAATGAGATGGCAAGGTGTTCACCTTTAGGTGAGATCACGAAGGTAAATTTTAGCTTCGGGTGGTTCGCGTGCCTTAACAGCATTCATTTGGGTGTAGTTATTGCCTCCAAGAATAGGCAATTGAAATATGTAGGCTTTATGTTCATTCATCCCGCGCTTAAATCTCTCGTTTGTTACCGAAGTTTATTTGGAGAAAATTCTATGATGCTCGTCATCCTTAGGGTAAGACGTCAAGATTTTCACCTTAAGGTTTTTACCGTTTTTGTGAAGTAGAATTCTTTTTGTTGTCTCTTAAGTGCCTCTAAGTGTAATTTCTGTTGACAGTAGTAACCGCATGTGGTCTTTTGAAGTCTTTTAAGATTGAGTGTTCGATAGGTCGCTGTTGTTTTCCATTAAGAAAAGTTTAGGACTTATTCTTGTTCACAAATTATTGTCTTTTTTGTAGCGTTGTTGTCAGAGAGCAATTTCAAGAGCATGCGAGTTTAGTACACCGTTCGTCAGTTGAGAGGTAAAGATTCATGAACCAGGTAATACCAGGGAATGATACCAGTGAAATTTAAGTTTCAAATGGTATGCTTCTCCCGACTAGAATGTCATTCGACATGACTGCGTCTGATTCTATGGAAAAGTGAGTGTTCCAAATGGTTTGGTTTGTTCCAATATCCTCCCAGTATCCAGGATCGTATCCAGGTGGAACGACCATGTATTAGTAGTTTTCCGGTACGGATAAAGAATGTATTGTGGGAGAGGTATGAGTGTCGAGCTGTTAGCTGTCCGTCAGATATGTCGTTTATTTTGTTCCTTGATGGGTTTTAAAGTTTAGTTTTTTCCAACATATTGGCAAATAACAGATCTGTGGATCAGGACCGAGTAGATCATAGAGGAATGTAGGTGACTAGGACATGTGCTCCTAAGGGTGAGGGTGAAGTCAGGGCAGTGGATTTTGCGCCGAGTGGGCGTGGCACATAAGGCGCGAGGCGCAAAACATCGCGTTGCTCGCGGAAGTTTACGGATATTTGACGAAAATCAAATTCAAATCCAGCGATCGTAAGGCGGATAATGCTCTAAGACCGCGGTTGTAGACTGTAATCGTGGGATTGGCTTCGGGAATCATGTGGAATGTCACCTTATTTGGTTAAAAACAACTTTGATTTGAACCGTCAAGACTGCATCACATTTCGACAGTTGGCGATATTAAGGGCTGTGTTTCTGTTCGTACCCGTGTGTCTAATGGAGATGTCAACTTTGTTACGCGCCGGCTTTTTACCGTAAGCGGGACGTTAAAATGTTGAATCTTCGAAAATTTGTTGGAAGACATCCCAAGATAACATTCTGTGTAAACGCCCACCTGTAGGTAAAATCTGGTGTGGGTAAATAAGACGTCCAGTGCGCTAGTGAAACACGAGTTGGACTCAAAATCCCGCTCGCGCGTTTTATGATAAAAGTCATGGAAATCTAGCCCATTATTCTAAGACTGGCTGAATGCTTCCCAATTTCGAGTGTTTTTTTAGGTACATATGTAGCTATGATGGTTTACCAGTGTTGATAAGCCTCAATTTTTATAAATGTAAACTTTGTATTTTTTCCTAAATTTGTAATGTGTCCCTGTGACTGTTGACTTTCTAGCGAATAACCGAGGATATTGTCGTTAAAATGCTACCTACTGTTTAAATGATATATAAGTCTGACGCTTAAGCCCAGTTTTTCTAATTTCTGGTTTGTGTTACCCACAAGGTGATAAATCTTTTCTGTTAGCTTTATATTAGCTGAGGGCTCAGATTTAGCATGTTACCATTTACTATCGGTTGGTTGGAGTGAGCCTCATGAATGGGATAACGTCTTAACTTTGGTTTTCATATTATATTAATTTTGGCCATATTACTATAAAATGGGACCTAAGTATTATCTTTGCCGAAAAGCGAAATACCTAAACATCTTTGTAGAGCTACAAAGTCGTATATATATAACGGGGCGTTGAATTTTGCGTAATTTTGCGCATTTCAGACAGTTTTGGTTTCAAAAATCTAGGGAGACTTATATTACTGCCTAACGTGAACACTGGTAGCTTCGTGTTTTTACCGCCTATCTCAGAATTTATGTTGCGACGATTTGAATGCTGTGGAGTTTAACTTGGAAGCCGGAGGAGCATACCTTAACCGATTTTCTCGCCTATGGCAACCTTATCTCCTTTACCTACGGATCTCAAGGGGGACAAAATGATTTCGTGCGCTCCACACTAACTTGGATGTTTACGGTACTGTTGGATGTTATGCGGTGAAAGGTTTGAATGAGAGATAGGGTGAAGTTGTCTAAGCCCCTCTTTGGTCTGGCATTGGTCTGTCTGAAAGGAAAGGCTCTCAACAGTATATGTTACGTCGTCTCTCCCTCGGGAGGCGTATAAACAAACACATACATCATCGCCCGTTGCCATTGCGGAAAATTTACCGATCTCTTTTCTTGGTAGTGGGAAATCGAATGCGGTGTACTCGACATCAAATTTCAGCAGCTATAGGAGGCCTGAAGTAAATATTGGTTTCTTTAATGTGGAATAATATACGTTTATATCACTGAATTGCTCAGTATTTACATAAAATATTTGTATAAGTCTTTAATTTGAATCATCTTTTTCACGCGGAACGTTTATAACGAATCCACAATGGAAGGTTTTCTCGCGATTCTGGAAAGATTACTGCTGTAACTCCACGATTAGATTTTATAAACAGTCGAGGAAACATACAAAATAGTCGCAGTTATAAGAAGTAACGTCAGGCGTCACTTGGTGAAAATTTGTCATGTTCATGATGAACAATAAACCTTTAACTATGTTCACACTTTTTTTATTATTCACCGACCAGGTTTTAACACAGACCTTGGTAATGACTTTGTGTTAAAACCTGGTCGGTGAATAATGAAAAAGTGTGAAAATAGTAAAAGTTTTATTGTTTATCATGAAAATACTCGCAGTTAATTTTGTGTCGAGATCTAGGCGTTAAAAATGCCTCACTTTTTAGATGTCTCTCTGGAGTGCATACACGTACCATGTCCCATGTAAAATGGCTGGTATTTTTTGGCAAATATCTCTGAAAGTAGTCTGGTAGTGGATGGGTAATAAAATTATCTAGGATTTTCCACCAGTTTAGGTAATTGTTGGCCGACGTTTCGATGGCTACCTCAGGACATCTGCCCTGAGGAAGATGGCTGAGGTAGCCATCGAAACGTCGGCCAACAATTACCTAACCTGGTGGAAAACCCGAGAAGACTTCATTAGTATGATACGCCGGGAAAAACCAAATCGTAATGGATGGGTATTTTGGTATCTATGGAAGTGTTAGATATTTTTCTTTAAAATGAGACCAAATTCATAGATTTATAGGTTTTCATGGATTTATAGGTTAAAATGAGACCAAATTCATAGATTCATAGAATGATATCTCGCTCTAACTACCTTAAAGTCTTCCCTATTACCTGATCAATCAGGAAGCCTGATTCGCGTAGCGGTCTGCGCTTTGGCTAGCCAATATTATTTCCTTAGGCAATTTCTTCGAACGCCGTCCATTGCTTTACCTACGCCCTCCGGTTTTTAATATACCTGCCGTTCATTCTCTAAAGAGTATCCCCCTCCATGTATTCCTAGGTCTACCCCATAAGGTGCCCATATACGATCAGTTATAATCAGCCCATACACGATCGATGCCTCACGTGGCTATTTCATTCTGGGCGCACCAGGTATCCGCTACTTACGTGACGGACCAAAACCTTCAGTCCGAGGCCTCGAACCGTCATGATATATATTCATAAATTCAACCGATTTCACTCTTTGAAGGTTCGTGGAAGATATTCCACGTGAAGTAAAGAGTTTTAAACGCTTCAAGAGAACTAGACATTTAGACTGTCGGAACAACTACGGCAAATTGTCACATTAGCCGGCTAAAAATGTTTAGGTTGTGCAGCTACCTGTACTTCCATAAATGCAGCGACCCCTACACGGTCACTTTTGGCGTGTCGTCAACCCGGGAGTTCCCACCGGTTGGATTCATCACTCCTGGCGTGAAACGGCGTGATGGGCCACCGTGCTTGCAGCGAGAAGCTCCACTCACGATCGGTTTTGGAATGAACGGTCGAATTGAGACGCCCGGCATCAATCCATAATGTCCGTGTGTGGGCATCCATACTTTCACTCCATTCTTGTCTTCATCATGAATCTGCAGTGTTATTCCACTCTCATCCATTCTCTTGATATGTCCAAATAAATCCATCACTCTCCTCACGTCTTCGAATATTGATTTCTCTTCTTTTGATGTTCACATGCATTCCTGTTTTACGGAGAATTTCAAGCACTTTCCTAATCGTTCCAAAGCTCCTCGAGAAAGCTCGGTCCAAGTGCAGGCGACGCGTCGGGCCGGGTCGCAACGTGTACACGTGCCCTCGTACAGGCCTCGAGGCATTGCTATCCGTTGTGTAGGACGTTTTCCCGTCGATGGGCGCATTTACTGGATTCCTTTGACATTCGTGAACGCATCGGTGGACGAGTGACTTGAATTCCATCTCCTCGATATATGTGATGGGTACTGGGCGAAACGAAGAAGAATCATTACTGTTCCGCAGAAATTATCGGATCCGCATGGCGAAAGACAGAGCAAAGTTTACGCAGAATTTACGTTCGTAACAATTGTCAGCACTTTGCCACCGTTCAACTTTTTAAATTTCGTGTTATACTTTTCAGTTTGAGTTTTTCTCATCTCTTTCAAGCACATTTATATGTATTTATTTAATTATCCGCAGATTTCGTTCGCATCAAGAATTGCTCCGTAACCTGGTGAAAATTTAATACTTCCCTATAAATCTAGATATCAATCGTGAAAATTTTAACATACGTACTTAAATGTACCAATAAACTAGGTTGAGTATGCTCTGCATTAAAGAGGTGTTAGTTGTGGAATTTTTAACGCTGAAATTTGTAAATTTTGTACAAAATAGGACCATTTGTTCATGTTGTCTACTTCGATAACGGATTTGTATTACCATGCACAAATTGCATGGAATAATGTTGAACAATGAAAATATTCTCTAAATATCCGGAGATCGGACCCGATACAATATCTTTTCAAAGATGCCAACCATCATTTAATTTCTGGGCATCCAGAATGAGAATGAGAATAGGGGGAGTTTTAACCGGATATGCTCGTATCTTTGTCTGGACGAAGGTGATAGATTTGAACAAAACATTAAGTGTGGCATGGTTGGTCATTATAAATAAACCTGCGTCATTATAAATTAGGGTGATAATTCCTTGACGCCTGAACATACAGATTAATGATTTAACTCTCAAATTGATAAATTGTGTATTTGTTTCATGATGAATGACACATATGTTCCTCTTCCACAAATTAAGTTAGCCGGCACGTTGTTTCTTCATATTATGGCGTACCTCATAATTATGCCATATTGCCGTTCTGCCATCTAATACATCTACATACTACCCTGTGAACCGTTGCTTGGGCGTGTGGCGGGGGTGGGGCGGTCGGGGGGTGGGAGGGTTGGATACGAGCCGTGTGAAGATGTAAGGGATAAGGTTGTGGGAGTTGAACTGGTGACGTGTATTATTGGAGTGTTTTTAGTGGAGCTCAGTTTTTAATGTGTTCGTTTACGAAGGAGTTTTTGTTCCTATCTTTTCGGCAATATATCTCACTATTTTATCGCTTCTGTCAGACCTAGAGATGTTGTGGGGCGTCATAATAATACCCCCTTTCTCCCTCTGAAACACACTAGTTCTGTATTTCTCAAGCAAGCCTAGCGTATAGTCTCCGAGTCTCTTGGGATTCCCACCTTAAAATTTGTGATCCCTCTAAAAGTTGTGAAACACTGTGTGTTCGCTCGTAGCAGTTTTTTAACGAAGCGTTCAGTTTTTCTGCGTAATTAATTTTTTTGGTTAAATCTTTATGACCAGGGTCCTAAATGCTCGCGGCGTATTCGAGGTGTGGCCTAACCAGAGCGAAGTAGCGTCTCTCTTTCACTTTTTCATCCAAGGACCTTCCTATTATACGAAAGTTGGTTGAGGAGTAATGAGTGTTTTATTCATCTTGAATATTGAAAACTTCTACCACGTCCAGCATGAGGTAGCGTATCTGAAGTGTATAATTGTTTCAATCACTGTATTTTTCTCATTGTTCACAAGGGTCTTCAACTCATCCGAGAGCCGCCTTTCACTTGGTCGAGAGAGAAGCCAAGCGTAGGCACTGTTACCTCCAGGGTTTTATCTGGAGGCAAAATAATGCGTCGGAATTCCTCGCCTCAGTTGCCCCCATCCGTCCTCATGTGTGTGCCTCTATAACGTCAGGCGTCGGTCTTTTTGAGTATCTCATTATATTGGACGGCGTGTGTGTAGTTTCCAAGCGTGCCCCGGCCGCTGTAGACGGGAACGCGTGTGCGGAGTGCATCTCGGTGACGTATGAAGCAGGGCTTGTCCCTCCCATCGACGTCACGGCGGTCGGCAAAGAGTCCTCCCGAATGATTTAATATTCGTGTCGCACTCTCGAGTCCGCGGCTCGCAAATGGCCACTTGTGTTGCCCTCCCAATGTATATATATACATTGACGCGAGTGACCTTCGGAAAGTCTTGCTTCTTTTGTTTTTGCTTCGCCTCGGGAGAGGGACCGTGTTTGCGAGATGATTTTGTCCCTCGTTGTCTTCCTCGGGCGACGGAATGGGATGTGTGACCCGCGGGCACGTTCCGCTGGGATTTCTACAAAAATTAGGATCCGTAAGTAAACATGATCCGTAGGTAAACATGATAATGGCGAGAGTGGAAAGTAAACAAGATGTGCGACCGAAAAAATGTTATTTGTAAAATGTGGTCAGAGATTAAGGAACCCCGCAGGAAATTTCTGGCATGATTTAGTACCTTTTAGTACTATTTGTCAGTCGCATTATTGATGCTAATTTGTTGTTGTATCGTAAATTGTATACTGCATGGTAGTATGTTCGCCAACGCTGCTCTCTTCTAGTGTCTGGTCTGACCGCGCATTGTTATCCTGGCTGCCTGCGCCTAGCGACCAGGGAAGGTGCGCGGTTCTGATTTCAACTGGGATGAGTGCTGCATTCCCGATGTGGAATCACCCCGTGCCCCCACCCTAGTGGTGCCGTGCACGGTATTTCGTCGATGTATTATAAAAATCATTTTTATGGGCGTCTGAAAATAGCTTGATTTTCGCACAATTGATTACACTGATAATTTTTTGTAATAATTCCCCAACCTCATCGTCAGGAGTTTGGTTTGCTCAACGAATGTCAATTTAATGAGCGCCTTAAATATCTTTTTGAAAAATATTTAAAGAGAGCAAATAATGTTTTAGTTCCTTTTTAATTTGACAAAATATTAGGTACTCTTAGATTTTAGAAAAGAAAATGTTATTTTCAGTATGAATTCCTCATATTTTGTTGTTCGGGGATCGGTTCGTACAGGAAGTTAAAAACAAGATTGAGCACCTTATAAGTACTCTTAATTCAATGTATAAATCTAATGAATATTTTTGCGTCGCCTCTGATACTAGTTACGTTTTGTTATTAGTATCGTATCAATATTTTGTTGCAATAATTCCCTGCATTCTTGTTCTCGGAGGTCAGTATCTTGAGGTAGTTGGCCACTCTTTTATCTTGTGTCATATCTTCTCGGCTCGAGTGGAGAATAATTGTGATCATTTCTTTTTCCGAGGCTTTTTCCAGGAGTTACTAGGCAGCATTAGGCTACCGATCCCTTAACCCACTATGGACGGAATTATGAAATATCAGCATGAAAAAAATACTGCTACTATATTAGTTTTTTAAAGTGCTATTTAAGCATTAAAAGAAATGAAATTTATTTGATAATAACATTTATTTTGAAATGTCACGTATTTTTATTTTATATATTTAATTTAAAATAATACTTTACATAATGATATTTACACAAGGTATATTTCAACATTACCTTCATAATGTACCTTTGTTAAACTTTCACAATTTTTTCGTCATAAGACAGCTGAAACTATTTATTTCAGTGCTCCACAGGGCACGCCATCGTCAGTGAATAGCGTCACACATTCACCTATTCAAATTGTCTGACAAACCGGAGAAAGAGACGTAACTTTCCACACACTTAATCCGGAGCGTGAAAATGCTGTCTATCGCAGCAACTGAATGGAAAAGCCTCTTAGAAAGTAGGTATTTCAATGGTTTTTAGCGTAACAAATTTGACTTGCCCATCCATAGAGGGTTTTATGGTATAGTGAAGTTGTTTTCCTCATGCCAGGATCCCAAGTGTCTTCAGTCTTGTTGTGTGTTATGACGCGGGAGTTATTCCTCCTTGAGTTACATGAGATGAGGAAAGTATTTCCTTTGACGCTGTGTGATGCTATAGGTATATGCTTTTCTTTTTACAAGCGTATCTCATCATCGGATTGTTTCTCATTCTAGTGAGCCAGTTTGCTCCCTTTGGGCTTATGTAAACCGACCACTCAGAATTCCTGGAATTCCTTTGATCGTGTGTCCATCAGAAAACCAACTCTCCACTCCATAATGCACGATGGAAAAAGAGACGCTGTCTGATTTTCAACTTAAGGCTCGTAACGTCTGAAAGAATTTCTTTAATCCCTTAGAATTCGACACGGACTTCATCCTTCATTTTTTGTTTCATGACGCACCGTCTCAATTGATGATCAACTTTATTCCTGGTCCGGAAAGCAAGCGCTACGATATATCATTCCACTGGTGGTTTGTCATTTGCGTGTTTGAAAGTTTTACACCCAGTTACAATATTTATATTGCTCCTTTCTCCCTAACTAGTGTACTTTCATAATCTAGTGTGTGTTACTGATTTGATTATCCCCTCGAGTATTGGGTATTTAAGTTTTTAAATATTTATTTTAATACTTCAGTTTTTTGGCTTTATGATGACATGCCTACCACAAATTAAATGTTGATTAGTTCCTCGACCCGGTCGATCTATAGATGCCTTTTCGTGTTGCGGTCATTGCCTCAGCAACTTCTGATTCTCCTAGGTGTTCTTCTTTAGAATGTGAATTTCTCCTTGCATATGGATCCATTACATTGAAATGGGATAATATAACAGTTACATTTTAATTTAGCTGAACGTCAACTCTGTGTTGGCGATATTTTTATTTTAATAGATCGATAACATTTATCAGTTCCAAATTTCACTTCTCTTTCCATGCTGACGAAATCTTCATTGATCTATTCATCTACATACTACCCTGCGAGACGTCGCTTGGGCGTGTGGTAGGGGATGTTAGGATACCAGCCGAATAATGTGTAAACGTTTTGGGAGGTGAATTGGTGAATTGTTTCATTGGGGGTATTTTGATTTGAGCTCAGTTTTTATTACGGTCACTTATCGTACGTGGAAAGAACGAATTTTTGTACCCAACTGTTCGGCAATGTATTCCTCTTATTTTATTGCTTCTGTCGGACGTAGGAATGGAGTGTGGTATCAAAATGATATTCTCTGCTTCGTTTTGAGATACACCAGTTCCGAATCTCTCAAGCAACCTAAGCCTAGCGTATTGCCTCCGAGTCTTTAGCGGCTCCTAATCCCTCTAAAAGCGGAGAAACACTATATGTTTGCTCGTAGCAGTTTTCTACGAAGGGAACAGCTTGTTTCATTTTTTAAATTTTTTTTTTAATATTTCGGTCCTGGGACCCAAATGCTCGCAGCGTATTCGAGTTATGGCCTAACCAGAGCGAAGTAGCTCCTCTCTTTACTTTCCTATTCGAGGAAATTCCTTTAAAACGCTTAAATGGCTATGTTTTCACTTTGTCTAAATCACAGGAAAGTCTAAATATTTCAATTACCTTAAAGAGAAAAGCGGCTGGCGTAGTCTTCAATCGGAGAATAATTACTGGGCTCGTTTTGATATTAGGGTCGGCTTAATAGTTTTGATAAGGTAATTTTCTGTCTTCCACTAGCCAATTACCTTGTTCTGCATTTACGTTGGTGTTCCTATTATTCCTGGGAATGTAATTCACCGCAAAATCATCAACGCCAGTAATCAATTTGAAGATTGATTCTCTGCTGCTGTTCTCTACTCTATTCTCCTTTCAGGTAACCGTTCTATTTATTTATCGATAGCGTTTTTAATTAGCATTTGTTATTTTTGTTTGAGACTAATTTTGGGGTGTTTTGTGCTATACTGAATCCAGATTTAACGTTTTAAATCTTCAACTAATAGTCATATTCACTGTGCCTTCATTTGCATTTTTTTTGCTGGCAGTCTCCTTAAATATATATTAATATTTTTGTGTCTATTATCAATATGCAAAGTTCATTTATTTGGAAAAGTAGCAAAGTGTCCTCATTTTATCGTCGTACTTGTCCAGTACCATCATAATCATTTAATATTTTAAGGGAAGAGGGGGAGGAGAGGAAACTCCGGCGTCATTAGGATAAAGATACTCCTAGAAAGAGCTGAAGAGCAGAACTATGTGGTATATTAAGGGCTTAATATAAAAGGAAGTGAGATTAAATATTTTTTACAGAGGCCGTACAAAGACCTAATAACATATCCTCCATTAGTAATTCATGATGACGATGAGGGGAAAAACTTTTTGGAGTGGGCTGTTATCTCTGCTTCAATGAAAATTTTCTTCGGAAAACTCCTGAAATTGGGGATAGAGCGTGTCAAATTGAGAATTAAGCGATTAGTGTAATTAGTTTTCAATTTATAGGCTCCTTCATCCGTTCAACTGTTACTTATGTGGGATTTTCAAACGCTTGGGACCTTTTATCAGTGATTATCAACTGATCCGGTGTGAAACATCTTGCTAGAGTGTGTACATATTTTGCCTCTTTATTAAGAGCAGTGGGTATTGATGAATCACCATTGTAGTGGTTAATGATTGAGAACACTCTTATTGTCCATTATTAAATAAATTTCTAGATTCGTGCCCTATTCGATTGGCCTACTTAAAAGCTCTGAGTTCGCTAATTTTCCTTTTTGTGATTTTTTTGACACTTCAGTTATTTTTTGTTAATTTGATACTAGCCCCGGTGAATTTGTTCCCATCCTCTGATAGGTTTTAACTCGAACCTAACTAATTACGTAAGGCTTCGCGATTCCGTTCTGCCATTGTGTGCTGACAGTCCCTGACAGTCAAACGTCGATTTCCCTGAACGAGATAGTTCACTTTCTTGATGTGTGGGTCGTCAGTCGACGTTGATGGTCCTCCGGAACGCTCGCCGTCTTCCACAGATTGCCGCCCCTTTTTGAACCTGGTAAACCACTCATATCACGCGGTACGTTTCATAACATCCTCAGCATAAGACTTGGTAATCAACTCAAAAGTTTCCGTGAAGGATTTGCAGAGTTTCACGCAGGATTTCACAGAACAACGCTACTCCCTTAAAGAGCTCATTTCCGCGGATCCGATTTTTAGCCGCGTTCCACGATCACCCTTTCACATAAACGGCCGTAACTAAGCAACAAAACAATATATCAACAAAGTGGTTAAAGGAAGTTATGTGGGAAGTTTTCGCGGACACAACGTCTCCATGTGGATTAAAAAATCACCATCTGGAGGCGCGCTCTTCAAAAAGTTCGGGAACTTTTTGAACAGACCTCGTACCTCTACTAGCGATATCACCAGAGCAGACGTCGGACCGCATGGACACGGGGAACGTGTGGTCAGGCGCTTTCACTATATTCTGTTAAATATTCTAGTTTCCCGAAATACCTGTGTTCTATCTTCATTATACTCGACGCTCCGAGAATTTACCCTCTCTTCCAACTCGCTTATCGTTCCATTTATCGTTCGCCGCATCCGCAGATGTGCTTCGATCTGCGCTCACTTCAAAAACTTGAATGGGAAACTCGTACAGTGTTTCTCTCATCTTCTTGTGCGTTGAGTCGGAACAGTGGTGTGGCATTTTAATTTCCCTGTATTACGTCATTGCATTCAATCGCCAGCCTGTTTCCTTTTTCGATCGCTGGGAACGCGATGTGTCGGCTTCCCTTCTGTTGCGGGGTCCCGGCCGATGTTTTGCTTGTCTCCGGGTGCATTGGCCGGCAAGAAGTTTTGCGAGTGTGTTCCGCATGCCAGTCGGCGGCTGTATTTTTTTCACTAGGAAAATTTTGGAAATCCTTCGTTGTTTATCTAATCAAAATAAACCAGGTCTAGCCTTTTCCGTTGAAGAATTGCCTCAGCTTTGGGGCAAGTTGTGGTTGCCAAATCATCAACGTGCCGGCCTCTAAAACCAATATCACGGGTTCGATTCCTGCCACATGCGTGGATGTTGTGTCCCATGAATGTTTTTTTTAGTGATGATTTACATCTGCAGCAGTCATCTATTCTAAGATTGGGTTGCCTGTAGATTTACTCACGTGTCATCTAACGGTTTTATTCCTTCGTAAGTAGGTATTTAGAGACTCGAAGGCTACACGCTAGACTAAGTTTGCTTGAAAAATCCAGAACAAGTGCGTTTCAGAGCGACAGAGAATATCATTTTGACGCCGCACTACCACTCTAGGTCCGACATAAGCGTTAAAATAAGAGAAATACATTGCCAAACAGATATGTACAACAAATCGTTCTTTCTACGCTCGACAGAGTGACCATAATAAAAAATGAGCTCTATTTAAAACACTCCCATATTAAATTTCACCAATTAACCTCCAAAAACCTTATCTGCATCTACTTCTTACCCTGCAAGCCACCACAAAGGTGTTTGACAGGGGGTGTCCTATCACCAGCATGAACTACAGTGAAGAAATTTACTTATACCAACTTCCAACGCATAATGGATATGCTACAAATGCTACAGAAACTACTTAAATAATCTATAATGTAACTACTTAAACGTGACACAAGAGTCATGCTGAGGAAATGCAAAACATGGAGTTTGCACTACTAGGCAGATATAAAAACATGCATTAGGGTGCATATGAATTAATCAGCTACACTACCTGTCAACTAACCTACTTCAAGTCTCAACGCAGCCATTATGGTCGCTTATCAAATCGCGGGAAAAGACGAAATTTTAAGCCTTTCTGTTCTACAATTTATTTCCCTTATTTTATTGTCATGATCTGATTTACCGCAGTATGTTGGAGTTCGTAAGAGATTGATAAATTCTTCTGGAAATAAATTGGTGTCGAATTTACTTAAAGTATTGAGTCTAATTTTCAATCGATGGTCTTATCCTTAACACGTTTGCACGGCCGGTGTCCTAAAACCCCCTGCCACACGCCCATGTGGCGGCTCGCTGGGTAGTATGCAGATGTATTTCTTTTGATGTGCGTCGTAATTTGTCTGATGTTATTCTTTTCATTTTTCCTTCGATCATTGTATTCCAATCGCTGTATAATCGCTGAATGCTTACAAGTTTTTTTAACACCTAAGGCCTGAAGAGATCCACTTAAAGTTCTTCTCTTTGATTCGCTTCGTACGACTTCTTTGTCGGTGATTCGCTTTGTTTATCGTCATTCTCCGTTCAAACATTTCCATTTCTACCGGGTTTTACCCGGGTAATGTGAAATCATATTCATTGCAACATTCTCGACATCTTCCTATTATATGGCTGGTGTTTTTTATCATATTCATTTCCATTTAACATATTTATTATATCATTTCATATTCATTTATCATATCAGTTTTTAATTCATATTGGGATCAAAGTCTACTCACGTACATTTGTCTGTTCTAATGAGTTTTTTTTTCAATGTTCAGTTCATTGGTCGATTGCATTTTTTTCACAGTCATTTACCAGAACGGGAACTTGTATGTCAACATAATAAAGATAACTGGTAACTTTGTGATTCCATGTATCTTTATTTGGAACAACCCGGGTTTCAACGTTCAATGTCATCTTCAGGTGAAGATGAACGGCGTTTATGTCGAAACTCGGGTCGTTTCACATAAAGATATGTGGAATCACAAAGTTGCCAGTTATCATTGCTATATTAACAAATTCCTCAAAGTTACGCCTGAAACTGCCAATAGTGTGTCAACGACCTACTTCCCGCGATTAATCAGGGAAGCTATCGAATTAACAAAATGCCCCAACAATATGAATTGAGAAGATAGCTACCACCTAGCGACGATGTGGAAAAGTGTTCTATCGCAAATCGGAGGGAGAAAAATGAAAAATGGCGCCAAAAGTGGTGTTTACGTCAAAAGTGACGACCAATCAGAAGCGACCGGCTCTATAATAAAAACAACGATGCGGCCGAATCCCTGAAGATGATATGGAAAGAATGCCTACTCGCCGCGGTAACCTTTAACAGAATTACATAACTCATAATTCGGCTAGTACCTTGCTCAATTCCTTTTCTTACCCTTGTTTATTAGTAATCTCCATAGTTCTTCTGCTACCGGCACTTACGAAGTGCGTTAATGGTATGGCAAATCTTTGGGGCCAGTAATAATGATTTCTAGAAATGTTATACATGTAATTGATAAGTTAGTTCATTTCAATTATTGGTAAAATTTGAGAAAGATAGATACCAAATTTCAAGCTATCCGGGACTAGCCTCGGAGTTCCAAAAAAAATCCACAGGGGAAGAGGACGCATCGGTAGCTTAACTGGCTAAAGCACTCGGCCATAAATCGAGGGATCCGGGTTCGAATCCCGGTCAAGGCGGATGATTTTTTTCTCTGTGGAAATTCGCACAAGATAGATACCACTAAGGGAGATTCATTCCCTCTTATTGGGTCACCGGGCCTCTAAGATAAAAGGGATTTAGTGTGTTATTCGTTTAAGACTCTTCTTCGCATGCTGGATTCTAATTTAGAGCGGGTTAACGAAACACATGAAGTTGTGGTTTTTTTCAGAGGCTCATAAGTTGCACTACGGCGAGAGGCGAAAAACGAGTTAATTTTTCTACTCCTGTCGCTGTATTATAAGCAATTTTTTCTACCTCTCTTTACAATCGCCAAATGGGGAAAAGAATAAGATAGGTAAATAAATAATGTCGCAAATCACATAAAAATCAGTCCAGGTGTTTTCATCCCCTAAAACGTTTAGATATGAGTGGCCTTAATAAATAATCCGATGCCTATACACAAAAAAACCTCTTTCTTGGCCCTTAGCCTCTCGCATGTCCTTTTCTAAATCGTACATTTTTTTCGTATCTGGTTACCTAGCTACCCGCCCTAGCAATGCGCCCTTGCAGTGGCTAGTGGGATGGTTTGTGGAAGTTGAATTGCTCATTGGAGTTTCAGGGTGAAATACAAGATGTTATTCTGCCCCCTCATTGCCATTCCGGAGCTTGGGATGATAGGTGAACTTTATACTCTGCAATTTCCACTATTTTACGAATATCGAATATGATTTTGTCGCGAATTTATATCATCCGATAAACTTACCATAAATGGTGAAATATTTTCTCCGTTTTAACTTTTCTAATGATTTCTATTTATGATGTTGTTTTGCTGTGAAGACTTTGAAGTCATCAATGGAATAGCGGACACAGCAGTATTCGAAGTACACCTTTCGTTCCCAGCATGTAAGATTACCAGACGGTTGAGCGAGAGATTGTAAACCATCTTGCAGACTAACATGAGCGAAGAGTTAGCTGAGATGCGATGCTAAACAGATGGTGCAAAAACCCTGCCAACCTCTCGACTATTACAGACTACTGCAGAATCAGAGCGAGGCGAAAATCAGTCAAAACACAATTCCAATCCTTTTTTCCAATTTTTTTTTCAAATCTCACTCTTTTTCTTGAAAGGTATTGATATATTCGGGAAATGACTGGTCAAGCTAATCGTAAATTGGGATTTATAAAAGAGGTACTTGGAAAGTGGGACGATAAAGTTAGAGAAACCAGATACTCCTCACTTGTTAGACCCAACTGAGAATACGCTGCCAGTGTTTGGGATCCACTTGAGATAGGCTTAAAATCAAAGTTTGAACGCGTGCAGAGAAGATCAGCAAGATACATGAAAGGCCGTTATGATAGTCTCGTTAGTATTACTGACCTCTTGATGCAACTTGGATGGGAATCGCTTTCAGACCGTCGATTGAAAATTAGACTCAATCTTTTATGTACAATTATAATTGATTTATTTCCAGACGAAGCTTTCAATATCTTGCGAACTCCAACATACTACGTTAGATCAGATCATAAGAATAAAATAAGGGAAGTAGATAGTAGAAAGGAAAGATTTAAAGTGTCATTTTTCAGGTGATCGATAAGAGACCATAATTGCTGCGTTAAGACTTTGAATTAGGTTAGTTGACAGGTAGTGAAGCTGATTAATTCATATACCCCCAATGCATGTTTCTAAATCTGCCGAGTAGTGCTAATGCCGTGTTTTGCATGTTTCATGAGACGTTAACTGAGTTACATTATTATTTTAGTAGTTTGTGTGGTATTTGTAGTATACTGATAATGTGGTGCTTGTTGGTGAAAGTAAATATCTTCACTGTAGTTCATGTTGGTGATAAGTCTCCCTCTGCCAAACACCCTTGTGGTGCCTTGCAGGGTAATGAGTAGAAGTAGATGTACCCTAGAGCCCCCTGCTGCCCGCCCCTGCAGCGGCTAGAATGATACGTATTATGTGGGCGATGATGGTGTGTACCCTTTTCCTTCCTCCCCGGGCGTAGTCGAGACCTTCCAGCCTCGAACCTCGTACCCCTCCGTAAAAATGAGCATCCCTTGGCGCCGGCCGTAGTGGTTATCGATCAAGCCCATGTCTCCGCCCTCCCTCCACGCCTTCGCCTATGTTGACCTAGATGCGGAACCCCTCAGTGGGTCATGCGCGGGGATTGCGCCCGTCGGGCAGTCATCGCACTGCAACCGACCGTCCCGATGCACCAGTCAGGTGCTCTGCAGTCGCCTTGTCCAGGGCTTCATGTCCCCCGGCCCGGAAATCACTCCTGCCCCCACCGTGGAGCGTTAGCCAGTCTTCACATTCGGAAGTTCTTTACAGATCTTCCTCTGGGTTTAGGGGTTACTTGCCCGGCGACGTTTCGGTGCTTGACGCGAACATCATCTTCAGGTGTTTTCTAAGGCTCTGCGCAGGGCGTTGTGGAATTAGAGCATTTTTTACCCGTTAAAAATCGCTACTTCCGCGTGATATTTATATTGAGTCGGCCGCGGGTTCTACGCTTTTGTGTCAGGATCCAGGAAAAACAACAGCAGCTGGGCAGTTCTGTGTTCTACGTCGTAACAGCGTTGAAACCGTGGGAATCGAAATAATAAATTGTACGTAAAAACTCAAGGTGTTCAATTTTTAAGAATCATTTTCAGTGCTCTTTAAGTGTCATGTCTTCAGGTCCGAATTTGCCGTCGTTCGTGTGGGGTGTCTTCCCTTTTCATCTGCTTGTGAAGTGTAGAATTGTGACGAAAAGTTGTCTACCATTCTCTGTAGACGTAATTTGTAAAGAATGTCGAAGAGGTGGGTCAAGACGATGGAATAGTGGCTAAATGGTGTCGTAATTCTCTTTACTTACAAGTTATACTGCGAAAATCGAGACGACGCAAATCGAAGATATACTGCTTCCTTTCTCTCGGGTCATATCCAACGTGATTTTTGTATCTCGGAGGAGATACGGTTGTCATAGTTGCGTTGGCTTTAGCTTTCCAGCCCTTGATCCTTGTCCAAATCCTGGAATTGGGGGAGGTTTATCATTGTCTACCCTATCACTTCCTGAAAGTTATGTGGACAGCACGTTGTAACTATTCTGTCCACTGAATGGGACGTAAAACTGCGGACCCCTTCAACGCTTACCTTTACAGTGAACTTATGCCGACTCAGGGTTTTTCATGACCCATCTTCATTTCTCTAAATCCGTCTGTTAACTTACTGCCACCTCCTCGTTTTTTGGTTACATATGAAAATAACAAACCGATCTGTTTCGGAGGAAAGAGCTAGAGAATTAAAATATTTTTTTGTCTTTTTTATCTCTTATGTATTCTGTAGAATTTTTCTAGTGTTACAAGGAACTAGCCCGAATGCCGGTTAATGCTTATTTTTCTTCATAATACGGCCAATTTGTCCATGTCGTTACTCATTAATCTTGAAGATGATGTTCGAGTTGTGTATGGAAACGTCGCGTAGAATGATATTCCTCGTCTGTTGTAAGACCCGAGATTATTAGGCATCGGGGATTTGTCGTAAATAAAACGAATTTTAATTGAAGTGGCCTCTGCGTAACATTTCAAGGATTTTGTCGTCGGTTTTTCGCGATCGACCTCTCGATCTGGTCAATCGTTACCTCCTTGGACTCGCGGGGTCGTCGTTCGGAAGCGAATTTGTTGGAATGGGGTCGCGACCGTCTGTTGTTTGGTGCATGAGACACCTGGAAATTTCATCTCTGTTCCGTCGGGGTCCGATGCAGGCTTACATGGTTTCGAGTGTGTTCAACTCGTGCGTTTCGCGAGTGTCCAGCTGGGTACGGTATGGAAGTCAACCGGAATGCACACTTCGGAAGATGTCGGAACTCATGCTTCGGAACTGGTCGTCAACTGTTTGGATATCCGTACTAATGAGTGGGGAATTTAGCGAGAGAAAATTGTTTGACCGGGCCGGGATCCGAGCCTGTCTCCTCCAATATCCCGCGGTGGCACGGATCATTGCTTCGAAGCTGGAAATTGGAGAACCGGGTTCTGTCCCCGGTCAAGTCAAATTGTTTTCTCATCACCGTTTTCTGCTCATTGGCACTACTACTTGCACCAGTGCTAATGGCTTCTTTACATATTTTTTGTGGCCTTTTCCAAGGAGTCCTCCCACGATGTGGATACGTAAATCGATCTAGTGTGTAAGTGAAGTTAAGGTCATTCTTATTCGTGGAAAGAAATGGTGGTGCTTTCTGTCTAGTGTGCATCAGTGTTTCAAGATAAGAAGTGTGCTGGTGGTTCATTAGGTGTTTTGTACCGGCGTTGTTAAGTGATTTGTGCGATCAGAAGTGTGTGCTTCGTTGTTTGGCTAATTGTTATCCGTGTGTCTGTGCTGTGTTTTTCCTTTCCTAAGTTAACCGGAGTATCTATTTGGTGTGCATCTGAGTCTTCGTCATGCTCTGTCTCAAACTAAATCTCCTGCTCACGGTAGGCTGCCAGTTTTGGCTAAGCTAGCCTGTGCCTGCTTAATTTAGGAAGTGCTCAATAGTGAAGACTAGAAAGGAGCCTATTCCGCTTACCTAAAAATACTTGAATATAATTTGTTTACTATATTAAATAAAGTTCGAATGAAAACTTCTTATAGCGTTCAATTTTTCAAATTGGTGCCTTTTAATGCTTCTCCCAGATCTTGTTTGTTGCCTGTTGCACTTACTTGTTTTCACTTGCTGTTTACTTTCGGGTCTCTAAATTCCTGATGGCAACCCAATATTCATGTCTTCTTAGCCCTTTGTCGTACATAAATCAAAGCATTTGTTTGTATTCATGAGAATTCCATGTATTTTTGTTGCCACGAGAAAAACTTAAAGGTATCAGCAATGGTAGCGGGCGTGACTTCGTGGAAATCCTTCATAGTAGGAGCGTCTGAAGAAATTACAACTTGGCTTTACTGTACAAGCCAAGTTGTAATTTCTTCAGACGCTCCTACTTAAAGGTATCAGTTGTGAGTTTTCGTTATTTTAAATGCAACCTTTTATTTCTCTCAGTTCGCAACTTCCCTTAAAGCAGCAGAATTGAGTTTAGACCCTTTCAGGCGTCCCAAACTACTCGGACCCCTGCTCGACTCTGAATAGCCTCTGCATGGCGAAATATTTTCCGCATATTAGGTGCTTGCATTTTTTAAATGTTCTATTTAGAGTCTCGTTGCCGCTTCATAGCTCTCAGGGTTTTAATAAATGGCGTGAAAGTAATTTCATTAAGGGCATGTCATTGTGCTGTTTAATGCTGCATGATTTCGCATATTCAGAGGTTAAGTTGTATATTGCGTGAACAAACGCTAACAACTTTTACCAGTACTTGCGAGTAAGTTGTATGTTGAACATTTAAACCGTAGGATGGTTGTGCAAAAAGCAAGTCATTTGTTTTTACGAAGTAGGATTGGCGTGCGTTTTATGTTTACGTCGTAAAATAGGCGTTCCAATTCCGAAGGAATAATCGATAAACCTTGATGAAGCCACGTCTGTTACTGCCGCAGTAGCAGTTATTGCGGTGCTTACCAGGGCTGCAAACGTGGATTGAACTGTGCGGATATGATATTTGAGGATTCGAAATTGAAATATGTCTGGAATAATAGCGGAATATTTTCTATTCATCTACGCATGCGTTTGTGAAATCAACAATGCAGTTCTCTTCTTCACACGACGCAGTTTTGACTGCACCTACGCCAATGCATCAGAATACGCGATGAAATTGTTCGCGTATAATAGCCCGTATTGTCCGATGTATACTCTAATGTGCTGTGGAAGGTGTGCCGCTAGTAGTTCCATATCAACAAAGGAGCTGACCCTCACTTTGGAATTACCCAATACCTTCTTAGGTTTCAATGGAAACTCATAACTGTGAATGATATCTAAACAAGGTCGTTACTTAAATGATCGGGGCTGCTTTCTTTTCTTTTTTAGTTTTGTTGTGCTAATGAGCGTGTGACATGATTCTAGTTGCATTATTGAAATGTGCAATTGCTCCAAACGCTCATGTTATATTGCAGCGTGTTACTCGAAAATTTCGATCTGAATTAGAAGAAAAAATCAATGACGTAATGTCTATGAAAAAGTCTAGTGTACAGAATTTCAGAAGCTATACTTTGAAAGTTGAGTCCATCGTTTTAATGAAATTAAATTCATCTGATAGAAAGTTCATTTCTAGGTGTATTCCATTAGGTTAAGGTTTTTTCCCGCCTTGGTTGTGCTACAAGTTGCTTGAAAAAAAGAAGAATGTAGAAATGAACGTTCTGACAAATGCATTTTGTCCATTCAAATCGGTTGACTGAATTTGGAAATTTTATAACTCTTAACTTTCTGAGATAGCATAAGTAACTCTCTCTCTCTTAAGTAGACATTTTTTTTACAAATTATTGGTGCGAATCACGGGACACAAAACTGCGACCTATACTCTACGTGGTTGTTTAGTTACATTCATATGGCTAATAGGTTCAAATATAGATAATAATGGTTAATATATATGGAGGTCGTTGAGTAAATTTGTCCTTCAGTTTCTTTCATTTACTGATGTCGTAACTAAGATGCGTTGCTATGTTCAGTTTGTCAGTGTTTCTTAAAATTATTTTTCTTAAGTTTCGAACATGACGACGCATTCCGTGTATCGTAAATAAAAACGTTTCGTCTTGCAACCAAGAGGAGACGACTCGTGGAAGCTAATGCGAATATTAGAACACTGTCTTTAGTTCTGTGTCCTTAGTCAGTAAGCTAGAGCTTTGAATGCAGTCATGGAAGGAACTTAGGCCGCAGTCCTGTTCATTACTCTCTTTGTAGCTGAAATGGCTTCCCGCTTATGATTTAGCCTGTCGCTGAAAAACTGACTCGTTTGACTGTGGGATATGCATTGTTGGTTAAGTGACTATTTTTACTTGTGTCGAGTGCAATATCGTTTGCGGAAGTATCGTGTTATAGGATGGTTGACCTGTTTTTCCGTAGAATGTAGTTGTCCTTTGGTTATATTTCTAATGGTAATGAAAATACTTTATTTGCTGACAAAAGACTAGACTTATATTACGAAAATTTTACTTGATATTAAAACATGCTAAAAATAGCTAACGCATGGATAATAAGCTGTAAAAAAAAGCATTCAAGAACTCAAAGTCACGCAAAGAGACATCAAGAAAAGGTTCGCCTCTTCGGGATAAACTATATTTATCCAAAGGTTTCCCCTAGAAAAAATAAAGGAGACTGGTGAGATGTGGACTAAGGACGGGAAAAGAATGAAAGAGAAAAAAGGAAGGCAGAAGGGAAGATGCAGTCGCAATTAATGTAGTCTTTAGAGGCTAGTCGGGAAAAATAAAAGTAAAATAAACGTTAACTTCCAATCTTGGCGATATTAAGCTCCAATGATAGCATAATGGGAGTTGTATAGTAAATGCGCTTGGTTACGTTCAATGGAGACACTCGAAACTATGATAGGGTAGGTTATCAGTGATTATTTTAACAAGGCTGGGAAAATTTAAATTTTCAAGGTTGTTTCTAACCTTTAAACGGTTGATTAACTTTAATCGAGTGATTACGGACTATACTCTCAACGCACTCCAACTCAACAGTTAAACTAAGAAGAAACTGAATTTCTAATACATAGCATTTGTATAGGTAGGATTCATTCATTCATTGGTTGTTCAATTCTGAGATTGATTGACTGCAGCCCTCCACCCTTCCCTATCTTATGCAAGTTTCCTTACTCCTGGTATCTCTTCCTATGTGCCTTCCTGTTTATTAGGTCCATGAAGTTATTCCTGAATCTTCCTCTGACGACTTTTCCCTCTATATTGCCTCCAATTATGTTCTTCACAAACCCATTATGTCTCAGGGTGTGTCCAATCCATCTTTTTCTTCTTTTTCTATGGTGTTCCATTTGGTCCTCTTCTATTCATCTGTACAACTCATCGTTTCTAATTTTGCCCATCCATTTTATCTTCATCATCTTCCTCCAGCAACAGGTTTTGAAGGCTTCAAGTCTGTTCTGGATGGCTTTTCCAATGGTCCATGCTTCTGATCTATTAAGTGCCACGCTCCACACGAAAGTTTTCATATACTGTTTCCTGGTTTGTAGTCCTATCTACTTTGGGCGCAGCAGTTGTCTTTTTCCCATGAACGCCTTCTTAGCTTGGGCTATTCTTCGGTTGATGTCCATTGTACTTCTTCCGTCCCACGTGATGGTACTTCCGAGATAGGTGAAGGAATCCACTTGCTCTAATTTCTTTCCTCACAGGTGACTTCTACTTTCAAATTGTCTCTTCCGCATACTAGGATTTTAGTCTTCGTAATATTTATTTTCATGTTGTAATCTTGGAGAACTTGGTCCATTATGTTTAGTTACCTTTGAAGATCCTCGCGATTTCCAGCCATGACTGCGATATCATCTGCGAAGCGGAGCGTGCTTATTTATTCTCCGTTTATCTTTATCCCCCTCCGTCCACTTTCTTGTGCTTCGCTTATGTCCTTCTCCAAGTACATGTTGTACAGTGCTGGTGAGAGGTTGCATTCTTGTCTTACCCCTTTGTTAATTTTAGCTTCCCTCTGACCTCCGTCTCTCATTCGTCATAGTTAGGATATTCATTTTCTAATATAATGCTGGACGTGGTTTTCCGCTTCCCTCTTTCAATGCCTATCATTGCGTCGACTCGATCACGGACTTGAGCGGCAAGCGTCCGGTTGACATTGAGTTGAACGATTTCTCGACTTGTGCTACCGCGAGTCTTAGAGAAAGTGCTTCTATTTAAGAAATCAAACGGAGGGCCAGAAGGACGAGGATTGGGAAACGTGTCTAGCCTTAAATACACCGAGAAGTTTTTTTAAAGTTATTTTATTTTATTTTTTTACCGTTTGGATGTTGACCCAATAATCCGTTGGAAGGTTTTATTCTTTTTCTCGACACTAATGAATTTAGAGCAGCTGCATTAATGATTTATAGTGTGCAGACGTAAAGGATATTTTTTGGCAGTGTTTATGTTACGCCAACCTATACAAACTGGTCGTCAATACTCTTATTGTCTTCCTTTATAGAATGGAAGCCAGCTGAAGAAGCTAGTATGGACGGACTAACTTCTTGTTATTATATTGTTTACATTTAGTCGGGGCAATTATACAAGAATTATTCTGCGCGGTATATTTCAATGGCTCGTAAAAAATGGAGAATGAAGACCCATGGTGTGCATTTGTGAAAGAAATACACGCTACAGCTTATAATTGTTTTCTATTTAATTTTGTAATCAATTTTGTAACAGTATGCTCTAAAAAAAGGGGTCAGTTTATATGTGAACCTAGATTAAACGCGGGTACGAAAGTGAGAGTATCCTGACTCTTACGGATATGTCTGGAGCAGTTCATTTTATTCTGTTTTCAATGCAGTTTAAATATTGACTCAACAAATGAATCTCAAATAATCTTCCGACAATTCTTTTAACTTGAGGACAGAGCTGATCTAAGGTTTATCTGTACACATGAGAGATTGCCCAATTCGTATTTTCGTTTCCTCCAGTGCTTGAACATAAAGAAGTTTTCATGAAATCTCTTGCAGCGTATACTTTACTAGTTGGTAAAAAGCTTTTGATAACCACCAGCATCAATAGCCGTTGAGTTCCGAACTGACGAAAGAGGGAGAGCAGTGGTTCCCGATGCCCTGGTCGGCAGTGGCCTCTTTACTGTGCCCTACTTTACGAACTTGTCGATTGGTCCAGCTATAACCGTCCTGGCGTTGAAAAATGAATCCTTAACTGTCCGGAGACGTGACGCGCTAAAACTTCTTGTTCATCGGTGTGGAGCGGTATGATTTCAGAACTAAGATGTGCGAGAAATACCTCGAACATATTAATATGACTAAGCTTATCGAGTGTCTAATTTCGGCGAATGTTAATTATGTCAATTTTACCGATTGCCTCGGAATCTCTGTTGGTGTCTCTTGAAATTTTGGCACCCGAGAATTCGAAACCCATTGCTGTAAAATTGTCCTCTATAGAACTAATCGTTAGGATAAATTCAGTGTGAAGAGAATTAACTTATGTCTTTATCATGCAAACACCTGAACACGACTGGATTGAAAAAGACATGATTATTGGGAGTATAAATGCGAGACAAAAATCAAAAGAGAAACGAAATGCAAATCATGCTAAGGATGACAATGTCACTGGTTTGCTTGTACATATAAGGGTTTGTAAATATATTCGCAACACTAATTACTATGAAAATCAGCGTCACACGTCTTCATATTGAAGTATCAGGACACAGTATGGATACTCAAAAAATGGTTTGAAAACTTCTTGAGAAAAGAAAATTTCTTGCCATTGGAAATCTATAATCAATTTGGTTCAGTGCTAACGAAAGTAATTGACTCAAATTCCAGGTGGATGGAAAATAAATTAGTGTGTAAATGGATGGCCAAGGCGTTACCTCTTAACTATTTCCCTCAGTTCAAACACATCAAACCGGAGACATCTACCCTGGATACGAAGTATTTTCGTGTTAAAATTGGAGTGGTGAGCTTCGTCTATTAGGTGTCAGGCGAAGTGGAGTTTTGAAATCCTTTCGAATCAAGGAATAATATTCATGGAATTTATTTGAGTATCTAACATTTTTTTCTTATCTCATTTAATGGTTCTCCATTACGCGTTTGCTCGCTACTTTATTATTTTTCAAATGCGGTTATGCTACTTAAAAAGGTTATCATCATTCTTCAAGTTTAGTGCGGTTCGTTGCTTCTCTAGTTATAATGGATTGAGCGCGTTGTTAGGACAGTAAACGTGATTATGGCCCTTTAAGAGCGATTTGCGTTTTAGATAACGACAACGCGAAGGAAAGAACCGTGATTCCATGCTTCAATTCCTTTGTATAACTTGATTTTCCGAATCGTCTGGCCTCATTCTTAAAAATTTGCCATTGACAACGGCTTTAGGTGGTTGTAACTGTGCTTAGAAAGTTTAGGCTGACACCAAAAACTGTTAGACCCTAGAGTTCATGTGTTTGCTTGTCAGGTGTTCGCCATCGTTAATAGTGATTATCAGATTGATTTGTTCGTAGTCGTAAGTGTGGAGTATAGACACACTCTTATACGTGTAATAATGAAAAAATCTCACCGATGATTAGTGAAACTCATACGAAAACAGAACTTGGTAAGTTTTACGAAGACTATTTATTGGACGACCGGTTTCGTGGAATAGTCGAAATCCTCAGGTTATCATCGACGTCGTATAGTCGACGTCATCAGGTCACTTAGAAAGATTTATTTATTCTTTAGCTATGGAAAAGTATTATAAATTTAAGGCTGAAACTATTGAAAACTTTTTACAGTTTCGAAAAGTCTAGTTAATTTACTAGTACTAGTTCAAATACATTGGCCGGGAAAATTCTGCTGCTGTGGATTGAGTTGGTACTCAACCCACAGCAAACTCAATCATTGAGGTATTATTTTCTCTCGGAGTTTCTCTGAAGAATCGTCGGTAGTTTGCTTCGGAAACTTAATGATATTGTTGAATTCTTGTCTTTTATGTGTTTTTTTTGCTGGTTCAATTGCTCAGTTGATGAGCGTGGGAAGAAGGAAAGTGTTTATGTGCTCTCCACGTGTTCCCCATCGTTCCCCGAGTGTCGTGGAATCAGAGCGATCGATTGGTTGACGCAAAAGGAGAAGCGGTAAAAAAAGGAATTTGAGATAATGACCATGATGTCGGTGCTGAAGAGGTGTCGTATTTACGCGGCGAACGCTCCGTGGGCGCTTCGGATTTCAAAGTGGTGGCGCCGCCGTGGCGGGTCTATAGAACACGCCGTTTCGCTCTTGTCTCATAGATGTCACCTATGTCGCTTTAAGGTGTAAGTACTCACCTGACTCCTTGACGCGAGAGGCGATTTCGAATTGCTCTGCGGGATTAGCCGATCGGCGCCCCACGCCCTCTTTATGTAGAACGGGGGCCATATGTTTGACGCCTTTTTTATCGTAATTACCCGTTATTTTATTGTATTTTTTTGTTGGTTTTTTTGCATACCCAGAATTAGAAGGTATATTTTGGTTTCGCAAGGCGCATGAATAACAATCAACTTTGTGGTAGCAGGCGTTTACATTGTTTCTGTTTTTGGGACTCCGTTTTTACAAGTAATGACAATATCTCTTCGAAATGCACGCCCGCAATTTTCTCTTTCAAGAGTTACCGTATGTTCCTTTAGATCTCTCTTACGGCCATGCAGTGGGAATGATTGCGACTTCAACAAAATAGTCTATCTTTCAAAAAATCTCACTGACCTCCTGGAAACCGTTTCTCAGTTCATCAGTTGAAAAGGAACCTTGCGAGGCGTTTCAGTGTCAGCTCTGTTATTTTGTTTAATTTCAAGTTTTTATCTTATTTTTACCTTTACATTCTTTTGCAGAGCCTTTTGATTTCCTTTACTGTTCAACATTCCGCCCCCCCTCTTGTTTTTATTCCCCTTGATTTCTCGCCTTATTCTTAACATGTGTCGTTACTGTTTTTCGTTCTCATTGGTCTTCGCCATTGAACACTGTGTCCCAGCTCCTTCGCCCTTCTTGCAGTTTGCACAGTAAAGCGTCTGTGCATATATTCTGATTCCTTTGTGCAAGGAGAGAGTATTACCCTTCCGAGCTTATTTGTCTTCCGCCCCTGATCGGTAAACATGAATTCGCAGCCCTCCAGTGCATGCAGGCCTCCATAGACCCTGTAATTTTCAAATTTCTGCTAATAATTACACTGTCATCCTCTTCTTGTAGCAGTTCATCCTGTTCTTTAGCGATTCATTGTCATTACGTACATTATTTCCATCGCTTAGTTGACCCTCCAGAATTTTCACGTATCCTCCCGGAATTTTCACCATCCAGAAATTATACATTATTTTTATGCGGTCATTCCATGTCTTTACCCTCTCCGTAACACCTGTGTTTATAGGTGTTATTTTGTATTCCTCTCTTCTATTATTTGTTCTTCAATCTTTTCTTGTTCCTTTTAATGTTTATTTGATGTTCTTCATTATCTCTGAGATCGGAAAAATAAAGAGGAGGTGTAAACCTGCTACCTGAGGGAAAGGAGAAGAATATGAATTTAATGGGTTCTGAAGGGTTGCGTAAAATATGAGGAACTTTATAAAAAACTTAATGGAGAAAATAAGCGTTTCCGAGATTGCGAACGATTAGATGTTCATTAGTTTCAGCGTGTAAACATACTCCAAAATACAGATATAGACGTTTAGTTTGTTCATTAAACTTTTCGCGATCGGTAATATACAAAGTGACAATGACTAGAGCCATGGCTGACTATCGATTCCTTCGAATGTTTCCTCAACCATATTGGTAAAAATGAAATAACTCGATGGTTATGACCACACCTTTTTAATGAAAACCGGCCATGATTTCGACACACTATGTGATTATCAAGGTACAAAATCAACTTTCCGATTCTATATATACCCCTTAGCAAAACAAAATTAAACGGAGGGAGAGGGGGGTTAGGTTATGAAGGTGGTAGGGTAAGGCACGATACATACAGAGGTGGGAGGGTTCATAGTGACATAATAACAAGTAAACAATAGTGGGGAACCAGAAAAAATGGATAAAAGAACAGGTGGGGTTTAAGGTCAAAAATCAACCCGATCTGTGCATCACAGGACGTGTAGGGAGACTTAAATTGATAAGAGGCGATTGAGTCATAAAAACTACGTCATTAAAAACATTGTCCGGGCTATTCTCAAAGGACTGTGATTTTACGCATATCGGTCCAACTGGCCGAAAATTTAGGCATATAGTTATAGAATATAGAAGACGTTTTATTAATAATGACGAAAAATCTCATTTTGCCCTACACGTGAATAGTTTTGATCATTTTAGCAATTTTGGTCTGAATGCTTTGCATTTTAATGACCAGGGGCCAATACTGGATTTCTAAGAGAAATACGAAATTTTGAATAGGGCGGACCTCTTTTTAATTTAAGTCTTCCTACACGTCCTGGGACCCACTAATCTGGTTGTTGTTTTTTGACCTTCAACTCCACCTGTTTTATCCTCTTTTTTTCTGGTTCTCCCCTCTATTGTTTACTTGTTATTGAGCCCCTTTGAGCCCCCCCACCTTTGTATGTCTCCTCCCTTACCCTCTCCACTGTCATAGCCTACTTCCCCACCTGACTTTGTTTTGCTTAGGGGGATATGTAGAATCGGAAAGTTAATTTTGTACCTTGATAAAGACATGAAGTGTCGAAAATCGAGTGGTTCATCAAAACAGTGTTGAAATTACTATCAGGTTATTTCATTTTTACCAATAACATACAATATTTCCACAAAGTTATGCCTGAAACTCTTTATACGTTTCTTCAACCGTCTGACTCAACCACTGGTCCTATTCTTGACTCTCCATCCCACTCATATTTCCTAAAAATATCATATCGCACAGAGCTGTACAACTACGTTGCTATTTTTAAAGTTAGTATACGTTCTCACAGTTAATTGAGCAAGTGCTTTTTTGTATGTAATTATTTGATTAAATTTTGCCATTGACGCTAAGCCGAAAAAAACACGCTCCCTGTGAAGTTTTAGCAATTACCAATGCTTTTCTGAATGCAATCAGCAGATGCTTTCCTGAATACTTAGATTGATCCTCGTCGTCCCTTCCTTCGCCTTGATGTTTGACTTTCAGGCTCTGTAGGGTTGGTACCCCTGACTGAGTAACAATTACATCTATATCTACATAATACCTTGCTAGCCGCCACATGGGCGTGTGACAGGGGGTGTTAGGACACCAGCCGTGTAAATATGTAAGGGATAAGGTTTTGGGAGGTGAAATGGTGGCTTGTATCATGGAAGTGTATTGAGCAGTATCATGGGAGTGTATTGAGCAGTATCATGGGAGTGTATTGAGCAGTATCATGGGAGTGTATTGAGCAGTATCATGGGAGTGTATTGAGCATCGATGTACATACACATCGATGGTATTGAGTAGAGCTCAGTTTGTATTGTGGTCGCTTATTGTGCGCGGAAAGAACGAGTATTTATGCCTATCTGTTCGGCAATGTATCTCCCTTATTTTATCGCTTCTGTCAGACCTAGAGGTGTAGTGAGGCGTCTTAATAATATTCTCTGTGTCGAACTCCTGTAACACACCAATTCTGAATTCCTCGAGCAAACTAAGCCTAGCGTGTAGCCTCCGAGTCTCTAAGGGCTCCCACCTTAATCCCTCTAAAAGTTGTGAAAGAAAAATCCCACTATATGTTCGTTCGTAGCTGTTTTTAACGATGCGTGCAGCTTTTCTTTGTCCTGTTATTTTTTGTTAATTATATTTTAAATTAGTTCCAGAGGAAGACGTTGCTGGTTACCCTGCGGATCCCCAACTAGGTTAGGCTTGTCTAGGAATCTTCGTCGTTGGCGAACTCGCCTCGATAGTCTGACGCTGGCCCTATTAATCAGAAGGCGAGTTTTTAGATGCTTTCCATCTTTAATAAGGGTCCTGTTTTGAGTCTATTTGTTTTTTTTTTGTTTGAGTTGTTTGTTTGTGGTCTATAAGAGACTTGTTTTCATCTTCCCGGCAAGGTTGGGCGATGTATAGCGTGGCCACTATTATTTATGACTCGAAGGTCAGCGATAAGAAAGAACCTCAGGTATTCTAACATCATCCCGTAGTATCGATTTTGACCCAAGGACTGCCTGCTCATTCATCTAAATGCTAAAACCATTACTTTGAGAAACGAACGCGATAGATTGCCCATGACGGGGAAGTTAATTATTTTATTCTTTCTCAAGTATGTTTACTTTTTCAGAAGTTTCTCTTCGTCATGAGCTAAAACCCCGAATGATACCATTCTGACGGTATTATGCAAGTTGGGTGTATTGGCGTGTGTCGACTTTCATTCGCAGCCCTAGAATCTCTATATTTAGGGAATTTTTTATTGCCTGGAAAACCTACTTTGGAAACCTTAACCTAAGGTGTAGACAGAAGTATCGTTTTGAAAGGTTTATTGTAATTTGCAGATATTATAAATGTTTATTCGTTTCATTACACAGTGGCCAATACATATTTTATAGCATGCTAAATACGTCTAGTCGATGAAATATACGCATGTAAAAAAAGCTTTTTCATTCGTCAGAATGCATACTATGAAATCACGTAGGCTATCAAAAAAAATTGGTGCCAAGCGTAATGATCCATTGGTGGGTGCCTTGTTTCTCCCAGTCAGGGATGCATCTGAAATCGCCTGTGGCTATTAATTTTTTGTAAAACCTGTGTTACAATTTTCTTGAACTATTCCTATAATATAAAGTTGTTGCATTTGAGACGAATTTAGTCAGTTTATTAAAATATGATATGGTTCGGAGTAAACACGTGGATATCAAATGCCTCGACCTCTCAGTAATTAGTTGTAAAATGGTTTTTTTTCGCCCAAGAATATTGCTTTATATTTCAAGTGAAAATCATGAGTCATCAAATGACCCCGTTATTGGATTTAATAGTAGAGAGAGTTCGTACACTTGATGCAATGGGAAATTTTAAGATTGTACAACTTCGCAATGGAATGTGGAATGGAACTGATGGAAGTGGACTAATAGTGGTCCAATAGTGGATTATGATACACAGCCAATACCGCAAATACCAAGGAAGATGGAGTCAGTAAAATTTGGACCCTGATAAGAAGAAGGTGTAATGTAGAGAGGAGTTGGACAATTATGTGTAATTTTCCCCGTTAATAGCAGCTCTTAATACGGCAGGGCAATAAAGAAATTATGCCTGGCGCCGCCAAAATTCTCACGAAGGGAATGGTAAAGCTGTTGCGATCAGGAACTGATGAATTTCTCCGGGTTCCCTTGTGTGTTTGTCTGGCACCATAAGTTAATTCTAAATCCTGTTTAAGAAAAACTTTTCATTATCATAGTGATGCAGTTGTTAGTTTCATAGAAATGCGTCAAAGTGCAATTGTTATTCATTTTAACTTCACGAGGAATACATTAGATATTGTCAATACATTCAAAAATTAAAACAAAAATTTTTCAAAGTGCTCCTGTCCACATCTACATGCTACACTGTGAGCCGCCCCATGGGCGTGTGGCAGGTGTTAGGACACCAGCCGTTTAAAGATGCAGGGGATATGGTTTTGGGAGGTGAAAAGATTACGTGTATTTAGTGGAGCTCAGTTTTTATTGTAGTCGCTTATTGTGCGCGGGAAGACCGAGGTGTTGTACCTATCTGATCGGCAATGTATTTCTCTTATTTTATCGCTTCTGTCAGACGTAGAGCTGTAGTGTGGCGTCATAATAATATTCTCAGTGTCGCTCTGAAACCTCAAGGGGTGATATTCGCAGTGACGGAAATCATTTGACTTGACCGGAATTCAAACCCGGATATCCCAATTGCCAGTCAAGAGTGTTAGTTATTGACGCCACCAAGGTATCTTCCGATAGTGGTTATACGAACGGAGTTGGCGTCTCATGTCCACGTTGTGGCACAGGAGACGATAGTCATGCTTACCAAGCCAATGTGCGGTGATAAACCCAGCATTGTCGTTTTTTATCGACGAACTTGACAGTTTTCCAATCATTGCATGTATGAACACATGATGGTACGTACGACACTTGTACGGGTGCATAGACGCCAAGAAATGAAAATAGTAATGAAAAAAAATCATTGCGAGTTTCATCCCTTGCGGTATATGCACCCTGAAGAGTGACTTCGTGCCATCCATTTAGATGTGCAATGATTGGAAAAAATACTTTCATCAAGGAAGTCAAATAAAAAAAATTGGAAAAAAATATTTTCATCATTTGGCTCTCACTGTCCTATCATCGCTTGTCACTTTAACTTCAGTTACATTCGTGCAATCTCTCACACTCGATCTCGCATTCCTCAGACTCCCGTATTCCTCCACTTCAGGATCTCTTCCATCACATTCACCCCTGATTTCCTCACTTTACCCTTTCCTCTCACAACTCTACCATAAATTTGTTACGTTTTTTGGCTGCTATTGCTTCTCTCTGCACGGCCAAGCGAACGAAACGCTCATCTTTCGTATCTTAGTCTACATTTCCTAGTGTGACCATTACGGAAGCATCCTTTTTATAAGGGTATATTATTGCAAATAATATTAGTTTTGTGATGGAGACGGCAAAGGAACTGCAGTGGTCGGGGAAGTCATAGGCAGATCAGTCCCTACCAGTGAGGTAGGGACTGATCAGCCTATGGGGATCTGCCTGAGATGGAGAGGATACTTGCTGTGCTGGATAATGCTAGGTACTGAAGCCAATCCTCCAACTTCGTTCACCCTCATTTTCCTATAGCGCTTGCGGTCTAAACCATTAATTTTGCAGTTGTACTGTTTTCATCCATAACTAACTAGAAATCAGCAAACACTAACTTCTTTAACAAAACGAACAATGTCAGGTATAACTTTGTGAAATTTCTCCATGATGGAAAAAGAACAATATTAATAGTGAAATTTACATAGTTTGTTCTTTTAACAACTTACTTCTTATATGGTATATTTATTTCAATTAATAATCATCTGCATTCCCGGTGAAAACTTATGTAAAATAGAGTGAAATCCCTAGCACAAAGTAAGTAATGTATGTTTCAATTGTTACTTGCCTTAAATTTCTAAAGGATGATTGATAATATTACTTTACACCCGCTAGTACGTCCATTCCCTCGCGCTATCCCTTCTTATCTTTTACGAAAGTTTGATGTAGACAATTTTATTCCGAACATTCAACATATTTTGCTAGAGCCAAACTATTATGAGAGATACGATCACAGGAATAAGATGAAGGAAATAGACTGCAAAACCGATTGATTTAAAATGTCATTTTTTTCCACGCACAATATAGGGCCATAATAGTTGCAATAGATCAGTTCTAGGATACTGACTAGGTTAAATAGGTTTTTTATGTAGTGCTTATTATCTTAACATAATTGTTAGAGACTAACCTCGCATTCAATCTCCGGCATGAGATACTCTTGCATGTTTTAGTACCTTGTAGTGCTATTTATCTGTCGCATCAATAATACTAACCTTATTAGTTGTATATTGAGTAGGGTACTGCATGGCAACGTGTTCTTTTACGTATCACTCTCCTAGTTTCTGGTCTGATTGCCCACTTGTCCTGACTGCTTTTGTCCTGCACCTGGCATCGGGGGGAACGTGCGAGGTTCTGATTTGAACTGGGATGAGTGCTGCATGCCTGGTGTGGAGTCACCCCGTGCCACACACTCTAGTGGTGGCTTGCCCGGTATTTCGTAGATGTAGATCCCAAGGAAAATAAGGAGAGAACAGGGTTAAACAATATGGTTGATATGTCAGTTATCAGGCGTCAGTTTGATGACGTAGTGCCCTCTCCATATATCGCAATGGTCCTTTTAAATTAAGTATTTCGTAGAAAACCCATGACGATGATATCAGTCATGTTGATTAACTCTCAAACGAAACCATTTCTTTCCGTTTTACTACGCCCAAGCATGCGATGCGAGGGCGTGATTACTTACGGAGCTCGAAGGCGATGGCCGAAAGACTGTCGAACCGAACGGATACACTGGATGCGTCCATTCGTTGTGAATCGAAGTTAAAATGGCTGAAATACAATGGCCGTTAGTCACGTGATCAAATCAAGTTGATTACTATCCTATCTTTGGTGTCCAATGAAATTATTCCGTCGGATAACCGAGATAGTGAGATAACAAAGTATAATAAATGGGCGAATCAGAGTGCGAGTAAGCAGAATGGGCGGAGTCAAATATCCAAGAACATAGGACGAATTGTGTCGAAGGATTATGACTCACCATTAAGGTCGCTTTACATGCTACATTGTATTGTACAAACTGACGTACCATGGAATGTACAAGATAATGAATGGAATTAGAGCAGGTTCTATTTCTCATTCAGTCATGCAGGCTATCATACAATTTGCTGCATTCACGGTTCAATTTTTCTCATAAAAGAGTTGATGCATTCGTTTGTGCAATAAAATGTACCATATAAAGCGGCCTATAGACCGGTAGTGATTCTGCTAGAAGGTTAGACAAGTCAAGCCAGTCTTGTTGCTATCTGGGTGGTACATCCGCCTCAGCGCCCGTTGTGGAAACAACGAACCAGAAACTTGGATTTATGTACACCTTCTAGCCTTGGCGGTGGCTACAAAGTTGTCATACTTATCACGCCTTTTTGAAGGCGATGTGTATGCATTAAAAATCACTGAGTTATTGATGGTGGACTTAGGGCACCTAGGGCACTGGATGTGTTTTATGAATATTTTTCCGCGTTCCCCAATCTTGAGCTCCCTTTTTTACTTCCGTTACATTCATCTACCTCTGCATACATCTACGAGCCGCGCCATGGGCATGTGGCAGGAGATGTTGGGACACCAGCCGTGTAAAGATGTAAGGTTTTGGGTGGTGAAATGGTGACGTGTATTATGGGAGTGTATTTAGTGGATCTGAGTTTTTATAATGGTCGCTTATTGTTGGCGGAAAAAACGAATTCTTGTACCTATCCGTTCTGCACTGTATATCTCCTCTTTATCGCCTCTGTCAGACCTAGAGATGTAGTGAGGCGTCATGATGATATTCTCTGTGTCGCTCTATAACCCATCAAATCTGAATTCGTTAAGCAAGCTAATCCTAGCGTGTGGCCTCCGAACCTCTAGGGGCTCCCTACCTAATCCGGTGTATTCGAGTTGTGAGTCTCTAGGGGCTCCCACCTTAATCCCTCTAAAACTGTGAAACACTATATGTTCGCTCGTAGCAGTTGTTAACGATATTAATTGATGCTTCCTTTTTTTTATTTTTCATTTTTGGTAGCTTTTGATATTTGTTTTCCAAAATTTTTCTTAAGTTATAAGGCGTATCATTGGTAATAAAAACAGAGAATTTCTTTTGGCCCTGCGTTCACATTCGTTTGAAGTGGGTATGATTGGAGTGGAAGTGATTTAGGCAATCCTCCGAGACTTTAATCGGTTAATGGCACCTGCATGTATTCTAGGCACATGCGCAGTCATTTCTTCGTAGGCGAATGATTGTTTAGCGTGAATTTAACACATTTATGTATCACCCTTTACGAGTGTCTTCATTCAATACAAATGTAGGCTTTTAGTATTTTGAACACATTTCAAACGCCCTCAGTCATATCACATCCTCTATCCCCAGTGACCACCACTTAGATCCTAACGCGCCTACGCTCCACATTAATATTTTCAATTTTCGTTTCGACATGCCTTTTCCTATCGGATGCATTCACGTCTCATCTGATCGGCGATAATCATCGCCTCTCGATGCATCTATTTCTTTAATTTTTCCGTTTCCATCGGAACATAATGAAAAATATTGCCGTGGTTTAGAGATATCGTTAATCGTCCCCAATCGTTTTTTATATTCGATCCTAGATTTGCTGCTTTTTCATTTTCCATTCCCAAATGAAAATATGGACTTGATTTCGATGCATCGTGAATCGGCCCCAATCGATGAATACATTGATATTTTATTGTATATGATCCGATATTTTGTCGCAATCTCGATTTCCCAAACTAAATTTATAATATTTGTTGGATTTTTATCTATTGATAATTGACCTCTTACGGTCGCTATATAATAATAATAATTTAGTTATCCATTGAACTGAATGAGCCTTACATGCACACATTACATTACAATTAAAAAAGGATAAATTAGGAATCCCTTTTAGGCATAGGTATTTGAGATTCCTCATAAACAAATTTAATTTCGATTAGTTCAGAAATGAAAGAAACTGAGACTTTCTGTTACATAACAGAAATATATAAATGAAAAAAGATAACAATTGTTGTTTAATCTCAACCTTTCGTGCATACAGTTTATAATGAGTGTTTACCATACTATTGACAAAAAAGCACATCTAGATTTTCTACATCAAATAACCATCTTTTTACTCTGTTCAAAATGATATTTTTGGTATTCTATTCGGGATTTCGTTGTCTATTCGATTTCGCCCGATTGTGATCCGTCTCCTCGGACGCTGTATTATTTGAGTCTTCGCCGCGTGTGCTTCCGCCCAGTATCATTGCCTTGGCGCTCTCTAGGAGCTGTAACCGGTGCTGGGAAAGGTCAAAGTTGACGTACAAGATCGCTTCATGGCGCCAGAGGAATCCTGTCGTCAACGACCGACTCCTCGTCACTTATTTTCCCTCGCTTCCCCGATGCGTTTTCCAGTCATCTCTGACGCTTGCGCGTTTGTGACCTCTCAAAGTCACAAACTGCAGCAGTTTTTATATAATGTTCCCAGTTGGGGCCACATACGTGGAGTGCGACAACTTCTCCGATTACCTTTTAAAATACCCTCCAGTCCTCTCTTATTAAGTATTTAATGAAATGGAAGTATCCCAGGGAAAAAGGTTTCCTGGATTGGGAATTAATCATGGGTCCACGAATTTTGATTTGCCAAATCAATTTCTGCAATCAGAGATTCTGGTTAGCTTATTGATCTGCAAATTTTCCCGGAAAGCTGTTGGTCTTTTGCCTCAGGTGGTTTTCGATAAATTCTTTGCCTTTTCGTCGTTAATAAAATCTTACTATAGTTTAATCCTTGTTCAACTTTTAAATTTCTCATCCCTGATGTGTATTACCATGTAAGTTTTTTTGGTAATAATTAGACGATGCATTCAGTTTTTTTAAAACCTTCGCATATAACTTGAAATTACTGGGCGAATATTCGGAAACGATAGCCATCCGTGTCTGCTGGTGGTTAGCTGGCTAGCATCGCTTATGGCCGTTTAATTTAATTTTATTTGTATTCATGTCTCATTTGATCTCATAATTTCAATAACGATGAGTTGATCATTTTCTATTGGTACACTTGGTCGAAATTTACTTTACTTTCTTTAGAAGAGATTTGTGAGCGTTACTCCATCCATTTTCATAATATATTTGGGTTATTATTTTTCTCTAGTTTAGTGATAATTTTTCATCATAATTAATCATCATTTCAGTAACATTGAATTGATCATTTTCTCTTGGTACACTTGGTCGAAAGTTACTTTACTTTCTTGTTTGGATGAGATTTGTTAGCGTTACTCTATCCATTTTCGTAACATTTTTGGGTTATTATTTTTCTCTACTTTTTTGATAATTTTTTTTTTCGTTTTCCAAAATCCTTGTTTTTCGAAGTACGTGTATTTCCGGTGTCACTACCGATATGTTACGGAAGTAGAAGCATTCTTTTCTTGATGTGAGTAGATTTTATTCGTATCTGAAGTTAATTGGATAATTCCCATCATTTTTCCAATTCGTACATCTTATCAGTGTCCCAACAAGTCACTTAATCCCTGTATGGAACAAGCACGTGATAAATCGATGGCTCTACCTAGTCAATTCTGAAAAACTTCTCTTTTTCCTAAGCATTCCGTCCTGAGTTGGTGTCGACTTGCAGTATTTGTATTCCTTGAAGGGCTCTTATGGGTTCTATACTCTCTGGCAGCTGTCTTTTAAACTCACGAGTCGTTGAGTAGATAAAAAAATAGTTGGATGATGTGTGATCAAAACAGGAAGTAAGTTTTTTATGTCTGACTATTTTCTCGTGTTGGGACTTGTATTGGTGTCTCCGATAAATTGCTGCGGTAATAATTTTTTTGGCCTTTGCTTCATCGGAAAACATAATGGAATTCCTCTGGGAATGAATTTTGCTGTGTTTCGGCATTGGTTTAGAATTCCTATGTTTGAGAGTGCGCTAGTGGAGTATCAGTGGGCTTTTCTGCCCTTTGGTATATTTTTTTTCTGAATTTGTTGTCAAGATATGATGCAAATTGCTCGGAGTGTTTTACGAGATCAGTTGATAAATATGTTTATATGTGTTTTTAATTTGTTCTGTATATTTTCAAAGAACTACGAAACTAGCCGCGCTGTTACTTCAACGGAAACACCCGCTAGTGATCACACAATTATGTGAAATTCACAGTGGAAAATTCACTCGCCTGAACTGGGAATCGGATGGGAAATGGGAACCCAGATCTCTCGATTTCGCGCCGAGTGCTATAACCAATTAAACTACCCAGATGTCCTCTTCCTGAGAGATCTGGGTTCCATTCCCAGTCCAGGCGAAAGATTTTTCACTGTGAATTTCACACAATTTTGCTCTGTATAGTTTTATTCGCCATATAGCTATATATAAATGTTCCTTAAGTGTTTTACTTCTACTAGATGCTTCACTGGAAGCTATGTGCTCTCTGAACTGTATCATGCGAATGAATTAGTTTTTACTGAGAATTTATTGATGCCGGTTGATCAGAGGAATATTTTCTTCTACTCGGGTGGATTGTGCCTTTTCGATTTTGTCTCCCTGAACACAGCTTCAGAAACTGGAGGATTCCACCTCTACTTAATTCCCTGCAAGCCACCACAAGGGGATTTGGCAGGAAGTGACCTACCACCAACCTAAACTACAGTGAAGAAATTTACTTTCACCAACAAACACCACACTATCGGTATACTAAAAATGCTACAAATACTACTAAAATGATCCATAATGCAACTGTGAAAACGTGACACAGGTGTCCTGCAGAGAACTTGCAAAACATGGTATTAACACTATTCGACAGATTTAGAAACGCGTATTAGGGTGCATGTGAATAGATCAGCTACACTACCTGTCAACTAACATACCTTAAAGTCTTAACGCAGCCATTATGGTCTCTTATCGATCGCGGGAAAAACGACATTTTAAACCTTTCTTTTCTACAATCTACTTCCCTCATTTTATTGTCATTATCTGATCTACCGTAGTATGTTGGAGTTTGCAAGATATTGAAAGCTTCGTCTGATAATAAATCAATTATAATTTTACGTAAAAGATTGAGTCTAATTTTTAGTCGCCGCTTTGCAAGCGATTCCCCATCCATATTGTTGCAAGAGGTCAGTAACACATCAAGACTATCTTAACGGCCTGTCACGTATCTTACTTGGGATCCAGGATTATCCTCTGAGGTGCTGTATATAGTTTTAATTATTTGATTTTGAAATATTGTCAGAATTTATTTCAGAATCCTGGATCTGAAGGGCGTCCATTGAGATTGTGAATTGAATATTTCCTTTCATGCTCTATCCTTTAAACCTGCGGGTAGTTAGAGGAGGTCTGCTGTTATGGGGGGTTAAGCAGAGGTTTTCTTTTACATAATGCTGTTCTCCTTAGCGCTAGCTAAGGAGGTGTATAGTAATATAAGGGAACTTATGACGGGGACATTTGGTAAGGATGTGAAGAAGAGGCTGGTGAAGAGCTTGATAAGGAGCTTAGCGTTGTACGGTCCAGAAACGTGGACCCTCAGAAAGGAGGACGAGAGGCATTTGAGATGTGAGTGTGGAGAAGGATGGAGAAGGTGGGGTGGACGGAGAGGAAGACTAACGAGGAAGTGCTTGAGATGGTGGGCGAGGAAAGGAAGCTTCTGAATGAAATCCGGGATAGGCAGGGTAGATGGCTGAAGGGTGTTATAAAGGACGACGGGTTGCTGAGGAGTGTGATAGAGGGAAGGATGTTGGGCCAGAGGGGAAGAGGAAGAAAGAGAGTAGGTTTCATGGAGAGGTTAAAGAAGGGAAGATCGTATTCTGAGGCGAAAAAGGATATACTGGAGATAGATAGGCCGCCCGAAAGTGTAGAAAACCGGGAAGTGATTCTCTGACATTCAGCAAAACCTAAATTTAACCGGTAGAATACTTAGAAAAAATGTTGTTCTCCATCAGATGAATTGAAGGAAAAACAGCCAATTACTACGCAGCTGGCAGAAATCAATAATACTGTCGTAATCAAGTGTACATGTGTTGATATGATGATCCAGGCGACCTTGTCGGTCTACCATTCTCGCTGGAGGTTGTGGCTCCGACTACAGTTAAGAAAGATTGCGAACACATTCCCGCCTGCCTTACCAGGCGATTAAAAAACAGTGATCGCAATTGGAGACGATGCGCTGCATGTCACGGCTCTATTCCATTTGAACCGCGACGTCGTGTTTTCCTGTGAGCGATGAAGCCAATTGCCGGTCGACAGAAGACCATCCTCCGCGGGGGGCATTGTTAGTCCCAAGGAATAGGAAATTACACTCGGAAGGAGAGAAGTCGAGTGTTTGGGATTCTTACAAAGCTGGCTTTATTTCGACATTCTTAAGCTTAACTTCTGATATATCGTGGATAAAACATATACATAACGCATGCAGACCAGGTTTAAAGAAACTGTCTTTTGTTAAGCGTAAAATAGGAAGGTCCCCGGATAAAGAAGTCAAAGAGAGGTGCTACTTAGCTCTGGTTAGGCTACACCTCGAATACGGTGCGGTCCTTGGGACCCTGGTCATAAAGATTTAACCAAAAACATTAATAAAATTGAATTAAAAGCTGAACACTTCGTTAAAAGCTGCTACGAGCGAACAATTAGTGTTTCACAACTTTTAGAGGGATTTAGGTGGGAGTCCCTAGTGACTCGGAGGCTACATACTAGGCTCAGCTTTCTCGAGAAATTCAGAATTGGTGCCTTTCAGAGCGACGTAGAGAATATTTCTTGGCGCCTCACTACATCTCTAGGTCTGAAAGTAGCGATAAAATACTAGACATACATTGCCGAACTGATGGGTACAAAAACTCGTTCTTTCCGCGAACACTAAGCGACCACAATAAAAACTGAGCTCCACTAAGTACACTCCCATAATACACGTCACCATTTCTCCTCCCAAAACCATATCCCTTATATCTTTACACGGCTGGTGTCATAGCACCCCCAGCCACTCGTCCATGCGGCGGCTCGCAGGGTAGTATGTAGATGTAGATCAAACCTAACCTTTTTTATGCTCTCTGTATTTTTTCTGCTTTCAATGTCTGAAATGGATTAATTTTTTGCTAATTTTTTTTGTAAGTTTGAAATTATCTTTCAAAATAGGAAAAATGGTTGAGGTAGGAAGGCGAGACAATGTCGCAGGTTAGATTAGTCTTCGTTTTTAATAACTTATCATGATCTACGATATGACGCCTTTTACCTAATGGAATTTCCGCATGATTTTGTTTTTTGCAGTAATTAGTATCTCGTAGTGGAATGAATTAGTAGTATTTATCCGGATTGGCAAAGGGCGTCGGCGGGAGCTTCCCATTCCAAGGGCTCAAGTTCGAAATCGGGAAATGGTGGGGATTATAGAGTGGAATCTCAATCCCTATTTGGGTAGCATGTGGAGAGAGGGTTCTGCAGTTGCAACATTGTCTGTCAGTTAACGTTAAAACTGTGGTTGTCTGGTCTCGTTTACAGCAAGCTAGTTACATCGCCCAGTTTCTGTTCGTTCCGCTATTAACCCTATTCCGACTATGTTTTCCCTATTTTATACATTCTCCTTCCGGGTTTTAGCGGAAATGGCATTCATATTTGATAGAAAAGTACTATTTTTCTCCATATTTTCGGCATTTCACATTTTACGCCATGTAAGTTCAAGGTAATCATGGATCAGCCTTATATTTTCTCGTCTAAAGTTTTAATAAGTAACCGTAATATGAATTATATGGCATTAAAGTAATTTGACGGTTGAACTTCAGCTATTCCTAAAAAAAATTAATGGAATAACCGGTTGGGATACTCTGGAAACTTGGAGCTCACAAAAAGGAGTTGGTTGAATGATCATGATTCTTGTGTAGGATATTTGAGTAAAATGGTCCTTATATGAGGGGCATTTTAATATTTTAAATGTCCGCAGTCCTGCTAATAGCTCCATTAGCTGATTACGTTGGGGCAGAACAATGGACAACTGACATACGCAAACAGCCATGTCGTGAATGGTGAAAAATCACCCGCAAGAATAATTTTAGGCCCCCTCCCTATCTCGTACCCTTCCAACTACCTCTTTGTAAGCTCTAGTCAAATTTGTTGAACTTTCCCAGAGACTGAATGTAGTTTTATCAGTATTTTGACTTACCAGGTTTCAGAAATATTGCTGAATATTAGTTATCATTTTTTTAACATAGAAAAGTGATTTTGTATGTTTCAAACTTTTCGATATATTTCAAACTTTCGGCTTCAGGACGGACACTTTCGGACGCTTCAGAACGGTGATCAATATGACTCATATTACGCAGGCTACCCTATGTCAGAATAACCCAAGATGTCCTAACGTAGATGAGCTCATAGATTCCATTTCTGATCCGTTCGAATAATATATGCATGTAACACCTAAATTTTGAGGAAATGGATCATGTTCATTTATTTTTAATCTTCCCCGGCTGGACTTCAAGTCCTCGAATTTTCGATTCTCCGTTGGTGAGTTTCCAGAAAAATCCGCCTATCAATTTAAGTGAACGTCAATTTCACCTTCGTGAGAACCTAATTTGCGCCAGGACAATAATTCAGACAAAAATACAGGCGGTTGAAAATCGTGAAAGCAAAATTCCAGAGGTTTGAAAATTTTTAAAATGTTTGCTAAACCTTTGAGGAAGATAGCAAGGCAATCGAAACCTAGGTCGGGAATAACAGTTTTAAGTGTGGAATTTACTAAGAGATTTTTTTTCGCCATATCCGCGGTAACCTTCCACAAGGTTACGCCTTCAACCATTAAGTTTAATCGCGAAAGCATTTGAATCGTGGACCGCAGATAGTCGCATGAGCATTAACCTCAAGTGTCAAAGGCCATGGGCGGCGAAATCGCGGTTACCGACGGATACCTTCGCACTTTGTAATACTTGTTCTGACTCACCCCAGCTGGCGGCCCCCCTCAGCTCGCAGGTCCCCAGTATTAATGGCCATGCTGGGCCGTCTGTCACACCCCTGATGGAAAAGGTGTAATGTTCGGTTACAAGGGCTAAGGGAAGGATATTAGGTGAGGAGAAGGTGATACTGGAGGAAATAAGTGGACAGAGAAGTCTATGGAGTGGAAACAGCGCGCTGGGGAATCCTGGAGGTCCTCGCAGATGAATGGATGTTGGACAAGTGGGAAAGCGGAAGAAAGAGAGCGTGCTTTATGGATAGGATGAAAGAGAGTTATGACTTAGCTGCTCTCGAGGAAAAATCACGTAAAATGGTAGGGTTTTACGATTATTGAAAGATTGGTGGGGGGTAATCTTATCTCCTAAGGGGTCGTGCATAAACTACGATACCGTTTTTGGTGATTTTTTTTACCCCCTCACTCCACTTCGTTGACAACTGTAGTATTTTTCCCAACTGCTCCTTCCCCCGACATGTAACGTTGTCCCTACAATGAAACTTTCAATTCAAAAGTAATTTCTCAATTAGTGAGTGAGTTTATTTTTTGGGATAGGTTGAAATAAGACACGTTCTTCCTCATGTGAACTCTGTAGTATTGTGGACGCGATGTTGACGAGTAAGAAACGTAAACAGGTGCATTGTAACAGCTACGCTTGTAACGGCTTGTACTTGCGCGATTTGTAACAGCTTGTACTTATAGTGAACCCACCCACTCCCCCTCGTTACCCGCCATAGGTTTTTAGGCCTACCCCCGTCCCCCGCCCCGCCTAAGTTGGTAACGTAGTTTATGCACGACCCCTAAATATATCTCAACCTATAGCATATCTTTTATCGCAGGTACAAAATCAGTTCGAGATGAAGTACGAATCCAGTGGCTGCATCTCTGGTGTGCCATGTGAAGGATGTGCCATTCTTCTCTGTCTCGCCTAAATTCAGATTCAGACATTTTCGGAATATATCCAACATTTCCGAGTCCGTTATTCATATTGATAACAATTTTGCTTGGTATAACGTTATATTTCGGTATTAAATATGCTAGTGCTTTTTATCATTGGGGGAAAACCGCCGTTTCTTGCTACTTGTCGTTGGTGGTGAAACACCTTTTGCAAGTTAGTGGTTGATTTACGCGGGTAAGTCAATAAATTACTCGCAAAATTGGATAGACGCAAAAATAAAGTAACTTCCTGAAATTTATTTTACTTTTCTACAAATTCTCCCTGTACATTCAGCCACTTATCCTATCTCTTTACAAGTCCTTGATAAGTGGCAGCAAATAAGTCTTTTATGTATGATTTAACACTTTCCCGGCGAATAACATTAGTGTACATTTCTCGGGCTCGCCACCGGTGTCTTACCCGGTGGCGAGCCCGAGAAATGTACACAAATAAGTCTTTTGTTTGCTGTCGCAGCCAACCAGTAACCTTTTGGCCTACGGCATCATGTTTTTCAAAACGTCGGCCACGGCGGCAGATGAAAATCGAATTGATTTTGAGCAAAAACTATGAGAATCTATTCGTGAAATATTATATTTTAATAAGAATTTTTTTCAATACTCATCGCTCAAAAAAGTATATTTATTTGAAGATTAAAAAAGGTCAAAAAATAAAAGGCCTTTATTTTGCACGAATAATTAAAATGAAAGGTAATAATCATTGTAGCACAATAATATTATGCAAAATACGTTTTACTATAATTTATTTAAAAAAAATGGCTCGGGTTTATATACCCCATGTGACCAATTAGGGTTAATCTTTGATTCTGTCATACTCTCTCTCTCTCAGCTAGAGTGAATCACCCTTTGCGTCCTCTTTAACCTTTGATATTTTGTAGTGTCGCCTCGGAGTCTCCTTTCCTCCCTATTCCCTCCGTTTTGATTCCGAAGTGATGTCTTGACTTGCATACTTTTTTGTCGAACATGTGTTTTGAAGGTTGCAAAAGTGCTCGTGTCTTAGGTTTCCTTTATCGTCCTGGTATCGTAGCTCTTTTTGTGGTGTGACTGTGAGTAACTGATATTTACGTGGTGGTTGGTTTTTTGTCGCTGCTATATTTCAGGACGAAATTCTTTCAAAGTGGGTGCTAAATCGCTAGAGCTTCAATGATATCGTAACCATCAGTGTTGATTTTTTGCGATTGCCTTTTGTCAAAACGGCCATTTTTCTCTGGAGCTGTGAGCTAACAAAGCCGGTAACAGCTGCAGTTTTTACTGTGGGCGCAAATAAGCGTGAATTTCGTCATGCTAGCGACGCAATATCCTCATGTGTGACTCCATCCTCAGGACAATAAAAACATGCTACCGTGCTGAAAAAAGTAGTAGTTTGGCTTGGTGTCTCTTTCATTGATTGTGATAATATGGATGTATAAAAAATAATGGTGTTTTCAGCATTTGTATATCGAGCAATCGCGGGGCAATGTAAACATGCCTTTTCTGTTGTGCTTAATATTTTTCAGCAATTTGCAAAATTAATGAAAGGGTATGTAATGAAAATGTAAATGTCTTAGAACTGGGCAATTGGCTGGTTAGGTGGTTTTAGTTATAGCTTCCCATCCCAAGGGCCCGGGTTCAATTCTTGGCAGTGGCGGAGATATTTAAATGGAATCTCAATCGTTACATGCTGCTATATAGAGATAATTTAAATTTATCACTCCGTTTGTTGGGTGGGACGCCTTTTTTGAAGTGTAGACTGATGCCAAAATTAATGTTTCCTTATCAACCTTCACTCCTACGTCATTGGAGCAAGTGATCTGTTGTCAGTAGCCTCACCAAATAAGTAGCCAATCAATGTCTTGTGCTGGATATTCCCCCGCTGCTCTCTAGTGTAATTTTATACCAGCTATGGTTGTATCTAGTTTAAATGTGACGGTACAGTCAACTGATATTAGATCTCTCCCACTGTCCATTTGTATTCCTCGGATTATTCTCAGTAGTTCCTGCGCTGAATTTTACTGCAGTTTTCCCTTTGCTTTTCGCATTCACATCTGTCATCATTTACTTTAGGCGCTACCCCGTTAATTTGTTCAAATAGAGGACTGGTGTACTCCCTCATTGGCATACTGTTTCGTAATTTGCAGTGAATTCTTTCTTCCTCTGTTTTAAAATATTGTCTCTCAGAATGTGGTAATTATCCGCAAGGTTCGACGGTTAGGTGACTCGAATTTAGCTACAAAATTTTCTAGAGGGAAATTTGACAATGAACAAGATAAAATATGTGACTTCCACAATTTATATAAAAGTAACCACCGGTGTCGGCTTTCGAGCTATCTTCAGGTGGCTGACAGATGGCTTGACAGCCGAAACCGGTCGTTAATTTTAAATAAATTGTGGCAGTCACAAATTTTATCTTGTTCATTAAGATGTCATTCCACCAAGTGAAGGCATCTCGTTTCCATATTAAAATTTGACAAGTCTTGCATTTCTATATTTATCATTCACTAAACATGATAATTCAAATTTTAATACTGTTTTTACGCTCAAAATGATGAAACAAACAGTTAAAGGCGTAACCTTGTGGAGAATTGATACAGACATGACGAAAAATTAACTTAGTATATTCTACAGTTTATGTTTTAAAAGTTTATTGCCACCTACAGTTTTAAAAGTTTATTGCCACCCAGGTTTCGACTGCACAGCAACGGCAACACCTTGATAATGATTGCTGTGCAGTCGAAACCTTGGTCGGCAATTAACTTTTAAGTGTGGAATACACAAAGTTAATTTTTCGTCATGTCTTAAAATGATACTTGGAAAAACAATATTGCTATGGATTGAGGTACAGGTATGCTCCTATTGATTTATTCTCCAATGAATTACTCTAGTTTCATTGATTTTTGGAAGAATCCATTAATGGATGATCAATTGTATTATTCAATTGCATTTCTTTCAAGATTCTCTTCACGACATGGCAATCTTGCTTATGGGTTGTTGTCAGCTCTCGTTCTCTTCTAGTCTCAAGTCCGTAAAAAATATAGGTCGATTCAATGCCTTCTTATCAAGTCACACAAAAAATAGTTCTGCTCTTAACTCTACTGTTTGACGTCTTGCTGCTGCAATTCCGTTCATTTTCCTTGAAAATTTCTCTTCCTTTGCCTGAGCCATTTACTCTCGGATATAATCGATGGTGTCGTTAAAATTTTTGCTCTATCATAATGATGGTTATTCTGCCTTTGTTACTGCTGAAGCGAATGAGGGATATGCATCATTGTGTATTTTCGAATTTCACTGAATCATTCTTGCATGTATACTTTTTTTCTTTTATGTGGTACTGGAAATACATTTTAAGAGTTTTTTTATGTGTTGTGCTGCCGTCAATGATCCTCTATCCCCATCGATCGAAACCATGAAGGTAGATAAAGAGGGCCCTTGCTGTAGTGGTTTCACCTCAGTGATCGGAACACGTCGTTCTAGCGGAATGAGTTTGCATACGAACCTTAAAAAAATCTCTTGAGCATCTTCTGACTGTTGTTCAGGAGTTAGTTTCTCAATATGCTTTCAGTGTGCTTTTGCACCAGCCGTGTCGTCAGTAAATTAGTTCGCGTTGCTTTTAATAACCAATGAAATGGTAGAAATATGTCACCCTCTTAATGATTATCTTTTTCTATTTTAAATATTCTTCTTTGATTATTTCTTTTCTATTTTAATTATTTTGGGATATTTACCTTCTTGAGTACACTGCATTTCTATCTTATGTAAGTATCATCATCAAATTTTCTGACTCGGAGAGGGAAGATGTGCGTAATAAATTTAATTATACTGAATTTCTTGCCTTATTTAGCTTGCTGGAGCTGCAATGGAATCGTATATTATAGATATTAAGTCACTTCAGATCAATTACTGTCGCTTACGGCTAAGGTTCTTATGAATGTTTAATTCTCCATCTAAACTGAACGGAAAATCTTAGCTAAAATAGGTCTGGCCGTTTTCTAGTGGACTATGAATAAAAATAAAAATCTGTATGGAGGATTTTGAGCATTAGTACTATTAGACGAATCTCGAGTTTGGAGTGTCTTTTAAGGCTGTTTAATGGAAAAAATCAACGTTTGGTTAAATCTGTGGTAGACATCGCCTAAGAGTTTGAGATCTTGCCAGCATACATGGTAATATACACTGAAACGTGCGTCCGTGGGAAGTTACGGAAAAAGTTAGCCCAGTACATCGCCGGCGTTGCATTAGCATGAAATCTACGTAATGCAGCATTTTAGAAGCTTCTTTTTATAGAATTTTTAGTGCTATCCTTTAAATTCTTGTGAGGAGTATGAAAGGTAAACTAAGATGAAAGCAACATAGTTCGTCGGCAATCGCCTGACTAATACTTCCGATTTTCAGGACGACACGGGCGACTTACGTCTTCGGATTGTCATAATAAAGCTGTAGCAATATAATCTCTGGCTAAAATATTTCTTGCAACGATATCTGGTGTAGATTCGCTTTTTAGTCGTTAATGCTCACATTTCGGTGTACTCTAATAGCTCAGCAGATGACATCTGATTGACTAAACGTTTTGGCATCTAGCGGTTAAAGTTTTACTTACATTTGAAAAACGGTACTGGATGCGAATATATGACTTTCAGCTCTTGCTATTTTGTTCATAGACTCTTTTAAGTTGCTGCCGAAGTTTCACCCATTTCAAAATGAAAAACAATTGTAACTTTCCTCATAGAATTTTTAATCTTTGCCGACCATGGTTTTAGCACCAAGTGCCATTATCAAGGTTGCATCCCAGCTGACCTGCTGCTTCATCAGCTGCTTGATCCCAGCCTTGATAATGGCACTAGGTGCTGAAACCATGGTCGGCAAAGATTAAAAATTGTGTGTGGAAAGTTACAATTGTTTTTCATTTTGAAATGGATATATATCGCTTCCACAAAGTTGAGCCTGATACGCTTTTATATATACTAAGTTTCACGTTTAATGCTGAAGTCAAGACATACTTTGATCGACATGTCACTTGAATAAAATTTAATGATTTAGACGTCGATATTAAAAAAACCCATCTCAGTTTCCCATGATGCCAAATTATATATTGCTGTGTATATCTATCTAATTCATCTATATCTACTTTCGAGATAATTTCCAAAAGTTGAAGCCGTTCGCCGAAGGATATGATAAGACAGTGAGCTCCAGAGAGACGGTGATTTAAAATATGAGGAAGTTCTGATGCATGAATCTTTTTAAAATGGTACATTATAAAGTTTTTAAAGCCGCATTGTAAAGTTTTTTCTGGGTTATTTGTAAAAAGAATTTATTTACTCTCTTTCATAATTTTTATAAAATTTAAAAATTTAACCTTTCGTTGTGATGGTGTTTTCAGTGTTCGGCGAAAAACTGAGAAGTTTTCAAAAATTATGCGTAGTTCATTACTGAGAAGTTCAGTCGTATAAAACAACGTTTTCCGTTATTCATATTAGTGTTTCTGTAATATGTTCCTAAAAATGGTTATACTGTACCACAAAATGTGAATATGGTCTTTGTCATGACAGGAGAAAAATGTCGCTCCAATTACCATAATTCGGTCGTAATCTGTTACAAATCAGTCCCCACCTAATGCCTATTAGGCTCTGTATTGTTTCTGATGTGATAATGTTATTCCTTTAGTCTTCCCTTGGAACCCACGTGGTGATGTGTGATATCTCTGGACTAATCTAGAACTCTCTTTCGCTATCTCCTTCTCTCCCCCCTCTGGGAAAACAGATTGTGGCTTCTCTGGTGTTCGGACGTTGGACCCTCTCTCCTTCGAGCCGTCGGTGACTGATAAAACGAAAGACTATCGGAGATTTGCTCCATGGCGTTTCTTTCTTAGCTGCGATATTTGGGGCAGGAGTTGGGGTCATCAGCTGGGATTATTCATAGACATTACTCATATGGGTATTTTTGACCGCGGCGACCACTAATTATACTTGGTGCTGGCAGAAATTGAGACTTTTCCCAGGAAGTTCAGTTAAATAATAAGAAATTTGACAATAGGAATCTTGGGAATACGACATTTATTTATGGATCTTTGGATGTTGAATGATGCAGTCCGATTCGAACTATTAATTATTATCGCCCTGTTTATTGAAGGATTTTCCATCTCCGTAAATTATACTAATATGAGAATATTTCCAAGCTGTAAGTGTTTAATATGGAATGAATGTTTTTTGATTTAATTTTACTAAGTAAAAAGTTGGTCATTTAGGTTTATCTGGTATTTAAGGAGGCAACGCTATTATTTTAAATAATTTTAATTAGGGTTATATTACTCATTTCGTGGTATTTTCAACAGCCACTTGCTTAGGCTATTAAGTGTACGCTATTAGAGACAAAATTATTCGTGGAGTGAAGTATTGTGCTGGAATTTATGTTGTATTTTTCTTATGTAGTCATGTCATTTCCTTGTTTGTTTACCTAATGTTAAAAGTAACATTTCTTGGCTTTCAACTTGCGTAACCAACAATCTCTCGCACACAGGTTTTAATCTATTTATTGTCGTCAAGAGGTGGATTCTTTTTCTCGACAATGACGTTACTTTTTTCATCCAAATGGTGATGTGAAGTCTGTAATTGTTAGAATTGTTTCTAGAGTAATCAAAGTTTTCGTTATTGATGCGATCTTTTTATTATTCGACGATCGAGAAGGAAGTGTTAAACGTGTATGCCTTATCTAATTATAATCATGACTGTTGCTCAGGATTAAGTCACTCTGTTGTAGAAGTGGAGATAAAAAAATAGCTTTTCCTCAGTCAACCGCTGAACGCCTTCATTTCTCCTTCTTAAGCGAAGTCTTCTCATTAAGTATGACGCGTAATTTGGAGTCTGTTGCCAAGTTAGGTGTATTATTTTACTTCGATCAGCTATTTATTAGTGCACAATAATGGATCTTCGTACTGGTATATTTAATTCCAGCCAAGAATCCGTAATCTTGATCCGAGTTTCACCGGACAAACCGGCTGATCCAGAATGATAAAGATATCTTTATTTACCAGCGGAATTTATCGCATTGTCGGTCCTGAACAGTCAAGAGTGGTGCCGGAGATTAAGTGAGTAGGTTGAGTTTTGAACGGTGAAATGTATGCGGCAAGGAGAACTTTGCATTTAGCATTGAGCGGAAAAGAATCCTTATGAAATCATCCTGGTAGCTCTTCTTATGTACTCTCTTCTCTATATTTCCTATGCATTTTTCCTTTGGCATTCCTCATAGGGCTTTTCTCTCCATTTTTCCCTCAGGTATGTTCTCACAAACCCTTTTTGCCTCGGAGTGTGCCCTATCCTTCTGGCTCCTCCTTTCTGTATCGAGTTTCATAGGGTATTTACCTCTTCTACAACCCTGTATACTACTTCATTTCTTCTTTTATCCGTCCATTTCATCTTCAGCATCTTCCAACGCCAGATTTTGAAAGTTATAAGCTTTTTTGGTGTTCTGATCCATGCCTCCAATCCATTGAGTGCCACTATCCGCATGAATGTTTTCACGTACTGTTTCCTCGTTTACAGTCACATCTTCTTTGATCACAACCGTTGTATTTGCGCCTTGAACGCTTTCTGAGCTTGACTTCTTATTCGCTTGCTGTCCGTTGTACTTCTTCCGTCCCACGTGGCGGTATTTCCGACGGAGGTTCTCCCAGTGTGTCATATTATGCATACTGGTATTTCCAGCCCCTCGTGCTGTAAGCCTCTTTGAGATTTTACGTACAGTTGTCATATTGGTGGTAAACTAAATATACATATTTGAGGCTTAAACTTGAACTAATTTTTTGGGTATCGTACACTGAATACACCATCTAAGCTGAACTTTTTTTGCGATTTCATGGGTGCACTGGAGAAAATAATTTTTTTATAATTGAGAAAACAGGAACTTCTCACCGTTTCCATGCTGAAGTGCTGTTTAGGTTACAGCTTCCTTTTTGTAATATGCTCCTTGCGTAATGCATAACAGCACCTATTCCCGTGGAAAATGGCTTCTATTTTTAACAAATATCAAGAAAAATTGCGCCATAATTGGCTGAATTTTGGTATCATCATGAAGATAAGATGTGTTTCTTTATGACGAAGCCAAATCCATTGAGTATCTCGCTCAACCTGCCTTACTGTTTCCTTCCTCGCCGAAAACAAGCCTGATTAGTTTTAGGATTCCGTGAAACAATTACTAAACTTGGTTCGCGGATAGGAGAGATTCTCCGAGTGCCGTAGATCCAAATGTGTCGGTGTTCGTGCAGTTCTTCAGGCGTCCACAGCCGTTGAGATCTCCTGAGGCGTGCATTTGCTTTGCCTTCGGTTCTCGTGACCTACCTCAACTCAGTCCTCCCGAGGCCTTGCCATCGCATTGCAGTTACGTTGTCGCCAATTCGCATCTTCAACGGGCGTGTGAAAGATGCCGCTGACGGTTTATCGCTTTCTTGATTGTTTTGACGAATTACTCGTCGATTAATGATCATCTGTTCTTCTTGCCCATGTGGAACACATTTTGTCGGAGGTATTCTGATCGAAATTCTACTAAACGTCCGCCCTCGTTCCTGTGGATACGATGGATAAGAAGAGGTGGATTATTTTTTTTCATTGACCTTATTTCCGAGTTATTTCATTACAAAAATGCTAAGACTATTAAAAGATACTGATTCCGGCGTAACTCGGTGGAAATCCGTAATTTTCTTCATAAGGAAAAGGTAACATGACCTGATTCCACGCTTTATTCTCCCTCACCGACCCAGGTTTGGGCAAATCATGCCATTTTCAAGGGATGATGTGGCGATAGCCTTGAAAATGAATGGTGGCTTTCTTCTACTTGCTTGAAAATTTATTAAAATATGCACTCAATGACTAATGATCACCACTCCTGTCATCTGAAAGAGGGAAGGAAAATCCTGTATCCTGGAGGCGGGGCATTTTAAGTACACTTAGAATAAAAAAACTGAGACATTGCCACATCATGCCTTGAAAATAGCATGATTTTCCGAAGCCTGGTTCGGTGAGAGAAAATATTGCGTGGAATCAGACCAATTTACTTTTTATTATGAAGAGGTTAGAAATTTCTTACTTGACTGACTGGTGATTCTGGAACCAAATTTGTTGGGGAACAATATGTTGCGACTGGCCTACTCGCCTATTTTGTATAGTACACTTACTGAGATATATCCCTCGCGTACTCCCATCATTTTACATTTTCCTCTGCAAAATTAGTAGGTAATTTAATTAATGTTCAGTTGACTGTCCATTGTCCTTTGCTTCACGTTCATGTGCTTGTTATTCTATAATTTATCCTTTCATGAGCGTAGTTGTTAACTCTCCTATATTCAATGACAATGAATGCGTCGAGGCCAAGGGATGTTAGAGGTACGCCTGGAATTTAATTGAAAATGTCGTGTCAAAGAATGGACTATCATTTGATATGATTTTAAGGTTTTGCCTTTTTTGTTCATTTCTAAGCTGAGTCGAACTATTTTAAATGGCCTTTGAAAAAGAATGTTTTGGGCTAGTATCCAGACGTTGATACTTTTTTAAAATTAACTTTTCTCTTTTTATCTCTGGTGTCTAAAATAGTGTTTAGTACTCATGTAGTTTTCCAGAAAGTGTTTATATTTTATTAATCACCTTGAGCTCGCTTTCTTTTCTGTGTAAGCTGGAGTAAGATACAGAATGTGTGTCGGGTTAAGACATAAGACAATGTTTGCATTTTCTAATAAATACCTATTTCAGGCCGAGGAGGTTTTTATATAGATCGGAAGCATTGTGGCTTCCACGATTGCAGTTATTAGTTAAAAGCTTAATGCCGAAAATGGATGGGTCCCCTGATTTCATTCTCTTTTAATTTCCTGGAAGAAGTCGATTACAATACCTTTTTTCCGTGAAAAAATTTCATGTGGCATTACTGATAAATTGCCTTCTTTCCAACAGGCTTGCTCTCTCTCGCTTTTACGGGCGTGCTATCAAAAGCTAAATTTGTGGAAATCATTTTGTAGAAAGGTAGGTTTTTGTTGGAATTTACCAGTCAAGTGCACGGTGGTCTGAAAGTCACCCTTAAATGCAAAAATATATACAAGTGTCTTAACGTGGAGGTCCATCTTAAATGTTTGATATTTTTCTTATGACGAGGAAATCCTTTGGGTGTATATAGGTTCCTACGGCCGCATGGAAGTCCCCAGGAAATCTTAGTAGGATAGGATGATTGATTCAGGGTGCGTCGACTACAGCGGTCATTTTTCATCACTCTCGTCCTGAGTTAAGACAGATAAGTAATTAAAACAAAATCGCTTCGGTTACTCATGTGAGGCAAAATTGGAGTAAAGTTGTCAAAAATTAAATTTTAATTTATTAAAAACGTTGATTTCTTTTAAAAAATCAATCGCTCGGGTGAGGCAATCGGGAGAGTCACTGTTATATGTCCTGGGGTACCGTTGACCTTGTGTTTGTCTCGAGAAGACCGGTATTTATCACACTCCGTCAGGATGTGTCAGGAAATCTTCGTACTTGTTGTTCTCCTCTTAGTATATCAGGTACAAGATTACTTACTTAAATGGAGATATTGAGTGCCTTCTGCCTGTTTTCGCGATAAGGTAAGTGGATAAATACGAAAGAGAATCTGTGGTGGCGAAATTATCAATTGGTTTAGACGGGAAGTAGACAACGCACGTGCTAATGTTTGAGAACGGGACGTATCTCAAAGATTTTAGATGAGGATTACAAAATTTTATTTACTCACGCAATCGATAAGGGGTTATTGGCAAGCTGGCTATAAAAATCTTTCGGCAACAAGAAGGCGATCTGCTTTGCTAAGGAGAAGAAGAAAAAATAGAGCAGTGAAGAGCCAGCTTCCCTTCGGAATTAAAAGCACATGCATGAGTAAAAAAAACTGGAAAATCCTCTGGAGTCTGCCTCTAGTCACGTAGGTGTAAATTGGACGGCTTTATCTTCATTCTGCAAATATTTACCGAAAGGTGGAGTGGGAAACTGTTTGATTTTGTCCCACGTGGTGCTACACGTGGTTTTACCACGTGGATTCGCACGTGGTGCCCCTCGCGAATAGAATCTGATAGTCGTTATCAGTCGAATATGATTGTTGCTTCTTCAATGTGATATGCTAATGACGCATACCCCAATATCATCCTGAAACTAGACCGTTGAGAAGTTATGTCTTAGGTCACCACGTGCTTAAGATCGGAGGGATATGCTAATCGGTATCAGGTTCCTATTCCTAAAACAATCAGTCATCTGTTTGAAGATCTACGATCGGGAAGTGTGACGAAGCTACTAAAAAACATTTAAAGGACTGTATTGGCAGCTGCTAGATACTGGACCTAGTAAGGCCAAGATATCTAGAAAAGTTCAAGTCACACGACATAATTAGAAAATATTACCCGGTGCGAATCTCGAGAAAGATATATGGCTATATTACACCGGGAAAAGCTTAAATCAAGTCTCACGAGTTTACTCGGATGAGTTTTTGTATAACGTCATTTCTTCTGAACAAGGACAAGAATGACGCAGTGAGAGAATGTAGTATATATTACGACGTAAATAGTGCAGGTATAGAATTTAGTGCAGAGAATAATAAAATATCGAACCTGTAGGTAGAATTCCTTCTTCCTATACATAATGATGACTGCATAAAGTAATAAGCAAATGATTGACATTGTACCACTTAAATGGCTAATTTTAAACTGTCTGATGAAGTATGTCCTCTGCATGATAAACGATAAAGATACACTCTCCCATTGAGGACATTCACCATAAATTTTCATTACTTTGAAGTATTTTGCGAAACCTAGACTCTCAATTAAAAGCAACGTAATGCTAAGGCTCTTCATTTGGCGGCTTACAGCACCAGGACGTTATTTAATTTGGCCTTATCTTAATTTTTCTCTTCCAATTCCCTTTCCCTATTCCCACCCCTCTTTTTGATTGATATCCAAGTGCACTCTGCCTCTGGCAGTTGTAGCTGTCCGCGGGGTCGTAGGCATGTGCATGAGAAAGATTTTCTGCAGCTCTCAATTCCAGCCTCATTTCAGTTTCTCTCTGTAGTGTCTGTTAAAGAAATGAAATACTTATAGGAATTTTCATAATGAAACTAGCGGAAGGTACCCGTTGAAATTCAACGGGTATGAGAAACATTGAACTTAATTGAAGAAAACCTGACTGACAAAGCTTGAAGAATACTGTTAGCGTGGTCATGTGAGGAGCTCGCAACCCATCTTGTACATTGTGTTCGTTGTATTAGAGACGCTGACACCAGGGTATTTATGTGCATCGTTTACTACGTAAGTGTTCTCTCATATGCATGCAGTGCTTCTATGAGAGCTAATTTGAAAATAGATATTGAAGAGTATATTTGTTGTAAGTATACATAAAACTTATCTATTACCCTCCGAATTAATCTATCTTGGGGCCCTTGGGATTCCTTGCCCTTCTTATACAGATTTTATTTCTATGCGCTATCATGGGCCTGTGGGCCATGGGCTATCATATTCCTATGCGATATCTGCAGGGTAATTTTAAATTTAAATGCTAGAGGCGCAAATATCCTTTGAAAATCAAATCTCTGGTTGTCAAGGAAATATGCTATTTTTTTATATCAAAGAAAAATGTGAGATTTTTTTTAGCTAAAACATGATTTTCAGACAAATACGAAGGAAGAAAGAAAATCGATTGAAAGGATTAGAAACTTCCTTTATTTAGCCATACGATAAAGAAACCCCAGCCCTCTATCTAGAATAAAAATACTGTTAAATAGCAAAAAAATTAAACTGCTGCACCGAGCTCTATGCTTAGCATGGACCACCAGAGCCCTAAAGGCTTTTAAAAATAGCCTAGTTAATGACCAAATATATTTTCTATCTACATGCCAAATTTCATCTCAGTCGGACCTGCAGTTTTTGCGTGATGAAGCAACAGACAGACACATAGACACCATTACATTTTTAAGTATTAGTAGTATTAGATTTTTACATATTAGCTAGATTTATTTTGGTTCCTATAACGCACTCTCTCGTTTCCTCCTCTAGTATTTTGGCTCTGGAGATTCTCACAGTGATGGCAGAGGCACTTTCCTATTGCAGCAGCACATTCATGCAGGATCATTCAAAAATTATCTAGCCTCACAGTTACGGCAAATGGATTGCATTTCACAAATGATTATGTTTGTATGTGAATGATAATCCACCTACAAAGATAATCCACCTAGCTTGTCATTGAACGGTGCTTTCTGCGAATCGACTTCCGCTGTTCACCTTGAATTAAGAATTGCCGTACGATTACGTTCCGTTTGAGTAGAGCGTAGCCATGCAGTTTCGCAATTCCTGAGTTCATCGTTCCTCTCTCGTTGTTGCCGTAGCCTATCGTCATTTTCTAGTCTGTCTGATTTCTGTGCAAAGCTGCCATTCTGTCTTGCTGGTCAGAGAGTCTCTCCTCTTTTTGGTGGGTAGTTACGCTATTTCATTATGTACTCGATCTCTTGGCCGCAGAAGACCTTCTACCTATTGACACCTTTCTTTTTCGAGCCATGTTTGGATATCGTTGTACAAATTAAAGCTTGTTGGTGGACCAAGGCAACGGCTATTTTGAATAATTAATTCACGTGATCAAAACTTTCGATAGCAATCGAAATATATCGCGGAAAATGTATTTTTTATGTATTCTATGGATTCTTCTATTCAATTGATACGTTCTGGGCCTACATTCACCATATATCCATGTGAGGTTCTGCTACAACAATGCTATCAGTCTTCAAGGGGACAACGTACCAAAAACGCTGAATTTTCAGCCATTTTATGATTGTTTCATTAAAGTTTAAAGTGAATCGGTTGAAAAACAATAATCGATTGCAGTAATGAGAAGGTTTATTTATTCTTCTTTCCAATGGTCTTTGTTGCGACTTTGTATGTATATTATTACTAATTTAAATATGCAAAAGAAAAAGGTCTGTATGCCAGTAAAACGAACTTTACATATATTTCTCATGGAAACGCTTTTAATCGTCTGGAGTCAAACCTGAGACCAATAGGTAAACATTAAGTAGCCATATAAACCTTCCGAGTGACATATGGAATCATGTTACAAAGTTTGACGTCATTCCGTGCAGTGGTTTGGTAGCTATAAGTGACCACACATTCACACTTTCTTTTTTATAAGTGCACCTAAATTCTCCAAGTCTTTCCTTAAAATAGAAAGAAATGAAGAAATTACAATATATCACGTCAGTTAGATGATAGGTCTGCCCAAAGGGTATATAAAGACTACGTCTGCCCAAAGAGTATATAAACACTACGTTTGTCTGCCACGAACGCCATCTGTTAAAAGTAATCCGAAGTGGCGATGGAAGAAATGACAGTTTTGTACCTATAGCACGTCAGACGATTTTTCGTACTAAATTACCAATTTTGAATTTTTGTAGCTTTTCTTTAGCATTTTCCCTATTATTTTTCTTTTTTAACCACCCCTGTATTAAAGCGAACAAAAAAAAAAGAATTATTAAAATCGGTAAAGCCGTTTTTGAGTTTTAGCAAGACTAACGAACATCAGTTCATTTATATATATATATATATATATATATATATATATATATATATATATATATATATATATATATATATATATATATATATATATAGATAAATATTCCTGATGTAATAAGTAATGTGTACGTTGTGTAAAATTTGTACTGATTTTCTAATTTATGCCAAAGTGAACTTTAACCCATCCTATATTCTTGCTTGAAGACTGATGTAGAAATAATATAGGAAGCAAATATGAGAGAATATCTTCGGCTTGATGACTAATGATGCTCACCTACTCCAATATCCCAGCATATATTGCCTTTTTATTTCATTTTCAGTCTTCCTCAGTAGTAAATCCCATCCATTTTTCCTTTCATGATTGTTTTTTTGGAGGCTGCCTTACATTCATTGAGTTTGAGTCCCAATACGCAGCGTTTTTCTTTGCCAGTATTCTTTAAGAGTCAGTTACTCTGCAAAGTGAGATTAACCTCGGAAAACTAGGTGAGTAAAAACTGAGCTGGTAATGCTGTGCAGAGTTTATTTAGCCAAGCTGTTATTTAGCCAAGAAGACCCAATTTTAGTGCAATAAAATATAATAACCAGCTTGAAGTGAGAAATGTGCAGGTATGGTAAACCCGATGAAAACTGATGGTCAAAGGTTTTGCAGAAATTATTAACAATGCGTGGAAGCATTTATTTGACATTATAGGCTAAGGTTGGAAATGAAATAACTGCCAATCTTAGCCCGCGAGTGAAAAGGTTGAAAACCTAAAAAAGTACTTAATGAAGGCTTAGACATGCACTGATGAGCGAAGTAAATGGAACGTGGAAGGAATATCAGAATAGTTACAATACATTCACACGCTTATTGCCATTGCGTCAGGCTCTACGATTGGTACCTATGTGATGTAATTAAAAACAAATAATACCAGGTAATGGAATACTACTATATTAAAAATGTTTTCCATTGCTCATAGATAACTAAGGGATTTTTCAGCGTAAGGCCGAAGGAACCAAAATAAAATTTAGAGAATTCTCAGCATTTTATTTCGATTAATTTTTTTCTCCAACTAGAAAATATCTAATTATTTCCAAATGTTATCTCGGGACAAAGGGCACCTGACTGTTACGGATCAGTTGATCTTTGATTCATACTATGTATGCCATTGACTCTTGAAGAAAACCATCTCAGTTGCTGATGCATCTGCTAGAAAATACGAGGAAAAAGCATTAATGGCCCTAATTAGCCTACGTGTTATGAAGGAATGCTTGTAATAATGATACGTATCGATCTCGGAAAGTATAGTTTTCGTATTATGACTTCTTTTTACTTTCATGATCCAATCGGTATTAAACTCTGTGTTGCAGATTAGTGAAATTAATATAAAAGCGTAATGAATATTGTAATACTGAAATCGAATTTTGATCGCATTTCGCTCGTGGAAGGATGAATGAAAAATGGTTTATATATCTATTTTATTCTCATGATTTTAACGGAGAGAGAACCCAGGGCTTGTAATTATTGATATTAATGTAACAATATGTTCATTAATGTGCCTAAATAATTCCATTCTAGGGTTAAACCTTCCGCTCTTTAATTACTCCTTAATGGAAATTGATGTGATGGTAAATTGAATATCGAATGGCTTCGAGTTCCGTTTAGTCGTTTTTCTCGCGTTGATTCATTTTTATGGACAACAGTTTTGCTTGCGTTACAGCTATCGTCGTCAGGTCCTGAGGTCAGGTTCAGGTCCTGAGGTCAGGTTCAGGACCTGACGCAGCTAGCTGTAACGCTAGCGAAACTGTTGTCCATAAAAATGAATCAACGCCGGAAAAACCCGAATAAACGGGACTCGTCAAATCACCGCGGAAGCCTCCTGACCCATTCATTGGTTTTTTTTTAAAATCCCCCATCGCCGCGGAATAATACGCTTGTTTTGCTATTATTTTCGATCCGAAGTGGCTCGTTTCGATCATGTGTCCCCCGCCCTTGTTCTCCGCACCCTGTCTTCACCCCGCCTTTCCGTCGCCTCCAGTTCTCACTCACGCACATTGATACGCACTCTACATCACCTTCCCATCCTCCCCTTGATACATCCCCACTCCCTCCTGTTCACCCCCCCCCCCTTTCCCGCTTCGGATATGCCTCTCCGCCTCGAAATCACATCAGTGGCATCATAAGTCTTACGCCGTTCGCATGCTGCCGACAGTGTCCTCTGCCTGCGGCACCTGCCCCGTCAAGCGAGTGCACCAGAGGCTTTTAGGGGTCTGCCGGCGTCGGTTGTTGGTCCGGAAGGCCCGCGGGCCGTATCCCCGTGAAGGAGGAGAGCCCCCCCTTCGGCGGCGGAGGAGGAGTCGCGGAGGTCATGTACTCGTGTGACTTCTGCCCTTACCGCGGCTGCGACTTGAACATCGCGGCCCCGCCCCCCACGGGCAACCAGTGGAATTGCTACGGCTACCCATGCTGTGCCTTCTACCCTTGTCCCGCGGAGGACTTCATAGATTGGTTCGTGTTCCTCCACCTTCCCGGTGCTAGATACCACATAATGCTTAGTTCACGCTTTAGGCGTAAGGCAAGACTTGGTGGCACTCGCTTGCGTGTGGTGTCAAGGAAAGGGAAGCTTTATAGGTTGACATATATGTCGGAGGCCGTGTTACACTCCATCTTTATGCGTTCTAGTACTTCGCTCGTTTATCTTGAATTGAGGAAATTAGTCTCGTATACTTAGGGCCAAGTTAGTGACCGCGGGAGGGTCGTTACGGGCTGGCATGTGGTAATGCTCTCTAATCGGCTTACGAATCGCTTTAATTCGTGATGGTGTCCGATTTGTCAGCAAACGTAAGCATCGTGAATGATCGTGTGGTTAATTTGATTACTTGCGTTAATTATCCTGCCTTTTTTTAGCTCGGAAAATATTATAATATGCATACGATGCCGAATAAAGTGATATGTGGCTAATTAAATTGTTATCTTAACGTTTTCAACATATCTGTTGCCGCTACTCATTTGTCTGACGTTTTCTTCTGCCACGTCATCGCTCAAGTTTACTAGTTTAACGCTTGCCTACGTAATAGTGATCGATTCTCACAGTAATTGCTGTGGTTGGTGTACACTGGGGTGGTAATTGGAACACGAACAAAAGAGCCTAGGGTTCCTCCTAAGGTCCCCAAGAAATACTTTCCGTTATTTTGCCCGCTACTCCACATATACTTCACTTCCCTGACTACGAATTATACGCTGGCGAGTGCCTCTAAGCTGCGATTTGCCTATACCGACCGTACCTTCTATCATAAGTGGATAAAACTAAAAAAAGAGAGCGCGACTATTGTAAATTGTAGTTGCTGTCTCCGCTAACTCACCATGCTAAGCCGTGGCTTGCCCGGAATATTCGAATAAAGCAAGAAAATCTTGTAAGGAAAATGAAATAGATTAAGCCGAGGAGAGAAAGGTGTCTTCTGCCTTGAAAAACATTTTCATAATTGCAGAACGCCAAACCTTTGCTGATAGCCCATTGTCTGTTCAATTCGACTGCCTAATTGTCGCTTGCTCGTTGCTAATCCTGGAGAGGGGAGCGTAGAATAATGATGATACCTACTCAAGATGTAGTGTGGATGCATGTTCATTTGTCACTTTGGTATGTACTGTGGTGTTGTGAACCGTGTATAACTTAGAGGGCAATTGAGTGTGTTGTTGTCATATGTATGCGGTACTCGTCATTCAGGTGTGGCTGCCGAAGGTTTTGAGGTGCGAAATTTGACAACTTAACTCCATAAAAGAATAAACTTTACACCCTCAGGCGTCACTTCGTGGAAGTATTATATACTTGAATCCATATTAAAATAATCCTTGTACTTTTCCACTATTGTTAGTGGAAAAGTACAAGGATTGTTTTAATATGGATTCCATAAATAAAATTGGTTTTCACTTACAGTATTGTTGTTTTTGTTCTCTGTCAGTACTAGGTTTTTGGTTATTTTTAAATACGCATACTTGAAGGTTTGTGTTGAGGTGTTGCTTAATTTCTGTATTCAAATTCTTAAGTGCTGTCGCAGTTTTAAAAGTGCTAAGCCATGTTTTCGTCTGCCTACCCAGTCCCATAACGAGGTTTAACGTCAGTATGCATGTCAGTGATTGCGGTTGTATTTCGATGTTGATTTAACAGAATTTACTTTGCTTGAATGATAAAATAAAACTTTTCAGCTCTCTAACATGGACGGTTACGCAGAAAATTGCTCCTGCAGTACGTCGGAGAATCCATTGCCAGCTGGCTCTTACGCTGCACATAAATATCTTGTTCGCTTTTTTGCGAAACAAGTGGATAAAATTTTTAATGCTCGGCATTTTGTGCATAGAAATGAACAACTGATTAATTTTATGAAAGCAACTTCAATCGTTAGAGCTTTTGTTACCAAAGTATTTGATCGGGGCGAAGACCTTCACTACTCCAGAGAGATGACAAGAGGAGTCCAAATGGGTCCTATTGAGACGTGTAGATGTTGTTTTAAAAGCTCCAGGGAATACTGGTGTCCATTTCATTGTTTGTATTTGGTACGAGTCACTCTTGGTTTCACTCGTATTAACTGTTGTTTAGCTCCTCGAGTAACGGGTCATCAAAAGTCGTCATCAATCATAGCATCCGTTCGCGGAAACACTCGGCGGCCATGGCCGGAAGTTTTTTCACGCGCTCAGATTTCTTCTTTTTTTGTTTTTTTTTCGTGAACGACCGAACGAGGGTTTAACCTTTTGCACTATTCTGGAATGCATTTAGAATTGACTCTTGTTCTACAAAATAAGTAGTATATAATATACCTAGCTCATCAGATGTCGTCTTAGCCCAACTTAGACGTAATTAGCACACCTATATCTACTGATTCAGCAGCATTGCGATTTAATGGAGAATAGTACGAGGACTCATTAGCATCAGAAGGATTTTTTTCTCTAAAAATGATAAGAGATGTCCTATAGTGCCTGTTAATGATGCTACTAATCATTTGATTCAGGGTTCTAATCTTACAAACTGACCATAGGTGTGAGAAATATAAGTATGGCTGTTTAATTCCACACAATGAATGCTGAGTTGCATGAGGTTTATTTTCACTTTGCCAAACTTGTTATTTGCGCGAAGTTTACATTTTCGCACAAATTATAACATTGGCATCTGATATTCATCAGGAATGAAAAATGTATTTTCCAAAGTAACCAGTGCATTTATTTGTTACGTTTCAAGCCTCCATGCGGTCGTGATTCGCTGACCAGAATATGGCCCAAATGCATGACTCACTCGTTATGCTTTCGTTATAATAATACTAAGTAGGTCCTTTTTCTCTTCAAATTTATACAGCGTTTCAAGACGCAGGGAGCTCTTTGTATCCATTTGACTGCAAATGGAAACAAGGCCATACTCGTTCAATAAAATGGAATAGTTGTTCAAGATTAGATTAGATTTTATTTGTTCCAGAGACATTACATGGAATGTATAGAACACGTCGTAATTCAACAAGTATATAAAAAAACATATTTGCACAGAAAGACTCATATAAATAAATCCTCCACTTTGTACAGACATTTTTCGAGGAGAAAGTTATGTAGGAGTCTTTTGAAGGCATTCAAAGTTGTCACTTTTTAAATATGGCATGGGATTACATTATATAATTTTATCCCCATGACTTTGGGACCCCGGGAGCACAATTTAAAATTCTGTAGCATTATATGCAAATCCTCAGATCTTCTGGTGTAGTGGTTATGAAAGTTATTATTTTTAGCAAATAGAGACATGTTAGATCTAACATATAGCACAACATAATAAACATAAATGGATGGCACAGTTAGCAGACCCAGTTTTTTAAACAATGGCCGACAGTGTGCCCTGAAGGGGGCATTACACATAGTGCGTACAATTTTTTTTTCTGAATCTTAAAGATTTCAAGTAGCTGGTTAGTTGCACCCCATAGAACAATGCTATAAGAGATCCAGGAGTAAAAGTGGGCAAAGTAAACACTCCTGAGTACACCAATACTGACAGCATGCTTCAGCACAGATAGCATATAGTAGATAGAGTTCAACTTTTTGCATACATTATCAATATGTGTCGACCAATTCAATAATGGATCAAGGAGAACACCAAGAAATTTGACTTCATCATTAGGTTCACAAACAGAGCTGTCAACTAAGGATAAAATACTTTGGTAACCCTTTTGTGATGTTGAGAATAACATAAATTAGGTTTTAGGTACATTTAGTGTTAATTTGTTGGTCGTACACCATTGAGGCATTCTCACCGTGGTACTGTTTAGCCATTCTGTCATATCATCGTCACATGAATTATAACTCAGAACATTTACATCATCTGCAAAAATTATAACCTTGTCATTACATGTAGGGACCAGGTTAATGGGCAAGTCATTAATAAAGATCAAGAATAAAATCGGACCCAATACAGAGCCCTGGGGCACCCCAATAGTTACAGGTCGAATATCAGAGATGAAATATTTTCCATCTTTAAAAACTTCCACAACTTGTTGTCGATTCGTCAGATACGATTTTAACCACTTATAAACAACACCTCTAATGCCAATTCGTTCGCATTTGCAAAGAAGGATCTGGTGATGGACAAAATTAAAGGCATTGGTCAAATCAAGGAATAAACCAAAGGTAGGATTTCTGTTATTAAGTTGCTCAATGATAAAACCAATGCCAGAAACAAGTGCATGGGTAGTAGATTTACCTTTGCAGAAGCCAAATTGAGAACTGGATAGGATGTTATACTTATCCAAAAACTCGATCAGTCTTGCACAGAATACGTACTCTAATATCTTATAAAACTGAGATAATAGGGCAATAGGCCGGTAATTGGTAATGGCATTCCTTCCACCCCTGTTTTTGAACACAGGAATGACTTTAGAGGTTTTTGGGACATATGGAAATACCCCAAGGAGTAGAGATTGGTTGATGAGATATAAGAGGGGAGTCAAGATGCCATTAGTACATTCTTTAAGAAGAGTCCCTGGTATGCCATCTAAACCAGGAGAATTTTTCTTACCAACTTTTAGTAAATATGAGGATAGCTCAGTTAAGGTCGGTTACAAGTTACAAGGTCGGAGAAACATGGAATGTGGGATAGGTTGGATATTCTTTAAAGGATTCAGATGAGTATCGCTGTTGAAAGCTGGTAGCAAAGGGACATCCAGAAAAAATTCATTCAGAATATTTGCTAACAGTAAAGGATCAGAGTTGTTTTCACCATCATTAACTATTGGTAGGGACCTTTTTTTTATTGAGCCAGTGACCTTACTTATTATTTTCCAGGCCTCCTTAGTTTTATTTTGGGCATTCATGATGCAGGAGTCATTAAAACATTTTTTCTGGTGATTAATAAGGTTTCTGTACATTTTCTTTAGGTTTTGATATTTCTTAATACTGTATTCATCACTTTGAACTAATGGAAATGTTTCATTGAACAGAAAAGAAAATTTCCTGTAAAAGATGTCAAAGCCGACATTAAAATTGGTAGCACTATAAATTTCATTCCAGTCCTCAGATTGCAATAGATGTAAGAATAGCTCAGAATTGGTCTTGTTGATATTTATGGTTGAAAAAGAAATAGAGTCAGACTTGCGAATATCTGTGCCACTAGCAAAAGTTACCAGCACAGTGCAGTGGTCTGAAAGTAAGGGATCAAATACAGAAATGGATACATTTTGTTCAATGCAATTGGTAAAAAGATTATCAATGAGGGTGCTGGATTCAGAGGTTATTCTAGTGGGACAATTGACTAGTGGTTTCAAATTATAGGAGAAAAATAACTGACAAAGCTTACTTTGGTGTGCACTGCTAACCAAAAGATTAACATTAAAATCACATGTTACAATGGTAGTGGACTTTGGAGAACGATTAGACGGAGAGTAGAGGAGATATTCCAGTTTCTCACAGAAAGAATTAGAACAGCCCAATGGCGAGCGGTACACAGTGACAACATTATAGCGCAAGTTGGCACATTTAAAGCTAATGGTGGCAGATTCAATGGTTCTTTCCTCATTCAGATTCTTTGGAGTTGTGAGGATATAAGTTGGCTGACCTGAAGAAGTGAGCAGCGTTTTTTTTTCTCTTGACTTAATTTTTCAGATTGATGCTTGAAAGGTTATCGGAACGTGGTGAATTGCTGACTTGAACAAAGTTGCATCGTCCGCGTTTTCCAGAAGTATTGCCCATCCAAGCTGCTGGCAGAGTAGCGTTTGTTTCTAATGACCTGCCAGAATTTCCGTGTAGGCCTGCAATTCCATAATATTAATGAGACTTATTCGTGCTCCTAGAATGCATTTTAATTATGTATCGTTTCCATTTAGTAACTGAAGAAACCATGTAATTCCGTAAAATCATGTCGATACACGCTGGCGTGGCTTTAGTTTCGTAAATGATGGATTACTGGCCTTTGAATGCCCTGATCACTGACCTCTTCATCTTATCATTATAGGTATGTGATGACATTGTTAATCGGCTAGGTGAAAATATCTTGACATAAAATTACCGGTTTTCGACTGTCGATTCGCGCCAATTGTTCAGTAAATTAAGTGCGCCCATACTTTAAGTGGTCTTAATCCCTGTGAGATACGACTCGGTACTCCTTCCGAATCTTTTAAAAATTACCAAAAGAACGCGAAACCAAATAACTAGAAACTCCATGTTATAATTGTCCTTTCCAAGTACTGGTTTGACGGGTATCGATTTTCCGGGTGGGTTAACATGATAGGTGCTGGGAATTAGGAACAAGTCAGGAGTTCATAATGCGACGCCAGGAAATGCGTGTGAAGTGGAGGTGTCTGCAGGTATCTTCACGCCAGTTAATCTTAATATGACCTCACTAGTTTCATTATGTGTAGGTGGAGGTTTTAGAACGGAGCAGTGTGGTGGATGGGAATACCTCATGCTAGGTCAGGGGAAAGATCCCTTTCAATCTGTCGCCTACGATAGCCCGTGAAGCTTGGTTAAAGAGTAAATCACATTGTATTAGTGTGTATATGTGCATTAAAGATTATACCATTAAGTGTAAATTAAAACACTTTCTCCTAGATGTCAGACCGCCTGAGGAAGGAAATAGACCCTCAGTAAAATGTAATAAGATATGTGGGAAGAACATGAGTTTCATGCATTGATACTTTTTTTAACTCAGGCTGTACGGTCCCTAAATATAACTCCCCATAAGAGTAATAGGCGCAGTCATAAAACTTTGTGAGTAGCTTTTAAAGTATAGAAGCGGCTATGTTTCCATTTATTGACTGGTATGCCTTTTTAGGTCTTTTATTTCTCTGTAAAATATTTCATCTGTCTCGGGTGGGAATGAATTGTATTAAATATCTGTTTCTTTTGGAAAAACTGACTGCTGAAATACATTTCGTGAACGTTCGGAGAATATGTGAATGGATGTGTTCGGTGAGACTGATCCCAGAAAGCCTAGTTTCTCCCTAGTGTTTCATCTGGGACGGAAATAATGTTAGTTTGGTCACTTTTGTTACGTAAAATGAATTGCTTAGTATTATTGTCGTGAAAAGCTGCGTATGGGAATTTATCGTCCGTTTCTTCATCCTCCATCTTCCAAAAACATTCAACTGAGAAAGGTAAATATGGTGGAGACATTTATGCACGAAGAAGACGTGGCAGAAGTTTTTGAGAGGTTGCTTAGTGCTTACTAAGAGAGACTGTTTGGTAACCACGAAAGGAGGAAAAATAAAACAAGGATTTTTGGAATTCAAGCGTTTATATGCATGAAGAGTTCTTGAGAGAAGTCGAAAAGATACTTTGAGGGAAGTTTTTTTATTCTCTAGAATGTCAGAGGTTGTGAAAGGTTGCTTCAGGTTTCCTGGGACCGTTTGGAAACCTGCCTTCATTACATAGCCTATTAATGGGTACCTACTTCGCAATGGCGCATGTTTAAGGGCAAGGTTGAAAGGAAATCCTCTGCTGTTCGATGATAGTTTACACAACCCAGGTTTTGACACTATGCATCATCTGATTAATAGATGAACTTATTTTTATACCTACCCTGGGGAATAGCATATAGAGGATACAGTCATGACAGATTTTCAGTCATTTTAGTCGTTTGCGATCTTGGCAAGATGTTATAAATAACTAGACTTATGCTCGTATTTGCGCAGATTGGAGAGATGGAGTGATTATGGCTGCGTTGTCTCTCTCAGTGAAGCTAACCGATTAAGCTGGAATAGTTCATTTTTATGTTTTAAGTACTGTTGAATCATGCTATTCCTTAAAACAAGGGCAAGCCTCTCTCATGAGAAATTTAATCGTGGAACAGTCGTGATGTTGTTTTTTGCGATTTAATTTTTCCGTACATATTGGCCCGTAATGAAGGATGTGCAGAAAAGAAATACTGTGGTCATTGGTGTTGGAACGTGTTTTCTTGCGTGAGGATACTCGAATGATTATTGATAAACCGGACCGCGTTATTAAAAATACTAAGTTTCGACATGTTTTATATGTGCAGATGTTGTATTTAAACTATATATTACTTACAAGCTTACGTATACTTATCTAATTATGGTTTCGTCCTGTCTTTCGCCTTGTTGGTGTCTCCGTTACCTCGTAACTAATTGTGAAATACTATTACCTAGAAGTCTTGTGAAATTACTTTACCCATTACCTTTTGCATAGTTGTAAATTTTCCAGCCACTCCGTCGTTTATAATCTGTCGACCATGCATTAGACGCGATACTGCATAGAGACGTCAACAAACATGGCAAGCCAGTTATTTTGTTGGTCGTTTTATTTAATTAGAAGGAGGCGAAAACATTTTTTTCGCTGGTGTGCAAGAAGCCGCTCTTTACCAGTCCTTTTCTGGCGTTTGAAATGTTTCACGTATTAGAAATGACGCTCAATGGGACCATTAGACGCTGAATTTCAACAAACAGCCTTGACTTCCAGTCAGTTGATGATTTATTCACAAATCCACAGTACCAGAGGATCCACGATGTCTTAAATGCTATCTTTGGAGTGCTGCAATGAATGCCAACCTCATTAAAAGTTGTCGGTAATTTGTGCTGTAATGAAAGTTCATGTCCTGTGAGAAAATGTATGCCTGCAGTGGTAAGGAGTTCCCCTGCTCTGGTAGAATTATCCACTGAGCTTGTAAAATTTTAACTTCCTCTCCTTTAACTCATATTCTTCCTCTTAAATCTCATACTTTACAATTTATATTCCTCTTTCTGACTTTGAAAACGCATATTCTCTTCCCTTCTTCCCTTGCATTATATGCATTATACCTTTCTCCCGGCCTTAGTGAATCTAATTGTACTTAAAGCGCTCTTATTACAATTTACCTTTTGATTGTGAACTTCTTGCTCCAACCTATCAAACACCACTTGTGTTATGCCTTCAATATCAAGCTTTCCTCTGAAAACATCCATTTTTGAAGTTTGAATATGTTTGCCATATTTCTTCTACGGTCATGTTTCTCAATTGTGTCAGTTGTACTCCTCCTAAATTTTTTAGCATACCTTTTCAAAATAGCTTTTTTATCGAGCCCCATTCGTTATTTTCCTCATCCTTGTGCACGCTTCTTTCGCCACTGCGTTTATTGTTCATCGGCCGTTACTTCATCTTCATCTTACTTCTGGCATTCTTCCAAGTAGCACGTACCATGTTCCATTCACCGTTTTCATCTCCATCCATATCTATCCCAGGCCTGTTTCCTGGTCTCATAATATCCTCGTCTCTTTATATGATGTATTTATTTCAGCCTTCTGCATCCTCTTCTCTTGACCTCATCTATCTTTCCTTCCCAAGCTGTTGTTATTAACCCCTTCCCTCTGAGTATATGGTCAAACCATTTTTCTTATCTCTTCCTGACAGTGTTCAATAGATCTCTCTCCTCTCTAACCCATCAATCATCGGATTTAAGCAACGTTCATTCATGATCCCAGGAGTGCTAGAACTAAATCATAGTAAATGCACCACGGTACACGTCTTGAGGAAAGCGTCACGCCCACGCTATATCTACATCGTAGGTGGAGTAAACGTAAATTCCTCAGAAAAAGATAAATACCTTGCAACTACCTTAACTTCTGATGCATCGTGGGGATTATACATACAAAACATATGCGGCACAGCATTATAGAAACTAGGTTTTGTTAAGCGTATAATAGGAAGGACCTCGGATGAAAAAGTAAAAGAGAGATGCTACTTCGCTCTGGTTAGGCCACAACTCGAATACACCACGAGCATTTGGGACCCTGGGTAGAAAGATTTAACCAAAAAATTAATAAAATACAAAGGAAAGCAGCGCGCTTCGTTAAAAACTGCTACTAGGGATCATATAGTGTCTCTCAGGTTTTAGAGGGATTAAGGTGGGGGCCCATAGAGACTCGGAGGCTGTGCTCTAGGCTTAGTTTGCTTGAGAAATTCAGAACAGGTGTGTTTCAGAGCGATACAGAAAATATCATTTGGACACCTCACTACATCTCTATGACCGACAGAAGCGATAAAATAAGCGAGATACATTGCTGAACAGTTAGGGACAGATATTTGTTTTTTTTCCACGCACAATAAGTGACCTTAATAAAAACTGAACTCCAATTAAAACACTCTTATTATACTTTTCATCATATCACCTCCCGAAACCTTTACACATGTCCACGGTTGGTGTCATAGCACCCACTGCCACACGCCCATGTGGCGGCTCGCAGGGTAGTATGTAGACGTAGATGAATCCTGTTGTGCATCTCCTCATTCCTGACTCTGTCTGTCTAACGTATCTTCTTTAACTTGCTTCTCGTCCGCATCTCAAATACCTCTATCCTATCCCGCTCTTCCTTCCCCATGGTCCACCCTGCAGCCATAAGTCATAACACTCCATAACATGTAACCCTTACTTAATATTTCATCATTTTTCATAGTGCTACTTTGATACTCAAACCGTTCTACTTCACCCAGTTATGTATTAGCATTCTATGTACATTTTTAGTGTTCCTTTCCTGTTTATCAATGAGAACCGCATTATACTCAACCTAATTTTTATCTAATCTGTTCGCAAACACCTTCACATATACCAATTTTGGGGATTGGCTGATGTGGTTTTTAGATTTCTGACTTTCTATCCCGGGGGACTGGCTTCCTATCCCGGCTGCAGATCGATTTGTTGTAGAATCCCTATAATTCTACTTTGGTGCTTTGTAGAGAGTATTTCAAGGGCAATTTCCCTGCGTTGAATGGAAAGTGAAGAGGTAATAATTAAATAAGAGTTCCCTTTGGCGTCTTTCGTTGTGAACAGACTAATGTCGTTGCCTGGATTATTTCCGCACTTTCGCCTTAGCGCAAATTACCCCTTCTGTAGCTCCATCACCGTGTGATGGCATGACATGCCGAAACCTACGTCGTGATGCTTTAAATAAAGTGTGGGATCACAACCAAGTACTTGTTTTTCATTCATTGTGAAGGAATTCCACCGAGTAACGCCAGAGACTGTCTTATACTCTCTTCGTAAATTTTAATTCGACTAATGGGAATTTTTAATGCCAATGTGTCAGGATAAATGTGGTGGAACTTATGCTTGACAAAAGACTTGCAATGTTTCACAGATAGTGGTAGGTAGTTAACTGTGGAAAATTGCTTAGAGTTCTTTCTATGTAGGATTAATTCTTTGTAGTGGGATTTGTGTTTGACACTTCGAGCTAAAGAAATCTCTAGCTGAGATGCAGCGATAAGCTTAAGACGCGCAAAGCCTTACTGCTTTCAGATTTGTCCATTTAGTGACACTAATAAATGCTGCTGAGCCACTGCTCAGTAGTGTGTCTATCTACGTATATGAAATCTCGTGTAAGCCACCACGAGGGTGTGTGGCTCGGGATGCTTCCTCCCCGGGAATGCAGTGCTCGTCCCAGTTCAAATCAGAACGTCGCACGCTGCCCCGGCCGGACCAGAAAGCTGTCAGGAAAAAAATGCACGGCCAAACCAGTAACCAAGGAAGTGCCATGTTGGCAACACGCGAACACGCAGTACACGAATTAACATACTGCTACTGATTAGCATTATTAATACGCATGGATACAAGAAGATATTAGCTCGTGCAGAATATAGAATCATGCGTGACATTTCAAGCTAGATGAGGCGATAGTGGTAGGGATAAGTTAAGAAACAGAAGTACAAATCCAATCCGCCAAGCAACAATCTCTTCTTCATGACTCTTGACAGTCATGCTGACTCGCAAGGTCGCAAAAATGGTCGCAACATTACAGGAGGATAATATTTAAGATGTTACACTCAGATATTAAAAATTGAAAAAATAAATAAATAGGCCAAATGAACAAAGCTGCCCTTTCCTAACCACTAACATATTTGAAGGCTTTGGTCGTAGCTGTTGTGGTCCTTAATCTTGCGCAGAAAAATGGTCTTTTGAGCCTGTCCCTTCTGCAATATATCTCTCTAATTTGAATGCCTGCGATCGAGCCTACCATGGTAGCACGGGGCTTTGCATATGTTCTTTACATCGTAAAAGTAAGCGATCTCGGACGAACTCTGGAGGTCAACCTTATCTATTAATCTTCGGTGACTGAGAATTTCCCGTCCCAATACCCTTAATAGCTTCGAGAAACTACAAGTCTTTTCATAACATCTCTTTAAACACCTTGGTGCTCATCTAGCATCAATCTTGGTGCATCAGCATGCAATATAATTCCGATATCGTACCTGATTGGTGAGGATCCCGAATATTGAACACATTTTCTAGATGTGACTCATATAGAGAAAAGCAACAGCGCTTTTCATCTTTCCCACTTCATTTTCCGAGTACTTTTTTGATAAACCCTAGCATTCTGTTGGCTTCACCGCATACATAAACCCAGTGTAAAAGGCCTAACAGTTGTTTTTGTGGTAAGCTTAAATAAAAAAAAATTTTCCCGAATATAATAATTCCAATATAGGTCCTGCGTAATTTGCCGCCTAAATATTAAAGGGACTAATTTTACTGTTGGCTATTTCCGATTCTTTTAAATTGTAAGTTCGTTATGATGTTTTCGGTCTGGTGCGATCGCTCAGGTGTATCTATCCCTAGCCAAGCGAGGCACGAACTGACTATCGCTAATTTTGACCACAAAGATATCTTGCGAAGAATAATGATTGTGAATTTCGAATGCCCTCGCACCTTATACAAGAGCTATCTAATTCAGTGTAGAAGGCATGAGAGACCTATTATTTTTAGTGGTAGGGACTTTTCCCATCCCACCAAAATGCTTTCGATGACTCTAATTACCTCAGTGCACGGTCACAACAACTGCAACAGCTATCCAAGCCTGTTTGACATTTGTGTCTAATAATGCATGCAAGAATAAAATGATGGCATTGCAAACACTGGGTGTCAAAGGATTGGATTGAATTTTGGGGAGGCGACCGAGAGCTTAGGTCATTTGCGCCATAGGGGACAGGTATGAGGGAAGGGTGGATAGAAACCCGGCGTCGGCATTAGCATGGTCTTAATGAAAGGCGCCAAGGGGACCACGGTTTAATGTCTCATCCGACATACGGGGAATTGTACTTGAAGTGCCCTCCACAAGACAAGTAGGGATCGGGTTTCCTCTGAAAAACATCCTCCTCTGCCTGGATTTGAACCCTGACCGCCCGTGTGGTTAGTCAGTACTCTAGCCACCACGCCAACCTGATCCCCTGGGTGTCAAAGCTCGGTGGTGTAAGTAGAGGAATACTTTCGGAATGCTCGGGGAATTTCACTTTCGAATGTCCGCGGTTACTACTTATTAGACCCCCCCCACTCTTTATCTGGTCGTCTGGTTTCTAGAGCCCTTCCACTGGTCGGTCGTTCATTGTCCTCTTCCTTCCTTCTTCATTTCCCAACCCTCCATGCCTCATCTGTGACTAGAGCGGGAAGCAGTAGGCAATGATGTTGCCGCTAAATGTAGTCCAGAGTTCCTCAATATCAATCGCAAATGAAAGATGTTGAGCGGTGGGGGTAAAGCCTCGCAGCTAGTGCACGGGACAATACTCCCGAATTCTGTCGTACGAATCTCGTTTCCTTTAACCAAATCCCCTCTCCACTGCTCCCGGCCTCGTCCTAATGTGTACCACCCTCTTGCTCCATCTTTCTCCCTCCCATTCTTTTTTGAAGTTCCCCGCCTCCTTCTGTCGAGCTTCCTCACCCCTCAGCTCCATATCCGAGGTGATTCGGGCCCTAGACGTCGTGTGTATGGATCTAGGAAGGCACCAGCCGACTCGGGCATGGCTTTAATGTAGGGCTGGGCGGTTTTCCAATGTATTGGTTCCAATATAAATATTTTTTAATGTTGAACCACAATTTTGGAAAGACCAATACCTGTATCCTGTATTGGATATTGGTGGTGGGAAAAACCAATATTGTTATTTGGAATATTGTATATTGAAGAACAAACATTTGCAATTGCAATATTGAATATTGGATTACCAATGTTAAAAATTCAAGTATTGAATTTTGGAACCCGGCGAGGAGGGTGGTCGGATAGCGCCCTAATCTTTGAAAACAGACAGCGCGCGTGGCACTCAATTCAGCACTTCCTTTTCCACCATTATCCATGCCTTTGACTGGGGAAGAGAAGCTTACATCGATTTTCTTGTTTCATTAACGGGCTTCTACATAGTTCATTAAGTCTCTTTTTCGAAGTAACCCCCCTCGGTTCTAATACACCTCTAAAATCGCGTCTTAATTTCAATAAATGTGGTACTTGGATACTGAGAAGTGTGTATACTACGTTGAACATTTATCGCGTTAGATGTAATAGCATATAATACGAGGTGCTTCCGCAAGGTTTCTTAAACCCCTTGTCAGCCATCTTACGTCCGTTTGTCTGAAATCCATCCCCATTGATCGATAAGCTTCAAGACCATTCAACTTTCAAGAGAAATTTTAATCGTCTAAAAGAGAGGAATCTGATGGCAACACGTATGTTCGCCATCATAACGTTTCAGTGACGCCTCGAATCTTGAATGGGACTTAGCGTAGAACTTGACATTGTGCGTCGGGCTTTATAAAACCTAGATACTGTTTCAATGTATGGAATAAAATACTGCGTTACTAGAATCTTACCTCCATGTGGCTGGCACGTATCAATAAGGAGCACCATCAGTTCTAAAGAACGAAATTTAGGATACGACATAGGATATATTTGCTTATTACCGTAAGGGATGGTAATTTTATGCAGGATTACTCCCTATGCTGTATATTTCCCATTAATATTGAAATAAACTAAATACAATGTTTTTAACTTGAACCAAACTCAGCTAATGATTATGATTCTCTTATATTTGGCAATTGCTAAGAATTATTTTTAATAAAAGATTTTTGCCTGTGCGGCGTTCATTGTGTTAATTTTGAGTGTCGCGATGATTTTGTCTCTGGTGGTGCATGCATGCATAAAAGTTACTTTATTAAAGTGATTCAGGGGTTTAAGAAAATTCTGATTGTGTCTTAGTCTGAAGTTAGCACTATTGGAGAGGATAATGCAATGCAGACTTACTCGATATACTGGATATTTTCCAACAATATTGAAATCAGTTAATAAAATTTTTGACTTGAACCAAACTTGGCTAATGATTATGATTCTGTTGTACTTGGCAATTGCATAGAATAATTTTTATTAAATGATTTTTGCCCGCGCGGCGTATATTGTGCTAAGCTTGAGTGTTGCGATAATTTTATTTCTGACTGTGCGTATGTTAAAGATAAACGTTACTTTATTTAATTAATGTGGTTCGAGGGTTTAAGAGAATTTTGATTGTATCTTAGGGGGCATTAAACTATTACGTAAGACGTATTCGGAGGTAGGGGGATTGGGATTATCTTACTTTGTCTCCTGTAGGGGGGATAGGGGATCTGGAACCAATTAACGTAAGATTTTTGCCGTCTTGAAACGTTGCATCGTTTCCAAATATTTTGTTTTTTTCAAATATCCTGTGATTGCTCATAACTTCATCAGTTGTGGTACTGTTTCGCTCGTAATGTTAATGAATTTGGTACTCCAACACTGCATGAGAATACGATATCCAGTGCTCGAAGCCGCACTATGATTTCTATGGAAAGATGGATACCTATGCAAAACCTTTTGCATAGTTGTGAGAATTTTGCGAAGAGTAGGTACAAATTTCTAATGTCTTACGTAAGACTGAGAGGAAGGGGGGTTGGGAAATTCTTACATTGTCTCACATAGAGGGAGAGGGGGAAGGTCAAAAATGGCTTTAATCGTCTTACAAAATACTTGAACGGCCCCTTATTCTGAAGTCCTCTATCAACTTTTTGTCGTGTTTAATCCTTTACAAACGCCGTGGTGCCTCTTTGTAGGTGACCATTACTCCCACACCTCAACTTTGTGTAGTTTTGCCCCGAATATTCGTAATACGATTTCCTTTCTTACTCTGAGAATATGGGGAGCAGTTTGGGAAATATTCATTATTGTAATGAATCGATTGGGATCGGGAGGAAGTTGACTGTTTTCTGGAGTTTCTCCTCTCTTGCATCGTGAATTTTCTTTCGACCCGGCCGGGTCAGTCTCTGTTGTTTTATTCCTTTTGTCGTTTGCGCGTTTCCCATTCCGACCCGATCACGATCCTCGACGGTGCATCTCATTAGGGTTTTATTGCCCTCCATGTGCGCTGCTCGAGAATTCAAACCAGCGCTGGCCACGGGCAAGAAAACGTGCTCCGCGCCGACTCGAGAGGTTTTTGAGTACGCATTTACATTTTACATTCATATGGGTCTCTGCCGTCCCCTCCAAACTTCAGAATCACATTTCTCGTCATCGGGGATACCCCCTCCACTCGCTGTCGCTAGCGGGTCATCAATATGCGCCTTTTAAATGGCGATATTTAATGTTTGCGAATCGTGGCACGGGATCACGTTCACGCAGTGGCTTGGGCTTCACCATCCGAGAACGCTGTGACGCATGCGGAAGATGGTTGATTGGTTATTTGGGCATGAGACTGACTAACGATTATATTTGTATCATTAATGATTTTGGTTAGGTTAGTATGGCAAGGCTTATTTGGATAATTAAGGGAGGATGAAGAGAGATCACGCCGTTTAACGTCCCATCCGACGGAAGTATTGTACTTGAAGTTCTCTCCCCGTTGCTCCTAATGCCCCGTTTACATTACTGGAGTTACTATTTGTACCATTAATGATTTTGGTTAGGTTAGTGTGGAAAGGCTTATTTGGATAATTAAGGGAGGATGAAGAGAGATCCGAGGACGTCATTTGCCTAGTCTTTACGAAAAGCGGAGACGGATCACGCCGTTTAACGTCCGATCCGACGGAAGTATTGTACTTGGAATTCTCTCCCCGTTGCTCCTAATGCCCCGTTTACGTTACTGGGGTTATAATGATAGTTAATATGGCGGCTTTACTAACTTGCATTTACACGGCATTCTTTAACCCTTGTTAACATGCTGGTGGCTTCTGGCGGAGAGTCAAAAAGGTGTTATAGCCCTCAGCCCAACAATCATCGCAAGTCGCTTTTCATTTGTTCGAGGGCTGTGGGCTATATTCACGGGAATTTTATGGGCGACAAAAAGGATTAAATATTGCGAATGTTTCGCTTATGCGGTTCGACTTCTCATTCATTATTATTGAACTATACACTTATCATTTCATGTCTATACATTACCTTATGGCATCGAAAGGTGAAAATTGAGAGAATAAATTTCCCTTAAAGAACGACATGTCACTATGCTTTACTTCAGCATGATGATACCCCGAGAATAATACGTTTTTATGTCGTATGCACTCCTTTATGATAAATAAAAATAATTCAATATGTTATGTTGAGATACAAGGTTTATAAATAACTTCCATATCGTGTCCTTTCCCTCAATATATGCAGCGGTATAAACGACTTTTACTTCAAAATTTTGCCCATGACCCGTCCTCGATTGCGCATTTAAGGTAAATTTTGAACTTATAATAAGGTTTATCATTCACTCATATATTTCAATTCATATTAATACTTGGAACTTATGCTTGGATATGGAATATGGTAAGAAAAACTCTCGTATTGTATTGTAAGCTTCAAATAAAAGCTATATGTGAACTGGATCGCTTTACTATTCTAACTAACCTGTATTTACACGTGTTTAAAATGATGGTAACCAGCGCCAAACCTAGTTACTCCAGTGTGGTTAAAAATTTGACTAGTAACAACTCGCAATCAGTCATCGCTATAACGATTCTAATGATATAAACGAGATGGTTCTAAACAAAACCTTGGGGATATCATCCAGAGACTGGCCCGACAAAATTATGAAACAACTATTAATGTCGTTCCCAAAAATGAATTGTACACCCAAGTTACCACTTAAAGCCATCCCCGCCCGTGAACAGTCTCTTCGAGCTGAGGGTGCGACGAAAGAAAGCAGCCGAACCAACCCACTGTCCGATTCAAAGAGCGACAATCTATTTAAGTACGACTATTGAGGACACTTTTGGTGGTGGTGGACCCCTCGTCACAGCGATCGTCTCGATTCTATGGGAATATAATGACCTCGGCCTTTGACCGCCTCTCTCTGTTACATGGGGATTCGGGATTGAGAAATAAATTCGGCCAATGCATCGTTTTGGGTCGGTCATGTGGCCAGGAGGCGAAATGAGTTGGGGGCTCCATTCTAAAAACACCGAGATAATTATCGCTTGCGAAAATAGCAGATCATCGCATGGTTTTGTACTAGATGCTACCACTGACTTTTTTTACATAATCAATATCTCAATCCAATATGACGTGGCAGCTAAACTATGCTGAATCGACGTAACTATGCGATTACTTTGTTTTAAGGCAGTTTGAGCGAGATAGTTTCCTAGTAATAATGGAGACCGTATTCGAAATATACTTTTTGTTTTCTGCAGCTGTAGGAGGCGTGAATAATATATTGAATTAATTATGGCACAATAATATTCTTTAATATTACTGAAATTCTAAGTCATTAACTAAAAATAACCACATAAGTCTTTAACTTGACTCATTTTTTTCGCGCGGTACATTTGAAACTCCTTCATAACGGAAGTTTTTTGTGATTATGAATTAAATACGGCGGTGACAATATGATTTATTTTAAAAATAGTTGAGAAAACGTATTTACTACTCACAGTTTTTTTTACTACACATAGTTTTTTTTAACGAGATCTATGCGTTAGAAATCCCTTATTTTTAAAAATTAGATCTCTCTGGAGTGCATACACGTACCATTTCCCATGTAAACGGGCTGATATTTTGATATCTTCGGAAGGGTGAGGTATTTTTCTTTAAATCAAGACCGCCCTCATTGATTGCTAGGTGAAATGATATTTCGCTCTAAATACCTCAATTGACATTTTCATTGTAATTATCACACCGTTCGAGAGATGAACCCCACATTCTTGAACGGCTGATGAGCTCCGCATTGCTAATAACACCTAATTAAGCGATTGCAAGTGGAGACAATAAAAAAGGGAGGAAAAGAGGAAATAAAGGAGATATTTCATCATCATGTTATGTGCCAGCCACATATTGCTAGGTTTCGGAATTGTTCTTGGCAATATTTCTCCATACAGGCTCAATTCTGAATTTCGCCTAAAAAATATGTTACTTTCCAAGCACTGAATCCCTCGGGGCTCTTTATATTCTCTGCCACCTCGCTAGTCTTCATAAAAATCCTGATCACTTGACTCAGTCCGCACTGTCTCCACGGGGTGTGTAATTCACCTTTCGGCCACCCTTGAATTTCCACGATCAAGTTCCTTACTTGTCAAAGTTAGCACTTCTTCATTGTATTTTTAGTAAGCCAACTTGCCACCATATTTTTCAGCGACCCTGTATCTCCAATGTCTCCACATTCTCGGCATTGGCTAACAACGCTTTCTGTCCACATTGACTTCGTTTCCTAGCAATTAAACGCTACCCTCTCCATCAAATCTCTAGTTGAAGATGCGACTTTTTTATCTTCAAGGTTAATCAGTAAAACCTTATCCATATCAACTTTATGCCCGGGATCAATGGGTTTTGAACTACTAAAAGATGTCTATTTCACAATTGAACACCGTGCTTCTCAACGTGAACATAGATTTGATCAGAATGGACCATGCTCATAAAGACCTATCCCATACGGCGAGTGATATTTTACATCGCGCTAGAAAAGCAAGTTCCTTTCCATGAGCCGCCGGCGGTTTAATAGTAATACAGGTTATCCAGAGAACCACACAGAGATAGTAGATGTGTGCCGACGTTTCACCCAAGTCGTTCGCAAGTCACTCGGTTACCATCAGCAGTCATAAAAATAACGAATTCATATTGAAAGTTCATGGGCCAAATAATGTGTACATAGGAAAGAAAATTACATATGAAGAGGTACCAGGAGGTAAAGGAACTAGCATTTGGTATGGAAGCGTGGAGGGCTACTGTCAACCAATCCTAGGATTGAACGACCAATGAATGACGTCGTCTACTAGTCCAATATCGCCTCATCATCTGGGTTTTCCTTCACCGGTGATGGGCTTTGGACTCAGAATTCCGTATAGCATAGTCTCACGATCGGGACGTTTCGAACGCTTTTCGTTGGATGGACAATCTCGTGGGCAAACTCCCGCACTCCTGACCTAACCCACCAGTATTCCCTCGCCTGTTATCTCCAGCTGATCCTCGACAGGTGCACACGTTTTTCCTGATCCTCCCTCACGCGCACTTGTCCCGGGACGCACCTTTTTTCTGACCGTGGGATTCGGCTGTGGCGGTTGTCGTCTCAGCGTGCGGGGTGGCCTTGTGTATTCTTAGCCACTCCTTATCGGCGATGATGTTCTCTTGGAGCAAAGATTAGCCGATAGCAGTCCAATGACACGTGCTCCTTCCCGAAGCTAACCAGGTTGTAGGTACGAGACTTCGTCGTGCTGTCCAGCATGCCATTTTCGCCGGGCAGTGTAGGGGGAAGTTGCTTCTTAAGGGCACTCGACTAATTGGGCGGATTAATCAATCATTAGTTCAGAATGGTATATGACCACAGTGGTCTGTGAGATAGCTTTTTGAGGGGACCTAGCTCACGGAAACAGCTATGGAGAACCATATCAACTAGAGATGGGCAAGTCTGTTCAGTTTTTGGAACTCGTTCGCTCTGGACCGGTCCTTTTCGGGACCCGTTCCTTTTCGTTCGTTCGCCATTCCTTTTTTATCGGTGATCATGTCTTTTTATTTTTAACATGTCCCTGGTGTTTAATTAATGTAAAAAAACGTAGGTATGCTTAATATACCATACTGACGGCGTTTAAGAATGCTGGATGAAATTAAAGATGGAAGGTAATATTACCAACTTTTAACATGGTTTCGTAAATTGATTTCCTTTATACTAATAAAAAAGTACAGCTAACTTCATTGCTAGCATTAGCAAGTGAATTTTTGGGGTATTGTAAAGAACATGCTGTCTCTTAAAGATAGGCCCAGAGTAGCGAAAGTAATGACGGACCGAAAGGAACGACAACCGAAAAGACTGACGGACCGAAAAGAGCGAACGACCGGAAGGACCGACTGACAGAAAGGAACGATGACCTACGGACCGAAAGGACCGACTGACCGAAAAGAACGATGGACTGAGAGGACCGACGGACCGTAAGGAACGGTCGCGACCGTTCGTTTCATAGTCGGTCCTCTGTTCTCTCGTTCAATCCATGGACCCGTTCCTTCGCGAACGACCCACCTCTAATATTAACCCCGTATTGTGGACATGAATTGTCTATCGTGAATCTTAATGGTCTCTAGTCAACTCTGAAAACACTTCGATGTGTGTATTTTTAGATAGCATGAGAATCAGAATTAGAAGTAGTTGGGAGCATTACTGCCGCGATCGTTACCCTTAGGCCGACCGCGCGGTGTTGTAATTGTGTTTTTGCGATAATAAGGGATAATTGTTGCTTAGGATAATATTTTGAAGTTAGGGAAGGGAAACGAATTTACCACTGAGTTAATACCGTAGAGAAATGTATTTAGATGCTTTCAGCTTCTCACGAGACTCGAGAAGCGTTCATTTCTTATCATTTGGTCTTTCAATTGGGACCATTCCCCTGCTTTTATGCGTGAGATTTGACAGCACCTAGCCATGTCATCTATAACTGCCCAGATAATTGACACTTAACTACCAGCGTTAGTACTAAAACTTATAAAAAATAGCAACTTTTTTAAAACCTGGTGTTATTACAGTTAAAATTTTAATGGGGGAATCTGTTTTCGTCCAAATTTCTCCGATAAACCAGTAATTTATGTCTTGTTTATGTAATTTTTTTTCAGAAATCCTAGCTCGTTATCCAAACTTTTGACCAACACTGCTCCGCATATGTTTCCATTGTTTGCTTGTCTGATTCCCTGGCGCTTGCAATGTGCTATAATATTCCGTACCCTTCTTCGCCAGCCATCAGTTTATCTTCAGTTATTTCCTTCATAGAGTGGGCTATTTTATGAAATTAAACTTCCAGGTTTTGAGCGTTGAAGTGAGTGCTGCACGGTTTTGGCACGTCTTTTTGTATGTGTATATAATATAATAATAATAATTTAATGCTCCCATAATGTATATACATATAATATACATTAAAACAGCAACACATAATTTATGGAAGCTTTAGGTTGCCACAAAGATCGGAACCTGTGTGGGGGTAACCAAAATACCGTGCAAAATTTATATAACGAAAGAGTGATAAGATTACAGTCTTATACATGGTGTTAAACAATAATTTAGAGAATTAATTTACAATATCTTGTCGTACGAAACAATTTCATCTACATTTTTAAAATAAATATTCAATATCAACATACTCGAACAGCCATTTTTTCACTTGCTTTTAAAATAACATACTTTTTTTCCTTTTTAACATTCTCTGGTTCTAGGTGAAATATTTTTGGTGCTAAATAAAGAAACATCCTTGAAATAAAGTCATATGAGGCCTAGAGGGTTTAACAACTTATGGCATGCGGATGCTCCACTTCTATTGCCTTGGCAATATAAGTGGAGCCAAAAGTATAATTTTTTTAACTCTCTATAAACGTATAAATATCTTGTTTTTCAATTGTAAATTTGCGTTGTACCCGTTACACAAAATACTACGCCAAATATGCCTTTCCTTCTTATCGTTATAATTGTGTTCTCGTTAACTTCCATCCTTTTCTCCCTATTATCTGTTTACTATTTTGTGGTTAGTAGCTAAAGGGGTAACGAGTAACCCTGTGCTCACGAGGATTAGGATGACTATTTCGAGTCCCTCCATGAGTGGAATTTCTGGTGAAAGTTTTATCGATTTCGTCCTCCCCTTGTCGCCGTCGTTATTTCGTCTCAGCATCCTGATCTTGTGAAAAAAATTTTCCGGACACCACCTCATCATTTTTCCCTCCTCTGTAGTTAGGGAACTCGAGCTTCTTTATCTTATTAATAAGGGCCTTGAGTTCCCCCTTTTGGGATTTTCCTCGTCAGTCATTATTCGTGTTCTCGCATCCCGCTGTGTCCTTGTAAAAACAAGTCCATCAATGTTGTGACAGAAACTCAATAATGAGCATCAGGGTGAGCTGCTGCTACTGCTCACAATTGAACGTCTCATCCCGTGTGTGATTACTTCATGCCATCGTGTGAGTTTTCCTTAAATTTCAAACAGATGGTGGATATTCTTACTTTACATCCTCTAATTCGTCCAGTCCCTCGTGCTGTCCGAAGGAAAGTAAGGAGAGAGCAGGGTTAAACAATATTGTTGTTAAACTCCACTTTCTCAGGCGAGATATCGTAGAACAGCATAATGAGTAATGAAGCTCAAATGATTTCGTACTGTCTACTAATTTTATTTCCACCTCTTGCTACACGTGTTTCGACTGACTAGCAGTCATCATCAGGCAAGACTTGCATTGTCTTGCCTGATGTTGACTGCTAGTCAGTCGAAACACGTGTAGCAAGAGGTGGAAATAAAATTAGTAGACAGTACGAAATCATTTGAGCTTCATTACTAATATTGTTGTTAATGATTTAAGATTTTCCCGGTGTATTATGTTTATACATCGTAGGCACTTTAGCTTGGCCTAACCAGAGAAGTCGGCAGTGGCGGATCACAGCATCAAGGATGACCATGCCTTTAAATGGACCGATGCAAAAATCCTTTGCCGCGCACACCTTTACTGGGAACGCATTATCAAAGAGGCCATCGAGATACGATTGCATCCGCATAATTTTAATAGAGACACCGGATTCCAACTGAGCAGTACCTGGTGGCCAGTGATCAAACATATAAAAAAGAATTCAACGGCCAGCGGAACACGTCAGCCAATCATAGGGATCGCAACCTTCATTGTTGGGGCATCAACAGCTTGTTTAATTTTAGTGTTATAGTGGTCACGGCGGAAATAACACGTGCCTTGAAAATGGAAAACAAGTCGTTTTCCGAAACGTCGGCGGATTTTGGAAACATTACCCGGTGTGAAGCCCGAGAAAGATATTTAAATATTGTTGTTATTTCGGTTGTCAGGCTTCAGTTTGATGACGCAGTGCTCTCTTCATAAACCTCAATGGTTGTGCCATTAGGACATTGCAAGATGGTGAAGGCATTGTTGATGTGCCCCGACAGTAATCGCTATCAGCTACTTCTCCCTGGAATCTAGCTCAATGTTCGAGCGCGTGTGTTTTCAAGTGGGTGTACTATAACAAGGAGAAATGCGAGTTCAGCCTGCCGAACTCCGAACTCAAGTGGAATCAATTTTTATTGTAATCATGCCCGTTCAGGTCTTTTCCCATAACTATCTGTGATTAACGTGTTATTTTAAAATCCAACCTTCTGACTATCTCTGATCATTACGCCGAATCACTATGCTACTGATAATAATTCGGTTTTATCTGATGCATGATCTAAAGGTGATTTAATGTCGAAGCTGGAGATACCTACACTAAGATATTGTAGGGTCAATGGGATACAACATAGGTGAAATTTACTCCTCTGTAGGTGGTGAATCATGGGTAGAGTTGAATTATTTTGGGCGAATCTATGTTAATTATCCTGTGACATGCCTACCATGAAACCCAACGTAGTCAACTTATGCTGAATATCTGGAATTTGCCAAATATAGTCGAATCGCTTGTCTTTGGTCTAAATGGCATTGTAAAATGCACAAAATAGCAAATCGTTGTCTGTAAGGGGGCAATATCATTGCTTACGAAATTAAAAAAATGCCCTTACATGAACTTGGAAAACATGGCTATTTATTTTATTGGTAAACTTCCCTATGAAAACATAGATGAGATTTCAACATCGCTCTTTGCTATTGGTCGCAGTATTTTATCCCGCGTTTGACCTTGAGTTTTTTCCCTCCTACGATTGTACGTGAACGAGAAATAATAGTTCTGACGCGCATAATGCTCTGAATCAGCTAGTTTTTTTTTTAATGTGCAGAGGAGTGTGGTATCTTTTAAAAAAGAACTATTCTTCCTAATAGGGGTATTTCACTAACATATGTGGCAGCCAGTTCGTGCCTTTCTGGTGCGGTTGAGAGCTTAATATCCGCGCTTTAGTCATTTATTTCTGTTACTAGATAAATCTGAGTACAGAAAGTTCAATTCCGACGTTAAGGGTTTCATTATCTCTTTTGGGTATCACTTAAGCCATGGTTAAGATTTCTTTGGCCAGAAGTGTCAAATATGAATTCCATTCCGTGACAAATTTTCATTCGCCAGAAATGATTTTACTAGCATTAGATGGGGAAGCGCTCTTCTAGTTTAAGTGGAAACCCTCCATATTCCGTGAAATTATGGCTTTGGTTGACTTGTCGTTAATATTTATAGTTTCCTTGTGGGTCGGCGGAGAACTCTTCATAGCGATAGCGCAACGAACATAGAAATTATTTCACGTAATGCAGCCAACTAGATTCTCTTCACCGGGATACCAGTGCGACTCAGCGTCTCTGCTCTAACAGGATACGATTAGGAACAAGTTAGTTGTAGTTGAATGCACTTGGGTGGAACATGGCTCTGACTCTGAGACGTGGACGTGTGGGAATCGAGGCCAAAAAAAGATCAGATCAGCTTCAAAACAATTCAGCTTCTGAAGATCAAGGCAATGAATTAAGTAAGAAATGTGAGTGTGCTCAAAAGTGGGAGACCTTACTGAAACTACCAGATGAATGTGTAACACTTAGAGACGCCACGAATGCGTAATAAATATGATACAGAGAAGAACAGAAAGGAATACTACGCTAGGGAAGTAAAGTGGCAGATGCGTAAACCAAATTAATGAGATAATGTTAAGGGGTAGTTTCAGGATTTGGAGATTATCAGCAGCAGCAGTGAAATTGCCAAGATCCCTGTGTTTTGACCTGGTCGAGTTCATTGAAACGAACTTACGTGACGGATTGAGGTGGGAGTTAACTTCACCATTGTCCCGTGAGACATTAGAAGTTTGTGCTTCTCTCTCAAATTTCCTTCCCTGGAAGCAATTTCTCTGCCAATCGTTACCGTTCTGCGCACTTCGGGTCCTTACGCACTCAGACTCAGATGTAAGTTTGTCAAGCATTGAATTAGAAGGAGTGGAGCTCTTCTGTGATATACCGTTGAAGTGAAAAACTAATGACGACGGTCAATATGACCTGCGTTTCACGTGATAGGCATAGGTCATCGGATCGAGAAACGATGGCGGTTCCTTTCTTTATTCGGCGTGTATCTGAAATGTAAACGTCTCCGCATTGAACTGCGATTCGGAAAGGGACGTGACGTAATGTTTTTCGGACCGGCGTTGTGGGACCCCATATGTGTGTAATGTGTTGAATTCGTCGGGGTGAATGGAAATAAGGGTTTCGTCGTTCTAGTTATTGATGCGTGGATTACCGTGGAAACTCCGAGAAAGGTGTTTGCCCTGCTCTTCTTCAAGTCCAATGTTTCGATTTTTTCTCCTTCGGAAGGTACTAATGATAAGCAGAAATCACTTTCGGGATTGCCAGCTTAGGAAATGGTTGCCAACTAATGGATTTATAGAGTCCATTTTCATCTCGTGGTGGTGTCATCGGCGACATTGCTGAATGTGTATGATTTGGTTGTAATTTCCTCATTGTTGGAAACGTATTTAACTCTTTTCCGAGTAAAGATCAAGTATTGTTCTAGTTCGAAATGGCACATTCATATCGGGAACATTATTAGTTATCAATACCGTAGTAAATTTTTCCTATAAATTAAGGAAAGCTTAGTATTATTATTGGCAATTTCTAGGCGGAATGCCTTACCGTCGTCGATAATTTTATTTTGCCACCAATTCCTTAGTATTTTATGGAAGTTAAACCGGAATGTACCACGATTAGCGTATAACTAGGGTAAATGCAGTGTGCATGGTGTCTCTGAGAAGTGTTTGCGGTTGAAGCAGAGATGTGGTTAGGAATGGTTCGGTGATGATAGAGTTTGGCTAGGATGTTCCAGTGATGGACTTGTACGAAGGAAGTGTGCTTCGTTGGTTTGGGCATGCCGTTAAAATGGCTTGGAGTCGTCCAGCGAAGCGAATTTATTATACAGATGCAGATGTTTTTCAGTGAAAGTTCGTCCTAATGATTATAATTTACCACACGTTTCGACTCACGGAGTCATCATCTGGTACAAGATGTTCATGTCTTGATGACACCGTGTGTCGAAACGCGTTGTAAATTCATCATCATCTGGTGTTCTGTCTGCTGACAGGTCCCGTACACCACTGTCGTCTCCATCCGCTTCTGTCCCGAGCTTCCTTCTTTGTTTCATCGTAGCTGATGTTCTTCACCTGATCCACCAATTTAATTCTTCTCCTTCCTCTCTTTTTCTTTCCTTCAAGTGCCACAGTTATAATACTCTTCCCTCTCATCACATGGCCCAGCCAGTTTCCTTTCCTTTTCCTAATTTCCTTTAGGAGCGATCTTCCTTCTTTTACTTTGCAAAATTTATTGTAAATTATGATAAAAATATGTGGAAAAGTGCGATTGTTGTTTCTTGTTATATCGAATTAATGTTAGAGGATTGAATGGTGTAAGAGAGAGGAGTCATGGGTGAATTTGGTGAAAGGTGCTGCCCAGAGAAGGAATATAAGAGCTTTCAAAAACAGGATGGCATGCTTTAAGCAATGCGTGAGTGTAATTGAATCAAAAGATATATACATGGGTAGGGCAGTATGGAGGAAATCATTTGAGTCAGCTCTAAAGGCCCATGACTAAGAATTGAACTTCTTTGACTGTACTTACCCCGAAAGGGAACACCATAACGGTTATGAATGTAATATTATAGTTGGTGTAAGAAAAGAGTTACATGAAACCGATCATACTGTCTTGTGGGACGCCGGAGAATACCCCTACCATGTCGAAACTCATCTGTTTTACACATCAAATCATTCCCTATACAAATCTCCAGTATTTTTCTCCTGCCCTAGGGTATCTACATCTACATACCACCTTGCGAGCCATCGCATGGGTGTGTGGTAGGGGTTGTTGGGATACCAGCCGTGTGAAGGATATGGTTTTTGAGGTGAAATCTTTGCCAATATCGCGGTTGATGACCGTATCATGTGTAAATAATCTTAGTTTAGTGCTAACTCGAGGACTTAGGTCAATTATATAAATAATGAATGAAAGGAGGCCGATCACGCTTCCTTGTGGAACACCGGATGTGACTCTAACCATATCAGAGCTGATCAGGGTATCGGTGCGAGATAAGAGCGTTCGACGATCGATATCAAGAGAAACGCATGGCGCTTGGCGACCACGTTCTCGTCTTATCTGCGAGATGTTCCCGAGTGTCCTTCAATCGGTCGGTGTCCTCCTACGGCGCGCGGCGTCGGATTCGGTACACCGCGTAAGACATTCGTAATTTCCTTGCGGACCAATCAGGAGGCGCGATGCGAGCACGTGGCCGACCTTGTCGGTTCGACACCTCTCGACAGAACATGATATCCCTGTCTCCGTAATCTTCGGCTATTGTGTACATACTGTATATTTTATCTTTGCTGGTCTGAGTGTGGCCTAAGGGTGGTGAGAGGGGGAGGAGTGGAAGGGAATGGTTTTCATCTTTGCGAAAAAGTAATAAGTCACGTGGAGATTGGAATGTGCAAAACAAACAAGTATCGAAACGAACGCCGCTTGGCGACCACGTGCTACGAGTGACGTAACGTGCTACGAAGTCTGTGTTATATCCCTGGTCGTACTCTTAACTCGGTGGTGAAACTTGCGTTTTATCATAGCTATTAGGACGGAATGATGGGAAAGGGGCGACTTTTTCAAACGATACTGATTTGGAGCATATTTGTAAAGTTAGTTAATTAAAGAAGGGATTAATTGAGCATAAAATTTTAATTAAAGATTGCTCCGAATTGCCAAAAATAGCAATAGGAAATTTGAGTTCCATGCTCTAAGAACTTTGCACAACTTGCACATATTTACGAGATTTTAACTGTCCCTGTCGTTGGTCACCTGAAAGACCTAAATATATGCACATAAGTCAAATCTCTTAATGCTCTCGTTAATTTGGGGTAATATTTAATCTAAGCTACAGCTAAACGTTTAGAAAGAATTCTTGTCCTCAATTACTGTTATAATTATACGCAAAGATAGTTTAGAAGTTATTTTTAAGTAGTTAAAGTAAACTTGCTTGATTGTAACATCAAGTTGCTTGTAAACGGTCATGTTTCGTTAGGAATGACAACCAATCATTTGATCGGGCTTATTGTAGGAGTTAGTGAAGCCGAGTTCAGTCTCCTGCGAAGAGCCCTTTGCCGAGAATATGCACAGTTGCCCACGATGTACCTAAAATGTACTATCGACGACAAAAACCGCCATCTAAACTTTTCTTGTGGGGAAATGAAGCCGTAAATGGAATTGGGAATATAACAACATCATACAAGACACCTCGTGGGATGGAAGCTCGAAATGTGGTACTCAGATGGAGACTCCGGAAAGTGTAGCCCGGTCTACCTTTTAGAACAATTAAGATGTGTCCCTCTCCCGGGGTGTCAAAATGAGCGTGCCCTCCGTCCGATCTGTGGCTAGAATTTCAGAATCAATAATTTAAACTGAAATATAACGCCATCGAAACCATTGATCAGATTATGGGAGAGGGTTAAAAGAAGTGTTATACTGTTCCTCTTCTATTTATCTTTAGAAGTGAACATTTCAATCCGATGATCCTCTTGTGAATTCCTTCTGAGGAATCATGGTCCTTTGGTATGTCTCCGAATCTGTAAATAAATTCTTCCCAACCTTGGGCCTTCGGGGTAGCACCATTGTAATCTAATTGAAGTGACATAAAATACGAATATTCTATTACTATATGTGTACATTTTTACCTTTCGGCTATTTTTTTTACTATTAATTCTGATTCTGTATTTATGCTTTCACGTGATGTCGAGCTATAGGGTCCTTCATTTAATGATAGCATGTTTGTATCAAGTCCTTTTCCCTCCTCACATATTTGTACTGGTAAAAATGGAGAAGTTCAAACGTGAATTCGTTTAAATTATTCCTCACGTTCAGCTAATAGCATAAGCCAGATTCCTCCGATTAAATTATACCTTACTCTTAACTTCGCGTCATCGTTCCCTAGCAGTTAAAATATTTTTAACTTACCTTCGAAATATATTGTGACTAAAATTTTCTCTGATTTTTGGCAAATAATTTGTCACGAACAAACCCCATTAATCGCGCATTATTTTTTTAAGTATCTGCTTAGCGACATTGCTATTCAGCGGTGTTAAGTAACAATTAAGTAAGTAAGTAATAAGGGGAATAACTTTTACCTCTATTTTACCTTCAATTACGTTCTTCACAACTGACGTTATTATGTGGCAGTGAAGCCTTGATGTGTGGGGATTATCACAAATCCTTCGCAACCGGTGCTGGAGGAGGACGCTGAAGGTAAATGGACGGACGGATTAAGAAATGATGAAGAAGAGCGAATCGGATAGAGTCGAATAACGAAACAGATAGCAGAGTGACTGATATGAGAATAAGAGATAGACCGCGAAAGTCATGGATGAATGTTGTAGAAGCGAATCTAACCAATTCGGCTACTCCGGAGAAAATTAGTACTTTAAATACGTGGCTACAGAATTATGAGTTTGCATATAAAGCACCGAACAGTTTTTCCTTCAGAAGAAAGCAATAGCGTCCAGTGCCATTATGGGCAATGCATGGAGATGGATCCTCCCGGGCGGGCGGTTAAGAGACTCGTGGCCATGGCACGCGATATATACGTATTTGATCAATTGAATCCAATACTTTAGCCAACCTCTTGACCTTGATGCACGCGCGCGCATCTTACGTGTCCCTTGTGTCCCTCGCAATCGACCCGCTTATTTCCGTGCACAATCGATAGGCACTGACCCCTCTTCTATTGCGTCCCCCCCTAATTCCACCTCCCTCTCTCCCACAGGCCATCTCAGACGGGAGAGGAAGGGGTAATTAAATTCCCACAGGATTTATAAACGTCCCGAAATACGGAGATAACGTTCGAGAGATTGATTGAGTCCTGGATTCCTATTCCGCAGGCTCGGGTTTGGATTCTAGCATTGGTATAGACCTTTAATGATATCCCAAACCTTTAGTTGGTTGCTAAATGGGCATCGTCAGCTGTCATAATCAGAACGTAGGTTTTCTGGTGCCCCGTTCCTCTCTCTCTGCTGCTTAATTACTTCATCAATTTTTATTTTAACGCCGCTTGTACTTCACTTTTTGTACTCGAGGCTTTTTCTTCCTCGGTAACTATTTATATTGTTTGTTTCTTACATTTTAGTTTTCCGAAGGCTTTCATGTGACCGCTTAGTTTTTCTCTTCAACGCAACGGAGTTTTCATAAAGTATATGTCTCTCCAACTCTGAGTAGAGCCTTTTTATGTTAATAATGTAGTTTTATACTTCCAAAATTCAAATAAATTCATCTACAGTCAAATCCTTATTACCAGGGTCCCAAATGTTCGCAGCGCATTCGAGGTGTCTAACTAGACAGAAATAGCATCTCTTTTATGTCTTCATCCAAGGACCTTCCTATTATACGCTTAACAAAACCTTGTTTCTTTAATGCTGTACCGCCTTTGTTTCCACTACACTATTCATCTACAGTTAAATTCTTAATGCCAGGGTCCCAAATGCTCGCGGCGTATTCGAGGTGTGTCCTAACGAGAGCGAAGTAGCATCTCTCTTTTATGATTTCATCCGAGGACCTTCCTATTACACGCTTAACAAAACCTAGTTTCTTTAATGCTGTTATGTTTTGTATGTGTGTTCCCCGCGACCTAACGGAAGTTTAGGTAATTCCGAGATATTTTACTGAATTTAAAGATTTTGTGTTTACTCCACCGACAGTATAGGTCATTCATTTATAGTATTCATTTCTTGTATAGGTCATTTCATTTGTGTGATGACTTTCGCAGGAAGTGAACCGTGGTGCATTTACTAATATTTAATTCTAACCTGTCAGAGGACAGTTCCGCCCTAGCAGTTATCGACGAAGCTTAACTACCATGAAATAATATACTCCGATATTCTCCGATTGATTTATTACGACGCCATCAGGTGCCTGAAAATGGCGCCTTTTTGAAGAAAACTAGTGGAAAATTTCCTTGTTTGCATCATGCCACTGTGAGTACCAAGTTGGTGTGTTGGCTGCTGGTTACGTTTCTGGCTCATCTTCTCTTAAGGCTAGGATATAAAGCACGACAGTGTTTATTTTTCAGAGGAATTTCAAATCCTTACTCACTCTTATATGAGCTATCAACTGAATACTTTTTATTTAAAGACGTTTGCGTAGATTCTTGAATTTTGAATTTATAAATGGTTGTCATACTATGAAAAAATATTTCTTAAACATAGCAAATGAAGTACCCAAACCGTTCACTCGTTCATTGGGCAAGGTATGGGGTAAACCGGGAACCGGGTTGTTATCATGGTTTGAGTGCTGGATTCCCATCCTTTGGCCTGAGTTCGTCAAATCTCTAAATTTAGTGGCTATTACCGAATCCGAAAATGACAGATTATTGCGCGGTTTCGTTTCAATATTGCATGCTATACACCCACTTGATATTTTCATGTAATAGTCATCACACGCTAATAGGATATGTAAATTCAACCGTTCGGAATTGACGATCAAATTTCTCGTTCGATAATAATCACGGCACTCGGGAATGGACCTCCAAAGTCATTCCGTTAATTGTAGTGGATATGGGGTAATTTAATTTGGATATTTTTCATTAAAATCCGAATCCCTTATGTGGTTTCCTAATTGATAAAATTGATAACGCTTGCAATTGCAGTACTCCGTTAGTTGAATACGGGGTTAAACTCTAAACCCATTTTCGCATTTGGCGAAGGCTAATGGTGAGCCCGGACCTTTTTACCCACCCATCCGTAATTCCCCTGGTTATCTGCTAATTGTCAACTTATCCATTTATTCTTGCACTGCGGTTTACATCATCTCTTGGTCTCCTTCCCTCCTCACCTTCGCTGAAATGGACGAAGTATACTTCTTCTTCAGATTTCAGAATTCACGCTTTTATGCCTGTTTACCAGAGGCGTATGCCTATGTCACAAATTTCTGCGACGTATTTTTCAGCGACAGTTTGAATTTTTTTCTCTATTGGAAATGTATTTCTGTACCTTAATAATAATTGACGTAGTTCAATTAACTTAATTTAGCTTTATAATCCTAGTAGCATTTAATAATTGTAAGCAAATTGTTTTCATCCTTTGAAGAATAATGCGTTAATAATTGCGAAGTTATGGAAGGCAACGCCACCATCACTGCTTTCAGCGGACAATCTGTATTACGTTGATTTCAGCTGATATCGGTGAGTTGTGATTAGTAACAAGGTCGTTGTCGCATGCGTAGACTGCCGTGCATATACTGTTTGTGTTCTTATAGTAGCTGTGGCACTATCTTGCCAAAGTACGACTTGGTAATGAACAGAGGAAAGCAATGAGTAATTCCGGAAAGTCATGCTATTGTCTTTAGACGGACATGCAGAAGGTTGGACCCTCCCGAAAGCTTCTCAACCATTCCGTCGGTAATTCCATTTTATAATCTTTTCATCTTAACTGCACACAGAGATTGAAGAAATCCTTAAGGTAGTTTGAGCGAGATAGTTCCCTAGTCATAATGGAGACCATATTCGAATTATACGTTTTAATTTCATTCGCTCTAGGAAGCATGAAATAAATATTGCATAGTTAATGGTGCCATATTATACTTTTATATGATTGAAATTCTAAGTAATCAAATAAAGATATCTACATAAGTATTTAATTTGACTCATTTTTTCGCGCGTTACGTTTAAAACTCATTAGCAATCGAGGGTTTTTTTTATGATCCTGAAAAATTTACTGCCCTGACTATACGATTTATTTTCAAAAATGGCTGAGAAAACATACTAACTACACGCTGTTATTTTTTTGACGAGATCTGGTGTTAGAAATTTCTATTTTTGAATTATGTCCCTCTGGGGTGTATACACGTACGATTTCCCAAGTAGAATGGCGGATATATTTTGGCAAATATCTTGGGAATGATTGTGGTAAGGAGCTGATATTTTGGTATCTTTGGAAGGGTGAGATATTTTTCATTAAAATGAGACCAAATTCAGTGATTTCTCAGTAAAATGATATTTCGCTCGAATTATCTTAAGAAATGGAAAAGTTATGTTTTCCTATTGATAAATGGCGTAACATATATACTAAATATCCTCTTTTGTTTTCAAATGATTGAAAATATCGTTAGAAAAGGTTAAACGGTAACAGTCTTTTAAAAACGGTTTAAAATGTCCATAGAAGAGAACTCTGCCATGGTGTGGAAGCTGAAACAAATATTCAATTTCAAATTTCGTTATATTCGTATTTCGTCATGTCCTTAGACCGACATGAAGGTCGGACCCTCCCGAAAGCTTCTTAACCTTTCCTCCGATAATTTCATTTTACAATCTTTTCATCTTATCTCAACTGGGAAGAGATTGAAGGAATCCTTAAGAATAGAAAAGTTATATTTTCCAATTGATAAATGGCGTGATATATGTACTGAAAATCCTTGTTTTTTTGTTTTCAAAAGATTTAAAATATGGTTGACAAAGGTTAATCGATAACAGTATTTAAAAAAAAAGGTTTAAAATGACTATAGAAGAGATCTCTGCCGTGGTGTGTAAGCTGAGACAAATTTCAATTTCACATTTCGTCATTACGTCATCTGCTTAAGTCTAACAATTCCCCTCTCCGAGGCCGCTCCGTGTTTAATTATTTCCAGAGTGGATCCGAGAAGTTGGTATTTTGGTGCTGGATTCTCTCTCTCGTATCACCGTCTTCTTCCTCGGCGTATCGAGTTAAGCCTAATTGATGCTCGCTTCTTTGTCTTCGCTAATTTGCCCTGCGGGGCTTCTCCAAGCCGAAGTATTTCGCCATTCCAGTTGTGCCTCGCTTTGTATCATCGCTTCTCGCCCAACTCGGAGGCTTCTTTCTATTCCGTATTTTGCCTTTCGCTCTCACTCTCTTCTGCTGTTCCCCAATGATGAAATGTGTGGTTAACGGGTTACGTTTTGCTCACGTAGACAGCGTCGTCTTTTGATTTTTGACGCTCGGCTGTTTTGTGCCCTTATTTTTGGCAAACGTACGTGCCGAAACACATACCACAATGGAATCTGCTTGTCAATCTCGAAGCATTTATTCCATTAAGGAATGTCTCTCTGGTATTCAACCAGGTAATTGGCTTCATTTGGGCCGACGTTTCAAAGTACGACTTGTACTTCTTCCTCAGGGCATTGGTCACTATTTACACCAACAATGGGCATCATCAGGTGACTCCCTATTGGTCCGCTCGTCTGATTGACCGTTGCCTGATTTTCTGACCATTCCTAACGTCTTCAATGCATTTTATGATAGGCTTCCAGGCACCACTCAAATCCTGACTCCTGATTTCTTAATACAATTCACTAGGAAAGCTTTAGGTCTTTTATCATTCATTCCAAGTTCCACTTTTTATACCGGAATATTGAACGGTTGAATACATCAGACAAATTTCCAGTTATATAGGACGTCAAATTTAAAAACTGTAGAAATGAGGCGGTTGGCTTACAGAAGAGGGGAGTGGAAACCTTTAACCAACTAGTTTTCATATTGATGACTTCTGCTGATGATTATGTTGGAACAGTTGAAAAAGCTGTGTAATTATTCACCCCGAGAAAATTATGGGTAATTGATAAACTGTTAGCGTTCAGCTTGGCTCATTTTATTGCTCTCAAGCGCTCGTAACATTACATAATTAAAAATGGGAGGCCCAGAAGGGAAGGCATCTTAACTGCTTGATTAAAATTTTGGCAAATGAACAATGCAGTGTAAATTTGTCCTCGTAAATGTGAGTGCTTTAAATTTACTTTCAATATTGTGGAAACTATTTTACCTCTAATTAGGACTGGACCGAAAGTAGTGCGAACGTAAAGGAGAAAGATCGTAAAATAGTAAGAAACAATCAGTTCTCATCCCTTTTTTCAATGAACTGCTGCTGCGTAAGAAGTGGGCAACAGTGACTAATGCTTCTCGCACTTCTTACTCTTGTCTCCTCTTTAATAGCTGGTGGCTTTGCAAACCTTGCTGCACTCCTACCTTACCGGCTTTCTGACCCTTATAGATGTAATATCAGTCTTGAGATCTGCTTGTGGTGGTCAAGTAGCAGTTTGCTCCACTTTTTTTACGTCTCTTATTTCATGTAGTCATAGCCTTCCTGTGTGTGTCTCATTGAATTAATTGGCATTTCTTTTTCTACTTCCAGGAATTCGGAGAAAAGAAAGGAGAAGTCTCGCGATGCCGCAAGATGTCGCCGGAGTCGAGAGACGGAGATCTTTACGGACTTGGCGCAGGCTCTGCCCATATCGCAGAGCGCATGCGCGCAGCTGGACAAGGCCTCCGTCATGCGCCTCGCCATATCTTATCTCAAAGTTCGCAGCGTGTTCGAACTAGGTAAGCATCCCAAAAATTATCTCGAAGCATAGGAATGTGCGTTTAGCAAAGACTACAATAGGATCTCACTCGGGGAAAGGTGGTGAATTGTTAACCGTAGTTTAGTTTTGTACTAGTTTTGAGAGATCATTAGTTCATTTTCACTTGTTCACTAGTTCCCATTCACCAGTTTTGACAGTTATTTTTCTGGGTTCAACGCACGAGATGTTTTGCAAAGCGGCAGTTTTCCCTAACTATGTGTCTTTTTAAACATATTCAGAAATCACAGTTTTAGGCTTTATATTTAATAATATAGACATAAATAAATGTCAAATGTTCTGGCACATAAATGCATTTTTGCTATTTTTCGTACACTGAAACTGTAGACCAAAATTAAATAACATTTTACTTCCATGGCATTAAAGATTCCTCAGGTACTTCTAAAACTTTCAACGCAACAATATAATAGCCGTGACAAGGTGGTAAATGCTGCCAAGTTTATGCAGGCAAAATAATGAATACATTTCAAAATTACTCAGTACTTTTTCACAGTTTTTTTATTTTAGAATGAAACACTAAAAAAGTACCAAGTAATTTTGAAATTTATCCAGAATGGATTTTCACAAAGTGAAGCCTGTCATCATCGAATTTATAGGCAAAATAATGCAATAAACCCTGCCCTCCTTGCTCTTACAACTTGCTCCTATAAACCCAGTAGACATTTTTTTTGCTTGCCGGACGATTCTGTTGGCCCGTATGTCCCCGGAATCCCGATAGGCTCTTGGATCGAGCCTGTCATCAAGATTTCCAGGGACCGGAACAACAGAACTTGACATACATCCATGCCCTGGGTGGTGGAAAACACACCCAGGCCGAACTCGAACCCGCGACCCTCGGCTTAGTAGGCGAGGACTTTACCCCGCCGCCACCGGGGCCGGCAAATTATTAAATTATTAATATTATTAATTATTATATTATTAATTATTATATTATAAAATAACATATTATTAATTACTTATAAAATTGAAATTGACAAATGAAACCTGCAAGAGTCCAATGGACCCAGTCGGGCATCAACGCAACAGTATTTTTTCCATCGTCCAAGGGTTAAAGGATATTTAGTTTAAGGAGGCTCTGGCCTCAGGGTCATACATTCCATATTTTCTGAAAATTTTTGAGCATCTTTAAAATGCATTTTATAAACTGTGATGAAAATGAATTATGGTTTTGCAGGCTAGTTTTACGGTAAATTAGACTTGAAAGTGGAGATTTTAGCATGGGATCTTATTGGGGTTAGAATAGAATTTTACGGTACAATCGCAATTGGAATTTTACATTTCCGGTGGCAAAGGGAGTTGGTCATGGTACATAAAAATCGTAAGCAAACAAACAAGACAACAGGAAAAATAAATCACGTAATCAGCAATTGAAATAAATTATTACATAAAACTAATTTTATGTCTTCATATGGCGCAAATCTTTTATTGAAACACAGATTCATAGGAAATCCATAGAATACTTCACAAATCAAATTATTCCAGACACAAATAGTCCTCGTCATAAAAGGAGTTTCTTGCTGTGTTGGATAAGATGGGATGGTCGGAGAAAATTGCTCTTACATTGTACTGATGGTCATGATGACCGTAACAATTCGGCTTCTGTAAGTGGACACTTAGACTATAGTATGCTTCAACACCACAAAACACTTTGTAAAAGGCAGTCAACTTTGCCCTCCTTCTGCGGATACTGAGATCCTCCCATCTTAAGTCACTCAACATCAATTTCTTGTTGTTTTCGGGTTGCTCGGATTACAGGAAAACAACATCAATTTAGACGAGAAAGCGTATGCAGTCTTTTAATTAAAAATGTTTATTGAAAGTGAAAAGTCATGATAAATTGAACACACAAATTTTGGCATCTTACCACGTATTTTTTAAAGTTATTAGCGAATTACTGCCGTAATGGAAGTCAAAATGCGGTGGTTCCATTCAAATGGCGCTTCAATCGGCTCCTTCGGCTGGAGAAATGTGATCGTTAAAAATATATTCGCAGATTAATTTGAATATTTTGTACCTTAATTTCGATTTTCAATAGGTAAATCATTTGAACAGCGAAAGCATTATTTTTATGCTGAATAAATAAAGATGTGTAACTTAGTATTTTTCTTGACTCGCCTAGTAATGCCAGAGCCACCTTAAGGGGGGCCAAAAATGTTTTTGAACTACCGTGCGGAACTTGAGTTCGGTTACTGTATTTCATTCGTAAGTTACGAGCTATAATCTTTGAAATTAAATGTATGTTTAATGTCGTTGAAACATATCTGCTGGCTTTTTATGAAAATGTCTTCAAAATTTATCTACAGTTATTAGAACTAAAATTTCAATCCCAATTGTCCCTTGTAGCGGGTTGCTATGGGTCGCATTTTTTTACTCCCGCTAATTTGCTATGGAGGTAATGAGGCGATGATGGATATCTAGATCGTATTTAAGTTATTTTTGTTTGTGCAGAATTGTACATCGTTTATATTCGTCTAAAGTTTACCACAACTCAATTTTAACTATCGCTACAAGTGGTAAATTTGAACCAGTCTTCTGAAAACGGTAAATGTTTTCAACGTAGATTACGATTGTAGCACTATTTCTCGGAACTAGTTGCGAAATGAGAAATAGCAATCGTGCATCCGTCAACATAAACCCAAAATTGAATTCAGAAGCGGAGCCTATGGCACCATTTTAATTATTTTTATTCAGTTTATTTAGTGTCTTTCAACCATTCACCATGCCACGTTCCACTTCCTTAGACTTAACCTCCCACTGAATGAGGTTCTTGATTCGCTTTAGATAGTTTAAGCGAAATATCATTTCACCTAAAAATGAATGCATTTCGTCTAACTTTAAAGAAAAATATTTCACCCTTCCAAGGATGCCAAAATATCAACCCCTTTCTAATCTACTTTCCAAGATTTTTGACGAAAAAAATACCAGCTATTTTACATGGGTAATGGTTACTTGTATATTAATAACAATCATGTGTCTTTATTGGGGCGAGATTGAGACTAAGGCAGTCCCTTCTTCCATCTAACCCCTCGTCAGAAAAATACATGAAATAAGTGAGAAGTAAATATATATATTTTTGGGAAAAACGTAAGGAAATATGGAGGTAATATCCTTGACGAAAAAAACCCACTGCAGGAAAACACCCAGACGTGAAGGGGAGTGTGAATAACCTGCGAAAACCTGCAGACAGATTAAGCTAATGTAATACCAACAAAAAACAGAGAGGCCTTATTTAAACTAGTATAGTATGAACAACAGAGAGGCCTTATATAATAAATGAGGAATTTTTTACTACTGGATCTCGTCAGACAATTAACAGTGTAGATTGTATGTCTTCTCATTTGTTTTTGAAAAGAAATAATATTTTTCCCTCAGTAATTTTTTCAGGATCACATAAAACCTTCCGTTCTGAAAGAGTTTTAACATATCCACGCGGAATACAATATTCAATTTATAGATTAATATAGATAATTTTATGTAATTACTTAGGATTTCAATCTGATAAAAGTATGTTATTGCACCATTAATAATGCAATGTTTAATCAATGTTTCCCATAACTGCCGACTTTAAAGCGTATGGTTTGAATATGGTGTCCATTATGACTAAGGAACTATCTCGCTGAAACTACCTTAAGGGCCTCGTGGGTGCTTAATTTACTAACAAACGTCAATATCCTTGAGCGTCGCGGGTAGAGTCGGCATCGTGAATTACTCTCGGCTGCAATACTTCCCGATTTAAAAGTTAGATAATTTACCATTTCATTATAAAGGCTAGGTGGGCGTACAAAAAATGTAAGCCGACTGAAATCGGATTCATCACCTCGGACTTGACCTAGGTTTTTCTGAAAGCTCAGCCTCTTACTCGCATTCCGACTTTGAGACACACTACAGATATGTGTCGCACAGTCAAGAGAGTATCGTAATCGTAATCAGTGGGGCTGGATATCCTCTTCAGTAAGGCACCAGTGCGGAAGGACGAGAGGCACCGTCTTTCCTGTGCGGGTGTTTTTCAAAGAGTGACTTTTCGCTAAATATACTGGCCTGACATACCTGCGTTTTTCCCTAGCATCTGCGTGCCGCTACACGATTAGTTGTTTTTCGCTTATGTTCTTCTTTTATTATCCTCCATATTTGTGATTTTGACTTAAGTTGTTTTCCACGGATGAGGTTAAAGCATGGGGCTTAGTGGGAGAAGGAACTACTCAGTCCCCATCTCGCTTTATTAAAAGCATTTATGCCTGTACACTGGATTAAGACAAGAATAGCAATGGGAAAGGAAGCTTTTAATAAGAAGAGAAATGTGTTATGCAGCGGTATGAACCGAGAACTGAGCAAGAGACTGGTGAAATGTTGTGGGTGGAGTGCTATGTTGAGTGGATGCGGAACGTGGACCTTGGGAAGAAGAGAGAAGGATAGAATCAATGCTTTTGAAATGTGGGTGTGGAGGAGACTTGAGAGAGTGAAATGGGTGGATAGAATAAGGAATGAGGAGGTGCTGGGAAGAGTTAGAGAGGAAAGAACTAACCAGAATAGAAAGGGAAAACAATACAGAATAGAAAGGGAAGCTGGATCGGACATATTTTAATAGGAAAGGGGATTTTAAATACAGCAGTCGAGGGAACTGTGGAGGGAGAAAAGAGAAGAGAAAGGAGTGGGCCGAAAATGACAGACGAAGTGGAGAGAGAAGAAAGTTGCAAGGAAACCAAGGAAGGGGCGTCTATTAATTACGTGAGGCGTTTAGGGGGGGGCAGGGGGTCGAGCCGAAGCTCACCCAATTTCACGTGGGGGAGAGTGGGGGTCTCGGCAAATATCACGTAATTTTTTTCCGCAAGAAACAGTGTAAAATTGCGAGAAAACCGGGTTAAGTTATGTAAAACATGTTTCTCCACTAAAATGGCTAAATCCTACACAATAATATTTATCGCGGTTATGCGAACGCCACAAAGTTATGCGAACGCCGTCATCAGCATGCCCTATGACCTCTATTGCCCAAGTATATGTGATGATCTAGAAAAGAGATTCTGCAGTACATGCGGTATCTACCTTTTCATCCATCACAAGAGCTGCCGAGCACCGGCGTGCGGTCCACAGTGCACCAGCTGCACCAGCGCGCAAAGTGCGACCCTCACGGATTGTCACACGTCGAGCTACTGAGCTACTGTGTGCCAGCGACAACGGTTTAGAGTGGCTAAATCAGAGCGAAGTTGAAAGATCAGATGATTTTACTGAAAATCACATGCACATGTTGGTTCCAGTAATCACTCTTGAGACCACGCATGAGTCCCCGTGGACCGAATTAGAATGAGTATTCTTTTACGAATTTTAGTAGTTCCTATTTAAGTATTTAATTGTTCGATTTTCTCACTGTGATTCTAGACTACGTTCTTAGTAGTCTTAAATACTAGTCTTAAATAAAAATAATTAAGCAAATTATGTTTTTTCAATAAACCCAACGCAACCAAGCACAGATTAACGTATTTACACTCAAAATATACATTTTGAAAAATCTCACGTGAGATTAGGGGGAGGGGGTGGGGGTCGAGACAAATCTCACGACATCTCACCTAGGGGCGAAAGGGGGGGTCGAAAAATTGCCAAAATTGCCTCACGTAATTAATGGACGCCCCCGAAGAGGATGAATTGGAGACAGCTTTGGTTTTTGGGACCTGCCTGTTGGCAGAATACCAGTTGATGATCATGACCCTGGAGAAAGAGCCGCTAGAAACTCGATGGCTTCACTGTAGGCTTAGATCACTTGAAAAATTCGAATCAAGTGATTTTCAGAATGACACAGGATATTATTTTACATCATACTATGTATCTAGGACTAATAGCAGCGACATAAAATAGGAGATACATTGCTGAACTGATAGGTGTACGCAAGGGATCCTTCTTCCTACGCACTATTAGTGATCGTAAAAATAAACAGTGTGTCGCTAACATAAGACACATTGTTAAAATTCACTTCACCTTTCTCCTCCCCATTGAGGTAGATGTAGAGGTCGGTTGCTATAGTGGCCAATGCTGAAAGCTGTAAAGTGGGCGTTGCCTGTCCGCCATGTTTGTTAAGAGCGATTTTCTCTTTGCGCACATGGGCTGACGCGCTAATTTATCTAATGTACGTTGTTTTCCCACGATAACTTACTAGAAATCTGCATAAATTTACTTGTTTAACATGGATTCTCTTTATATATCTCTCTCTTTACCCGAGGGTCGCGGGTTCGAGTCCCGCCTGGGTAAAATATTTTCTGCCCAGGACATGGGTGTTTGTGTCTCGTACGTTGTTACTGTTATTCACCCGACGTAAACTGGCCCATTGTGCTGTATTCGGGGTAGTAAAGATGAATAAATAAATGAATAAATAAATAAATATATATTTTTTTATTTACATTAATAGTAATCCGCATGGCCGGTGAAAACTAAGCTAAAATCGAGTAGAGCTCTTAAGCGCAAAGTAGCCAATATGTGTTTCAAGAGTTTGTAACATTCACTTTATTTGTCACATAATATTTCTAAATAAATTACAACACTCGTTTTACTTCATAGATCTTTTCGCTTATTACACTTACTAAGAAAAACTTTATGGAACACTCACTCAAAACGTCTTTCGCCCCCATACTCTTGACCGTCTCCCTCTCTCTTCTTTATTTATCTTTTTCCCGCGTCCCTGGTTACCCATTGTTGGGCCACGGGTCACACCTTCAATTCACTTATAAACAACTAATAAATTACTTTACTAACAAATAACCAATGAATCACCTTACAGCATAGTCGTTATGCTACAAGTTACTTGCCTTTAATTTCGGACAGATGGCAGATATTCTTGCATTACATCCGCTAATTCGTCCACTTCGTTTGTTGTTAAAAGGAATGTGAGAAAAGATCAGGGAGAACCAATATGGATGTTATTTCTGCTGTATGGCGTAATGCCCTCTCAATCTATGTCAATGGTGTTCTCCCATTCATTTCTCCTAAAGGTCGCTTTACACGGTACATTTTATTGCACAAACGAATGTATCATAGATTGTGCAAGAAAATGAATGAAATTAGAGCAGGTTCTATTTCCCATTCAATCGTTCAGACTATCGTACAATTTGCCGCTTTACAAGGTACAATTTTCTTCATGAAAGAGTACGTGCATTCGTTTGTACACTAAAATGTACCGTGTATAGCCACATTAACACCTCCCGCGGGGCATGTTGCTGATGTAGATGTGAATTGCTGAGAAAATCTCAGGTGGTGTCACAGCTCAGTATATCGAGCACTCAATTGACCAGAATTTTTGGAATCAAATCCATGTTATTTCTTTGGATAACCCCTCCCCGAAAATCCTTGTGTTAGGAATTTCTGCCGCCCCCAGAAGTTCGTGGGTAACCGTAGTTGGCACAGGTGAATGGTGCCTCTTCACTACCCTCGAAAAAGGAAATCAAAAATTTTTTTCGATCAAATTTTAAGCCATTCATTCTCCGTTGGAGGGTAAGTCAGGGTGGGAATAATCGCGTGTAGAAAATCAAGCGACTGCTCCACACTATCGGCTTATTTCAATCGGGTGGATTTATGCGCCAGTCGGCAATCCTGTTATTAATGCCACAACCGCAAATTCTGATCAAGAGCAGCTGAAGATAACTACGCGGGTTGTTGTGTGAGAAATGCGATCTATATGAGACGGTGTGGAAGGTGGGTCGTAGCCTTGCGTCTTGCCCTGAGTGAAAATGATTTGTTTTTCTGCGCTCGAAGCAGTTACGACATGCCAGATCTTTATGCCATCCGCTTATTATTTTATCTGCCAGGGGCTGTGCGATGTTTTCGAGCGTCTGCAGAAATCTTTCGTGCTATCAATTTGAAAATTGAGCTCTTATTTAGATGAATGATCTTCGATTTTCCCGGAGTAGGTATCTGCTGGATAAGTGTGTCTCGGGTATTCCACCGGGTAAGCAGGTCCATGTCTCCCGACGTTTCGGAGTTCTCCATCCTGGGGGGTTTTGAATGCCGTTTTCTCCATTATTTAGATATTTTTAGGACTCTTTTTATTTTACCCGATAAAATTCAGATCTATGGTGGTCCACTTTTCAGTTAACATAGTTGAGTTAGAATGGATAAGAGTGAAAACCTAGTGCAAAACTCGGAAAATAAATTCTAGAAATTTTTGGAAGAATTCCATAGGAGTTATAGTCGAGCTTGTCTCGAAAATCAGTAGTCATCAATCCTATCGCATTTCAGTGACCGAATGGATTACTAGTGACGCATGAGTGGACTTTAGCTTATTGGGATCCCTCTTCATTAGGTATCGTAGGGATTCAGCCATCTGCATTTACGCCTTCTGAAAAATTTTGTCGCGAGCTCACGAAAATTTATTTCCAGTTTTGAGCATTGCACTGCTGCTCCATGCAGTTCACTCACTACATGGATTACGGAGCCTCATTTCAATATTTCTTGCTGGGTTTCAAAGCACATCTACGTGATGTCTTTGATTATCATATGACAAGACTCTAGTAAAAAAATGGAACGAAAAACTAAATGTTGTTGCTTTTAATACTTAAATTGTTGCTTTATTTTTATTTAATAAACGTTTTGCTTGATGATTTCATAAAATTCCGTAGAATAAGTTGACCTTGATCAAGATTCAAACGTCGGGTCTCGGGAATGGAGAGCCAACGAGTATTCCACCACGATCCCCAGTATTTCTAATTTTTTACTATTATTAAGTGAAATATTTTTGCTTATTAACGGCAATTTGAGCTTATTTCAGTGTGTGTAACATAAGATCATCCTTTTATTGGAACTTTCCGTTTTAAGTGTTGAGGCTATCGTTCACGACGTGCGCAGGTGAAATGTATTGTTCGGAATTCGTTCGAAATAAGTATTGAATGACGTAAGATTTTTTCGCAGATTAATTAAAAACTTAGTAATAAGGATTTTTAACGCCTTTCGCCAACTCTACAACCACGGAGTGTAGAGAATATCCGTGCCTGCTACTATAAATACTATTAGGAGTCTTAATGGAATTCTTGCTTGCTAACACAGATAATAGAAATTCTATATAGAGCGGGATTGCTACGATCACGGATGCCATTATCGACGTTCTTTTGTTGTTTACCGTACTTGGCTCCCAGTAGATCTTGAAGTACGCCTCTGCGCAACCCGCGCAACCTAGCTATGTATTTTAATTGGAGAGAGTATCTTTTGCTGCGTCATGATTTGGCTGTATTCGCCTTAAATTGCCGGTCAGAGCTGTAAATTAAATGCAGAGCCACTAATTATGTTTTACTGGGTTGCTTTCTTGTATTTCCAGCAACCAATCTGTGCGTCTCTCTAGATAACGTAATTATTTTCCTCAATATGCGCCGTTATTAATGACATTTCAACACAAAATTACCTGCTGTGACGATGTTTAGTTGCTTCATTAGTCTTACCATACAATGCCGGAGAACAGAGAGCAAGGACTAATGAGTCGTTTCGCCGTTAATCGTTTTTATCCCCCATCTCCGCCAAGCAACCTTGCCGGTTGCCATGGCAAAGGGCACGTAATGCAAATAATTTATTTCGTGTTCTCTTGTTTTTGAAAATCGTGGACCACGAATGACGGCATTTTGGGTAATTCATAAATAATTTTTCTAGCTGCCTTTAATGTGTGTTGATGGTTTTTAAAACGGGTTATTTTTGCGAAGATGTTATAGTTAAGATTTAAATGAGTTTTTTTAATCCAGCTGTTCTTCTTTAGTTTTTGAACGCACAATTTACACCCAAGGGATTGGTGCTTTTAAATTGTCACCTTGTTTCTTACACAGGACCTAGTATTTTTATGTATTAATCGAAAGGTAATTTTATATGCTGCGTAAAATGTGCAGAAACTGCTGTTCCTAACCCATTCATAACGTTTTCTTGTAAAGAATATTGTGAGTTTGTGGAAAAACGTAAAAAAATGAGCAAATTAAGTTGGTCAAAAATAATATATTCCTCCGATGCGACTGGAAATAACATGACTAGTAATTGCTTCTAACCTAATTCTCTTCTATATTTGTGGAATATGTAGATTTTTTACTAGTTTAATATTTTTCCTATCTTTGCAGAAATGTATTCTTTCTGTTTATCATATTTCCCTTATTTTTCATGATCTACCCATTTCATTGTAATGACAGCTAGACACTTATTCCTTGGCAAGCTAACAAAATCTATGTGTTCAGAGTAGTGGTTTTTGGTCATGATGAGATAAATATTTTAAAAATTCTCTTGATGACATTTTAGGCTGGAGATAATTTCTTTGAGCCATTTCTTTGTATTGACATTCTGGTGAACGTATTTAAAATTAACCCATGAGTAATTAAGCTTTATATGCTTCTTTATGCTCGTGAAATGCATATGTGTACATATGAGTGAGCTGTGGTGGGTTGAAGTACCTCTAAAGCTGAAGAATTCTTATATTTTTTGAAAAATCAGGTTCATGCTTTAAGCCTTAAAAAATTTGTAGCTAGTTTAAAATTAAAGATAAGTTACTTTTGTGAGTGTGTGAATGCATTAATTTTTAATGCTCTTCTTATTTCTAATGTCTGAATTGCAGTTATCAATTAAATTGTGTTCTTTCTTTCCGCAGTTCCAGATGCTGGCAAGAAGAAGCCACTGAAATGCCACACCAATGATTCCCTGTTTCTCAAAGCTTTGGAAGGTTTCTTGATGGTGGTCTCTGGTGATGGGGAGTTGGTGTTCCTCTCAGAAAATGTTAACCAATATCTGGGATTGACTCAGGTGTGCTTCTCGATATTTTCATATAATTAATTAATTACATTTGATTACATTACCTTTCTTTATCAAGACCATATTTAGGTATCATAGTGGTTTGCTTCTTGGGTGTAATTTTGTATTTTGATTTTTCATCCTTTAAAACACTGAATTCTTTCTGAAAAATTGCCTCAAGGTTATTGAAAGTAATCATTTAAATATATTTTTAATCTTCACCATTACACATTTGCACTCAGATATATTTTCAAATTGTGTTTGGGAAGCCTGTCTGTCTGGGAATTATGATGTTTAATGGCTTTTGTCCATTTTGAATGGAAAAAATACTGTAGGTAAATCAAATTGCATTGTGCATGTGAGAACTCAGCAGATTTTGACTAGAAAGACACCAGATGATCAGAAATTGTCATAATCGGCCAGTGAACTTAAATTTCACTGTGAGAATTGAAAATGGAACCAATTCTGCTAAAGTTAATAAATTGTTGATCCCCAAAAACTTGGAAGAGCAACCTTTTTCTTTAGGTTCAAAGCAAAATGGTTAGGAATCCTGTCAAGGAATTTGTAATCCAAATAATTTGTAAAAATATTAAAGGACTTTTTTGTGGAAATACTCTCATATACTGATCATAAATTTTTAAGGTAGTAGGATACCATTAGCTCTACCTCATTTCCATCATTTACCTCTATGATGTGTCATTTTGAAATAAATGAAGTTCATTTTATGGAGAAATTGAGAATTATGGTAATCATTTTTTATATGTAATTTCCATGAGGTAAAGGATGTGTGACAAAGTATATTACTTTCAGTGTTTTTGTGTAAGACAAATTTGAATAGCTTATTTCTGAAAGCAAAGATATCTTCTCCTTGCCATGTAATTTTTATTACTCGAACGTAGTTACTTCCACAGTATATTAAAGAATGTACTACCAGTTTTGGCAGTTATGCTATCCTCAGGTACAGTGTATACCTTGTGATGGAGTAACTGCCAAAATCTGTTGTAAAGTCTTTAGTAGCTGTGGAAATAAATTTGTCTTATTTGTTTTTTAAATAATACATTGTCGACGTTCCACCTTGTAAGACCATCAATATTTGAATTTTTGTCTATGCTAGGATATATGTTTATTGCTGATGATTAATTTAATGATGTACTGTCAAAATTTTGTGTATATACAATGATATTTAATTAGTATAATGCAATTTGTAAGTGTTGGTCAGTTAATACTTTGTTTAGAGGCCAGTGGAATATAAAAATATTAAAGGACTTTTTTGTGGAAATACTCTCATATACTGATCATAAATTTTTAAGGTAGTAGGATACCATTAGCTCTACCTCATTTCCATCATTTACCTCTATGATGTGTCATTTTGAAATAAATGAAGTTCATTTTATGGAGAAATTGAGAATTATGGTAATCATTTTTTATATGTAATTTCCATGAGGTAAAGGATGTGTGACAAAGTATATTACTTTCAGTGTTTTTGTGTAAGACAAATTTGAATAGCTTATTTCTGAAAGCAAAGATATCTTCTCCTTGCCATGTAATTTTTATTACTCGAACGTAGTTACTTCCACAGTATATTAAAGAATGTACTACCAGTTTTGGCAGTTATGCTATCCTCAGGTACAGTGTATACCTTGTGATGGAGTAACTGCCAAAATCTGTTGTAAAGTCTTTAGTAGCTGTGGAAATAAATTTGTCTTATTTGTTTTTTAAATAATACATTGTCGACGTTCCACCTTGTAAGACCATCAATATTTGAATTTTTGTCTATGCTAGGATATATGTTTATTGCTGATGATTAATTTAATGATGTACTGTCAAAATTTTGTGTATATACAATGATATTTAATTAGTATAATGCAATTTGTAAGTGTTGGTCAGTTAATACTTTGTTTAGAGGCCAGTGGAATATAAAAATATGATTTGAGTGTTGCTAACTTAATTAACTAGTTTAATTTTTCCCTTACATAGTAGTGGTGAATGGAATTTATACTTCTTTTGTGAGAAGGGATTCACTTTTTTGGGAGCACTATCATTATGTTAAAACTCATTTTTATACCCTCATTATCACCAACAGCAGTCATTATATCAGAGCTTGGTTTGCTGGAATTCTCCACCTAGCTCAGAAAACCATAAAGGAAATGGTTCCAGGCTTGACTTTGTGGAGGTTATTCATTGTAAGTTAAATAAAACTTTGTATACTCCACTATAGATTTATTAACACGACCCGGTCACATACAATGACTGATTTTGTATTTGCACCTGAAGATGACACGAAGTGTCGCAACCCGGGAGTGTGACTTTATGTAATTGATTTTGTATTTGCACCTGAAGATGACACGAAGTGTCGCAACCCGGGAGTGTGACTTTATGTAATTGATTTTGTATTTGCACCTGAAGATGACACGAAGTGTCGAAACCCGGGTCGAGTTAATAAACCTATAGTGGAGTATACAAAGTTTTATTTAATTTACTCAGAAAACAATGTTATTATTCTTTAGGTTGATGAAAATCAAGATGATACTGTGCATTCAATAAATGTTGATTTCCTAACTTCCTCTTTCTCTCTGTGATTGAAGCCCAATTGCATATTTTTCTGAGGTCACCCCTCATTGGGTCTTCTTAAGATCTCAAATTTGGGCGTATAAACTATGTCAAAATTTGTTTACTACTGTAGAAAAGTATGATTAATTTTACATGCTAAAATATGTTTATCTTTCATCCCAGATTGATTTGATGGGGCACAGCATTTATGATTATTCTCACCCGTGTGATCATGAAGAAATAACTGAGATCCTGTCTACTAAATCTGTTACACTGCCATCAGTCCCAAGATCGTTTTTCATCCGGTTAAAGTGCACGTTGACCAGCAAAGGAAGAAATGTGAATGTTAAGTCTGCTTCATACAAGGTAACTGGTTTTTTAAGTATACTTGGGCATGTCTGTGTATAAATTCGTAAAACTCAAGAGGATTGATAGGGAACTAGCAATGGATTAAAAGAATATGTAACAGTAATGATGCTAATTTTTTTCATGGGAGTTATACACTGTCTAATTTTAATATCAATGGTGTGTTTTAGCTTGAATATTCTTTTCTATGATTTAAATTTATTACATTACTAGTTCTGTCAGCTCTGGTGGCAACATGGTTAAGGCCTCGCCTGCCAGTATTAGGTTTGTGGGTGCTTTTTTACGACTCAGGACTGGGATGTTTGTGTTTTGTTGTTGTTGTTCTTGATGCACCTCATGTGTTTTTTTTGGAGTAGGACAAATAAATTATTAGACATGAAGAAATCGTGGAGTGAGTTCCTTTCTTACACTAATTGCTAATGATTCTATTAATCTTGATGCTCCAGGAGCCTCATTTTGAACAGATTTTATGGGGGGTAGAATCCTGAATAGCCAATTGAAGTATAAAATATTTGATTAGCTGAGATCTTTAGGATACATATGTAATTGCTAGTTGCCTTTTCAACTCACAGATTTTCTTTGAGTGAAGGATAACCCTCGGCATTATTCCACACAATATTTATATTTTGAAAACCAGTTGTGACATCATACATCATCATCAGTGTTACAACTATAAGGTATCAGATATTATGTGTAATGCCAAGATTGGAGGGTGAATGTTAGAATAAGAGTGCTATAAATGTATAATGTGTGGAGTATTAAACCTCAAAATGCCATCATCAAGCATCAAGTTCTGCACTTTCCTTATTTTAATGTTGAATTTTCCCTTATTTTCTCATTGTATTTATGAAAAAAACTTTTCCATCTGTATAAGCATCCCCAATTGATACTTTTTGTCAGAAATTTATGGCCTTGGTAGTATGGTGAGCAAAAAACTTGATCATCTCCCACTATGCAAAGACTGAAATTCTCATGCAAGATTTTTTCCGTATTAATGGAATAGATCAGGGTTGAGAAAATAATGACTCTCAAATGGTGCACTCACAGGGTAAAATATATTCCTTTCTCTATTTTAGTTGTCTTGACTTGCCTCAACGTCATGCATTTGTCATACCCGGAGAACTTTCAAGAATAATATGAGCAAGAGATGGAAATTATGATGTTGTAAAAATAATGGGTAGAATAAGAATATAGTGCCTAGTATTAACTGTATTACAAAATACTGCTTTAATTATTGAATCGTATTGCCATTCTATTCAGCTCATTTACAAACAACTGTATTATTCAATGATCTCCCGGCATTTAGAACTCCTAAGCATCGTGTAACTACTTGCACTCCTCCTTTATGATTACTATGTTAATGTCTACCACATGCAAATTGTGTTATATCTAAAAAATAAGCATTGAATGCTTGGGGAATCCATGATGGTATGTGTTAAATACCATGTCCATTTAGTCATTTGTTCATGTACAGAAGAGGAAGTAATGTTCTGTATAGGGGTTGAGGTTATTACGACTTGGCAAGGCCACTGAATATTAAAATCCCCCCTAGGAAGGCAACAATCACCCATGATTATGCTTGTTGCTCAGCAATCATGTTTTTGCCCTAAATGATAATATCTGTACACTATCATGTGTAGAAAGAAACAGTCACATTCCATATTATAGGTTATCATGTTAATGTCTTATTCGGCTGCTCCGTTTCCTGCTTCTTTCATGTGGAATTCCTGTCAAGATGTGTGGGAATTTTGTTTTGTTATTACATGCATAAAAATGACTTTATGTCTTACCCAAGGGTGCCCGGTATTTACATAATTGCTCCAATTCCTTTAGACCTAAAATTCTCTGCTGTACTTTGAAGAAGCTGTTTCTAAAAATAAATCCTTTTGTTGAAGAGATGTTGCAACCACTGAGGATTGCTTTGAGATCTCTGATATAGATTCAGTGAACATATGAAAAAACTAATTCTCTTTGGACAAGTATCGAATGTGAATTTTTCTCTGGTGAAGCATAGGGTCAGGTCCTCCATCTCTGCTGATGATTCAGTGTGTGTCTCATCATTTTCTGGGCTGTGATGGTGGAATTGATCTGGTGTTTAACCCTAAAAAAATCCTCTCTAAAGCTATTTGTCATTAAGTATTTGGATACGGCCCTTGATTTTCTTGCTAATAAGCTCTAAATTTATAAATGATGGTGATTTGATTTTTTGGTAGCTTAATGCCTAATTCTCACATGCTCAGGGATCTGTATGGAATTCTTTCCATACCATGTAGAAGTAAAAATGATATGTATGATTTAACACTTTCCCGGCGAATAACATTATTGTACATTTCCATTCCGTTACCCATTCTCAAGGCTACGAGACGAGTCAGAACCCGAAACGTCGGCTGCCTATGACTATCTTACCCGGTGGCGAGCCCGAGAAATGTACAAAAATGATATGTATAAGTAACCTAATGGCATTTGTCAGTTAAGTTAGCACTCGGTTATGTAGCTGCTTTGAGGAAGGAAACTAATTCTTCCAAGGTGATTCTGAGAGTTTACATCAAAATCTTACAGGAAAATATAACTCATATAGTAATATAGTCACCTAAACCATCCATTTGATGTAAAATATTTTCTTTTGAGATCATGTTTTATAATTTTAACTCATAAAATTTCATTTTATCTAAATTAATTCCTGTTTTATTTTGGTGTCACTATTGAAGTAACCCTTGTAGGCATTTTAAGCCCTGGAGCATCAAAGAAAAATGTTGGGCCTTAATATGGATATGGAGTTGATTTTAAAATGTGATTTTTACCAAGTGATGAATAATAGTTGTAAACCTTATCGAAAGAAGGGTCCCTCTTTCTGTCTCCACTATAATCGTATGTCAACTGCCTCAGTTTCAGATTTGTATAAAATTCATCTCAGTTTTCCTCCATTAAAATCATTCTAAGTTATTACTCATCCCTGGAAATAGAATTTTGGTGGTTGATAACACCAGTGATATATAATGTTATTCTTCCTTATGGCATCATTGATTTCCTGATGTGAGAACATAAAAAGACCCATTGTTGAAGTACATTAGAGACAGTTTAGTATTGTTAGGAGCTCAGAGGTATATGTTCCATTTTAAAACAGTCTTTACCTTATTGATGATTAATTTAGCCTAATATTTTTGTGACAATCACTCCATAATTATGTTTTAATAATATATGGATCTTGTAACATTTATAGTTGTTTTTTTCTTGGATACATACATATTGGAGGAATTCTTGCACAGGATCTTGATCTTTTATGAGCTTGCATGCTAGACTACTGATGTGTTGGATAATCGTTTTAGGATAAATATCTAAGTTTCTCTCGAATTTGTGATGTGAGTATCATGAAATAAATTTTGGTGTATTTTTGTTTGTTACCTCTATTGATTAATTAGCCCCTGGACCAAGATGATTCTCCCTATATTATATGTTCATGTTTCAGGTTGGTTACTGGCAAACACATGGGGTTTATTTTTGAAAGAAAATTGAGGTATCCTCTATTCTCATATTACATACTTATTATGAGCTTTATTGTCCTTACCAATATATAAAAATGTAATGGTGTCTTTCTCTTTCTCCATCATGCAAGAACTACTAAACTGATTGAGCTGAAATTTGGCATGTAGATAGAAAATATATCTGGTTGTAACATAAGCTATATTAAAAAGCCCTCAGGGCCCCAAAAGGCTCCCTGGTAGTCTTTGCTAAGTGTTGGGTCATGTGCGTTTCATTTTTTTGCTTTTTAAAAGTAGTTTCACTCAAGATAGAGTGTTAGGATTTTTTTATCAGATGGCTGAATAAATGAAGTTTCTGATACTCTCAATCGATTTTCTTTATGCTTCATATTTGTCTGAAATCATGTTTTTAGCCAAATAAATCTAACATATGTCTCTGAAATACACAATAGTATATGTCCTTGACTACCAGAGATTTGATTTTCAAAGGATATTCACGCCTCTAGCATTTAAATATGTATCACGTTTTCCTGCAGGCCCGTGATGCCACCTAGAAAGATAATCTATATAATAAGGGCCCATAGTCCCAAGGACCCTATGATAGATTGCTTCGGGGAGTAATCGATGAATTCAGTGCATATTTAAAACAAGTATACTCTTCAATGTCTATTCTCAAAGTAGCTCTCATAGGGGCACTGTATGTGTATGAGAGAATACTCTCGTAGTAAACGATACACATAAAGGAATTAAATAGACTACTCATGAAATTAAATGTGCTAGAATACTTCCATGCAGCAAATAGTAATGGTAATAATGCCTCTCTTGGTATGGCAAACACGACATTGTTTATTATCATTAAATAGTCTTATAAAATAAGTTCAATGTTTTTCACACACATTATATTTCAATGATTACCTTTCACTAGTTGCTTATAAAAGTATGAAATAATTTCTCTAGGTTATCCACTGCCTGGGTCACTTACTCTCTGGCTGCCGTAAGGTGAATGATAAGGAGAAGCAAAATGGTCATGGTCCTCAGCAGCCTTGCCTTGTGGCGATTGGGGAGCCCATCCCACATCCATCTAATATTGAGATTCCTCTGGGCAAACAGACCTTCCTGAGCAAGCATAGCCTGGACATGAAGTTCACATATGCTGATGAAAGGTAATGTGCCTATATTTTATGTGGCTTATTCACATTTTCCTCTTTTAAACCCTTATTAGGATCCCTTTCATTTCTTAGTGCTTCCTTCATTTATCTCCCTTGTAAACAGAATTAATTTGTTTCCAACTTTCCTGTTATATCCATAGACATTTGTGTGTGTGATGATATTTAATATTTGACAAAATTTGCCCAATCGTATGATATTTGTCATTAGGTGAACAAATGCACATTTGAACAAATAAATAATCTACTGCATTTAACTAATCCATCAGCAAATCATGGCCATCTAATCCAACCTGGTGCACTAAATATGAAAGTCATGTGAATAACACCAATCCAAATTAAGTGTCTGTATTCTACCAATGCAGCGGAGCTCTAATGTTTCAGCTTATGCAGTGCTTCTTTTGGCCAAAATGCCACATCAATCTTTTTACTGAATCTTCTTATCTAGTTGCTGTTCTTTATTTACGTACTCCACAATATCACTAGCTGGAATCAAATAATGGGTTATATGATAGCCTATATGATTCTTAAATGTAAAATGTTTTTCCAGTCTGTTATCATCAGCCATCTTTATTACCAATCATCAATACGAAGAATCGGTTGTCACAATTCTCACCTCCATCTCCTATTTGCTAATCAGTCCTTTGTAACTCAGCATTTTAATGTCCCTCAGCATTTGTAAGACGTTGCCTTTGAAGACGAGTATAAGAATTGGTTGCAGTGGTTTGGGATGTGGTTGTGGAAGAAGATGGAGACGTTGCAGAAGTCTGGAAGGAAGACAAATGAGAAATTGCTGAAAAGGTGGATGAGAAAGTTAAACTTGTGGATGAGATTTGAAGGGGACAAAGTAGGTGGTTTTAAGGCTTAATGAGGGGTTGATTAAAACTTGATAGAGGAGAGGATGTTGGGTAAGCAGGGAAGAAGTAGAAAAGCTTTAATATACAAGATGAAAAAAGATTGGATATATGCAGAGATAATTTTATATCCTCTCTTCCTTTGTTTTATTATTTTTAGAAGCATTCCCAAGCCTTATTATCCATCAGGTCATTTTTAGGTTGGATGTTGATTTGAATGAAGTTGGTGCTTAAAGGAGAATTGAGTTCTGGTAAATGGTCATAGGAAACAGCAAAAACTGTGTCAAAGGTACAATGTAAAATAAGTAAAGTGAAGAAAATTTCTTTTTTAACATTTGGTGGTGTTTATAACAGTGTTGTCATGGTGGTGTTTTGAAATTTAGTTTTTACTGCTTAAACCAGTGGTATACATATTTTATAGTAAAGAATTAAAAAAATGTGTTACTTATTCTGGACTATGAAAATAAATTGTATCTAGTGGTTACTTCATTGCTGGGATGTAATAATAAATTGAAGCTTAATTACTTTAAACTGCTCTCCAGTTAAACGATTTTTCCTCCCTCATTTGAAAAATACATATAAACTTGTGAAGACAAATAGTATGCTATTTTTTGAGTTTAAGAATTGTAGTTTTATCTTTATTGCTGGAAATAAAGAGACTGAAGTTGAAATAACTTTAACTGTTATCTTATTAAGCCAATGTTCCTCAACCATTTTAAAAAATATTAACTAAATGTTGATGTACTATATGCTAGTGCTCTGTGATTATTTTAGCATTTTTATTCCAACTCTTATGTTCTAAAGCTGTGTTCTCCTTTGTGCTGGAAGTTATTGAGGTGGTGATACTTGTGAATAATGTGTTTCACTTATCCCAATTCAAGTATACTTCCTTACCCTCAAACACTGATTATCCTCCAACTTCATTTCCTTTTTATAGCTGTAGTTTCTCACTGATATTAGCATCCAGCGTTGCATCCATTTGTAAGTCTAATTATGAAATTTATCTGTTTGTTTTTAATGATGCTGAATAAAAACATCCCTTGCTGATGAAAAACATCACTTGTTGCTGGTTTTTAGTTATGATGGGTCTTCAGTAGGGTGTCCCTTATTTTCCGACTTCAAAAATTTTGAGCTCTCACTCCCCAATTTTGTTACAACGTATCTAAAATGTGTCTACATGAAATTTTATTGAAATCAAAGCATTCTAACCTGTGCCGAATTGAGCACAAAGTCGCGAGAAAAAACGCCCTTACAGGCCGCGCTGAATAGCCGGTAGTTCTTCACTAGTTTTCAAGTGTTGCACTTGTGTTACTAGATAGCGTCTCGAACATGTCACATGAGTTACGGAGTGCTAAAGAACATGTGTTTTCAATAGGTGACATACAACATCAAATAACTGGATGCAAATTGCCATCTAATAGACAAGTGCTGGCAGTTTTATTTTATTATTTATGGGAGATAAAACTAACTATAAAGGAAAGTGCTAATCTTGTGGTTTGTGAGTTCATAATATTCTGGGAAAAGGCCAGAATTCCAACCAGAGCAGTACATCATTATTCACAGAAGGTAATTGAATTGCATTTAGAATGGAGAAAGCTACAAAAGGATGGCAAAAAGAATGAAGATTTTTTATAAGCGACGGAAGGAGGCATTCTGGCAAAAATTGGACAACCTGTTCAATATTGCTCATGCCAATACTCTGCAGACCGTCAAGTTGGAAGAAGATAGGCTGTTTTTATTATGCTAGAGAGAGCCAGGGTGTATCGGCCACCTTGCTGGAGTTGACCGCCAGCTTGCTGACAAAGAAGAAAGGGCGGAACGAAGAAAATGTGAGGGAGAGAAAAGGCGAGAGAAAAACCAGTATGCCACGAATTTGCCTACTACTTCGCATCTGTGTGTATCGTCTGAGTGTTCAGATGAAAATATTACAAGCTTTGGTGACATAAGTGACGAGGATCTAGTAATTACAACTTCAAAGGGCAAGAACACATCAATGAAAATTGCTGTTAAGAGGGGTAGGAAAGATATCATTACCCCAAAGTTAGTCGCTGCTTTTGACAGATGCCAGCTAAGTGTAAGAGATACTGTGTTCATTCTTCAGGCGACTGCAGAGGCACTTGGTCACAACACTGAAGAGCTGCCTATAAATAAGTCATATATTCACCGTATAAGGCAGAAGACGAGGAGGGAACGCTATGAAGCATTTAAAGCTAATTTCAAGAATAATATTCCGGAAATTCTTTCTGTGCACTGGGATGGTAAACTGTTACCAGCGTTAAATGTAAGAGATCACAAAGAAGAAAGACTCTCCATTGTCGTTGCATTTGGTAGCAATGAGCTGCTGATTGGTGTCCCAAAATTAGAGAATGCATTGGGTAGAGAGCAAGCAAACGCTGTTTGGAACGCGCTTACCTTTTGGGGTATAGAAAAAATGCACAAATTCTTTGCTGCAACACGACTTCCTCAAACACTGGCCGCTTTAATGGGGCTTGCGTTCTCCTTGAACAGAAACTCGATAGGGGGTTATTATTTTTCCCTTGCCGTCATCACATTTATGAATTAATTTTACGAAGTGTATTTGAGTGTAAAATTCATGATATATTCAGTAGCCCGGATATACCCCACTCCAAGCATTTGTGGAAAAACTGGGACGGAATCAATGCCAACATTTTTCAAAATTGTAGGAAGGATGAGATGGAAGAAATGTTTTTCAGTGAATCAAAAATTAAGGAACTTATTGACTCTTATGAATCGGAATTGAAAAACAAATTCTAAGAGGCGATTACTGTGATCTCATAGAGCTTTCAGTGATATTTTTGGGAGGAGACTGAAAATAAACTAAAAATATGTCCTCCTGGGGCAATATCAAGCTCGATGGATGGCAAGAGTAATGTATTCTATAAACAAGGATATAATTTCGGAAATATACCGTGGTACTTTCAGATGAAATAAATAGGTGAAGCAAGGAAAATTACTAGTGGAGTGAAGATTATTCTTTATTAATGTTATTCTTTTTAATTACCATTATATTGAGTGCCATTCACGCAAGGAAACGATATCAGAAAACGTAAAGTATGACAGAGGTGTATTTGCGCACTTAAAGATGGTTACGAGTGTCATTCAGGAATGCTAATCAACATTGGTAGTTAACCAATACCTCGGATTTAGTGCCAAAAATGATTCCTAACAAGCTATAAGCTCTAAATGACTCTAATGAAAGAGTAATTGAAGGATTGGTAGAGACTTTTCATATTAGATAAGAAACAAAACAGTTTGCGTCGTGCTATGTCCAAAAATATCTTTAAATATCCATTTTTCCGGAGGAAAGCATCGAAAAATAAGTATCCGCTAGTAAGCTGGTACCAAATATTTGCTTTATAAATCATAAATGCATTCTATTCTAACAGAAACTGAGATAAAATTTATGAATCAGTTACTTTTACTCTAATTTTCACTGAAAAAATCCTATCATTCCCAGTTTTTCATTGAAATTCCCATTTACATTTGAATTTCAATTAGGCATGGGTTTACGACATCATAATGAGATAAAATTTTGTTTTTGAGTTGATATGATCTAAAGGAAACAATTGAGGGGGTGAGAGCTAAGGTTTTTGCAAAATATTTTTTTTGCCCATATAAGGGACACCCTAGTCTTCATACTTAATAATGGTAGAATAGCTTTATGTAGAAGTGATAAAAATATTAAGGCTGACTCACTACATTTACCATACCGAGCTGAACAGGCCAAATCAATCTGAGTTTGATTGGTAAACATTGTGATTCTTCAATGCCTCGGAATGTAACCCATGAGTTTGTCTCTTCCATTTTTCTGAGTTATCATTTCTCCTTCAACTCTTCATGGAACTTCCCCATTGTTAATTCTCTCCTTCCATTTCATCTTCGTCATTCTTCTATAACCCCTCATTTCCATTACTTCCAATGATCTATGTTCTGCTGCTGTAGCTTCTCTTCAAAATAAGAGCATTCTCTGTTTTGTGTTGTGATAAAATGCTTCCTTTTTTCATGCTAGTGTTCATGGACATAGCCAGGATTTGTGTAAAGGGGAGGCAGGACATCATCCTGTCTGGCTATATTATAGCAGATTTTGTACCAAATGTCTCGTCCTGTGGGAGGCAGCTGCTCCCTCTGGCTAAGTCCATGATAGTGTCGCTGTAATTTCCGTCATCATGGAAACACAATCATGGTCATCATGAAAACCTCTAATTATGCCTCGGGTCTTCCTGAGAATGCCCCTACCACTTATCAATCCACAGTTTTACTGTTAGATCACTGTTTCACTCATGATCAGTTTAATTTGGTATTATTTCCAAATGTCAATAACATATTTAAACTGCTCTCGCATAGGACTTATGGCTAAACGTAGACCCTCTTATTATTTCCTCTGCTTAGGTTGGTTAGTTAGTCTTGGAGTTTACCAACAACTTGGATCATCTGTTCCATTATATAAAATTGAATATTCCTTTGGGTGTATAAGGGAGTGATTGTCTGGGAATTAGAGGAAGGGTGTAGGGTAACGTGGAATTAACTTAAGAGCAGTTGAGTGTGTCAGACAACTGCCTTGAAGACAAAGCCTAAGTTGAATGCCTACATGCCTGCCAACAAGGAGCTTTTAACCCATTGTCAAATCCAAGAGGAGTTCCTGATCCTAATTCAAGAGAAAATCACCAGACATAACATGCATAATCTAATTTATCTCCAAAAAAGCTACATATTTTGTGCTCTCACATACTTCTTTAGTTACATGTACTACTGTAGAGAAAAACTGTGATATTTCCATCTAAGATAAAATAGAAAGCTTCATGGTTTAAATTCGTAGCCATTGAAAGCATAGATAGCTCAATCAAAATAATACTTCACTTGCATCGTACTAGTGTAATGGAATGAGCCAATTTTTTTGTGTACTTGCAGCCCGAAATCTCTGGACCTTCTATCCTGATGTATTGATTGCTAGAAATACTGGGCAGATAACCTATTTGCGGGCCCTGGAAGCCCTGTATTAAACTTTCTTACTATGAACATTGAAAAATATTTTAGCTGCATGATTATTTATCATTAAATTGGTTATATTTTGACTCTTTTCATTCAGGAGAAATATTCAACCAGAGGAAAAGCCCAAGTGTAAATGGTACTGTCAACTGAAACTAAATGGATTAGCATCTGGCTAGAAGAGCACACTCTCCAACCATGGAGTCTGACGTTGTTCTATTTCTAGCCCTTGTGTCAATATTTCCACACTCATGGCTGTTTTCAGTTTTTCCTTGCTCCTTCTCTCCTCTATGCAACTTTGCAGGCTTACATTTTGCTCTCCATCATGGCAATCCATCATATTGTGCCAGAATTTCCTCATGTACTCACTCTTTCACACCAGCATGTCAACATACTGCCAAATCTACTTTCTGTTATTCTCTTAGGAATCCTATGATTCATTCTTAGTAGGTTTCATTCTTAGTTTCATTTCTTTCTCATGATCCCAATGTATAATGCAGCTATTCTTTCAGCCACTTTATTACCCACTCAGAATGCGGCACTGGTGGTCTCTCATGCCTCACAGTTCAGTCACTGACCCCACATTCCTCTGCAAAAGAGGTCACACTCCTGGCATTGGTCATCGAATTTGATTTCATTGGTAACCAAAGCATTATGTCAGCTTGCTAAGTGTTATTATTTTGATAATACTGAAGGCCTTAAGAAATTTGAGGTATTTTATGCTTCTTCTCAATCATTAGTTACACTGAGCATTTTGTGCTTAGGAGCCATGGGAAGGTATGAGGTTTTCAGCTCAGCCCAGAGAAGTCTAGTTCATTACTTTCCCTAATACTAAGGCGGAAGATTTTTTTCCTGCAAGCAAATGACAAACTTGCTCAATTGTCAGTTAAGTTCGGAAAAGTACATCGGTGAGAACCAATGCTGGAAAAATGTATGGTAATTTTTTATGTATATGTAATGTCAATTGATTGAACATAGCTCTCTCATATTTACTTTGGAACATAACACTCAATGCTTGTGATGCATTTCAGTGATAACTTTAATTTTAACTTAGGCTCAGAAAACTTGTCTTAGTGAGTGTACCAAGTTTTATTGAAAAATATTGATTAGGAAATAATCTTAGGGAGAAGATTTGTTATTTATTTTTGCTGGGAACCACTTCTTTTAGATGTATAGCTGTGGCTATATTCACTTGCCAATAGCATGCACTGCCTAGTGCAAATGTAAGTGGCTAAAGTAGCAGATACAATCATGATAGATCTTAACTCCCTATTGTTACTTTAGAGTTTACATAAAACATGGGTGAAAATCATCTCAATTTCTACTTTTCTGTTAAGGTCACATAATTATACAATTTTCATTCGACTCTCTCATTCATTTTTTGCATCTCCAATGAATCAGAGGCCAGATAGGCATTGTGTTATGTTATCCTAAATAATGTTTTGGGCCTATTACTGCTGCAATGACTCCTTATTGTGTGGACTCTCTGTTGGATTTATAATCGCATGGTTTGTTTCACAAGATTGGATGAACAACAGGCAGAAAAGCATGTTTTACAGTTTACCACTTAGTGAACTCTTGAGGGTTTCCTTATCAGAAAAAGGCATTATAGTTTTTTTCTGTCACCTAGTCCTTAATAATGACCAAAATAATAAAAGAAATATTTGCATTGATGTAGATATTACTGTAACTTACAAATCTTTTGCATCTAATGCTATTGTATGGAGATACTACTTCTAGTGTATCATTATGAAAATATTGGCCTCCCCGATGAATATAGTATTTTATTTCAATTGATGTGGGCCAAGAGAAACTTTTCTCCCCATTCCAAAATATTTTTGCTAGATTTAATGGCTGCTGAAATTTTGTGGGTAAAATATGCACAAATTTCAGTCCATTAAGGATTTTTCAGTACCATAGATTTATAAATTGGGGATAATTTAATTGGGAGGCCTGGGTACCAATAGCTTGAGTTACTGTGGTATTCAGAGTCAGTTCAGTTTTGTGGAGAATGTAGCTGAAATACTTTTCTTTCTCAATAAAGTCTCTGGCTGCTATGGAAGCACCAACATAATTATTTTATTAGTTTCTCAAATGTATACGTGACTTGCTTTAATCCGCTTGTGTTCAATCATAATGGTAAAATTGCAAAGCCTGCCTTTTGTTGTAGATCATGAAGACTAAGCTAAATTAGTAATGCAATACTCATTAATGAGGAGCCCATTTAGTCTATTAGCCTTTGAACATATATTAAATTATATTTTGCAATTAGTTATTTATTTATAGATATAATGCCCTTCATTATCAATAATTTTGATATGAATTATTGAAATTCAAGCTTCATTGTTTGATTAGTTTTTGCATGATTAAGGCTTGTAATAATACCTCTCATTTATCATTTATTCGTATAATATCTGTTCTTCAGTAGGATTGATTGATGACAGTGATATAGTATTAAAATTTTCTGAAATATTAATGCTTAATTTTGGCCAATGTTATTTCTCTAATAGAGGTTAGTTTCAATCAAGGATGTGATTCTCTAGATTAATTGAATATATTTTCTGTACTACAATATTTTTACGTAATATTCTCACAGTAGTTAGGTTTACATTTTATGTATTTTTCCAAACTTATTTTGTCATTTACACTTTGTTTTGCGTAAGGATTAAATTAACGAAGGTGAAAATTGTCTGTTTTATGGCTAATCAGTTATTTTACTCCTCTGCAAAATCATTTCCGTTTAAAAGAACCCTGAATTTGTTAATTTCTTATTGTGAGTTGATTTTTCACTCTGATGACTTTGAGGACAAAGATTTGTTCCTTTTCTTATTATCAGTTTAGTATTAGTGTAAATTTTCTTTATATTACCTTTCTTCTGCATTCATGCGCTTTGTGGGGGTTTGAGTTGCTGGAGTTGCCATTTCAAGTTGAAAATGACAGATTAAAATCCTAGTCTTTGTCATTGAATTATACTTAGCAGTTATCATGAAACGAATATAATGCCTATAATTATCTTGATAATTTTTGTAAACCTGATTGTGGTGTTGATATTGCGATATTTCTGAATTTTATAATTATATTTCAGTATACAGTATCTGAGACAAAGGCCTATCTTCATTGTCTCACACTACCTCTTTTCCCATAATTATAAACTTAATACGCAGTTCGTTCATTTAAGATACTGTCCAAAATAAACTGAAGTTCTCAATGTCAACCAAATTTAATTATTCTAATATGACTGAGGCCTTTTAATACATTGTGATTATTCGTAAATTTGAAAATTTTTTTACCAGACTGAAGACTATTGTAAATATTGAATATTTATCTCAATGGTTTCAGACTCAACTTTGTGAAAGTTCATTATGAATAATGAAACAGAAAACTTTGTTTTATTCCACCAATTTATTTTAAGGTACCTGAAGATGACGCCACTGTGTCGAAACTTGAAACACCTTAAAATAAATTAGTGGAATAAAACTAAGTTTTCTCTTTCATTATGCATATTGAATGTTTAATTTAAGTCTTAATGATTGATTTTATTTCTTTTACATACTGGTTGCATGAGGTGCAAATGACTCATTACAATTGCATTCCCATTGAAATCAATTCTACTACTTCTCCTGAAGTTGTCAACTTGTTTTGATATGAGAATCAATTCATGTGCTAACTTGGTAGTCATTCTAGAAATCCTCTTTGATTCTTAGTACTCTAGTATTGCAATGCTTGATTTTCTATCCATACACATTTTCTCATTTTGAAAAGTGTCCTCCTGTAGCATAAATCCATTATCTACTGAATGACCCAAGTATTATTATCCGCTGAATTCACTGAATTGTGTTCAGAATCTTTGAGGCCTCCATTAGGCGCGCTAGTAATAGATTTAGCTCTTTGCGTGTGGCTATTGAAACAACCATTGGCTCATTCACTGCTGACAAGTTTTTGATGATGTAGTTCTCAAGTATTTAAATATTAGTTTATTTGTTGGTTCTTCATAAGCAATTTTTTCCAAATATGTTGTATGCATTGTGGAAATTAATAAATTTTGGGGATAGCAGTTCCATTGAATTGGATGGTGATGTTTGTAAAATGTTTGTAATGAGATTAACAAAGATTTTTATGTGAACAAAAATGTCCTGTGGGATATAGGCTAGTGACAATTTTTAAAAAGATACCAATGTTTGAAAGGTAGGTGCACTAGCATCAAGGGAGTTAAATGAGGACTGTAACTTCTTAGGTACCTACTAAATAATATTTTGTCAAATTTTTGTTGAAAAATTTAAGTAATTTGATAGAGAAAAAGATGCTATTTTGAAATGAGAGTGCAGAGGATGATGCTGAGGGAGAGAGAAAAAGACATTGTCAAAGGAACACAAGTCAGTCTTAGCAAGGCTGATCTAACCTCACTCTCTTTCTTGGTTTGATATTACTCCTGCCTCTATTAACCCTTGAAGTGCCTCAGTCTGGGCACTTAATTCTTGGTTCTAGCTCACTCAGTCAGAGAAAAGCAAAGCTTTACATTAATTTTTTTTATTATAACATACTTTTACATGCCATGCCTGTAAAGGAATTAACCTGGTTGATTTTTAGAGATTCTAAGGAAGACTGTGCCTGGCAGATTTCTTCCAACTCACCTGCATTCTTCCCTTTTTTCAACTTCAAACATTACCCCTGTATACATGAGACTTGATAAACTTCCTACTCTCATTCCTACCTGTGCCTCTCTTCATGCATTCTTCTTTTCTGTCTTATCCCAGTGTATATTTAAGAATATTAGTTAGTGGGGGTGATTTTCAGCACTCAGCAACCTTATTCTGTGCTTAACACTGATGGTCACACAGTGTGTTCTGTGTTTTTTCTTGACTCTTGTAAGCTATGCAGAAATCTATTCTTCACCCCCATTTTTAATGTTATAATAAGCATTTCTCACTCCTTCAAATGCCTTGGAGAAATCCTCTGGACAAACTAAGGTACATTTTAACTATACTGCGATATGATATTAGTATGTATTCATATTGTCATTAATGTAACATCCCTAGTGACCTTCGTATAGGAGCTGATGGGACCCATCCCAAATTGAATGGGTGCTAATTGAATACATACTAATTGACCAACATATAGGTGCTCATATGAAAGAGTTTCAGGCGTAACTTTGTGGAAATATTCAGTATCCCTCCTGGTAAGAATGAAAAACTTGATAGTAAAATTTCCATATTGTTTTATACACCAAAAATGGTTTCGACAATGGCATAAAGTGTCAAAACTATGGTTGGTGTTTGTTAAAACAATGTGGAAATTTACTATCGAGTTTTTCATTCTTACCAGTATGGGTATAGGTGCTCATTTACCATTGTATCTTTCTATCTAAGGATAATTTGTAGGTTTATTAAAACAGAAGCAGCAATTGCACTATTTCACAGTGTATTTCTGGCGTACGACGCGTTTCAACTCACAGATCCATCATCAGGTACAAGACAGTCTGTTTGAGAGCAAATCGCATATATATATTTTACAAGTTTGAAAAAAGGCGGGGAGGGTAAGGAACAGAAATAAGGTGGGGAAGCAGCAGGGAAACGGAAGAATGGTAGAAGGGGGAAACCAGTGAATCCTCGGGGAATAAAGGAACGGGGAAGACCAGAAATGGGAAGGCAAAAAGAGGGGGAAAGAATGAGGAGAGGGTGAGGGGGAAGAAAAGTAAGCATGTTCATTAGAAAGGGAAAGGTGGGAGGTAGTCGGCACCAAGGAGAGGAGGGGGGGAAAGGAAGGGTTAACTGGGAACGGAGTAATCATAGAATGGGTAGGGGTTTAAGGAAGGGATTACTGGCGGAAGGTGGTCAACATAAGACTTAAGGGTGGAGGGAAGGGGTGGGTGGATGGAAAAAAACGGTGGAGGGTGGAGTCAGTTGGAGAAAGGGTGAAGGGGAAGTTTGACCGTTTGTTTTCGGGAAGGGTATCTTGTGGAGAGGAGAGTGGTTCACAAAAATATGTTCATTTAACAGGACGTTTGCATTTGAATGAATAATTTCAAATTGTTCCAAAACGTCTAGCCTTGTGCCCTAATTGAGTTTTTTTTCTTGCTTTTCTAGCTTGTTTCTTTGCTTATAGAGATATACTGCTGGACAGATGGGTACAAAAACTCTTTCTTTCCACACACAACAAGCGACCATAATAAAAACTGAGCATAATAGATGCACTCCCGTAATACATGTTACCATTTCACCTCCCAAAACCTAACACTTTACTCGGCTGGTTACCTAACACCCCCTGCCACATGCCCATGCAGCAGCTTGCAGGGTAGTATGCAGATGTAGAAGCTGAGTACTTTGTGCATTAATGGCAGTTTTAAGTCTCTGCTGTCCAAATTTGGCCCATATCTGTCAACTGATTACTTTTTCCATTTTCATTGCAGAATTGGTGAATTCCTTGGGTACAACCCTGAAGATTTGATTGGGAGATCTGTGTACGAATACTACCATGCCCTGGACAGCGAATCTGTTGAAAAAGGACTCAAGAGCTGTAAGTGTCTTTGCATGGTTCTTTGCATTCCCAATTCAGTAATTGCATGCGAATGTTACCCAGTCTTGAATTTAATTTTGGGCTCTCTGTGTCTCAGTATTATCCCAATTCCTAGATATTGTTTTTATATCAGTACTCGTGGCATGTTTGAGAGGAGGAAATTATTGCCCTTAGTTCGGTAATCATGAGGTTAAATTTAGGAGCAAAAGATGGAATGAAAGTCGTTATATGCGAAGGAATTGCAATTTATTGTCACGTCATGACAAAAAATGACTGTATGGACTTCATTGTTTGGAGTTTGAGAGGAGGAAATTATTGCGCTTAGTTCAGTAATCATGAGCTTAAATTTCGGAGTAAAAGATGGAATGAAAGTCGTCATATGCGAAGGGATTGCCATTTATTGTCACGTCATGACAAAAAATGACTGTATGGACTTCATTGTTAGAGCAAATGAAAGTTTGTCTTACTCCGTGGGTATTATCTAGTTGGATTATTTGTTGAAGGGCGATGGAAATAACATATATTTATAAAGGCTTATATTGCTCGGAGCTCTTGGTAACTATCTTCTGGAGTGGTTGACCTTTAATTCATGATACATGAAAGCGATAATGTAGATTGCCAGACCATTGTGCTGCAAGGAGAATTTACAGGCTTCACAGAGATACTTCTGTGGCTTTTAGTTTTCTAACTCAGGCAATTAAGTGCCTCAATATGCTCTTCTATAGCTTCTTCTAGATGTAACTTTTTTTATAAAGCCTTGCAATGCTTTCAAGTTCAGAGTAAGGATTTTTTGGTAAGGTACTGCTCACTTAATATGCAATGTGAAACCTTACTGTTTGTGTATTTGAAGAGGAATGAAGAAAGGGATCTACCTTCTCTGCTAGGAGGGGGGTAACACTTGATAGGTTTCTTTCATAAACTAATATTCATGTACTCACTAGCTCATTTGTTATGCAGTATTCTGTGTGTGAGGGCTGAGGTAAATATTATGAAAATGAAGGATTAAAGGTACCCTATAAAAATGAAGGAAATGTTTAACATTAAATCGAAATGTCAAACATTAAATCTATGGAGCATGATTGGAGCCGTTGGAAAAATTTCATGATTTGGCAGTAATTTGAGTATCAATTTGTTTGGGTTTGTCCTCAGTTCACCGAAAGAGGAGCCATAGTAAGTAGGTACAGATATCCATGGTGGGTATCCTTACAATAAATTTCTTTGAGTTGTTTTAGATAATAATAATAATGTCTTTGTATCTAACAGCCGAAGCCAATTACTAGATACTTAATATATGGACGAAAACACACAACCATGTCCAGAGAGGCTTAAATATCCTACCCAGGCGGGACTCGAACCCGCGACCTTCGTTTTGGCAGGCAAGGACTTTACCCCGCCGCCACCGAGGCCGGCAATGCTCTCTTGAGGGCCACATGAATACTCTAGCTCTACCCTTTCCCTGCAACATGTGCTCTCTCTTCTTTGTCAATCTTCTATAACATATGTTCTCTTTTTACGTGCGGAGTATGCTTGCATGTAATCCATTCGTTTTCCCTTTTCATTAGTAGTAAAAGTCCTTCTTTTGATATAATCATGTGTATTTGAGGGTAGTTAGTTCTTTATAAATAAAATATTATATTTTATATGTGCCTTCTTATCTATCCTTTAGTTATCCCGAAAATCGTCTGTCTGCTAATGATATGTAAAATACCTCGAGGCTTCAGTCAGACGTGTGAATTGCCACGCCGTTGGAGGGTGTGTGAGAATGATTAATGCCGCCAGATGTCGAGGGTGGTCACACGCATTGCCTGCTAATGAATGTGTCGATATGCATAATATTCTCGAAGGGATGGGTCCTCTTCCGTTGCTCCGACCGGCTGAGTGCAATAAAATGGTCGCGTGGCCACGTCCGAGTTCGTGCTGCTAGAATGGATCGCGAATTGATTATCCTTATGCGCTCGCGTACTCCTTGGCTGAGTGGAAGAAATAAAATCAAGTAGACGTCGTATTAAACGTTACAAAACGTACTTATAGGAGTACTTGATGTTTCTCTATCGTTCATTCTATTCGGTGTGGTTGGTTTTTTGGGAAGGTGACCAACAACGCCATGGTCGACAACAACACTTACGCCGCGAGGTCATTTGCGCCTTTGAGTATAGGTAGTCAGGTTTAGTGTTATTATTAGGGTAATCTACCGAATACGGTAGGATTAAATGGTAGACAGTAGAATGCCTCCAGATTTTAACAGGTGAAGATCTTTTTGACCGCCTATTATTATTTCTTCATTTCAGGAAACGCCCAACTTCCTCATCCCGTCCGTAAAATTTAGCCGACGACCGCTTACCTGATATTATCCCCTGTACTACTGCTCTTAGCATCCCTTTACCCCTCATTGCTTGTTCCTGTTCCTATCATCTTTTGTGTCTCCTAATCTCCTCGAGAAGTGTCTTCTCCTCAGTCGCATTACAGAGAAATTCCACATTTGTCATCTTTTCCTTCCGCCGTTTGTCTCCATTCTTCCAAAAGATCTCAGCATTCTGCAGCCTGTTTTCATTTTCCCTTCTCAGAGTCCACGTTTCTGACCCAATGCTACGCTACACTCCTTATGAAACTCTTTCCGGGCCTCTTCTTTTCGTCCTTACCCAAGGTCCCTGTCTTCGGCCCCCTCTTACTCCTAAACGTCTCATTCGCTAGCACCAACCTCCTAACACTCTTTACTGCTATCCCTGTTTTCTTCCAACGCACTTCCCAAGTAATTCAAATACTCCAGTTTATGCCGTCGGGGAAGGATTTTTCTGTGGTGAATGGAGGAGTGATGGAGAGAAAATAGTTGTTGGTACTGGCGTAACCTTAGGATTAGGTGTCCATAGGGGCTCCCATAAATACTTCGTACTTGACTGATGACGTGTTAAATCATGAAGTGCTCACCATGTGTTACCCCAGTAATATCGGAGTTACGAGTTAAAATTTCTACCCCTGTCAGAATCCGAACTCAAGCCATGGGGAAGCAGCGATTACTCTACCACCACGTTAACTCCATCCTCCTTGTCGCGTTCGTCTCAAAGTGAACCTATTTTTTCGCTACGTTCATTCCATCCTGCATTAAGTCGCTCGTGTTAGACTGCGTCAGATTACGTGGAGGCAACGGACTAAAGGCTCATAATCTCTTTTCTCCGCCGGTGTAGTATCGTTGGCTCTTCAGAATACAATCGTAGACCTCCCTCTTTGCATGATTCACTTTTTCATACCCATATTGAACTTACATTCCACCTACGCTTACCTTCTTACGGAACGTCATTCATGAGTTGAGCTATCCTCTCAGCCTTGCTCATGGAAATTCGTAAGCAATGGCGTGTTTCACGAAAAAAATAGAATCTGATTTGTGTGTGCTTAGTGGACAAGTATGTAGGCGTAAAAACTTTACTTTTGGCCTTCCGTCGTTCAATGACGACTCCATTCGCGAGTGCCGTCTCCGCCCTGGGATTGCCCTGTGCTTTTGGAATCCTTGACGTCACCCAGTACTTATTGATTTCCAAAATTTCGCAGGAATTTTTTTCTTTTATGAATATTAACGAGTCTCAAAGAGGCACTGAGTGATTTTTAGGTCATGTGTAGAGCTGCTTTACTTTTTTGTTTTAGTGGTACTCTATTGACTGTTACGGGAAATTCATCCTTGTCGGTCTACTCGGCAAAACTCGGGTGTCTTCAGCCTTTATTTGGGCCGGAGTCTTAAGGAGAGATTATCTCTGCGGTTACTGCGTGTTGTCAAGTGGAATGGTTACATCCATGTACCGCCTCAGTAAAGAAAGAGGATCCGCCCCTCGGCCGCTGTTTACTTATGGGATTACTTGCGGAAGTATAGAACGTCTTTCCAAGTTTCCGGTTAAGTTATTGCTGATTATTTTTATTCTAAATAAATATTCGTCTGATATGAGTATTTGAAAATAAGAATACCGGGCTGTAAAGACGTGGCATTCGTTCCATGCTTGTCTTTTCCTGCGAACCGTGAAGACTCATCCGGTCAACTATGGTTTATTTTCGTTTTCATTTCATTAGAGAAATCAAAGTTTAGTGATACCCGGCTACCGCATCTACCATCCTGCCCCATCTACAATTCCTTCAGCATCGACTACCTTGCTATCCAATTTACCGTTGCCCTTATTCTACTGTTACAAGATGTCTACTGTGTACTGATACAGAGGAATGCCAATTTATGCATACCCTGAGGATTTACGGGGATAGTTCCCATGGAAGTGACCCGTCACTGAATCAACATAAAAATGCAAGTACGACGACATGCACTCCCCTCACTTGCAATTACAGTGACCCTCTTAAATCGCAAGCACGCTCACAATCAGGGTGTTCGGGAATTTCTCCCTCGGCACATTCTGTGGTTGGAGTACTCTGCTCGTTGCATCCACGGGCCCTCCACATGAGAAGCTAGTGCAATTCCTTGGTTGCTCGTGGTTGTTAATTTTTAATCCAGTGGATTCGACCGAGTGGCTGTGCTAGAATTAAGCCCCTCCGTCTACATCCTCCCACCAAAGTTAACCGTTCATGGGGATTTACATATCACAGCATTTTGATGGCTTGCCTTTGTATTGATGAGGTGTGCCAATACGGTTCTTCATATGTCATACTAGATCTGGAAATGTTGCCATCGCTTTGCTGGGGCTGGATCAACTGTGGCCCTTTGCAACCACTTGCAAAGCATCTCTCTCATCTCATCACCAATGGGTTTAGGGGCCATTCAAGTATTACGTTGGACGTTTTGGGGGTGTGGGGGGTTGGGATCATCTTACTATGTCTAATGAAGAGGGAGTCGGGAGCGAATTCACGTAAGATTTTTGTCCGTCTTGAAACATTGTATCGTTTCCAAATATCCTGTTTTTTTTCAAATATCCTGTGATTGTTAACAACTTCATCAGCTGTGGTACTGTTTCGCTCTTAATGTAAGTGAATATGGTACTCCAACACTGCATAATCATACGATATCCAGTGCTCAAAGCTGTACGATGGCTTGTATGGAAACATGAAACTGCAAAAAGCGGGCATTTAACGAAGAGTTGATACAAATATATAACATCTTACGTAAGACTGAGCGGGAGGGTGGGGGTTTGGAAAATTCTTACATTGTCTTACTTAGGGAGTGGGGTCAAAAATAGCATAAATCGTCTTACGTAATACTTGAACGGCCCACGTAATACTTAGTCCATCAACTATCGGTGCTTGAACCGGAGTCATCGTCGTGGAAAGCCAGGTAGCTCAAACTAGTTCTCAACCTCCTCCTCTTACCTGATTTTCATCTTAAAATGCTGTCAAAAGAAGGTCCTTATATAGATTTGCCATTGCAATGGCAGATGTGCTAAGTTTAAAATTTCAGTCGCTAAACTGGTGCAGCTTCTGGTTGTACAATTTATTTGTATATACTTTGCTACAATGCAATTTATGTTTGCACGGGAAATTTGAATGCTGAGGAGTTGATGGACTACGATGAACATCAATGATATTGTGCCATGCTGTACCACTACCGGTCGCGTAGAACATTCGTTTTCCATCCTCCATCTCCGTGCCCCACCTCTAGCGTCCGACCACTTTCCCTCTCTTCCACGCAGCCCTGAGAGAAGCGGGGGGGGGGGGGTGGGGGTGATGTAAGGGAACGTTTCGTACGAATTTGTTTTGGCAAACCACTGTTCCTCTCTCTTTTTCTATCCTCTCACTTCCCCCTTTCCATTTCCTCTGCGTTGCGCCTCCTACCCTTGTGCCAGACGCCAATGGGGGTGGAAGATTCTTAGCGCCGTTTGAAATAGTCTCCTGTCGAGGTGGGGAGATGGTGAGGAGTGCCAGGGGGGAAGAAAAAGTTTTTGTGGGAAAATATTGGTCGAAGGAAAAAGCTTCTCCTCTGGCAGCCCTCCTAAGTCCCGTCCCGTTCCTATCCTCCTCTCCCCGTGGTCATAAGAGGTTCGCATCGCTTGTTTGCTCGCCTTCAAAGCACATGGTGGATGACGGCGGTGGACGGATACCTCTTAAATTTCCTGCCTCTTATCCCGTCGTCCCTCTGAGGTTTGCTTCCTGTATTTCGGGGGGAGGTTCGATTCTCTCGTCTGATGAACTGACTCGCGCCGATTTTACTGCTCTGTGTAAATGACGTAACGGACTTCCTTTAGTTGGGAGTTTGTACGTCATCTCCGGGAATGACGTCGCGGTAGATGTGACGGAGTCCTGGAATTGCGACTCTTGTGTTCTTTAACCGTTGCTTCATGTTGTCTTGATGCCATGTCATGCCTTAATTACTGCTCTTTTGTTTTTTTTTTATATGGTATGATTACATGAGGCATGCACTGGAGCGTGGTGATGCATTAAGAAATGCTTCTACAAATCATCTTCGAGGAAACATAAAGAAAGAAAAAAATGTTCGAATTTAGACCAAAAAAACGGCAAACCAATCTTCGGATCCAGCAAACCAATCTTCGGATTAAAACTGTGGATGTTGTAGTATCTTGCAGTCTGTGGGATAGAGAAATATTGTCTTGATTAGGATAGCCAGCGCGTGTTAAGCGTTAGCCGGTATGTGTTTCCACGAAAAGTATGAAGGTCGTAGGAAGGAAAGGAAGGAAAGGAAGGTCGTCGTAGGTCGTAAACAAATTTGCACTTGTAGAATTTACTTGTTTTGTGATTTGTTAGATATTTTTCGGTTCCACAGAATATTACCGAAATCTTCAAAATTTGAGCGAAAAAGTAGGTTTATTTAAATTAAATAAATAAAAATGGTTAAATTGGTATTTTTCTTGATTCAGGTAGTCAAGCCGGAGCCACCTTAAAATGGAAGGACATGGGACCATTTTGCATCACTTTTAGGCAGGGTCCTTTCTTGTGTGACGGGGTTGAAGCTTTAGGAGAGTCGTTTGGTTCAAATCAGCCAATAGCGGAGTGACGGCGTTATGGTTATCCCACTTCCCTCAGAAATTCACCCGAACGTTAATCATCATCGGCATTGTCGTTTTTTGGTGCATAGCGTTCGGAATCCAATAAATAATATAGTATTGTTTGCCGTGAGCGTGTGGAATGGCCGTGTTTTCGTGATTAATGTCGGTTTCTCAATCTTCAAATGAATAATTTTGAAAACCGCCATTAATGCGCTCTCGGACGTGCCGAAATTTAATGCTTCATGAATTAATACTGGCTCAAATTCGCTGCTGTGTAATTCAGGAAATTCAGGGTGCGGGAAGGGGCTTTCATGGAAAATTTACCAAGAGGAGGAGGGAAAAATATCGGATCAATGAAACAATAGAACGGCATTGATTGATTGGAAAGCTGTATCGCAATTCATCAGGTATCTCGGATTAGTTTTCGGTAAATTATAATTTTAGAATAAGGGTGTCGGAACCTTTCCTCTTTTCCATAATTGGGTCTGGAAAATAATTAAAGGGGGTCTGATCTAATAATTAGAAACTGAAGCGACAAAAATGAAAATGGATTTTAATAAGTCGTTAAAGTAGCTGTATATTATATACAGCTGTATATACAACTATCTTCTTGCGACTTTCGTTCCGCGTCAAGAATTCCCATAGATCAGTACCGCCTTATAATTGACGGTGACGAATTTTTAACAAGAGTTTACTCTATTCTGATCTCTATATCATATTATGTCTGTAATTTTCTAGTTTTTACCTGGTAGTTGGGCGTGAGGTTTGCAATGATGAACTGATTAATTACTTAGTTTATTACTATTACTTAGAAAGATTTATTAATAAATATTTTGTGGAAAACTAAGTGATTCATCATTTCATTATGAAGGAATTCCACCAAGTCTCTGCCAATATCATTTACTCCGTGGGGTATGCGCTTCTTTCCCGTCAACTTTCGCGTTGATATACCGATCCCACGTTTTATTTACCCTCTCTTCTTACCGCGAAAAAATCCGTTTAAAACCAAAGTTACATAAACTCAGCTTATATCGACGCGGATATATATGGCTGACGCGTAGGAAAGTGAATAGTTGGAGGTAATCGTGTGAGGGAGGCCTGTCACAAGTGTAGAACAAAGTTTGATCCCGCCAAAGCTAACTGATAAAAATTGCTGATTTTTAAAATATTTTAAAGGAGTCAGAGACGACTTTGTGGATAGCAATTCTATTCCAAGCAGTATCTGAGATATTCCCCATTCTTTAAGTGGTTCGTTCACTTGATTTACAGGTTTAGCTGAGTGTAATAAACGATCATGATTTATTTTTATAACCTTAGATTATATTCGACTCACTTTTTAGGCTCTAGTATACTGTCGCATATTTAATTACTTTAACATTTATATACTTAATTTTATTTACAGGCTATATTCTATGGAATAAGTCAGTTTCCAATCATTTCATTGACAAATGATGTGGTACAAAGTCACTCGCAGGGGTCCAGATACACCAAGGGTTGAAATTTGCCATGAAAAAATCATTGTCTATGTTTATGTTTTAGCATAAATCCCCCCTCGAGATTCGCGAATCTCGAGGGGGGATGGGGGATTTATGCTAAAACATAAACATAGACATAAGTATAAACCCCCTTGCGAGATTCGTCTTGAAGGAAGATGGTGGTGTAACGGACTAGCACACCTGATCGGAAATTGATCCGGGTTCGAATCCCGGTCAAGTAAAATGATTTTTTTCATGGCGAATTTCAACCATTTGCGGAATTGGTCAGTTTTAACAAAGAAAGAATGGTGGGTTAATTAGGGCATAATGTCTTCAAATATGTAATTGGTCCATTTTTGTAGGTGTTGTGAGCGTTTACTTTTAAGTGGGTGCGAAATGTTTTCCCCACAAGCCAGCCACTTCTGAAGCGTTCCCCTTGTCTCACACTTTCGCAGAAAATCTCTTGTGTCCTCCTCCCTCGACCGTAATAACCCTCCGTCGTCGCCGCCTCCTCCGCCCCATTCCCAACAACCCAACCCGTTTTCCTCCCGGTCGACAGTCGGTGCATATCAAACGTTCACGTGTTCTCTCTCCGCCCCGCAATTAGCCCGGCCACTCTTCTGTTCGATAGAGGAACTCCTTCCTCTCGCTAATGTGTCTATTTATAGGCGTCATTTTTCACATTTGCCCTCTCTTCGTCTCCCCTTCCTCCTGCCGTCCTCTCATCCTGGTTCTTGTGAATGGCGAACGTGTTCCCTTGTACTCTTCTCCTCCACCTTCTCCTCTTCCTCTAGTGCCGTTTCCTCTTTTGCCTCCCTCATCCATTCCTTTCCGTTTCCACTCACGGCAGCACCTATCACCCTCGCCCTCGCCCATCTTTTCTCGTATTTTTTTATTGCTCTCTCCTCGAAATCCCCTCCCCTCCGCGATTTTATCGGTTTCGATTCGTCTCGTGAATTTTTTTGCTCGAAGCGTAGACTTAAGACTCAAGGAGAGGATGATTTTTTATTATTCCCTTCTCCCGAAGCGCGCCAGATGAATGGTCGGTCCTCAGTAACCTTAGTCCGGGCGCATTGGGTCTCACTGGCGCATCTTTTTACTCATTTTTCCGATTTCGGCGATTGTGAACTTTCATTCCGATGCTTTCTGCTCGTGACGTATTTCCTCAACATGGTAACTTTTCGCTCCAAACCTGAAAAATGCTTTCGGAAGAAATATTTTTCGGAGATAGCGTTTAAGTAATTTAAGACCGGTTGTTAGAACATTTAGTTATGGAATCAATAGTTATGAAATCCACGAAGTTATGTACTTCATTTTAATATTCGCATTTCAGGAACCCACTAACCGGTTTACTAACTTATCCACCAATAGTTAATTGCTTCAAATTTTTTTACCTATTCTTCTACCGCCAGATAAAATGCATGAAAGTTCATCCATCATAATTGCGAATGCACATAATTATTTTTCTCTAAACTGGTCACCCGTCGCAAAATAACCCTTTTATCTAGTAGTTAAGGCTCCAGGCGGTTCATCGCCATCCGTATCCGCCATTTTGGCAACTTATGGAACTCGTTACTCCATGCCGTAAGTTATGAAACCAATTTGGTTGCCATGGCTAATGGGTCCCATATCTAAATTGAGTACATATGTGTCGTTCCTGCAACTGTCTACAAGTGAATAAATTGTCGTTTAGGGCACAAAAATGGGTAGCGCAGAGTGAAGTGGACTCGATAGGCTGAATTTTCTATCACTGCAGTGAACAAATAATTCGGTAACGCAGTCACGCGTATGTGTACAAAGATAAATGCCTAGGAGATGAAATTCGCCATTGAAAATCATTTGACTCGGCCGGGATCCGAACCCGGATCACCAAATGGTGCTCAGGTGTGCTAACCATTAACACAACCGTCGTAACTCAAGGTGACTTTCGTCGGGGGTTACGCGTACCTGGTGCTCCCGTCCCAAGTCTACATTGTGGCACAGGAGACGTGGTGGTGCATCATCCTCATGACGCATGTGTGGCTTGTATAATGCCACAAGCTCCTTGTGACGGCTATTCCGGCACACCGTGGATAAAAGATATTTCCCTCCCTTCCTTTTACTTGCATACTTCTCCTTGCACCGCCCTTGCCGACAAACATCGGACCAATGACCTTCAACCCTTGCCCAATCCACCCCCTACCAAAGATGGCTACTCCGTTTTGGCAAAGTACGACCCAGAGATTTACGGCGAGCGCCGAGCGGTGAGTCTTCAGTAGCGTCCCGGGTCTCCATTACTTTCCCTGGTTATACCACCGTGAACTAAGACTCTGAAACTCCCTCCGGTAATAAAATTGGGGTTGAATAGGTTTTAAAAAAAGTCTTACCCTCCCTTTGAAATATAGCATTATTTTTCATCCCCTGCGGCGCAGCTTATGCTTCTACTTCCATCCAGATCACGCGGAGGTGTCCCCTGGAGGCCAGACAAAGTAAATAACGCGTTTAATGCGTTACGACTCAGGAATATTTCATTTTTTAAATGATCGTTCGTGAGCATGTCCGAAAAAGTGAGACCCTCTTGGCCATTTTTTAGCGTTAAAACCGTATTCGTCGGTCGTTATATGAGGCCGGGGAATTCCCAAAGGCATTAATTACCGCACGTCACTGAAACCCCATGCGAAAACCTCAGTGGCTAATTACGCCCGTGAGGGAAGCGACGTGGTAGCCCGTTGGGTTATTTAAAAACTTTTGACGACGGGGGAGGGGGGGGGGAAATATCTCATTTCTACAATCTCTGATAAGGGTAATCGAATATTTTGGACGAAGAGAGGCACGATCGAACTGTCCCCCCGATTCAACTTCTTAGCTCCCGGAGATATGACGACTTGTTGAAAAGTTTCTTTCGAGAACTTATTGCTTTTTCGCAATTAAATGCCGAGCTGTAACTGACCTATCACACCGGTTGAAGGCCGTTTCTGTTATCTCCCGCATCCAAATTATTTTTTTTTCTCCTTCGATGAATACGCCAGGTCGGAAAATTAGCTTTGGTTACGATCCCGATACTTGTGGCTGGTTGTGGGTGTTAATTTTTTAAGCGAAGATCTCTCTTATAGGCCGTTAAAGACTTGAAGTTACAAGGAATGCAATGGAATACAAGTAATTGAGAAACAGCAGTTGAGTTTTTATTCCACTCTTTAAAAAGCAATTCAATGGAATCAAAATAAACAATAGTTATCTAAGTTTTTTCCATCACGAGCGTTTCATACAGTAGGGTAGAAAAGTGCCGTCGAGAATACTAGTGGAAGTGATAGTTTCGTGTACGTTACCCCGTAACCGTGCTACGTTTAGCCTTCAGCTTTTAATTAGTGTGCAATGATGACCCGTATAATGTAATATTTATTAATTCTCCATTTGAATCTAAATTACGTCTTGGCAGAGAGTAAGCATTAACTACTTACTCTATGGTATTGGTTTCAGCGAAAGGTAGTTTCCAAAATATTTTAAGTGGGTACCTTATTTATGTGCTTACCTGGTTTTGGAGTGTACTTAACGGCCTTTGTGAGACATGCACGAGATGTATCCCAGTGAATTTTAAACGAATACCGTGGAAGACGATAATATTCTAAATCTCAATGGTGTGATGATTTTATTACTTTTGCGTCGAGCCCGAAAAAATGGAATTATCTTTTTCTTAATTGTAATGTTAAAAAATATTACATTATCTCTCTCAATCTATTTAAAATCGAATCTATTTTAAATGATTTTAGTTCAATTGACCGGAGGTTTTTTAAATATAAAATGATAATTCACTCTATTTTTTATTTCTTTCGTGTTTCTGGCCCGTATTTAAAAATTGCCAATTAGGAATCTTTTAGTCAGAGGTAATATACTATAGCTTACATTTTTGATGTATGAGACTAATCTTCCCATGACCGTCATTAAATGCGGTAAATGAGTTGTCACCCTTATTTTTATTGCTTGCTTTTGAGCGAACGTTCCCCTGAAGGTAGTTAATAGCAATCAAAACTTATGGCATCCTTTTTACGCAGCTTCTTAAATGCCCCTTTCCCGCAGGCACTGGCCACCAAATTAAATTGCCTTGGAAATTCAGAGATTTTTCTCCCACCAAGGGCTGACTTGAGTGAGAGTGCTTTTTCAAGCATTAAATCTTATCGTTTCATTCTCCCAGGAAAAGAGAAACAATATTTAAAATACTTACGAATTGTCAATCGCAAGTTGCATGCTGTGTGAAACTTTGTCGTGGTTGGTAATTGTGGTTCGTGGTTCGTAATTAATTGTAGCATTGGATTGTGAGACGGCTTATTCAATCCAAATTGATACCCATAAATGCATGCTTATTAACCTTTTGAGGCACTTTTCTACCATACTGAATTAAACGCTCGTGATGGAAAAAAACTTCGATAGTTATTGGTTACTTTAATTCCCTTGAATTTCTTGTTACAGAGAGGAATAAAAACTCAATCGTTCTTTCTTATTGACTTGTATTCCACTGCATTACTTGTAACTTCAAATTAAAGTGGCTACCTTATTCAAGAACTTATCAGATTTTGGAGTATATTTCACGGCCTTTTTGAGACATGTTCAAGATGCCTCCTGGTGAGTTTTAAACGAATACCGTGGAAGACGAAAATATTCTAAATCGACTTGAATACTCTTTGAGTGGGTCGATTTTGATTATCAATACATCATAATATTTGTACCTGGTATTTAGCAAATCTTAGCCGTAGAAGCGGGTCAGGGCAGTCTTTGTATTACTTTGATTGAAAGATTGAGTAAGCCATCATCAGTACTCCCATGTTACCCAGCGTATTACGTAAGCCTGGATAATTTCTCTGTCCTCTCAAAGCTTGTATCCATCCTCATCTATTGAGAATGTAAAGAATTTTCAGATCTAAAGCTCTCATTTTTCCATCCTTGTTTGCCGTGGAGGACCCCTTATTTTGATGTGCTCGGAGGTTTTTACGATAGTTCATTTGCATTTCATCGTGGTTTCAGAAGCAGTCCCTGAGCTATATATTTCAGGTCGATTCAGGCGAATTTTTTGGCTTAATTTTGGCGTGATCTGGTCCAAATTTTTTTTGGCTGCCTTTCAGCTCTTCGCCTTGCGATTCTCGTTAATCTCTCTCGGCTCCCCCTTTTTAATCCCTATTAATGCTCTGGAATTTTTTTGAAACTCTGTTGGCCGTTTATAATTCTTTAGCCGGGAGTAGACGTTCAGTCTCGGTGGAGTCCCTGAAACTCCCTGTTAAAAGGTGGATTTTCTTATGGACTCAACAGATGGTAGACGACTACTTATTTATGGATTGGGTGCTTATTTTTAAGGTATATTTCGGCAAGTTAGGTTGTATTGATTTAACAGCTCAATGCCTCTCCCTAAAAAGCAAAATCGTGGTTTGCTTAATATAGGTTCATTGTGCCCGAAAAGCGGAGAGACCAAACGGCGCCAAAATAATCTGATCAAGTCAGGAAGTCACTAGAATCTTTATTAACAAGATGCGTATTACTTTTCTAAAATTACCAAGCATCTTTTTAATATGGATTCTAATACAAGGTTCTTGTACAAAGTGACGACTTTATCGTCAAGTTTAGTCAGAAAGTAAATTTGATGTATTCATAACCTCAATTAGTGGATGATAATTATGATCTTAAACTATCTCCTTTTTCCGGAATTAATTTTTGCAGTAGATTTTTTTATAGAATGCCCAGATCGGGTCTTGTCCTCAAGTTTGTGAGAAGGGTAATGAATTAACTAGACAATGATGGGAAATTGAAATGTTTAAGAAGCTATTATGTGAGCTTGTGCGAAGGAACTGAGTGCAAGAGGAATGCTTATTATTCCAATGCTTGGTTGAGGGATGTCGTTCAGATTAAGAGTATCCTTGTTTAATAAATCGCTACGGGGCAGGTGGCTCCTCAAACAATAAAATCCCTGCGAGACGACTGCAGAGAGAAAAATAATATATATTTACATATAGTTTTTACGGGATGACAGCTGTCCCAATGCAAGTACTGCTGCAGGTTGGTGGGTTTCTAGTGGACGGGGGTGCTAATTTTAATGTTTTTAAAGTGAATATCTACATCAAGGAAATTGAGTGAAGATGTGGAATCGAGGTGAGTGAAAGAAAGGAAAGGAGGGGAATTACTTAAAAAAAATAAAATCGTCAAGGTTTGTGCTTCCGTGGATCCAAATATATATATCATATGTTTAGCTCTCACATAACCATTCCATCGATGAGCTCATGGAAGAGCTCGAAACTGTCATTTACTACATATTCCTCTCGAGTTATTTCCCAATCAGTTTCTATCATTTGGCCTTTGTATTGGCTTCCTTGAGTCATTCTTACCAGTTTATCTTTACAGTTCTTTCAATTTCAGTTTACCGTCTGGCATGTCTTAAGGTTGTCAATAAACAAAGTTGGCTATTCATTTCATCATGGAATTATTGCTTCCTTGGAAAGTGTCATATTTTCTGTATCTTTCTTTTCCCCTATACTTTCCTTTGCGGATCTTTTCTTGCTTCTACTTCATTATGTTACACCAAATTATACTCATTGGCTCCTTGCCAACCTTTATCTCTTCCTGCTAGTATTATTTCTCCACCATCTCATCTTGGAATTTCTCAACTACTCCTCCCTTTTAACTTCCGTCATTTATCTAAGGTGCTTTCAAGTTCCTTATGATAATTGTCATCGTGCCCTTATTCCAGTCATCTCAAAAAATGGGAAACACTTCACCACTTTGGGAGTGGCTTTCTGGAAGCACAGGCTAACCGACATTTGCTATCCTTCTAAGATCGTCATGACACACGACAACTAGTTTTCTTAGGTCCTCCCAGAATTGCCTTACGAATCGGAAATCCATGGAGAAAGTTTTCGCAAGGCCGGGATAATTATCACTTGCTAATGTATTGGGTATCTCATGGTTTTGTGGAAGCATCATCATGTTGCTACACACCCATTGAGATATTAAGTTTGCAATTATCACCGTTTGAGGAGTAAAAGGGACTACTTGATAATACTGAATCCATTAAAATTTTAAGATAAAATTGTTATTTTCTCATCGCGGCGTTTCAAGAACTTACGTCTCCGGTTCCAAATGGGTCTGCATGTTGGCACGGAAACCCGGAGGTCTGTGTATTGGTTCCCGGTCCGGGAAAGTCATCTTCCTTTGCAGTGCAAGTAATTAGTTAGTTAATTTGGGCAGGCAACCGACAACTGAGGCCATTTGTGCCGTTTAAGGAATGGTGGTTTGCTAGTTAACAGAAAGGCTATAGAGGATTCGAGGAATAGTGGAGGGCAACTAGGCGTTGATGGAATATACACGGAATGCTTTTAATATAAGGCGCCCCAGAGACCTCTGTTTAACGTCCCATCCGACGGACGGAGTACTGTTCTTTGAGTGTTCCCCAGATGACTAGAAAAAAATCTCCGCCCCTGGAGTGAATGGAATCCGGACCCGCGGAATGGGAAGCCATTGCTCCGGTCATCAAATCAATCCTAACCCCAATTTTCTATGCAGCTCACAATTGTTTCCACCTGCTTCATGCCAGCAACAGTGTCCTTCCCAAAGCTTTTCCTTCGGAGTCGACTTTCTTTCGATGTTGGCGCAAGGGGGAGTAGCTTCGTATCCACTGCCTTCGCGACACGCTCTCTCTCCTCTGCATGCAAAGGAAGCTGTGCACGTGCATGTCACGAGTTGCTAGTTCGCATGCACACTGTTACTTCTTCTCCCGAGGAAGTTTATCGCGTCTTCCGCCTAGATGGGCAAGCCTTTTCCTTTCTTCCCGACCGAGGAAGGACGGAGAAATCTCCATATCTTAACCGTTTCGCCTCATGGGTTTCGCTGTGGCCTCTTACCATACCGCAGACGTGGGCCACCGGAAAAAATACTACAGAGCGGTTGCCTTCGGTGTGGGCCAAATTTTTTAGGGGCGTTGAGATGCGCGTAGTGTTTTATAATAAAAAATATGAATGGACGCGGGTTCATGGACCTTTGGGGAATTTGGGATGGGGGCCAACATTTATGCTAAATGCTGAATTCCTTTAAATGTGAGAAAATATGTTATTTGTAACGCTGTAATCCATAATGCTCTAAAATTGCATTTCGAGCAGACTCGTGCTGAATTTTAATGTCTGTGTGGTCATTCTGTGGAGTCCACTGCGCTTTGAAATAATTGTTGATGAGCCTATCACCTTCTATTTAATATTGTAAAGAGGATTAGGCGAATAGTTCGCGATTTCAGTTTGTGTTCTCGGAATGGCTGTAGTCATCCTTTGTTTAGCTTGGACTTACTTTTGTTCGCCAATGAAAATCAAAGGGAATGTTCCAATGGATCTCCTCTCCTGCTGGTAATTAAAAGGCCTACAAAAGAATGTTTCTTTTAGCCTGGCTCCGTCTTCATTCTAGAGTTTACGTTCAGCTCATATTTTTAATCCGCGCGTAGGCTTCCGTGGCGTTTGGAATGTGAAAGCTCCGTTCTCGCGTTTACGCCGAATATGTTGCTGAAGAGTGACAACGTACGCGGAAACTCAAGAATGTAGTTGTTATATTTATAGTATCTCCAGAAGTTAGCGAGGATAATATACTAAATCGATGAAAACGATTAATGTTGATATTTTTTGGAGAGTGCACGACACTCTGTACGTTTTTGGAACATTTTATCCATTCCCATTCACATCTATGCGTATGTGTTGGAACTTGGGATTTACTTCGGCCTATCTCACTGTGGAACTAGTGACATCCCGAGTGCAGTGATGTTGAGCAAATGTGGTTTCTAGTCTCCATGGTTCATCTTCTCTTCTTGTATTTTCTTTTGAACGATCCAATTCCTCTTTTGTGATCAATTTCTTCCTCTTGATGGCTCACCGTTTCCCCATCTCTCTTCTGCGGCTCCCGTCATTCCTTTTTTATTGCGCACTTGCCATTCAATCGATTCCTCCCCATACACATTTTAAATATCCAGCCGCCTTTGAGAATTCATCCCCTTGAGTTTTCCTGCTGTCTGCGTTTCTTCTTTGCTGATCTCAGTTTATGGAAGTTGACATTTCATCTTTACTGAACTTTGCTGGCCTTCTGCATCCGCATCGGCCCAACTCCTGATACCCCGAGCATGGCTTCGAAAGCCTTAGATCCTCAAGGATGTATCACATTAGGAATTCATTTTTTTAACCTGGAATTCTCTTTTAGTGCCTCCTTCTTAGAGGGCTAGCGAATATTCTGTACTACTCCTCTGAAGAGATTTGGCGTAGACTTTTATCTATTTACATGATTTTATTTCTTCTATCATGTAGGTTGCCAATTTATTTTCGCCAACTGTGTTATTTAGCACTCCCGACTGCTGCAAATCAGTCAACTCATGCCAGAGTTTTCCTCTCCTTAGATCAGTGGTTGTCAGCCTTTTTTGCTTACTATACACCGTTCCATCATGATTTAGAACATTATCACCCTCCCCAAATATAAATTATTAAATAAAACTTTAATTCCGCTATTTATTAGCGGACGTTATGTGCATTTTTAAGAATCTTTGTTATTCTGTGGTACTTCATAGCCTTTTCTAAGTGCCATAGATTAAAAGAAGCTGAATTTGTACAGATTTTGCACATTCTTGAGAGTTTACTTCTAATCGAACTGCGTTTCCCATTCTCCCACATATTCTTCATAAGTTCTCCATGTGGGGTGGATTCCCCGCTGGTTAGACCTTAGACGCTCTGTCCTTCTTTGGAATTCCTTCTGAACGTTTTTGTGCTCTTCTTTGGCACGATTCCTTGCTCCCGAGTGGTGGCCTTCGATTTAGCTTCTATTCTCACTGTGATGTTGTTTTCGTTTTACTGCAGCAGGAAACCTTATTTCGTCAATCATATTTCTCAAATGTATGCATATATTCATAAATTCTGTTTGAATTATACTGCTTATGTCTTTCTAAAATGTTCCTCCGTTAGGCCGCACCTCGTTCCTTGGCTTCAATGCAGCAAGGCCTTCAATTCTCTATTATTTTTCTTTATTCTATTCTTTATTCTGTATTATTTTTTACGTCGATCTTTCGTCCTCCCTACCTCTGTGATTGTCCAGGTGCAACTCTCAAGTGTAACTTAACGCACTTGCATGTTAGTTGCTAGAGTTGCTAGTTTTCCTCCCTCATTTTTGATGTGGTGGCTTAAATTATGATCCGGAGATTCTTGTACCCTGACCTTAAGAGTAATGGAAGCGTTTGTAATAATTTGAACAGAGGTAATATAAATATATCTAAACATAACTATGGTAATGACACCCTTAAAGGACGAATTGGTGAGTTTATCTCAGGAGGATAAATTCAAGAGATAACTAAGGTATTGTATGACGGGGTATCCAGTTAAGAATATGTGTGTATCGTTACGGAAATAACACCCTCGATGTATTTAGCTATGCTGCACTGCAGCGATTCACCGTGCCAGCTTACCGATCTATGTATACGAATAGTGTGGAGCCGTTTGCGCTTGTTTCTCGGAATTGGATTGTTGCGGTTTAATCTTGCACCACAGTACGAAGGCCATTAAATTAATATTTTACCACTCTGGTGGCGAAATGAGTGTTGTTGAACGACCGACGCGGTCTCCACCTTCGTTCTCATAAAACTCGATGTTGCTGCCCCCTTATTCCGAGTAACTGGCGGTCTATTGGTCGGCGGCAGCTTCTCGCTGTCAGTCACGTCAGCTTAATAGGATTTTGTTATATTTTTAGGCCCTCCTATCCAAGGATGGCTCCTTACACTCTCCCAGTACCACCGCTTGTTATCCGCGGTTCCATTTTGGTGGAATTTCGCCTCCGACTTATTTGTCGGGTGCAGTCAAATATTTCCTGGCTGTCCTTTTTATATCTGGGTTTTGGCACGCTACCCGCAAACTTGGGAACTATCTTCGTTGCTTAATGCATTTCCTGGAGTACATTGACCTACCCTTCTTGTCATAAAAGAAATTTTTTATGGTGAACTTGGGTATTTTTCCTCAGGGTGCTCTTTATGAAGGATTACAGTTCGGTATGACGGGTTCCGAGTGACTTCATTACTGTGAGTTATAGTACGTAGTTTATCCTCTTCATTTCTCATTCTAATACCCGTCCGTCACTGCAAAGATTCCTTAAAAGTGTTCAGTAAATATTTTGGTCATTTTTTTCTGTGCTTTAGCCAAATTTCATGTTGCTTTTTAAAAATAGGATAAAAACAGGAAAGATTTAGATTTGGTGGTGAGGATGCACAATTGGTGCCATGGTGGTGAGGAAGTTAGTAGTTAAAATATTTTGTAAAGTAAAACGCGCAAAATTTTGTCTTTAGGAACGGCATAGGTTTACCACAGGTTTCAATGTTGACCGCGAAAGCGATAAAGGTGTGGTGGTGGGGATGCACAAATGATGCCTTGATGGTGAGGAAGTCAGTTGTTAAACAATATTTAGTAAAGTGTAGCGCGCAAAATTTTGTCGTTAGGAACGGCATAAGATTACCGCAGGTTTCAATGTTGACCGCGAAAGAGATAACTCTGAGACGATAGGTATCAGTGATTTCAAGCCTAAGTGACAATGTTGAACAACATCTCGTTGTCTTTGTATGAGAAATAAAACAAGGACTAGGCACTAAACATCGGGAGGAAAGAGACCGAAAACATTGGAAACAGTATTTTCCTATCTAATTCAAATGCCACACTCATGAAAAACTATTTATAAGAGGCAAAAACTATCGGATAGTTAAATTAAAAAAATACAGTAGAGAGACTAACCACATTATTTTTTGAGCTAATAACTGAAACTGCGATGATCGCCGGTTTTGAGTCTCCCTCCTATCCATTTGGTGAGTATTTTAAGTACATCTACATAATACCCTGCGAGCCGTCGCATGAGCGTGTGGCAGGGGGTGTTAGGTCACCAGCCGTGTAAAGATGTATGCTTTTGGGAGGTGAAATGGTGACGTGTATTATGGGAGTGTATTTAGTGGAGCTCTGTTTTTACTATGGTCGCTTATTGTGCGCGGAAAGAACGAGTTTTTGTACCTATCTGTTCGGCAGTGTATCTCTTATTTTATCGCTTCGGTCAGACCAAGAGATTTAGTGAGGCGTTATGATAATATTCTCTGTGTCGCGCTGAAACACACCAGTTCTGAATTTCTTAAACAACCTAATAGTAAGCCTAGCGTGTAGCCACCGAGTCTTTAGGGGCTCCCACCTTAATCCCTCTGAAAGTTGTGAGACACTATATGATCGCTCGTAGCAGTTTTTAGCGAATTAATGTCAGAGGGAGCAACGTATTTTTTAATTCGTATTCTATTGAATCTCTGCTGTAGTTACTCTCATCTGTTAATAATAAATACTGCCCAAAACCCGAGCATATGTACTTCCAAGGGGCGTTGTCCTTCCTTCCTTCTCCGTAAAGCCCTCCCTAGCGGGCAGTATCGCTTTTTCGGCAGATTACGCGCGATGGGACTCGACGAAGATCGGTTACTCCAAGTGCCCCTTCTTTCACTCCTCTCTCATCCCATTTTTCCCTGCTGCTCTTCCCATTTCCCTGAGTGCCCGGGCCCCTTCCCGCACCTCCCTCTTTCATTTCGGCTCTCACACACACCCTTTATATTCTCAAATTCCCGAGGCGCGTTGTCATAAAAAGCGCCACACTTCTTCCCCTACTACCGTGCCCCTCCCACTATCCCCTACATCTCCGCTTATCCGTGACCATCCTTTTATCCGTGCCCCAATTCCAACCTATCCCATTCCCTGAGGGAGAGCCATTTGCCAATGCCTCCCCTTTACCCTCGCCGCGTCCCATTCTCGTGTGCCGTCACCTTCTCATCTTTCCCTCCCTTTCCTACCTATCTCGCTCTCCATCCCCGTTTCTCCTCCTCCCCCCCGTAATGTAGATATCAGCCTTCGGGGCGTATCTTGCCCTCTCGTCCCGCCTTGCCTTTACTCTCCCACATTCCTCAGCCTCGCTGGGAAATAGCCGTCTCCGTCGTGCAGAAACACTCCAGGCTACGGGAAGGTTAATAGTATCCTGACTTTACTCCGTCAGGTTTCCCTTTCTCAATTTTTTTATTTTCTTTGAAAGGTTAGGATTTTAAACGCAGTTTATGTCTTCAAATTTATGAATGCAATTGGTGCGTATTCACATATGTTTACTTCTCCAGCCTTGCTGTAAATGCTTTGTTTCACAGTCATACTCGAGGTAAAAAGCGGCGACACTCCTAGCTCCACGATGATTAATTTTATCCTCTATTCATTCCTTTCGATTTGTACCTTTATCCACAGTTCCTTTAACCACTTAAGGATTTTAAACTCGGTTCATTTTACCCTTTAAATTTACACAATTCGTAAGTGCCCATCATTTTTTGTTTACTCAGCCCAGATGTCGACGTTCCCCAATCATTCTAGAGGCAAGACGTAGTAAATCGCTAGTAATTTTCATGGTTATGTCGAGACATATCGAAGTAAAACATTAGGATGCATATGAATGGAAAAAATTTGTATTGAATCTGATAAAATTTCACTAGGTACTACCGAATACTACTCTTGTGTTTTTATTAGGGTTGTTTTTGTTTGGAACTACTCATAACATAATTGTAATTTGTAGCCGTAAAAATAGAAACTCACTGTGGTAAGCTAATTTTTATTTTATTTTGAAGTGGTAATAACTAGCGAATAATCGAAATCCTTGACATTCCAGTTTTTCATGCCAACATTTAGTTCGACTATCAAACTAGTAGTAGTAATGGTAATGTCGCGATGAGATATTTTGGCCTGATTTTGTCTTCTTCCCATTCTAAATGTGGGTCAACCAGAAGTTGTACTCCTATATTTTTGATGGTGGCGGAATCAAACGTAAAGAAAAGAATCATACAGGCGAATCGTTCCTAGTATTCTAAAGACGTATAAACAAATGCATAGTCATTATCAAACAACTAAATTAGTTTATCTTTGATTGTAATTCACAACAATGATTTATTTTTATAGAAATTTTTTACCCAATTTAGACGCATAGGCGTCGTCTTCAGGCACAAATTCTTTTACCCTTATCCAGGGACATAAGTACTCACCCCAGGGTAGAATTGGAGTAGGGAATGTTTGGTGGGATAATTATAAGGTGGAAGTTTAATAGAAGTTGTATAAACGAAAAATGTATCTAAAAGTTATGAAACATTTGTGGAAAAACTATGAAAATAGTATGTTTTTACATTTTTTCATTCAAAATTAATTTGGACGTAGTGAATGTCTATTCTGTCAATTGAAAACGTATTTGTTGCATTATTAACTGCAGTATTATTTTCGAATAGCTCAATCTTTATTCGTCCTGTAAAACTAGCTCACTTTCTTACCCATCGATTGAATCTGCAGCACTTTTTGGAATGGATAGACGAAACCTGTAATAGTGTATAGTGTTGCCAAGGGGGCTTGGTCCCGGAAAGGCAGCATCATTTCTCATCTGGAGGCATCTCCTCTTTCGCCTCCCGTCACTCATCTTTCATTCTTCCCTCTCTCCATGCCATCATCCCTCTTATACTACATTCTTCGCACTCTCCGTTCCCCCGTCTTCAATCCTCACCCTTCTCGCCTCCCGTCCCTTCCCTTTACCCTGTGATTGTTTCTTCGTCGGGGTGGAAAGAATTGAGGTCTCAGGAGAAGGGAAGGGGCTGTGTGTCGGGGAGAGGCACTTCCCTCTCGCGCCGTTCCCCGTTCTGAGTATTATCGGTGTGGGAGGAGGAAAGATGTGACTGTTGATCGTTTTTCTTTACGGTATTCCACTACCGCTTCCTGCTTCCATTGCACTACGCCCTCTCTTTTCCCCACTCTCCCATCTGCTTCCAATGGGGTCAACTAATTTCCATCCCCCCTTTCATTATCCCTTCGACCTTTTATTTAGGGAAAAAAGCTCTCATCAGAGCTTCGATTATCCGAAGTGCTCGAAGGGGTGGCGTCGGAAGGATTTTCCGCACCCTCCGAGGAGTTGTATTTTTTTTTACTATTTCAAAGGGAGATATCCCGCCATCCCATTGACTAAGAATGTAATCGAGACGCAATTATTAGAAAATAACTCACGCCTTTTTCTGTTTCTCGTTGAAATTCCTTTCCGTTGGAATTTCTTCCCTAAGGCGTTCGTTTTTGCTACGAGCGTGCCTCACCTCCTATAGTTACGGCGTGTCATGTCGATCCCTTTACTCATTCATCATTGCTAAAATCATTTCTCTACCACCGGATACTTGCCTATAGTCAGGCAAAAATGATTAGTAATTGTATATTTAGTCACTAGACTATGTCGCCCCCATATTACCCTATTGTTACATCTATTTTTACCCTGGTTAATTTGTGACTCGTATCTTACCATAGACCAAAAGTGAGGAAATTCGAACCACACTCTCTCCACCGTATTTACTGTCCGTTTGTTGGCGGGGAAAAGAGCAAAAAAAAACAGCGGTTGAAGTCTAACGCAGGCCAACAGGTATATTTTCCCAAGAAATATTCACCGGGGTCCATCCGTGGACTAACGTCCACGGCTTTGCTTATCGGCTGAGAGGGGGAAGGGTAAGATGAAGGGAACGTTCGAAGACGTTCCCAACTCATCTGGAGCGTGGTGTCGCTGCGATAAAGGGCTGAGCGGGGAGTACTGGGTTGCTCCCTGGAATTCGACAGTGAATTGGGAACGGCAGGGGAAATTCCTGCTGTGCCGCCCTTTCCCCATCGATCTCACCGAGATGTTCGGATCTCCGCTTATTTACGAAGGGTCTCCCCTTTTCGCCCTTTAGAATTCGCTGCGATTCTTTTCGTGTCCTCTAGACCCTATTTTTCCTTTCTCCTTCCTACTTATCCGGACAGAATAGGCGAGGGCGGAGTTCCTTTCTTTGTTTCGTCGAATACTTGGCAGTAGGAAAAATAGACGTTGAAGCAAGTGCCAGATTTGAACGGAAATATTCAAGAATAATAAAGAATTTAAAGAGAGGAGATAACTATTGATGAGGATCCAATTAAAAGACTTTGAGAGAAAATTGAAAGAATCCGAAAGGAATGCAGTCAGAAATTGTATTGTTTCAAAATCGTAGAATCCTGAGAGATCCAATTTTCGAGGGACTCTTCTTCATCATCTAGAAATCGTTTCGATTGTTTCCCCCTTCTGTTGTATCTATCGTTTCTTTCTGCCTCGTACTCTACGAGCAAAATAGGTAGCGTCTGAGTTCCATAAATTATTTTAACAAATCAATGGAAAAAAGAAGAAAAACAGGCTTCGAAATTAGCACCAGATTTAAACAAAAATATTTGAAGTATTTACAAATTGGGTCGCTGTAAAATGTCGAAAATATAATTAATTAGCGAAGAAGTCGGCATGTAGTGTTGCTCTATGTTTCCGAAAGATAGAATCTAAATCGAATTCCATAGGATTCTCCTTTGCTCTTTACAAATCGCCGTGATTTGATTCATTCTCCTCTCATCCCTGTCCTTTTTTTTCTCTCGCTCTTAATTGGACAGAATTGGCTGTGGCTAAGTTCCTTTCTTCCTTTGTTTCTTCGAATGGTTGGTAAAAAGAAAAATGACCGTAAAATTAAGTCTCAGATAATGAGGTCTGAACGGGATGGGAATGTACGAGCATTTACTAAGACGAGGGCATTAATGACCGGCACTCTATAAAACTGCTTGAAGAAGAGATTGGTGAAGGTGTCAGTAAGCAGTGCTTCGTTGGTCCGAAATCTGCTTTCCGAAGGTGAGAAGAAATGGGAGGGTTCTACGGAGTAGATGCGGAAGGAAATGAACAAAATAAGATGGACTTGCATATGCATACTACCCTGCGAGCCGCCGTATGAGCTTGTGGCAGATCACCAGCCGCGAAAAGATGTAGGATTTTAGGAGGTGAAATGGTGACGTGTATTATAGGAAAGTATGTAGTGGAACTCAGTTTTTATTGTGGTCGCTTATTGTGCGCTGAAAGGACGAGTTTTTGTATCTATCTGTTCGGCAATGTATCTCTCTTATTTTTTTAGGTTATGTCAGACCTAGTTTTGGTTAAATCTTTATGACCAGGATCCCAAATGCTTGTGGCGTATTTGAGGTGTGGCTTAACCAGAGCTAAGTAGCATCTCTCTTTTACTTTTTCATCCGAGGACTCTCTTATTACCTGCTTAACAAAACCTAGTCTCTTCAATGTTTTGCCGCATATGTTTTGTATATGTGTTCCCCACGGTACATGAAGACTCTCAAAAATGGGAGAATGTTGGAGAAAATTCATAGGTGCTGGGATGAATGGAGAGGTGAGACGTAGAGCGGATAGAGGTATCCAAAGACGTGAAATAATTGGTAGCCCGAGGAGGAGGAGGAACTAGTTTAGCCATTTTAGGTTTTGTGAAGGGTAGTAGTAGGTGGTCGAACCCAGAGAATGATACAAGGTCAGCCAATACATTGTGTAGGAAATATTACATTTCCTAACAGTTGTTTGGGCTATCCATATTCTACACTCATCTTCAGCTCCATAGTACTCCGCAGTCCCTTTAAAGGATGTGTTGTAGGAGGCAAATTTTAAAGTTATTTCCTTTATTAATTTTTGTGAAAGTTTATGAAAAAGAATTTTAATAGATGATTCCTATTTATAGCTTAAGCTTATGCGTGCTTATAAGAACTGTGATATCGAAAATGAAAGCTGTTGTGCCAAACTTATCAATGATACAATTTCAGCGATCTCTATTTATACGTTTTTCTCATTATTACAAGCTATTATTGTTTGTGGAACCAATTAAATAAACTTAAAATCGGTGGGATCAATACCTGCTTAAATATTAATCGTTATTTTAGGCAGAAAATTTTCAGAAATTATTTCACGTACTGAAGAATTGAACGTTTTGAAATTCGTTTTATGCTCTCATTTTCCTTCTCGCATTCGCAATCATCGAGGAACGTATCTAAATTTGACGTCGATTTTTTGGGTACCCTAGTGCTTTGGAGGCCAAGATTTCATCTCTCCGCTTCACTCAATTCTCTACTTCCAATGCAAATGAGAAATCCTCTTCCGAGGTGGGTTTCAAGCCCGCGGCCATAGATTATTCACCCGAGCCACCGCCTCGTAGCGTAGCGTGCGCTGCCGTGACCTGGCAATGTGCCAAACGCCCTGGCCTGCCTGCTCTATCCATGAATGGACTCGGGGAAGGCGTGCGCGTTACTTTCACTCGGCTTTACGAACGCGGGGGTCGTTCAACTTCCCCACACGCCTTCTTCTGCGTAGCCTTGGCCTAGTCGGCGTCACTCTCTCCTGCTGAATGCAAATCCGAATGATACCTTTGTATAATCAGGGTCATATTCATTTGCAATATTTGCATGATCAGATGGGTGGGTATTTACGCGTAATTCTGAATTTTTCAATCACAAAAAGTTAGATTGTATTTTTGAAGATTCTGTTCCAACGGTCTTCTCGATAAAGTCCTTATTAAGTATTAAACATCGTGTGATAAGTATCCCAAGTCAACCTCAAGTGGTCGAACACCTTTGTAGCCCATAATTCATGTTCTAATCAAAAGCAACGTGGTTTATTATTTATCCATTCACAATGAAACAAAGTGGCGGCTGATGAGCAAATTGCCAGAGATATTTCCTAATAACAGGCTATGTTTTCACTTTATACGATGCTATTAGACTCGAGCATCAGTGCAGTTGGAGTTCACATTATAGAACTGCTTAATGCTCAGTCCGTTACGCTTTTTCAAGCGAACTGGAAAAAAATTTCAGTGAGATGGCTAGTGATCGTTGAGAACCCTCTTCTTCCTCAGTATTTCCTTCAATTTATTTCAGTTATCAAGGTTGTTGAGTTCCACTAAGGACACTGTTTCTTATTAGCCATAATGAAAGGCCAGATTCCTTGACAACATAGGGCCCCGGAAGAAGAGGGTGTTGGAGCGAATCAATCTTATTAAGTGAAGACATATGTGATTGGCCAACATTATTATAACTGCAGTGGTTAGAGACCAGTTACTTTAGCCTACTCCGCGAGAGTGTGGTACTGCTCCAGAATTAGAAATGTATATTTTCTCACTGTAGTATTACCTTCTTATCATAACACACCGGATGTGACCGTATTTTTCCCGCTCTTTGGAACATCACTGTGAAGTTGGCTAGATATTTGGAAGAAATATTACATGATCGTTTATTGATATTCGGAAATAATTTTTCGTGTCATTTCTGTAATTATGTATTTTGGGGTTCTAGAAATCAAAGTTGATTGAATAATCGGTTGAGGAAAAGATTTCTTCGTTTGCAACCTGTATAGGTTCGTTTATGAGACACATTGTTCTCACTTATATGTTCCACGCATTTAGCGTGAAGACATGTTTGCATGATTAAAATGTACAAAATGCGTCATGTGATCAAATAGACTTCAAAGTGATATAATTTCGCTCAGGTTACACATGAAATGAAAATTTAATCCTTTTGGATATCCTTTTAATTATTCTATTTGTATTTTAAAGAAAAATAGGTTTTATGTCGTTGCCTGTGAAATGGCATTCGACACCAGCGTATCATCAGCATCTCGCGTGCGTTGGTTGTGCCAATTTCGGTACCGACTCGATCTGTTTCTTTCGGGATATTGGTCGCCAGTTAGTGCCATTCAGTGGACCGATTAATCGATTTTTTTCAAATCGAGAGTTATAGATGCATTAATCATAGATTCTGTCAGTGGAAATCATAGCTGTTGTGTCGGAAATTTAATTAATTAATAGTTGGATATTTTTGGAGGTAGACTGCCTGAAAAAAATCATGCCAATGGTGCCAATTTTCGATGTGTTGGAAGGGCGAGCTGAAAATCCAGGCGGTAAAGCTTTGCGCACGACCTAGGAGAATTGCGGGCAGCCGCCCAGTGAGGGGCGAACACCAAAACCATTATTTATAACGTTTCCACGATTTATGCGTCGCATATAACTAGGGCGAATGCTTTTTGTTGTCAGTCCTTTTTATAAAACTCTGACAAGACGGGAATAACAATATCGTTTAACGATTTTAGCGCAGGTGGTTTTATTTATGCCCAGGATTTTCGAAAAGAATTGGTTTTATTCCCCTGTCCCGTTCATCATTGAAAGGGATTACTCGCTAAAGGGATTTCCATAACGAAACCGCAAATCAGAGACGGGATCCTGGAGGGATAAAAATGTATGGTCTGCGGGAGAAAGAACAACATTTGGTCTCTCTGGGGAAGGTAACTTATTCTTGGCTCTCGTAAATGTTCGAAATTGAGAAAGTAAGTGTTTCACAGCCAAAAATTTCAGAATTATTTAAGCTTCTTTGATTATGGTAGACCTCGATACCTAAGCGTCTATCTTTCCCATGCATTCGCGTGAAGGTGGCTATTCACATTGTTCTCTCTTCTGTGGCTGAAACACACTGTTGATGCTCTATTTCATGCTTTCACCTTCAAAATTTATACAGCCACAACGTGTATGAAGGTGCGCAAACAAAATGGAAACTGCGTAGCTGATATGTTGGACTATTCGGGCGATAAGTTAATTTTTTCGTATGTATTGTCTTTATCAGCCTCTGTGTCTTGCGTTCCGAAAGCGGTCTCTATCCTTTGCTCCTTTTTTCTGACGGGCGTGAAAAAATTTAATGATAATTCATGTCAATTCATTTATTTTAAAGTTTAAACTCTCACTCCAAATAAATAGCGCTTCTTGATGATAGACAAAAACCTATTACTACTGATGAATTGTATAAGTACTTGTTCGTGATGTTAGGCGAAAGATCTCGTTCACTAAACCCTGTGATGTTTTATTATGAGGCCAAGTACATGTCAAAAGTCTATCTTCACATTAGGACGAAGATGTTTTGTTTTATCTCAATGTTGATAACTTTATAGAAAATTATATTTTAGTTCACAGAATTCATTGGTGCCAAAATAGTTGTTTTTTCAATTGCGAATATTATTTTTAACGGCCAAATAAGTCTTATTTTTCAAACGCTCCTCACATTCCTTCCATAATTGATGTTACTCGCGTTCGCATTTGCATTTGATGGTGCCCCATGGCACTATTCCGCCCCCCCCCACCCCATGAATTCACGTTATCTTCCCTCCCTTTCCGCCCATTGCACTGCGTGTGTGCGTAAGCCAATTAAGGCTGCGGGTGCCTCGGTGGCGCCCCGAAATCCCTCCTGCGGAGACCGACCGAACTAGGCCCTGATCGATGTGACCCACTTCTCGGGCCCTCGCAGCTGTTTCGCAGTCAGCGAGCGCTCCTCCCGGGCGGCGATCCTTGTGTGTTCGTGCGTGCACCCTGCCTGACTCCGGGACCCTACGTCGTTTATCGCAGCTGTTTCTCGGCGTTGGAGAAACCACCCCTCACGGCATCCTGACAGCATGTAAAAAAATATAACTTTCGTGCTCTCAGTCGGTCAATTTTTCTCCTCTCTCGAAAAAAAATAATGGGCCGTTGAGGTTCTCTCTGCCTGCCTGCTAAGTGGGAACCTAACACCGGAGGGCAAAATTCATTGTTATACCCTGCGAGAGGAACCCGTTGAGGCAATAGAAAAAAGCTCATATTTCTCGAAGTGCCATAAATCATTGAACGTCCTTTGTGTGTGACATGTTAGAGGTGGGGTGAATCAGAGAAGCTGTTGAATGAGAACTGTTGGCTGGGTGGTTTGTATTCGGAAAAGTATTTAAAATTATGCGATCTATTTCATAACGGTCCCAGATTCAAGAAAAAGTGACTATATTAAATAATCCAGAGTTTTTATACGCCATTTTTTGGAAAAATATTGATTGAATGCCTCCCAAATGTTAGTACCCTTTTCAGAACCCCGTTCAAAATGAAGGAGAAAAGAGTCAATAAGCTGAAATTTTTATGGAGGAATAAATTTCGCGCTATATTTCATTCCTCGTTCTTGTCTTCAATATCTCCGGCCGAATAAGTACCTTTGGGGCTTATGAATTTTATTCAACCTTCTTATATTGCTTTTATAAGTACTCATTATTATATAAAGAAGTTCAAAGCTGTTGTTCACTGTGGAAGCCATAAACCAAGGTCCATGTTTCTCGTATTGCTATGCGTCGTCATTAATTTCTTCCGCGTATAGGATAGAAGTTTTATGCCAAAATTCAAACTGCTGGAAATACTTGTTTTGGGCTCCCTTGCACACTAGAAGGATTTATTTAAAGCTACATCGACTTTAAGTGCTGATTTTTGTCGGCGAGAGAGATCGGTATTTCTTAACAATTGATGAACTTATTATATTCTGGTAGCAAAAAATGCCGGTGGAACTGACATTGTAAATAGGCGCCGCTTCAAATATAATTGATTTTCTAAATTAAACTTTTTAACAATATTTTCGAAATTATATCTATGAATGGATTGGTGGGAATAGATCTATATATATAATACCCGAGATAAACTATATTGAAGGGTTTTCCTGAAAATCTTAATTTAGAGCTATATACATTTTTAAAATCAGAGTTGTGATTTATGCTTTATGTCTCCTTTCTTACTCGTTTTGTTGGCCACATTCCTGTCATCTCCGGTCAATTTAACTGCTATGCGTTGAGAAATGCTGCCATATAATGCTCTAAGTCAAATGTTGTTCCGTATTTAATGTTCACCGGAGTTCGAGATTTGTTATTGAAATCTTAGAAAATCTTTGTTAATTTGATATTGTCTGGGACGCTATCAGAATTATCTGGTGTAAGTTTGCTCTTTTAAAGAGCGAAATGTGAGATGTTAATGATATGGAGAATGTTATTCTGCCAATGAAGACATAGCAACTTCAGGACACTTTCCTCGATTCCCCCGTGTCCTATCCTGATCAAATTGAAGAAAGCCTGTGTAGAACTTTTCGAGCTGTGTCTCAAATTAAGTTGACCATAATGGCAATAACTTGTGACAGTAAACTCTTAGGGTCGAGAACGTTTACAAAAATCATAATCGGTTGGTGTTAAAATACGCTGAGAAAATATGTCTTTGTATATACTTGGTAGTACTATTTTATTACATCATTTAATGACAGTATTGGGCGATTTATTGGGCATCAACAACCGAAATAGTGACATATATTCAATATATGGCTATCAATGAATAGAGAATCAAAACGCTAGCAGTGAGAAAAAACATGGAGAATGTGAAAGCATTTATCGGTTACGGAGAAACTCAAGTGTAATTGAAGGAAAAGAGTACTATTATTTATCTTATCTGATAACTCTAGATGAGTGGTGAACTGAAGAAGTCCAAAGCAAAATTGCCTCTACGACACACTTTTTTCATCAAAAAAGTGTTTTTGGAAAGCCTAGTAAACAGAAAGGATTTTGCGAGACATGTAAATGAGTTTGTGTGGGGCAAGACAGGTACTACGCGTCCCGTCTTATCTTTTAACTCGATAGATTGTCATATGTGCAATTCTCTAATCTCAGAAAATATAGGCTATAAAATTTCAAGGAAAAGAAAATATTTTGCAAGTTTGCAGAATAGTCGATTGGAAGAAACGGAGATGGTGGAAATGGATGAAGGGATATTGCGGCAGCGACCATAAATATACGCCATAGCCTTAAGAACATGGTGATGATAGCGCTCGAACTGAATGTGATTTAATATTTTTCATTCGATGAGAATTTGGGAGCACGTTTGTGTATCCTGCGTGGGCGAAAGGTTCCGCTGTGTGAGAGGTGGCTGGCGAGGGGCACCGCCCTCTACCGATGGCTAACGGAGTGTGCCCCATCCATCCGCCGTCGATTTCGCTGGTGTCGCGTGAAAGCGCTTAGTCCGCATTAAGGGAGGGAAGGAGGGAGATGGGGGAGTGGTGGCGGGGGTCCCGGGGAGAGAGGAAGAGGAATGAAATGTATGCATGGGCAACCACCCGTTAACAACCCCCCGAGAGCGACCGCAGGAGAATATCCATCCCTCCGTCCTTCCACTCGCTCGGGGGCGAGAAAGCCGCCGCTGCAGCCCACCAAGTGCTCCTCGCAACCCTTTCTCTCTGCTCTTCTCCCCTCTCTCGACTCCCTTCATCCCCTCCGATGGAAACGTACGTACATACTACGGGAGGGCCGCCAGTGGGATAGGGAGGGGCTCTGTTCGTTCGATAACCCCGTATCGCTGTGCAGCGGCCTCTCCTCCTCCCCGAGTCTTGATTATTTCGCCGCCTCGTATCGAATGTTTTTTTTCGTTGGGAAGATGTCATATACCTCCATGTATTCTCCAGAAGTCCCAACATAAAATGATTTAAATACATTTTTTATTCCCTGGTATGTTGCAAAACGTTTTAGAGAAAAATACTACTTTTCAGTAACCTGACGCCTCGGAAACCTGTCGGTATAATCAAAGTACCAAGTTTTGGGTTTGTTCTTTTGGCCTGACTGGTGTCCCTTCTGAGAGAATCCCGCCGGTTGCAGAAAATTTCAGTTTAATCCCGATCCGTTCTTAGATGTCTTGTGGAGATAACTCGTAAGTAAAATTGATGGTTGGAGGCGCAACTTTGTGGAAAATTGTTGCAGACATGAGGAATAAAATCTTAGTATGCTCCACACTGTTTATTATTGACCCAGGTTTTGACTGCACAGCAATCATTATGAAGGCACATTTACATCTTAAGCAAGTCAATATTTGTATAGAAAAGAAACGGAGGGGGGGGAGTGAAGGTTGTTAATTGAAGTCAGGGACGTGCATCACGGTCAGATTCGGCCATTGGGAGGTGGTGGGGGGTGGGGAAGGTATATTGGCATTTTTGTCGGTAGCAGCATTCACGATTACAATTTGTTCAAGGAAGTCCAATTTGGCCCCTGTTCTCTCAATATGGAGCACCTCTGGCTCAAAAAGCAATATGAAAGTGTTCTGAGGAAAAATTATTCCAAGTGTTGTAGTCCGTCTTCTGGTTGAGACGTCCAGATCTCGGCGTCTTTCGTTAAGAGCAGGCTATTGAGACCACGGATTTATCTCCACTCATTCTCTCCAGATAATCCCCCCTCACTATCTACCGACCTGTTCTTAATGACACAAATCACCTTAGTTTTCGATCGCCTCTCTAAATTACCAGTCAAACATTCAAAGTAACATAGGAGTTTTGTGTTGATAGTATTATAATGGGAGTCATCGTCCTATGAGATGCACGATCGTACAAAATTCAGACTCGAAAAATCTTTCGCCTCGTCTTTCTTGGTGACAAGAGCCTTAGCTCCCTTCCTTCAGGGCCTCGACCCGCTTTGTATCCTCTCTCTCTCTCTCAGGTCCTCGTTCCTTCTCCTCCACCGCTGCCACTTTTTTTTATAGATATTTTGGCTCCTCCAAAATTTTCGGCGCCGAACCACTTCGCCCAATCCCTTATCCGCATTTGGACTCCCGTCATCGGATTTTCGGTCCCTCGAGGGACACAGATTGGAGTGGTGCCTATTGTGCTGGTTTACTACGACTGGGTCCCATCTTCGATTACCGTTTGTGTTTGCATTTGAGGACCGTTTTCCGATGTGGTATGGATTAAATTCTATGTAAATGTACTGAGGAAAAATCATTCTCTTAGATAGATATAAATGTAATGATCAGAGTTTCTAATCTAAACTGAGAAAAAACGCTGATGACGAATTGTGATTTGGCAGTATATTAATGTATATTGGTCAGTCTATTGTACAATGGTGACTTTTCCACAATGATTTATTTCATCGTCCCAATTTTGACCGAAAGGTACCTTTTAGCCTACCTCCCTGTCTTGTACTTACTTCGTCGAAATTGTATGTGATATTGTAGTTTTTAGGTGCATGCGTCACTTGTAGAAAAGCTTAGCGATAAACCAAGTGCTTGGTCAATTTATTGTCAGAATCGGTGTGATTTATTTCCTTTTTTATAGAATATTTGCCAATACATATCTTACTAAAATAAGCGCGATTTTATGTGAAAGCTCTTTGCACGAATGATCTTTAGTAGCAATTTGGAGTGTTGGAATAATGTTATTCAATGCTGGACATCATAGTTACTTAAAATACCATGACGTTTGGTCATTCTCATGACATTGTTTTATATGAACGCTAAATTATCAGCGCAAAAAAGTTGTAGCATAACGATGAAAACACTCAGTGAAGAAGGTTGTTCTTTTACGGCACCCCTTTTTTAATCTCGTTAGTTCTTTCTTTTGTGAAACTTTCGGAATATTTAGCGTCTAAAAGTTGCTGAACGCCTTTAGGTTTATATCTAACTTCAAGTCTTGAGGTTTCTCAAAGTAGGCCGTTTAATTCGAATGCCTTGTCAAGCCAACTTTTCTCCCTTTCGCTTGGAAATGGGACGTTCGTGGCTGGTTTTACCGACTCCTGGAAGTTGGTTCGGCAACTACGCCCTCTTCTTCGTCTCCGCGGGCTTTACCCCTAAGGGTACCGCCCTCTCTTTGTAGTACTTCCTTTTCCGCCGCGGTGACAAACCCCGAAGACGACTTTAAACGGGCAGCCGGGAGTTATATACGGAGCCTGGAGGAAGGGAGGCGGAGGAGGAATACATATTCAGACTCTCGTCTCTTCAGCGCTTCTGCCGCTCGTGATTCGCATTATCAGCACTCCGTCCAGCCCCTTGCCTCTTCTCCTGAACCCTCCCTCCCATCCCTCAGCATCCCCCCTCTCTCGTCTTCTTAATCCCCCCATGTTAGTCTTGTACTTGGGGCTGTGGTGAACGACGTCGGATGTCCCCTTTCCCTTAAGGTTTAGCTGGTTAAACGCTATGGAATTATTCCTCAGGCTTTTCCATTCGTTCCGTTTTCCATTCCATTTTCCATTCCATTCCTTAGCGAGAGTTTTGTCTAATTTTACAGTTTAACGTTGCCATTCCTTTTCCAGTTGAGTTGTAAAGGGATCTAATTTTTTGGACGCCTCTCTATTTTGCTTCGAGAAAATACTATCACCAATTTTTACGAAGATTTGGGATCTTGTCACTGTTTTTGTCACATTTTCGGGGAAAAATTAGAGGAAAAGTAGCTCATTCATTGGTCGTTCAATCCTAATTTTGGTTGACTGCAGCCCTTCCACCACTCCCTATCTAATCTTACTTCCATTACCACCTGGTATCTCTTCCTGTGTACTTTCCTCTTTATTTGGTCCATAAACGTATTCCTGGTGCTTCCTCTGGGGAATTTTCTCTCTAATTTACCTTCAATTATGTTATTAACGGGGAAAAGTAGTATTTCCCGCAATAACGTTGTTGTTGTCATATATATCGACGATATTCTCAGAGGAGACTTATTGGCTCTGTTATGCTGGATTGAATGAGCTCCGAGTGCCCTTTGGTGTTTTAACACTAAAATAGGGTAGTTTTCTACAGGATTTTATTAAATGTTAACGTTACCTTCCCATCACGGGATTAGCATATCACTTTCTTGGCATCCAAATCGTGAAATTGCTTGATTCTGTGGTTACTTTTTTTACCACAGAATAAAGAATCGTACTTACCCTACACTCATTGTTAACCTGAATTCATTTACCTTCTGGCTAACAATCGGAGACGATTGCGTTGGGTTTTATATTCAGGAATAATTTGTATTTATGTCATTTACTATTTGATTTTTGATTTGGTTTTGTGGCGAGGATCGCGGAAATCTTCGCCACCGTTGATTCACATGGTGAAAATTAGGAGAAAGTGGTGTTACCCACTTCAACCACGTTGATGACATGTGCTGGCAGAAAATGGCAGGTGCACTGGCTAAGTGTCGTAACTTAGGATAGAATAAGCTCCAAATTTATTTTGATTAATAAATGCGAGCCATTTTAAGAATTTGTGGTTCCTGACCCGCTACTGTGAACGATGTCGGCTCATCTTCGAAAAAGCTCATTGGTTGAAACGTATTCCAATTATTCCGGTAGGTGTTCAATTGGCTTGCGCGTTGTTTAAATATGAATGTGAAGTTCAGGTTACATTTCCTTCCTTGTAGAATTGGCGAGGACATGCCTAATTATAAATTTAACAAGGTTTGGAATTCCACTCAGGTTTTTAGCTGTGATACGTAGATTTTCGTCTCGTAAATGATAATGGATATACTTATTAGCTAGGTGATTTATCCGATGGTGAATGGCTCTAGGTAAAGTTGTTGAAGGAATGGGGAGAACTTTCCTATTTGCATCTCCTCTACCTCTATTGTAACGTGGAAACACCAATACTTTTATTAAGATTTTATTTGCGTTGTAGTTATGGTAGACTGGTATTTTATGTCCCCTATCTCTAGTCATCATATTTCTGTGAAACTGTATAACTCACTGCCTTAATCCTAAGATAAGTTCCATTCCAGAGGTGTAATTCGAGCCCGCGATCGATTGGTTAGCATGCAGGCAAAAGAGACATTTTGTTTCGTGGAGTGTGGTCAGGGGTCTCATCTCTAGATTAGATTAGATTAGATTGTTGGTGGAGTTCCTCCGAGGAGGACCTGGGGCACCTAGACCTATTGGTCCTTTGTGCTGACCACCATGTCTTGGTTACCCGTAGAGTCCAATGGCCTTACTGAAGGCCAGCATATCCTCTATGGGGGTAACCCTGATTTCAGTCGGATCAGGAAACGGGGATCCTAGATGTCTTATTCTAGTCCTCATCAAGGCGGGACAGTTACAGAGAACGTGTGATGTTGTTTCGTCCTCTTCTTGGCACCATCTACATCTGGCAGAGTCTGCTAGCTTCAAAAGATGAAGGTGCCTCATAACATGATAGTGTCCAGTTAGGAGACCCACTATCGTACGCAGTTGACCTCTGTTTAGCAATAGAAGTCTTCTTGCCAGTCCCTGTTTGGGTCCTCCAATAAAAAGCTTGGCTTGTCTGAGCCCTTGTGTGTTTTGCCAGATCTCAGAGTGGCGGGCAAGGCCCCACTTCTTGATCTCCATGATTCCTGCTGAAGGTGCGATTGGAATGTGAGGCTCTGGTCCCATCGGTATGTGGTTTGAGCCTTCTTTTGCGAGTTGATCCGCAATTTCATTTCCGGTGATACCCTCATGTCCGGGGACCCAGAAGAGTTCGACTTTGCCAAGAATATGTAGCGAGTTGAGCACTTCACGGCATTCATGAAGGAGTTTAGAGTTGCACATTTGTGATGCTAGGGCCTTTAAGGCCGCTTGGCTATCAGTGCATATGTGAATTGGTCTACCCTTGAGACCTGACTCCTTGATAATGTGTGCGCACATTAGTAAGGCAAACACCTCTGCTTGAAAGACTGTTGTGTGTTTTCCAAGTGAGATGGTGATCCTCTTAGCTGGGCGCTGGCAGTAGATCCCAGCCCCTGCTCTACCTTCCTTTTTGGAGCCATCGGTGAACCACACCTGGGCTCCATTGTGGGGATCCTTGTCTCTCCCTTTTGTCCACCACTCCCTTTTTGGAGTGTGGATTTTAAAGAGTGGAGGTGTATTATAGAAGAAAGTTATCATCGTATCCGATCCCATTTCAACAATGGGGCTCGATTCTCTAAGCTCCTGCCATATTTTCCTGTGTCCGGACAGGTTTCCCCTGTCGTTCCACTGACCCTGTCTTTTAAGACGGTATGCTGCAGCCCTAGCCTGTTTCTCTACTTCAACGTTAAGTGGAGCAAGACACAGTAGGGTCTCCATAGCAAGTGTGGGGGTGGTTTTCATTGCCCCCGTAATTCCCATGCAGGCCATTCGTTGCAGGTGGTTGAGCTTCTTCCTTGCGGAGCTCTGTCTTGTTTTCCCCCACCAGACTATTGAGCAGTGTAGAAAGCTTGGCTTCACCACTGCAGTGTAGATCCAGTTGATCGCTTTTGGTTGGAGTCCCCATGTTTTACCTAGTGCCCTCCTACAGGTCCATAGGGAGGCACACGCTTTCTTGGCTTTTGCCTCAAGGTGTTCTCCCCAGTTGAGTTTGGAGTCCAGAAGGACTCCCAGATATTTTACTGTAGTTGAAGGTTGCAATATCCTTCCTTGTATCGAAGGAAGTGTGAGCCCTTCTCTTTTCTTCTTGTTGGTAAAGAGAACAAGTTTTGTTTTCCCTGGATTTACCGTCAGCCCTGTTTGATGGCACCAGCTCATCGTTCTATCCAAGGCTTTCTGCATAAGTCCAGAGACGGTGCTGAGGTACTTGCCTGTGATGAGAATCACTACATCATCCGCATACCCTTGTGTATAGGCACCCGTTTTGTTTAGCCTCGTGATAAGTCCGTCGACCACCATGTTCCACAGCAGTGGGGATAGAACTCCCCCTTGCGGACATCCTCGAGTCACGGCCACCTCCATCGTGCTCCCTCTCAGAACAGCCTTGACTGTTCTTTCTTCTAACATTAGTCTGATCCAGTTGACAATGTGTGCATTGACTCCATGTCTCCTGGCTGCAATGCAGATCTGTTCAAATGATGTGTTGTTGAAGGCTCCTTCCACATCGAGGAAGGTGCCCAGACCAAACATCCCATGTTCTAGCACTCCTTCTATCCTGGTGATAAGGTGGTGGAGTGCTGTCTCTACTGATTTGCCTTTTTGGTAGGCATGTTGGTACGGGTGCAGGGGATTGTCCTTCAGAGGTCCCTCCCTGATATGCCTGTCTATTATTTTCTCCAGTGTTTTCAGCATAAAGGAGATGAGGCTGATACCGCGAAAGGAGTCAGCTTTGGTATAGTCAGTCTTTCCTGGTTTAGGAATAAAGACGACTTTAGTGGTCCTCCACTTCTTGGGTACATACCCATATGCGAGGCATGATCGGAAGATTCTGACCAGTGGTAGCAGTATCAGATCCTGTCCCTCTTGCAGAAGTGCCGAGAAGACTCCGTCTTCGCCAGCTGATTTGTATGGACAGAAGCTCGTTATTGCCCATCGTGTAATGTTGTATGTGATGATGCTGGAGGCCAGTCTCCACTCCGTCCTAGCAGGACGATTGAGAGGCCTCCTTTGACGCATCTCGACCTCCAAGGAGCCTGGAAAGTGTGTCTCCAGCATTAGCTTTAGTGCTTCCTTGTCTGATGATGTAAATTCACCAGAGGGAAGCAGAAGAGACCCCACCCCTGCTTCCGGGTCCTTTGAAATGATCTTGTTGAATCTTGCGAGTTGTGGAACGTCTTCCACAGTCTCGCAGAACCTTTTCCAAGATTCTCTTTTCGAGCGCTTAATTGTCGCTCTATATTTCCTCTGGGCCATTCTATAGTTCTCCCAGTCCCTGGGTGTAGATGTTCTCTTCGCTTTGTTGAAGAGCTTCCTTGTCTCTTTCCGGATGTTCTCTAGTTCCGCTCCCCACCAGGGTAGCTTGCAACTTTCCTTCCTGGTTTTGATGGGGCAGCTGGATTCATAGGATGTAATGATGCTGTGCTGGAGAGACTCCACAGCAGCATCTACGTCATTCACGTTCCTGAATTTGTGTCCTGGGGCTTCGGACAGTAACTTCTGGAGTGTGTGCCTATACTTGCCCCAGTCTCATCTCTAAGTTTGACGAATCTTCCTGATTGAACAGAGGGGAGTGCGGTAATATCCACATCAACCATTCTCAGAATATTCACTTGCTAAAATTAGGTTGAGTAATTTGAATTTTGTGGTCGGAATTTTTCTTTAATTTGTCGTTTGGTGTTGAATGGGTACCAAGTGATATTTTTGTCTGGATAAAGGCCTTAATTTACTCAGAATTCTTAAAATTTGAAATCATAATGGCAGTTTATCTTTGCGATGCGTTATAATTCTGTGTGTGATTTCAACTTTTTGGGTACTTTAGTTAAAGTTTAGTGTAAATGCAAATATCTTGTTAACTACGCAGGCACTTTTTTGCGTTAATGTGGCGATCCTCTCGCTCTCGAAGGGGCATTAATGATTCATGGGACTTGATGGACCTTTCTCGAATGTTCAAATTAATGAACCATGTATTTTTATGTGTCCATTTTCCGGACTTTATCGCCGAAAATGTACTCTCTGGTGGCTTTTTTTCTGAGTGAGCGTCGCCTCACGATTCGCTACGCAGCTAAAACGATGTACTCTTGCGGCTGTGCGAGTCGAAGGAAAGGAGAAATACAAGCTTTTCTCTTGTACTTAATATTCTCTTATAGCGTTCCAAAAATTTTATTTTTGCTGGTACCTATTAATTTGAAAGATATAAGGTCATAATCCGGGGATATTGGAGAAAATTTTTATATTTCGATATCCTGAATAATTTCTTTAGGTTTTGAAATCACCAAATTTGTAAATTAATGTCTCACTCATAAAATGATGTAATTGATAAGCTGTTATTTGCTCCAGCCCACTCCTATGTAAATTTAATCCTGATAAAAATCTAAGAAAGATGAGTACTACTTACTGCCTCTTAATGTAACAATTTATGAAAAAATCTCCTTTGGCCGTAATAAATTAGCAAGTGAAAGAATAATCTCCAATGGCCGTAATGAATAAATTGTTAGGACCATTGGAGAGTTTTCTTTAACTTATTACTCCTGATGTTAAATCAAAATCAGGATTTCTGGCGGGGTACTTACATTCCACGTATTATTCATACTTCTGGCATAGATACCCTTCACGCCGCTCTTTCTCGGTGATCGAAGAACTCAAGTTGTTGCTGTGAGGCCGGGGGTCTGTTTTTTTTACTAATATTTGTCATATCATACCAATGAAATTGCAAAATTTTCTGAGTGGAATAAAAGATATTATAACGGTAAATTTCGAACTTAATAGCGGGAATTGGCGTCTCATCAGTTGAACCTTCATAGTTTATTTTCGTTGATTGGAGATACTTGGTTGCTGGTACGGTAATCATGAGTTATTGTGCACACATTTTAATAACTTTTCATGTGAGTCGAAAAAATTCTTGGGCGCTATTTTACCTAGTTAAATTTGGTTATTCGGTGGGAATCTACATCCATATAGCTGTATAACTGGTGCAAGAGTTCAGTGTGAAAATTTTCGCCTTACCTAAAGCATTGTTATTACTTAGGTCTGCGGCGCGAAATTCGAAATCTAAGCGACTTTCATAAGTAAATACATGTTTTTTACTGGACATGATACCTTGATATTGGATAGTTGCCATTTTTATAACATGGAACGCATTCTTGGTAATAATGGTGATGCGACGGGAATAATTATTTCTTTATGTGATCGTAATTCGAAAAATATGTCAAGTGCCTTGCGGCTACATATTGAAATAGCATTAGATTGCCGAGAAACCAAATCGGTTACTTGCATTTGTTCACTTCAATGTATACATATTACCAATAACTGCACGTGAGCAATGTTCCGCGCCAAACTTTTGATAAAATTCGCTCCTGTCGCCTTCAGGCGAAAGGGTGGAGAAAGTATGAGGAGCTTCAAGGAAACAAAATGCGGGACAAATAAAGTCGTCTACTAAATATTATATACTCCCCAGCATCAGGATAAATATAGGTTGTGCTTTTTTTCAGAACCTATTCTGAGCAATTGATCGCAAATCAAATGATGATGAATTGAATTAAATGAATTAGACTGAAAGAACTTTAGAAATTCATGCCCCAAACCGTCACGTTCGAAGTAACGTTAAATTAATGTTTCTCTTTCTTCAATTCATTCGTTAAGTTTAGTAATTCATAAACTGATACCTATTGCTGTCTTCTGTTTTATACTATATTTTTCTTGAATAGTGTCTTTTTTTAGTACAAGTTTAGATACCGAGTCCTAGGATTCTCATCTATATGACCTTACATGCGACTGGAATAATTATTTATTCTATCGTTCGATTCTTTTTACCTGTGTATTTTTATGTACTCTTAGTGTTTATTTGTGGAAAAGTAGGATTTTCTTGCCCTTACAACATTTATTCCTTTAAGTCATTTGAGAATTAAAAATACATGAATTTAGCCTGAACCAAGAATCTCCCCTCATATGAGACATTTTTGAATGGGATCGGCTGTAATGTGCGTGGGAACCTTTGGTGGCTTTAATACGATGATATTGCCGCATGGGAATTATTCCCTCCTGTAACCTTAACTTGTCCCCACACGCGTCATTATGAGTCACATCCCTCTTTCCAACCCTTGCCCTCTGAATCCGACATTTTCCCTCCGTGGCAATAACCCCCGTTTCCCAAGATTCAAACAGCAGTCGAAATGCTCCACGGTCGTGACCCGGTTCATCCCGTATAGATTTCCTTTCCCTCCAGCTCTCATTAGCATTATTGGATCGTCTCTCTTGTATGTTTGTCACCCCTCACTCCTCTCACGGTCCCCCTTCTAAAATCATTTGCATCCTATATTGCCTATTCTCTGTTTGTTTCTTACTTTCTCTTTCCTCTCTCCGTCCCATATGTTTCATTAATGGCCCGCTCGGACAGCAGAACGAAGCGCTCATGAGCATGACTCGAGTTTTGAATCGAGTGGACCAAAAGGCTACCCGAAGTTTTGTTTTTTATTTGGTGACTTATAACCCTTCCGTGACATTTTGAATCTTACGCGTGGTTCAGTAGGGTTTTGAATGCGCGCGCACTCTTTCACGTAGTTTCTCTGTTCTTGATATTCTTCCACCATTTCTAAATTTTCGTTCAGTCTCGTTAGCGATTGTTACTGACGATAGAAATAAAATAAACTTTATTCACGGGTGATATACCCATTTCCATAAGAAATTGACGCACGTAGTTGCCCAATGTGGCAAATTAAAACCATAACTCATCTTACAGAAATATAAATGTTTCAGGTTCACAGTAATGTCTAGTTATAGAACGATGCACACCATTATATTGAGTATAACATAAGGTAATACTATTGAAAAAAATTGCCATCGACGGAGGAAATGATGGTTGTGTCATATCATGAAGCCCTGCGGAGGGCAATTAAATTTCAAATCATGTTTACCTACTGACATGTTTATTTATGGGGGAGTGAGTGGAGGGTTATCGTGATATCTTGAAGCCCAAGGGCAACAGATTTTGAATTCATGCGTGCCCCTTGATTGCATTTATATGCCAGCCTCGTTTGGCTCTAGTTACTGTTAGAAGTAGTCAGCTTTGTTAGAATATGCAGAAAGTTAAGATAATTTTTCGAAGGGATGGTAAAATTTCAAATATTGCATCATCTCGGAAAACTGTAGAGTACCCTGTAATATTTTAACCACGAATATTTTTCCCTGAATACTAAGCGATGTCATGAAGAGTGACGAATTGCCTCGTCCTACATCCCAGTGGACAGTTAAGTCATGGGTTGTAATGGAATATTAGGTATTTGCGTTGGAGCATTGTGATTTGATCTTATTCTTAAGTTCTGATTGTTTTATTTTCGTCTAATCATAAATTATTTCGTAAAAGAGAATTTTTTCGTTCGATATCGCCGACGAAGATTGTTTTGATTCTCTAAGGAATTAATTTGCTGGTTCATGAAAAAATAGACAAGTTTGGAATAAGTCTGGGATTCTTCTGGGTGAATTTTTTTCAGTCTGCTTAAAATGTTGTGTTTTGCCCGGAGGTACGAAATGATTGAATTGTTGATTAAACGTCGTGAATGGGAAACATTACAGTAATTGTTACCAAAGCCTCGTTCTCAAACATGCGTGTTATATCGCTCATCGGATAACCGTGATTTGTTTTGAGGTAATCAAAATCGAAAAATGCGCTAATATGAGCAACAACTGCTGGATAAATATGTAACTATAGAGATTATCCTACATAATACTGAAGGTTTTGTAACTCTATCTCAGCATATATTTTTAAAAGTCAATTGAAATATTTGGACGGGGAGAAAATAGGAGGTTTTTGAGACAGAGGGAATAATATTATAAACCTAGGATTCAAGTGCTCATATTTGAACAAATGTCACTCTGAGCTTTACCACATACCGTTTGCTAAAATATCCTGTTATATTTATAGTTCCTTTCTCATAAACTATTTTGCAGGTACTTTTCAACACTAACGGATCAAACAACGTCTGGGACTGGGCGGAGGGTCCGCAATCTCGACGCATAACTTTAGGACAGTGCTACATTGTTATAACTTAATTAATCCTTGACAAAAGTATAAAACAGAATAAAGCAATAAGTTCACAGTATAACTACATTTTGAGTGGCAATGTTCCCGAAAGTTACAAAAATGAATTTTTTCTCGCTAGATTAGCGATTGGAACCACTGTGCATACCCTCCTGTTGTAAGATCAAAAGCGTCATGTTCGGTCAAATATGGAAGCCGTTGCTAATATATAGTATTCATGAAAGGCGTATGCTGAAAGATTAAGGGATAGCGTTTCCGAGAATTTCAGGATTTTAACATGCCTTGTTTGTTGGAAGCGCGGAAATTTTCTGCTGACGAGTGGTTACTTCTTTAACTCATTTACGAGAAAGGGTTGAGCGTCGGTTGTTTCCATAGCATCTTGTTTATCTTAAAACTCTCTCCCGGCCTGTGTATTTGCGGAGGCGGTTTTCCGTGCGGTTGCCCCGAAAATTTAACTCTATAAGGCCGAGTTCGTGGTTTGCAAAATACAGAAAAGGACCACACTGGTGGGAAGTAGTCGAAGTTTATGTTTCGAGTGCTCTCTTGATGTTTTCAGTGCGGCGAAATAATTCTGAACAGCCACTAAAGTGGCTGGGTGTATGGCTGCACAGTGTCTGGCGCATTTTGGAGTGTGGGCCATGTGCATAAATTGGTGAGCCCGCTCAAATATGATATTGCACTAGCATATCAAGTTATACCCAGACGCTTCCAAGCCTTGTTAAGCATCACGCCTGGGTCTCTGTTGGAAGCAATGGCTGCTCCTCCTCGGAAGTATGTTATTTTGTGGTGGAACTGGGTTGCTCGTACTGAATCGAGTTTTATCTCTGGTAGATCTGATAGCCACGTTGCTGTGCATTTTGCTACTCGGTTCGTTGGATGCTTGACTTTACATTTATTTACCGACCACTTAGAAATTATTTTTCTACTTCTCTTCTTTTATGCATATATTTTATATATATTTGTCGTGTAAATTTTAAGCAAAATGTCTGAAATATGCCACGATAACCTTTGTGTCGTCATATTTTAGAAATGGCTCAATGAAGCTTTCTTTGCTCTTCATTAATATTAATGTTTTGGTAATCTACCGGTTGTTTTGGGTTAAACTGGAAGGAAATGTATAATCCTCACGATTTTTACGGACGCAGATCCCTATCTATCCACACAATTTCTTTCTTCATATAAGTTTATGAATGCCAATAAACTATATTTAATATCGGAGGTAGAGAATAGAATTATTTCTCCAGTCCAGCTTTTGGCAGTTCAGTTGTGGCCATTCTAATAGCTTAGCCTGGTACTTTAATCCCTGTTCATATTTTTCCTTCCTATTTTATTTTTACCGTTTCTACTTTTGCTCTTTGGTGGACATACTTTCGAAATCCCTAAAATTTGAACATAAGTTCCATGAATCAAAGAAAAGTATTCAGTCACAATTCCAAGCTCCCCGATTAGAAAAAATAATTTTTCCGAGTTGAAAATCCGTCCCGTGTTAGGTTTGAATTAATGGTTACTTCTTTTTGGAACCACGTTGTGGCCCATGACCCCATTCCTGTTCCTTTATTTTTTAATCTTGATCCCAGGGCAAATTTGAATTCAGCCGGAGAATAAAAGTTCACATTATTTTTCGTAAACGCTGGCCTTGCGCAGATCCCTGAATTGAATGAGCGAAGGAAATTGGAAAACACATTCCAGTTGGGTGGATGCATTTAACGAGTCCAAAATATGGTCCCTCGAAAGAAACTGTTTTGGGATTGCCTCGGTCATTGTGTTGTTCCATGCGACGGCTCTGTTGGTTGGTTTTAAACGGCTAGGTAAGTGGTGTAACGAAGTTATTGGATGTAACTCGGATGGCCGTTATTCGGAACATGAATGAAGATTAGGAGATTAATATCTAGAATAAAACGGAGGATTTACTTTGGAAAAATATGAATCTTTATATCATTGTGGTAAAATGAATGAAGGTAGGATTCAAAAATGAATTACCTACTAAAAATGTTTCTCTTTCGATTTTCAGTCAGGTTTTATACAGGGTGCGGCAGCGTAATTTGTTGGTTTCAATTGTAGTACTGTACTGTATGCTGTATGTATTTATGTATTTCTGTACTTATGTGTGTCTGGATATGGAGAAAAATAATTACAATAATACCTATAGCATATTTTGTTTTATCGACCCTTTCAATCAGCAAACTATGGTGTCATCAAATCAAAGTCATGGTGTCGTATCCAGTACTGTGCTTCACATGGGACACATATTTTAAGTAAAAGAATAGGTTGGATTCATCGCTGCGTGAAGCGCCATTCGTGATCCTTAAGGGCAGTTGTTAATCGAAAACTTTGACTACCAAAAGATTGCCAAATACATTCATGACGATTATAAGAATCATCGTTTTCCTTATATAAAGACGGAAGTTTCGACCGCTTAGGTTCAAGCCTGAAAAGAAGCCCGGACCGATTGGTTTATCTCCTGTTCAATCCCTCATACATATGGCAACCGTTACAGAAGCATAGCGAAGCGCCAAACGATTCAAATACAACGTAATTGTGTGTGCCTCAGTCACTTTTTTTATTCACGGTGGCAACGTAACAGCCTTTGGCTCTCTCCCATTTGATGGTTCGGGCGCGAAGATGTAGATGGAACCAGAGGAACGCCGGTGAAGCCGATCGGAAGAGCAACGAAATTTGGGAACGTTTGAGGAACGAGAAGAGGTGATTGCTGAAGTTCGCAGTCTTTCGCGCTCCCGTGGATACCCTTACAAAAGGCCAGGGTGTGCTCTTTTCCCCCAAAATCCCGCGATAGGATTGCAAAATTTTGCGCCGAACTTACGGGTTCCCGTTCTCATTCCGAAGGGTGAATATCTCCCCGACAATAGGACGATAAATATTCCACCCCAGGGTCGTTCATCCGACCACACAGACGCCGCCTGTGCAGGCCTTGCGTATTCCGACTAGTATCTTCCTTTCCCTTCTCTTCCCTCCCACGTAACAGCCCCGTAACCCCACCTCTCTCTCTCTCTTCTCTCTTTAGGCCTTTCCCTCACAGCTCCCATCCCTCCCGTCGGCTCAACTCCCTCGAAGAGAAGCCATTACTGTGGATTATTTACAGCCGAAAATGCGCGGAATGGGCCATAGTTAATTCCAGCTCCAGCCAAGCGATGCCTCCGTTCTCCGTTGGTTCGCCTCATTTATTATGCTCGACTGAACAAAATATGTAACGCCGGTAACCGCATCGGTATTGCTTATCTCCGAAGGGATAATCATCAAAGATACTCCGAGTTTAGCATCTCCGAGCGAGTTCGATTTTGTGTGAAGGCGAAGTACGAAGGTGATTATGTCATATATACAATGAACAACCTGCATTATGTAATAACGACGATATGGTTTCTTAAAGAAGTCGGATTAGCTGGGTGGTTGGAGTACTAGTTTCTATCGCGAGTGGCCTGGGTACCAATCTCTACGATGGTGAATGTTTTCTTCGGATATTCGACCCCTGGATGGGTGCCGTGAGGAGAGTATATACAATCCCTTATCAGTTGGATGGAACGTGAAACTTTGTTTCCCTTGGCGTCTTCGTTAAACAGGAGGCTAATTCCGTCGCCAGGTTTTCCTCCTCCCTTTTACACGGCTTTTCACTTCTTTTCGAATTTCCTTCGTTGCAGCATGTGCTTATCCGTGCATAACAGACCTGAAGTAAGAAGTTATTCTTTTTACATTATGCGTGTGCCATTGCAATACGCAGTGTGCGAAAATTCACACGATACCTCCATAGTTAAAATAATAGCGTAGAGCTTCCAATGTGCATTGCTTAATCTCGCTCTAAGACTTATAAATCTAATGCTGTCTCTTAAGATTGGACTCGCTCGGGGTTTAGGCCTGGGCAAAACAGTCTACTTCCGCTCTGTTTTTGTAACTCCCCTTTCCAAGATTTGATTTGTGGGATTCATGACAAATGTGGGACCCAGAGATGATTAAAATATCCACTTGCTCGTCTTGTGGAGCATGTTTTGTATTGTGTCACCCCTAGAATCCAAGTTGAAGCGTTTTTTTACTGTAACGAGGGGATCCCTCCTACAAAATGCGTTTTTTTAGTCTAAGATGGCATAGTGTCTAAAGTCACGCATTTATCTCGATCTTAAGTCTGCGAAAGCCATCCCGAGTGCATTTTAGGTGTTCATATACCTCACGCAATTCCCTCTCGAGTTACGCTTTGTTAAACAAGCCTATTCGATGGTTTTATGCGAAGGAAACTTCGTATTTTTCATTAATTTATCTCTCAGTTCCCCATTTTCACTTTGATTTGTCGCTTTTGTGTTGTGTCGTTGTGTTACTTACCCGAATACGGGGAATTGTCTGTAAAGTATCCTTTCCGTGAGCAACTCTTTCCTCTTAAACTTTTCTTTCGTTTCATTATTACAATCCTTTTGAATTATTTCTACGCATTCCTGTTTCTATATTTCTATTTCATTGTGCAAGTACAAGTGTGTATTACCCCTGCGCCGACAATAGCCTCTGAGTAAAAATGTGATCGCGGTCGAAACTCCTAAAACCGAATTCTACAACTATTTCTTTGAGGTCAGTGACCATCAGCTTAATAATATGGCCGACTGACCCACTTGAAAAAATTTTACTTCGAGGATCCTCCAGCTTGCCCCCCCATGGGGCGCAATCTTCCTTTTCCTCTTTCGAGGGTCTTCAGTACTTGTTCTTCCTCTCCAATGCCTTAATAACTTTCGGCTTCACTCGTCCTTTGTCTGCCCTTTCCACTTTTCCCACCCCTTTGCCGAGAAAAGGCCTTTCCGCCAACCCTCGTTGACCTCATTTCCCTCTCCGACTCCCCATCCATTCTCGCTCCTCCCGTCCCATATACCCTGAAACCCTTATCTCGTCCCTTTCCGTACTCTTCATTCTCTTTTTTGCCTCAATTGTTCCTTCCTTCCTTCCTCAGCCCCCGACCGCGCTGCTATTCCTCTAAACTCTCGATGGTTTTTCTTCTCCCCAAAGACCACTCTTCCTTACCCCTTCCATCCTAGCCCAACCCTTACTCCGCCTCCTTTTACTCCCCGAGTTTCCTTCTCTCTATACCCCGCTTCGCCTTGCCAATCCTCAAAGGAGGTCATTCCCACCAGATTTCATGCCATCTAATGAGATTCCGTCTACCATCGCCATCCAAGTTCGTCCTAATAATCTCAGGGGATCGCCTATCATCACTGCGGAGGGGAATCGTCCTAATGCGTACTTTAATCCAGCTTAAGGATGGTTAAAGATCAATTATCCTCCTCTGAGAAGTACTGTGCTAGTGAACTCTAAGGTGACTGGCGCGGTTTGACCCCATACCAGGCACGCAACACTCGTCCCAGCTCGACGCTGAACCTCGCTCCGCTCTACAGCCTTTTGGTATTGACTTAAAAAGCGATAAAGGGAGCTAAGCAAGGCAGGAAAACAACTATGAAGGTCGAGGATAATGAAGTATGTACTGTTTATTGAGTTACTGGTGCAAATTCAAGAGATGTTATAATTCATCGGAATATTAAATCTTTGGATACTTTAAATTTGGGAATGTAACTCTTCTCTTAACTCATGGGACGCGAGATATTTGTAATAACATCTTGAAATTACTGTAAACAAATAGTGACTTAATCACAAGTGTATAGTTTAGTCTTCCGAGTGAGGTTGTTAACAATACACAAGTAATGCATCGCAACTTGTGTAGCTCCTTGTAGTTCGCTGATGCATAGCATTTTTTATTTCTCCCTTCTGAAATCCTTTCTTGTATCACTTTAGGTCGTTCTTACCTTTATTCATCGTCGGTAGTAAAGTATGATAAACGTCCGAGGATTAATTTTGCTCGTAGTAAGTGAAAGATTCGACCTATATTTTGTCCTTCTATCTGGGGGATATTCCCTTCCAATTTATCTCTCAGCACAATCACCCTGATGAGATAATCTTACACTCTATATTGTTTTAAAGTCTGTAATTAACTTCCGTCAGAAATGAGTGTGAAGTACATTAATGCCGCTCGGCGGCTTCATTTTTTTGCTCAATAATAAATAATAGTCGTACGAACTCGAGGAAAGTGTCATGAGAAAGGGAGTTGAATACATTTTTATCATCTCAATTTTGTATAAGAAATTTTGAGAAACTTTACAAGGCATTCAGATTTCCCCTAATCATCTGTTACCCTCAATTGTTATCGCAGATGCTTGGAGTTCGTAAAATATGCTGAACTTAGGTTTCCTTCCCGTAGTATCTTGTTTCTCCCTGCCAAGCCTCTTAGGAGGTCATTTCTCTCCTCCAAATTTTACTCTACAGAGCCGAATTCCCGTTTCAATCTCCTTCCTCATTCGTCCTAATAATATCAGGACCGCGAAACATGTGGTGGGCAATTATCTTAATGCCAGTTAAATCCGTCTTGGTGATGATTAAGTCGGGATGATTTTGGGTTGAGGTGTTTGATGCTGAGTCAGCACCATTCCTGACTTTGAATTCTAAGCGACAAGATTCCATTCCTCCTGCTGGCATTGGTTATGCGCCAAAGCAATCCACTGAGATTTACTTGTTGGAGGATTTCAGAATGTTTGTGCCAAGATTATGAGCGGAACAAACAAAACATTATTCTTGTTTCGGAATTACTTACTCTCTTATCAAGGAGAATTTTATACGTGTAAATTCATATTTTTTTCTGAATATTTTACGGAAGAGTCTTGCTCTGGTTGAAGAATTGGTAAAGGGTAGCCGAAGTTAATTGAGACGGCCGCGTCGGTTCTTTTTTAATGTTCGAATTTTAATGCTGATCGTTTGATATTTTTTTATATTGGGATGGCAAAGGATTAGTATTAAATTTATAGGAGTATATTTATTTTTGTTTTGTATATTACTGTGTTTACCGAATGGCCTCTGTGAACGAGAAAAAACCCTCAATATGTTCCATTGTGTATAGCTTCCTATATGTGCATTGTTACTTTTTTTTAATGAATGTAACGTTCTTCTCCCAATTCTCTTGACTTTAGTTTCCTGGAATCGCAGCAGAAAGTAACGGCAACCCCAAGGATCAGTCGTAGTCAGAAGTGATAATAGGATTAAGGCTAGCCTACGCTCCCATGACATTTATCTCGCGAAGTAAACGAAATGCGGAAGAAAGCGGAAAGCTTCGTTAAACATTGCAATGAGGAAACGGCGAGTGTACGGCAGCTAATTAACGGACTTGATTGGCACCCGCTAAAGACTAGGATTTTATATTAAGGCTAACGACAAAGTAGAAGGAAAATTTATACTGAGGGAGTTTCTGGGTAGAACTGGGAGTAATGTTTTACCTCCTGTCCTACTTATTTTGAACGTAGAGGAGCGAAAACATGACACACCATTGAAACAGAAAATTCCTACGCACTGTAAATACTTGCATCAAAAATGAGCGGGACAGTAATGTGTCGAAATATGTATCATTTTTCGTCCAGCTCTCTCAGTATTTTTACACCTTCTCTTCCATTTGGGTGGTTTTCTAACACCCACTGCTCCACGCTCTTGTGGTGCTTCACAGGGTAGTATGTAGATCTATCTATTTGGCTATCAAGCCAGCATATAATTGAGTTATATTGCGTAGGGTGATGCTAAAGCAACTCCTAAACAAATCGGTCTCTGCAAAATGTTTTCTAGGGGTTTCAAAAGCAATGTTTAAACATATTGATAACATGGTTTATTGCGCGTCGATGTAGCTGATTGTGAAAGGCTTTATCATTCATAATATGATGGCAACGTTACAAATTATTTTTTATTTTCTATTTTTTCTTGACATCCCTAGCCACACACCTATCCAGATGGATTATATGTAGATGCTAACGTCCTTCTACCGTATGATTTTCTGGCGTATTAAGTCGGTAGTGCGGGAAATAGAGACCGCCTCTACCCCCGCTGCTTCGAAGCACGCCATATCGGTGAATTTCACGCACGACGCGTGCGTGCACGCATGCACGCTGCCGGAACGACCAATCACTAAGCGCCCCAGTGACTCGCTTCGTGCGACCCGTGGAGAAACCCTTTTCCGCTACAACCCTAGCGACGGTCCATTTATCCCTATGGGAACGGGGTCCCACGCGCCATGTGCCATTTGGCCTCATCTAATAACCGTGGCACCCTGCGAACAGGAAAAGTGCCGCGATAAAAAATTCTCCTGCCGGTAAATGATCCACATCAGGTGCTTCGGTCTAGCTTCGCCGCGAAAAAAAGAGTATCTCCTCCTTCACCCTTGGGTCGTTGCTATGTTATTAACATTGATGAAAATGAGCATTTTGTTCTCGTGGATGTTTGGATGTACAACGAAAAACCCTTTATCATAAAAATCTCTTATTATTTCGTCATGAATGTACTTTTTCAAATAAATGCCCATTCTCCCGGATGAAATGGTTTATTTTGCTATTTAATGCATATTTTTTATCACGAGAATCATCGTGACCACTCTTTCATCCAAATTTACACATCCTTGAAACGTAAATTTTTGCGACTTTGGTCGTTCAATTTATTTTGAGGAATTTTTCGCGAGAAAACGGCGAGGAATGAAATATAAATAAATGTCGTCGCAGTTTAAATCGCATGAAAATCGTCACATCGCCTATACATGTTGGTTAACGCGTTAAAAAAATGGATTTTTCAAGAGTTGGTCATGGAAACATCCTCGAATCATTTTAAATGGAATAATCCCGTTGTTTCATGAAATGTTCTAAATCAAAATCGTGCAAATGGTGAACGCCTGCTTAAAATTTTACGAAAATGATTCAAGTTACGTTCTCAAATCGCGTTTCTTTTATGGCATTTCAGCATTTTTTTCCTTTTAAGTACCCCTCTTTAGTTATTACGCCATTTTCAGCGAAAAAAACACTCTCTCTCTTGGGCCACGCCCTGTAGAGGAACGTTTTTCAGCCCCCTACTGCCTTTATTCCCGACTCACCGTCCTCATCTCTCCTACATTCTTCCTGTTTATGAGCGAGAGGCTCATGCTTTCGCGATAAACGCTTTGAACCGTGGGCCAAATGTCGTTCACTCTCCCTTGCGCGAAGCAACGAAGCGAACTTTCTTAAGGCCTCCTTATTTTTGTGTGTGGACCATCCTTGCAGATCGCGTTTTTAGAGGGCATTGGGACGAGGCGCTTGTCGTTGGAAATTTCATTCAGACTCGTATGGCGGCAAATGAGATGCGTTTGTAACTTTTTTCGAAAGTGTATTTCAAGCTCAATAAATGAAGGTTTGTGGTTCCGAATAATACTTGTCTTTTGTTTAAATTTCTGGTTGTTAGATAGCTGCTTCCCTGAGGGTGAATTATTCAATTTTTACTCCGGATTTTTGCAGCACTTAAAAGTTTACTATAGCGCCATAGGAGGTGGCCCGAATTTAATTTTAATGGATGCGAATTATCATCCGATGTATGGGATTTAAATATCCGTGGCAGATTTTCGGGAGCGTGACAGTTCAAATGTCATTCTTTAATTTTCACATTTACCTATTGTTTATTTCGCTTCTTTGTGTATTTTTTATTGTGCGTGGCCTTTTTGATATTGTCTCTCCTTTTGGATTTATGTCTAATATTTGGGATTTTATTAAGGCCTTAAGGTCCTTCTGTGCATTCCAAATTTTTGCTTGTGGTATGTGGTATTCCAAAACTCCTCTCAGCATTAGCAGATAAATCCTGACGTTTATAATTCCAATCATAGCCGTGTTATGAATATTTTATGACCTCTTGGAGTTGCATTTAGTTTCGTGGTTTTCTTTTCTCTGTGGCATATTTTAAAATCATTTATGACTCACTCATTGTGAAGCGACGCCAATGGTCCTCCGAGTAATTCTGTGTACGTCTTTGAGACAGACATTAAGTGAGTAATAAGTGAGAGGAAATTTATGGAGACAGCACGTAATTAGACGAGCTACTGTCGTTTCAAATTGTGTAATGGCTGACATGAAAATTCCTTGTACCAGTGCTTCTGTGAGTGGCTGTGCTCGTATTATATTTCACTGATGAACATGTAGGGGTTCGTGTTCAGTTGCCGTAGAGTCTTTATGATCAAGTCTAAAGTTTTAAGGGCTGTATTGCGGTGGTCTTTAACTGTCTCTTACGGCGCACTCTGCCCTTTACGTCGAAGCCTGACAAGATCGCAATACCTGTCAGTGAAAGGCGCAGTGTGTGATTGGTATGGGCTCTTTGCTCCCCCTTTGGTTTCTTTGACAGGAGGAAAATCATTGAATCCATTTGAGGTAGTTGACCTCTTATCCCCACATGCTGCTTCTATAATGTTTGAGAGCGTGCCGTTTTACTTTATGTTCCGGATAACTCTTTCCCTATAGCATTCAATTCCGAAAGAAATATTTTATTCGGGTATTTGGAAATGGAAAACCTATTCAAAAGGACCGCAAAGGCTGTGGAGACGGTGTTATCGATGTTTTCCTGTTGTCGCAGCTTTTTCTAGTCGATATATCATCTGAAGCGGTTGAGTCCCTCGCTCTAAGGGCTTTTAGACCCTATTTTTTTGTTTTTTTATATCGACAGAAATCTCTTTGAGGGTACTACATTTTTGAGTAACTTTCTACGAATGTAAACCCGATGACAGATGGAAATGTGAAAAGTTGATAGCGTTTGCAGCCTAATGCGGAGGTGCGTAAAGAGTTATTTTACTCAGCACGTAGTGGCAATTATTCTCTTGTCTCTGTGATTATGAAATCTAGATTTTATTTTGGGCATCCTCTCATGTAATCTTTCACCATTCACTGTGTGAAAGAAATTACAATTTTAGAAATAGATGATAGGATTATAGTACTGCGAGTTGTTGGAAAGATTTTCCATTGTATTGCGAAAATATTTCGCGAAAGATTTCTGCTGAATATGGAATTATGACTATGCTGAAAATATGTTTTTTGTCTCATTCTGTCATAAATTACAGAATTACCTCAAAAATGCTCGAAAGAGTCACAAATATGGCAAATAGTCACAAATGGCCATAGAAATAACCTTTATTAACCGATGATGCACATCAATATTTTTAGAGTATTAGATGCGGGGTAGAAAGTCACTGGGAAACAGGTAGAATGAGTTAAGTGTTATGTCAAGCGGAAGATAATAAAATCCTCTCTAAAATTGCAAGTTAAATGTCAATTCTAATCAATTGTGCTTACCTTAAAGTATGAAATGTGTTTCTTTGACAAAGTTTAACCGGCAAATTGAACGGGAAGGTTCTTTTGGGAAAATCGTTGCGAAAGAAACTGAGATAGGAATATAATTATATAAGAATTAAGGCTATAGGATTCTCGGATATACCCGAAATTCGAATTTTTTCTTTGAATTAGGAGGGATGGAAAGAATAAGAATATTTTCCACGTTGGTTTTATTTGCTTGCAACGAGATCAAACATAACTGTGTCATCATGTGTAAAGCATAGATACTCATTCCTTTGGGTGAATTCCACGAAGTTACAAATCGTTGAACATATTGGCTTGAAAGTACTGAGAGCGGCATGTGAACAAATCTTAGGATTGAATTGCAGTTGGATAAGAAAGAAGTATTGAAATTGACTGCAAAGATGCAACAACTCAGACTATTCGATACAAGTTCTTCGTTTGCTCTACCTCTATTTTCGTTCCCTTCATCTCACCAAAATACTCCCTAAAAATTCTTTTCTTACTAATCGAGATGAGCCAGCACATTAATTATTGGGCTTATTAATTGCCTTTAGCGTCATGATGTAATTAGTATCATCTGGAACAATGTTTCCAGTAGCTCTTCGTTTTGCATCAAATGCTCTATCACCGGTCATTCAAGGACTTAAATCACTGATTGGATTTGGCGATGAAAAGCATTGGTATGAGTTGGCGCGCATGACGATCCTAAAGTAATAGTTACCTCCTCATAAAAAGAAATTATACGCTTTTTCTTGTCATGCATAGTTCCGGACATTGTTTCATCTCCTCCACAAAAGTGTCATCACCTGTTGTGCGAAGGACTTGATGCCTCCTTTAAAATTGGATGGCTTTACAAATTTTCTAAAAATACGGCCGTGTTCTTGAGCCATTAATTACGAATGCTGACATTTCCAAAGTCCCTAATTCCTCAAACCTACCATTACCATTTACCTGCTCTCGTCACCCTTTTATTATAAGTCGCCCTTTTCTCAGAAGTTTATAATGGGTCGGCTTTAATGCTTCTTGTGTTTCTCCGCCTAGGCTCTCATTCTCCCATCTTCATCTCGTGGTTCCACATTCCTAAGGCGAGACAGCTGCGAGATAATGTATTGTATGCCATGCTTAGCGCCAGGATTCCTTCATTTGTTTTATCCATCCATTATAGCTTCTGGCGGGACTCGTTAGACGTTGAGGTGATGTCAGTGAAAGAAAGGGCGTGTACTCCGATTCTATCACCATGTACGCCGATGCACCTCATTTCACGCTAAAAGTGGCGATGGGCGGATGCGAATTTGCTCCAGTTTGCGTGAGCGGGACGTCCTTTTTATCTCGCTTCACGTGAAAAGGGAAAGGTGTGAGTAAATAATGTGGGTATTGATGAAACAAGTAGAGGTTGGAAAATTCACTACAAATTATCCTTCTCTCTCGAAACTGGTTCTGTCGGATTTAATGTAGTGCATTACCTTTCAAGCTATACGAAAGTGGTTTTTCGAGTCTACGTAATGTTGAGACCTGTTTCAATTTCTACTAACATTATATAGATACTACCAACTGTACAAAATAATTGTGCAGGTTGTTCTGGTTTGTTATTACTTTTAATCTGGTTTGTACTACTATTAATATTTTTCCCTCCGTGCATCAATTGTAACGTGTGCATTTCGTTGCATTAAACTTTCTTGCTTTGCTTTATATCACTCTAACATTTGGAAGATAGAATCTTTGACGATAACGATTTGCACATGAGTACGAGTCTTTCGGCCAAAGAGCCATACTGAATCCAGTTATATATCCATTTTTAATGATACAACGAATTCCTATTTTTTTCAGGACTATTTGTGACTTTTTTAGGTTCTCGCAGATTATAACACCTAGCTAATTAGCCTGAATAAGCGCTCATCACTCTATTTAATCGTTGTGGAAGTAACAAAAGGCCGGAGGCCTTGATTGCTTATTAATTTTTGAAGTCGTAGTAGTTAAAAATGTACCAATTCATTTGATTAATCACCTTTTGGTCTTAGGTTCGAATCCTAAATTGAGTTGGTTTGCCTTCCGGCTCTCAGGTTGATTGTGGATTATTCTGTTTGCAGTTGGGGTATTTAATGAACCCACTGAACTACTTCTGTGTAATCATTGGAATCTACCGAATTTCCCTTTTGGCCTAATTGGTATATACGTTTCCTACCGTGTTTTGAAGAAGACCTTATAGACCAGTTAATTGCCTCTTGGAGCTACCGATATTTCATTAAAAATGTAACTAGATCTGCGCTTTGGTATTTTCAAAATCTTTTCGTGCCTCTGGTGGGGGAAAATACAATTATCCTGAAAGCCGGGTATTTTTCTCGAGGTCAGTTGGTTTCTACCTTGAAAATAAAAGTGGAACCCCATGTAGCTAATATTTTTCTCATTCTGACCATTCTGTCTGCTAAGTTAAGTTCTTGTAGAATGTAATGCCAATCAAATAAGCATGCACGAGGGTGTAATACGTTTGTTTGTATTGTCGATTACATGTACCCTGACATTGATAGCGTACTTACAGGTGGTGATATACGCTCGTCCATAATATTCTGTTAGGCCTAAAAGGCTTTTTATTAATTTTCTTGTTATCCATTGGCTTCATTTTAAAAATGTTATTCTCGTAATCTTACGCGTCATGGAAGGGTAGTTTTGTTTAAAAAATCTCTATGTAGTTCGAGCGAGACTATAAAATATACTTTGCGTTGAAGTTTCTGATTACTGGTAGTGGAGTAGTGTTCGAAGGGGGACTATCGTTGAATTCTTTTTAGTAAGGGTTCTTGTCTTACAATGAAAATGAAATGTCTTACCACGTATCATCTCCCCTGAATGGTCATTGCGAAACGTTGTTATGCTCTCATTTTTCGGGATTCTTCTTTTATATCTTTTTTCCCTCAAAAATAACTTTTGGCAATGGGGTGTATTCACTCCCTCCGTTGTCAAGGCGAATAGCGATCATTAGCCTCACCCCCAGCGTCCTACCATCGCTTTTGCCGCGTTCCCATTTTACCTAGCCATTGATTGCTCAACGCTCATTTGGAATCAACAAGTATCATTTTCGCAGCCAGCCTCACTTCCCTCACTTCAGCTATCTCTTTTACAACCGCTAACTGCCCCCCAGCTATTCCCCCTGCACACTCCGAGCCTTGCTCTCTCCCGGCCGAAGAGGCCTGCAAAATCAAATCGTCCTCTTTCCCTCCGCATGCGGTTCTTTGTAAGGCTTCTCATGATGCGGTCCCCCGCTCGTCCTGTGATAAAACCGCTCGCGCCGACGTTTTCCAGGTCGATGCGTGATTTCGTGATCCTTCGAGGTGTGAGGATAAAGCGTAGGAGTGCTTTCGGATTCTGGGACGTCGATATCACTCAAGGGTAGGTTGAGTGCTATTGACGCGCTGACTGCAGATGCACTTACGTGAGAGTGCACGTAAGCGGAGTGGCGTGAAAGGATGGAAAGCGTAGGTGGGAAAGCTGGACCAAATGCGCTCATTGCCAGAAAAGGCCGTGACTGATTTAATCCAAATAACCATACGTTGTATAATAATTTATTTGTACCAGACGCCCGGCGTTTATGTGTCTGCAATGGAGCCGAGTGAGAATTCGATGTAATGACCTGAGACTTACTCTCTAACTGGCAGATGAGTTTCAACTGATGAGAACATCATGGTCTGAAGATATCTCCGTCAAGTCAACATGTTCTTGATCATTTTCTCCCGAGTATCATTTGTAATGAACCCCGTTTTTCTCTTTGTTTTGTACACAGTAGTAAAAAATAAACAATTTTACCAAATATGTAACATATCTTTCGTCCTAAGCTATGGGTTATATCTTCTTCCATCTACATACTACCCTGCGAGCAGACGCATGGGTGTGTGGCAGGGGGTGTAAGTACACTAGCCGTGTAAAGATAAAAGGTTTTTGGAGGCGAAATGGTGACGTGTATTATGGAAGTGTATTTAGTGGAGGTCAGTTTTTATTCTGGTCGCTTATTGTGCGCTGAAAGAACGAGTTTTAATACCTATACATTCAGCAATGCATCTCACATATGTTATCGCTTCTGTCAGACCTAAAGATGTAATGAGGTGTCATGATAATATTCTCTGTGTCGCTCTGAAACATACCAGTTCTGAATTTCTCAGTCAAGCTGAGCCTGGTGTGCCTCGTTTTCGATGGTAATTGGTATCATTCTTCCCTCGACTTGGACTGTGGTACCAAGAAAGTGAATGGAATCATCTAGTTCAAAATGGCAATAGTATATAGTTACGAATATCCATTTCCCTCTTTTCCTTGCGACTCTCGGCTAGCCGGTCACTTGAATGCTTGATTCCTATTTCAACCACATAATATGGAGTGCATAAAGACTAGCTCCTATTTTTTCTCAAGTTCTACTTCTTTTTGGGAAAATGGTGCTTTTCCTTCACTTTAAATTCGCTTGTCTAAATTCCAGTAGTAGATATTCAAATTCCTAAAAGCGATGAATGCTCATCACGTTAAATATTTTAAATTACCCTCGAGGAGTTCAGTGAATAGTACATATGCAATTGACCGCTTTAATCTTTGGTCCTCATGGTATTTAAAGTACCTTTGCAGATAAAAGATATTATGTAGTGCCTTACATGACTTATATCGTGTTCTTTCACTAAAGAAGCCCCAATTGTCGAATGAAAAAATTTCGAGGAGCCAATCTGCCTTGGCCAGAACCCTGGAACTAATGTGAGTTATTTCTTGCTCTTTTCCAGTGGTTTGAAATTCACTCGGCCTATCTGAGAATCACTACACACAAATTTTCTGTCGTGGATTTTATCGTTTTAGTAGGCTATTTAAAATTCGAGTTATAATGTACCTGGCAATTTTGCTACATTTATTTCTTCATCATTGGAGTGGAATCCTTTAAGATTATTAAACGAAATTGCTTTCTTTTTAAAGTTCAACCTAAAATGTTGCCTTTGACTCCCTCTTGATATGTATGTAGATTGTGCGGTGCAATAATTACAGCTTAATTTTGTGGAAGAATTTGTAAAATCGTGCAAACTATCTAAATATGTGTAGATATTGAGGTTCACTTGGATATTATTGAGCTATTGAGTTATTCAGCCGTTGGCAATTTACAAGGCACTTTATCTTTGGTAATTTTTTTGAGGATATAAGAAAAGTATGGTTGCGTAATACATTATTCTCAGTGCTGTACCTTTCGTCAACCATTTCAAGGTGAATATTCAGGTACAGTCCCTAGGAAATTTTATTGAGAAGATGAGTGCTTCGTGCTCGGTTCCACGAGAATGGTGGGGTGAACTTTCGCGTGTTTAGGTAGTCGCATGTCGAAGCGTCGGCGAAGATAAGCCAGTCAACCCGTAGGTTCTCTCGGGAAGTATTTTTCAAATACTTGCTTTGAGTTCTAAATACGACTGTATGAGGAATGGAATCGATGCGCCATGGAATCATGGCGTCGGCGTTGTGAAAATGTGTAACGCTGCCGGGAGATTACGTCGAGAAGTGACACAAGATTCACAGTTTTCGTGTGATTAGTTTGTGAGACAAAAATCGGAGGTGTTATAACTTGGATACACCTCGTGGTGAATTGTGGAGTCAGCCATGTTCACCCATGTGAAGCACTACCTACTTTGCCTAATCCTACCATTATCTCGCTCTCGTAAAAATTCATTAACGTGGAAAATGTTCTGTTTACACATAAAAAACTGAGTTATTTTTCATTCTTCGGGTTAGACCCTCGAATATTTAAAGTGATGCAAGCTACTTCATCAAACGAGCTTCTTAGTGTAGAACAAAACCTGTTTGCATTCAAAATAATCGTTAACATTGGGAAAATGAAGTGGATTTTTCTGTGTAAAATTGATTTTTTTGTTGAAATGGTCTTTGGTTAAGGCGGAGTGTCTCTTTCGTTCGCTCTTGAGGGTCCCACGAAGATTCACGAAATTATGACTACAGAATTGACAGCATCACTAAGCGAGGAACCTCGATGTTTTTTTTTTTAATTTTTACGAGTGTCGCCTTCGTCGTCACGGTATATAAGCATCCGCGTCGATACACGGTCGCGCTTAAACCGAGTGTTGGGAGCGGAGGGGAAGTTTTTTTTATTATTATTATTTTTTGGAATCGTCGAGCATCGAGCGAAGCGCTCCCGTTTTCTCTCTCAGCTGCCTTCGTACACTCACCCCCACCCTCCCTCTCAAGGAACCCCTGGACCTCTTCCAGAAGTTTTCTCTCCCCTCCCCCTAGACTCTTCCGCCCCTCCACATCGCCACACACACAGCTCGCCTCCCTCGGCTCGTTAAACGAAAGAAGAAAAACGAAAGTGGATTGTAAAAGGGAGGACGAATATTCACTCTTCCCCCCCCCTTTCTCCCCCACCGCCCCACCGCGTTCTCTCACAAGAGTCACCGTCTTTCTATTTCCGTCTCCTTCCTCCCCCTCTACGATTCTATTCTTTCATCCTCTCTTTCTCTGTCTCTCTCTACGATTTGTTTCTTCTCGCAGGTAATAGAGGAGCGGTGGCCGTTGGGATTTTTTATATGCATATATTTCTGGCGGTTGCCACCCAAAAAGAAGTGACGAGATAGCTTTCCTCTCGCGGATGGAAGTGAGTTTTATTGTTTCATCGTCGCCCAGCAATGACCTGTATCTTATTAACTCAGCGGCGAGATTTGTTAGGTTTATATATATATATACATACATACATATATATATATATATATATATATATATATATATATATATATATATATATATATATATATATATATATATATATATATATATATATATATATATATATATATATATATATATATATATATATATATATGTTTGCGTACGGCGCATCTGTTCGTTCGCTTTTCCTTTATCATTTTGACGAAAATTTGGGAGTCCCCACGCCCGGTGGTTGGAACGTAATCAGGTGTGAAGACGTGCCAGGTCCCCTAAATCCGTAACACAAAAGGTTTTCGAAAGCCCTTTGCGAATCAAGGCGGACAACTTTTTGTTCGTTTGATCTCTCTAGTCAACTTCCTTTTCTGTTGAAATGCATCAGTAGAGCTGAGTTGTCATCAAGAAATCCATTCTGAAGCCGTGACAGTGGAAATATTCAGTGCACACGTCTGGACCCAAGAGAGACGTTTGGGGAATTTTGGCACTCCTGCAGTCACCATGCTGCCTAAAACGTCCCGTTGTGTAAATCTTCTGGGACATCTCATTTGCTTGCCGCTGATTATTCCCTATAATTTATGTTGTCTGCCAATTTAAATCGATTCTGCCAGTATACTCCACCTGTTATTATTTAGGCGAATGAATTTATCATTGGGTTGGCTATTGGTCAACTGGTGGATACTGACTGGAAACTAACTACGCGATAACGGATTCGAGGAGAATTCGGTTGGTTAATTCTTTGGGAAGGCGACGTACCGCTGAGGTCACTTTTTCCCTTTAGGATTGGAGGATACATTGATGAGGGAAAGAGGGTTATTTGGGCGATGAAGAAATGGTGGAGAGAAACCTAGCATTCACGTCTGATTTTCACTGACAAAAATTAGCGAGGAGACCACATCTTAATGTCCTATCGCGTGGACGGAGTACTGAACTTAAATTGTTCCCTACATATAAGTGTATGGGTCATGATTCCTCCAGAGGAATCTCCATCAGTAATCGAACCCGGACCTAGCCAGAATGGGGAGCAACAGCCCCAGCCAGAATGCCAGCTCTGATCCCCTGTAAGGAGTTTTGAGGACCAAGTATCGTCTTATGTTTGTGCCAAAATTGTGAATGTGAAAATAGCCTCTAAAGGGAATTGAAATATCGAAAGGGGCACGAAATATGAAAAAATTGAACATTTTTTAATGCTACATTTTTCGATTAAAAAAATGATCATTAATTCTTATGCTGCACTTCGCATCGCCTCTCACGCTACAAGCTCATCCTCAGAATATCTCCCAGTTTTTTACCTCCATGTATTTTTTCTTATCATTTTTAAGAAGCTGTCATTTTTCCTTATTGATTAATGCATTCTCTTGTTTGCCAGAACTGGCGATTTTGTATCTGGCTAAGGATATAATGATGCGTTGTCAGATGCGGAGGACAATAGAATTTTTTCTAATTGATGGGACATATTTTTCAATTTGAGACCATTAACTGATACAGTGTTTAGGTAGTCATTAAGGAAAAAGCATTATCTTAAGAAATTCGCTCAGGATTGTTTCATTTTTTATTCATCTCTGCAAAAATCTTCTTGATCGCCGAACTGTATTTGTGTAAATGTATTTCATATCTTTGGTCGACATATTTTTCTTGTAGAGAAGTGTATACGATGCTCTAGTTGCTCTTTATTCATCGGAGCATTTTTTAAATTTTATGGATGTTCTTCGTAATGTGGAACTTGTCTGTGGTGTTTAGGCACCATCATGAACAATTTGTTGTATGTAGCATCCCTATTGTTTGCTTAAATGCTTCATCAATGGAACTCCATGTTAATTCTTTATTTCCTCCAATTTGTTGTTTTCGGTCATAGAAACGGATAGGAATATTCTGAAAGAGATCATATTGCAAATAAATGAAAAATTGGTGTGCCTATTACATGCTTTATGAATTATGAAATTCCATACTTGGTATAATTGTGTATGCGGTGCGAAAACAAGTCTTATGGTAGTTCTAGACGGCTAGGACAGCATGTTGTAATGAGCTCCTGACGTGTCTTTTTCCCTTAAGGTTATCCGAGAAGGAAAGTTGCTCATTCTCTCTCTTGGATGATTGAATTAAATTTATCATTCCATTGTTGTCTCTTCAATATGAGCTACCACTGCTATTCCTATTCATTAAATAAATGTTTACCTCAAGTTTTGGCGTCGGAGCAGCATACAATACCTACTACGTCTCATAGCTAATTTTTGTCCGCCTCCGTTCCGCCTGAGGAACTTAATTCGGTGATTAATTATGTTGGTATCATCAGATGGTTTTTTGCATGCATTTATTAGATTGCGGAGTTCTTATTTATAGCGTCCTTTCCTCCTGGAATCCCCATCTCTAAGGCTTTATTAGTCTACCCACACTTTTTATTATATGCTCCTCTGTCGAGGTGATTTAAAAAATACGGGATACCCATTTCTGTGGTACGAAAAACACTGTGTGCGCTGTTTCTGGGCTCATTATTTATGAAAGCATATGTTCTCTCGAGTCGCCCAATTTTATCTGTTTGAATTAAGGTAAGACTCTACAGCCATAAATAACTAATGAAGCCAACATATTTGGGTGTCGGGATTTGAAAACAACGCAATCGGTAAAAGCAGAAAACGAGTATATTCTCTGATTTTGCGATTTCTCTTGCCTTTGATTTCTTACAGCATCTGTATTTATCGTTTCTCTTTCCCTATACTTTTCTTGAGTTCATTACACCCTCCTTTGAATGTAAATGTCTAAATTATATGACGATGTTCAATAGATAATATAGGATGGATAGGATAATAATAGATGTCTACGATTGTCCTAAATTCTAGTATATCTGTTTGAATGGGAAGAAAAGAAAATTGAGGATTATCTTGGCTTCTGCTTCGCTTACATGCTACTAAAAATCAAGACGTTTGGAATGCATAATGACCCTGTAAAATTATCCAAAAGAGTGAGGAAAAATAAAATCTGGGGATTGACGTGACTTTCAGGAAAAGAAGAATCTTCTCAAAGATCTTTTGATAATGGATTCTTATGCCTAGCTGAAACTTTGGTTTGAAGTGTTAATAAATCGGAAGGAGAAGAGTGAATGTTATTTTCCGAAAGAAAACTGTAAATTATTTCTTCAAAAAATAACTTCTTTATTTGAACATCTGTGTGAAAAGCAGAGAACTGCGTGGTAAGATCTAAAATACTTCCGACAGCCCGTCACAGTTATGATTTTATACGTGTTAGGATATTCTACAGCGTTAACATTTTCTATTTTCTTTAGGGAAGTTTTGATTGTGTTTGTTAAAAGAGTGTAAAACATTATGAAGACTGAGAGTGAGACATGTTTTTTTTTAAAGTTCTCCATGTAGATATTTTGGATTTTTTCTCCCATTTGTCAAAAGACATTTATGATCAATGATTCATGGTGGATGCAGTTAAGAATAATTTGACGGATAGGGTTTAATAAACTCTAGTTCTTACAAAACTTTGAAAGACTTTAAACCATCCAAGGCAAAAAAAAAGATCGTTACGAAAAACTTACGAACTACCTTTGATTTCTTTTTGCTCTCATTTCACCGAGCATGGAATTCAGTATACTCTATGGGACTTCTATACATAAGGCAGGAGGGACTTCGACAGCTCAGTCGATCGAATTGCCTATAATGTCACCTGTTCTCTTCCACAGCCATCGAGGAAATCCTGACGGAAAAAAATTCAGGGCAAAGATCATTTTGACTGCGTTGGTGGATTTCTCGGGAATCAGGATTGGGCGGGGTCGGAGAACACGGCACCCTTCCTCGGTCCCCTACCTCTCATCACCTCCCTCGACGTGCGAAATCTTTTCCGGATGCGGTGAATGTAAAATCCCCTCATTCACCCTATTGTGGCTCTCTTTCGTAAGCCATTTCAATCACCTCATCGTGAAAACTGGGGGATGACTGGTTCCGTTTTGGGGCGACAGCTTCGTCGAAGGGAAAATGGGAGGAAGAGTGATAAAAAACTCTTTGAACGGCTTTGAATGTCGTAAAGAATAGGCCCTCGAGTGAATATTCGAATTGTATCCACTCTTTCTCTTGTCGCACTTTCACCCCCGTCTTGCTCACCTTCTTTCCCTCTGGCGTTATCTTTTGACAAATGTTTTCGTTTCTTAGAAGCAGCCGTTTTTTTGTTCATTGCTTCAGCCTCACTTTATGTGAACAAGACTGATTTGTTCTTACGCGGAAATTTCAGTATCCTTCTCGTTCGGAATTCTCGATCTTGAAATTTCCTTCACGATATTCGACGTTGGTATCTTTTAATTTTAAGGTATCCCCGAGAGATACAGTGTTCGTAGACAGTAATATTTCTTGAATATTTTATCTGACTGCGATAAATTTGCTGCAGCGAAACTGGAGGCTCATCATAATGTTTGCAGTAAGGTGCACTGTGGTTACAAGCGTGTAAATTTTCCGGTGCCTTCTGTTACGTGCTATCTGCGCTGTTTGTGAGAGAATGCGAGACATGAGCGACTTACAGAATGATCATGTCGTATTGTATAATCATTACGTTATTATTGTATTTAGTATCATATTTTTTGTATAATCTAGAAATAATTTGAATGATTTTAGATAATGCTTTCGTATATCCTTCAGGATCAACAACCTTTGCTACTCTTCTGCCAATCAACCGTCTTGCTCAGTTGATGTTGTTAGGTGATTTGATTTAATTAGTTGAGTAGAGTTGATTCTTCCAATACGATTATTTCCTCTGTGGAATATGAGGTAAGTAGTTTATTATTCCTCCGACAGCACAGAGAAGCTCGTTTCTTATGAATTATCTCCCAGTTATTCGTTTGATATTGATATCGGAGTCGTGGTTTTAAATGACTTTTACTAAAAATTCTGAATTTAGAAAGGAGGGGTAGAAAATTGATTGAAACGCGTAATAAAAATAATTATTACTGCATTGTAGTTGCACTGATTCCTCAGGACTGAGAAAACTGTGAGCTGAATGAAAGAAATCTTTAGACTTGCCTGCAGTATTCGCGGACAAGGACCTCAAAACATTGGATTCGGTCCTCTGTTGTCTAATTGTTAGGTGATGTTTGCCGTTTCATTAACGTCCAAGTATCTGCGGTGATTCATTACGACCCTTAAATCACAAGTTTACCTTTGAAAATAATGCCTAATTTCTTTCTTTAGGAGCAAAGTAAATCCTCGGTTTATCCATGTGTCTCTCCTGTTCCCGTTGTGACAAAATAATTTATGACCTTTTTTATTTCAACCGGTGATGGTCCTTAAATTTCGTTTTTACGTCAATATTATTTTGTGGCCTCACTCACTGTTGCATTATCATACATGCAGGAAACAATTCAATACACATACTGGTCAAAGGATAAATCCTTCGAGTGTTAAAAGTCTCTGGTCAAAGACTAAACTGGACTGGTCAAAGGATAAATCCTTCTAGTAAATAAATGGAATTATTCCCATTTTTCTAATCAATGTTTCTTTATTATTTCGTTACTTTGTGCTTCCAATATCTTATTTATACTCATTTATATTAGGTGAGAGGCTTATGCTGGCATTCTTATACAGAGATGCGTAAAAATGTATTAGGTTGATGTCTAAAGTACTTCTTGGGTTTAGAATGAAGTTTTATTCGGCCATTCTTCTTATTTTAAACCAGCATCTCCTTCGTAGTTATTTTCATTCCTTCCTGTCATTTTTTAAGGTAACAGATCGTAATGTTGCTGCGAAAAGTTTGCAATTGCTCTCCAAATCATCGAAGTCCGTGAACCAGGTAAAACATTTTGACTGAATTGTTGTTATTAAATGAGTTTTTTTTCTTTTGCTATCGAACCCGAAATGATTGTACTTTCAATGGCTACGTGAAAAAGTTTGGGCCTATGTGAGAATTTCTTTTTTAGTATCTATATAGGTATGCATTGTATCAGTATCCGTTTTAATGGCTTTTTATACAAGATATCAGCATGTATGTGCTGTATGTTCAAGCGCATACTTTGTGTGACGCATCTCTGCCATTATTTAGGTATAAAAGTCCTACTTTCCAAAATTGTACTTCATACCGCGTAAGTAATATGGTCAGTTAACGATACTTAAGGTATCATCGTGTGTTTAGAAGGTACTGTTGACAATGAACTGAGGATTTTGCTTTATACCTGGTGCCTCCAAAATCAGGAAATCCGTTTTACTTTCTTTTATTCCTGAAAAGAATCGTGCTTCCCTAACTTGAAACCCATTTTTCTGATTTTCCCCATCTCCCGTCGATCGGGCATCCATAGGATGCAGGTTTTATACATTCTTTTTGCGTGTGACGCATTTCAGGCAGCCGTATCCTCAATCTGATTGGTCGATAAGGGAAGAAAGCGGCGAACAATACATTTGCGTAGATAGTGCGTTCCCGGAATATTGAAAACACGTCCTCCCTTGGGGAATCTGCTCTTGCTTTGTCCCTTCCTCCCATTCCCTTCAAAACTGAATGGAAGCAGGATGGGCCTTTGAGGAGTAATGACTCTCTGGCACTCTCTCCAGTAGGTAGTATTCACGTTCTCGGCATTTATGGCTTACTTTCACCTGCAATATATTTCAATTTACGCTCTCCTACTCATTTATTATCACTGCATTCTCTTTCCTTTTTTACCTCTCTCAGCAGTCCTTCTTGCTATATCCTGAACAAAGATGGGGCAAAAATATATCTTTAAGTGGATTTTTTGCGGGCTATGTTTAAACTCAGTTTTTTATAACGTAGAATCATCAGAAGAGTTACATATATATATATATATATATATATATATATATATATATATATATATATATATATATATATATATATATATATATATTTATACAGAAAGAAGAACTCACATAAATGTTTACAGAAAGGTAGAAAGAAAGTGGATGGGAACACAATCCAATGCTCAGACCACCAAGCTACCCAGTCTACTAAGAATCCCAAAGGTCCGTGGTTCGATTCCCGGTCCAGTCGAATTTTTTCTGCTTGGAATCGGCCATCTTTACATCTTCACACCACCATTGTGTCTGTTGATTTTATGTGTTCCTATCCACTTTCTTTCTACCTTTCTGTATAAACATTTATGAGAGTATTTGCCGCTGAGCGGTCTGAGTGAATGAACGAACGATTATATATATATACCTTGTACCACCGATATATTAATGCTCTCCTTTTACGTTATTAGTATTCCCGGAATACTCACGAAAAGTCATTTAAAATTTTTCTTCCTTATTGCTTCTTTTCGAGTCCGACTTAATAATAGTTAGTGCTTGTGAACAAATGCAGATGTCTACTTCATTGTGTGGTTGTCCACCGACGAGTATCGAATATCTGTGCACCCCATACCTTTGTGTTGGTATGCTGGAAATGATTTTGACTTTCAAGTCTGCTCATCCATTCTGCCTTATGCCTATTTGAACATCCTTATTTAAAATGCCACGGTCCATTTCTTTTGATAACCTCTTTGTGATAGTGAAATATCCAGTATCATCAACGGCTTGGGGTTACTGTAGCGATTTCTAAGTTGATTCTTTTTTTGCTTGAAAGAATGAAAATTTCGGCATGGTTGCTGTTGAGACATTACTTTTTAATTTCATTGTAGCATGTCCATAAGTGTCATGCAAAATTCGCAGCAAATCCATTTTATGTTCATTGCCATTCGGCGCCTTGGTCACGAGCTTATTTTGGAACGTTTGATATCGGTTGTTACACTTGTCAAATTCAGTCTCTCTTATTTAGTGCGAGGTTATTTCGGAAGACACCCTTTCATGTAAGCTCGTAAAGGTTTAGAAATTATGGCGACACCCTCAGTCCAAGAATATTACGCATATTTTACAAACTTTCGTGGAACGACTACCAAACCATTCGGAGCCACATGTGTTCGTCGATCAGAAGTCAGTGAGTGATGCGGCCACGTTTCTAACTCTGGTGTTAAATATTGTGAGCAATAACACGTGGAAACTTTTACCGAGAACATACGTATCCTCAAATGGTTTTCATAACCGAGATGATGTTTAAACGTCAGTCGCGAAGATGTCAGAAGTGATATTCACAGGAACATTGCGAGAAATAGAACTCCTTACTTTCGTGAAGAATCGGAAAATATTCTCGGATTTTCTATTTTTCTCATATAGCCTGTTAGCTATTCGCATGATTTTCACCATATCAGTACCACATTCACTCATTTTTAGAATTCAATTATCTGAAATAGAGGTGATATACAGGTTCTCTTTAAAAATGTTATTATACCTATTCTTTGCTTTTATTCTGTACTGACTTAGTTTCTCTTCTCTGTTCAGCAGATTACTTTATAGTGCATAATCAATTTGTCTCCCTCTTGAGAGAATATAGTGATATTTGGTAGATATCATGGAGTTAAATTCTTGTGCTTATTCGTTTGGTGAGGTATGTAACAATTTTTTAAAGTTTTACTTTTATAAACGCAGTTTCTGTCTTTCCTGAACATGTGATGTGACCTGCTTCCTCTTGCTTTTTCGAAAATCCTCCTTGCCACTTCTAATAAGTATTTAACGTTTGTGGATATATTCTACTGGTCTATCTTCATATCAGCTTTGTGGAAAATTCACGATTTCGCCGATTACTTATTTAAGCTTCTGTCCGCGCATTGTTGACGCGCACTTGACCTATTTTTCATAGAACGCGTATATTTTGGTTTCGGGATAAACGATTTCATCCGCGCGAGTGTCCTTTCGAATGGTGTTAAAAAAGGAACTGGAAAATGTAGGGAGGGAGTGTAGTCACTTGAAAGGATGTGATTGAGGGGAGAATGTTAGGGAAGTGGGTGTGAGGAAGAATAAGTACATGTAGTTATGGAGGAATGGGACTTATGAGTTGAATTAGGAAATATTGCCCTTGAGAAGATGCTTGGTGAAAGTGCTCCAGGAATGCGCTCGAACAAGTCGCCATTCATTCATCTTTATTTGACTCGCTGCCATAGCTTTTGTTCACCAAAGAGCTGATGCGCTTATCTGAATCGTTTTTTGGAAGAGTAGCCGATTTAAATGGGTCGTTGACGAAGTATTTTCCACCTTTAAGCTTATTTTTGTTAATTTATAACTGAATTCTATTTTGCCGTAGCAAAGAGTGGTAATTATCGCGAGGGTTGGGTGAAGAGCGTGCATTTCCTATTCGTTTAAGGTAGTTTTAGCGAGATAGTTCCCTAGTCGTAATGGAGACCATTATGATTATACGTTATCGAATTATACGTTATCATTTCAGCAGCTGTGGGGAACATGAATTAAATATTGCATTATTAACGGTGCAATAATGTACTGATAAATTACTAAAATTCGAATTAGTTAAAGCAATATATCTACTTAAGTTTCTAATTTTACTCGTTTTTTTTCACGCGATACGTTTGAAATTCCTTCACAATGGAAGGTTTATGGCTATTCTGAAAAAAATTACTGCGGTTACTATTTAATTTATTTTCAAAAATGGTTGATAAAACATACCAACAACACACTTAATTTTTTTACGAGATCTGAATGGTATAAATTCCTCATTTTTAAATTAGGGTTTCTCTGGAGTGCATATACGTACCATTTCACATGCTTAAGGGCTGGTATATTTCGTCAAAAATCTCGAAAAGTAGTGCGGTAAGGGGTTGATGTTTTGATAATTTCGGGAAGGTGAGCTGTTTTTCTTTAAAACGAGAGCAGTTTCTTTTATTTCTAGGCGAAACGATAGTTCGCTCAAACTATCTTTATATCATTATTTTTCCCTCGCGTGAACTCGCTGCGTCGTTCCATCCCATCACAGTTTTTTTTTTATCTCCGCGCGACAAAAGCGAATGAAGAGCAATGGATCTCGGGGACGATACGGCCCTCGGTCGAGGCGAGGCGTGTGGAGGACCCCGCAGCCCCTAGTCGACCCATCCATCTTCGTTCCTTGAACCCCAATTCCGGTCCTCTGGAAATATTTTCCCTTCACCGTGCCCTCTTTCTCTCGCCGCCTACCCCCGGCCGGGCCAGCGGGGAGTGGCCTCGCTTCGCCCGTGAGAAATGCGGAAAGTGATCCCGCCCCCCCCCTTCTCGGGACGCGGATGAAAAGGGCCTAAAGGCGGCAATGTTTGCCAGGGGTGAGCGTGGGAGAGATGGGAGGGCTCCCTATGATGCGTGCCTCGCCGCGGGGCGTTGACTCTATAGATGTTTGGGAGCCCGCCGTGATCCATCGATAATTTTTTCTCCGTGTGATACGTGAGTCAATTTCCGACCTCGGGACTCAATTATTTGGCTTCTCGAATCGCACCTTTCGATTTGCGTCTTGAGAAGGTGAGGAGTGTTTTTTCGGTTAGTAAAGTCATCGTGAGCTCCTGTGAAATTGTCGATGGAAACTTCTGTACTGGTGAACCATTCGGATTTAGGTGCTCTGGCTGTAATGGTTTTTCCAAGTACCGCACTATTTGCGGCAACATACTTAAATGGGAGTCGAACGGTGATGAGATACACCACTGTGGACTTCATATTGAAAAATCATTCTCCTGCAATTGATTTAGATCTCCAGAATTTGCACGGAGTACTCTATATAGTTGATGTAAACGACCAACATTTTGAGGATTACCATTTTTATTTTCGAAGGGGAATATAGTTGCTGAACCTCGACGTTTCTCTGTGTCAGATGTATTTTTTTCGACTAGGTTTCACTACACTACAGCATCTTCCATATTGTCTGAATTGCAGTTGTCTTATTCATTTTCGAAATAAAAAGATCTGGGTTGCTAATTTTCAAGTGTCATATTCCTATTCGAAACTAACGGAGTGCTTTAACCAGTTAAGTTACCCAGTCATCCTCTTTCACTCATAATGGCTTTGAGGCTTCACAAAGAAACTATACATTTCATTGAGGTACCGTGCCTACAGTGTCACACCTTTTCTCGCGTTTTTACTTACGGCGCCAAAGTTCACGAGGTTGAAGCTTCTTTTGAAAGTATGAGTGTTATTTAAATATTTTCAAAGCACTGCCCGACTATTCTCGACTAATATTTTAGGATTTCTGCCTATTAGCATTGGAAGGCACTTAAAGGTAAAGCATGGAGTAAAATAATGTATTGTAAATTCCTATGTTTCTTAGAGTATGCTTAAAGTTCTGCCCGTGCAAAAAAATATTCGCATACAGAAAAATCGTTCATGAAGTCTTAGAGCGTCGTTGGTTCCAGTATTCTTAACATTTTTCCAATATTTGCTGTTGTAGCCTGTCCGTTTTTCTATCAGTGAAATACTTCGAAGGTTCGATTATTCTTACTTCATAGTGTAGAAAAGAGTAACCTTCCTCTTTATTGTTTGTACTGTGGTCCAATATTTATTTATCACCGCTTAGACTCGTCACCGGACAGCTCAAAGCGGCATCCTTTATTTTTCTAAGAATTGGTTGTCTGGTGGAAACCCTACAAACTGTCATCATATAAATCTTGGATTGGTCTCTTGCCTGACAGAAGATTTTGCGAGTACATATTGATTTTTTTTAGATTTGCGATCTACTTATACGCTTAAACTCAAAGATTTTTGTTGGAGAAAACATCTCTTGATAGAAAGGAAACTTATCGTGAGAAAAATGTCATACAGGGTTGTATGAAGATTATCCCAAACTGTACGGTGCTGTTGGCAGGCCGCTTAGATATTTAGCAAGCTTTGAACGATATTTCGTAATGTGTTTATATCTCGTGGCTGGTGTATTGAAAAATGTTGCATAATACTAGTATCAATTGAACGAATTCATCTTTCCGTGAAGTTCGATTCTATATTTTTAAATTTAATCGAGGTGGCACAATTTCCATTACGTATTCGTAAAAATATATCAATTCATAATTGTAAATGTATGTGGGAGATAACTTTGTCACTAATAAACGGCATCAGGAAACAGATATTGTACGACAGACGGACGTTTACCTTTCCTCTCGATTGCTTCGAAGGCACCAGAGTCTTCTTCAATGGACTCACGGGAATGCATGCATTCAAACATGGACGTTTTTTTCCTGGGTGGAGAAAAACGATCCCTAAAAAACCTGTCAGCCATCAAGAAAAGCTTCCGTGGGGTACGCCTTCTCTCTTTACGCCGCATTTCAAGCAATCCCCCCGCTCTTCGAGCCTTCTCAGCAACCGCCCCCTTTCCGCACAAAGGAGTTCATCCAGCCCGCTCCCTAAACCTCCCCCTTTGCTTAACCATATCCCCTCTACCATTTACTCTCTCCACCCAACCCCCCCGTCCATTCCCGCAATTCGTATTCCGCGATCGCGGCCACCCACACCATATCCACTCCCCACCCCCCACGACAGCCGAATCGTGTCCGTGGCCCCGACGTTTTTGGCCGCGTGCCCCTGGAATTTAAGGGGTGGCTCAACCTTCTTTCGCCTCCTCTCTGGAGCTCAATATGTGCTGTGGGGCGCATTTGGTGGGAGGGGGGGTGGATTGGGATGGAGATGGAAAGGGGTGGACAATGGGGCTTCTGGCTGCTGCTGTCTTGGACCTCGATTTCTCGCCCCACCGCCTCCCTTTTCTTCCTGATCCGTCCCTTCTCCGGTTCCCACGACCCCTTCTCTCGTATACCCCAGACCCGTGCTATTTACTCCTCTCCCTCATCCTTTCTTTCGCTAGGGTTTTTACGGACGTATTTCCAGTTGGGAGGGTGGATGGAGAAACAGGAGTAGGGAGTCAAGAATTGGATGGCGGCGGTTGTTACCATCCCTTCTCCTCTCTCCACTCCTGTTCTTCCTCTTTCAGCGAGGATGGGGACTGTTTCTTATCTCCCTCCCATCTCGCTCCATATCTTCTGACCTCGTTTCCATCCCGCTCATCCGAGAACAGTGTATTCCTCTTATTTTAATACAGTTCCGCTCATATATCCACCCTTGCGACTCCCTTGGAATTGATGCGTTGCTTCTTATGCTTGTTCCATAAAAGTGGGTTCCTTCACAACGGTTGGAAATTTATTCGAATTTAATTAGAGGTAAATGAAGCTGTTGCGTGAATTCTTAATTTTCTGCAGCTCATTTGAGTTCGCTTCGGCGCTTCGTCTTGCCCATCCGAGAACAGAGTATTCTTCTCATTTTAATAAATTTACCCCCTTATATTTTTCCTTGAGTGGTTTTACAGATTAATGCACTGTTTTTGCACCCTGTTCTATGAATATGGGTTCTTTTGTGCAGTTTGACATTTGTTTGGATTTATAGTCAAATAAAGCAACTGCCTTAATTCTCCATTTTCTGTGGCTCATTTGAGTTCATTTCCACGATCTACCCAGCCCTCCCGAGAACAAAGTATTTCCTCATGTGCTATAGTTATCCATTTCCTCCAGTATCTTGAAATGGTGGTTTCAAGAATGGATGCATTGGTTATGAAAGCTTTTACCCTGTAGATAATTTTGACATATTTATTTGCTTTAATTACTGTTTAAATAATGTTATTACTTGAATTCTATATGTTCCACGGCTCATTTGGGTTTTTACGAAACAAATAAGGGTTTAAAAATAGTACGGAGTGGATATAGGTCATATTATACTAAGATAAATATTACATGACGGCCTTACTTATTACGGCGGGACGTCATCAGATGTTAACACGACACGTATGTTTTAGTTTTGATGTAAATGTATTCGGGTGTCCGTGTTTATTTCAGAATCGTTAACAATTTACCTGCAAATCCCATTTTAGGGACTAATTACGTTGGTAATCAATACTTCGAGTCTTTTGTAACAGCTAGTTCAAAAAAGAGAATGCGGGTAGAAATTAATGGAACATCGGTGGTTGTTTACGTACCTGAGGAGGCGATTAATTGTTGAGGCCATACAAGCTATGCAAGAGGTGGGTTGGTTGGTTGTAGGTGCATTGTTTGGGGATTGGACCACAGTTAAATTCTCATCCGACGGACTGAGTACAACATTTGAAATGGTCTCAGTTAGCACTCAAATAGGGATCGGATAGGAGCGTGCATATAGTGTCTCACAACTTTAAGAGGGATTGAGATGGGAGCCCCTAGAGACTCGGACGCTAGGCTTATGCTGTTGAGAAATTCAGCTGTGTTTCAGAGCGGCACAGAGAATATTATCATGACGCCTCATTGCATATCTAAGTCTGACAGAAGCGATATAATAAGAGGGATATATTGCTGAACACATAGGTACAAAAACTCGTTCTTTCCGCGCACAATAAGCGACCGCAGTAAAAACTGAGCTCCTCTAAATATACTCCCATAATACACGTCATCATTTCTCCTATCAAAACCTTATCCCTTACATCTTTACACGGCTGGTGACCATGGGGCGGCTCGCCTGTTAGCATGTAGATGTAGAAGTAGGGATCTGCATTCCATTAAAAAATCTCAGCCACATCCGGGTCTCGAACTCGAGCTCTCTTACCATGGAACTAATCGTCTCGGTAGTTTCCACGGCATTTCGTCTGGCTTATGTTCGATTTGCGTCGTCCCATTCCTCGAATCGCCCGTGCCATTCTCTTTTCCTTCAACGGTTTTCTTTAAGCGATCCTCCTAGATTGACTCTATCGGTAATTGTTATTTTAGGTTTCCAGCCATCGATTCAGCACATCGTCGCTGAACTTTCTTACTTCGCGTATCAGAACGCCCCACATATCCTGGGGATGGGATTCTGAAGCAGTTTCGTTCTCTTTTAGAAAAAGGAGACTTCAAAGGGGATTTGTGAGAACGGGTTTTGGGCACTCTTTTCTGTCTTCCTCTCCCCCAAACCCCTAGCGATTCCCCGGACAGGAAGCGTTTGCCAGTTCCGGGTGTCGTCAGCTTTCCTTTGGGAGACATTTCCGCCCCCTCCGATTTTCTATACACCATTTCACCCACCCGAATCCGCATGAGGCGGGGGCGGGGACGAATCTTGGTCGATTCCTTGATCATTTGTCACTCGGGAAAGAGGTTGGCGCTTCAGTAGTTCGATGGCAACTTCCTCGCCTCCCCACCCCTACCCCTCGTCTCCTCACCTCTCCACGCCCTCGTGCCCATCCCTCGGAATCAATCAAGTGGACTGAAGTTAAATGATGGAGAGAAAGACCCACATCTGGAAGGCGTGTGATGAGGGGGATGAGAGGACGACAGCAGAAACCACGGTTTCCTACCTCCCCCTTGAATCTGACAGGCGGTGAACGGGGAGTCTTAAATGGGCCGGCTGAAACAAGTCTTCATGAGGGTGTCAATGATTTTCAAATCCTGTCCAGGTTGAACTTGGTTGAGCTGAGCTTTTTACTTCCTAGTTTTAGTGTAGTAATTACCAAACTTCGTGTCATTCACAGATTTATTATTACGAGTACAACCGGTTTCGGCAGTTAGGCCATCATCAGTAACAGCGACAACAGACACATGATGAGGTACACAGTGTACCTACTTGATGATGGCGTAACTGCCGAAACCGGTTGTACACATAATAATAAATCTGTGGATGACACAAAGTTTGGTAATTACTACAACGTCGACCTTCCACGTAGTGAGCAATTCCTGGTTTTACATTTACACGGCATGAGATTCGGAGTTGAAAAGCACTTCTGTCATTGACCATACTGATAGGTTATATAATAATTAGTTTTGGAAAATCTAAATCGCGACATAACAGTTGAAGCAGTACACCGAAGTAACAAAAACCGAGAGCTACTGCTGAACGAATGGTAACCACCAAGTTAACCGTACATTAAAATAATCAAACAGGTCGAATTACTCAGTTATTATGAGGCTGATTGTGGTTGACTTTCAAATGGCGTAGGCTCGGTGGTAGTATTTGATCCAAGAAGATTAGACCAAGGAAGCGCGTCGTATGGGTTCGCTCTAGTGAATGAGTAAAGCGTAACTGACAATTGTACAACTCAACTCATTGGTGTAAGATGCGCTAAGTGGCGACGTGCTTAAAGAGCTAATTCCACCGTTGCCAACTCACGTATGAATGCGGCCGGTTGGGGTTTTATGGCAGGGGCGAGCAGAGGTGGAAGGGTGGGTAGATAACTTAACGATGTAAAATAAATTGCCATGCAGGTGGGGCAATCGATGAAATCCACGTGCTTATTCGAAATCGCAATTGCCATTTTAGCGAGAGGAACGCTGATTCCCTCCCGAACTTGTCCCAGCGTGGATGTTAGCGGTTTAGCGTTGTTTCTGTTTTATAACTTCCTCTCTTTGTAGTAGGAACATTGATGTCTTTTTTGATATGCGCAGTACCAATCAGTAGTCCGAAGCTGATCAATTAAGGCGAGAAAATACTTCAGGCAGTTGACAAAATCAAGTTTTGTGCTTCAAATATGTTAATGGCGTATATTTTGACTGATAATATTGAAGTTCCAGGGCTCCTAGTTTCATGGAATGATTGGTCTTTTCAGATATTTCCAGTTGGTTGCGCTATCGAGATGCATTTGAATATTAGGTTCGATAAGGAAATCGTTTTCTAAGATGATAGGGCCATGAAAAACCTCCTGCATTGTGAAAAGTTCATAATCCTTGATGGAATTGTCAACAAAGGGGTGGTTCATAGTCATTCATCATATCCGTATTTCAGCGGGATCAATATTTATAGCTGTCCTGTCAGTTTTTTAAATCAAAGTTTCCAGTAAAATGCGAATGATTTAAGTGCAAAATGCTGTGTTATATCGGAAAACCTCTCCATTCGTTGATACTGAGAATTTCAGTTTCATACAAATGTGCTCTAATTTGGAATTTGAATAGTTAAATCTCTTTTATATTTTTAACTCTGACTTTTATTTGAGGATTTCAGAATTTCTGAGCCCTACTTCTGTTGTTAACTTATTCACGCATTGCTACGTATACATACGGCTTGTATACCTCTACAAAGTACGGACTTTAACATGCTTTCGTTTACCTCGAGCCATTTGCGTTGCTGTAGAGGTGAAAGATCTGTATAATCCTATTTTCTAGCAAAGACACAACCTTTTCCCATGAGAGCGAGATTAAAAACTTGTAAAACTTTTAACGGCGGGCGGACGAAAAAGTATGTAGTTCTCTCTGCTGCGAAATGGGATCCTGGTGATTACCATTAGGTAAATTTACTTTCGTCGACATCTCGTTACTTTTAACCTTAGGAGCAGTGGTGTAATAAGTTTTGGCTCTTAACCTGACAAGGGTTTTAGTAGGATTCCGGGAATTGGCGGGGCTAAATTTAGTTTCTACAAACTCGGCGCATAGCGAAACCTGCCGCTATACGAAACCTGTGAGCCTGCGAGCTTTCGAAAGTTCTGTCATTAAGTCGTTGAAAGACTTACTCGGTGGATGGTGGAGAGCTTCCATCGTGGATGTGACTTCAACTCAGGCTGAAGGAATCAACCAAAGTAGCTTTGCTGTAAGTTTGGTGATAATGTAATCTCCGGAGATGAGCTTTTCAATCCAGAATGGCCGTTTTGGAATTTGATATCGATCTAAATTTTCTTTATTGAAAGAAAAATTAGGTACGTAGGTACCAATCATGTCATGACCCCGTTACATTCTGATAGTTAAGTTCTGCTAAAGCGAACTACATATATCGGTTTAAGTTTCCGCTCTTGAACTTGCTATTGGATTTAATAATATCGTTACGTATCTATTCTTTCGTGAGTTTATGTTCGTTTATTTTTTTTTTCGGAAGTGAAATGTATTATCAGATGTCTTGTTACTTGCATTATTTTGTGCCATTAGTTTCGTCACCACCGCGAAAAGTTCGAAGCTTCCGCAAAAAGAGCTACAAATTTTACAGTGACGTTGGTGAGTTATAAAGAATAGAAAGTCTTAATAGATTTAACCCTATACTCTCCTTCAATATTCCATGTTTTTTCACTAACCTCTAATACTTGTTTAACTTTTAAGTTTTGTTACCAGCTCATTTTCGCTGTAAATTTGGCCTCTTAATCGGTTCCACGTGCAGTCAAATAGAACCCTACGAGCCGCCTCGACTGTGTGGCCAAGATTGAGTTTTCACCAAAATGTTTCTTTCGTTTTTAAGTAAGTTTCTTTTTAGAGTAGCAAATTCGTAATAAACGTGTGTATAATTTTAACAAGGCGTTTTTATTGGGACGAGATTGAGACAAAGGCAGTCCCTTCTGCCATCTGACCCCTCGTCAGAAAAATACATGGTATAAGTGTGAAGAAAGGTATATTCATTTGTGGAAAAAAACGTAAGGAAGAAAGGAGGTGACATCCTTGACGAAAAATAACCACTGTAGGAATACACCCTCACATGAAGGGAAGTGTGAAAAACCTGTGAAATCCTACAGACAGATTAAGCTAATGTAGCATCGACAAAAAAATGCATGAAATACACATGAAATGAAAATAATAATGAAAGGGTAATTTATACATAACTGCAAAGTTAAAAATAACTAAATATGTAATAAGACAATGAAAATAAATAAATAGTATGAAAGTAAAAATAAATAAATAAAATAAAAAAATGTATAAATGAACAAATAAAATAAAGATAAGTAAATAAATAAAATAAAGACAACTCAAGAAAAATAAAATAAAGGTGCGTATTGGATTGTGCGCCTGCTTACACGCTTAGGTATTGTCAGTACTCCGAAAAGTAATTCAGAATGCAGAGATTGGCTGTTAGTTTTGGTTTGCATGTATTAATAAAAAACTATTAGGCTATACACCTAGTGAAACAACTCACCGAATACCCTGTTTATTAAGTTTTAATAGTAGCTTTTACAATGTTTGATTTTTAACTAAGAAATTATATTTTTACCCAACCGCTCAGAAATGTAATTACTGAATTCCATTCATATGAATTGCCGTAAATTGCGAAATAATTTCTTACGTTTTCAGATAAAAATCGTCTTCGAACTTCGGAAATTTTGAAACCTCTTCATTTTATGACCACGAATTCTTAAATAACGATGATTTTGGTGATTTTGAATGAAATAAGCAATTTTTTTCAAGTTTATTCATTTTTGCCTAAACCTTGATAATAATAGATAAAAAACTAGTTTGTTTTAAATGTAAGCCAGCGAACTGATTTAGATTTACGACCTCTTAGTTGTAGTCGGATTTTCTGACTTCAATAAAATTATCGTAAGACCTTTAAACACATCTTGTCGTTCTTCGCAGATTTATGTCTTAATAAAAAATCTCACCAATGGATCTGGCTCTTAGCACTTGTTTTTGTAGCCTAGGATACACTTGCTTGTGTTGTGGCCGTCGGGTCCATCTTTTTCTCCTCTGTTTTACGGAAAGAACGCCAGCAAATCTATTTTAGATGCGAATGAATTCTCGAAATAAGGGGTGACTGACGAAAACCAGAGAGAAACCCTTTTGACTCTCGGTTCCCCCCTCCCAATCCTTTTTTAAATCGACCTTCAGCCTTTTGTTCTTTGCCCTTCTTGTTATCTTTTTAAGCCGGGAAGCTCTGCGATTGCCCCACCAGAGCGGTCTCCACGGCCGTCCAATCCGGAGATAACTCCTTTTTTTCGACGACACGGCTGTGAATAACGAGCTGTCCCTCTTTTCGGGAGGTGGCCAATCGATTGAGAGCGCTTGCGGATGATTGGCTGTTGGAGGCCATTCCTACCGCATTCCTCTGATGCATTCGATTTTCAAATTGAAGTCCGTAATGGTACGCGGTACGTGTCCCGAGAAAACTACCATATTTTTTCCGATACATACTTATACTTCGTTGCCATACTCTTTACTATGGTGTACTGCTGGATATTTTACTCTAAGTAACTACTTAATCATTTTGCTAAATACCTTCAAGTTACAACATTCGTCAATGCAACACCCTGTAGTCCGCCTCTCCAGCGCTTGGCTGTGTATGTTTGTGTACTTAACATGGAAAGCGGAGATGAAATTGGAATGGAGAGGGCAAATAATGGAAATTTATAGGTTTTTTTTAATACCTAGTGCATTCGGTATGTGAAATTCGTCCATGATTAAATAAATATACTAGTACCTATGTTAGCGTGAGTGATGTCTATACTTTTTATTATCCTTTGAATCTTAAAGGTACTCATGATCGAAAGCAGTTTTTAACCCGAGAACAGCACTCTGATATATCCTACAGCCAAATGACTTTTATAAGATGCTGAAGTGCATCTTTCATGCTATAACCGTAGTTGAGACGTTTAGATCGTGATGTTTATTTCATTGTTAGATTCCGTACTTGGTTAAATATAAAATGCGATATAGCGCGTTCATTAATGGAAAAAAGTTTTTTTTTTACTCTCAAAGCCACAAATGTCTTAGCAAAGGTATCACTGTTGAACCTACGAAGATATTATCGTAAGATTCTTAATCTAAATATATTGATCCGTGTCCGCTCCGAATTCGCATGGAATCGCGTTCAATTCTCGTGCTTAGAACGAAGCCAGAGTTGAAAAAGTTTACTATTTTACTGGCGGATGCTTTGATAATTCTATTTAAGTTTCAACCACGATTTTATTGGCATTCCGTTTTTAGCTGGGGCGATTATATTGAAGTATGGATGTTGGGAAAACCATTATATAACCTTAAGTAGCTTACAAAGGAAAAGAGGAACTATTCCAAAGGTTGTCTCTAGTTTTTTTACCGAATTTCTGAATTACTTTTTTTAAAGCTGCTAACCCAAACGGAAAACATTGACGATGAGCAGAGCAAGTTGACCGGAGAGAAAAAAAATTTCTACTCACAGCTCTTCGTTTGGCCAACCAGTGGTGGACAGATTTAATTCTTTCCCGTGTTCCCAAAAGGCCTGAAGATATTTCATTTGTTCCCTTCGGGCTGGACTCCACGCCCACGAGTGAAACATGTGGCTTTTGCCCCTCAACCCTATGCATCGACGAATCTCTTTCAGATTTTATCCTGTCTTAATCCTTCAAGATTTTTTATAAACGGTTGCTGATAGAGCTATCTTCGTTATTCTCAGCGAATTGGAGACATGATGACCTCACCATGTTTCCGGGAATTTCCCGCGATTGGATTGCTTGTTTTTTAGTGACTACAGTTTCACCCACTGTCCTGTAGGAATCTTCAAGTCGAAGTGATTTGTGTTTCATTTTAATCACCATTGCTGATGGTTAGTAGCTAGTCTGCTTTTCCTCGGGAACCCTGATGCCGTTCCTCTTTTGTTGCTGTAATTATTGTTATCCACGTCTGGTTGAAGTGATGTAACAGGGATTTCATATCGGATTGGGGAAGGGGGGGGGGCTCACGCACTTTTGAAGGATGTTTCTTGAGTAGAAGCGGGGAAAGTGGTGAAAATATTAATAATCAGAAGCAAGATGAAGGGTAGAGTGTAATGCGGCTGTAGTGTTGCAGCCGATTTCATATATTTTTGCTGAGTGAATTTCTAAAGAAGACAATACCGTCGGTTTATTTGCTTGAAAATTGCATTTTTTATGAAAAAGTTGCTCATAATAAAAAATAAACGAAATTACTGTTTCTGGGAAAGAAGTTTAAAATTTCTCTTTTGTGTATTTTATTTAGTTGTATAGGTTAAATTTACTTTAAGGGAGGTCAGGACACTCACTCCCAATAATGACATAATCGGTAGTATATCTGTTCACTTGATTGAAGTTTTTCCAATTCTTAATTAATTTCACGGTGCCTCTGATGAGCATTGGAAAGTGGCTGATAGCTCTTTACAGATTCTGAGTTTGATCGAATGATGTCCTGGTTCGGATCACATGGAGTACTGCAGTTTTGAAGGATTGTACACTTTCTTTTCTCTGGTATTTTGCCACTCCTGGGCTTTTCCCGGTTGGCCAATGTAGGATGGTGAACATGTTCACATGATTTCATGTACTCCTTTCTAGACTTGTCTCCTGGCTATGTCACATCCCCTATTTTGTTTCGGTCATGTAGGATTACCCACATGTGCATTTGCTTTCATGTACTCCTTCGTTAAAATCTTGTCTTTTTGCATCGATACGACATCGCCGAATTTCTTCTCGTTGGATATATGTGTTACTACATTATGTGTACGTCATATCTTCCTTTTTTTCAAATTGAGATTCCAAATATAAATTGGAGATTTTTTACGTGCGTAGCACCCTTCTAATTTTGAAGGTTTGGAACAGTTTCTTTTCTCTGTCATTTTGGTACTCGGGGACTTTTCCCGCTTGGCCAATGTAGGTTGTTGAGCATGGTCAGTCGATTTCATTTAATGCTGCGAAGACTTGTCTTTTGGCTTTGTCACATCGCCGATTTTGTTTCGGCATTGTGGGATTACCCACATGTGCATTTGCTTTCATGTTCCCCTTCGTTAAAATGTTGTCTTTTTGCTGTGATATGACATCGAAAATTTCTTCTCGCTGGACAAATGTGTTGCTACATTATGCTTTCGTCACATCTTTATTTTTTCAAGTTGAAATTCCAAATCTAATGAAAAGAGAACTCACTTTGTACGTTCCACACTTTTATTTTGTTCGACCATGGTTTCGACAATTTATGTCATTATCAAGGTATATTGACTAGGTACAAGGTATCAAGGTACAAGGATAGAAATTGTCGAAACCATGGTCGAAAAAAATGAAACAGTGAGTTCTCTTTTCATGTGCCGCTTTTCCATAAGCTAAAGTCTGAAACTTTAACTTGTATTCCAAATCCAAATTGGAGATTTTTGCGTACGTAGCACCCTTCATACGTTCTCATGGCTATGATTTCCTCCAAACTCATCCGTCCGTACTTTCCCTATTTTTTCTGCTCGGGAGCGAAGGGACCAGAGAATTAATTTCTCCTTTCCCCGTAATTAAGAAGGGGTCCTCGGTCACTGGGTTGGATGCCAGCGGCAGGGAACGTGGAACTAGTGAAAGCAGCGTTTGGGGGTTTGATTTTTGGCCACCGCTCGTGCGATTCTCCGCCCTTCAAACTGTGGGCACGAAGAAAAAATCAACTCGTGTCCCGCTAAATTGTTTCCCCCCTCCTTCGTGCCCTTCACTTGCGAGTTAAATTTAGAAGGCAATTAAATTTGTTTTATTTTTTCACTCGAACCTTGTTTTAGCCTCCGTGGTAACACCCTTCGCTCGAGCTGACCGGCTGAGAGCGTAGTATCTTCTCTTGAATATTCAGGGTTGAGTTGGGCGTTGACTTCTCATTTAACGTCCTTTGAACTAATGGAGATGCAAGAGGATAAATATTAATTGTTTCCAGTTAAAACTATGGAAATATATTACTGCTGCAAGTTTTTTAAAATCATAACATATGTGATAGAAATGAGTATAGTATTTTAATCCTTTAAGGTTTCACTGGCAAAATTGATGATAAAGTATATGTTACTCATTAATGATTATAATATTTAATCAGGGCCTATTATGGCAATATATGGGCCTGATTGTAGATGCTGTTTTCGGGAATAATGGAAGTTAAAATGGGTAGGGATTGTCCCGTAAGGGCTGTGCAATTGTCAACGAATGAACAGGCTTTTTCAGACATAAATGTCGTTGTAATATGCCCTAAAACATCGTCAAACGTTTACGTGCTCCAATTGGGGACTCTAAAGATTGCAATTGTCTATAATATGGATTCATTAAGTGTATACCGTATATTTTCATTGAATACTGAATTTTTCCGGTTAAAAAAATCCTCTAAAAATAAGACGCGTTTGGTCTATTGAAGGTGCTAATCAATTTTCCGATGAGTTGCTGTTGAAATTAGCGCATATTTTACTTCCGATTTATCTGCTTAATTATTATAGTTCAAATGATCAGTTGTTACGAACTATGGCTACAATAGATACGTGAGATTTTCGGAGAGATTTCGTTGTGATCTACGTTGTAAAACTGTCAAAATTTGACGGAAATAAAGAAAGCACATCGAAGTCCTCGAATGCGTCATTTGGCCATAATTGCTCCCATCTTTCGTGAAAAGATCAGCTTTATGTTTCTTAATTCAGTAATATGCCCATCTTGTCGTTCCCTCTCGGAGAATGTTCTCTCAAAATGTTCAAATCTCAGTGATAGACCAGTGAAGCTGACTCAGCTTTGATAGTTTCTTCAATACTGCCATATCCTTGTATACTTAATTTGCTGCTGTTTCTCTCTTACCAACTTATCCTCTTATTTGTAATTCCTAAAATCCTAACATTGACTGGTGACATCGCTTCACTTAAGAGTGTCTTCCTACACATGTTCCATGGCTATCTTGGTCTACCCTATCTTATTTAGAAGGGTAACATAGAAACTATTTATTTTTCCAAAGAAATGTGGTCAAAATAAGTGAAATTACATGCGAGGATTGTATATCATGACTTGTCTTGAAGTAAGCCAGGATAAAATAATTTTAAAACCAGCTTATATTAATCATTGAAGTCTTAGTGTGATGTTTCATATTTTTAACATAGATGTGGTAATGTGTTCCGTGAAGCGCTACCTGTATAATTGCTATTGCGACGTAGTTTTTCTTTTCTTCGCGATTAGACTAAAGTGTAATGAGTGTATTTGGGGGAATTGTTTCAGTCGCTATCAGTTACTTTTATCATTCAAAGGATTTTTACCTCGTAAAGTTGCTAATTGTTCGGCGAGAATTAGTTACTGTAATTGCTTATTTAAGGAACCAAAGAGTGTAGACAGTGCAACTTCAAACACTTATTTTTAAGATTATTCTCTCGTATTTAGATTTGAATCTATTAGCCCTGGGTCCCAAATTTAATTATTTGACTTACCAAGTTACTTTACCTTACCATCGTTAAATTATGAATCAAAATATGGAGCTATTCCCGCTCCGAATCCGCATGGAATCGCGTTTTTTTCTACTGTTGCAAACGAAGCCACAGTTGACAAAAAGAACCCTTTTACTGGCGCCTTCTTTAACAATTCTAATTAAGTTTGTACCACGATTTTAATGGCATTCCGTTTTCAGCTGGGACACGTACATTGAAGTTTGGATTTTGGAAAAGTGGCCAAAAAAGTTGCGATCTATAGGCTCGTGAGTCTTGTAGACCCGAAAAAATGATAGGGTATCAGGCATTGTTTTATCCGGGGTTTCCCCTCAAGTTGTACCCGCACTGGATTGGTGTATAGCGGAAGGATGGCGTGGATGCTGCCACCGCTTGTGATGCAATGCGAAGGTCGTTATGTGGCGGAAGTGACACAGTCGTTTGAGTTCGTCTCCGACTGCTCCCCATCCCCCGCTACCCCCCCCCTCTCCTACCTCTCCTATAACCGTGTGTCTCTCATTTCCACGTCGGATTGTCAGATGGGCGCGTCGGTTTCGCCGTCATCTCCGCTCCATCCGTTGCGTCAGACACGCCTACGTATCAATCAGGCGCTCCTCGACTAAATTTTCAGGCTCCTTGTTACATGAGTCTCCATTTGCCGATACCTATTCGCTGAGGTACCAGTCATGACTTTTGCGAGGATCAGTCGAAAAGTTCTCGGCCTGGCAAAGAAACAAAAGATTTTTGAGATTTTTTTTCTATCTTGCTACGTTGTTTCCTTGCAAGTCAATACATTTAGACCAACGAATTTACAACTTTTTAATACCCTCATTATAATGGAATTTGTTCAACTGTGAAAAATAAGCGTTGGTGTCAGCTTTGATCTCATCATTTGAAGTGAATCTTCGTCCAGCGTGCCATTTCTTCAGGTTTGGAAAGAGGAAGTGATCGCTGGGAGCCATATCCGGCGATTACGGAGCATGAGGAGGCACTTCGAAGCGTAGTTTATGGAGTTACTTGTATACTTTGCTCTATCGCCAAACAAGAAACAACTAAACGTACGCGTCGGAAACGTTTCAGCACGCTATCTAAAGGATGAATCTTGACAAATATCTTTGCCATTTGGTCATAGTAACACTATATCTGTGTCAGGCCGAGAACTTTTCTAACGATCCTCGTACACTCGCTCTCGAGTACTGATGGCTCTCATTATGCCCGTTTGCTCGTTTCTTGCTCTTAAATTATCATGGGGGAACTTAGTATATACCTTGAGGAATTCATAACATCAGCTAAAAAACGTTTTTTATAACATTCAATGGGTCAATTAGAGGTAGGCATGTACAATAATATGCTGCTTTTTGAATAGATTACACAACTATTTGGTTGATTGTTGAGGTGTTGATTTTATGAGCATGGCAAATCTGACTGAACTTTACGCCTTGAGGCGTCACTTCGTGGAAGTATTTGATATTCGAATCCATATTGAAAATAATTACTTAAATTTTAAAAACAATTTTACATGAAGATGCAGCAATCTGCGATACGCGTTGTACTTTTACAATAAATAACTGTAGAAAAGTATAAAACTTCTGTTCAATATAGATTATAGTATAGTTAGATACAATCTGACTGATTTGCTTCACTGAACTACACTATGATTCCTGCAGATTGAAGTTCGGTTCAGCAGCGTCACACTTCATTTTTTCATTACGTCAGCTTCTCCGTTAAAAATCTTAGGAAGATATAATATGTTTCAGTGTTACTCGCTGCAGGGTATTCCTATTTTTGTACATTTTTTACTAAATTTTGATGACTTTTTAACCAAAATAAGCTCTTAATTATGCTTTTACAATATTTAAACAATGCTGTGCATTCTGTATGTCCGTTTTACACGGGGCACGAAACTGCGCAAATTTTGACTGCCTGTGTTTCTTAATCGGTCGTGCAATAATGATTGAATTAGATCTGGAGTATTTTGCTATCTAGCGTTCATTCATTCGCGTATGCACTCTTCCAATTCACTGCTTTGCACGTCGCGATTTGAAATGCAGGTTCATACCTAAATCAGATAGTGTAATAACGTGCCCCTTGTGAAACGGAATTTACGTTGTAGAATGGTGATTTTTTCATTTCGTATATTCTTTTCCATCGTGGAAGAAGAGGAAGGTGATACTAAGTATACCACGGTGCCGGAGCGAGCTAATGCATGAATCAACAGTGCATCGTGTCAAAACGTCTATTCGCTCGACAGAAATGTATGTTTGCTTGTAAGAGCTTATTTTATTAATCTGAGTGTTCTCGCATCGAATCTTCTCGCGCTATTACTTGCATCGTCTGGATAGGACTCAAGCGTGATCCCACGTGAGAATACATTCCATGAATCAGAACCGGGATGTTGTGTGGTCATGTCCTCTCACTTTTGCGCAAGTTAACGTGTTTACGCGATTAAATTTAAAGGAACATTAGTTCACACTTCTACTCGCCCCTACAAATACATGCATCGTTTGACAGGCCTTTGGAAACTCTTCAACTCGGCTCCTCATGGTTAATTCACTTCTCAGTAATTCTCTCGTGAGGTATCTTGTTCTGATTTTCCTCACTATTGTTACTCTTCATGGCCGTATTTTTTTGCCATATATCGCGGCATCTCAGCCAGTGCCTCGCAAATGATTTTCCAGAGAGTAGCTTTGCGAGGCGTTGATTCTTTTAATGTCCAGCAAATTCCTATGTTATTTTTCTCTTTTCGGACTTCGAGAAAACATTACGTACGAGTCCATTATTTCAAATTGTTTACCTCCGTAGCTCCGACGTGCAATTACTTACGTTTGGCCTCGCCGAAGATCCGGGAACACAAAGGAGTCTTGCCACCCTTGAGACACTGATTGAAGCATCGTCTCGAGAGTGACTTGCGGCAGTTATTTTAACAAGCAAGCGCTCTCTCACTCTCTCTTGTTTGTCTTTCTCGCCCTTTTGTATCCATCTCTCGTCTCCCTGCTCCACGGTGGTCGAACTTTCGCTTTCCCGCGGGGTCTCTTTTCGCACCTTCGCCCCTCCCTCTTTCCGGATAATCCGCCGTGTGGCGCCTTGAGCGTCGAAGTGCGTGCTGTGCGATGTTGCGATGATCGACTGTGATATGCAATATGTCGCAGATATCGTATTGCTATATTGATCATCTTGCATGTTCTATATATATCGCTCTTCGATAGTGTGCGAGGCATCGATTTACGATTTTTGCACCTTCCCTCCCCTTCCCGATAAACCAACGTGTGGTTCCATGAGCGTCGAAGTACGTGCTGTACGATGTTGAGATGCATCGACCGTATGTACGATATGTGGCAAATATCATATTGCTTTATTCGTCCTCTTGCATGTTCGATATATCGCATTTCAGTAGTGTGCGATGCATCGATTTACGAATTTTGCATCTTCCTCCCCCCGCCCCCATTCCCGATAAACCGCCGTGTGGCGCCTCGTGCGTTGGAATAGAGCTCTACGATGTTGTGGTACATCTACTTTGACGTGTTACATGCCAGAGATATCATAGTGCGACTTTCTTTACTCGGGCAGAGCTATGTATCGCTATTCGGTGATATGCGACGTATAGAATGCGGGAAATGTACTGACGCAGCGATTGGCGATGTTTTCAAATGCAGCATGGACTGCTGTTAAATGTGACATGAGATGTAGTGCAATAAATCGCGTGGAGTTCGTTATGTTAATAATGTAATGCATTGCCATCTGATGTAACGCTAATTATCGGAACCTCTTTCATCCTACCAATAATTTCTTACCTTCTAAAGAATTCAGGACCTACCTCGCCGCCGACAAATATCCGGCCTAAAGTAGCTAAGTAGTATTTTGAATGGGGCCTAAAGTAGTGATTGCCTATTAATTTTTTCAATGCGTGTTCCCTATCTTTCATTCCGTTTCATCCACCCTGTACGTGTTTCCAAATTCCTGATTTCCATGTCCCATATAGTCATTTTTTTCATAATTTCGACTATATCAGTTTCCTTGCTAATCCCTCTCTTCTCATTTTTTCTGCGACTTTCAACTCCTCCTGACATCTTTTAGAGGTTGCGCTCATGTTTTTTGGCTTATGCGAGTGGTTATGTGATTTTTATTGTTTCTAGTTATTTTTAGTTATTACAATAATTGTAAGTATGTTGATTTAATCGATATTCTCTGTCAAATATTTTCCTGCGTGCTGTTTTTATTCTTTAACAAGTTATCAGGAGATATATTAGCTCTTATGTGATATGCCATGTAATGCGACACCTCGTGTCTTTTACGATGATATATACCCACAGGTACATCGCAATGCGATGTTGAAAGTTAAGCGTCATACTGCCCTACGTCGGAAGCCGTTTGCCACCGCCGGTGGTCACGTGCTCCGCCCCGTTGCCTTCCCACGACTCGTTTGTTTTCCACTTCATTAAACCGCCGTCCCTCCCGGAGGGATAATTGGCGCCATCACTGCGATGACATTCGCAGAAAATAACCATCTCGGCGGAAGGTAAAAGGGCACTCTCTCTTCGGTGGAATCGAAAAGAAGCGTAGTTGAAGCAGTACAATTGATCGAGTTGGTATGATAGCTTGCGTACTGGCTTCGTATCAAGTAGTTAAGGGTTCGAATTCCAGAAATTGCAAAGATTTATCACTGTATACTTGTATGAAATGTGCAGGAAACTTCAATTATTTTACTCCGAACGTCTGATAGAACATAAAACCGTTGTTCTCTTGTCACCTCTCTTTTAGAGTAGGCTAATGCCGACGCTAGGTTTCTCAACTACTTTATTCCATTTTTTTAGGAGCTCCTAGAGAATCGGTGTCTACACGCTAGGCTTCGGTTGCTTAAGAAATTCAGAACTGATATTTTTCAGGACGACGCAGAGAATATTATCATGACGCTTCACTACATCTCTAGGTCTGACCGAAACGGTAAAATAAGAGATATATTGCCGAACAGATAGGTATAAAAACCTGTTCTTTCCGTGCACAATAAGCGAACAAAATGAAAACTGAGAGCCGCTAAATACACGTCACCATTTTACCTCCCAAAACCATATCCCTTACATCTTGTGGCGGCTCGCAGGGTAGTACGTAGATGTAGATTCCATCCCCCGGACAAGCCGTCTCATGTAAACCTGATCATCTATTCTTATTGTTTAGAATGACCGTATTTTTCGTTCCCTTTCCTAAAGAATTAACTAATCACCAAGTAATTCGTTTACAATTTCCATTCATATCTATGTTCTATCCTGCAAACGGTCTGAAAGGTGGCGGAGGTGTTGAGATCAGATGTATAATGCAATTTTGAAAGAAAACTACTCTGTGGGCTTACAAGTCATCCGATGTTGTGTATGAGCCTAATAATCTCGTCCGCGTAAAAAGTAACCTCGGATTCTGCCAAATTTTGGAGATGACTAAATCTCTCTTCCGTTCTTCTTGTGTGAAGGGAGTCTTTATAGTTCATTCAGTCTTGGTGTTAAATCTTCTTTTTCTCATTATTGTCTTGTAACAACACAGTAACACACATTTTAATTGTTTATCCGTGTTTAATTTGTATTAACTGAACCTGGTTTTAACGGTAATCATGACAATCTCAGAAAACCTTGAAAATGATGGTTAACCGTGGAAACCATGGAAGGTAAATAAAGCTTAAGTGTGGATAAACGCTTCTAGTTAAGTGTTACTTTTGTTGCTACAATGAAACAAGTACACATAGTTGAGACTAGGACTGTTTCATCAAGAGTACTTATTTTTTTCTGAAAATCAGACGAATTTCTCAGAACTCTATTTCACTTTGTAGTCGTCTTTCGCATTGGTCCCACATACTTGTCGAGTTTTCTGGCTTTCGGATGTACTCATGTAAAATTATAGCTTTTTTTCATCATTTAAAGCACCACTAATATAGTTGAACCAACTTGTCTTCAATTTTCTCCCATATAATCTTTTAATGAAAGCGAAACCCATAGTCTGCACTTGAAAATTGAGCTTTTCTTGTTCGTAATGTCATGCTCTCCGTTGCTTTTGAGTGAGAAGTTTGATATTTATCATTTTTATTATGGATTATGAATTTTAAATGCTTTCCCTACTCTTCTGGCTTCTTCTTGTATTTCAACCATTATGCTTAATTGCTCCCTTCAATAGGTTTGTTAATAATCTAACCTTTAGCACAGTGCTCCTTGATAACTTTGGCTGGCCCAAACCAGCGTTGCCGTTCTCGATGTAGGAATTTTTCCTCCGTAAGATGTCGCAGTATATACATTTAAACAAAAATTCCCATTAACTTTCTGGCGTTACTCTAAGAAAGACTTTGTTTAACTAAGATCTTTTATTGCATCAAAAACTGCTTTTTCATAGTTTCCAGGCATATAGGTCTGATGTTGTAATACGGCTGGGGACTTGGAGATCCCGTGCTTAGCAGGAATAATTACCAACTGACGTCGTTTAGACATGATAAATTAAACCGTTTAATATATGTCACAATTCCAGTAATCATGTTTCATGCAGCGGAGGAGTGTTATAAATAGCTCATTCGGTTGAAGGAAAATGCCATCCTGGTAATGGATAGTCGGCGTTGCCTTGATAATGATATGGATATGTTTTTCATATTTTACTAAAGATGAATAAGGTATTTTCTTCATAATGTTGCAATTATCGGTTTATTTATAATCTGTTCTTTGTCATCAATTCACTTGATGGCAAAGCCATCATCCTTGGACCATCAAGCCGTTCGTTGGTATGAATTGGCATATTAGGATTCACGTATATTATACATTATATGCGTTCAATGCCACCGGAAACATTACAAAGAAGGTAATGAATATGAATCAGCTTCCTGAAATTTTACTCTCGTTATTTTGCGTATTTAATTACTTCTGCTTTGCGCAATCCCTTATTATGGATGTGTTTTACTTGACATGTGCATCGTTTTTTATGGTCCGGTATGGAGTAAACTTTTCAATGATCTTTTTTCTCTACTCGAAATCTCTGAAAAAATTGTAGCTTGCGTTAATGTTATTTGTTATTCAGTTTCTTAAAATTTCTGCCTTTATTCTTACCGTCTAAAATCCTGAAGCGCATCCTTCCTTTTACTCCGCCCCAGTGACATTTTTCCTTCAGTGACGGAGGTCTGAATCCTCCTGAGATTCAGAAATCTTGAATTGAGGTCCAGTTCCTCTCCACCTTCTCCTTCTGTTCTCTCTTTATCGTATTTCCACCGCTAACTTTCCTTATTCACATAACCATCTAATATTTCTTTCTTTATATTTTTCTCCATCTACCGTTTTGGTATTCTTCTCCGTGTCATCTTGGTCAATATTTCCTCATGTTAACTTTCTGCCAGTTTAATGGAAAAGTTAGCCCATCTACAGCTGTAAAATACTGCACTCTGTAATATTAATGGGAGTATAGAATGGGAATAAGGCGATCTTGAAGGTCATTTGATGACTTTTTAAATTGAATATTTTTTATTTCATTAATAAGCTTCAAGCCCGTTTGTATATTAATATCTTTGACTACTACAAAAATTTACAAAATTAATAAAAACCTTATTCCTGTTAAAGGTACGAAGCTGTAACTGACAACATGTATAGCAACCATGTCTATCTACCATTTACTGAAATATGGTTGTCATAGAAGTAATTATGATTGAGTTACGAACTATCAAAGTCGGAGGTTCGCTCGCACACCGTCCAAAACCGGTACTTTTTACGTTACACCCGTAGTAAAAAATATAACAATGCATTGAAAAATTAAAGTCATTAAATAACACAAAATAAAAAGAGAAATATTATGGTGTGATTAGTGTCCCTGCAGGTATTTTCGTTAATTTTTGTGTCCAAACTCGAGTGCACGTAATTTCTGCGCCGGCAGTACAATAGTTACGCTGCAACTGGCTGAAAAAACGACTGATTCGTAACGGGTGAGATTTTTCTCGGTAGGTCCCATCGTAACGGAAATCGAATATCAAATGTTGAGAACTCGATTCGGTTCCATTTGAAATGATTAAAGGGACGAAAGAAAGTTTCGCATTCGGATCACGTTGGCCGGGAAAAGAAACTTCCCTTCTCCGTCCGTGTAAGGAATTCAGTGAAGATGGGACGTTATAAAAAAATGCGCGGATTCCTTCTGCTCGCACCCCATTCGGCCGTCTTCACTCGTTTTGTCATTCCCTCGCCGTACTGTGAAAGACCTTTTCTACTCCCAACTTTGAGGTCTTAAATTTTAGCGCATTGACTAATGTGCTGACATTGCAAAGATGGACAATTTTTGTTTCGTCCATTTTTTTCTTAAGTCTAATATTCATTGCAAGCGCTGCTGCTATTTCCAAATGAGCTCGTCACTTTTTGGTTTCTTTAGAGGCAGTAGTTTCAGTAGCTGCTCTCCCCATGATATCCATCGGCTCTAATCCATTCATGGGAGATTTTCTTCAGTTGTTGTCATTCGTCTTCCTTATTTAAATTTATATATAATATTACACGATTTACTTCTAAAAAATTTCCTAACATGGGAGGTCGGTGATGGGTAAAATTATGATATCTTTTCATTTCGTCATGCAGTTTATTGAATAACTCATTCATAGTACCATCATTCACCATCCATATATAACTGTTATTCCTTGCTTGGTTCCACCTTCCCGAAGGAATTAAAATTCTATTGATCGTGCAATTTAGGAAATTATTTTGCGACGTGTATTTTATCGATACATTTGTATTTCGATATTCTTGACCCGAGGTAAAGGGTGGGAATGTACAGGTATTATTTCTTTCTTTTTTTCAAATTATTCGTATTTTTTCGTTCGTAATTTTTTTCAAACTAAGGAAAAAACTTTGTTTCGTCGCATTCTGTCCTAATATTGGGGAAAATATTCCTCCCTTATAATTTCATCTTTTTTTGTTAATCATATAGTTAAGCCAATCACGGTAATGGCGCAGGTTCAAGGATTTTTTGGGGTGTTTTTATGTGAATGGTGGAGAAAAGAAGTTGAATGAAGAGTCATAATCGAGTCCAAGCGGAAAATCGTTTGGCAGGGTTGGGTGTAATTTTTTAGTTTGTATTGTTTCGGATGGAAAGTTCGGGTGCTGGCGGTGTAGAAGGTGGAGCATTTGATAACCAATAAAGTTGTGCATTTTTATTTCAGGCACCGTATTTAATGAGGGAGAAAGATCTCTCAGCTCTCTACTTCAATCGTTTTTAGTGAGGTTCTTGATTGTTTACTCGAATGGTTTCATAAAGCAGCTACTAATTGTCGTGAATTTCAGAATAATATGTAAACACATCTCCTCTCCTGAAATACTAGACTTCTTTTGCGTGTTTCTGGATAAATGATTATATTTTAGGGCCGAATTCGTTATGTGTATTATGCTTGGATATGCTAAAATCCGGGGAATAGATTTATAAATTGAAAGAAATTCCTGAGAAATATTCACCTTCCTAGAAGTTCAAAACCCGTACTTACTTATGAAGCAAATTTTGTGACCAATGAGTAAAATTTCTTCTTTATTCGCGTTAATATTGAACTTTTCTTTACTTTTTATTATTAATAATTACTTTAAATGTTCAAACTGAAAACTGTTTGTAAAAATGGTCACCCATATTTCAATAAATGTTGAGTTTAAACGTAAGATCGGCGTTGGTTTATGATTTTTCAGCAGTAAGTTGGACTTTCTGTGAGCCTAAAGTTTAACCCTAGTTAAGAAGTTACTGTATTGGTGGGCGAGGACAGGAAACTTCAAAATGAAATTCGAGACCGGCAGAGTAGGTGGCTGGAGGATGTAATAAGGGGTGAAGGATTGCTGAAGAGTGTAATAGAGGGAAGAATGTTGGGCAAGCGAAGAAGACGAAGGAGGAGGATAGGTTTCATGGACAGGACGAAGAAGGGTAGATCATATGCTGTGGCGAAAAAGGATGTTCTCGATCGAGGTAGGCCCCTGACAAAGTAGAAAATGGGGGGGAGATTCTCTTGACATTCAATAATACCTACCTTAACCTGTAGAACACTTAAGAAAAGTTGTATAATTTGTGGTCTTAAAATAAAAAAGGCTAATGTGAATCATTGCCACTCAGTCAGTATTGCGCGTATTTCATGTACTCATACTCTTATGTTAGGGTACAGGAATCTGTTCGCTGAATACCTCCGCGTGTTCGGAATTCCTGTTCTGATGTTTCCTCCACCATCTTCTCTCGGGCAGTGCTTGTTAACCCATCCCACCTTGGGTAAACTCCAATAGTACGCCTGCATGCCTGATATGTTCATTCTTTGCTAGAAGGCGCGCTGCCGTTACTCATTCAATTGTTGTGCCCTGAATTAGTTTTAAGTTTCCTCACGCTTCTTGCTTCTCTATTACTCTCGCTCCCGCGCCAAGTTTATTTTCGGTTTATAATATGTGGTGGTTTAAGAAGAGCTTCCTTCCCCTTTGCTGCCCCGTGAGAAGCGATTAATTAAGGTCTCCTTGGAGTGGCCATCCGAATCCCTAGTCTTTTTTTCTTCCAGCCGTCCTCTCCTTTTCATCCGTACCTTGGCACATCTATCTTTCCCCTACCCCTTCTCCCATCTTAATGCCTTTGGTGAGTTTCCATTATGCTTTCCGCATATATTTGAAACAGGAGTACAGTTTAACGTATACTTTAATTATCCCCCCTTGCTAGCATATCCTCTTTTACCAAGGGAATCCTCTTTGGAAGTCCTTGGACCTTTTAAATGGTGATCCTCGGAATCATTGGCCGGAATCGAGGTCGGGCTCATTGGTTTGGCATTTCTTTTTGATTTTTCCGTTGCACCTGTCTTCTCCCTTCACAATGGGCGCTTCGCCAGGGGTGTTCGGAAGGGAATGGGTTCATCATCCCATTCCAACGTCATTCGCGGCACCCGATTGTTGTTCCGAATGTGTTGAGTCAGAGCCGAGAAGTTTCAGAAATAATTAATATACTCTTCGAAGAAAATAAACTTCTGGTGTTTTTATGTTTTATCACTGCAGAAAGCCGACGGTGAATTAATTGGATCTGATAAAATAAGACCTTATCTTTCCTTGGATTCAAGTCGTACGAAATTGGCGTTTGTCCGGGGCATGAGGAGGTGATTGAGTGCAATAAGCATTTACGGAAACGTATGTTAATAGAAAAAACTTCAGGTTTACAGCGGAAACAAAATTAGGATTATCTGATTATGAAGCGTGGCGTTATTAGTTCGTCGTGGTCCCAAAATCTTGGCCGTGAGGTGGGAAGGTAATAGTCCTAGGTCTATGTGCGATTGAAAGTCCTGAAAAGAATGAAGATAACATACTTGGAGAGCGAGATAGACTAGTGGAGGGGTGTTGTAGGGAAAAAAATGTGACTCAGGAAATTTGAACGAGGTAAGAGAAGATGGGTACCACATGAAGAGGCAAAAATTTTAAGGACGGTGTGTGTTGGGGAAAGTATTCCAATAGCCTCTCAAAGTTCTCTCGGGTTTCATGAGTGGACGGGACTCACTTGGACGTAAACCCGAGAGAACTTTGAGAAGCTCATACGCCGGGAAAGTACCTATCCTATGATACTTATGATCCTATGATACTTATGAACAAGAAATATGATGGCATAAACGGTTGGGTAGAAGAAAGACTATTGGTGGCGTACAGGAAGGTGAGGTGTACGCCTTGGGGAGGAGTGAAATAATTTCGAGTTAAAGTTTTGGTAGTTTAACTTTAATATCATGATTTTTTGTTTTTTCGTAGCGTATTATAAACATGCCATTACTCAGTAAAGTATGATGGATTTGACGGATATATATATATATATATATATATATATATATATATATATATATATATATATATATATATATATATATATATATATATATGTATATTTACTGAATAGTCAGTCGCTCGCCAGGTGTACACCGCGCTATGATGGGGAAGAAAAGTTTTTGTAGACTTTGCAGAGCTTCATAACACGATGAAGAACAATGGTGTATTACGGTTGAAGACCGCGATACAATACTATCTTGGCTCGAGTATAACAGACTAGGTGTCAAATTATTTGATTCATTGCGGTCTTCCTCGTCAAGGTAATTTGTTCATGTTCAGCCTTGTGTGATGTTTGTCATATCTTATCGCCTAGTATTATTTTTAATGGGCCACAGTTCAATAGAAATGTACCGGCATGGCAAGATATTTATGGTATAATAATTTATGATAACCCTTAATTGAGTGAAATTTCCTTTCTCCTTTTCACATATTTTGATTATAATACTTGTAAGCCTGTGTGAGGCCGTCGTAGGATACTATGAGGGGTCTTCTTAAAAATTTGAAATTGATTTAGGAAAAAGAATTGAACAAAGGAATAGGAACAGAGAAATCTATTCTTACTCAGAAGTCGTGTGGCCAATTAGAATGTCGGTTATGGAAACGTCGGTAGAGGTGGCGCATAAAACATTGAGGAACATTTGGAGAAATTATTTAGATGTTTCTAATATTTGTTTTAGCGAGTTTACCTGGATCCATTACCGGCACCAGGATCACGTAATTGTGGGATAGCAAATTTCAGAAAGCTTTTTTTAAATTTTTTCCCTCTAATCCTTTTCGTAACTGCTCACACTTCGTTGTTATTAGGTAAGGACAGTTGGGAATAAGTTAAAAATGTATTGCCGCTCCAATTTATGTGGATTCATGTAGTATATCGTCTTTTAACTTTTCACCGCTGAATGTTATCCTTGAAAAATTGTGACGTTTCGTAAGACAAGTCGTTTCAAATATTTCTTTCGTGTGAATATTCCAACGAACGTTTTCCTGTCTATATATGGGCTGCTCATTTGGATACTACGCAGCTTTATTTTGTCTAATTTTGTGTTGTGTAACAATCAGCCTAATAACAAACTGTGAAATTTATTGTCGATGGCGAAGTTCTCCCCTTTTGAACTATTTTCGGAGTCGACGTCGTATAGAACTATTGATAACGATCTTTGCGCCATAAAATAAGGGTTCTGAACCAAACTTTTATCGGGGATGGTTGTTTTTTTTAAATTATTAACTCTTCCGTGATGCCTTTTAATCGCCAATCTCTCATTTTCACCTACACTCCTCATTTCAATAAATCTTGAAAACTTGGCTCTTCGTTATGTTTGGACGACGTATCGTGGAGAAAGGGATGCTTTTCCGTTTCAAAGTTACCTTTGTCACTTAAGGAGCCACCTCGGCTTCATTGGCGCCCCTATACATGCAATAAATTCTCAAACTTTTAGGCTTTCCAAAGACTGGTCTTTGATCATTTCATAGCCAACTTTTGTCCATTTGGGTTGCCCCTTCGGCCGACTAGTTTTTTTAGACTAGTACTTATTCCCATTTGCTGATCGATTCGGAGGCCTCTCATGTCCCGTGCGTTTTTTATTTCTATGATGGAAGCTTATGTATTTTGAAATTAACGACGATGATAAATTCTATATTTGTCACAGTATTCTGGAAAATTTTAGGTTTTAGTTTACGGTTTAGTAAAATAAATTAATGATGTAAATTGAGTATTTGCCTATTGAGAAGGGAGAGATTTAAATCAGTGGAAGCAGTACAAATCCCGAGGGAAAGTTTTTTAATCCTTACCACCAAAGTGAAAGAGGTACTAAATGATTTAAGATTTTCCCGGTGTATTATGTTTAAATATCTTTCTCGGGCTTCGCACCGGGTAATATTTTATTTTAATTGTTTGTTTAAGCTTGTTTAATTTTAGTGTTATAGTGGTCACGGCGGAAATAACACGTGCCTTGAAAATGGAAAACAAGTCGTTTTCCGAAACGTCGGCGGATTTTGAAAACATTACGCGGTGCGAAGCCCGAGAAAGATATTTAAATGTGAAAGAGGTAAGTTAGCAAGAAGTCTTCTTTGTTAAAAGAGAGAAGCATCAGGCTTGATGTGGTGGAAAGAATTCATCATAAAGAATGATGATGTAGTACATCGAAATCTAGGTCGAATAAAATTTATCTAAGTGGAAAATTGCATTTACTCTCATTCTTTATGACTTCTTAGTTAAGTTTTCTTTCATTTCGAGAAAGTTTTAATCAGCGCCCATTGACGAAAATATATTTTTGTGTTGTGCTAATTTTTTTCTTCGAATACTGTAAGTAAGATACTGAAATCGGAAAGAGCTGAGTAAATTATATTGACGTGGCTTATTTTACTGTTATGCTATTTATATGACCAATTTTTTACTGCCGGATCATTTCAATGGTCCGGTACGCTAGCTCATGGTTAAATTCCTGGTACAATAGCATTTTTGTGACGTTTAAAAATTGCTTTGCGAAATAAAAACCCACATATATGTAGATGTTGAGCTATTAAATGGGTTTATAGAAATGTGAGCAAAGTTTGAATGAGATTCCATGCAATATTATCTGTTTTTCATTCTCACTATTAACACTGCTAAATTACGGGCTGTCCCTGGCTAAGTTTGATCAATATTTGTGATTACAGCTTTTGGCGTAAGTGTTAGCAATTGTGCAAATCTATATGTGTGTTTGTTGCTACTCGTTAATTCTAGATGTGGTGGTTACCACTCGTATGTCCAGCTGGTAAATCCCTCCCTCAAATAATTTCAATTTAACTCTCCCAAAAAAAAAGTGGAAATTTTTGGTGAATTATTGGAATCATCGCTAAGTTAAGGAAATTGCTAAGTTGCTACATGTGACGAGGTTTTGCCTTGGCTATATCCGCGTTAATTCGGAGGATTGCGAATTCCAAAGTGGATGACCGAAAAAGCAAAGTCAGTTTGTCCGGGATGAAAGAGGTACGGGCTACCTGAGGCTATGAGCTATCGCTCATTCTTTTCATCGCATCATTTACTTTGTTCTACTCGTAAATTCATTTTGTGGTTAGTTATTGTATTATGATAGTGGTCAACGCGAAAATGGGGCATTTATTTTTATGGTTAAATTACCTATTTTGTTTTATCGCGTATAACAACATCTGAAAAAAGGAATTATCTAGTATGTTCTGGTGTAGTGCTGTGATGAGAGGCTGATGAGTGGTTTTCAAATGACTCAGAAAAAGTCATTTATAGGCAAACGGATTGGTAGCGACAAGCTAATTAGAGTGCAATTGGAAAGAATATTGGGTTGTTAAAGGTTGCTCGGGCTTTCCTCCGGGTCAAACCCTCCATCTTGGCCGACGTTTTGATGAACGATTCGTTCATCGTCATTAGGGGATGATCGCAATGGACGACTCGTTCATCGAAACGTCGGCCAATATGGAGAGTTTGACCCGGTGGAAAGCCCGAGCAACCTTTAACAACGTCATATGTCGGAAAAGCCTTAGATCTTCTTCGGAAAAGTCTTCATATTGAGTTAGTATTGGATGTCGAGAATGAGAACTAGATTTTTGGACGGTTTGAATGAAGGAAAAATATTAGAGGAGCATTATAGGTATTTTGTAATAGGGGAATACATGCTATTGTGCAGTGAAGTTTTAGGACAGGGTCTACGCACATGGGTAGGTCCATCCGAAAACATACCATTCAATTTTACTAATATATAAAAATCTAGTGGTGTCTGTCTGTTACTCAATCACTCATAAACCTCTGAATCGATTGAAACAAAATTTGTCAGGAAGATACCTGATATATCTGGTTCATGCATAGGCTGTAAAACAAGGGCCTTGGGGCCCTAAGAGGCCCTCAAGTGGGCCCTTTCATCGCCAAAAATTGGCCCTGGAAGATAATTCTTGCCTGTATTAGAAACACGTAAAATATACCTATACTTAATGTACAACAATCATGGGGTCGTAAGTCACCCTGGGGCCCCAAAGGGCCTAAGGTTACAAAAGAATGCCATCTTAAAAGCCTCATAAGTATTGAACGAGTGAACCGATTTTAGTGAAATTTTCACATATGGGATCAGTAAAGCTTTTTTAAGGAAATTGGGACTATAAGGAAGGCTTGATGGCTAATTGCTTGAAAATACGAATACTGATTTCTTCATCGTAACTTTATTTTATTATGCCGTCTTTCTTTCATCTCCCGTTGAATTTCAACGGGTACCTTTGCTAGTTGTTAATATTCTTTGATTTTTATGGGTGCTTTCATGAATATACGTTAATCCCGCCGTAATCTTTCGGGATTGTCACAGTCAAATGTCAAATTTAAAGTGATACTATTTGCTATTTTGTCTAAATTATTTCGGTCCTGTGGAGTGGCGTTGTCAATTAGGACAAGTTAGATTGCGATGGCCCTATAGCGATCAACTTGGACAGGCGAGGGACAGAAGAAACCCTTCATAGTCTACTTTCATGTGGGGATTTTTTCCGATGCGTAGCGAAGTGTCTTTTTCCCCAGAGGAGAGTGGGAGTGCTTGTCCTTTTGAGCATGGCCGGCACCCTTTGTTCCATCCCGGGCGTCCTGGCCGGTATGGGGGGCGTGGAGGGTCGGCGGTGCGAAGGAAAAGTGGAGAGGGTCGATGTTCCCGGGCCGCAAACCTGGCTGACTCGCTCATTTCCCCTCGTCCGTCGGGGTATTAAATGTCAAGGCGAAGGCGAGAGTGTTAAAAACTCTTCTCAATTCAACAACCTGGCTACCGCCGAAAGATCACACCCGCATCCACTGCCGAGGCTCGACATTCTTTTTGTCAAGTCCCTGGGTTAAATTCCCCTCTCGGACACTTTTTTTACAGCCATTGTTCATTACTTTTTCTAAGAGCACCTTTTTAAACCTCAAGTCTGTACCTAAAATTGATATTTTCATCATTAGCATCACCCAGTGTTTCATTCCAGCAAATAAAGACCGAAGCATAGACTCAATGATTTTCAGCTCGGTGTTTTTAAAGTTGGATACTTTTGTGATGTTGTGCAAGTTGGTGAAAGTATATCTCCGTATGTTCCGTACACTGCTGCATTAATACCTGTGAATTGTATTTTAGTGCCCGAGTTTTTGTAACCGTACGGTTTTATTGCGTCGACTCCGTGTTTTTAACGCAGGTACCGGGGAGGTTTTCTGTTTAAATTTTGAGGCTGCCGTGATGAATCAAGCTCGAGTTGAGAAAAATTAATTTTTGGGAGTGTTTTTATCCATATTTTTTTAACCGGAGGCAGCCGCTGTCATTTCAACTCCAGGTTCCTGAAAAGTGGATAGAAATACACCCTTCACGTTTCAACTTCAACGTTCGTGATGGAGATGACAAATTTGATGAAGTTTTTAAAATATTTTAAATTAATTGAAAGGTACACCCTTCGGATTTTCGTGTTTTTTAGCGTTAAAACTAGCTAAAGAAAACTATTTGTTGTTAGCTTTAAAACTAGCGTAAAAGCAACCAAATTTCTGTTTCAAAATTCAAGATACACGTCCTCTCTTATGGGAAGACTTTTCTTTTGGGCCCTCTTTTAATTGTTCCGATGGCTACGCCCCGATTGATAAGATATGTTTGTTCTCTTCAGATAGTTTTTTGGAGCTTATTGTGGGTTTTGTTCCCTGCCGTGAAGAGAAATTTATTCCCTAACATTTCTGATTGGTACCTGCTAACTTGGCGTTTTTAATTTAACTTTTTTATTTTTATTGAAATAGAATTAAATCGTTGTTAGAATAGGTTTAATAGATTTTCCTTAGTTTTCATCATCTTTGTGTGAGCACCGTAAAATTAATTGGAAACAATAGGTGTTATTCGGGAAACGAAGGGGCACGGAATGAATATTTAAATTAATTAATGAATATTTGTTCCAATTTTTTAAGTCTGAACCTAGTTCTCGTAGGGTCGTAATAGAAGCAATTCCTCAATGCTTTATTTTCCTGTTCTTCGCACCACCAAATTCAGTGATTTATTTGTTGTAGCATCAACCAAAATATGGAACCCATTGCGAGTAAATGTTAAAAACACTGAATCAATTGAAAATTTTAAATGTAAAATTTATGATTTCTTCCTAAATATATAATAGCACTTTTGTTGTAATCTATATATACATATACTGTTTGATAATTCATGTGTCATGTATGAACATGTATGTAAGTGTTTGTATTTTTTTGCTCTTAAGGGCCTGTACCCAGAGCGATGAATAAATTATTTACTTACTTAATCAGAAGTAACGTGGCATAAATGCGTATATTATGAATTCAGGCTCATCAGCAATGGCAAACTTCCAAAACATGGGGAGGAGATAGTTTCATGTATGCGCATACGGACTGAAGATAGGCGAAATTCCAATTATATATTATAGATTGCGCATAAATGAGTCACGGTAATGCATGGACGGTAGGCTGACCCCGCATTAGTGCCGCGGAACGTTTGGCAGCCTGGGGGATAATACATTATGCTCTCTCCGTGAAATCAGCTTGCCATGCCGAGCCGTCTCGTATTAATAGAAGGTGCCCGTCAGTTGGTCAAGTTATTTGTCACATTGGAATCGCAGGGAAAATTCTGCCGGCAAGGAGGGACGTCCCTAGGGCTTCTTCTCTCATTTATAGTCTCAGTAAAAATTCTAAGCTGCCCCCTTTTTGATTGTCGTTTGTGTTTGGAGTCGCGTGATTCTTTATATCCCTTCTCATCCCTACAACGTCTTCAGGAGTAGGTGGAGAGGCTATAGCTGGGAGTGTGGAAACCCTGGGAGGTGGACAGAATTTGTATTCAGGTCGACTTGCGAGCGAGCCCGCGCGCTTATTTCCACTTAAAGTGTTTTCGCCTCCTTTAGAATTCCCCTGGCGTCCCTCTGGTCATTGATCCTTTTTCCCATTCATATCATTATTGTTTTAATGAGACCTTTCTTTCCGTCGCTCCATTCTTTATTTTGATTCTTGGGCATGTTTCCCAAACACTCTCTCGCCCCCGCGTCCTTCGTCGCATATGCCGAATCCATGTAAACCGACAGTCGTGATGCATTCTCTTTTATTTTTACTCGGGATGATGGCGTCATGTGTTTGGCGAGTTATGCCAATTTCTATCGGAAAACGCTGAGGTATCATGATGCTTTTACTTTGGGGTGACTATGTGAAATTCGTTTTGGATTTCGTGCCAACTCTGACCTTCTTTTACAATTCTAATCGTCCGAGCGTGAATGATTCAGCAAAGGTGGTGAAAGACGCAATAGTTTTCATTAGGAAACTCGTTTCTAGTCAAGGAAAGAAGTGTATATTTCAGTTTTAAAGCTGTACTACCATTCTTGAGACGAAGTTTCGTGGAGGCTGGACTGAAAAAAATGGTACGGGAAAATAGGTACCCATTATATAGCTACGTTTCCGAAACTAAATTAGGGCTAAACTTATCGCTTAGTAGAGCTATGTTGAAAATAAAAATATTGATGCCTTCCGAACTTTTGTAGCCGTTACGTCTACTATACGGGAGTGCTTAGATGTATTATGTTTGCATAAAATTTTAAAAATCGATTTTATAAGGCGTTTTGGAAGCTAGACCTAATATATTTTTTCATATTTGGTGTATCACTTTGTCTATTTTCCATTTATTACATTAATAATATGTCGGGGAATGAGCAGAGAGCATGTAGGGTATCACATCCCTGCTTTCCCATGCTAAGAATACCCTCAGCGGCGTACTTTTCAGAATGCAATTTCGTTGTTTTTGATCGATCCTCATATTGACTTACTGACTTATGTGGTTTGGTGCTTAGAAAATAAACAGTTTGTGTAAGATATCAGGCTTTCCTGACAAATGCTGTTGATGTAGAGCTCTCAGGTTTCCAACCGAGTGATGATGGTTTGTGGCAGCAACGTTTTGAAGACTTAGTCTGCCATCGTTCTCAGGGTGAATATTTGGGCCATGAAGTGGTCACTTATTTATATTCTGTCTTATGTCTATATTATTGGTACCGGATTGTGATAGATGCTGAGGAAATCAACAAACCATTGAAACAACATGAAAGGAGACAAGGGTTCCCAGATCAGCAGTGGGTGGAAACCAGTTCTAACACAGACTAGGAAATGAGGGCGAATCACGAGCAATGACAGAATATAAATGACGACCTCCTGGCCAAAATATTCACCCTGAGGACAATGGCAGGCTACGCCTTCGGAACATTGATGCCACAAATCAACATCTCCCGATCGGAAACCCGATATCTCCGTATCCTAAATAGTTTTTGGTCTTAACTTATTTCGTCTGGTTTAGTAATGCGTCTCCTGTTGATATCGTTCTCCATTATTTGCATTGGTAACCAAATCATTGTCAAATTTAACTGTGGGCATCTCTCGATACTTTGGACTGGTCTAAAATAATTTCTGTCACGAATGATAACTTGATTTCTGGCATTATCTCTATCGAAATAAATGAAATTACTCTTTTCACCACTTTAGTGCTATTTGTATTCGTGCGTAAGTAATTTTAAAAAAAAGCCTCCCATTCTAATGGTGCTTTTTGCTGTTGGTAAGAAAAATAATGGTAGTAAGAGAAGAGCTTTTAAGCAGCTCGTCTAGTTGTTGAAATAACTTGCTTAGCATTATATATTAGCACTTGTTTAGCAGTTATTTGAGGATATAACTTGTTTTCCAGTATGTTATCCGTCGTGCTCTTCAATTTTAGCCCGTGGGAATCTCCTTTGTGGTGCACTTCTAAGCAACCTTTTTGGTCCCTCAGTTCCGCTCCAAGCGGTGTGACATTTCCCTAATTCGTTTTATGAAATACGGACTCCGTCGTTGCACTCTCTCACTCTCTCTCTCTCGAGGGGCGCCCCAGGCGTCAGAAAGGAGAAACTCAGAAATGTTTATCTCTTCCAATATCTGAGGCGACGTGTTCTTTTTGGGTTACATAGCATTCCGCTCCGGAGGGGTTTCATCGAATTCAAGGAGAAGAGTCATGTTACTCTTCCCACAGATTTCATTTCGTCATTTTTCTACATTCCGCAGTTGCGAAAGTATACTTGTTTTGAAAAAAAAAGTCCTTTCAACCCTGCTTTAAGTGTCGGTTATTGTACCCAATTTTTCGTCTAAGCCAGATTTCTTTTTATTGGGTTCTGCAGTTTTATGTGTATCATTATGTAGCTTTTACTTATCGAGGCCGGGAGATTAACATATATTGGGATATATGTGAAGTATTTCCTTGAATAAATAACATTATTTATGTTCGTATAAAAGTACTTTCTAGCGTTTTGTTTCATGAGTTATCCAGTCGACATCATTTTTAGCATCAATGGCTTATTGCAGGAGCGACACATAGGTGTTCTATAAAGTTATGGGACCCATAAGCCTTGGCAACCATTCAATAAGTGTGCAGAAACATTCAGTAAATTTATTGGTTTCATAACTTATGGCATGGAGTTATGAGTTCCATAAGTAGCCAAGATGGCGGATGCGCAATGAACCGCTAGGATACTTAATTACTACACAAAAGAGTTGACTAATTATTGTTCATTAGCAATTATTCATTAGTTTAACTTTCATAAATTTTATCAGGCGTTAGAAGATTAGATCAAACTTTCGAAGTCATCGGTAAATAGATTATGTAGCTAGTAGATGTGTTCCTGTAACCCGAATATTTTAATGAGGTCCATAACTTCATGGATTTCATAACTATTGATTCCATAACTACATGTTCTTGCTACCAGCCATAAGTCAGTTCTCTTTTTTCAGTGAACCCGATTGTACTGTGCTGGATGAAGCTACTAATACGTTTAATTGTGTGAAATGTCCAATGTTTTTTTACCCATTAGTAGCAAAAAATCTAGTTCAACTAAATAATATGATATACTATTGCTTTTTACTGTTTTAGCATATACCTTGTTAGGTAATTTAACTTATAAAACGGAACCTTATGAATGCCGTTAGATACTGATTTCTCCTCTTTAAGATCCATTCCGTTATTTTCCATTTCTCAATGTGTTTTGAATTAGGCTTCATCTTGGGGAAAGGTTTTTTTTCTGTTTGAAGAGAAAAGCTTCGAGAAAGGAGGGGCATATAAAGGGAGCATTCGCTCGGAATGAAGTATTGTCAGACTCGAGACTGTGGAGCCCAAAGGACGAGGATGTACGTATTTTGTTGGCTTCGGAGATGAGTTTGCGGAAAGTTAGGAAAAGGAAGTTGGGTGGAAAGGAAACAAATAAAGAAATCCTTGCTTTGTTGGAGAAAGAAGAGGATTTGTGGGTAAAATACAGGGAAGACTATAAAGTGAATTAGACGGATACCCGTCAGCATGGTGTTCTTTTGGTACCCAGGTGAGTTAGGACCGACCCTCTTAGCTCTGTGGGAAAGGCCCCTAATCCAAATGGTAATGATTTTATAATTATTAATCTTGCTATGAAAATTCTTTTGGAAATGCTACGTCCTATAAAGCGGGTTTAATCGTCTGGATTTGGGGGATCATGTTGGTATGGTGGATAGAGTCCTGGCTAAACATAAGGACGGTTCCAGGCAGGGGCAATTCCAGGAATTTATTTGATGGGGTAGACTACCATTAATTGGCAATTTTCAGTCATCCTAAAAAAACTATAAAACTGTTACATCATTATATCTATATAATAGCGAGCATAATAATAACTATTATACTTTTCAGATCAGTGATCAGAGTGTTTAACGTTGCATTTGATAAATACGTCTAGTTGTTAAAATTGTTTTGTAAAACCCAAAATTTTTCGGGGGAGGATGTATCCTCAAATCCCCCCCCCCCCCCTGGGATCGGCCCTGGTTCCAGGGTTCAAATCCCTCCAGACGAGGATGTTTTTCAGAGAGAACCTGACCCGTACTTGGTTGTCATATGGAGGGCACTTCCAGTGCAGTACTCCGTCTGTCGGATGGGACGTTAAACCGAGTTTCATTTGGTGCCTTTCGCTAAGATGAGGCTAATGCCGATGCCGGGTTTCTATCCTTCCTTCCTCCCTAACATGTCCACTAATGCGCAAATGACCCTCCCTTTCATGTCCTCTAAGGCGCAAATGACCTTAGCTGTCGTGTGGATTTTACATAATTTTTTCGTTTTACTCACCATCGTGTTCGTCGCCGCTGGGATTTGAAATTTGGGATTTGGCTCTTGGAATTTGATCGCCAGCGTGAAAATGCAGAACAGAATTCACTATCTGGAAATTTTTCGCTGTGCTGACGTTCTTAAATTCCATAACAACGATTAACTAGGAAAAATCGGCTGTTTTATTAAATTATTACTTCTAACTCAGCAGTTTCGTCTCTGTTATTTGCCAGGTTTTTGTTTGAGTACCTGTTGTTAAAATTATTTCATAGGTGCTTGAGGTATTGTTAGATTTTCAATAACTGTTACATCTCATTCTTTGATATCACAATACGGAATCCTCATTGGAAGAGGACAGCTGAGTAGATTTTTTTGTTAGCTTTCTTGATGCAGGTTCTTCGGTGGATCTGGGTTCGACTCTGTATCCGGTCGAAATATTTCATCATCGGAGGTCATCAGTCCGAATATTGTTTCGCTGCCGCTCTTTACGCCATTATTTTTTCAGCTAAGTTTCCGAGATGGTTCCTAATTTTGACATCCTGCCGTGTTTTCTATATTTATTACCTCCTTGGTCTTCCTCACCAATTCCTCCCATTTTTTTACCTAACGCTGTTTACGGTATGCTAGTAAGGAATAATTAGTTTCCCATAAATTGGCCTCTTCTATATCTCCGAGTTTTCATGAAGCATCACTACTCCCTAGCTCTTGGTTGGACAACATCATGGATGATTCTCTTTGTTTATTTAATCGTAACCATTCTCTGATGGCACCTTTTATTATGTGCGTCCAGGGCTGTTTTATTATTGTTTTTATCTTATGATTTATTATCGCTCATTCAGTGTAATTTTTTTCAATTAATCAACTTCTAAGTTGTCACTTTGCGGGTATCGTAACCATTGGAGTGTGACAAGTAGTTGTAGGATATAATCTTTGTTGATCGTCCTGTTTTCGAGTTTCGACGTGTACAGTATTTTTTAGCGAGGGAAAAACTCCTCTTCTTCTTCTCCATCCTCCCTTTTTCAGTTTTGGTCCCTTCGTCGATTGATCGTCATTATTTTTCGATAAAATGTCATATTTTTTGTTTCATGGTGTGTTTTATTCTCTGTAAATGTCTTCAGTTTGTGAAGTTTTAACAATAAGTCTTTAGTGACTTGCCTCTTGGTTCACTGATTTATTAATGACGTCCTATGCCTCTCGACTACAAACAACAATAGGACCAAATTCAACTCAAATAAATAAGCACTAAAATAAACCAAATTAACTTAAATATTAAAAACAACGTAACCAACTTAATTAACAATTAATATACATTACACCGTTTTTCTAGTAGGAAATTGTAAAGCTGCTGACACAAATAGTATAAATTTGTGGGGAGGTATTGCAATAATTATAATGGGAGGTAATGAAATAAATTATAAAGCATGCTTTATAATTTATTTCATTAATCGAGTTTTAATTTTTCATTTTCGGAAACAGTTGCTGTTTTGGTGTGAGACTTAGTTGATGCACCTCGATACATCTATCCCTACCGGAATGTTAGCCCTATTTTCGAGGACCCACGTGTACGAACAGATTTGTTGCGTGGAAAAAAACTCATCTCTCACTCTCTCTCCATCCACCCTTTCGGTTTCGGTTTTGGCTCGTCGTTCGTTTGAGACGTTTCGCTTCGCGAATATGATTTGTCAGCGGTTGTCCCCAAGTTCTACTCTTCCAGGAGGAAGACGACGGATGGAGGGTAGGAAGGGGGTGTGTCTTGTGCGGTGCCGCGTGTCGCTTCCCCAAACCCCATTTTCTCACTCCATTCTGTCTCTTTTCCTCCCGCCCTACGGCTTCATTCGGCTCCCAAGTGGTGCTTGTCACTGCGATAGTCTCGCCATAATTTTCGACCCGTTTCTCCGCCTCCCGATAAACTCCCGTCACTTTCCGGGGAACGTGAGAGCCTTCCCATGTCCGGGTTGAGCACCGCAGTTTCCCGTTTGCGTGGAAGTGGCTCATTCCTCAAGGGGGCGTGCGTTTTGAACTCGCCTGATGAGAACGCATACCTCGTTAATTGAAAATTTGCAATTACCTAGGCGGGAGGATCTCTCTGGAAGGAGATGGCGGTTTACGTATCCATGAATAAGTCAAAAGTTAACGATCACTGAGGGACGAACACTCAGCAGCTGGTGGGTTGGCTATTTTGGGAGGGTACCGGCAACTGTGGTCATTTGTTTTGTTAAGGATAGGTGGTCTGGTTTGAGAGGGAAGGGTTGTATGAGCACTGGAGGAAGGTTGGAGAGAAACCCGACGTCAGAGCTCTCACCGAAAGCCTCCAAAGGGTCCTCTGCTTGGCTTGACGTCCAACGGGCTGAGGAATGCGCTTGAAGTGTTTTCCACTTGGATTCCTACTAGACATGAGCATTTTGCAGAAAAAGCTTTGCACCGTACGAATTTGGACCCTAATGAAGGCAATTCTCTAAACAGCACTCAGACTTCCTGCGATAAAGCTGGGGAGCAATTTATTAAATTATCAAATGACACATGTCCGCAGCCCACTCTTTTGAGTGTCGATATTGTCTTTAGGATATGATCGTTGTCACGATTTGATATTCTGCATGCAATGATTTTCAGCATCGAAGCAGAAATAAAATTGAACGAGACACGAACAGTAAGACTCATCTCTTGCATACTTTTCATTTCCGTCCGATCCTTCTTCTAATCCTTTTTCCCTTTTCATCCCCTTTTTCGTGGTTGGTTTCCTTATACCTACTACTAAATATGTCTGCGGCGACTTGCAGTGTACCATATATATTGCCTAGTGTGGAATAACCCTCTGCCATGCACCCTTATGATGACTTGCTGGATACTACTTCGATTCTCTCAGGAAATAATAGTATTCCGACTTTATTTCAAGATTTTCTGGCGCCTAATGCTTCTTTGATTAATTTGAAGTGACTTTCTCAACCAAAGACTTTCTATACCCACACTGAGAAAAAACTCTGGTTGTACAGCTATAATTCTAGATGTATAGCCAGAATATCTAGCAGTATATGGGACAGCTAGACGTGTAGCTATACAGAGAGAAATTTCTAGCAGAGCCATCTAATCCGTCTAAATAGATATTTCTAGGAAGACGGCAATACGGTATAGCTCTCCAGCCATATGGAGTAGCTAACCGATTGCTTCGCATATAACACCAGCTAGGCAGATTAGCCACTAGCTCTATATTGCCGATAATCTGTTAAATTTCTAGCTGGTCCACGGTATATTACGAATATGTATGTATTTATACATAAAATACTTCAGAAAAAATAACTTTCCGGTGCATCACAAAAATGGAAGTAGTATATGCGATGTCGAATAAATCTGAAAGCATTACACTTGGCTGCATACTGGATAATTTTGAACAAGTTTAATCACATGAAATGAAAAATATCTCAATACTGGAATGAAAAATATTTTACCTAACGCATGCTACTAACTTATTTAATACGTTTTGCTTAAAAATTTCTTCCGTGGAAGAGTTCTAGTAGGAAATAATAAAAAACATTTCGCAGTTGATACTTACCGTCAAACATAGACCCGTACGGCCGTATCCATAGATTTCCGCAAAAAGGTGCTAGTAGGTGACTAACTTAGTCAGCTACTAAGAGATCTTACTCGCATACGATAAAATAGTATTCTTAGAGCCTTTCCACTGAGCTACTAACCTAGTATGCTATTATCGCCACTATCGTATCGGAGTACATAATTGTAGGTAGCGACTGCCTTAGAAACAATGAAGCTGAATGTATAGAAAAATCGGGAATACGTGCTTGTTAGAAACTTTATTTTTGCCACACGTAGTAATACACCACAAACTTGCACAGATCGTTCATAAAATCAATTGGACACACTGCAGCTTCACCACATCAAAGTTTAACGTACTCCATCCTCTCGCACAAAATTATGGTATCAGTTATATTCAAACAATCACAGTACTTTCTTGAGGTTTTCACCGTTCCGTCAATATAAAAACACTCAAAATGGAAAATGTTTGCCTCTAGTTAATGGATAATATCTGCCATTTACACAGAAAATGTAAAAATACTCACATTCACAAACTAACCATCATTCTGTAAACGAAAAACAAACATGCACACGGTACAGCGAACATTGTCACTATTTAAACTGGATACCTATTTGTCCCTTCATGAATCCTTTCTGAGCATAAAATAAAACGAAACTGATTTAACTTATCCACTTACAAGATAAAACATAAAATATGATGCGATACACTGTTGAAGCACTGGAAGAAAACATTTTTCTGCGTGAACCATGACAACGTTCTGCAACCATAACAAAAACGAAACGAAATAGAATTACGGCAGAATGTAAACATATCAGCGCTTTGATGTAAACATATTCGCAATTACAATCATTACCTGAGCGAAATCATTACAATTCAATACGATAACAATTGTACGTCTTTATATCAATGTAAGACACATTTCTACGACAACAAACAGTAATATACTCGAGTTTATTACTCTGAAGCACGTCACTTGATGCAGTAGTCACGAAAACCAATATGCACTTGTAAATTGTTTACGAGGCTTCCTCCTCGACACATTCTTTAAAATGGGCTCTTATCTCGTAGAGTAATCATCTAAAAACACAAATAAAGAGCACTAACGTCCAATGATTTTTAAAAATGCAATCGTTACCCTCAAAAACAGTCCATACACACAACTATTTATGCACTTTATAATGCTGTGAGGCATAGCACTGATAAAACGAGATGAAGAAGAGGTGATAACCACTTTACGACGCTCAAAACCACACTAATGATCTCACTAGCTCTTCCTTTTTCGTCGAATAAAACACTCATGAAGCACTACGAAGTACCACAACACACTGATAGACTAAGAGCAAATAATTAAAAAGCTCAGTTAGATCCAGCAACAGTACTACACGTCGCATCCGCCAGACTTGAGAAAAGCAATTCCACCGGTATCTTTGGTATTTTCGCCTGAAATCTCTGTTATGGCTTCAAGTTATCACCCGAGGTGAACCTCCCGATGTTGACCTCGTGGTTCATTCTGCACTAGAAAGAAACAATGGCGGAATGAGACAACCATAGGTCCGCAAGAAGCGACGGAGCCGAGTCACGTGACTCAAGTTGGAAGCGAGTCTCACCGGATGAGCTTAGCAACCAAATCATTTCGCCGTGCATCTGAACACCGTCTGCTGTAAATCTACAGGTACCCAGCTTAATGCGACTGACTGTACAGTATCTTACATACCTCCACAGCTATAAAATCTGCTGATTCAGCAAAACTAAAGCACCAATCCGTTTTAGCAGTAGAGCGTATGCACTTTTTTTTCAGTGCACCGTAAGTTTTTTAACATGCTTCTGCGTTTGTATTCGGGAGCATATAAAGTTATAAATTGGTTTTGTATCATGAGCACATGATAATGGATTCTCTCGGCTCCATCGTGATACGGAAACGGGTGCATCTAGGGCCGCATTTCTTATTTTTGAAATAATCTAATGCAGACGTTGATGGATGGATATACACTGAGAAAAAACTCTGGTTGTACAGCTGTAATTCTAGCTTTATAGCCAGAATATCTAGCAGTATATGGGACAGCTAGACGTGTAGCTATACAGTGAGAAATTTCTAGCAGAGCCATCTACCCGTCTAAATAGATATTTCTAGGAAGACGGCAATACGGTATAGCAATCCAGCCATATGGAGTAGCTAACCAATTGCTTCGCATATAACACCAGCTAGGCAGATTAGCCACTAGCTAGATATATTGCCGATAATCTGTTAAATTTCTAGCTGGTCTACGGTATATTACGAATATGTATGTATTTATACATAAAATACTTCTTCAGAAAAAATAACTTTCCTGTGCATCACAAAAATGGAAGTAGTATATGCGATGTCGAATAAATCTGAAAGCATTACACTTGGCTGCATACTGGATAATTTTGAACAAGTTTAATCACATGAAATGAAAAATATCTCAATACTGGAATGAAAAATATTTTACCTAACGCATGCTACTAACTTATTTAATACGTTTTGCTTAAAAATTTCTTCCGTGGAAGAGTTCTAGTAGGAAATAATAAAAAACATTTCGCAGTTGATACTTACCGTCAAACATAGACCCGTACGGCCGTATCCATAGATTTGAGCAAAAAGGTGCTAGTAGGTGACTAACTTAGTCAGCTACTAAGAGATCTTACTCGCATACGAAAAAATAGTATTCTTAGAGCCTTTCCACTGAGCTACTAACCTAGCATGCTATTATCGCCACTATCGTATCGGAGTACATAATTGTAGGTAGCGACTGCCCTAGAAACAATGAAGCTGAATGTATAGAAAAATCGGGAATACGTACTTGTTATAAACTTTATTTTTGCCACACGTAGTAATACACCACAAACTTGCACAGATCGTTTATAAAATCAATTTGACACACTGCAGCTTCACCACATCAAAGTTTTACGTACTCCATCCACTCGCACCAAATTAAGGTATCAGTTATATTCAAACAATCACAGTACTTTCTTGAGGTTTTCACCGTTCCGTCAATATAAAAACACTCAAAATGGAAAATGTTTGCCTCTAGTTAATGGATAATATCTGCCATTTACACAGAAAATGTAAAAATACTCACATTCACAAACTAACCATCATTCTGTAAACGAAAAACGAACATGCACACGGTACAGCGAACATTGTCACTATTTAATCTGGATACCTATTTGTCCCTTCATGAATCCTTTCTGAGCATAAAATAAAACGAAACTGATTTAACTTATCCACTTACAAGATAAAACATAAAATATGATGCGATACACTGTTGAAGCACTGGAAGAAAACATTTTTCTGCGTGAACCATAACAACGTTCTGCAACCATAACAAAAACGAAACGAAATAGAATTACGGCAGAATGTAAACATATCAGCGCTTTGATGTAAACATATTCGCAATTACAATCATTACCTGTGCGAAATCATTACAATTCAATATGATAACAATGGTACGTCTTTATATCAATGTAAGACATATTTCTACGACAACAAACAGTAATATACTCGAGTTTATTACTCTGAAGCACGTCACTTGATGCAGTAGTCACGAAAACCAATATGCACTTGTAAATTGTTTACGAGGCTTCCTCCTCGACACATTCTTTAAAATGGGCTCTTATCTCGTAGAGTAATCATCTAAAAACACAAATAAAGAGCACTAACGTCCAATGATTTTTAAAAATGCAATCGTTACCCTCAAAAACAGTCCATACACACACAACTATTTATGCACTTTATAATGCTGTGAGGCATAGCACTGATAAAACGAGATGAAGAAGAGGTGATAACCACTTTACGACGCTCAAAACCACACTAATCATCTCACTAGCTCTTCCTTTTTCGTTGAATAAAACACTCATGAAGCACTACGGAGTACCACAACACACTGATAGACTAAGAGCAAATAATTAAAAAGCTCAGTTAGATCCAGCAACAGTACTACACGTCGCATCCGCCAGACTTGAGAAAAGCAATTCCACCGGTATCTTTGGTATTTTCGCCTGAAATCTCTGTTATGGCTTCAAGTTATCACCCGAGGTGAACCTCCCGATGTTGACCTCGTGGTTCACTCTGCACTAGAAAGAAACAATGGCGGAATGAGACAACCATAGGTCCGCTAAGAAGCGACCGAGCCGAGTCACGTGACTCAAGTTGGAAGCGAGTCTGTACAGCTCACCGGATGAGCTTACCAACCAAATCATTTCACTGTGCATCTAAACACCGTCTGCTATAAATCTATAGGTACCCAGCTTAATGCGACTGACTGTACAGTATCTTACATACCTCCACAGCTATAAAATCTACTGATTCAGCAAAACTAAAGCACCAATCCGTTTTAGCCGTAAAGCGTATGCACTTTTTTTTCAGTGTACTTTTATTCGCCGTGAATGTTTAAAAGAAACTCGGGGGATGATTGTGGGAAATGATATTATAGACATGTGGCTCGGTTGGGCGCCTATTATATCCATTTTCATTTTCCTTCTCCAAGCTTATCAGTGCAAGTTTGTTTACCTCAGTTTTGATGACAATTATACTCTTTAAGAGTTAATATGATTCTACATCTACATACTACCCTGCGAGCCGCCGCATGGGCGTGTGGCAGTGAGCATTAGGACTTCAGCCGTGAAAAGGTGTAAGGGATTATGTTTTGGGAGGTGAAATTGTGACTTGTATTTTGGGAGTGTTTAAAGTAGAGATCAGTTTTTATGGTGTTCACTTATTGTGCGCGGAAAGAACGAGTTTTTTTTACCTACCTGTTCAGCAATGCATCTCTCTTAATTTATCGCTTCTGTCAGACCTAAAGATGTAGTGAGGCGTCATGATATTATTATCTGTGTCGCTCTGAAACACACAGTTCTGATCAAGTCAATTCATGGAGAATTAAATGTCTACAGCGCTTCAAACATTTAATGTCGATTACTGGAATTCCAGATTTTCAGTGTTCTATTCTTTGACGTAAGCCTGGATTTCCAGCCGCATGGGTATTGCGGAAAAATTGTCTTTGTTTTCGAGAAGGTATATGAAAAAAGGCACCGCGTTAATTTATTTTATAACGTTTGGTGTTAGGCTGTAGTAATGGACGAATATTAATTTTAATCGTGAATGTGAATTCTTTGGTTTTATGCCTCAGTAGTTGCTGGACTGAACTCATCTCAATTCACACCGCTGAAAGTAACTAATGAGAATGCTCTTCTCATTGATTATTCTCTACTGGGAGTTATTCTCCTCGAACCCTTCTTAATTTGAACACTAGAACTCTCGAGATTAATACTCCCTTACCATACATTGTGTTTTTAACGTCACTCGTGGTCTTGGCGGCTGGCCAGCGGCGATTACTCCAAAAGGGTTAGGGTGTAGGGACGCTGCGCGCCTTTCTTCCTAAGTTATCGCGCGTTGGCATGCCATTCTGTTTTTTTTTCTGGGCGTAGAAAAATGATATAGGCGAGGAAATAGCCCAAGTGGCAGCTCGCTTGCCTTTTGCGTTTGCTTTTGTCCGAGCTAAATGCTCAAGCCTTAAATCTTGTGGAATACTATTGATTTATGGGTCACGCTTTTCGGAAGCCGTAATCGGTAATTGCCTCGTCTAATGGGACTCCTATTAAGGAATTCCATCGCTCTAGGTAGCTACTTTCATTCCTCTTTGCTCTCTTCCGTCAATGAATTTTTTGGGAAGCAACCACTCGTCTTGTTGAAGAGGGCAACAAATTGTTACACGGTTCGATCGACTCCGTGACTGAATTGCACGGTAATGGTGCATTTCATTTGCATTTTACGCTCCAATTTTTTATTAAAGAGTGACCGAGCATGTTGCCGTCAAATTTACGTGTCATTTTTTTAAATCTACTCTAGCTCTATTCTAAATTATTTTTATTCACTTGGATCGTGGATGGTAATTGTGCGCCATATCAAGCAAGGAAGTGCTTGTCTGGGGAAGCGAAAATCGCCTCGTACAAAATTGTTCTCCTCTCGATGTTATTATATGGTAGTTAAAATTTGGAATGCTAGAAAAGGCACAAGAGTCGACTAAATGCGGTGAGAATGGGGTGAGTAGTCTTTGGGGCTTAAGTAGGATGGTTAGGGTTTGCAATAAGTAGGTTATGAAAGAAAGTAAGTCCGATGCTCAATAAATGGGCATCTGTGAAAGGAGTGCGTTTAGTGTTCTTGGACATCTTGAAATAATTTAAGAGAAGACGCGTTTATGTGTCTAGTTGCGAGAACCTTATAAAAGTAAGCTTATAAAAAATATTTTTAAATTAGTGAAAGTAAATGGAATAATTGGAATCTCTATGGTAAAAGGCAGATCCAATCGGAAGCAAAATTCACTTCTAACAATTTATTATTTTTCGTATTTTGTACTTTAGTGAATGTTGAACATACAATAGCAACTAAGAAAAAAATTTCGTGATGCAGTATTTTATTGAATTCTAAGAATAAAGAGATTATTAATTTAAAGTAGCATAAGAATTTTATCATTATATTACTAACTGAATAATTATTTTGTTTGGTTATATCTAACAGAATGCAATGCATGAGAACTGTGTTGCAATTCAGTAGAAAGTTAAAATAAAATTTACAACAAATTAACTCTAAACTTCATTGCATAACGTGATAATTTGTCAAAAAATACGATTCAATGAAGTAATAAAATATGATACAAGTTGGACCAAGGGAGGGTCATTTTGTGTCCACTACCTATTTCCCTTCACATTTTAATACCTAAAGGAACTGTGCAAAAAACTATAAAATGCAGTTACATTTAACATTCTATACTTGACAATGTAACAAAGTTTTAGATTTTTCTGCGTGCAGAAATACTTAAAATATTAAAAATGGGAAGTGATGGACATTTTTTAGCCCTCCCATGGTCCTCTAAGGGTTAAAATGTATCAACTCCATAAAGGAGCCTGCTAACTCATGCTACTACTCAAGATTGTGTAACTTTTACGTTCGAGTTTTCTCCTTGATGTTAGAAAACTACTTAGGGTTGACGAAAACTTAAATTTGTCTAAAATAAAAAATTTCATCGCCGTTCTTTTTTCGCCGGTACAAGCCTATTGAAAGATAATTTTCAAGGCAACTTAAACTACCTTGTAATCCTAGCAGCTTTGATATCAATTCTATTAAGTTTTCCATGGCCTTCGGTGAACTTTTTCATTTGGCTTTATATGTGTATATATAATATTTTTTCTTTCGTTTGAGTTATCTTCTAGGGCCAAAGTTTCTATAGAATTGATATTGAGACCCTCTGCGGCTGCCAGCTACGATTATTTTAAGGATTAGATTGGAGTGGTGGCTTAAGTATTGTCTCTCCAATTCTAGATGAGTTGAAAGGTATTTTATGGTTTCGAATAGAATGGCTATTTGAGGGATCGAATGGAATGGCATATGGATTTATTTATCACTATTCACCCAGAGATTGTCTTTTGTTTCAAACTCCTTTGATGTCTTATGCCACTTAAAGTGCCCATGTCTCTTGTCAAGTATTCCTAAACATTATGTTCCTATTGTTCTATAATGCTTTTTTTTCAGTGTAGATGAATCTATCTTTTAGAAAAAGTATAGCAGTGCATACATTTTTTTACCTCGTGAAACGTATTATACACTATTTCCCGGTATTCTCTTGTCGAGAACTTTTATTTTTATTGCGAGTCTTTAATAGTTTACTTTTTTTTGTCTAATTTAATTATTCTTCCATTGCATTATTTAGATTGTCCCCGTTTGGAGGTCGAATGAATTACATAATCTCTCTTTGCGTTTTATCTAAATGAATAGTGTTTCTCGTATAAAAAGAGTTGTCTTTAGTAACAAGTATGAGTTGAATAGTTTTTATCATACTGGCACGAGACTTAAAGAGTGGAGAATAATGGCTATCCGATCTTTCGGATTACTCTGTGCTGAATGTGATATCTCATTTTACGCCTACAAAAGTGGCTGGTGTATAAGATTTCTTGGTGTAGGAAACGTGACTTCTTTAAGATGTACTTTTTATGGTGGGGGTTCCGCTTGTCCATGATGTAACTCCCTCATGCCAGTAAATGCCGGCACACTAGAGAAATTGACTGGTCATTTGCGGCGAATTCGAAGAATCTTTTGGCCTAATACGATTAGGGGCTGGAGTGAATATTCCTATTACGATTAGGGGCTGGAGTGGCATCATTCATTGAGTTCAATCTGTGCCATTGAAGCTAATGGCTTCGTTGTATTCCCTGGGAGAGCAACGAAAATACTACGTATCACATAAAGGGAATCGAAATATCGTGTCTCATTGTCCTTGTTGGCTGCTGTACATTTAACTTCCTCTGCCGTAGCTCCGCTTTCACCGAGTTTTCCATTTTCTAGAGAGAAAATGTCAGAAACAGTCAGTATTGTTTGGCGTTTAAATATCTCATATTTCTGATACATTTGGTATTGTGGGTATTCTGTTGGCGATTAGTTCAAGCAAGTTTCATTTGGTTCCTCAAAAATTAGTGAACCCTATTGAGTGACGGTGGAGGCTGAATATTTTTTTAATTCCATTGTTTACGTCGAATACATTTGTGTAACTATGTGATTCCTCTAAGGAAAGAAGAAGAAGATTAATCAGGATGCTAGGTGAGACTCTTTGGACATAAAGATCTAGAAGTTGATCTTGATATGCCAATGTGTTGCTTAACATGATGATTTAATAAATACACTTTTTCCATGGCGGCTCCGCTAAGTTATTCCATCGAGAATATCAGTTACCCTAGTGCCTGTAACAACTCGAATGGGTTCATCGGATTTCCATGCTGTGCCATGTTCAATTCTAGGTTTCCGCGGCGTTAACGCGGTTATTCCTGCACTTTTCCGGTTAGTCACCACGTTCGTTGTATTATTGAGGGCGACGAGAAACGTCAGGTCACTTCGACCTGAAGACGCCCTTTGGAAGTCGGGCGATAATTTTGTCAGCAGATCGAACGAACATGATGAAAAATGGAGATATCCTCGTCCAAGCTGTGCTATTCGATTTTATGTTTTTTATTAATTATGTCGCATTCTCCCGCCGCAGTGTAAAAGACAATAGATGGAGAGACTTGATCTTATTGTGTCCTGTGAACTTATCTCGGGGTTCCCACTGGGTCTCACTGGTTTCCAACTCTTCACCGTTGCCAGCGTTTCCATTGTCGACTCGTTAAACGTTTTTTACGGCTGAAGAAGTGGACCATTCGAACGTCGCCAGCGGAGATGAGTTTGACCTAGTGGAGAGCTCCTGGAGAGTTCTCAATTATTTTACGCCAGGGAAGAATCAGCCATTTATTTTATTCACTTGCGGCCGAAAGTTAGATTGATGAGATGCAGGAGATTAATTACCATATTGATAATAACTGAAAATGGTTTATTTTACGCGCCGGTAAATGCGACTGCTAATTAAGGTTGTTCAGCATATTAGTGATATTTTCAGGTAATTTACTGAAGTGGGGACTGTGCTAAGATTAGAAGCAACTTTCTATTCCAGATAAATTCAATATTCTCGGGAAATCTTGGGAGCCAGGATGGTTGGCTTTGGTGGCTAAGCTAAAAATATTTAAGCCACATTAGGTCTGTTCTTTCAGAACCCAATCTTGAATTTCAAAGTGAAATTAAATAACTCTGCTTCTCTACTAAACTAGTATCAGTTTAGTCGTCGCATCAGTGATTCATTTAATTTTACTGTGACATTTCGAGGATCCCGGAGATCATCTCGGAGATACCACATTGTTGCCGAACATTGAAAAAATTAACATAAGTGGGATGAAATCAATATTCAACGTATTGGCTACAGTTGAACCCTCTTAGGACGGAATAATGAAACATCGGCATGAAAAACATACTGCTACTATATTAGTTTTTTTAAAGTGCTATTTAAGCATTCAAAAAAAATTCAATTTATTTGATAATAACATTATTTTATTTTTTTTATTTATACTCACACTCCCGAAAACGGCACAACAAAGGTCTTTTACATCGGGTGATTAACAATGAACAATAGACGAATTTATTTTGAAATGTGACGTATTTGTATTGTAACAATTTAATTTAAAATAATACTTACACAAGGTATTCTTCAACATTACCGTCATAACGTACCTTTTTTTAAACTTTTCCAATTTTATTTTCATGTGACAGCTGAAACTATTTATTTCAGAGCTCCACCAGGCATGTCATCGTCAGTGAATAGCGTCACACATTCATCTATTCGAATTATTTGACCAACCGCCGAAAGAGACGCAACTTTCCTCACACTGTATCATAAGCGTTACAATTCTGTCTAGCGCAGCAACTAAATGAAAAAGCCTCTTAAAAAGCAGATATTTCAATGATATTGAAACGTTACAATTTAGACTCGCTCGTCCATAGAGGGATAAGTCAAGCTAGCCCTGGCATCAGTATTTCTCGTTAGCCTAAGTATGAGTAGTGGTAAGGTGCGTTTTGAAGGTGCTTTGAGAAGGTGCGTTTGGATTTGGTGAGGTACCTCATGCCGTCTGGTATGTGACTTTATCTATGGGAAAACGAATAAGCAGTGATTATAACGCTGAGAATATGGTTAACACGATACAACCGTGTTTTTAAATGCTGTAACATTTGTGAATGACTTGCTTCGCTGGAATCGTCCAGATTTCCAAAGCCATGTCATTCGAGTCAAGGGTTTTGTTTGCTTCCCTCTGGTTCCCCCGGAAGAGTGAATTGAACAGAAATAAAAACAACTTGCTGCTCGAAACGGACGGCGGGAACTGATCTCTTTGTGTCCATTGCCGGCTGCAGCGTTTGGCGCGATTCGAGCGTGTGTGTGTGTGGAGTGGAAAGCGGAACATGGGAGCACGCCGTTGGCGCGTGCGCTTCTAATTATAAACACCGCTCGTCTCCCCAAGGTGGAGCTGTCTGCGTGTCGGCACGTGACTGTGAAGCGCTCGTCACCAGCGTCGTCCGTCTCCTTTCGCCGTAGTCCCATGCTCTCCTCCCGTGCTTCCTCGGAACCACCCCCAATAGAAATGTATTCCACGCGTTCCCCCATCTCTCTCTCATTGGCCGGCGGCCGTAGTCATTGTTGAAGGATTCCCTCTCCATGTGACTCACGTCCACAATGCCTTTTCATCCGATAGCTCGTGGATGTCGCCCTGGCAAAGGACTTAGTAGGGTAATTCAGCTGTGAACTCGGTGCTTAAATCCAATGTCCCGCGATCATGATGGTAGAAAAAAAATGACAAAACAGATTTTAGTATTGTATAACTTTCAGCATTCGAAACAAAGACAAATTTATTCCTAGTCATTTGCCAATCAGTAGATCAATGTTTTGTAGTATACCTTGTTATATTTTCTTAAAACTCTGCCTTGCATACGATACTCAAACTGTAAATCAAGCATTTTGTCAAAAATGTTGACCGTGGAACATCCTCTTGACTTGAAATCCCTATAAAGGAACCTGTTTTCAGGCTGTTTCTATCTAAGGAGGAGCTATGATGAATTCCCTAATTTTATTTCACGTTTTGGGCATCCAAATACATTAGTTACTTATTCGATATTTCTACATTGTTAGAACAGGCAGTACGGACAAAATAAGACGAGTTATCAATGGAGCAGAAATATTTGAGGATAATTACTTTATGCACACCTTTATGACCACGAGACGAGCAGATCAAGGTATTATTTCACTCGTAACTCATCCCCGATCATCGCTTTTCTCCCCCAGTATTTTTTCCTCCACCCTTTACTTTTATGGATTTAATGTTCTGTAACTTTTGCCTGTGTACATTTTCCTGAGTTGAATTATTCAGGTGGAACACCCCCTACCAAACGCCCTCGCGGCGGCGCACGGGGTGGTACTTAATGTGTGCACGACTCTTCAAGGGATGATCGTTGTATATGGTAGCTATTGGACGAATAAAATCAAATGATAAAATCTCGGTTTAAGCATACTTTAATAGTTAATCTATCTTCATCGTATCGTGTGTTTTTTAAACTAAAATTCCTAACCATTTCAATTCTTTTTCACTAGTTTAAGAACCACTTCTCATTGTTTTCAATTTGTTGCCACATTGAGTACTCCTTTTCAAAATATGTATGGTGAAAGTACTATCAAATAGTCATCCGGTAGAATTCCTATACTTGTCGTCGGCCATGTCCTAATTTGTTACACACCCACCTTTAAATTGCTATCTGTCATAATCTGGTTACAATCATCAGGAAATTTTCATTGGTTCTTTTTAAACTCATTTTTTTATAAATCCTCTCATTCTCTGACTTTATTTAATTTTACAATGTGAAAAACAACTGGAATTCGCTACGCTGACGCATTATGGATCTTGTATTTTTTTCGCGGATAGGAATACTGGAAAATATTGTTTTTATATTCCATAAATGGTTGGACAAAGATTCTAGCCATTATTAAATAAAAGTAACTTGGTAATATTTTCACCTTTTTCTTACTTAAATGCGATATTATCTCCGATGATGATGTTTTAAGCAGCAAAACCAGTCACTCGAATTCAAGTCATAAAAAAGTGAGGAATATTGCCAAGTTATTTTGCTTTAATTATGTCTTAATTTCACAAAGTTTATTCGCCAAGCATCACGTATATGCTAGCCATTGGCTCCTGTCCATCATGTACTTGTAATACTTCGTAGAGCTATAGTTTTCATCCCTTCCACTTTATCATCAGATGTTTTAATTAACAGCATTCCTCTTGATATTTTGCTCATTGTATTTCCCATGCATGTTCTCTATTGCCCATCCCTTCAATTATGTTGTGTTTCCAATTGGTTTTTAGATTTCATTTCTATATTTTGTTTTGAAGGTTTTTTTTTCATTTTCAGAGCTTTTCCGTACGTTACGGGCTCTATCAATACCACGAACTGGCGATGGACGCATAAAAATCTAAATGTTTATATTTAGTGTCAGATAATGGCTGCCCAACCATTCAGCATTTCAAGTGGTGCATAGCGTTCTTTGGATGGAAATAGATACTACGACCCGAATGGCGCCTTTCAGTCGAGGATACCAGAACCACTCTTTCTCTCTGACGTCCTTTTGTTCCTCCGTCCGTAGACCTAATTATGAACCTTCCTTTGTGATCCAAATCGTTTCAGCTGTTTAGCTTCGTAATCAATCCATTTCCATTCATTAGTTGGTTACGTTCTACTGAAAAGTCCGTGGAGCTTTGGCGGTGCCCTTTTTAGCTGTATTAATGCTTGTAGCGTCTTACTTACGGTTACGAAATATCGTGGAATATACCTATTCTATCTTCATTCTTTTGTTTATTAATGAGTTATTTTTAAAAATATCAGTTGCATTCTTTTCTGGAATTGTTTGGTTATTGGAATTATTAGTTATTCATACATACATACCTACATACATACCCATCACGCCGTTCCCTTTCGGGGTAGGCACAGTCAAAATGTTTCACTCATTAATACATAATTGTACACCTAACTCAGCTTCAATAATTTTCTCCATACTGACCTATCCTTGCAAACCTCTTTTGCCTCATTTACCCCCATACACTGTTTCATACACGCCCTCCAGTTATTAATGATCAATTTATATTAATCGAATTTACGGCTTTCATTTGTAAATGTGCGTTCTTTTTTTAGAGTTTCTCCTACATTTCCTACGTGGAGCCATCAAGTTTCCAATATTCAATATTCCTTGAACTTGTATGTTTAAACGGTACAATTTATTTGTGTACCTTTAGAAAAAAATTGGTGGTTTAGAGTAATCGTGTAGTCGCAGGACTGAAACCATTTGGATTGCATGCTGAGTCGCGTAATGAAGTAACATGGTGGGAGAATTCAATGGAGTTGGGGAGAATCACTGGTCGTGGGCTGTTAATGGCTTTCCACCTGAAAAAAATCGTCCCTGTTCCCTCATCCTCTTGTCCCTGAACCACCTAATTCTCCTACCTCGTGGTCATCTCGTCACCGCCACGTGAGCGACTAGTGCCTCACGAGGTTAGGAGGCGCGTGACCCCCGCCCCCTTTCTACGTTCCTTCCTCCCCCTCCCCCCTGCGACTCGGTCACGTGATCCCCCCCTTCCGCCCCATCCCCTTACACCCTCCATCCCAATCGGCACGTAGACGGATGTTGAACTTGGCAGGGGACTCCACCTGCTCTCTGCTACTCTCTACCCATTCGGGCGACCTCCTCCTTCTCTTCCTCCCCCCTCTCCTCCCCCATCATCCCGACCAAGCTTCCCTTTCTGCTACCCTTCTTCCTATTTTCGTTCCTAAACGAGCATCTCCATTCTCCGGATCGGGACTAGATGCTGGTGGCGGGCCCCCTCTGCTTCGAAGTGCTCTCTTCTTCTTTCCCTAACTTGGGAGTCGCAAGCGTCCTCACCCCCGATGCGAGCCGGCCTCGCCTCTTCTTTCCACCTCGGAGTGAGCCAGGGCGGCGTGACCAACTCCCGCGGTGCGTTGCCGCCATTCTCTGTCGCACGACGCCGTCCACGTGGTTTTCGAGTCTGTTTTGTTTGCCCAATAGCGTTGAGCGTCGCTACCGTTAGTTGAGCGGTATGACTTGTATTCGGCTAAAGCTGCTACAGCCTCTGGCTCCACACTGTGACTTCTGGGTAATAAGGAAGGGGCTGCCCATAATCCACGTAGACAAAAATAGGCCTCTTTTTGACCCCCCCTCCACTCCCCATCGTGGACACTCGTAGACTTGGTCCGAGCCCCCTAGTCCCCGCCCTGTTGTGCACGTAGACTTTTCTTTTTTTTCCTAAAAAGCTGTGAAACGGGTTCATAGACTATCTGCCATTTAAGGCTGATTTTAAGGAAATGTAAGTAAAAGAAAAACTACTCTTGTAGCGATGATAATCTATCTTTTACTGTAAACTGTTTATTTACCATTGTGTACGTAGACATCCTTCCAACCCCCGTACCCCCCAACTTGGACCTTCGTTGTCAATCCTCGAACCCCCACCCCTGCTTGGTGTCTACGTGGATTATGGACAGCCCCTAAGTGAGGGAAGTTAAACTTTCGTAAAAAATACTCGTAAGCTTCTCTGAATACTAATTTAAAACGGCATTTTTTTCGCATTGTCGACATCATGAAGTACATAATGCTAGGCATCAGGTCTTGTACTGCCACAAAATAGCATGGAGGGTTGAATGAGGGGGAGGGTGGTTATAATAATTGGAAGGGTTTCATCAAGTTTTAACTTGAGTAAATTTCCCACCCAGGTGTCGCAAGAAAAAGTTACTCGAGCGGTAAAAATAAAGACTAGGTAGCTATACCTTTGCAGGTATTTTTGTGATGTATGGCGTTTCAAAAAGATGAAGCATATTCCATAGATTTTATTTGAAATCCTTTGCAAAGTCCAGAAGCGCAATCTATCATCACTGAATGAGAATTGTTCCCATTGTTATCCGGAGAGACGTCGCCAGCTTCGTACGGGTATTGCGAAATCCTTTTTTGTATCATGACTGCCTACATGCAAATTTCGATTATGTTTTTCTTGCCTGAGACGGTTACCCGGCGGTCTCTCAATTCTTATATGGTGTTCAATCTGTGAGTAAATCAATCTGTCATGGATAAATTATACTTAAGCGGTATGGCTGTAAGGGGTTATTAAAATGGAGCAATTTAAAAACAATTCTTTATACAAACTCTTAATATTAGAGTCCACAAAACTAATACAGGATCGTTCAGAAAGATTAAGCATATTTCTACTGCTCATGTCAAATAAACTGTAAAAGACGCTCATTCCAAGCATCACTAGATTGGGAATATTCAATTTTTTTATTCTCTTTGGAAGTTTCATTCAACCTCGCGCGTCGCGAATCTGACTTTTTGACTTTGTGAGTCATTTGTATCCAGTTATTTCGTGTGTAGTAAAATCTACTGTCTATATTTTTCCTGCGCTGCACGTGGTACTTGAAGTATACGTTGAGTGCATGCAGGCTCAACGACCATGAAACTACAGGCCGCCCACTTCCCGTTGATCTACGGAATGGACTGTTACAATCTTGAGCATTGCATATGAAAGAAAATTTTGAAGTGCGCTTCATCTTTTTTGGCACCCTTATCAGGCTCAAGTGGGTAGGTCTTTATCTGTCGAAATGGTGTTCCTTAAAGCAGAGCGATCGGTATATTGGCCTAGGCACGCATCTGAGTGTAACCTCCTAGCACACGCTCATCTAATTCAAGCTATTTGATTTAATGCGGTAAGATCTTTCCAGGAAACCGCAGGTGACACTGGGTCGGAAACCACCCACTTAACCGTGATGGGTCAATTTCACGCTCCGTCGAGTACTACCGTCACACCTAAAATTGGCTTTCAAGATGAATGCTGTGGTAGTGGAAATATCTCATTAAGTATTATCGAATCCTAATTATAACAATCATTCGAGTATTTGTATGTTTTCTTAGTTATCAGCGAAAGGAAAGTCATGGTGATATTTTTATTTCCTTATTAATGTTCCCATTTGCGAATATTCAGAATTAAAAAATCCCTGCAATAACAGTGATCTTTTCCTTGTCTTTAAATGGTTGGAAACGAGTCAATGTTTTTTAGGCAGTGGTCATTTAAAAGTTAGCTATCTGTTACATGGGTCTGTTCAATATTATAAAATAAGTTTCGTTTTTCCGGCCCATGCGGGCCAAATGAACATACAGCTGGTGTTCTTATTTTAAATTTACTATTGATCAAGTTATATTGTAAACCATATCTCGCCTGATATATGGCTCTTAACTATCGGTGGTCTTTAAGATTTATTCACACAAGATATTTTTTTGTGTAGGCTGAGTCAAATATGAATTCTTCTTTATAGGTATTATTTCTATATGTTTCTCACACAGTTCGCGATTATCTCCTTTCAACTATGCGGAAGAAGTCGGGGGAAAATGTCCGGGGAAATACGACTCTTGATTTTTAATAAGAGGACTTCCTGTACGGTGTAAGGCTATACTTTTTGACCATATGTAAAAAGATTTATAGAGAATCATTAATTCTTCAGGAGGGTTGATTTGATAATTGAAATTGTTTCATTAATTTTCCCTTCCCGTGTGATCTTAATTTCCTTCCTCTGTGTTTTTCTCTCTATCCAAGACAAACTGGAACGTTTTTTTGCACTATTTCATCAAAACTACCATAATTTCCTTATTTACAGACCCATGTAACAGATAGTTAACTTTTAAATGACTATTACCTAAAAAACATTGACTTGTTTGTCCTTCACAATTTAAAAACATTTGGCTTCTCATCACGTCGTAAGTTAGTTTTCTCTTTACGTTGATTCCCCATCTCAGATTATCGTTATGTCGAGACTCGGACAAATGAATCATTGGTGACTTACCTTGCGTCTGTAGCGTATGTGATTTCGTGGTTCATTCAATAGTTTTGCGACTGCGGTAGCGACTGGGTGGGTCCTCGCCTGCTAAACCGAGGATCGCGGGTTTGAGTCCCGCCTGGCTGGAACTTACATCCTGGTGGCTGGATGGAAATATCACTTAGGGCATATTTGTTTGAGCTCATCTGTTATTGTTATTCAACCGATTTAAATTGGCTTAATGCGCTGGATTCGGGGTGGTATAAATTTATAATTTAGTATCAGGTTATTTCAGTTTTTACTTATCTTCCGATGTGAAGAACTGTTGTTAGTTGTGATACTTCCCTAAAGGCACTTACTGGTGCTACTCGCCGCGTGTAATGTGATGCAACAAGATAACTTGCTTCCCCTTACATCTCCTTAGTATTTTGTTCTTCTGGATGAAAGACTGGAGGAGATTTGTGGTCGGATTTTTACGCCCTCCTCGTTAAGGAAGGGGGGTAATAAATATGAGATGTTGCCCTCCGTTGCTTCTGCGCTCCGGCCAGCCCGTTGGATACCCTCAAGGATTCCCACAGGGTTTTAATCCAGGAGTTCCCCCCTTGCAACGCGTCGGCAATCTACTTTCTCTCCCCACCCCAGTTCTCCTCTTGACCCGCCCGCTGCTCGGAAGGGGTGGGCATAATCCGAGGGAACGACCCTTAAAATGTCGCCATCAAACAGCCTCGGTGCGATTTCATTGAGCCGCCACAAGGGGGTTGCACAAGGGGGTTGAGTCGGGGTAGGGACATGCTGTTGCCATGGTTTTGGTCAAGGGTTGTGTGTGTGACCAGGAGGAAGGATCGCCACCCCCAGAATAGTGCAATCCTCTCACCCTCCACCCCTGCCCTCAGAGAGGTGACCGGGCCTTTCCTCTTGAGGGATTAGTGGCTGGATAGCGCCCATTTTTGTGGCCGAGCGCGGAAAGCCTCACGTTTCCAAGTCCGCGTGACTCTATTCCCTCCCTTACCCCTTCTCTCTTTGTCACCCGCCCAATGTCCCAATCTCGTGAGATTGAATTCGGGAATTGGTCCTCAACCGTTCCTATCTTTTGTCTCTCTCTCGCCGACCCTCTGTCTGCCAGTCTGTCACGGCCCAGTGGCGTTCGCTTTTACTTTCCCTGCTCCAAGCAAATGTTCTCGTTAAGGGCAGGTGTATAATTAGTAACCCTCTTCAAGCTCGACATTGGGGAGCGAAATTTATTCCTAATACCATGATGACAGTTTCTGTTACAAATTGCTTCACATGTATTTTGTTAAAAATTGAGCAAAATAATGCGGAGGATAATTTATAGATTTCGCCAAATTATTTTTAGCCTATTAATTTTCAGTTTTGTCGAGTGTTTAATTTCATGAGATAATTCTCTGTTGGACAGAATTTGTGGCTGGTGTGTAATTAGTGACCCTCTTCATGGTCGACGTAGGGCAGCAAAATTTATTCTAAATGCCATGATTCCAGTTTCGTTGCCAATTGCTTCACATTTATTTTGTTAAACCTTAAGAAAAAGAAAGCAGAGGATAATTCATAGTGGTTAACTTCATGAGATAATTCTCTGTTGGACAGAATTTGTGGTGGGGAAGTGATGGTGTTGAGTGTTGGACGAAGCCTGCGGCTACTTCGATTAAACTATCCTGCACAATGCCTTTTAGTTAAATCGTGAGGTGTCACGAAGTCTGTAAATTTGATAGTTCATCACAGAAAAAAGATTATAGTTTTACAAGTTACCGTAAAATAGAGGGTGCTTTCTTGACTGGAACTGTATTATTATTATTTATTTCACCAGCCTCGAGTATGAAGTCAAATAAATCCTTAAAGACGCTGGATATTTGCAGTACCCTCAATTTAAATCAGCGGACATGCAACTCTCTATAACGGTCTGTGGCGTGGGTATCTATAGGAAATGCGCATTCTTTGAGAGGATTTATGTACATGTTACAGCAAAGGACGACTGGTAGCGCGTGGTGTAATTCCCAGCCGAGCGCCCATCTTTGTGACCACGGTGTAAAGCCACACGTTTCGTATCCCCCGTGAATCTCCACCGCTTCCCTTCCCGTCTCGCCCTCCCAGTGTCCCAATCTCATGAGATTGAATTCCGGAATTGGTCCTCAACAGAGTCTCTTGCCGTCTGCCCGTCTGTCTCTGCCCAGTATTGTCTCTTTTACTTCCACCCTTCCAAATTGGATGACCTCGTAAAGGAAAATGTGTAGGCGTTCAGTCCGATGCTTCATTACTGCTCTGCAAGTCTATCAGATTTTGAAAAAAATGCTGTGATGCCAGATACCATCCCAATGTTTCAAATTGGGTGTGGTAATATTCAGAGTACTTTTACGGGTTGGAAAATTTCTACATTTTAAAGTCTTTTTCTTAAAGTGGCGGCAAGGTTCATCGAGTAGTTGATATCCTCAATCGAATTGGGCTGCCGACGCTGAAGATTCAAGATAGTCTTCGAAACCTGTCCTAACTTCAATTAGTTATTAATAAAGTCTTCTATGCTACTTTGACTTACATCATGAGGTTTCACTAGACTGAACCTGAAATTTTCGAATTCATGATCGTAGATTATAGATATTTGGGCCATAAATTAAAATTATGTGAAGACTAGAGCGAATAAATTCGTTCCTGGAGCTCAATGAAGCATATATAATTTTTATTAGGACGTCGGATATGAAATTGGAAAGGTTCCTTACCAGCCACCTCATGGCTAGAACTCTGAAGTTAGTTTCAACTTGTTTCCTTTTATAGGCTTTAAATAACATATTAGAGCTAGTATGTAGTCTTTGTTATTTTCAAATCGTCTCTTTTGGCAATACGACCCGATTTCACGCGCTCAGAGTTTCAACTGTATGTGCAATTTTGTTAAAAAAATCATTTTTGTTCTTGTGTAAATCTTTTTCCTTATATTTATGAATGATATCAAGGTTTCTTCGCATAAATGCTAACTGGAACTAGATTTCAAGATTATATTTCCATCGTCGCTCCTTAAGTCAGTGAGATTCTGGGCTTACATCCGTTGTTTTTTTCGGTATTTTCTCAATCTCGGCATTTTCCTGACTTTCCTGGATGAGTGGCCTCCTTTATAAATTCGCATTTCTAGATATGGAGTATCTCTATGGTGATTTAGAATTTCAGGATATCGCCCCATTTTATTTCGTGGATAGCGGATTCCATTTTTGTGACTTGGAGCAAAGACTCGTTTCCAACCCGGCGTGGATCTAACGCTTCCCTTCCCTCTCTTTCTCGCCCTCCCAATCTCATGGGATTGAATTCGGGAATTGGTCCTCAATTGTCCTCCCACCATCCCTGTCTTTTCAGTGCCTATGACCTTCCCTCCGGCATGCCCGTCCATCACTGACCAGTGGCGTCCGCTTTTATTGTCACCTCTCCAAGGGAACGCTCTCGTTAAGGGAAATGTGTATGGGCATTTTATTCTGCCCCCCCCCCCTCACCCATAATGCTCAATTTAATAACGAAACGTAAAGAACTATCGGCGTAACGTTAGAAGTGATTTTCTATGCATTTCTATTTGGTCCAGGAAAGAAAATCGGGAAAATGTTGTAAGTTTCGTCATCATCAGTTCGTTCTTGGCTGGACGGAATTAGGCGCTGTAATATGCCGTGATGGCGAACCTTTTGGTCTCAGCTGTTAGGTGGAAACTGTAGTTTAAAATTGTCAAATCCTTTTCCTTACATTTGAAGTTTCTTGAAATTTTCTCTGAAGTTTCCTAATTCATCAGAGGACATATTAATGTTTGAGATCGGTCAATATGACTGTTTAAAATTTTAGCGGTCGGATTAGATTCTGATGTTCAACTGTTACTTGCCTGTAGATAGAACGGCAACCATAAAACTGTAACCATTCGCCGTCGGAAGACTGTTTTATGTGACCAGTCTTATATAAATAAAATTTTATTTTTTAAATTTTTGAAATGTGCTAATTTCCCTTTACTGGAAGAATGTGTCGTAATATTCAGCAAGAAATCATCGTATTGTTGCATCATATTCATGAGGATAGGTTAGCGTAATCAATCAATGAAATTTCCGTTGATTGAGCGGCTGTATTTGATCATGAATCTCCGTTATTATTTGCTGATCTGACTGTGAATAAAAAGTGAGGACGTTATTATGACCATTCGCCAATTAAGAGGTTAAATGGCTGTGGCACCAAACAAGGAAAATTTTCAAACGCTACCGCCCCACGTTGGGCGTTATCTAGACACTCTACGGGGCCCTTAATTTAAATTATAACTCTCTACGAGCCACTTAAGGGTGTGTGGCAGGGGAAACCGTTTGAGCCCACTCGTACGATTTGTTGGCTACGTAGTAACAAACTTGTATTTATGAGCCTTACACCTGCGACAACTTGATGCCTCTTTAAAAAGACTTTTAATGCGCGTATTATAGCCCTTGTCTGAGCTCAGATATATGTCGATGCCATTGAAAACTCTTCGCCCCTTAAACGTTAGCTTTTGCTTGAATTATGTAAACAGATGAAGGCGAAAGACGTCGCCCTTTGTTCCACGAGCAAACATGAATGAGCACCTTTAACCTCTCAATTATTCATAAGCCTCTTCAATAAACCAGTAAACCTAAACGGAGACTGTGAAGTTTGAGGTGAACCTTCTAAAATTCTTCACTTATACTATATCCTCACGAAAAGTATCGGCTTGGTGCTTCGCCCATCTTTTGCAGTCTGCTTGTCGGAGCCAATAGATTCAGCAATTCTGGAACTCCTTCCCCCTTTATGGTAGTATCCTGTGGCTTGTTTCTTCTGCAATTTCAGCCGTCTGTTGTTTAGGTTATTACGCAACTTTTTATCTGGTCAACCGAGGTTTCTTCTTCCTATGCGCATTTTCTCTCAAGGGCCGGTGCGAACTTAATCAAGCCTTTATCGATATTCTATATATCCGTGCTATTATTATGTACCCAGTCATTTATATTTTCTGTTTTACATGATTTCCTTATATTTTATCCTTTTTCTCTTTCTAGCAGTGCCTTGCCTGGAATTCTTCGAAGTATTTTCATCTGTAGTATCTACTTTACTATTTCTTAGTAATAGATAAAGTGAAATTTGACCTCTGCAGCTTACTCGTCCTAGTTCTTTACCCTGTTATGTTTTCTCATCTTCATCCTTTTCCTTTGCCAGATTTCCATTTTCTATGCAATGTGGGTTGGTTTGCAGAGTATAAATCTAGTTTTAGAGTTAGTTTATCCTTTCCACGTCCACAATAATGGTTCAGTGCGGTGGAAGAACAGCTTTATTTGTTTTTGAAAAAAAACCTGGTTCCCATGGCGCGGAAGCAGCGGTCGTTTGGGTTCTTGGCGGAGAATTTTACTCTTCCGTAAAAACCCTCCGCTCACCCGTGTAGACACTGTGCTCGGGGCCAGAGGATTGAACTGAAAAACTTTATGGGCTTTTTGTGGTGGGCTGACATTTATACTTTCAGGTTTTTGGGCAGTAGGGGATTAATTTTGTTCCCTCGGTACCTTCTCACTTGTGGCGATAAAGTTTATCTCCAGAGTTAGCCTAAGTGAATACCAGACCCAGAAAGGCGGGCATGCTTTTTTCGGACCACGGGCTTAACTTTCCTATCTTACTTCTGCACCTCGTAGTATACATTTTAGCTCTTCTTGCAGCAAAGGTTCTCTATCACTTTGTAAAACTGAGTTTGGTTTGAAATCTTGTTCCTTACGGTTTCACAGAGTCCTAAATTCTTGCTTGAATTATATCCTTTTACTAAGGTATGAGTCTAATATAGTTATCGCCGCTGGGTTTAGTTAGTGGTAGGTCCTGATAAAGAACGCCCATCGGTCAGATACGTCCTCGCTTTTCTGAAAGAAGAGCACGGTGAATTCTGAGTTCATTCATTATGTCATATTCATACTCCGGAAAATGTTAAAATTCGCAAAGTTTATTCGTGAAAGTATGGCTTCTTTGTTAACGCTATCCACTCACGCTACCGGTTGTAAGAGGAGTTGTTTGAGTTCGCTCGTTCCCTACCCACAATCTGGGGCGGCAGCGTTGCTAATTTTCTTGTTTCGTTGCCATAGCCATTTAACCTCTAAATTGTTGAATCTTCAGAATAGTGGGGAAATTTCTTTCTGCTCCGTGGTTTACAAATCTGCTCGTGTGCTTTATAGACCTAAGTTATCCTTACCAACGGGACGATGCTTTTACCATTTAGATGTATATGTATGTATATGATTTAGTAAATGTTTATATCCTTCACATAGTTGACCGTATTCCGTCCCAGGATGGCATAGATAACGTAAAAGTGTTGGTGGAATGACATGTGTTTCGGAATGGCAATTTCTGAAGACTAAAATAAATATACAATTTACCATATTCGATTGGCAGCGTATGTAGAGAATATGCTTGCAGCAAATACGATGAAAGAAAACTTTATCAAAACCAAGAAATTTTCACTTTTTTCTCTTTTTTCATTATTATATATTGATAAGGTGGCATTTCACAATCACGCGCCTGCCCCATGGATAAAATGACAGTCTCAGCATTATCATTGGGCAAAAAAGATATTTCCTTATCACACTCATTGGCGCCGCCATTTTTCCACTGGTTGTATCTATGTCCTTTTGATCGACCTGTGTCGGCTGCATTGGAGAATTTGTTTTTTCCAGCTCGTTTAACGTCTACGTTACGCTGTAGTTTTTCGGTGTTTGTCTATCTACGTTGCTTCCATGTAATGCTTAATCGACAATGCTGCAGTATTATCTTCATAAAGTTAGCAACATAAAATTATATAATATGCTTCTACTTTAAATACGTGCAACCTTGCTGTGTGAAATTGCTGTGAATATTCCTAATTTTTCTAGTTTTATCACATTTTAATGTTGCTGTGCTCGAGAGTGTAATGGTAAAATAAGTTACCATCTACAATGTATAAAGCATTATGTACTTCTCCAACGCGTGAATTTTTAACAAGGATGGTAGATTTGTTCTTTAGAAGCCGTAGCCGAAAATCCGCCTAAAATCGCCGTATTTTATATTTTTATTAATTATTGTATTAATTAAGGAAAACATTAGTTGGAGCAACCCAAGGAATGGCATGGGAAGGGTATATTAAAAAAATTAATGGGGTTTCTATTTTTTGGTACTTTTTTACCGTTCTTGATAGATTTATGATCTTCACCTCCAGATTTCATCAAGAAGTCGCGACGCACAATTTGAAAACCTCATGAGTTGGCACGTATAAGCATTGGTCATCAGAGACGTAATAATTTGACACGATTCGCAATTGCATAGCTGAGAATTATGCCTTTGATTTTGTGTTAAATTTAAGTTTTTCTTAATGATACGAGAGAAAATTAATACTCACGAGAGCAATGGAACGATTAATTTAAAGTTAAAACCTCTTTTTCTGCTTTTTTCAGTCGAATCGACGCCATTGCCAACTTTCATGACACGCTTTGATTTACGAGCTAGCAGCCCAATGCCCGGGTCACCCTTTCCTCACATCTGCGCGTAATAATTTCTCTCCAGCCGTCCTGCCAGGTCACCCTCTCTTCCCAAGTTATGAAACGTTGAGCGGAATCAAGAACTGCATGCAATTATTTGAGTCTGGAAACGTGTAATTTCGGAGAGGAACGATTTGTCAAAACTTCTTTTTCCGAGGGGTTTCGGAGAGCGACGTTTTTGGGTGTCATTTTTCTCTGAAACACCGGTGACCCAAAAGTCTCCCGAGGCATGCGTTGATTTCTTTTCATCTTCCAAGCTTTCGCTACGCTGACGTTTTATGTGTTAAGACGAAAAAAGTTGAATGACATAGATGTCACCAGGAATGAGTGGATGCAGTTTTTTAAATCTTTTTTGTAATTTAATATAAACATTTATATGAAGACCAGACCCAGCTACGCAATCTTGATCGATTGAAATATTACTAATCAGTACAAATATTTTAACTGATGTGGTGAAAATAGTATCATGGGATAACAAAATTTCTATGATTGAACTCCACTTTCTCAGGCGAGATATCGTAGAACAGCATAATGAGTAATGAAGCTCAAAAGATTTCGTACTGTCTACTAATTTTTTTTTATTTCACCTCTTGCTACACGTGTTTCGACTGACTAGCAGTCATCATCAGGCAAGACTGAACTAGTCTTACCTGATGGCAAGGCAAGACTAGTTCAGTCTTGCCTGATGATGACTGCTAGTCAGTCGAAACACGTGTAGCAAGAGGTGAAATAAAAAAAAATTAGTAGAGAGTACGAAATCTTTTAAAATTCATTACTCATTATGCTGTTCTACGTTATCTCGCCTGAGAAAGTGGAGTTCAATCATAGAAATTTTGTTATCTGCTAGTCAGTCGAAACACGTGTAGCAAGAGGTGAAATAAAAATTAGTAGACAGTACGAAATCTTTTGAGCTTCATTATTCTATGATTGAGTTATGTCATCAATTTAAGCATGATTTCCCCTCGACTCTTGGATACTTTAGACATTTGTAGCTCTGGGGTAAAGCATCTTCCGATTGTCGGTATTCGCGGCTGAATTAGACGTCGAAGGTATGTTGTTTCTGAGGAATATCGCTACTCATGCCGGAGGCTGGTGTGACTTGCCTCGAAAATGAGTAATAGTAATGCAGTTAGTGTTAACTTGTGAAAACATAAGACAATTGACCAACGAATATGGATGTCGAGGATGTCGATGCTTAGTGAGAAGGATTGGGTTATCTTTTTCCCTTCTTTTGTATTCATAATTTATAAACATGTATTGGTACCTCATAGATACAATTAGATCGACTCTTATGTTGGCCCGGGTGGATTTTACCACCCTGGCCATAGTTGCGTTTGTTCGCCCGTAGTTGTTTCTGAAACACCCCGATGTAAACGGCTTAATTATTAGCATGTGCTTAAATAAAGGCTGAGGTATTCCGTGGTCATGAAAAAGAAGAAGCATTTATGGGGAAAATCTCAAATTATAACTCAAGTTGCTGCGAAGTCCACGATGTGATGTTAATATTTCTTTGAAAAATACGTGCCTGTGTAATATCGTTTATTTTTTAATCACTCACTTCCCAAGACTCTAGTATTCTTCTATAAAAATATCCGTAAAAGATTTTAACGCTTTCGGTAATGCCTTACTGATGCTCACACAGTTAAGGTCACCAATGAGGTGCAGGTAAATCACCTTAAGACCAAATGGTAGATCAGAACCCCATGATTCCCCCAACCATACCGAGGTTTGTTGGAGCGAGCGGTGCCGTTAAAAGTTTCTCTCAGGAAAATGCAATATTTGGCTCGCCTCGCCACTCGAGGTAATGGCCTCCATTTACCTCCCAGTTTCCAATTTTCTCCTCTTGGCCGGCGCGTTTCGCGTCTCTCGAATATTGTTTCGACAATATCGCGCCATGACTTCTTATCCCCGAAGAGCGTTTGACGCGAATGAAAGTTGAAGGAAACTTCTTGGAGAGTTCTTGCTGGGAAGTAATCAATAACCCGCAATAGATTGGTCGGGTAGACCGCTAAGAGAAGTTACCGTATATGGGCACTCGCTCTAACTTCCGCGGAGCATCATTTTTCTTAGCGGTTATCGTGATTACCGGTTAGCTAATAGTTAGAATGACCATACAAGCTTACTCATTTGAGATATTTCCAGTTTTTATTTTGAATTGTCGATTTGATCCACTAAGTTCACTTGATGACTGGTAAGGCTTAATCTCACGTAACCTTATAAATACTCGCTGGGGTACATAATATAGATGAAACTCAGGATCTTGTTTTATCATTTAAATTAATGCCCTTGCTTTAGGTTTGCGATTTGGATTGTCTTGACTACTTGTAAAGGTTGAAAATATGTAGGGATAATGTTCAAGAAAATTGTTAGAAACTTGCATTTACTCAGTTGTTAAAGTCACACTACGAGGAAATTTGTGGTCTAGAAATTATAATTTTGCTGACTGTCATACTCCCCCGTTCTTAATTTAAAGCCTAAGATCGCTACCATGAAATCTACTCAGGGTCTACAAGGCATTCATTGTTTTTAATTTAGCAGTTTTATGCTTAAAAATAATTGGAAACTACCAGCGGAGGGATTTTTGATTTCCCAGGAAACCAGCGATACTTAGGGATAGAAAGCAAAGCGAAAAACAGCGAACTATTATTATTATTTTTATTTCGTATATTTCCGTGAGTCATTGGTCCATGAGGCAATTACAAATTGCAATTACAAATTAACACAAACGGGAAAAATAATTACATAACATAATTACATTTGAAAAGATAGAAAAAAAAAGCACTTATAAGCAAGAAAATTGTGTGCGGACGGTTAACAGATGTAACTAAACAGATTATGCATTAAATTTACAATTATCAAAAATAAACAAAAATCGTTACAATTCATTACTCAAACAGAAAAATATATACAGAGCATTACACAATACAAAGAATAGGAAGTTCAATGATGCGTAAGTATTTAAAGACATCGTAAAATATTGAGCAGTAAGTTTTTCTCAACTGTTATTACTTGGAAGATCACCCTTTTGCAGTAGCTTATATACGTTGTTTTTAAATTGATTAAGAGGGTTGGCGTGTTTTATTTGAACCTGGTGGCGAATAGCTGAATATTGGGGTATTTTTTTTGAGTTTGAGGTCATTTAAGTGTTTCATGCATGGAAGTGGCAATTTTCCTCTTCCTTTTTATTTTTTCACTCCGCTTTTATGTTTTAGATCATAATCAAGTGAATTCATGCCCCTGGATAAAGAATGGATAGTGAAAATTTTCAAACGTAGTTGAAACGCGTCGTAAGTAACACTTATCTAACGTAGAAGACTGATATTTCGTCATTGAAAATGGCAGGGTATATGATTACTTCGCTAACTGCAGCACAGTCTCGATCCGTGTCCCGATTTTCTGAGATTCTGTATTAATCAAAGGTACAGACCTTCATTTTCTTTCTGTAACCAAGCCAATCTGATCAAGACAAAGAGAGTCTGAATTCGGTGCACAGTTCGATCTTCCAGTAAAAATCGATTCATAGAAATTTTTTATCTCAAGGCCGTAGTCTATATTGCCTTGGATAGTGAAGAGTGCATTGTATATGGGGTGACATTGAAGGTGACAAGCTGGGAAGAGATCTGCAAATAAAAAAATGAGTGGTAAACTGCTGACAGAAACTGGTTGGTATGGTTCTCTTTCGTGCCGTGCGTGAACTGCTAAACTGTTCACGTCCTTGTTCTCGGGAGGATCCATCGTGAGGTGGATTCTTTTGCGATGTGATATCCTCGTCAATGAAGAACACAGGTCGCCGACCCCTGACCACCATACATGTCGACCGCCAGCTAATTAATGAGCAACTCCTCGTGGGTGCGTGGAAGAGAGGCTCTTAAATCCCCTGCTAATTCGGCTATAAAAGTCGTTCATCGCCCGGTGCCTTTGTGCAGCGGTCGCCTTGTTGGCCTAGTCGCCTAGTTGTGTAATCCTCCTCCGCACCTTGTGTGTCGCCCCGCCCCAACCAACAGCACCCCTGGCTCTCTGCCCACCTGCTCTCCGCCCCTCACCCCCACGCCCCCCCAGAGCGAACATGTGGTTCCCATTCTTCCCTCTCCGTCTTCCCGCCAGCCGTCACTGGGTTTAGATTTCGAAGAATTCGTGGGCAAGTGTCGCTCTTCGCCGCAAGACTGTGTTCATTCTCTCCCCCTCCCCCCCGCGTCGGCTGCTGCCCTCTGAAATGTTTTGTTAAGTTTGTCATTTTTATAACTGCAAGCCCCTCCCTCCTCCCCTTCCACCTTCAACTTCTCCCCCAGACACATCTGCGAGAGTAAATTTTCTTCCCGGAGATTCGTGCGTCGGCGTTAAGCGTTGGACTTCGAGGCTTAACTCGTCGTGCGGTTGCCCATCATGCCCGCAACTGCTGCAAAAATATTGTTTTCCCTGAATCGACCGAGATTGTCGACGCGCGGCTAGTGTCTCTTGTTAGTTTTTGCAATTGTGAGGGTGGGAGAAGTTAAGATGCTGCCACTGAGAAATTATTCTCTTGAGGTATGGTCTAATTTTAGGCCTCAGCTCCAAGGCTTTTATGTTTTCCTTCCTGAGTATTACTTCTCCAGCGCGCGAAACTAATGGGCCGAATACTGTAACGTGCAATCGTTTTTGACATTTTCCCATAGCTACCCCATGCGACCCTTACTCCTGGCACCGAGTCTAATCAGCTAATATCAGGTTTCAATTCACTTACTGTATCTACAATACGGAGGGCATTTGAAAGCGTTGGTTACCGCATGTACCTTAATGGAATGATGCATTATCTGTAGATAATTTCATTTTTTTTGGGTTAACATGAAACTTAGTAAATCTCATTTAAGTCTAAGCTGAAATATATTTTTATGCTTCTAATATGCTAGAAGGGGTTTGAAAATTTTGTGCACCTAAATGCATATCAGTCGCTTAAAATTGCGTTCTCTACTTTACTGACGCTGGAAATTTCTTCTGGAGGAACGGATTTCTGTCCTGAAATATGTATTAGCACGTCAGTGAAATTTTATGGTTATATTCTGATCAAACTGGCAACATAGCGAGAAAGACAAAATATTTTTCTTTTTTTTTAAACTGATAAAGGTGGAAACTGCTGAGGTTTTGCGATTGGATAAACTTCAAAATTTTCTTCTTGTTTTTATTTATTTAATTAATTAATTTATTTATCTTCACTGCCCCGAATACAGCACATTAGGCCATTTTTACGTCGGGTGAACAACAGTAACAACGGACGAGACACAGACACCCATGTCCTGGGCAGATAATATTCTACCCAGGCGGGACTCGAACCCGCGACCCTCGGGTTAGCAGGCGAGGACTTTACCCCGCCGGAACCGGGGCCGACAATTAATTTTTTTTTTTTTTTAAGTTTTCATTTCTTCTGAATATTCTTAAGTAAATATTTGGAACATTGCAGTATCTACTCAGTTTGAGTGTCCATGTTACATTGGTAGGGTATGCAACGGATAGTTTTAAGTGCTCATGAATCCATAGCCTCTATTTATCGATTATTTTATCGTTTACTTGAACTTAAAGATACATCGCTTACTGTATTTGGTTTTGACCTGTTCTATTTCGCTACAGCTGTGTTTCGCCGAAATCTGAGCTTATCTGTCTTCATCATAGTTGCGTAGTTCTTAATTTTTCCCTACAAAAGTTTTATAAAAGGTAAGATTTTGTCTTTAGACTTCTGTAATTTCGGTTGTACTTCATTTATCTGCCCGGGTGGATATTTCCAACTTCCCCCTCTGCTCAAAATCTTATAGGATTGGCTCGGTTTTGCCTTTGAGTCGTGTCCGCCTGTGGAACCGTTCCAAGTGGAGCTATTTTTTGCGAGCTTTGAGGTTTTTTTTATTTGCTCGCGGTTGCTCATTTTTAAAAACGCTACGGTTTTCTTGTTTCATTATTCAAGCCAACTAATCTGTCGTGTTCGGTGATGGCGCTGCTTTTCTATGGTGGGATCCTCAGTGGTAGCTTCAAGGCAATAGCCAACGAATGTCCTCATCGAAATTGTGGAGTATAAGAATGTTGCTCATTAGTTTTTGACGTTTTCTACGACGTTGACACGGTGTAGCTCTTTCCGTTCACCCAGCCATAAAAATAGGCTGATGCTAAGTTCAAGGGCACTACCAACCGAAATAAAACTTTTCCAAAGTCATGGAGTCGAGGTTTAAGAAATAGGAGCTATGTGTTCTCAAAATGTATGAAATGTCTTTCCTCGTCGATAATGTACTTTAAAGGAAACTCCAAAGTAATTGAGGGTTTCGTGTGTAACTTTATGAACTCTGTTCACATTATAATGAGAACCAGTAACTCTGTGATTCCACGTAACTTTATTTAGCCCAACCCGGGTGTCCACGTTCCACGTCATCTTCTTGGAGATGATGTTGAACTGAATGATGATATTAAATGAAATTCTTCCCTCTGGGTATTTTATTTACTATAATCCGGATTGTCTGATAATTGAACTAGATGACAAGCCCATGTTTTTAAATGAAAAAAATATGTATGTCAACAAAGTTCATTTTATTTTATTTTTATTTTGTTGTTCTTGGTGAATATATATTAGTTTTGCCATTTCTCTGATATCTTTAACAATCTTACGTCCGTTTTCGTCTTCAAAACTCTGACCCGAAATGCTAAGTAAAGCACATGTTGTAGAGAAAATTACTTCCTCACTCATTATTTTAGATAAATCAGAATTTTCTCTGGCACTGGAGAATGTTGTATTAAGTTCGAAGAGACTCTGTCGGACAAAATCTTTTGGAGTGATCCAGTAAATTAGGTATAAATTTGGCTCGAAGGATTGACAAGCATCCAGGAATATGTCATCAGATTTAAAGATTCGGAAAAATTAGGAGAAATTCACAGTCGCATTGATAGATTTAAATGTTTGCTCTTCCTTACACAATTTACGATCTAGAGAAAACTTAGAAACTCAAGTAGAATTTCACGAGAGTTATAAATCACGAGCGGCCATTTTTGTCATCTGCAAATACTTACAAGCTTCTTCCATGATTCCCTATATTTTAGTCTCCCACCGATTTTGTGTTCTGCGCAATTTTGCCAGCATTATTGACTCAATTTTTCCTTCCACTTCGAGTGGTATATACATAATGGAAGCAGCGAGCTGTTATAAGTCCCTTTCAAAAGAAAATGAATGTCAGGAAAAAGTGAAAAAATTGATACCTTACTTATTGATTGGTTTCGAGGAATCCTAAACCAATGGATGTCGTCATTTTGTTAAGTGTCAGCGCCATCGTTCAGTAAATATTCCCTATTGCAGGAATTGGGCTGCAGAGACAGAGGATCCTAACTAGTGTATCCTGAAGAAATAACAACACTTTATTCGATTCAACTCTTGCTAACAAGACCGATCGATTTCAACATATTCGGTGACATTATTTTAGTGCTGAGAAATGTTATCTTTCAATCGTGAAATGGTGTTGGATATCGAATCTTCATTCGCATAATTCTAGAATTCTACCTAGTGATTCTTTTCATCTCGGTCAACCTCGGTAAGTACAATGTAGCATAAACCAAATTATTTCCAGCAATTAAAAAAATTATTCGCGAGTTACTGGTAGTTTTTTTTACTGAAAAGGATGATTTGACGTAGCACCGTAACAAGTTAAAATATATAAGCAAAAGATAAAATTGCATAGTACCACAATTATGACGCTAAGAACATTGAAATCAGTAGGTCTTGTTCACAAGAGTGGAATTGAAAAAGTGTTTCATAATCTTTGGTTAAATATTTCTCGACATGAAAAACGATTCCAATTCACTTTCCCGTCGATAGCGGTCACGTCAACTAACCGGCTGTCTGTTATTACTTCCGGAACCCAAATTGTCAGATAACAATTTTAGGTAAAGGCTATGTTGTCTTGCGGCTAAAATTAACAAGACGTCATAATACAGAGCATTTATAAAAAAGCGTGTGTATTTAACTAAGAAAAATCACCATTGTGTGAATAAAATCTTGTCATAATCTATAAATATGATTTGGATAAATTTATTTTCATTTTCAAGTAAACCTCGGAGTGAATTTAAGAAGTGAAGGGCCGCATGTGGTTCTCGAGCCACAGTTCGCCGAACCCCTCTCTGGAGAATCATCCTGGCCGAATTCTATAATAATGAATCTAAACGTGCGCGCCACTCTTACGCCTGTATCCTAACACGTCCTACTTCTGACCCTTGCGATGGGTCTCCGGGTATGACGTTTATTCCAAAGCTCTATTTCGCAGCTACTCTGCAGCCCCCCACTCTGTGTACCAAGTGCCTCTTGCTCGCGTGGTACGGAAATAAAACCGAGCGTGTAAGTGCCCCGCTGCTTCCCCCGGGGCGCCGACGAAAAAAATCGCTTTCCTCCTCTCGCCGTGGCGCGTGGTCGACTGAGGATTTTGGGAATGGGAGGGGAATTCAGGATGCCGTTTTAAGGGAATGCTGCGCGAGCCCCTAAATCATTGCCGGGCGGTGATATATGGATTCCGCCTTCCATTGAGAATTCTGACTGGGGAAAATGCCCAGGGTCTCTTTGTGCGTGAAGTCCCCGCCTCCATTTCCCCGGATTCCGGCAGGTATGCATTTCAGAAAAACAGGGCACAATACAGTGAAATCATTTTACAAATCCTTGTATGTTTTTTTCCCCGGGCCTCCGTGAGGGCATGCAGCAAGGGAATGTTAGGACCCGAACCATCTTGGCGGTTTTGTGAAATTATCGAACACGACTTGCTGGCAATTATTTTTTATCAATTTTGTTGTACTTTTGGTGTACCTATATATAACCTATCGTTTCTAGTGTCGTTGCCCATACTTACATCAAATGGTTGATAGGAAGGTATTTATTTCTGCCTAAATACGATGAAGAATAACGTAGGAATAGCATTTTGGGTTGTTCACTGCGTTGTTGTTTTTGGTGACACAGTTTCGCCTGCGTTCCATCAGGCGTCTTCAGGACTTCAGGCTGGAACTCAGGCGAAAATGTTGACACCAAAAACAACAACGCGGTGAAAACCTCCAAATACAGCATATATCATCGAATAACCGCGGAAGCCTCCGTACCAACGTGGGAACGAAGGATGTGTGAACGCCTAGGTAGCGTAGTTCTCTGCGTATTGGCTCGGCAAACTAAAGGTCCGTGGTTCGATTCCTGATCCAGGCCGATGTTTTTTAAAGGTTGAATTTCCTGGCATTTTCATTGAACTTAATACTTTCAAGTCTCTAAACTTTACTGGGAGACCCTCTACTTCCCTTCCTGGAGGAACTCCCGATTCAAAGAAATATATGATTAAAAAATTTACACTTATGTTTTTATATTTTGTCGAATTCGGTGGTTTTTTTATAAAAATCCACTATCGTTTTATCAATTGGTGAATTATGTAAGGTTTTCTCGGGGAATGATGTAACTGAAGCTCTTCCACCGCACAAAGTCTCGAGTCGTTCTTTCAAACGTCGGCAGACATGGAGCCTTTAACCCGTTGGAACACCCGAGAAAGTTCGGCCAAGATAATAGCGCAGTTGACAGAAATGCAGCCAATATGTTAGCATATTCAAAGCCGTTTGGTGAACAGAATAACGTGACCGAAGAGTCCCTAATGGTGGCCTTTGCGTCAATCGTACGATCGTTAAAATATTGTTTCATTATCGTATCTGTTTCATCCAAATGATTATATTTCAACTGCACTATTGTCTTAGATGGACTCTCATTAAATTCGTTCTCTGATGGCCCATAAATAAGTGTTGCTTAATGTAATTTGAGCGAGATAGTCCCCTAGTCATAATAGAGACTATATTCCAATTTTACTTTTTAATTTCATCAGCTGTAGGACACGTGAATTAAAAATTGCATTATTAATGGTGCAATAATATAGTTTTACATGACAGAAAGTCTAAGTTATTTAATGAAAATATCTAAATAAGTCTTGAATGTGACTCATTTTTTCGCGCGGTACGTCTGAAACTCTTTAAAAACGGAAGGCTTTTTGTGATCCCGAAGAAATTACTGCTGTGACGATAAGATCAAATTTCAAAAATTGTTGAGAGAACATGCAAACTACACAGTTAATTTTTTTAAGGGATTTAGGTGTTAGAAATTCCTCATTTTTTTATAAACTCTCTCTGGAGTGCATACACGTACCATATGCCATGTAAAAGGGCTGGTATTTTTTGGCAAATATCTCGGAAAGTAGTTTGTAAAGTGGTTGGATTTTTGATGTAATTGGAAGTGTGAGATAGAGATGATTTCTAGGTGAAATGGTATTTTGCCCAAATTACCTTAATGCACGTGCGGCATAACTAATGTAACATAGATGGCACCTTTCTTTTAACGACTCATTTCATAAGTGCTCCGTGATGCGTATGAACAACTGTAGAAGTCAGCAGTTGATACGGATATCCTAGTAGGATAAATTGTTATAACGTATATTTTGGCACCGTCGAGTCTATTCCAGCTATGTCGAAGATGAGGATCTGTGGTTGATACTCGAATTGCGAGCAATCCGTAGAGTAAACAAGCGTCTGCTTTGTGGCGGTTGTCGCTGTATATTTTCCCGGACATAATTAGATCGTTTTGCAGTCGGTGGATTGTGGTTTTGGCCATAAATAAATGGACGTTTCGGGCGTTGACCTGCTAAGCGTGTATGTATCAGAGTCAAAAATAACTTTTTCCCTTCTTTTGGGACTCGTAAGTGTGCTGTGTCTTCTCTGGTGATGCATTATACTCTTTAATCGCTGTAATGTTGCAATTTGAAACGTTTTAGTGACTTGTTTAAAATTTCCGAAAAATACCGCAGGATGTAGTCGCAAACGAATTTTCCTGTGGTGCTCAAAATGTCCTATTACTTAATTTGCAAAAAATACTTCCCCTGATTAGATTTAAACGGAACTTAGAAGAAAATAAGTTCACGTACATCATCGGAATGTGGGTAATGTTTTACAGGTTTATGACCTAGAATGAAACCAGCTAGGAATAAATGTTCGCCCTCAAAATTTCAAAATAGCCGTTTTTTTTAGATATTTAGCCTCGTGTTACTCGAGTCGAAATAATTATGACCGTGTCAGGAATAGTTTTTTGTTAAAGAAGGCGGAAGCTTGAATGAAAATGAGAGCGTTCGTTTTTCGTTTAAGTTCAAGAGCTTGTGTTAATTGTTAATTGCGTTTTAGTTTTTTTTAATTTACTTAAGGTAAAGTTTGTTGTTGTTTCAAGAAAGTGAATTCCAAGACCCTTAAGCTCCCCTTAGTTTTATTACCGTGAAAATTACTCGAATGACTTTGTTTCACAAGATTCTTTGCACCAATTCAATTCTTTTTCTATTAGAAAAAGATTCGATTCTATCTCTATGTGTTATTGTCTGAGAATGGCCGACAGCTTGTGATGACTTTTTTCCCTTTAAGTTTTAAATCCTACTTTGCTGTTATGAATGAAGTGAAAATATATACTGAATACGGTCTGGACTACAGGAAGGCATGTTTGTGGATCTTTCACGAGCTTTTATTCATCCCGGTGGCTTAGTTAAGTGTACAGATTTTGTGGTCCTTTTTAAAATAGCCTCCTCGATCTCTCAATATCATCGCTTTTCATACCCTTCCTCCGCGTCTCAAACTTCTCTCCGAATTTTGGCTTTCAATTTCCATCTCGTGTCTTGTTTACCTTTTACGTCATGCGTAAAGGCTCTTTCCTTTCAGGCACACGTCCTCCTGCCTCTCGGAGACGTCCCGTCAAGATTAAAGATTTGGAGATGAAAAACAAAGATGGGTGAAAGGCGTCTCACTCTCTCTCTCTGGCTCCTCCAACTTAATAAAGAGCTCGGAGGATTCGGGGTGAGGGGTATAGGCTGCCGTTTTAAAAACGCGTGATTTATTTCCGAGGGAGCTGTCAGCACTCGAGGGAATTTAAGAGCACGTCTGCGGTGTATTGCGTGAGCCGTGCGAGGAATCATTCGCATTCTACTTCCTCGTCTCGCCCGGACGAAAATATTTTCTCCCCCATTTCTCATCTGCATCTATGTTTCTTCGCCTCTTCTGTTTTTCTTTAATTTTTACTTTTTTATATCTGTCTTTAATAGCCCATGGATGTTGGTCTTAGCGACGACCGATAACATTCTCTGCTAACCATAAATTCGCGGGTTCGAGTCCCGTCAGACTGATTTTCATCCTACCCAAAGATAGGTATTTGTATGTTAGTATGATATAAAATGATGAAGTAATGGGCCTTTTGTTCTCTTCTCAGTGGTCATAATCATGATCATCATTTGTCTTTCAATCCTCAGATTGATTGACTGCAGCCCTCCACTCTTCCATATCTAATGCTAGTTTTCTTACTTCCTTGTAGCTCCTCTTATGGGGCTCCTTCTTTATTTGGTCCATAAACCTATCCCTGGGTCTTCCTCTTTAGGCTTTTCCCTCTATTTTTCCATTAGCTATGTTCTTTATAGACCCATTGTGTATCAGGGTGTGTCCAATCCATCTGCTTCTTCTTTTATGTTTAGTGTTGCATATGGTCCTTTCCTCTTCTGTAAACTTCATCATTTTTTATTTTTTTGTTTACTTTATGTTCTGCATCCTCCTTCAGCACGAGGTGTCGAAAGCCTGTTGTCTGTTCTGGTCAGCTTTTCCAATGGTCCATGCTTCCGATCCATGGAGTGCCACGCTCAACTGGAAAGTTTTCTCGTACCGTTTCCTACTTTATAGACCGATCTTCTTTGAACACTTCGCAGTTGTCTTTTTGCCATGAACGCTTTCTTAGCTTGAGTTATTCTTCGCTTGATGTCGGTTCTTCTTCCTTGGTAGCTGAAAATAAATTTATTTACTTCGTATTTTATATTTCAGATTATAGTTTATGCCAGCTGCTTTATCTGTAGGTTTCGCCTGTTTTGTCCCTCTCTCTCCTTTTACGTGTATTTGTTGCAGAATTTTTTTTGTTATGGTTTAGCTGGCGACCCTTAATTTTTTCCCATAAATGTTTGCCTTAATATTTCGGCTTGCACAAATTAATATGTTAATTTATAACGTGTAAACTCAATGGCATGTACGAATAGTGGAAATGCAAGAATAGGTCTTTTCTTGTTTTATAAATGTTTACTTTTACAAAGTTCAAGCTCTTAACTCCTTTTCCTGTTAACGTGGTGGTATTATTTTCGCCTTTATCTTAATAGAATAACTGTGAATATTTTATAAAGATTAATATGTGGACCATTTTCGTCATGTAATTGATCTATTAAAAACTGGCGTATTTATTTTTTGTGGCCTTGAATGTTCACATAGCTGACCTTAAAACAAACTTAGAGTTCCTCAATATTACTGCTTCTTGTTCCGGATATAATTATCGGATCGGCGTTTTCTACGCAGGTCCGAGATACTTTTTGCACATCTTAGTGTGTAATTAGGAATTAAAAGTCATTGGTAATAATCTAGGAATCTCTTAGGTGAATAGATGGTGTAATGAGCCGAAGGTTTTTTTTATTAGGTCTGTCTCGCATATTTTTTGCCAGTGAGTTCCAGCGTTGTAATGTGTTCCAATTTTATGTTTTTCTTTTCTCTCCCCTCTTTCTTCCGGCTCTTTTTCTCCATCACCCGGCCCAATTCCACGCACAGTTTCCTCTCTTAACTCCCAGCGCCTCCCCAGCCAATCCTTTCCCATCACTCTTTCGCTTCTCATGTTCCAAACCCTCAGACCGCTCTCCCTCTCGGAGGAAAGGGGGGCGCTCCTCGAAGCTTCTCTTGCGGTTAAGGGTGATGACCCTTGCCACTCCAGGGAGCGTGGGGCCGTAGCTACAGGGAGTCAATTTTTTCATCACGGGTCGACTCCGGACACGTGTAATGGTCGATTATGGGACCACAAGGAGCAACGGGGTTAAGAGACAGAAGGGGGCTCAGGGCTATGTATCTGAAATCAATTATTAGGATTTAGGAGGACACTATACCATTTATGACGTTGTTGCTTATCGGAAATTGAACTGATGTACTTGAAATATACATTAATGTATGTACGCATCAATGCGTCTTTAAGGCCGAATCAGAGAAAGAATCGTGTGTAACATGAATCTCAGGGCGTTTAGTAGCCTTCTGTTGTCCATTGATATCACTACTTTGCGCAAAGTGGAATATTATATTCAAAATTGTCATTCAAAGTATGCATAGCAGTGCGAGAGTATATTAATTTTCATTTTTTAGTGCTTTCGTACAGCTGACATTATGTTGGAGAGCTTCACCCTCAGAACTTTCTTCAATCTTGGATATGGCGTTTTCTTTTGCTAATTAATTATACTTTTTTCAGGATTACATGATTTTCTTTGACTAAGCATCTAGGTGCTTTGCCATTTATGGAATTATGATTCAATGTACTGAAAACTAAACCAAGATTACGATAAGTATAGTTCATCTGTAATTGTTGGGAATGTTCCTATGAGGCTAATGAGTGTAAAGTCCGATTACATCTGTACGAATTATATTCTTTATAATCTTTCCTGCATTTTCATCACGTCACATACGTTAGAGACTCAGAGGTTACACGCTAGGCTCAGCTTGCTTGAGAAATTCAGAACTGGAGCGACACAGAATATTATCATGACGCCTCACTGCATCTCTACGTATCTTGGTAATATAGAAGCGATAAAATAGGAGAGATACATTTTCGAACAGATCGGACTAAAAACTCGAACTTTCCGCGTACCATAAGCGACCACAATAAAAAGTGAGCTCCACTAAATACACTCTCATAATATACGTCTCCATTTCTCCTCCCAAAACCTTATCTATGACACCTCTGGTGTCCTAATACCCCCTGCCACACTCCCATGCAGCGGCTCGCAGAGTAGTATATAGATGCTACTTTCCTGTAACATTCTGAGAGCATTTGTAAATTTCGGAATAAGGAGTTTATAGTTTCGGGTGGACTCCTGCGCTGTAACGCAAAATTCAAGCCTACGGCAGGAATAGGGCGAGAAAACAATGCACCTATGTACAAGGCAATTTTCATCCCATTTCCAGTTTTATTTTTTTTCATTTTCAGTTGTGTTAGTTTATAAAGGTACTCCGTTTTTATGGCTAATGTCCGAAAATAGCTTGCTCCACGCAATACGGTAGCAACTCGCTGGGTTGTATGTCGATGTAGAATTGCTCCCGGATGTTATGACCCAAGCATTGGCGAGTGAGCTGTTGGATACGTTTTCATGGAAATAAATCTCCGGAATTACGATGCACTTGGGACTGGCCGCCATTCCCGACGGATAACTTCAAGCCTTCACGATCAATGGGATCCGGTGCGCCAGGTCTGTCGTTTCGATCGTTCTTCCTCATGGCACGAACTCTCCGGCGGTCGATAATTTTGCTGCGTAGCTTACCTACTGCGCGATTAAGGTAGTTTGAGTGAAATATCATTTCACCTAGAAATCAATGAATTTGGTCTTATTTAAAAAAAAACAAAATATCTCGCCCTTTCTATGACACTTCAAAAATTCAACCCCTTACCACATTAATTTCCGATATATTTACCAAAAAATACCAGCTATTTTACATGGGAAATGGTACGCGTATACAATCCACAGAGACGTTATTTCAAATATGAGTAATTTCTAACACCTAGATCTCGTAAAAAAATGAACAGTGTGTCGTTTGTTTGTGTAGTGTAGTGTAGTATTCTCAATTACTTTTTTTAATTATCATATTGTCACCGCAGTAAATTCTTTGAGATCACTAAATACCTTTCGTTTAGAAGGAAATTCCAACGTACCGCGCGAAAAAAATGAGTCAAGTTAAGGATTTATGTTAATATTTCATTTAATTATTTACAATTTCTTCCTTATAAAACTATATTTTTGCATCATTAATGATGCAATATTCATTTTTTGTATCCTGCAGCTAGTGATATTAAAACGTATAAATCGAATGTGGTCTCTCTTATGACTAGGGAACTACCTCGCTCCACCTATCTTAATTGAAACACGGAAATTACTTGTAAAAGCGACTTTTTATCACAATACGTTCCAATTCTATGCGGAATTTCCAATTTTTCACCGTGGTTTTGTGAATTTAATTTTGAATCGGTTCCACGGTTACGCTGGAAACAACTTCGCTTTATTCGAAAAGGTCATTATACTAAACGATAATGTCATTGGTAAATGACGTCATTTATTCCTTCTTCCATTCTTAAACTTTTTTCCGGTAACTGTCGACTTTAATCCTAAACTTTATTATTTGTCTCAATATTTGAGTTCCATTCTTGATTTCTTAGTTGAGCGATGTCCGACCTTTTTCAGCCTGCATACCCCATGGTGGTCATCTTCCAGGATTAGTTCCTCAATTAATTGATGTCAGAGTATCTCATGACTCAAATGGATTCTTTGTCTTTCAACTTGTTCCCAACGCGCATAAGGATACGTGCACCATAGGTTGGGAACCCTGTTATTTGTTTACTCAGAATTTCGCCATCTATCAATTACCCTTGGTATACTGTAAAGCTTATGTTAAGTTTCGAAAGTCGTGAGATGTAACCGCATATTTTATTGCAAAAATTAAAATAATGAATGAAAAACTCCTGGTTATGATTCCACACTTTATTTGAAGCAACACGACCTAGGTTTCAGTACATCATCAGATGAACGTGGCTTGATGTGCTGAAACCCAGGTCGTGTTGCTTCAAATAAAGTGTGGAATCATAACCAGGTGTTTTTTCATTCATAATGAAGGAGTTACACCGGGTAACGCCAGAGACATTGTCTTATACTTATCAAAATAGTTCCGTTTCTTTCATTGGTTCTTTAAAAACGCCGACCAATGAGGCCATTGTTAAAATTTCTACCAATAAGGTAGAAATTTTATCATTTGCCACAGAAATATTATCTACAGTACATTCCGTCCCTCAGCTCTGAATGAGAAACGCCTTCTCAATTTGCGCTTTGTTTCTTCATGTAAAATATTCCGGTGAATCGGTTAAAAATATTGTAGTTACACATACTCATTAAATTTTTTCTTTCCGGACTATGCTGGTCGTTCTTTTGTCCCTATGGTCCGGACAAGTCACTCTAGCCGTATCATGAGGTTTCCCTGGGGCCAAAATACCATAACTTGGCAGTAATATAAGGAAATTTAAGATTCCTAGCCTGCATGGGGAAAAACGTCCCCTGGAGGAATCTGAACACGGGAGGTGGATGTTCAGATTTAAAAATATTTACCACAACCAGAATATGACAGAAGTATTCATGCCATGACTGTGGTGAGACTTGAACCTGTGACCTCCTGATTAACAGACAAGGACTCTCCAGCCGCCCCCGGGGCATAAATGAAGTGAGAATGAGAAATTAATGAGTTATTTGACGTGAGTAATCAATGAAACGAGCGGAAAGGCACTGAGGAATGGTTTTTAAGCGTACTCCTCTCTTCATTTTCCAGAAGCGACTGATTTCTTGGACGTCCATGTCCGTTTGGGAGTGAAGTTTGATAGACCGCAATTGTTAACGGCGCGTAGTCCATGGCAGGAATATTTTGCCGAATCGGTCACTTCGCTTGATGCAATTAAGTCCTACCGAGATTCGAGACGGAGAGATGGAGTCTCTCCCGCGGTGATTGATGGGATGCGAAGAGGCTCTTAGGGAGCGTCCCTCTTTTCAACCCCTTCTATCTTCTCCGCTTTCCGCGGCATATGGAACTTCTCCACCATCATCTTAAGGTGGACAACGTACTCTTCCCCATAACTCTTTTCCGAGCGAATGCGCTCGCAGTCCTGAACCGTAACTCCGCCATTCAGGTTTTGCAATCGATTTTAAACTAACTTTTCGATGAGCTAGAGACGTGAACCTTTAAACATGGCTCAGAACTGGATGACAATGCAATACTATGCAGTAATAATACGTATGTAATATAATACTAAATAATAATGATAAAAGATAGCAACGGGGGAAAAAGGGGAGCACAAAATGGAAAAGCCTGTGTCGTCGAATGCGATACTATTGACGAATTCATTTGTATTATTCGTAACTTGATTTGTATTAGTGTAACAATTTTCCATTTCCATTTCAATTTTCCAGATATGATCACATAAGACTAAAACGCATTTTATACTTCTTAGTCCGTTTTCAAAGCGTGGATATTTAAAATAAAATGTATTTATATAATTATTTTTCAGGTTAGAACTTCTTTAGCCGGGCCTGACCGAACAACAATTGTATGGAGAAAAATGTAGTAACTCGCGATAGCATTGGTATGAGTCACGCTTTCCGTATTTTGTCTATTTATATTAGGGTCATTCCGGCAAGGACGGGTCTAAGAGGAATGGAATAAAAGTCCTCGAGATTTTTACCGGCGCGAGTACTTATCTGATTCTCTTTCTTCTCATTTGCTCACGTCCTACCTCTCTTTTACCCGTCAACGCAGCTTACCCAGCGTCTTTACATTTGTTATATCTTGATTATATGTTATACTATTATTCAAAGGTATTAAATTTCGTATAGCGCTACATTAACGGAAATTTTCATGGGTCTCTGCCCCTTTCGCGCCATATTTATTTCTGTTAGTAACGTCCTTCTCTTTATGTGTATAACTCTTATTTAAACGAATATAATTAGCCGTGGTATAGATAGCAGTATGTTTGATGACAGTAATCTCCTCCATTTCCAGAAGCGTTTGGAGTCGCATACACAATAATTTTAATATTCTCTACATTTCGTGTCTAGTCCGTTCATTCGGTCCGTATACTGGTACTCCTTCCTAAGCTACCACCCTTACGTTCATCTTTTTTATGCTTCCGAGAAATTTAGTTCGCCGTTAAATATTCTGACACTGTTCCAGTGAAGAGGGTCTTTACTAATAACGATGATCAGATTTTCCTATTAAAGTACCCCTTTAAGGGCTCATTGGGAGCATAATTATTATTATGCGCGCCCATCGTGAGTCATTAAACGTTTTATTTTGGATCAAGACGATAGGGAGTTGGTTTCCCCTTTGGATGAGAAGTCATTTTCTTGATAACCACGTCGTTACTGTGGTCTGCGTTCTTTTTTATATCGCCTCTGCCGATCTGGGTTCCTTCCCGTTCTGTTTTTATGCTGCAGGCTTAATTATACTCCTTCCCGACCCACTTTTCTCTTTGTATCATATCTTTCTTCTGTGACTGCGGTCGCTTTTCCGTGTATCTTAGGGTTGTACTCGAGTGAGTTGGATTAACTATTGGGTTTATATATGACTCTGGGAAGGTACATGGAAGGACTTTGAAGTAAAATAACTTTCTTAAAAGTCTTCCCTTAAGGTAGAATATCAGTAGTTTAAAATAGGAATTGTGATTCAGGCTGGCGTTGGCGGATGCATTTAAGGAATTATCTGCACTAAAATTTATGCAAAAGAGTTAAGGCTCTCGCTGGGCTCATTAAATTCTTTAAGCGTAATTATCTTGCGAGATAAGGTGCAAACTCAAGGCAGAGATTAAAGGTTTATCATTGTTCCTGAGGTTTATACGTGACCAGAATGTGGTTCCTTCTCGTATATTGGTGAAACGCTTGCTTGGCCCTGTATAATTGGATTCTGGGTGGAATTCTTTCCTTTACTTATCCAATGCCAATTTTCTTTCTCCTTAACCCTTCGCTGGTCCTGTTTCTGAGATAATCGAAGGATCACGAGTCTCGTTATTTATACTTTATACCCTTGTATTTTGTGTTCTTTAAATCGTGTTTTATCTTGTGGAGGTCAGGTGGAACATTCTGTTGCTGCCTGAATGGATATATTTTCTTCCCGCCGCTGTCATTTGGTAGATTGTACAGAATTATAATTGTCTTGAATCTTGGTATGAGGCCTAATGCGTTGTACCTTCTATGTTGTTTTCTTGCACTAGCTTCACTAATTCTTACCTCCTTATATGTACACCATCTCCTAACTTTTCAAGATTCTCACGTTTTTCCTGGCTGCTAACAGTTTTAATGTGCATAACTCTAATTTTACATCTCTGATGATTTCTTCAACTGAGCCTGGGTGTCTACAGCTTCGGGATACATTCATACATTCCATGTGTGAATACTGCCGTTTCATAGATTTTTCTCCGCTGAGTTTAATCGAAGGTGTATTCCATCAAAAAGATATCTTTAACTTTTTCGATCGGTCGGCGTCTATCGAAGTTATTAGGTATGATGGTTTTCAGAGCTTCCTTGTATGTATGCTTGTTTTTCCTCGAGTGATGAAGATAATTTTGACATTTTCAATAAATACTATGCTGGTTTTATATCGACAGTATGAATAGATTTTTTCGATGGTGCATTGTTATATGATATGTGATTGAATAAAAGTACACGTAAGAACCCCCAGGTCTTCGAAAACTTTCCGGTCATATTATGTGGATTCTTTTATGGCTACCGTAAGGACTTCAACGTTAACAATTTTTAGACTCAAATTGGGTTTTATTTGTAAAAACCATCCTCGGATAGCTGAAAAAATAGTATAATGATTAATCAAAGTTTTATGTCATTTGATTACATTCAATGAAAACCTCTCATAAATGGCGGCTAGGCGAATATATGTCTCGTGTCATATGAATGTGGTGTCCCACCATGTAATGTTTTGCATTTATGCCATTTTTGAACCAGAACCACATTCATTTTTGCGATAATTACTTATGTTTACACTCTATTCTTTATTCATCCTATGGCTTTTTTGGTCTTAATGTGGCCCCCTTCGTAATATCTTGGCTGTACTCAGGAATGTTATTATTGTTAAATTAGAAAACATTCTCCACAGCTCCCTCAATACCATACTTTAAAAATTACCTCAATACTTAAGCAAAGAGACCTAACATTTTCGTGAAAGTGCAAATCGTTTGATTGCCAATTGTTTTTCTATCTTTTCAGTGTTCTCCAAGGGTCAGTGCGAGACGAGCAGTTACCGATTCCTGGCCAAGGGCGGCGGCTACGCCTGGGTCCTCACGCAGGCTACCGTCCTCTATGACAGCAAGGGGCAAAGACCCTCGAGCGTCGTCTGCGTCAACTTCGTCATCAGGTAAGGAGCGACGTGCCCGTGTGAGCGTCCCTTCGTTCATTACGTGCCCGAAAGTCCCTGCCCTCAGCTTCGTCGCCGAACATATCCTGCTGCGTCAAGAAGCTCCCAGCGTTCCGCTGTCACGAAAGCGAAGCAGCTTCCTCGGCGTTTAGCTCCGAGGATTTTCCGTATTCCGCTCCCGTTTTTGTCACCCTTTCAAGCGCGGGTTACTCCGCGCTCTGCTATGAAGTTTCGTGTGGTCTTTTGAAAAGCGGCGGTCGTTCTCACGGTTTATTTCCTCTCCCGTGGACAGGCGGCGTGAATCTTGCATGAGTTCAAGCACGGTTGCCACTTGTCCGGGAAAAAATCGAAATCCAACGTTGGAAAGTGTTATTTCCTATTTCCAATTTCCTATTTGTTTCGTTAATTACGGAAAGAGACATGTTTTCAATATTTCTGCTTCTTGCATTGGTAATTTTTTTAATTTTATAAATACAATATTTTGGCCAGTAAAATCTTGAGCAACTTAGAAATCTCTCTGATTTTGCTGTTCAGAGTGTATTAATTTTATGCATGCGTGCGTTGTACAGATATTTTTACCATGTACGTATTAGTCCATTTGTTTTCATGTAATATTATTTGTCGTGATATACGTAACATAGGGCTTACAATATTTCAAATTACCATGAGCTGGCCAAATAGGTAATCCGCCATCATCTCAATTGCGGTTATGTAGTGTGAGAAAATCTGTTTTTAGTTGATTAGCCCCATCATACGTTTCACGCAATAAATTTGTTCGCGGTTTCTATTATGACTTAAAATTCCCTGTAATTTGTCATTTATATCGCAAATCATGAGTGCTTTAATATTTGCGCGTAAATAGTTATTTTTCAATTTTCAAAGCATGATAAAAAATATACAGCGATTCATCCGTTTATTAAGTGAAAATGAAGTAATTATGACCTGGAAAATTGCGCTATTATACTACGTATGTATTTTGTGGTCTCTTTTGTGGAAGCTTCTGTCCGTGGTTTCAAAGATGACATTTAATGGAGCACTGATAAAAGCAGTTTTGAAAATATATTACCCACTCGCGTAAGTTCCCTTTTGGCCCCTTTTTTGTTCATTCGGAATAAAGGGTTGAGGGACTTATCGGGTACCCAATATTCCAACATTATCTGCGATCTTGGTTTTCTTTATTTCAGGTGGTTCCATAAGCGCTTTTACGCCACCGGAAGAGCATGCATGCCAAATTGATATTTTTGCTTGTGATCTTTGTGTCGATGTGTTGTTTTTTCTTCTCTCCTTTTTTTTCAGCAATTATCGTTTTTTTCGCCGTATTATTTATTTTTCCCTGTGCGTTGGAATTATTTTTGTGGAAAGCTGCGACGTCGATTGCATTTAACTGCGCTGTTAATAGTAAGCTATCCTGGATGAGGCTACTGAACTTTTTTTTTACAGAGCGAAATAGGCTTTTCGTCATCCAGCATTTATCTTTAAAATCATTCCCAGCCTAAGTTTTATAAATCGGCTAAAATTAAGTCCCGAAGCAACTCAAAAATTGCATCATGAAAAATGTATTATATGCCTTCCAGAACATATATTTCGTCCTGCCATGATCGTCGCTCGCCGGTGGTAATCGTTGCCGCTTTCAGAAAAGTACGGAGAAAAACATTAAGTGATCACCGCTAACTAGATATGTTAGGGAATCTTGACTTATAACTCTCCAGTCATCTTACCGTCCTTACAATCTCGATTAGCCCTAAAATTGAATATATATTAGAGTTTAGAATATTTATTGACACCAATTGTACCCGATGCAGGTTTATGTCATCACGTAATTGTTTTAATTTTTTTCAAGTTTAATAGCCCGAACTAAAAAAGTAACGCCAGTGATTTCTGCTAATTCCATTGGATCGTTGTGCAATTTCATGCCACACATCCTTAAACATATTAAGATTCCTCAAATTTTAGCCAGTTCAATGCTTTGATAAGGGCGTATTGTGAAGTATTGCTATTACATTTACTCACGTGAACTCAGGGTATCCATCAAATATTTTTGTCTCAGCCTGTAGCGACCTTATTTATTATCTCCCTAGCTGCTTGATAATAACCCTGAGATTAAAAGCGCAAACGCTTTAAATTATGGAGCAAAACGTTCAGCCGAGGGCCTAACTTAGATTATCTCTCAATCTTACTCTTTAATCCAAAACATCGACCCTACCGAAAGCAGTTCAGGGTGAGATCTGAAAGTTTTCGTTTTTCTCTTTTATATGCTAACATTTTTAGAAAGCCATTTGTAATTATTCTGTTATATTTCAATGAGCCGTTTTCATTTTCTCTGAGTAAATATAGACTCTTAGAACCCTTCTCTTATTTAACCAGGGATAATTCATCGTATGCGTTAAACCGCTCTCGCCGGATAAACTCGTGGGTGCGGATTGCTTACTTTATTCCGCTTGAAAATCCGACCGTGTTCATCCGCAGAATACTTCCGCGGCCGTCTTATCCATTAAAAAAACACCCCCGAAGAGAAATCTTCTCTAAAAATACCCGCGTAACTTCCGTGGCGACGGTAAGAGATAAGACGAAAAGGGGTTTATCGCGGGAAGAAGTGGATGTGTGAGCCGAGTTCGCTAATCGGTAAGCACCGTTTACGTCCTCGCGCGTGCTAGAAATCCTTTCGATGTGTCGACCTCAAGACACTCCAGCGAGACCAATGATGCAAGCGAGGGAAAAGTTATTGAAACAATATTTTTCGATCTTTTTCATCCTTTGCGTACTTTACCGAAATACAGATTGTGCCTAATCAGGTTGTCCCGTCTAGCTTGAGGCTTCCCTCAGGCTATGTGTAAATCTCTCCCATTATCAGTCTAAGACATTTCACGTGGTTGTCGGCTTTCCCTGACACTCATGAACGTTGAGTGGTACACGCTCGGAGTTCTATTGACGTTAGAAATTGCGATATTAGTGGGAGCCTCGTCGGTTCCTGGTGAATTTGGTAGAGTAAAAGTTTCAAGTGCCATACGACTACGTTGCGGAAAACAGAGGCTCTCGTAGAATAATACGAGCGATAAAATGATAGTGGAGTGCTTTGGAAGGCTATGGGTTGTGTAGTTAACATGAAGGTTATATAAAAACCATGATAGGCGAAGCGCTCCCTCAATGCTGGGAAGAAGCTCTTCTAGCGTAAGAAATTAGCATTCACTCGGCATCAGCATTCGGTACTGTCGGTGATCACTTTAATTACTAGAGTGAAATGCCGTAAATACGTTGTAGGTAATAGGAGCTGCTGTGTGCCATAAGTCAACCTCTGTGATCAATCAATCAGCAGATTAAATCTGATTGTGCTAGGGATTGGCTCGAAATCTCAATTTATCGAACAGAGGTTTCTCCGTCTTTTTCCAGAAGAAATAATCAAGTTTCTCAACGCCCAAAACGTCTAGTTTACATCTAGGTGCCCGTCTCCAACATAATCGCGAGCGGCCCCCCATTTTTCGCCTTGAAAAATCCGTATTCAATCAAACCTTGAAATGTTCGCATGCATGAGCTATTGCTATGCGCACGATGTATCCCCTCAAGTTTCGAAATTCATACATACCATTTTATAACCATCTTCATCCTTGTGATATGTACCTATGGCCTCTTTTAAGAATGTATATATGAAGGAGTAGGAAATAATTCAAGTTTTTTAGAGTGAAAAAAAACTCGTTTATGCGGTTAAAACGACTCCGCTGTTTTTTTTAGGTGTCCCTCTATTGTACGTGCGCATCCACACTGCCTGAGCAATCTCTCACTTTCCTCTGCCACGCCTATTTTTGTTATCTCCGGTTCCTTGGGGACCGATCCTCTGGAGATGGTTGTTGGTGTGAGGAGGTGGAAAAAATATTTGGGTCGCATCTCATCATCTCGTAGGTCGCTCCTTATTAAATCCCATTCGTCCCCCTCGTCACGCCCATAATAGGGGTCGGATGGAGGGCGGATTGGGGCTTTTTTGGGAGGGATTAAGACTCCACTGGGTTATCAGGACGATTGGCAGGGGGCTCGTGTCGTTTCTCATGCCGAATGAGAAGGGAAATTTGGATCGAGGTAGATTCCCATTTCTCTTCTGAGTCAAAGAGGGCAGGATGCGAATGTCAGTTATGTGATTTTGCTTTCGGGCAAATCTCTCTCTTTCTCCGCGTGCTGCGTGGAAGTAATCATGTTATTGTTCATATCCCGGGAGGCATACTTTGACTACGAGATGATTCTAGTGAATTGTCAGTGAATGGAGGGCCGTATCAATTTTTGATGATGAAGAGATTATAAATATGGCTGGTGTTTCTACATTTTGAGTGTCACACTTCGTGTCATTTTCGAAATTACTTGCTTCGCTCGGACCAGACCCAGTGAGAGAAACGCGTGTGAGATTTTTGCATGGCTGTCACCTTATACTATGGCGCAATCTTCCACCAAGTGCTTGATAATTTAAGTGAACAGCCAATTTTTTTATTTTGATATATTTCATTCAAGCACCGATGTTTTTTAGCCAATGAACATGTCTAAAAATGTCATACTAATGTCAATACTTTTGTTATCTCTATGAAATAAGTTACGGGGCTAAAGTTTTGGGTCTGAAACCAAGGCTCTACCAATAATACGAATTAAAATTTGTTCATTTTCATTCTTTGAGTGATCTAGTCCTTATTTTTTCCTTGAAAAAAATCGGTGAAAAGAATTTTGAAGTTTGACGTGCAATTTTTGTTTTATAAAGCATAGATCTACTTATGTCTGTTCAAGCTACCTCATTGGAGTATGGAGAAGGACATGAGCTCCTTGCAGCCGTTTAAAACTGTGACTAATTTCTTGAGTGTTCGTATTAGTTTTAAACGGATAGGAAAATGTAATTGTTGGCACTCCACTCTTTGCAACGCAAGTGATATTGTTTTAACACTGCGGCACATTCGAATCGGGTTTCTTAGTCTTCACTGCGGGGCTCTATCTTAGATTTCCCCCTTGTTTTTTGCCGTCTAGGTCCCTTGAGAACGAGAGAGGAAAAGAAGTTTCGAGTTGGAGATTGGAGGCGGAGAGGTTCCTATGTGCCTCTGGGAATTCCAAGCCATTTAGTTCTCTCCCGTATTTTTCTTTGGAAAGGAAGAGAAGGTGGAGGAAAATGCCGAGAAAACCGAAATAGTATTAAGATCCTATTCTCCTCGAAATCTTGTGAATTCGAATGGGATGTGGAGCCATAAATTCTCCGGGATACAGACCTCCATCGCGAAGGCACTGACGACCGTAAAGCCAACGAACCTGACGATTATGGCGTAAATTATAATGATTCCCGCAATTGTGGTCCTGAATAGTTAAAGTTCTTTTGTAAGCAAAAGTGGAATTATTTGGCTATCGTCTTTTTACGGTGTTAGTACCCTCGCTCATATGTGATGGGAACTTGAAACTATTGTGGTATGCTTTCACCTCGGCTAGTTTGAGAAAGAAATATACGCTAACATTAATTGCTAATGGATATTTAATTTTCTCAAAAATCGAAGCTTAGTGTATGGACTTTTTGTGACGTTCAGTTGTGTTAACGACGCCAAATCTTTTCAAACATTGTAGTGATAGATGTTTGAGAGTTAAGGAAAGTGTTTTTTTGTAGAGAATTTGGATTCCTGCCCTATCTCGTTACCCTGTGGAACAGCGTTTCGTTTATTTCTTTTGTTTTTTTCGTACATCCCTCCATGAGGACGTAGGGTTTCCTGCAGCCGACCACCGCAGTGCCCTTTTGCTTCATCCGTAAAGATCGCCTCCGACCTTTTCTCTTGATGAATGGACCGTTGCAAGCTTTTTCCCGTGAATCCTTTTTTTCTGCTTGATGTAGAGGAAGAATCGACTTACTTCCGGACCGGATACGTGGAGAACTCCGTACGTGATTGGTGTGAGAATCACGTGCCTCCTTCGTCATATAGTTTCCGTCATTATCCCCCGAAATTGTGGGGTACTCGAGTTGAACGAAACTGCTGAGATTTATTTTCGTATCGGTTGATATTCTCCTCTCTGTTGTGTTGTCCTGGCGTTACAATTTGTAGCGCGTTCTCCTTTTGCGGCTGTTGTGTAGTTGCGCTGAGAAAGGGATGTGGTGAGATCAAATTTGAGTGGCCCAAATGTAAGAAATGAGGTTAAACACTCAGTAAATATTCGCTTATATTCCCAAAGATGCTTAGAAGATGCAGCATTGGTTACCATTATATGCTTGTGATTCCAACCTGCAGAACAAATAGTCTGACTTGGCTGAAATATGTTCGGTTGTTACCTAAGCCCTACGCTAATGTTCTTCTATCTCTGTTGTGATTGAAATCAGTCCTGAAGAGCTAAGCAAGTTTAAATTGCTAAATCCATCTTTGATTAATTGTTAAATTGACAGAAAGAAGATGCAGCAGAAGTTACTTATGACGATGAAAAGAATGGAGATGTATTTCACACTGAAGTTCAAAATGTGGAGTTCTTGTAAAAGGACTGCAAATATAATATCTCTCAATTTTATTAATTGGGAAGAACGTTTTTACTATTCCAAATTTCCAAATAATATTCCAAATTATATTGCGATATCAAAGGTAACAATTCAATATCTTGTTTTACGAAATGTGAATGAATAAATCTGGGTGTTTTCTTTTATTATAATCAACTGATTAATTTTGTCTGAATTGCTAATTTTTTTGCCATTTCAATGGTAATGTGTTACATTTTGCGTGGCAAATAGTATTTTAATTTTCTGCCCTGGAAAACGAATTGATGAAATAAAGCGATCACATTTTTTGATCGTACGAGGGATGACGATTCCGTCCCTCAGTTTTTAGGATAATTCTACGTGTGCACCAACTTTTCAAAATTTTCAAATTATTGATTTTTTCCAGCGAGACCGTATTTAATATGGAGAAATTCTTATTACTGAAAACTTTTTAGGTTGGATCGGTGGAATGTATCCATAGTGGAATGTACCCATTTAATTCCTAATGCCATTCTTCTGCACAGTGAGATGATGCCTTTTGATCCTCCGCGTCCGTATTCAATTCCTAAATTTGAAGTGTACCCTGAAATACCCTACTGGTCACATTCATGTCTCCGTAAAGCCTAATTAATCTCATTCACTGGGGTATACTCGAAGTAGGAGCTTTAGTAGGGTTTGGTGTCCTCTTTCAAGTGTAGACCATAGCGTCCTCTTTTTTCCTATTTGGTCTTTTTTCCTCTCATTAAGTTGTTTTTCAACTTTGGCCGCGTATTTTACGCCAGAGTTGATTTCCCTTTTACTCCCACAATTTCCATGAGAACGAAAATAAAGTCGTCGTTGATGATTTTAGTTTTTTACGTCGCCCCTTTCTTTCCTTTTCTGTTAATCCGGCTTTTTTCATGTATCAAAATCACCACGTACCCCTTGGAGACATCTTTTACGATTATGTCTCGCGGCGACGGTGGTTTCAAAGGCGTGGTTTCAAGGCTCGGGGCGGATTTTGGTGGGAGCGATTAGGACCGCGGGTGGGGGAGGAGGCGCTGGGGGCTGTCGTGGGAAAAACCGTAAAAAATGTTTTATGGGCCGAGATAGTCTCGCGTGTATTTGTCTTCGGTTGGGTAAAGGAGGCCGAGACTGTCAGGAGACCCAGACTGTCAGGAGACCCTTTGCATTGTCCTCCTTTGTTAAGTTGGGAAAAAAAGCACATTAGAGGGAAGATTTTTAGAAATAACTAGGGAAATAGTAGTTTACCCTTTATACATCTACATAATGCCTCGCGAGCCGCCGCATGGGCGTGTGTCTGGGGGTGTTAGGACACCATCCGTGTAAAGACGTACGGGATAAGGTTTTGAGAGGGGAAATGGTGACGTGTATTATGGGAGTGTATTGAGTGGAGCTAACTTTTTATGATGGTCGCTTATGGTACGCGGAAAGTACCGCGGAGTTTTTAGTCCTATCTGTTCAGCGATGTATCTCTCTTATGTTATCGCCTCTGTCAGACCTAGAGACGTAGTGAGACGTAGTGAGATGTCATGGTAATATTCTCTGTGTCGTTCTGATACGTACCAGTTTTGAATTTATCAAGCAAGCTAAGCCTAGCGTGTAGCACCCGAGTCTATAGGGGCTCCCACCTAAATCCCTCTAAAAGTTGCGAGACACTAGTTGTTCGCTCGTAGCATTTTTTAACGAAGCGTGCAGCTTTTCTTTGTATTTTATTTATATTTTTGGTTGAATCTTTATGACCACATACCCAAAAGCTTGCGGCGTATTCGGGGTATGGCCTAGCCAGAGCGAATTAGCATCTTTACTTGACTTTTTTATCAGAGGACCTTCCTTTTATATGCTTAACAAAACCTAGTTTCTTTAAAGCTGTGCCGCATATGTTTTGTATGTGCGTTCCCCACGATTTATCAGAAGTTAAGGTAATTCCAATATATTTATATATAAGTTATAATGTCAAGTGAGCCAGTTTCAGCGAATATCTCTGTAGTCTTCTCAGCTCATTTACCAGTTCTGCATTCGCTAATCGAAAATTATAAACATTTTAAAATGTGCTTTTGACGTTTTTTTGAGTTTTTTTCTGAAATATTCATCATCTAATGATGTATATTTTAGAAAATGAGGAAGATGAACAATCCATTCTCAACCAAAGAATTCCTCCATAATGAGAGTGTCCGCTGTTGTGATTGGCCGTTAGCAATTTATCTCGCTTTGGGATCTTCCAATTCTCATAGTGTGAGGATAATTTCAATAATTGGGATTAATAGCTGTGGCGAACGCTAAAGATTTCAGTTTATTTCACTGATGTGGTTTTTAGGCGGCCCAACTGTAAAAGTTACTATTGTACTTTCCATTCTAAAATCGTAATGACTGGGGAAAAACGTTGTTTCTTTAGTTTAAAGAAGATCTTAGTATTCCAGATGAGAAGAATGTTAAAAGTACGGAATAAGTACCACTAAGGTACCTCTTTCTATCATCTCTTCTTCACATCTCCGGAGGAGACATGGTGAGTCCATTGTTTTTACATGTTGAGGAATCTCTTATGTGTATTTTTAGAATTGCACAAGTAATAATCTCTTCCTAGGGTACCTTCGGCCTAGCAGTTCGGGTTACTTCTACCATATCTCGGTCATCGATATTAGGTTCAAGCAGTCGGTATTTCCTGAAGCAATGATTTGTTAGTGAAAATTTGAAATTTATTGATGTAGTAGTAGGTAAACGCAGTTCTTGTGAAGGTGTTGAATCTAGTCTGGCCGTGTAGATTGTCTTTACATTAAACCTAAGTCAGCTGAAGGCAACTTGCGTTGAAGTCCTCAGGGAAACTGGAGGCACTCGACCCGCAGGACTCAAACGACGAGAGGGTTGCGTATGTACAAGGAAACTCGATTCCCTTATTTCTTTTTACAGCTTTGCCATCTTCAAGGATTCTCAATAGTATATCGCAGAGAGCCATTATGATATGATTGCCTGACGTAAAATGGCTGGAAAGTGGGACGTAGCTACATAAGGGGAATTCAGGAGTGAAAATTTTGTTTCGTCGTGCATGTTGTAAAATTTTTCTCATGGCGTGCTACCTTCAGCATCAGATCTGCCTCAATAATAATTTGATATACAATATCACCTCCCGTTTAATGAAATGTGTCTCTCTAAATTTGCGTGTAAAGAAAGCCAGGAACATGTGAATGGTTCATGAATTGCAGATTTAATCCTTCATATCTTAAAGGATTCAAATCATCGAAGCAACCGCAGGCTTATAAGTCCTTTTCAGTGAATACGGTGGAAGAAGGCAGATGATTATGATGATATTTATTTTGAAAAAGCTATTAAGGAAATGAAAATCGTTGCTTGATTATCTGTTTGAATTGTATCTTGATTATCTGCCCGTACAAGAATTGCGAATGTATCTTTAACTCAAAGTGAGTACTCTTCATGAATCCGGCTGTAAGGTACTGAGGTTTGTTTCCATGCATACTTTTTCGATTGAGATTACAATTTATTCACAAGTTTTTGCGGAATTATGGAGTTTTTATGTGTTAAAATTAAGCCCAGTGATGTGAAGTGAATGCTCTTCATATTCGTATCGTAAATCGTAGTTAAGACTAACTATCTTGAAGAATTTTTTGTAATAAATATTTCTTCATACTGGGATTTCAGACACTTTTAAGAATTATCTGCAAATTGAAAGCTCGGTTTACAACTCAAAAGTAGGTTCGTGATACTTTCGCGTGTTCGATCGGCGATGCGATCTCTGCCTGTTCCTTCGCGAGCGTTTATTCCCCTTAGGCCTGGTGTGAATCGATTAATGAGGCAAACATTGAATGGAAATGTAGTTAACTTGCCTTCCTCAGTCGCTCAGAATTTTCTCCACGGATGCAACCATTCACCTTTGAAGATTCATTGAGTTCGCTGAGGATCTTCTTAAAAATAAAGAGAATAAATTCCTTTTCCCGGTAAAAATGGAAATGCATGTTTATCGCCAGTACTCGGATTACCGTGTTCACTTAAAAGCGCGGAGATTTAGAAGTGTTTTAAGTGTTCTTCGTTTGCTCATGAAAACGCTAGGGTTACAAATGTCTAAATAGAGTGGGGTAAGTCGTTAAACGGGAAGAAAAATGAGAAATCTGAAGTCATTAGGTGAATCTCGTGAAATATATGAATGAAGAGAAAGGCGCTTTAGCTCCCTTGGAATAAACTACGATAAAGCGCTACCTCTTTCTCTTAAATTGGTTTATATTAAATAAACGCTGTGTGGCCACTAAGAAACTGTTGCGTGTACAAGTTCATGGGAGTCATTAATTTTCCGCCGTGACATCATCCGTGGAGTAAATACGATGCCCTCTCAGACATTAGGGTGGCCGCTGGTATGAAAAATACATTCAGATGCCTATGCGACCATGGTCTCTCCCCCTTGTGTATATTATGAGTCGTATGCCGTACGTCAAGGGATTTTTTTATTTTTTAAATAATTTTTTTATAACGGCGCAAATTTCAACGCGTTTCTCTGGTAAACTTCTGTACCACTGTACCTAGAATTTTTTCTTATTCAGAATTTTTAGTACATGCTTTAGACTATCGCCAAGTTTTTTTTGCTTTTTCCATTCCATTTCCAAGTATTTTCCATCTCGTTGGGATTAAAGCTGAGCTTAGCGTTATTTTGTTTGCTTACTTTGCTCCTTCTTTGTGTTTATAGCATCATGAAAAGCGTTAAGCCTTTTGTGTAAATGAATGTGTTAAGTCGATTTTTATGAAAGAATACCGAAGGATATATTTTTAATGCAAATCGGTTGTAATTACCTCTAGTGTTGGTCAATTTACTCTCGCATCAGCCGGTAAGACGTCGGTATGGAATCAGACTGTAATCTTCCCCTTTGTACGCCTGTATTAGCGTAAATTATTTATGACTCCAGTTTGTAATTTATTCTGAAAAAACCACGGTAGGTTATAAGTGAAGGATATCGTCGTTTTTTATTAATTTTATGTTAGCTCAGATTATTACATATTAACCATTTTCCTTTCATCATCAGTCATAATATCGGGTTAAGTCCAAAATATTGGGCACGTTTTGAATCCACTCTATGTATATTTGCCGTATTTTAGATTGGTATAACTGTCTCCCAACCATTCAGGAATGTTTAACGTTATAGCTTCAATTATAAAGAGAACATATTGACATGTACACAAGCTTTGGGGTAACGTGCTTCGTTTTCAAGGGAATAGCTAGGGTTGTTATCACTTTTAAAATTTATAAGTAATGTTTTTCATCTACAAGCATGCAAAGATATTGCAACATACCGACGTGGCTTGTGATGAATTAGGTTCATTTTTTAGCTATTTTCGTGAGAATAATATGGCGGGCCTCTCAGTATTCTGCGTTTTTTTGTATTGTTTTCCATTCATATCTTTGCTTTAATGCAAAATTTCTGCATATTTGGATTTCATTATAGTTTTCATTTCATACGTCGGAGTAACAGGTGTATCTTGAAGCTATTGGTATTGATAGTGTAGTAGTTCCTCAGTGTTATCTCAGCTTTGCTCTTTTTTTAGATAACATTAAGGACTTCGCTCGTAAATATTCGCTCAAGTGCTTGTTTCATGTGCTTTTGATTCATTATTTGATGTAGGAGAACTGTCTGTCTTTTAACTTGAACATTTTGAGTAAAGTTTACTGCTTAGATTATTTTCTTGTCGTCCCTTCTCTCTTTAATACCTCTTTCACGTCGTTGCTCGGGCTCAAATTTTCTACCTGAGCTTACAATTAGTGTACTCATGTGCTACATCATGATCAGATTTAGCAGCGCAATGTATTTGGGTCATAGTTTTATTCGTGTTATGTAGTGAGTGACTAAGTTTTCTTTCCGCATTGTTCGCTTCGCTTTAATGTTCCATTCATGTCGTCGGTCTGATTTTAATTTTTTTCCCATGTGCTTATTTTGAGATTCTGAGAGTTTTTCACTCCGCACGTCACTGGCTTTTATATATTTTATTCGTTCCTCTTGAGGATTCTGCGCCGTAACTCGAATCATTCCGCCGGGAGAACTCTTCCCTCCACGCCGCATGCTCCCCGTCATAACCGTGACTGAATATTGGGTTAATGGGTTCGCTCAGAGCGTTGAATGGCACGCGTGCGCGCTCCGGTTATTTAATAGTCTTCGTGATGACCTCGTGGAAAAGAGGGGAGCACGTTACCGTGCGGGGGATTACCCGATGCCAGTTTTTTACGATACCACCCGATGCCGATATTTTTCCTTGCAGGTATCCCATTATGATGGTGCGTAACAGCAGATTGCAGTTTTGTATTTTTACTCCAACGAATAAATTATTTGTACAGGTATATTTTATTAGAAATTTAGAGCGTCGATAAACTTAAGTGAGTGTATGAATTATAAATTTTTCCAGTTTTAAGCAACACCTCTTTCAGGCTGGTTTGTGTGCACATTTCCTCATTTTAGGCTTGCTTTGTCAAACGATAATGCCTCTCAATTATCTCACAAGTGTCATCTTTTCACCTTCTTCCGTCCGGTTTCTCATTTTCTGATTCAAATTTCAACTTGGGTTGTAACTATCATAATTCCAAGAGCAGTATAAATGATCCGTGAATAATAGAAGAATTTGAAAAGGAATTAATTGCCAGCGTCGGCATTAGCGAACGTCATATAGGAGATGTGAGTAGATTGGTTAGAGATTATCGTAAGGAAAATGGAGGAATGATGGACAGAATACCGACGTCGGCATTTGCCTACCCTAATTGAGATGCTCAATGGGACCACAGTGAACGGCCTACCCGGCTGTCGGAATGCAGCACTTAAATTGCCCTTCTCGTAGATGTCAAATTGCGATTCGTATCCCAGTATATACATTTGCCTCTGCCGCCAGGCCAGTATCTTCCCGTACCAGTATGTTATAATCCAGTGACTTAATTAGAACCCTGAAGAGGCGTTAAACTATAACAGGGTCCCCATTCGTTGTTGTTATTTTTTGTTATTTCTTGTATTATTTTGAGTGTGAGAATAAACGTCTTTTGAACTTGGATATCGGACTCGGGTCCTTGAGATGGGTAGTCACTACTTAAGCCACCTCACCATCCTGTCTTGGGAATATCGTTTTAAAAATGGGTTATACAAATGCTTGCACAAGATGTACTAAAGAATATACTTGTACAAAAAGCGGGACACCTCTTACAACTGACCAAAAAATTAATCTTAAGTTTCCTTGAATGACGAGCGATCTAAAAACAACGGTTTTCAGTGCGTTAATAAATTCTCGAGGTTTTTATAATATAAATTTCGATGTCCCTCAGTATCATTGATATTATGTTTCACGATATTCATCAGACGCAAGATAAGTGTTAGATATAAGATAATTAGCTGTGCTGGGAGGAAGACCTTGTGTGCGATGCCACTCCCTTGACAATTTGGGGGTGAATACATTCAAAGCCGATTTTCATTCCCTCTAGCACCCACACTAGCTCCATCTCAGACAGTATCGACAACGGGCGATATATATATCGGGCCAGAACCACACTGTAACTCCTTTCACTTCCAACCTTCGTTGAAAAATGTAGAGTGAGGAGAGTAGTGAGGTAGAGAGGGCTGGCTGCATGCGAGAATTTCGAGCGAGGCGAAAAAGGAAAAGTTGTTTCTGGCCCCGTTTTTAGGGGAGGAGTATGAAAAAGGGAGGGGAGTGCTCCTCGTATCGATCCTGACCAAACCCTGCCAAGGGTGTGGGCACGGTTTACTCTGTTTACGCCTCGGTGGGGTGAGGGGAGGAGGTATGGGGCGGAGGTTTTTTTGGGGTGAGGGGTTTTGAGGGAGGGAGGGGAAAGTCCTTTACCTTCTTTCTCCGTGAGAGGAGAGGCCACGGGTGTTTCCCAGGGGGGCCACCCTCACGGAATAATAAAAAGGGTTTATAAGTCACGAAGAGGACGAAAATGCATGAAAACAGCTAGCGACCACAGCGCCTCTCTCTCTTCGCCCGTCTCACAAGTTCCACAGGCCATTCCCTACCATTGTCTCCCGACTTCCAAATCCCCGTCTCCTTCTGTCTCCTGTCCCTCTGCTCCGCTTTCCTGGTCCCCCTACGTCTCGCCCATTTTTCTGTGGACGATTTCCAGAACGCAAATCTGTCATCTTTGATGGACAGGAACCGCAAAGGGCAAAGACTGGTCTGAGTAAGTGGATTTAAGATATCCAGCGTACCTCGAGAGCATTTTTCACCCAGAGTTCGTGCAAGAGAAAAGCATTCATGCATCAAATGATGTGCAACCCGTCACTTATTCGTGATTGATAATTATGTCAACTTCAAGAACAAAGAGAATGCTGTGAAAATAAGGCGTTGAAAGGTGTATTTAGGGAACATATGTAGATTTTTATAGATATTATCACTATCCTGCTTTTTAGGTAAATCGAGGAGGCGTGATACAAACCTTATTTTGTGTATTATTGTCATTTGGACGTAAAAACTGTATTATCTGTCCAGATTTTACAATAACATGGTAATGAAATAATATGCCTCATGTCTTTTTATCTTTGATTTAATAATATGCTTGAATTCGAGGTAAATAAAGGATATTTGAAGGCTGTAATTAATTTTTGTTTTTCAGTCAAATACAAGCATTCATGAATTCGCATTTTCAGAAGAATTCCATCTAACTTCTAATGGGTTAATTGGGGAGACGTTGGGAAACTTAATGGAGCGTATTAATTATAAATTTTCCCAGTTTTAAACGATACCTCTTTCGGGTTGTTTTTTGTGCACATTTTCTTATTTTAGGCTTGCTTTGTCATGCGGTGATGCCTCTCAATTATTTTCTTGGATGATTTTCACCGCAGAATGCATTCCTTAAAGGTCTTTTATTTGTCGCCCATGAGGGAAGAAGTCTCTTCGTTATGATTTTAATTCATCCCACGTATCCTAAAAAATTCACACAGGTAATGTCATAGTTCGTGTGAAACCTGATCTAGTTTCGTATGTCATTAAAATGTGACGAAATGATTGCATTGGTTTGCATTTCGTTATCTTCCCGGGCATTACGATGGGTCACCCGTTTTCACACTTGCTACTTCTTCGATGTATAAAAACTGTGCTGTTCTTGTAATCTTCGGTTTAGTTATATGAGCGGGATGGAATAACACAAATCTTGTGATCGTGTATAAATCAGATTGCTCATTGGAAACGGAGCTTTGGTTTGGTGAAAAGAAGGCAGTCTACCTGAAACTGGGAGTCCGGAAACGAGTACTGGATTCCCTATTTCCTCATAGGTTAAGCATGCAATTAGTGGACCCTTTTATAGACCCAGTAGCCCCTTCCGATTGTGATGATACCTATGACCTACTTTTGGATATAATAGGGTTTCATTTTTAGATTGTACTTTTTTGTTCTCCCTTTACTTTTTACCGTTTTTACCGTTTACGGAGATTGGGTGTCTCCCAATGGTAAACCTAACCTTGTTGATGGTAATCCTATTGTTGTTTATTTCTCTTTTGGTCACGAGCTTCCGTTGACTGATGTATTTCATGATTATTGAGGAAGATCTGTGCATACGATCCTCTTGTTCAGTTAGAGATTAATTGGTCCATTTTAAATTGGTTCGAAGATCTTTAGTGTATTATCAACTAAGCAATTAGTGGTGAACCGTTCCTGCCTCAATCAGATGATGCGTGGCAGGGTCCCTGGTTTACGTGGAGCGTAAGTGATTATACTTGCATCAGTTATTTAGGTTCTAGTTGACTAAGGGAAAACCAATCATGCTGATGATATTTGAATTATTATACCGCTGTTATCTATTTTTTGTCCATGATTTCCTGTAAACTATGTTGATTTTACCTTTATAGGGAGATGTGTGGCTATTATTCCCTTCTTTTTTAGAGGATATGTCTGTTTTACCAGAGGATCGTAACTCTTTACCTATTTTTTAAAACTCATTTTGGGTAGCTTTCTCCCAAAGTAGACGGATATGAGACTGTGGCAATCGTTTCCTCGAGCATATGATTTACGGGCATCAGTCCTTTCAGATTCACGTAGTTCAGCTATCGCCTAGTGAAAGTCATGGATTACTTATATCCAGATGAGTGCCAGCGTTAAATATTCACACTAGTCGCTGTAGTGCTAACGAGGGTAAGCATTGGCTAAAATCTCTGACATTCCCCACGAAAACTCAATTTGAGGAATGTATTGCTTTTCGTGTCTGCAGTGTGTCCCCTCCCCCCCCCCCCCCCCCCCCCCCCCCAAGTTGCACCTTTTGAGTTGAAAGTTGAGTCAACTTGTAGAGTCCTAATGGAAACCTTCGCTCAGAGGAGCACTTTATTATTTTTTTTGACTCCTTCCTCAATCTTCCGAACTTCGCCATCGCATAACATCCCAACGTGTCGGCCTTTTGATGTTCAGGATTCGAGCCGCGGGGTTACATGTCGTGTGCTCGCTTCGAATACTTCTCCTCGCCGTTCATTCCCCCTCTGCCTCGTGTTCGCAATTTCGTACTTTCCTGTTGTCCTTGGAGATTTGCCGAGGTATGCGCTCTCCTCCTCCGACTGCTGAGTCCCGCGAAAATGAGAACTTCGCCCCAGTTCGACCACCATTATGGAGTGACGTGCCAAAATGTCACTCTCCTCCTTCACCTTCGCTCGTGCTCACATACCAACACAGAATTTATCATCTTTACGCTCAGTTCATTATATACATTTCTTACGTATGTATGAATACATTTGTACTTGGTATTAATGTTATAGGATTGGATTTTTTGAGGAGATGACCTGAGGTGATGGCTGAGGTCATTTGCGCCATAGAGGACAGATCAGGGAGTGGAGAGGAAGAGTGTATAGCAATGACAGACGGAGTACTGTACTCGAAGTGCCCTCTTCAATGAAATCAGATCAGGATCAGCTTTCCTCTGAAAAACATCCTTCTCTGCAGGGATTTGAACCCTGGCCGCCCATGTGGCTAGCCAGTCTCTAGCCACCAAACATTATTGTAATCCCCCATTAATGTTATATTTTATTTACTTTTTATTGTTATTTGGCTTAATATTTCCATGGATTTTTTTCTTACTCTCTTGTTTCAGTGTCGCATTATTTATTTTTGATTTTAGACTTTTCCCCCATTCGACATCATAATTCTCCATTCCTCATCCCTATTTTTCCTTCTGCAGTAATACTGCTACTTTTTTAAGAACTCAGTATGCGTGTATTAATTATCTCTTGATATTTTTCCTCATTATCGCCTCGTTTCCGTATGAAGATTTTTTATTAGTTAGCCTCTGTCTCTTTTTTGCTCGGTGTGTAGATTCTAGTAAAGGTGTTTATTTTGCCATATATAACCCACTCTGATAGCCCGTTTCGTATACCTGCCTGCCTGGTCTTATATGAGTTCAATTAATGTGTGCATTTGCTTTATTCATTTACTTACGTTTATATCCGTGTAGTTATACATCCCATAGGGTGTGATTAGTTGATGCTTGGCGAACAATCGTCGAACAATCTCTTAGCTTACCCTTTTTCGATGGCTTGCCGGGTAGATATACTTACTCATCCGCTCGCTCCTATTATTTTTTCCCGCAATCCTCTCCTGCTTTCTTTCTTTCATCTGTCCCTTTCCGCCGCCTTTCATTCCCCTTCATCATTTCTCTTCGTCGTTTTTTCCCAACTCTCACCCATATTGTTTTTCCAAGCCTTGCCATCATCCCCTATCCCCGTCCGTCAGTCAGCCACTATTATTGTCCTCTTCCCGTATGTTCCAGTTTTTTCCGTTCCCTCTTTTTGCCCACATGCAGCCAACGAGGGTATTCTGGTTTTTCTCTCTGGTTCCTATTTTTGCCTTGATTCCCGTCGTCGTTGAACGGATCAGTCGGCCAGTCGGGAAATTTGACGGTGCGTGTAGGGGAAACATGGGATGCTTTTAAAAAATCAAGGCACACACCGAACGATCGTCATTGTAGGCATTTGTGAGTGCGGAATCTGAAGATTAGTCGGCTCTCCCATGCGTTTTCTGCTTGCCTTGTGCCCTCCTTTCTATTTTAACTGCCTGTATTCGATGTTCTGGCTCACTTGAAGTATTCCGTGCTCGGTTTGTCATTTTTGGTTTTCCCATCGACTTCTCGATCTCTTTTTTTTCCTTCTAAGATTAATATCTTTTCGTCAGTCTCCTCCGCAGTGTTGTCAACTCACTTCTTCATTCCTGTAGTCGTTCACGTATAACAGTTGGTGAAAGATTTCGCTTGTTATTCAATAGTTGCTTATTCTAAGAAGACTAATGTCTCTTCTTCAGTCTCCTCCGCAGGGTTGTCAACTGACTTCTTTATTCCTGTAACCGTTCACGCATAACGGTTGGAAGTAGATTACGCTTTGTATTTAATGTACACTAATTCTCCTGGTAAACATGTTATCATCGCCTCCACTTTTACGTTGGCCTGTGAAAGGGAAGCATTAATTATGGGCTTCAAAATAGTCAACATTTTTTTTTTAGATTGCACCAAAACAAGACAAAAATTAATCACTTCCTTTCTTCAAACCGATTTCCAAAAAACCTGACCCAATCTCTGAAACAACTCTCGAACAAACAACTGATTTAATTTTTGATACAATTCGTCCATACGTGTCCCGAAAAACCATCGAAGCTTAGATGATTTAAAAAACTCACCAGTAAAGCCGAAGCATTTATTCTCAATGATAAGAAATTAAAATCTTAAAATCTTCGTGTCAATATAAATGAATCTTGTGGTGAGTTGATCTATCAACTGCAAGTTCATAACCTGGAAAATGACAAAATATCCCGTATTCTGCCAATGCTTCGCTCCAAGCATCATATACATGCAAACGTATGTTCCAAGTATTTTCTCGTGAAGGAATTCCTTCTCAGTATAATATCTCTCGCTCTCTTTCCGTTTGTCTTTACATCCCAACAGGAATCGATCTAATTTCTCCTTATTTCTATATTTTTACCATGTATACGTATTTTCGTTGTTTTCTCCCTGAGAATAATCTTTTCATTCAATTACATTGATATACTTTCGTCCCGGGCCGAACTTAGTGGAAATTCTTGGTCCTATCGTGAGTACATAATTCTGTGAATATTGTTGCTAGTGATTAGTATTCATGCTACAAACGTTTTAGAGAACGGAGCGTTGTTCAAGAGCCATAAGTGGTGCTGTTCAAAATGAAGAGAATAAGGCTAGCTGTAAAAAGAATTATTGGGGAACAACAGCTGGCCAATTAGGGTAATAATTGCTAATTATTCTTTGTAATTTTTACCGCGGAGGTCCATCCGAAGATCTTTTTTCCATTATATTTTATTATTTTGCGTTATCCGTATTTGGTTATTCGTACAAACAATTTGACACAGCGGAATGCTGCATGAAATGTCATGATTTTAAATCTTACCCTTTTCCATTTTACATTTCCAATTTACACACCCTAGACCACTCAGCCTCGTTAGAGCAACATTTTTCAGGCGGTCTGACCTCAAAAAATTATAATTTATCATCTTTCTCGAGGTGTAAGTCAAAAGACAAACGTATAAACTCTAGGCCAAGGCGGGGTTCGCACCCTCGACTTCTGTCTTTCCAGGTCGGCGCTTTGTGATTCTTGGCTACCGCTTTTGTATTTTGCGTTTTGTTTCAAGTAAAAACCAATAATCTTAGAGGGAAAGTTTGTATTGACTCGAGAAACCCATTGTTGGCTTTTCTGTGCTACCGATCCATTTTCCCTTTTTTTACCGCCCACTGCCATGTCTTCCCTTCACCCCCCGTGCTTCACCCCCTAGGCGCCTTCATGTGTTGACACATAATGAGAAACATTTGTTTGCCTCGGTTCACGTGAGTAGTAACTCCGGGGAGGGACTCACGCATTCGCTCAAAATAAAGTCCTTTGTCAGCCCCACCCCAGCCGACGAGGCGCTGCGCTGGTCGGGATAATGAGCGAACCCCAGGAGCCTGGGGGCTACCTCGCCGCTGCATCATCATCCCTTGTCCTCCCGGTGAGTTACGACGGTGCGGCCACCCCTGGAAACCCTGAGGGCTCATCATTATGGCCGCCGCGAGGCTGCTCTAACGGATCAGGGTTCGGTTTGTGCTTAGAATAGTTGGTCCTTCACGGATCATTTGCTTGTGAGGACGATGTTGGTTACACAAGGATATTCTTGTGGGAATTATGTTTAACTCCACCAGCTTTTAAATTTGAGACAGCTATGATTGGTAACTTGTCGGGATGCGATCTTATTATTTCTTATTAGATTCTAATACAATGGCTTATGAGTCAAACTGTAGTTCTTTTTTTCTTGCATCTCCATTAATGAGGATTCCTATGATGGTTTTGGTGTTGTCCTACATGACTTGAAATCATTGTGGTGACAGTCTTTCATTGCTCCTAATGTTCATTATCGATTCATTCATACTCTCGAATCAGGTCATTGGATTTTAATCACGTCGCGTAAGTTTTATCAAATGTCTTATGTGTGTAATTGAAGACTTTTTATTCGCCCCTTACAATACCCCGACGCTATTGACGTGGTATCACAGTTTGTTCGTCTTATTCCTCCAGAAAAATATTCCCATATTTTCTTAACTTCTTTCATCGGCATGGACTTATTGATCCCGTCGGTCTGTGAATATTTTTTCACATTTAAATTAAAATTTCAGATTGTAAGTATATTTGAGTGATACATTGCTACATAATGCGTTGGATTGAGTTGTTTCTGTTTTTCGTAAGAAAAAGGTCAAAACATTTTAAACGAATTTCACAAATACGAATCGAAATCAAGCGTCGCGTAGCGTTCCGGTCGATGTGTCGAACAGAAATCTTATAATATGGACAAACAAACGAAACTGTTTCAGGCGTTACTTTGTGGGAGTTTTTAATATTCATAATGAAAAAAGATAAAACTTGGTTAATTCCACATTAATTTACTAAAACCGACCCAGGTTTCAGCAACTGAGTGCCATTTTCAAGGTGCTTGGAACTTGGACCTTGAAAGTGGCACCTTGGTTCAAGGACCTTAAAAATGGCACTCAGTTGCTGAAACCTCAGTCGGTTTTAGTAAATTAGTGTGGAATTAACCAAGTTTTATCTTTTCATTATGAACATATAATATGTGTTTTTCTTTTTAAACATGACTGTTGATGGTGCTTGAATAAGTGGCTTAGTGTGTTTCGTTTGAGGAATGTTGAGTGATTTATTTAGTAGGTTGATAGCGAAACCGATTTTTTACGTGATGTCCTGTACGACTATATTTGGAGGCCCTAAAGGGTGATTACCCTCATAAAATTATCGTATTCTCTTCGCCTCTCACCTGTTCTGCATTACTTCAATTTACATGTCTTCTTCATTCCCTCCCCTCTGGAGTCCCCATGGTAGTTTGACTTTACGTACTCGTTTGTTGCTTATACTGGGAGTAATTTCAATGGATGGGATATCGTCTGTGAATCAATGCATACTGAGTATATAAGCTAAAATCATGCGCTTGTCCAAATACCCATCGGCTTATTTTATTTTAATTCCCGTTTCCTCGGTCTTTCAATCCACTCTTCTTAGCCCGTGTCGTTTCTGCTGAAAGTATTGTTTCCAGGATACGTTCTCGTTGCTCCTACATTCAATTCACTCCCTTGATAGTTTCTCTGTTTGTATTCAGTTCACAGTTTTCATGCGTGTTTCCTAAATCTTATAAAATTACTAAACGGTGGATAAACTAAACTGTCACCAATTGCCTCGTTGAGTTGGCATTCTTACCATAATGAGGGTCAGCTTGTCTCTTTTTGGTGCGGTTGCTCGTTTATATGTCCGCATCTCATTTTAGTCTTACTGTAGAGAATTTGTTCCCAAAAATAGCGTTCCTAAGACATCCATAGCAATTATGCCTCGATTTTGTGTTTGCGTGCCGCAAATCAAACATTTAAATGGAAAGCCTGCGTGGAGTTTCAGCACGCTGTCTGTTCCCTCTTGAGGAATAAATTATATGTGCTGCGAAATGATATCGGCGTCTCCAGCAGTAGCTCTGGTGGTTATGCTCCCCAATTAGAGTTGTTTTCTTTCGAAGTTGCCCATTTTCTTCTGCATTTTCTCTAGGCCCTTCTGTCACTTTACCGTTTTTTCGTGGTGTGTACTAGGAACCAGGAATTCGTTTTCTTCTTTTTTGTCATTGTAAATGCCATTTCATGCTTCAATATTTGAATCGTCTATTCCAACACCAAAAACGTTTTTTTTTAGTTAAATGGTTGTACATTTCCTCTTTTGATGATTCCTTGACACTAATTTATTTCTCAGTACTCTCTAATCACATTACCCTCACGTAAGCAAAAAAACTTGGAAAGGAGATTGGATTATATGCAAAAATAAAATACTGGAAAGTTATTTTATTTCATCAACTCTTTTGTTAAGAGTGGACATTATCAACTAAGGGTATAAGCATTAAAACTTAGATGATGAATATACGTTGCCGGAAATTTATGTCCCTCTTTCAGGTACATTTTTATTTTCCTCACTGTGAGGTAGGCGAAACAATAATCTTGGCGCGAATATAATCATTTCAGGTGAAGATTTTTTTGCTGCATGTGCATGCATATTTTTTAAAATTACATTGTATTAGTTAAGCTTTTACTTCATGTTCTTCGAAGAAGTTAATAATTTTCATCAAGCGTTTAATTCGGTCATGGAGACTATATTGGCGATCTGGTCCTTCTCGTATTGGAAAGCGAATCGATAGGGTGGCGTAGCTTTTATCGTACTCACAAAAATACATGATTTATTCGGAAGAAGTTTGAGCTGACATTTTGAATACGATTTTTATGTGCCGTTCTACTTAGCTGGCCTATGGTCAACGGCTCACAGACGTTTAGACCACTTTCTGGGGTCCTCTCCCTTCGTTTTTATGCTTGCTCCTCATAATCTCTCTGCCCCGGGGCGATTTTTCCTGCAAGTTTGTTTCCACTAAAACCAGAGAACCATAACTGTGGCAGCATGCCTTTTGGGTGCCCGCCACAATTATTCTTGGAAGATAGGCCATAAAAGGGTCTTCCCTCAGTCTTCCGACAGTCTTCCCTCAGAAATTCATTTCAAGTGAAATGATATACGAGATCTATCCCTTGTTGAACAGGGGAAACGATAGCGAATCTTTGAAAAATCGAAATGCTTCTGTCTAAAATCCGTCGATACTTACATTCTTTTGTGGAATTTGGAGGACTCGTCCCCAAAAAAGAAACTCGCAGTTTTTTCTATAAATGTTCGGCGTTTTAAACTTTCACTTTCCATTGTTGGTGTTGCTCTTTGCCGATGCGAAAGGCTCGTGAATATTAGGTGATAATTTTAATTTCCTTCGAAAAGTAAAACTATAGTTGATTATGGAAATGGGGTGTGTCTTCAGAGCATGTGATTATGCTGCTGTAATGTTTTAGTCAGGACTCGATGCTGTGGCTGGATCCGCGGAGTTGTTACTCCGAAAAAAACCTCGTTTACTGTTTCTTTATCCGTCTGTGTGCAATTCTTCCGCCCCCGTCGTTTTTGTGCTCCGTGTGTGGATCTAGTCCATAGTGGTTTTGCTCTGGAGCAGTGTCTCGCTCGTGTTTTTTTTCTCGTTCTACTGATCTGTCAACTGTCTATCTTCTCAATTTTAAATAGCCCATATTTACTTCTCGTCGGTATTGGCGCATGTCTACTCATCAAGATACCGTCTGATAGATCGATTTAATAAATCTCTCATCTTCACAATTAGCAAACTTGATCACGTATGGCGAACGGAAGCCGTCCTCTGCGTGAAATGGTTTTTAATGCGTGTTGTAATCGCGTTTTCACGTCCTAAACTATATTTAAAAGTCAGGTCTCCATATTTATAACATGCCACAAGGCCATAATCCTCTAAATAATGACACGCCGAATAATGCTCAGGTTGATGCGTAAGTTAATCAGCGCGTATTTTTTTGGAAAATATTTGGGTTTATGGCTCGCATTCGTGCTCGAGCGTGCTCAAGTGTAGTCAAAACCATGTGGGGCGGAAGTCTTATATATCATTCTTCCAATATCCATTTTCTCAGCTTCATCTGGGGGAGTTTCATAACGCTCATGAACCCCTCAAGCAGTCTGGCGAGCTGTGGCTTCCCTTTTGAAGATCACCGCCCGGGCTGAATTTTTCAGCGTCCGTCCCGAGATCTTATGCCGGAATGAAATGGATGAATGAGATTATACAAGAGAGGAGTCCATCGGAAACGTTTCGAGAGTTAAGAGAATCGTTTTAAGGTGAATGGAAAAAGGGGACTGGTCTTTTAAGAGGGGGGTTGTTTGTGGGCGGGGGTCCTTTTGAGGTGGGCATCCACATCAAAGATTTTCTGAAACGAAATCTTTCTCTCTTTCACCCTTTTTCATCGTCTGGTTTTTCAGTCCATCCCCAGGGTAGCCAATCTTTCTTGAAATTCATAGAAAAAAAGGGAATTTTTGATTTCCCGTATTTTGGGAACTCCATCTCGATCTTTCCCGCTTTTTAGTGTGATATAGACTGTTTTCGAGTCAATTACTCAGTCACGAGCTTGGTCACGTACACGGGGGCGTCCTATTGACATACTTATCTCTTCAATTCATTATATTCCCACTTTTCCCAATATTTTATCAATACAACTTTAAACCTATTAATTTCTTTTGATTTATTCTCGTGTTTTCTTCTATCAAGGAAGCTTAACTGCCTGTCAGATAAATTTCTTCGCGGAGATTTTCCTACAGCAGCCACCCTATATGCTATGACGACAATCATGATACCAAGTGAAGAGGAGTATCGACGTTGCTTTTAATTTTTTGAAGTAGAGATTTCCGCTAGTATTTTATCTCTGTGCCATAATCATGTATATTGGAGTTGAACACCATGCTTAGGACATGACAGTGAGGACTTAACGTAATTGAAAAAATAATATTTAAATGTCGGTCTACTTCCCTGTAGTGTTGCTAACATAATAATATGATTAAACATGATTTTTCTTACTTCTCAAGCTTGGAATACGGTAACCCAGTCGCCAAAACTATCGTAATCCAGTCGCCAGAAGAAGTTGTAGGGGTGGGTATTCTTATAATGGTTTTCAAAAGTTTCAGAAACGAAACATTGATTGATGTTGACAATTGTTTTATATTTCGAATATAATTCAGTAGAGCTATCGAAAATTTGATTTTCTTCTTGTTTTGAAATAAAAAGCATCGAAACACGTCCTAAATAAAGTGAAGTGTTAGCAAAAATACGTATGGAAAAGTCTTAAATTTTGTGGGGTTTTTATTAAAGTATTCTACCGTTTAAGGTAGGTTTTGTTGGGATATCATGGTTCTTTTTTAGATGATACATAAAAGAAAGTATCGTCAATTTTCAATTGATGTTTCCCGGACTTATCGATTGCTTTTTTATTTCAGTTATATCAATTTACTCATATCTCGATAAATGGCCACCTTTATTCCGTCCGTCCCTATCTGTTCTCGATCCCTAAGGAAGGCTGGTTGGGGTGATCTCGCAGGGTTGGACATCCACGCCAGGGTGTTTCAGAATCGAAATTCTTCTCTCTCTCTCTTACCCTTTTTATCGAAGAGGTTTCCTCCCTTCCCGTCCGCACGCGCAAGGCTGCCTCGCCCCTCAATATACACCCCCTTCCCTATGGTCGTCATGGCAACCGCCTCTTCTCATCCTTCACTCTTCGTCCCCTTACCCCTCCTCGTCCCCCCCCCCCCAACTTCTCTTTCCTTGGTCCTCGCTGTTTCGGGGGTGGTAGAGTGGGCCGTGGAGGGTGGTCTCCCAATCCGAGCTCCTCTTTGGTGGTGGGCGGGGGGGGGGGGTGGTTTCGGGACCTCAAATTCGCCTCGAGGCGGGGGTTGAGATTTCCCCCGTGTGACGTGCGCCTGCGTGGCGATGGGGTCCGTGATTTTGATGCCCTGGAGTTTTCTCTCCCGGGTGCACGTCCCACAGTGGTCGACTGAGCCACTCCGAAGTGATCACAGAAACGTGTCGGTGATACATATGCAAGTTCCTGCTGTTGCGGGGAGCACTCAAACTCGTGACATATCAAGCATGATGGGAGACTTGTGAAATTAACTATCATCCTTGTTTTGGTTTGGTTCTTTGTAATCATTAATATTATCAACGTAACCTACTGATTGAAGTAGATTTAAATAGGAAGTATCTCTATATTTAAATAGCTAAATCTAGAAAGAAATCCTCTAAATTATAACAATCGCATGTTCCGTAACTCCCAACGGATTAAATATACTCCCGCCAATTTTCTAGACTTTATCTCTGGCAATGCCTTCTCGAATTTGCTGTCCAGTATGTTCGGGGCGAGGTAATCCCAATCAGTTTCTCTCTCATAATCTATACCTGAGTTCACAATAAAATGCCTAACGATTATTTATAGCTCTCCACGTATTATTGATATCTTCCTGTTCGGTTAATGCCTTCCTTGTTTTTCCATTAGGCTTTGGTATCGGTTACCTTTTCTCACCACCTGATAACATTTTCACTCTAGCATATTGCGGTCCTACTAACCCTTATTTCTGCAGCTAGCTCTTAATAGCAATGAAAACATCACTCTGCAATTCCGCCCAGATTTATTAAAAAACCTCTGGTATCGTATTACCTGAATCTTTGGTGTTACGTTTTCAGGTGAAGCCTGTTATGAACCCTGAAGGTGCAGCTATTACAAAACCGTTTCGCTTTTTGATAAATCTGCATAGAATCGCAAAGTGATAGTTCTATTGTTAAATAAATTCACAATTTCATAAACATATCCTGAGACTTTGCCTTAGCTCTCATTAGTTTCATGGAAACCTTCTTCTATAAGAGGATGGCAGAAGCTTCTGATTTTTAGGAATACTTACTCTCGTTAAAACTTAATGAGGATAGAATTTTTAATGGTAAATGTAGATCGGTGGAGATTTTAGGGAGAATTAGAAATATTCCCAAATTCGCCTCTACATATTCCTTTAACGAAGAACGAGACGATTCGTTGTAATTTCATTTAAGAATGATTTGGTTATCTTCTTCCCACCTTTTTAATGTAATACCCAGCCCCAATTACGAGGGGTGGCAAAGGTGACAGCTTTACCGCCATTACTGCTAACAAATGAAGTTATTTAAACGTGAATATTGGCTAATTAACTTCTGTTAATTGAGACATACTAGCTAAAGAATTCCAAGTTAATATTCTTTAACTAGTAGGAAAAATATTGGTTTCAAAGTGTGGTTAAAAATGAAATAGGCTAATGGATCAGCAGTTAATACATTATTCATCCCTAATGATCATCCTCTCCTTATTTTATCTGTGAACCTGTTTGATGTGCGTCATGTTTTAGCGAGCGGTTACGTTAACTTCGGCTAAATTGCTTTAAAGGTTAAAATTAATTTAGAGAGCGTGAAGGGTGAATTTGCATCGTGGAATCGGAGGCGCTAGTCTTAAAAACGGAATGATGAAGTAATATGGGTTAGTCGGTATTACGTGACGTAAGACTTCCCCATTGGAATTCATGGCGATAATGCGCTAAATATGGTGATGCATGACAATGTTGCCGGTAAAATTTTGATAAGATTCTACTGATTTTTTTTCGTCGGGATCCCAATACAAGTCTGGAGGTGATTAACTCTGTCAATTCTTCCCTGCCGCACTCACGCTATTTAGTCTAAACCCTAGTAGGCCTCCGGATATAAATGCATTCGTTTGCTCGGTTTATACCGTCGGAACGAGAAAGGGTAAGCGGTGAGTGTTGGTTGGAGTTGAAGGATGGCCGGGGGGTGAGGAGAAAGTGGCAGGGGTAGGCTTGGTGGTGGCAGGGGAACATCACCACTTCATCCCCTACCTCTCCCACGTTCGAGATCCCAACCCTTCCTCACCCCCGCGGCTGACTCTTCCCATTTAAAGCTCACCCCTCAGCTTCGCCTCCGGAATCCCAAAGCACCCCCACGGCGATTCCGCCCACACCCCTCTCCTGCCCACGTCCTCATCCCTTTTCTCCCCCCTACCTGCAATATTCTTCGAGATCTTTTCACGAGTCACTGCGATCTCTTTCTTCCCTCACTCCCTACCCTACTTCCTCTTTTCCTTCTCCTGCCTCCTGCGATACTTCTCTCCGTGTGCCCCAAAGAATCCCACCCAGTATCCCTTGGTGCTCTACCGTTTCCCTTGCTTTCTTAAAAAATCATTCATTCGAGGATTTTACTCCGCAGCACCATGGCGATGCCTCTGCGCACCGTTTTTTATGATGTTAGGTTTTTCCCCATGAGATGACGCAGGCCTTCCTTTCATCCTAAAGTTGAGTTTAGATTTCGCAAACTAAATCTTGACTGCCGCTGACTGTATCTGACTTGACTGATCTATGAGGTATGTAAACATAAGCAATTAAATTTTTTTCTATAACTAACGGGTTGAACTAGGTTTTAATGGAATAGTAATAGTAAGTAAAAGTAATTAAGTAAAAATCCTTAATATTTTTGGTAGAGCTCAATCATATTGGTAAATGCACGGAAAAATTTTTAACGTTTATTATGGAACCAGATTTCATCTTCTCTTAAAAATTTTCGCTGACAAGAGGTGACGTACATTCGAGGACTGAGATGTGTAAGACGGGATCATGAATAAAGTGATAAAGGATTTGGTGTTTTCCCAGCGAGTAATGTGTGAAATTCTCTCGGTTTTCACGCTAGGTTAAATAAATCAAATTTTCTCCCCTTTTTCGAGCGGTGTACCCGGCGGACTTTTTGTCAAAACGTCAAGTTTTATTTTGTTGATTGATATTTCTAGCTTATGAATTGTGAAAATAAATTTAAGGATTCTTTGGCGTCGAAGTAGTAAGTTTTAGTTTAATAAAGTGCTGGTAATGTTGTAGTGTCCGTTGTATATACAATAAGTGTAACATCCGTTGCATGTAAAATCCGTTTTCACATACTCTGTATTGGATCTAAAGTTATAATTTTGACGTTTGCTGTGACGAAGTGAGTTGTGGATAAAAAAGTAATGTTAATAATTAATTAATACTTAGGGAGGACAGAGTTTTTCTACATCCTTAGGCAACATCAATTTTGAGTTCACAATTTCGTAACATTCTTTACTAAGCAATAGTATTCATAGTAGGTCCAGGTCTCGTCTGCCTATGTTAGTAAATGTCGATGATACTATTTGTGTAAGACAAATTATCTAAACGTAAAAAATGTTAAACCTGTTGTATGAGCTTTGGCTGAGATTTTTATCTTTTACATGAACCCTTGACTTGTAGTTTGGTTACGCTTATTTTTTTAATGCACATGATAAATTCGATCTTATATATACATATATACATATTTTCACAATATATTAATCGAAAATTGAATCTGGAGAATGTTTACCTTTTGGTTTGTGTTATTTATTCGCAGGAAAAATTTACACGAATTTACTACATTTTTAATTAAAAAGAAAAGTATAGACTAAATTCAGTCATTTGTCACTCAGAGGATCGCTCTTCTTCCAATGATTCCCCATTTCATCACGCTGTGGTATAAACATAGCTTCTCAATGTGTTGCTCTCTGTGTCTCTCCGTAGGCTTTTCGCAGTCCTCCCTTGTCGCTAACTGATTACTGGTTGAAATATAACGCTAATTGTTCCACCGTTGATTATACGGTCTCGAATTTCGCTTCAAGTCTCACTACAGTCGCAGTTTATCCCTGGGATTGTATTTATAAACCATCGACTGCTTCTCGGAGGCTGCAAAACCCGCAAGGCAGCTCCCCTTTCATTCTTCCCCCCTTAATGTCTGAACATCGTCGTGGAAGGGCTTAGTGCGAGATGAGCTTCGCCATCATGTATCAAGCGAAACTAAGACATGGTGCTGGATTACATCCTTTGTGTCTGCGCCGTTCTCTCATTTTCAGTCCATCTCATGGCTGTGTGAACAAAAACTTATCGTGGTAGAGTTTTGTAATTGCTGTGTGAATTCATTTTGTACTGTCATTTTTAAATTCCCATTAAACTTGACTCAGGTCAGACGTCACTTCGTGGAAGTATTTTATATTCGAATCCATATTCAAAATAAGTATTTTATTTTTTCACAGTCAATTATCATAATTGTACAAAGCGTTTCGCAGCTTGCTGCGTCTTTAGGTACAGTTACTTCAAAATAAATTGTGCCTGAAAGATGCAGCAAGCTGCGGAGCGCGTTGTAGGATTACAATATATAACTGTGGAAAAGTACAACACTTATTTTCAATATGGATTCAAATATATCCAGTATTTACATCAAATATATTAATACGAAAGTTTGTTGCTCTTCTCCTCGATAACTGCTGAAATGACGGAGCTGAAACCAGGGTACACACCAAGGAGGGCCATGGGACTATTAGCTTTTCAAAAATTGTAACCCATGCGGTATTTCCCCCATCAGCTCACAAAACACTAGTATTATTTCAACAAACTTTTTGATGTCTTGTGGCATACTCAAATTCCCGTTTTTTTAATCCGACTTCAGTGTTATTATTTCAAACTAAACCTTTCATCAAAAGTAGTTGTAAGATTGTTTTCTCAATAGAATCCAATTCTAATGATTGCTAACTGCGCCACTTGCGTCTAACTTAAGTTCTAAGATGGCGTACACCTCTTTAGGGTACGGTATCCAGTGCATATACGGCAACAGTACTGCCATGTGTAGTGTTTAGCTTGAGAAATCGTTATTTTTATCATATACTCTTTGAACAGAAAATTGAAAGGATGTCATTTTTATGGTATATATTATGATCAATGTTTTTCCTTCCCCAGTTGAATCATAACGGGAGCCTTCTGCTAGAAATTAGAAAATCAAAAGGACACTGTCTCTTCAGGAAGGTTCAGGAGTTCGTACCTTTACAATTTTATATTTCTACTTATGGTATGTTTATATTTACGCTTTCGTATATGCATGTTGTAAATATAAAGGCAAGTAACTTGTGTACTGTTGAAAAGAGCGAGAAAACCTAACAAGAATTGTGCTAATATTTACTGCAAAGGGGCGATATTTTTTCTGCAATTAATCTTGAAAAATTGGAAAAAAAGATGAGCCGGTAATCGAGCGGTTAGAGGGCAGTTAATGTGTCATCTGCTGTGGCATTGCCAACCCTGAAGTGTTTACGGGGCGAAGAGTTAACCTGTGACTCTACGACTACTTCCTCATTCCAGCGTTGGCACACACTATCTGCCACTGACGCATTCGCTCTCCAGGTGTTCCTGATAGTTTTTTCCCTATTTTAAAACCTCTTTCGCTGAAAAACTATCACTTAATCACAGAAGCTTTTAAGGAATATTAGTCATAGATTTTCGCGCTCTCTCCAAGTTATGTTTCTTGTTTTTTACTGAACATTTTGTGAACGCGTCTTATGTTATTGCGCTCGTATACGTATTACACGTAGTTAAATGCACATAATCTCTAACCCCGGTTTAAATTCTTTGGTGAGATATGCGTCGGTGTATTGATTCAGATGCCCCAAATTCGAGTCCGCCGGAAATCAGGGTGTTTCTTTTCCTATCAGGTGAAATGTGAGTGTAGACCGAACTCCTAATTGCGATGGAGATAGGAGGTATTATTAATTCATAAGTTCCATTTGTGACACAGCCCTCTCTATCTTCACACCTCGGAGAGAGAATTATTTATGACGGACACCCATCGCAGAGATGTAAAGAAAAACTTAATTTAGCCCGATATGGTGAGTGGAGTTTTATGTATACGAATTGAGGACTCTGGGGAGGAGGTGTTGAGAGAAAATTGGACGATTTTAAAGAAGTGGATGGGGATGGGGGAGGACAATAAGGCGGGGAGTAAGAAAGAGAAGCAAGGTTGAAGAACGAAGTTGCCGCTGGAGGGAATTTGAATAAGGTAGAGGAAGTGGATGGAGGGGAAGCATTAAGACGCTACGGAATGTTTGGAGGCCACGTTGGAAGAGGGAACGTTAAGGAAACTGGGAAGAGGGGAGGGTGAAGATGAAGCAATTTAGATCCCACGAGGAAGGTCGAAAGTGTGCCGAGACGTAAGATAAAATGACTGCATGAAATCGTTTGCAAGACACAAAATTAATGAATATTTTCATTTCCCATCATAAACCTATTTTTGATAGTAAATGAAGTAATGTTCCCGAGTGAAAATAAATGATGGACTGTGTCCTTATTTCACGCTAGCATCCATTCCGGAAATATCTATGGCCAAGTCACATATGCTTACGAATGAACCAAAACGATGAACGCTACCTTAATGAAATCACGTGATTAATTGGTTGGAAGACTCAACAATTGGCAGTATTTTTCACGGTTTCCCTTATTATTCCCTAGTGACGCTTGAGTGAAGAATGCGCAATTTCTAAAAAAAATATATTAATCGGGTAAAGTGAATAGCTTAAACCTTCTAAATCCGATTTTATTGTCCAACTTGTGCAGTCATTTCACATGTTATCCCACTCGTGGGAGAATCAGAAACTTGAAGCTACGAGTGAGAGCTGTTTTCGTTGCCAAGATGTGAAATTTGATGTCACAAAGGCATGTAGACGTAAAGAAACCTAATCATAGAAAAAAACAAAACTCTTCTGTGTGTTACCTCTAGGTTACACCGTGTGATAGAGAGTTAAGCATGTATCTCTTACTGTTTTTTTTCGGAATTTCTTGTTAATGTATCTATTTGTAGACAGCAAATGGCACAAGCATCTTACTTAATGGACATGGTATTCTAAACTTATAAAGCTTTATGTTTCAAAATATCCTACCATTAATAATGCGAAAAACTTCCCCCACCAGATAAATGTCATGGTTCATGGATATTTCGTTAATGCAGGTTTCGCTGTTATTCTTGGTCCACCCTCGAGCTACAATAGGCTGCATGTAAGATTACTTCTCACGGATGTAAGCAAATAATAACCCCTTTCGCTATCTTCACCCAAGCATGATGCCTCTCGCTATGTACTTTTTTGAGCGTTACGGCGCCCCCGATGGCCTCGTTTCGCCGTCCCCAAATGGTGATCAAACCGTTTTCATCCTCTCCCGAGACCCGCCCCCGAGTGTGCCGCGCGCCCACCCTGTCACGGCCTCACCCCTCGGTTGGGAAAGTTCGCCGGGCCCTTTCCCTTCGACTATGGCGGCGGCGGGGGCGTTGCAGGTTCGTTGCCCGGGTTACGACCCCTGGGTGCTGCCCCCCTCCTCTCCTTAACCCACCCATCGCCACCCTCTCGACTCGGCGCTTCTCCGCCTCCGACTCCCATCTGCCCTCTTCCGCGGGAAGTGGGGCGATATTCTCCGCGGCTCCGGCACGGGTGGGGGATCGGGCCGGGATTAAAACCTTCCCTTATTCCCCAACCTCCATCTCTCCTCTTCCATCCCATCCCTCTTAATACGCGCTCCGCATTAAAGGATTGCCACGGCCCCCTCTCGCGACCCCATCCTGCGTCTTCAACGTACTACCCGTCACCGGATCCTCTTCTAACTCCTGCCTCACTCTCTCTTCTCTCTCGTGGGGCTGTGTTCCCTGAAGGGATGGACCCGTGAGAACACCTTCTTTGCTCTCTTGTGATCCTCCGTGCTTTGGTGATGTGGTGTTTGATGTTCCCCATCCGTCAGACGACGTGTCTTTTCGTTAAATTTTCACCTTCAGAAGGCCTTTCCTGCTGATAAATAATGATATATAGAGTTGGCTATTTTCCTCTTAAATAATAATATTGTGTCACATATAGTTTTGATATTATGCGTCATTTTTCTAATTTTGTCAACTTCAAGTGACGCATAAAATCGAAACTAATTCCAATTGTATGTTATTATCGAATTGAAAAAAACTTCTTTTTATTCATCGTTATGCAGTAGTTTTGTTGTAGCTACCTCCAAAATATCATTTGTTCACGTTTGATTCCTACTTGTCGCGTTTAAAAAATAATATATCCTGTTTGGATATCCATGAGAGTAAGTTCCCATTAGCTCTTCAATTACCCGGTGAATTTTGTTCGTAACAATCTTCTTAAATAATAGTTATTGAAAATAATAAAAATTTCCTCACAAGCCTCATTGACATGGCATTGTATCTTATACCTAAGTGGAACCAAAATCAAATATAAGTCAACGAAAATTGAAATGACACTCATTTATTTAAATTGACTACTTTTAACTGGTGAATGGTTTCGTGTTTGCATTTTGTAATCCTTTCACCGCTTAAGTGTTTTAATCATTAGCACCATCGACGAGTAAAAAGTCATCGGTTGAGAAAATTCACCTACGGATCATCAGCTTTTTGTACCATGCAGTAGTTGTTGTAGTAAGTTGTAAAATTTTTACTCGATTCCTCACGACTATTAAGCGTACTTCGGCTCGCGTTGCAGTGAGAGGTTTTGAGGCAATGTTTCCATAGAGAAGTACACCTCCTTTAGCGAGGCCTTGTCTTCGATTTACTTTAGACACGAGTTCTGATATAGAACGAATTTCGTCAGTAGAAGGTACACGAGCTTCCCCTGCCATATGACGCTATAATGGCCTGTATGTTTTCTTGGTTTTTAGAAATTAACCGCTAATGCTATAGTTCCAGATCCATTTTGATCCGTACCGAATAGACTGAGAAAATGGCTCATATGATTTTTTTTGGAATCAAAAACCCAAAAGCAACGCGAGGTATCGTTTCCTTGTTATCTTCAACACTTGAGCCTTCCTCTTCAAAATTTTCCTCATCATTTCAATTCGTGAATTACGAATGCGTTGCCAATTTTCTCGTTTACACTAACCTCTGAAGGCTCTCATCTCTTAAGCATCTCCCACTGTTGGAGGTAACTGCCCTGTAATGCATAACCCTGAGATTTCGAGTTCCTATCGGAATGATAATAAGTTTTATTTTGGGAGAGATATTTTCCTTGATGTCTAACATTTCTTCAGGCACCTGCTTTTTGCAGGTTGGCGAGTCTTTCATTTGAAACCATGGGCAATCCTCTGCTCTCTCTATCGAAGCAGCGAGAACATATGAGATCTGAGGAAACGAATGTCAAAGGGAGAAAATTCAAAAACTGATCGCTTCGTTCTCTTTCAGTGTATACAAGTGCACCCATTCGTCCCACGCACTCGTTGAGCTTTAAGAGGCTGTGTCAAACGGACCGGGTTTCCGTTCAGCGTTTCGCCCGGTCCTACTTGCTTTACAAGGTTTACGGCGCCCTTTCATGCGATACGACTCTAAAGGAAGTCGCCCTCGCAACATTTTGCGGAGATGCTAAATGAAAATGGATTCTCAGGACCCAAAATCAAGCCAAGGTCCTTCGATTTATTTACGTTGGAATGTTATTGCGTTGCGGTGATCACATGATTTATAGTTTACGATGAAGGAGAAATAGTACAATTTGTCAAGTTAAATTCGCACGATATCATGGGCGAAATGAAACTTAAAGGAGTCCGATTTTTTCTTAATAATTTTCCAAACTACCTGCATTTTGCAAAACCTGAATTTAAAATCTTTTGCATCACATTTCCCATCGCTCTAGCCCTGTTGGTTGCTCGCCGCCATGGATACACAATGTTCTTGGGTTCTCACTTCAACCCTCGGGTTGAAAGGCAAAATGTTCACCTTAGTTCATTAACTATAGAGGCCAGCGTGAATTTTACCTCAACATTGTGTCACCACCACGGACTTATCGGTGTTGAAGGGGGCGCTTACGGTCGCGTGGTTTCGTCAACTGTGTGCGTTACCCGTCGAATTTCGAATCGTCCCGTCGAATACCGTCCAAGTTAAGTCAGCACTAACTCACTCGTTCATGTTTGACACAGTGACTCTCCATAGATCGTACCAAAAATACAGCTGACCTTAGGTCAACCGTATATTCTTGTTAGTAAATTGGTAAAAATCGTTATCGTCAAACATCCTGGACCCTATTCTGTTGTTACATGGTATTTAGCGTCATTCTTACGTATGTGATCGACTTAACGTATATATTACGAGTTAACTTCCAAATTCAACCGAAGATAAACGACGGTTGGCGACGCACTTTCACGTTGTCGGTCTATCTTATCCCGAAGTTAGTAACGGGTACCATTTACAGGTAACGCTTTAGTCTGACGACTATCGTAAACTATTCTTATCTATACTTATTGTCAGTGTAGCGATGCTTGCGCCGTGCGAGGAAGCTTGAACAATCACTCTCAATTTTGGACCTCTAAACCCCTGGCTAAGGTCGCTTATAGATCATATTGTTCACATCTTTACGGAAGGAAAAAGTCTGCCGTTTCTTTCTCCTCTTGCAGGTTACCGCGTGATTCGCGTGCGATTTCGACTCGCGTCCGTACGAGAGTTCCACGAAGCCTCGATTCCGTCTGATACTCCCCAAGAGTAAATTTGACGTGGAAAAGAAGAGCTTCAGCAGAGCATCACTAATTTTACCCTCTCGTCTTTGAGCCTGAAAAGCTGCTTCTGGGGTAACTTTCCGATTGGATTAAGCGCATTTAAAGACCGCCCTCGTCCTAGTCTGCAGAGTTTTTCGGAGAAGGAAGGTGGGGCGAAGTTGCGTGCGGAGGGAATTTTCGTAATCAACGTTGAGTTTTCCGGCGAGGTAGCCGAGGAGGTCCTTTCCGAGGATTAGGGGGTAGGAGCGAGCTGAAGGTATGGAGTATGTGAATGTGTATATGGAGTAAGTGAAGTCTGTTTGAAAGCAGGATGTCCACCCGTATTTCTGGAATCCGGGAAATCTCCTGAAATGTCCACCTTTTCCTAAGCCCGGAAATTCTCCTTGATTATATCTCTATCTTGAAATTTTTTCCTTGATTTCCCCTATTTTTTTTAGAATAGCACTAAATATTTCCGGGTTAACTTCACTAAATCACGACTTGGTCCCGTATCTGCTTGTCGTGAGTACCGCTATGTTTTACATCACATTATGAAAACGTTTCATTTACAGATATTAGTTCACTTCTGCTAGACCCAATTTGTTACTATGTATTTTTAATACATTCATTTTTGCTTATGGTTGAATTAATGCATCGCAGTTGCTTTGTAGATATAGTTTCGTCGGAGAATATTCCCCACGGAGGTATCCCTGTAAACCCAAAACGGTATGCATGGTTGCGAAGTCGAAGTCTGATTTTAGAATTCTAAAGAAATATATTTTCGCACCAATGTGCTTACCTTTTTCTATTGGAGGAGTTTTGATAATATCCTGAAGTGAGAAGGCCTTTATTAAGCATTTCACGAAGAAAATCCTTACCATTTTCCATGTCTGAGATGACACTATTACTATCAGGCAAAGTTTCTCTCATGCTGGGCCAAAATTTCATTTCTTGACCTACACTCTGCAAAAAGACATAAAGCCCCTCTTCTTTCTTTGAAACGTTCGAAAAATTGGCTGCTTTCTTTTCTGAATTTAAAGGGCATACTTTCGAAACATGCATATAATTAGTTTTCGTGAAATTGTCTTTGATATGTCTCACTGAATAGACAAATTCGCTCGTTGGAAATTGTTTTAGTAGGTCTGTCCTAATATGTTACCTTAAGGTTCTTTTTCAGGTATATAGTTCTTCTTTCTTCCGTATAGTAATTCGGAGTGCAAACTTTTTATTTAGAACACTACTTCTCTAGCTTTTAAATGCCTCATGCCCATGTTTATTTTAATTGCACGATAGCTTATAAAAAAGTAGTCAGATTTGTGAAAAAATAACCTAGACACAACGTTTAGTATAACGTTCATGGAAAACTTTTTTTCCTTTTGGAAAAAACTTGAATCGTCTTTAATTTTCAAAATATACATTGAGTGGCCACCGTGGTTTACTTCCCCTGTCCCTTTTGCGGGCCTTCCCTCTCAATTTACGAACCCTCACCCTGCCTTCTCCCGATACCTACCACCCTTTCCTCAATTAATGAGGTCTGTTCAGGTTTATTACGTCACAAATGTGCGGGTCTCGCTGAGCTCATTTATTCTCGCTTTCATTGCGCCGTTTACTGAAATCCTTTTCGGGTAAATTACTCTCCCCGGAACGAATCCCGTTAGTCCTTCCCCGTTGATTCGCTTTTCCGTTAATTTTTTTCTCTCGACTTTAAGTGGTTACTTCTTCGCATCTCTATCGATTTTGTGCCAGGACTGCGGTCGAGAATAATGTCTGGATTCGGATGGATATTTCAAATAAGAATTTACAGTAGAAATGCAGTCCGTGTGTTTTTTAAGCTCTGATGCCTTAAGTTTTAATAGTTCAAAGCTGTTTTACTGTTTGTTCGACTTACGTCTGTATTTTAGGTGTTCTTTTTCGTTTTTGACGAGGGAACCTACTGTTGCAAGTTTCCAATCAATGGAGAAAATGGAAGATTGCTTACTCGTTAAAATGGTGAGTGCCTTTCAGTTTTCTGACAAATATCTTCGTATTTGAATGTTTATCTCTCCATATTTTGCTTGGGTCCATGAATTCATGTGATTCACTGGTGGACATTGGGAGGAGGTGGTTGGATCAGGTGTGTAGGAATGCTGAAGACCTTATAGAGGGGAGAATGTTGGGTTAGTGGGGAGGGTAAGAGAAAAAAGAAATCCGTGATGGATAAGATAAAAAAAGGTAGTCCGTAAGTTAATATGAAGAAATATATCAAGTAAGGGGTTAGGGGCCGACGCCTTTATCAATCTATATGGTTCTTACTCTGTTCATTTAAACTTACCATAGCCGGTAGAGAACCTAATAAATAAAATTAGTATAAATACTTATAATTTCAAAGTTACTATCAATTGCTTTGCAATATATGTAAAGGAAATCCAATAATTCAATTACACTTTTGTGTGATGAGACATCGGATTATTTTGTGGACCGTATTCGGTACTTGGCCCAATGTTAATCAGGCTTTACCAAAGATAAAGTTGATTGACGTGATAGCAGCAGATGTACAAAGCCTCCGCTCTAAAGACTTGGACGATTCGAGTCCATAATATTCTATTATTCCTAATATTCCTAAAATAAACACGTAAGAACTTCATTCAACGACATTTCGGTAAGCACATTGTATGAAATAACTTTCGCTGGTATCGTTGTTCTTCAGGACACGTCTCTAGAATTGGTTGCGTGATTGGTTAGGATTAGTGAGTGGACTCAGAGTAACCTTAATTGATGATACATGTACGTATTTCGCCAAGTGAGCTCTCTTGAAGGAACGGCATTTCAAAATTTTAATTTAGTGACGTTTGACTTATGTTAGAAAATCCTAGCGTGGAATTTGTGAATGTATTTAAATGCTGCAGGATTCTCACGTGTATTTTTTCGCCACTGAGGTCATTGATCACTTGCGCATTATTTATTTTTTATTTACGAACTATACCCCTGATAAGTTTATTGGACTTAGCTAACTGTATATTTTTTTGAGTTACCATTGCGTATTTATTATTTGCCAACAACTCTTATATTTTCCATTTTATGTGGTTTCCGATCCTTACGTCTATTTTCCTAGTGCATGTGTACCGATTTCTCACCCTGAAGAACAAAATTTACGTTTTAATGTGAATCATTACCTGCTGTAAAGAAATGGGGTTTAAAATTCATAGGAATGAAAAAAGTGTAGTGCCATTACTATTAATGGTATTAATTTTCCGTGGGTCCATTTTGCTAAAAACATTCATTTGGCTGAGAGGGATTCAATTTGCTGATTAAAAAGGCTCCCAGCGTAATAATAATCGGTAGTTTTCATCTACCTTTCTAATTCTCTTATTTTTCAGTTAATTTCTTCAGTCCTCCTGCATGCTCAGCAATGCTATGCCTTCTATCCCATCAGGTTTATTGAAACATCCCCATTGAAAGCCTTGGAATTTTCCATACGAGTTGAATGGATAAGTTATCCCATTACTATTCAATATTTTATCTAAAAGCTGAAGTATGTATGCTGTGGGATTATATTTCATTTCATATTTTAGAAATTTCAAAAGAAACTGATTCGAATATTACTCTAATTATTATTATATGTACAGTATGATTGTAAGACAGAATTTTATTTAGTACAAAGTAGGTCAAACGGATTTATAATACCTTACGCAATAATTTTTTCATTATCGGATGTTCTAGGATGGAATACTATACAAACACGGAGAAAGAGAACGAGGTAATAGCTTATGGAAGCCATGGAGTGAGAATTCTGTTCTGACCCTGGTTAAACGTTACGGTTGTCTCAATTCATCGGTATCATCGACCACCAAGGTTAACTGCTTTAAAAACACCTCATACCCATATTCCCATATCGGAATGGTTTGGCAGTTTATTTTGTCAAAATGTTGTCGACATTGTTAAAAAATTTAATCCCCTCGAGAATGTCGCGAGAGTGTTGAAACCGGTCGGGGTGGCTAATATAGAATAGTAAGGAAGATACGCAGTAAACAATTCATTAATCATTTTCTTTTCTCCCCATGGGCGATTCTTAACCGCAAGAAGACCACGGTCAAGTATCCAATATTTTAATTCCAAATAACTGAATGTGCTAATATCTTAATTATCACAATTGGAATATAATAAGTATTCCTGTTTTCCTTACGCTACTTTCCTCACGGCCTAGTATGGTAAACCTGACAAGGGCACAGCGTAGACGCATGTGAACAGTTTCTTGTTGGCGGGTTAGAATTTTTAAAATTTTCTTTCCTACCGTTTCGTGGCGATGTTTTCGTACTTCCTCGCAAACGCATACTTTCCGTTCACGATGTTGTTGCCCCTATGTTTGTGGGAGCAGGCAAATATGTATGCACTTCCCTTGTAGCAAGGGGATCTAGCTTGTGTATTTAGCGATCGCTTCGGAAGGCGTGGCGACAGTTTCCGTGCGGATCGTCGCTTCCACCCAGGCGCCACTTCTGACCTATCCCTCCCCTCCCCCTATCCATCCCGCCCCAAGATCTTTCCTCGTGAAGTTCCTCCGTGTCCAAACAAGGGCGGCGAGCAAACTGAACCAGGGGCCGGAAATGAAAGGTCTGCCGCTTTCTCTTCACTAACTGCCAGGCGCGGTTCGGAATCTCCGTCGAGGTGGCGCTGAAACTTGTCACCGAAGGAGGTTCTCCGGAAGCTAATCTTCCAAATCCCATTTCGCTCCTTCTCAATAAGAATGTTCGCTTCATTCAGAGTTACTTCTCGTTTCTTTTTCTGCGAGTATTCGAATGAAGTTTACCGTCGACATCTACTTATCAACATTGTATGTGGCCACTCCTTCGTGGCTGTAGTTTACTGAGTGTGGTTGAGGTGGTTGAAGGGAGGAGATAAACCGGCTGACGGCATTAATCTGCTTTAAAGCTGCTAAGTTAAACACAGACGGGGATGTTTACATCCAATCCATTGGACCGGAAGTGCCCTCCTCGATGGACCCAAATTGAGATCGAATTGAGATTTTTTTAAATCCTGCCTCCGCCAGGATTTGTACTCTGGTTCTTGGGAATCCAGTAATTTAGCATCCTCGTTAATCCAACCCTTCATCCTCGATCTCTCTTTCTACTCGTCTCTCAACCATTAAAACAGTATTCACCTACGTCGTATCATTGTTACGGACTCTTTTCTCGGCAGTTAAACGAACCAATGTTGTCTTTCCCCGTATAATTTGTTTTTAATCAGTATGTCCCGTAATTAGGTAATTATATGAGGTAATACAATAATTTACAATAACCCTCGTACAACAGTGTATAACAGTCTACAGTTAGTAACTCGAAGATGGGTTGCTGCAGATCTCCTCTCAGTACTCTTTCCATATTCCTCACAATTTGTCTGATGATTTCTAAGTACCCATGTGTATATAGTTGCTATGAACTCAGTTACTTTCTCCTCTACAGTTAAATAACTCTAGCTACATTTGTTGTTTTTACTATTTTATTGTTAGGCAATGTAGAAAGTGCACCAATGGCGTGCAATCACTTGCCTCGTGACTATGAAGTTCGTCGGTAATTGACTGAAACGTGTAAGAAAATAACTGAGAATAAGGGATGTTCTGGTCGAGGCTACCTCGACTTCAACTGAAGTTAAGCTACCTCGATCGCTTGAATTCACAACTGAAAATTTTCTCGGGATACTTTCAGACAGTTGAAGGGGCATGCGAAACTCTCGGCTTCCATCTCTTAAAGTGTACGAACGGTAGTTTCCCCTTCGAGATTCAATTGTTTTCGAGAACTTGTCGAAAGGAAGTGGAGTTCACATAAGAGTGGTTTTCTGAAGAAATCTGTGCTACTGACTGAATTTTTATCTCGTTTATGAAGTGAATTCCGCGTTATTCCTTAACCAAAAATCATAATATCGGAAAGTTTACGTAAAATATTTTGGCTGATCTCTCATAAAATTAATAAATTGCAGATGAAAATATTGGTTAATGGAATCCTACCTCCGTTTACCTCTTCCATATTTATCATTTTGCCGCCCGTAGGTAGCTGAAAAACGTATTTTCTGGTTTCATACTCCAGTTTAATTTTTCCTTTCTACGTATCCTTGCATTTTCTATGTCCTGGACAAATGTTAATATTTATTCGTATAAAGTGGAGAGCGAATTTTGCAGACGGATTTTGCAGATGTCCCGAAAGGTTTCTGATCTGCATACTACCCTGCCAGCGCGGACGTGTGGCAGGGGGTGTTAGTACACCAGTCGGGTAAAGAAGTAAAGGATAAGGTTTTGGAAGGTGAAATGGTTGCGTGTATTATGGAAGTGTATTTAGGGGAGCTCAGTTTTTATTGTAGTCGCTTATGGTGCGCGGAAAGAACGACTTTTTGTACCTATCTCTTCGGCAATTTATCTCTATTTTTTATCGCTTCTATCAAACCTACATGTGTTGTGAGGCGCCATGATAATATTGTCGCTCTGAAACACACCAGTTCTGAATTTCTCAAGCAAGCTAAGCCTATCGTGTAGTCTCCGAGTCTCTAGGGGCTCCCACCTTAATCCCTCTAAAAGTTGTGAGACACTATATGTTCGCTCTTAGCAGTGTTTAACGAAACATGCAGGTTTTATTTGTATTATATTAATTTTTATGGTTAAATATTTATGTACAGAGTCCTTAATGCTTTCGGCGTATTTGAGGTGTGGCCTAAGCAGAGCGAAGTAGCATCTCTCTACTATTTCATCCGAGGACCTTCCCATTCTACGCTTAACAAAACCTTGTTTCTTTTATACTGTGCCGCTTATGTTTTGTATGGTTGTTCCACACGATATATCCTAAGTTAAGGCAATTCCATGATATTTTACTATATTTGAAGACTCTTAGTTACTTCTTATGGTACCTCATGAATCATTTGACAAATGATTATCTTCTCGCTAAGGAAATTTGGAAAATTAGGTGGATTTAAGTGATTTGCTTTTTCAAAGAATGATTTCTGAAGTTCCCTGAATCTGTCTTTTCTAATTTTCTCTCTTATAAGTTTTTGGAATTCTAAAACCGTCTCCATTTTACGTTTGGAAATACCTACGTTGCTGGTAATGTTTGGCTAAATTGGATTTAAGTGACTTTTTACTATCTTCTGAAATGTGATTCCTCACTACAATGAGCCATACTCCCTTCTTTTTAAGAGCTGGTGTAACCTTTTGTATTAACGTATTATTTAAACCAAATAATTTTTTGGAGGATTTTTTCCCGATAAGTCTCAGGAAACTCAATTTTGCGCTTCCTCTTGCGAAGTCTAAGTTGTCTCGGGAATCTCATTAGTTCCTAACTTAATTTTTGGAATCAGCCAATCCTCGTGAACCGTCCTCAGCTAAACAAGTTGAGCTAGAGCAAAAAATCTTCTTATCACGAACATTTTGGAACAAATTTCATCATAAATGTGAATGAAATGTCGTTATTTAAATTCGGTTTCGGTTTTAACGCCATTATTTTTATCCTTTGAGCTTTATGAGGTGGAAATAGCTGTGTGACAGAAGGTTTTTTTTGTCACTGTGGTATTGGAGTTGAAAATTTCCTTCTGGGATTAATCTTTTTTATGGCTTGAATTTTGTTTTTTTTAACAGTTGAGGATTAAAATATCGTTTGTTGTTATTGTATTCGTCTCAAACTTATTTATTTAGTTCCAGCAATTGAACTGTGGTGTTATTGCTCAGATATCGTGCCGTGATTTTGGCGGGAATACTCCCCTGTGATGCCATCCAGCTTCTTCTGGAAATTAGCCGTAATTTCTCAACTTCGTGGCAAAGTGAAGGCAAGGTTTCATGGGTTCAAGTGCGTTTATACTATTAAAACCATAGTTTTTAAAAATGAGGAAACGATTATCAATTCTGTCAGCGAATGCTCTCTAGTTTTACCCTCTTTTCGCTATCCATGAGTGAAGTTTTGAAGCTTCACCCTTTCATCTCTTCGTCGTGAAATTATCTTATTTTTCGCATTCCGCCAAATGTTTCGTCCAGATCTTCCTTTTGCCCAGAAAATTTCGGCTCGTCATCTCAGCCCCGTTTTCTGCTTCCCTGGAATTTCGTTCTTGCCCATTGTATTCATCATATTGTGAAAGATTTATTTTACCCGCCGCTATCCGACTTAGCTCTTTCTCCACTGGATCTCTCCTTGAAGCATTCCTTGCGCTATATATTTGTTTCTTAGCGCTTTTCTCGATATCTTTGATATGATTTGTGGCCAGCTGTGATTTGTTTCTACTTTTTTTAAGAATTTCGCCTAGAGTACATACAAAATAAGGTATCAATTGACTTTATCTGAATACTTTTTTAGAATTTCATTCTAGTCGGCTTAGTTGACCTTGAGACTTTGATCTAGCACAAAACTAACGTTCTGTGAATTTGCGCCAAAATCCTTAGTTGCTTTTATTTCTTACGAAACCCAATTTTTTCGAATTTATAGTCTTTCTCTCTGCATTACAGCGCGCCGATAAAATAAATATCTAGGAGTGTACGTTTGCTCATCGTAGCCAAGTTCAGAGCCAGCTTGGAATGATGAAACCTTGTTACATACAATCCCACATCCTCTTTTTTTATTTAGAGTCGTCGTATGTATTAAGTGCTGCAGTTCATGTGCGATATATTCATCGTTGAAGCCCTTACTTAGGTACCGTGAAATTACGACTCCGTGTTAAACATTTATTAGCCTCTGGTTGTCGCCCCTTTGTTTGTGAATGAATGGGAGAATAGCGAGTGAACGCAAATATATATTTCAAGTTCTAATTTCTTTTATTTATCTTCAGGTATGCCGGGAGAAGACGATGGCTACTGCATGTTGTGGAGAGTTGCTCGAATTTCGAAATCCAAATTTACTGGTCCTTGCTAGATTTAGGGACGAATTAAACTTTAAAATACTCGCGGCATCACTTTATTTCATGTTACGAAACCGTTATAAAGTTCTCGGTCGTCGCCCAAGATCATCTTCTCTTGGCCGCTATTTCTAACGTTATTATTAGCTTTTCCTTCTACCCTAGCATTTGATTGCCTCTCTTTGGGCCTAAGTACCTGAATGTGTTTTTCGATAGTTTTTTCGTTGCCACAGTCAAGCGCAGCTGATAAGCCTCTATGAGAATATTTTCTTTAAGGCTGAAGTTCTGTAGCTTAATGTAGGTTGGTTCTACTTTTGCCGTTCAAATAATGGCGTTTTCCAGGAACTATTAGCGAATGGATATTTTCTATCCTTAATTCAATGTATCCAATATATTTGTCTAATAGTTATGAGAACCATGAAGTCATAGATCTAATATAAATATTCGGGTTGCAGAAACACATCTACTTTTACTACACATTTACCAATAGTTAATGCTTCGAATATTTTATCTAACCTTCTAATGGCGGATAAAATTTATGAAAGTTTAGCCTAAGGATTATTGCTAATGCACGTAAAAATTAGCCAGTAAGTAAACAAAATGGTCATCTGTCTCAAAAAAACTCTTTTATCAAGTAATTAAGCCTCCAAGCGGTTCACTGCGCATCCGCCATCTTGGCTACTGGAACTCATAACTCCATGCCATAAGTTATGAAACCAATAAACTTATCTTATGCTTCTGCAACACTTGTTGGCTGGATATCTTTATAGAGTGCATGTGTGACGTTCCTGCAACTTGCCATAAGGCGTACAAAAATTTCCTACCATTTTTTTAGTACTCTCAATATATTAGTTAGAATTTTAAACAGGCCTTTATGTGCATGGCTCATAGGTTCAAAATTAGCTTGATGCATAATGATGGGTATGCTATGAATATAATAAATATCTCTTTGAGACATTATGTGTAAAAAAGGTAATAGTGCCGTAAAGTGGTAGCTGTGAAGAAAATCGTGTAATCCTAATTGACTTTCTAACTACTAGCCGTATGATGACGAGTGATACATGACGATACAGCATATTCAAGGTATTTGTTTCCGTTAGTGTATGTTCGCAGTTGTGCATTTATGGACCAGTTAAACGACTAAGATCGGGAATTCGATATTTCTTGTGTTATATACCCTGTATTTTCTCTTTCTCGAAATTTGATGATTAGTTGCCTGAAGTCATGGGACCAAATAAATATTTCCACCGCTGCCTTCCCTCGCTCCTAGTGACCCTGGGAGTCTCTCAAGTACATCTAGATTCCGGAACGCATGACGTGACGTTGAAAGTCTGAGGTTTTTCTTTCATTATGTGAGTGAAGTTTTATCTGTAAACAGCTATTTCAATTTCGAAGCTATTCTCGGATCGAGGGTTGACAAAGGAACCAGCTGAGAAACGTGATCGGCATTGTGCCCTCCTACATTTGGTCATGGCCACCAAATGTTCCTGCGTTCATCATCGCTTCCCGTGAAACAAGAAAATTTGCCAATTTTCATTCTTTTCCAACCCCGGAAAGTGCCACCACTTCTCTCTACCTCATTTTAATCATGGCAAGAAAAGGCAATTTTTTCAATAGTGGAGGTATTGATTTCCATGTAGCATTCTCTGTCCGACCTTCCATGAGTCAAGGTAGGCGCTAACTTTAGGGATCAGTGGTCATAGAAATAGATTGAATGGCTTCGAGGTTTGCAGCTTCTTTGGGACACCGCAAGTATTTCCTCTTATTCCACAGAGAGATATACTCAAGTGACGATATAAGTGAATACATATGCTACTCATTTTACCGTAAGCCACCTGATAGATATGTGCAAGGGGTGTGAAGTCGATATTTTCGCCAATTACGGACTTCACTTCATAGTACAGACATTATGCGTTATGTTTTTAACTTAATGTAAGCTTTGCGTTGGGAGAGGCCAATTTTCTCGTCATTATTTTTATGATCGATTCTTCGAAGTGAATCATTTTTAGAGTTATCTTGTTGTTATAAGGGGCGTGACTGTTTGTAATTGGAACAATATCGAAAGGATAGTTTTAACTTTCAGCGCTCTATTCTTCCACATTTAAGCATCAGAACTTAAGTGATTCCCCGGTTTCAAGTACTAAATTTAAACATCCTTCATTTTTATGCACCGTACGCAGTGTGATTAAAATCCGTAACGATAAACTGTGGGTATCGGTCACAAATCCGCTGATACAAAGTAGAATTCACGCGACTTCGACTCGTTGTTTTGGCCTCCATTTTTAGCCTCATTTTTCACCATGCCATCTAACTTACGGCCGGTTTTCGGTTTGCATCAGCGTGCATTTCAACTTTGCATCAAAACATAGAATTGCGACAAAAATGCATCTATATTTACTTACGCATTCACTATGGCCTATAATGGTCAACTGAGATAGTCAACTGGCAACTTGGCATGAGTGGTACGTGGCTTGAAGTTAGTTCTTCACTTGTCAGACTTTTGTTCTTGATCTTCTCAGATTTTCTCAGCGAGTGCTGCTGTAATAAACGGCTGTTGTCATAATAACATATATGAAGTAAAAATGCTAAAAGAGGCATAAGATAATGGCCAACTAAGAATGCACCATTACATAAATAAAATATTAATTACTTGCGTTCCCTTCGCTTTCTTTAGCATTCCTAATTCAAGAATTAATAATTTTCGATGTGAAACAAAGTTCGGCTCGGTTATCTTTTTTAAAGGTGAATAATTACATTTGATTGGGATAGAAAACCTGTTATTACTCGTGGTTTCTTACGTTTGAAAGAAAATATAACAATTGATTTGGATTTGTTTTGTATATTTTTATTTATTTATTGATAATGGAAAAGAACTGAGATTCATAATCTGGTGAAAGTAAGATTCGATTTCGAGATTTAGTTAAAAATAGAGAGTCGGTTGCACTCTATGGATCGGAAGCATGGACCATCGGAAAAGCTGACCAAAAAAGAATAGAAGCCTTCCAAACCTGGTGCTGGAGGAGGATGCTGAAGATAAAATGGACGGACAAAGTAAAGAAAGGAAGTGTACAGAATAGTAGACGAGGAAAGGTCTATATGGAACTCCATACCGAAAAGAACCACCAAATGGATTGGACACACACTGAGACACAACGCGTTAGTGAAGAACATAATTGAAGGTAAAATAGAGGGGAAAGTCATTCATAATAATAATAAAATAGAGGGAAAAGCCAGAAGAATTCCCAGGAATAAGTTCATGGATTAAATAAAGAGGAAAGTACATAGAGAAAGATACCAGGAGGTAAGGGAACTAGCATTATATAGGGAAGGGGGGCGGGTTGCAGTCAACCAATCCTGGGATTGAACGACCAACGATGATGACAGAGTCGGATCCGATAAATTTTACATTCGACCCATCGCAAACATATGTTAAAAGGCAGTAATTAGTTCCGCCCTCGATGCTATATGCAAGTAGGTCATGTTTAGATTCATCTACATCTACGAAATACCGTGCAAGCCACCACTAGGGTGTGTGGCACGAGGTGATTCCACACTAGGCATGTAGCACTCATTCCAGTTCAAATCAGAACCGCGCACGTTCCCCCGAATGCCAGGCGCAGGCCAAATGCAGTCAGGACAAAGGTACGCAGTCAGACCAGAAACCGGGATAGTGACACGTGGAAAAACATGCTACCATGCAGCACTCTACTCAAGATATAACTACTGGTTAGTATTATTAATTCGACATATAAATAGCGCTACAAGATACTAAGACATGCAGGAGTATATCATGCCGGAGATGGCATGCGAAGTTAGTATCTGCAATTCATGTTAAGATACTGAGCACTACTGAAAAAACCTATTTAACCTAGTCAGTATCCTAGAACTGATCTTTCGCAACTATTATGGTCCCTTATTCTACGTGGAAAAAATTACATCTTAAATACATCCGTTCTGCAGTCTATTTCCTTAATCTTATTCCTGTGATCGTTCCTACCATAATAGTTTGGCTCTAGAAAAAAATGTTGAACGTCAGGTAAAAAATAGTGTACATCAAACTTTCGTAAAAGATTTAACCTATATTTCTTACATTCACGTCGGTTTACGTATGGAGTAGCAATGAAAATTGACGAAGGTGGTCGGCGATTTCCTTCGAAAGTTCCTGTTTAAAAAATATCATAAACCGCAGTCGTGAACCTGTTTCTTGTTCATGTTCAATGTTACGAATAGACGCCTTGCGTAAAATAGGCTTCGCCCTCGCTTGCCCCATTCATATCTTTTACCCAACTCGGACCCGCAAGCGTCACGACGTTCCTATCTGTGTTTGGAGTGAATGGTCGGAATACGGCTGGTTTATTTTACGGTAATTGGAGGGGGATAAGCAAACTAAGATTAGGGGTGTGTGAGGCCCCGATATTCGACGGGTTAATGTTTGCAGAGTTGGCGTGCGGTAGGGATTTGATCGTCGCCTGTTTCATTTTCCACGCTTTTCTCCTCGTTTTATAAGTATCATGGGTGAAAAACGTTCTCAAAGGTCTTGGGTCATTTCCTCCGACATCATAAGCTCCCTGCTTCGTTGAATGGCGTGTCTAGAGGCCGCCTTGGTTTCGTGTCCTCGGCCGGGAATAGAAGTCTTTGACGTATAATAGTAAATTCGCAATGAATCTCAGAATCCGAAGTACACTTTCATAAGTTGCTTGATTGAATTTCCTATCTATATTATTGTTCGATTTGTCACATATTATAATCTAATGTAATAAAGCTGAATGTAATAGCTTTTGTGACCTCATTCATCGTAGCATGCGATTAACTCTCTAATGCATTTATTTCACCTTCATAACTTCACGTCCATGGCTCTCAAATGCTCTCGCGTGAAATTTGGACAGTACAGACAGACAGGCGGGCTTAAACAGTCACGGACTATTTTTGAGTGGTTGTGCATACGTGCCTTTCCGACGCGTCTTCGAGCTGGTCGTGTTCTCAAAATGTTATATTTTGCTGTACTTATGCTCTCACCTGGCGAATTATGCTTATATTTGATTCCTAATTGTCATTTTGTTGCCTGTATGATACATGGAACGTATACGCCAAGCCGCTGTTTAGTAATGAGATTAACAAATTCGAATCAATATTTTTATTTTTTTTAGTGCCAGCATTTTATTTTACCTGATTAATATCGGGCCCCGTTCATCTCTTTCCTTAAAATATTCAGTTGAAATTTTGCTTATTAATCGTCCAATCAAGTGAGAGAGTTAAATACGGTTAAAAAGTATAAACAGTTGTGTCCCGTACTGGAAAATAGGTTGCTATTGAGCCCAATCTATAAAAATCAAATTCTCTCTTACACGCCACTGAGGAGAGAGGTGCGGACTCCCTGCAGTAAGCAGATAGCTCATATATTTCTCGAGGGCGGACTTGGCGTCGGTTCCATCTGCCCTAGCATAGAGGGCGCCTAGAGAAAGGATCCCGCTCAAAAACTCCCCCATCGGGGTGCGGCGGCCTTGGAACAAAATTAGTTAGCCATCGATTGGCACTCGCGGGAGATTTTTCGGGAGAGATGCCCGTCCCGCCCCGAAGAGGAGCAGCGGGTAATCCGTCGCACCTTCCCGCCACGTCATCTTCCTCCTCTTCTTTTTATTTCAGGTATTTGCTGCCGCCTCTCTTCCCGCTCCCGAGGCGCCGACGAAAAAAAGTGAGATAAATGACGGGCGGGGAGTGTTTTTCGGTCTATTTGGACGCGTTTCGGGATTTCACGCTCATGGAGGGAGGGTTGGGGAAAGCTCAGAGGTGAGCCACGGGCGATGGGAGGAGACAAGTGACATGAGACGCCTCGCAACATCGCATTACCTCACGCGCCGCGCGAGTCCCGAATATTTTGGAGAAAGTGAACTACGGTAGGCGGTGCGTCGGTCTCAGGGTCGCGTCTTTCCTCGCCCTGTCGTCGCTTTACGGCGGAAAAATAAGTGCAAGGCGGTGAAGGCGCCTTACTCGAGCTATCCCAGTCACTTCGCCCACTCAAGCGAGGATTAGGGCTGCGGGCGTAAACAGTCACGGACTATTTTTGAGTGGTTGTCCATACGTGCCTTTCCGACGCGTCTTCGAGATGGTCGTTCACTCAAAATATTATATTTTGCGTGCGTTGCTTTGCATAATATTTTCACTTCCTTGTCGCAGTACTACCTACGCGCCAACTTCCATTCCGATGCCTGCCATCGGACCTGAGCTATTATTGTTGACCCCATCGAGAGCAGGCTATTTTAAAGAGTACTGGGACATAAATCTAGTGAGAGGAAGGATGGCGTTTGGAATTCGGAAATGAAGCCTCTTTCATGTGCAGTTACATTTCGGTTTGTGTTCTTTATCTATTATGCGCTATGGAGCATTGCATTACGTTATATCGCACCGAATCGTCATCTATCTACCAATTTGACTGAGGAATTATCAAAGTAATTTTCCCATTATTCTTTAATAGTTTGACCGATTCACAGCGTAACTGTTAGCCCTACTTTTATGTGGGGTGTCTTATTTATTTATCTCTCTGCATTTGTGTGTTATCCCTCTCAGTAGTTTTTTGTTTCATCTTCATATTATTCATATTTCCTGTAATGAGTAACTATCTGGGAGGGGGAGTCCGTATTTCCTGCGTTTTCCTTGTTAGTCGACCTACCCTCTCAAGATTGTGGGTTCAAGAACATCCTAAGTAAATCTTTAGTATGGCCCAGAGATGAATCTAGCTTCATACAATATGATAACGCAGTAGAACTATCTTTTCGTTGTTCCAACGGATCTCAAGTCTTAAGTACACCACTGTCTGGCTCAGTGTGGAAAAAGTGAAAAAAATCAGTGAAAGAATTACGTTGGCGATTTAATCTTCCCGGTGGTTTCATTCCCTTTACCACTTTCACTTTTTGCTTCTGTGTTTCAAAATCGTTGGTAAATTAATTTTCTCATACAAGTTGCTCTCATGAATCGCACGGCGTAAGAGTCATGAAATATTCACGCAATATTTTCCCGTCCGTGTGACCCAATCAGTCAAACCCGTTCTCTTTTCTTTTAAGACCGTCGCATCCTCTCAAGTAATCTTTGACGTTTTGATTGATGGGCAAGTAGCTATTTCTGTTATCGTGGAATAACAACTTTCAAAGACTATGTTACGGGCCAGATGCTGCACTTGTCGCCCTGTGTCCAAAGCGCATTTTAGATTCCGGGGTACGTATGTCTACAATATAAAGCATCATTATATAAACCGAATTACCGTTTTATTTTAATTATTTGGATATAATTAATTGCCGTTTGGTTTTCAATTATTTACTATTATTAATTTTTATTAATTATTATTATTAATAATTAATTATTTCAATTTCAGATGTCAACTCAACAGGCTTTTCTTTTTATTTTATTTTCATATGAAATCTTTCAAAAGTGAAGTTAATAAGATCTCATATGATTTTTTTAAATCCAATTAAAAGCAGTTTCTCAGTCGCTGCCTGTAAATGAATGGCTGATTAGTTAAAAGCATAGCGTAACACTGTAGCTGTGCTATTAGCGTTATCCGTGTCGCCGTTTTTGAGTTATTAATAAATCGACGTGGCGAAGTGTCACTGAATGGGCAGCGATTTCGAAGTGGTATTGTTGCAGCTATAATTTATCCATTTACGGTAAAATATATATCGTCACTGTCTTTGTCGCCTTGATTCGGCGACGAAAGATAGGATGTGGCGCAGTGTTACTCTGAGGACAGCGATTTCGAAGCTGTGTTGTTGCTGTGTATAAGTTATCCATTTACGTTTGAATGTCGATGCAGCAACCATTAAGATTATAAATAGGGAGTAAGATTCTTTTCTGTATACACCAAACTACCATGTATATTATTTCTTACCCTTATCCTTCCCGTTGAGAATCAATGGGCTCTACGGCTAGTTTGTTATAAAAAGGGATTGCATCGAATACGTATTCAAGTTTCTGCTGATGGCCGATGAGCTTTGGTGCTCGTTTGAATACCTAAACGTGGAACGCAGATGAAAAAGTAAAACATGGTGTGATTTCCCCCTTGATTTATAGTCACCCCTCTATACTATGTGTTTACTCTCTGCTTTTATAAATGCTCTGGGTAGTCCAAAATCGACTGTTATTTGGCTCGCGCGTGGCTGAATTGCGCCAAAAATATTTTCTCATTGATCAATACGATCGCCAGTTGTGATAGTAAACGTCATTGCTTACCAGCTCCTAACACGTGTGGAATACTGAAACTCGGGACGGTGAAGTTTGTTTCATTCCCATCTCGCCTTCGTTATTGTTGGTGGTCGTATTTAATGGTTTTCCGGGAGCGTTGCGAGGTATTGCTCGGCTTTGAACATGGAATCCCTGGAATTGTGAAGTTTCTTTTGCAAAATATAAAGATTTCTAATTATAAGGCATGGTTTAAAAAAACATTTTTTTTATTTTTCCCAGTAAATTGAGTGTCATAGAATTCTTGCCGAACAGGATATTCTGAACGGAAAATAAGTTTCAAAATTCCAATAATTAAATTGATTATTTCGATACGTGTCTGTAATATTAATGGGCGTACACATTCTAACAATATCACGAAATTCACCTCAAAATAACCGAAATTGACCATTTTTATTTTGAGTTTATTTAATAACCAGGGTTTTGCGACAGTGTACCCACCATAAGCGACCCTCTATTTAGAAACTAATATACACTTTACCGATTTTCTCTTTCGTAGCTAAAGTACTAGTATTAAGTACACTATGCCGGAATTCTTAATTGAAACTGAACAACAAGGAACATCATATCCATCCTCTGTCCAGTCGGTCTTAATTATCCGGGCTAACTCTCGTGGCCTCTGCCTATTCTATCCGTAATTTACGTAGGAAAGTGGTCTTCTGCGGTGGTAATGACGCCATAACATGGTGAAGTTTTTTATCCGTTCTGAGTGACTCAAAAATTGCCATATAAGTGACTCGAAACCTTTTTTTCATATTTCATGCTGATGCGAAAAGGTATCAGTTTGAATATATCCCTGAGAAATATTATTAATGCAATTGAAAACCATGTGTATAATGTTAATGGCGTATTAAATATTGAAGTTTCGTCACAATGAGGCCAGCTGGTAGCAACGTTAGATCTGTAAGAAACAGGAAATGTGCGGGAAAAGCTCATTTTAAAAATGATGAATACTTATTTCTGATAAATTTAAATATTCTCAATGATAATAGTTTTTATATTATTTGGAAATATCTTAGGAATGTCTCCGGGTAACTCATTACATTATTTAGTTCATATTTTCAAGAGTTACTGATTTAGAACATTGTTTTTTGTCCATTCTGCGTTTTATTTTGTAGCTATTGTCTATATGCTTGTTATATCTCGATAGAAAGGCTCCTTTTGTCGAGATAAGTCAAGCTCTGGGGAAGTAATTTGTTCTTCACCTTATATTTTTGTTCTTGTGACAATAATGGGTAAACTTATACTGCTTCTGAGATAGGACATCGTTAAACTCTTAATGGACTTCTTAATATGTTTTATTTTTTATTCCCTCGTGGTGCTGGTTGTGAGCTCCAGGATCGATACTCAGTTCAGAGTTGAGGTCCCATTTCCCATCCCGCCATTTCTCGCGGCAGGCATGCGGACGAGGGTAGACAAGCCGTCGTCTATTTTGACGCTCAAGGTGTGGTGGGCCCGGAGGGGATGTATGGGGAAAGATTCGCTCGGCGGCGTATCGCTCTGATCGGAAGTGTGTATATGTGTATGCGTTGGGGGCGCTACGGATTCCATTCCGCCGCGGTGGCGGCCTGATGACGTGGGAGAGAGGTGCAGCACTTTGCAGTTCCTCTTGTCCTCGTTGTTTGTCGCCACTACATTGGTGAGGATGGAAGGTCTTGCTGCGTGTCTTCAAAGGGAAGATGGAACGCGGTCTTTTCGGGAAACTACGTATTAAATGTGGCTAGAGCAGTAATTGTGGGTTATTTAGTGGTTATTTTAGAAATATTTGCATTAAACTGAAAATAAATTCATGGGCAACACTTCATTCCAGTGCGTCTGTTTATACGATGAAATTCGCCGTCGGGTATTAATAGAAGTGATTCAATAATTATATTTTATTTGTTTCCTCAATTAATGGATGTAAAGACAAGGGTTTCCTGCGTGGTAATTGAAAAGTAGACTGAACAGGGGTGCATGGAAGGAATTACATGTCGAGCTGTTGTGGCATCCTAGGCAAAACATCGCGCTACCTGTGGATTTTCGTTTAGCTTTGACGGAAATTAAACGCTACTTCCGGGAATGTAAGCAAAAGAAAGACATAGCCTGTGCCGACTGATATGATGGAAATTCGTTTTTAGAATCGAGCGGAATGTCGCCTCCAATTCTTGCTATCACGCTTGACGTCACACACGGAATGACATTCACCGCGGAGCTCCATTGTGTACGCTCACCCAAGTCCGTGGTATCGTTCTTGATCCTGTGGGATAAAAGAAACGGACTGTATTGACCACGGATGTAATTTACTTCGCCATCACCAGTCACCAGTTGAGGGCATATACTAACGTGCGAAATTCACTAAGAAAAGGTAATTTCTGAATGACAAGTGAAATATTCGTGTGGGAATGCGACCCTAGATCCTCCAGATTTACTCTGCGTACGTAAACCAGCTACGTTGCCCGTGTTCCCCTGCATAGCTTTTCCCGAATAACTCTGTCGGTTACTGTATTTGATTTCTGAGAAAAGTTACGCTTAAAAGGAATGCGCCCTGGAAAAATCATTCCCTTGCAGTGGTATTTAACGTAGCTGATCATTCCGCAAAGCATACGACTACTTGTTGGCATTTTGTGCTCGATATTACGATAGAAGTTCTAGTTCCTTAAAAGCATGTACGCTATTCGAAGTTGAAAAGTAAGCTTAAAGGTGTTAGGTTCATTGTTGAAGCAAGACTGGCGCCAACCTTCGCGAGAGATATGTCACTCAGCGTTAATTCAGGCATTGGATTCAAATCCGTTACTCAAATAAAATCCGAAGGTTCCTGCGATATTGAGTGAAATTTATGCATGATGTAGGAATGAAAATTTTGCAATTATCTACGGAACTAAATTTTACTGTGACCTAAGTTTCGATGTTTTACCTACGCACCTGATGATGATGTTAAAACATGGTAACTTAGGTCGCCGTAAAATATATTTTTGTGTTTAATTGCAAACTCTTGCATTTACTCTTTCTCGTCACATGCTGGAAACTCATCTTTTGAGGTGTGGTCAGACGAATCCCGTGTCTTCATCCTGCGTCTTTATTAACTCATTGGCAATGCTGAATTCATCTAGAGCTCTAGACGGCCACTTCTTTGTGGTCATCGGCTTTTGTTTTCTTACACGCGTGACTCTCTTACACAGGGATCTTTCCCTTTTACACCTCTTTCCATTTATAGCCACAGCGTCTTAAAGTCTCTTTCCATTTTCGCGGGCGTAGGTAAAGCCCGTCGGCTGCCGCTATTCGGTTGAAGACGCCGACGCATTGTACTCCGACGGCGCGCTGAGCCTTCCTCTCAGTAATGGCATCTCCATTATTCTCCATTCCGCGCTTCCCTCGAGAGCTAGAAAGACTGGGAAAAGGAAAGCTTCTGTTGGAGGAGGAGGAGATCTTGCCCTTGCCTGTAGCGGGATCTTACGTGCACAAGTTCACGTCGCCGTGGCATTAATGCAGTTCGCGCCCGACGGCTTTAATGCTTCCTCGGTATCACCAGTTCGCGAGTGTTTTATTCAATTTTCCTTATGCATCGTGAATGCACCGAGGATTCTAGCTTTGAAGAGGCTTCTTTGCGTCGGCTTGAGAGCTTTCTATTCTGCCGTAAAAAGTTAGATTACGCTATAAAATTAATGGAATGAATTATGGCAGTGGATAATGGGGCTCTCCATTGACGTTGTTCAAGTTTTCGAGCAGGTATATATGCACGGGGAAATAAAGTTGACCTTTAGTAAGAGACAATTCCAGAAGCAAACTTGTATCCAGTTGAATAAATTCGCCGAGCTTAATGAGAATCGACTAACACAATTACCGATGGAGAGGAAGAGAATCAACATAGACCACCCACTTCGTATCTGGTGGCGAATGGACCTGACCAAAATAAAAAAATTCGTATGCAATTTAAAAAGTTAAAATTTCCGTATAGTGAGAACACACGTTTGCAATCGTATCTGTTCACCGCCATCAAGATATCTAGTACATATAGAAACACCGTTAGGTAGTGTAGGAATTCATTGAACCGAGAAAAATTCCTCCAATCGAATGTAATCCTTGTACAGATAAAATTTTTATTTTTTGTTCGGTCCTCTCTTCTTTGTATATAATGAATTACTGAATAATTTATGTCAAGCATTTTGGTCAACTTGGTTGCCTCGCGAATCACGTGAAAATATTGTATTTCCGATGGCATTATTCTTTATGTTTTGGTGTATTACTTTGCATAACTGCACCAATATAAACGTACATTTACGTTTCCAGCGATATTTTTAATAGGGTAGTTCCTAGAGAATAAGTTTAAAAAATTGGATTTTTTTACATAACTTACTCAAAAAAAGTTTTGTTGAGTTCCAAAAAAATTGTTTAATGTAGCGTAAAGCAAAGTGAAACTAGAGAAATATTGGTGTTACTCATTTTGCAAAAGATTTCTTGGTTCGTTGGTGTGTACTTTAAGCCTAAGCTCGAGTCTTCATCACTGGTCGCCCATTCCTAAGATTGGTAGAGTGCAGCTCTCCATCCTTTCCTAGCTCATGTTAGTTTCCTTACTCCCTGGTAGTTCTTCTTATGTATTTACTTTCCTCTTTTTTGATACATGAAAAGTATCCCTTGGTCTTCCTCTTGGGATTTTTTACTCTATTTCTCCTTCAATTATATTCTTAAAAAACCCATTGTGAAGACTGTGCCCTATCCATCTGGTCCTTTTTTGCAATGGGTTCCGTGTGCTCCTTTCCTCTTATACTCTTCTGTAAACTTCTCTATTTCTTATTTAATTCGTGTAGTTAATCTTCAAAGCTCATAATCATTTAAAAAAGTTAAAAAAGCTCATAATCATTTATGTTCTGCTTTCCCATTAGTCCATGCTTTCTATCCACGGAGTGCCTCGCTCCACACGAATGATTTCATTGAATGTTGTCTCCCTCGTAGTCATGTCTTTTTTAGCATGGTTGTTGCATTTTCATAGTGAGCGCTTTCTTACTTTGGGATCTTATACCCCTGATCCTCTTTGTACTCATTCCTTCCAACTTGATTGTATTACCGCGAAAGGTGAAGGGATTCACTTCCATTAACTTCTATCGTTTCGGTGTGACTTCTGCATTCAGCTTCTCAATTCCACATATTAGGTTTTTGCTTTTATTTCTATTTTTTCGTGTTGTATTCTTGGCGAATTCTGTGAAAACTATTCTTACCCACTATTTTGCTGCTTCGCTTCATTTTTGGCTCTTGCGATGCGAAGGAGCTGGTCATTCTGTCGGTTTTTTTTAATATGTAGGCACATTTTTAAGTGTTAATTTGGATTCAAATATGCGAAAAATTTGCGGGAAAAACCTTTTAAGAGTGCAACTTCATCTTAGCGCTATTTTGAGAAAATTAACTAAATCTCTTTCAGGTCGTATATGTCAATGACTTGAACGCCTATTAATGCCGCGATAGCTCCATCATTTAATTTTACCAGTAGATTGTGTATTATTTTTTACATGTTAGCCACTTTCAACATCCTCAGTCCCACGTGACGCGACTTCCGATATGGTTGAAGGAATCCACCCACTTGATCTCATTTCCTTTTTTAACTCCAGTATCCGCTATAAAAAAAATCCGGCAATAGTTTTTTTCTTGTTCGGATGATCCTGGTGAGGTTAATTTTCCGCTTTGAATCCGCCCGTGGGGAGATAGGGGTGCAATAATTGGTTGGCCGCCCGCTGGTCATGCGATGGCCGCGGAATCCGAGGCAGGCGATATAAGACGGGTGGACAGCCCCCTGTCACGTGACTTACGGAGAGCCTATTTCGGGCGAGCGCATATCGCCGCTGTCCCCCTCTCCCCCCTATTTTCATCTCCACTACACTCCCGCCGATCTTTGTATCAGTACAGCCTTGCATATCCCGCCTATCCTCGCCCCTCACTTCTCTCATCTTCTGTCTCTCCAACCACACCCCCCCTCCCCAGGTGGAAGACGGCGGGCTTTAATAGTCCCAGTTCTCGCCTCGCAATAAAGGCAATAACCAATCAATCAATCAGCCAATTGGCCGCCTCAATTCATCTTCCTTTGTGTCGTTTAGTGGGACATCGTCGGCACGGCCTTCGCGAATGCTCGTCCATTTTTTCCCTCCCGGATATATCTGGGGCATTTTTTTCCTCATCTGCTGTCCATGTTCGCATTTATATCCTCTCTCATTTTAAAATTTATTTTCTCCCGCTTTGTTTTCATTCATGCAATCCTGACTTTGCCCCTGAGAGTCAACGACATGTTCTCGTATGCTATTCTGTTATTGTTTTAATCACTGAATCTTCAGTTTAACTGCTAATGCCCATCATTCTACTGGGACAAAATCGTAAGCTGGAAAAACATAGCCTATTTCGACTTTTTTAGTGTTTTCAGAACCGCCTCCTCTTGGAATTTCTCGTTTTCGGTGACTCTTAACAAAAAATGCCTCGGTGTGTTTACAATTCACTTTCAGATCCTAGCCGTCGCGAGTATCTGTGTTTTTTTTCCTTGATTTCTTCTATTTATCCTAATTTTTTCAATATTTCATTTTCTTATTAATAATGTTGTCTTAGGACTGATGTGGCGGAACTAATACATAGCGACAGAAAAACTCTTTGCTTGTTTCATACTTCGTCATTCTTTTCCTCCCGTTTTGCTTTTCATTCTTATATTTCTCACGTCGCTCCACAGAATAGGCGCCTTGTTCTGTGTTCTTCTTAATGGGCTTCTTATTAGCTGCTCATGTCTGTTTCCTAAGGAAACAAAACGTGAAAGATGTTTCTTTGAAATATTTTTTTTAGTTTTATTTGCGAAATATTGTTACGACGGCCTCACCATTTCTGCCTGACTCATGGATATCTCCTCGAAGTCCGAATTTGATTGTCACGATTGCGTTTGTTTTCTCCCCTTCCGTTGTTTCTGGCAAATTTCTTCCCTTATTTTCATCTCTTTCGCTACCAGCCACCATTTTCCCCCAAGATACGGCAAGGCATGAATATTTATCTTCAGGATTCTGCTCTTCTGTGTATTTCATTGTTTCTTGTTTTATCTGTATTTTTGATCATCACTATTTACCTTATTTTTTCCAGTTCCTGCATTTCCTTTTCCTAATTGGCCAACTTTTCTATTGATCTCTTTCTTTGTTGCATTATAAGTTTACCGACGCGGGAATATATTCATATACTGCCTCTTTATTTCCGATCGCTTCTTCTTTTGGCCATGATAGGATCCACTCGTGTATGACTTCTTAGCTTGAGTGCATGGCTCACGGACCAGTTAATTAAAGTGATTTGTATCTCTTAGAGATTGAGTTAAAAGCATTTGTTAGTGGCTTTTTCGTCATTCAACTTCAAGGTTAAGGTATGAATCCTGTATTTGCGCACTTGTATTACATTGATCTACTGTATTTTTGAGCTTGAATTTTATGTCATGAACACATTATGCTGGCGTTGACGAAGTCGTGAAATATTAACATCGTGCGAATAATGTTTTATGTAGTTACGCAATACGATTACTATACACCATCCTTTACGTCGGCTTCCTTAGGTAGGATGAATTACTTTTTTCTTGGAAACCCTCGTTAATTACTCTCTGCGACGATTAAAATTATTCAGTATTCTCCAAAGAGTACAATAAATCAGTTTGTGATTGATAACGAGGTGGAACAAACTTGATTCACCCAAGCTGTTCTATAAAGACCGCTTATACGGTATTTTTTTATGGTATAAATTAATGTATGAACTCTTGCTTGAGGAAAATTGTACCGTATAAATCGGCAAATTGTATGATAGCCTGAATGCGCGGTCATAATGTATTAAATGCATTAATAGGGAATTAGAACCTGCTGTAAGTCCATTCTTTTTCGTGTGCATTTTATGATACATTCGTGTGTACGATGAAATGTACCGTGTAAAGCAGCCTTAAGGGCGATAGAAACACCCTCCCTTCGCTTTGATACATTGGCCTGAAAAACTGTTGAAGAAATCAAACCATTGCCCCATTTTAACAGCCGTGCTGCCAAACGAAATTCGTTACGGTTGGTATTCCGTACGAGACGGGTTAGAGACATCGTAATCAGAGTACTGGGTAGTAATGCGTTGAGTGTTTGCATTGCTTTTGAGACCTAAATGCATATTCATCGTATTTCATTATTTTTGGCGAAATTAGCAATAAGTAAGTATCCGTACCATATTGAATATATAATACGTATGTTAGTTGTAAATAGTTGGCTGCCTCAGTGCATGTTCACTATATTTCATTAGTCTTCAACAGTAATCATGTAAGTAAGGTGTCATGACTGTTTGTCAGATAAATTGATTAAAAAATTTATTGATAGAGTTTCTTCAGTTCGCATTCTTAGTTCGCAGTTTTATCTCTCCGACCGAAATTAGAGAAGATGACTAATTATCAATACCGTTGGAGTTTTCAGCATTAATCACTGGAGAAGTCGTATTAATTTTCGGCGGCGTTTAAAATAATTTCCACGCATATTTAGTTTTACATTCACCGCCAAGCGGGTGACTCACGCATTCGTTCTAGCGTTTTATTATGAGACTTCTTTTCTTTTTTGTTCCCCTTCGGGAAGGTAAAGAGCTGAGTGGGTTATTCTCCCGCTCTTCCATCTGCCAGCCCCCAAAATCGTCTGGAATGTGGTTTTGTGGAGGGGAGGCATCCATGGGCCGCGGTCCAAATCATGCCAAAGGGCACGTATACACATCTCGACTTGGAACAGTTTTTCCCTTCCCCTTCGTCTTGTAAGCTTCATATCGTCCTCCATTGCTTTCAGAGGTCCGACACGCGTGGTGGTATACGCGTCTCTCGGCCCACCCGTCGTTCTTCGTCCTGTCCTCAAGGGGGGGGGGGTGTACTTGTGGCTTAGAAGTTTTAATTTTTTTAAGCATTCATGCATGTGAGTTAATGTTTCCTCGGCTTTTGTACTATATTATTTCTTCCGACGTTACGACGTCGTCTTAAGACATGTGTACAACCTTCCCGGTGAGAATCTTAATAAACATTAAATCACTAGGTTCGCCACCTACGCACGATTTGAATTTTTTTTGTTTTGATCTACCTATCAGTTCCTTTAAAATTGGTTATAAACATTTTCCCGCCTACTATACCTACTTGCTGCGATGAATCAATTTAAAAATCGTTCCTCAGTCTTTTGTTCCAAAGTTCGTGAAAACATTTATCGGTTTATACATCTAATATATTTTACTCACCCTGATTGCATAAAGTATTTAACTTGTTTATTGACGCATATTTTAAAACTTGACATCCCAGTTTTACTGTGATTAAAAAATCGTGTGAATATCTTGTATGCATGTTTCACTTATAAAAATAGGCGTCTTCTGTCTTTTACACCTAGAGAGAACTTTCTGCAGTATTCGTTCCACCAATCTTGAATTTAAATTAGCCAGGTAGAATTGAATTTCTCTAAGAAAGGCCCTTTTTAACCTAGCAAAATCATGTTGTATTAGCAAAATAGTAAGATGTGTTGTACTCCAAGGAAATTTATTATATTAAAGGCTCCAGACCGTCGTAGTTGTGGGAATGGCTAATCTAATGGATTTTATAGAAACCTGTAGAAGCTGACCACTCATTAGTACAATACTCACTAAGGAATATGTTCTTCGACTTTTCTGCATCTTTGGAACTTAGGAACTTTGAGCCCACTCCTAGAGCGTGTTCTGGATACTGCTTTACTATTATTTTGACCGACATGGATGATAATTTGAAGTGTACTTTCGTCTTTGATTCGTGTAGTCTCGTGCCAACCTCCCTCAGTCCAGACCCCGTTCGCTCCAGCCGACTCCTTCGCACCCTTCCGCACGACGTCCTGCAAGCCAGTTACCACACTCATCCACTTCATTGTGATGATGTTGTGGTGGTGACCACTTCTCGGCGCGTGCATGAAAGCCGTCTGGCCGCCGCCGGACCACTCATTCCAACCCCTTCTCTGTTTACGTCCCCGACGGCGACATTGCGTAAACCTATCGTAATCGAAGGCGTAATGCCCCTTCCGCTCCTTCATATTTTCGCATCGCGCGTAGGAGTGTCTCTTTCTCTCTCTATCTTCTCTCTCCCTCTCCTCCGTGGCTCCGTAATTGATGGCCCTCCGCCCCGCTTGAAGGCACGGGTTGAGTCGAGCAAGAAGTGGGGTGTATAAGGGCCTTGATTTACTCGCTGCTCTCGATATCATCTCGACGCAGAACAGAACTGCCCTTTAAATCAGGACCCTCTTGATTCGTTTTCGCTGTGCAAGGCCTCAGTAATGACTTTCTTTGTTATCAGCTCAATTCAGTCATAGCCTGTCATCCCTTGTGGAATTGAACTGTGCCACTGCGCAAATTCTTGGATACAGTAGACTTGAAGTTTTAAGTGCAACAGCTGATGAGCGTAAATAGCGCCGTCTAAGTCAATTTCTGTAACGTGAAATAAACGGCCTTCTTTCTTACGGGGAGGTACGGTCCAACAAACTTTGCCTTTTCAGGCCGGTGCACTATCGATCTAAGAACCATTCTTTAAATCGACCCATCACATCCATTCATTGGTTGTTCAATCCTAAGATTGTTTGACTGCAGCCATCTGCCCTTCCCGATCTAATGTTAGTTCCCTTACCTCCTGGTATCTCTTCCTATGTACTTTCCTCTTTATTAGGTCCATGAACTCATTCCTTGGTCTTCCTCTGGGGACTTTCCCTCTTATTTGCCTTCAATTATTTTCTATCCATCACATCCGTGGTACCTAATTACCTCGCCTACAAATAGTAGTCCAATGAAAGCTGTCGCGTCTTACGACGATTTGACTGATGGAAGTCGTCGTCAGGAATTCGGGCGGGAAACAATGGAAATAAAGTCGGTGGAAATGTACGTAGACAATCGATTTTATTGTGACGTATATAACAAATCATAACGTAGGAACAATTGGTTGTTGCCCGAGTTACATGATTACCTTATTGGCTACTGCGGCCAGCGAACATATTATTATTTTCACAACTCAGCCATGCCTTAAGAATTATTCGTAATGCTTCAGTAATGGTTACTCAAGCTTGATATCAAGGTTTATATCTACAGTACTGTTATTTGATGACATGGCGATAAATGAGAGACTGTTCAATGCCATACATTCTCCATTCATCAGTGGCTTCGTCGTTCTGAAGCTCACATTCGTCTTTGCGTAATCCCTTCCTTGTTAACGTTCTCGTTTCACTTTTGTGTGGATGGTTTTTCCCATGTCCGCGAGCTTTCTTAATGACCCATGACTCTTTATGTATAATTCATTTAGATGTGGAGATATAGCACCTGAAACAAAGACGACAATTAATTCTCTTGGCATTGTCCACCATATTGGAATTTCGGGTTGTGATTGTGGATTTATCCTGTAATGTTGAAAGCGGTCGTTATGGGAGTGTTTGAATCTCAAATTAGCGTACGTGTATATGATCACTGATGTGTTTTTTTTTTCATTTTTCTTGGATATTTTTCTCACTTGGTCCTCAAACATCTTTTTCAATCCGAGGTTGGTTGTTCCTGAAAATTTTTTATCTTCAAGCATATTTTTCGGCGCCCTTCACGGTTAAAGAGTAGAATAATCATATTCCCAAACGATATGGTTCCGCGGCTTTTCTCATAGGCCTTCATCATATGAAATTTCTGATTGTACTTGTTATCAGATGAATGTTAATGAAATAAAGGTCACTTTATACAACTCTCTCATATTAATGAAGTAACTGACACTTTAGCCAGCTTTCTCTCTAATCCAGGGTTAAATTAATTACGTAGATATATGATATGCCTCTGAGGCTATCTCGATTGGGTCTTTAAGTTGTGACCAAATACGCGTATTTCAATACATAGTCGAAACGCGGGAATCAGCATCAGATTCGTTCTCGTTTCTCTTCACTGCTGTGCATCTGTAAGTTTTCTCTTATTGGGAGATTTTCCATTTTTGATGTATTTTTTTTAGCTTTTCATGGTCTGGAAAAAATTTCCTCGACCGTCTAATCGTCATCGATAAAACTGTTTACGCTGTCGTTAAGCCACGTCGTATATGCATATCAGCGGATTATCAAATCGAAAACTCGCGAGTGACGGATTAGATAACGATCTGGTCGTTTCTCCAAATCAGCCGTATCAGATCCCCAGGTTCGATCCGCCCATCGACCTTCTGTTGCTGGAGTTAACGTTGAGGCGGGCGTTGGTAGATCCGCCCAATCGTTATCGCCTCTTGCATACCGTTTACGTACTAGAAAAGTGTGCAGGTCTCGCCCTTTGCTGAGTGAATATCGTGTGAGGGGCCTCGATATAGGCATGGAAATAATCAAAAGCCTATTCGAACCCTTTCAAACCGGTTTAACCCTTGACATTCGAGTACCCACCTTGTCATATTTGTTCTTTTAACTTCAGTAATAATTAAAATTTTCATATGACCCTCAGGATCCCCATTATATAACTCCCTTGAAAGCAAAATAACCACTGACAATTTTTTTCATTTTTTATAGGTAAACGAAATGGTGTCAAAGTACATACGCTCAGCGGACACCCGGGTGCCCACGGCCTGAAAAATGACGTTTATACCAAGAAATTGATTGATGTTATAATAAGTTGCACGCCATGCTACTGCCCTTGCTTTATAAATTTATAAGTATGACCGGTCGCCGGTCTAAACAACGGTCCAAACAGGTGAAAACGCTCCATTCGCGACTTGCGCGGTATTATTTCTGTCTCTCTCAATGGAAGCTGTAGGTGAAGGCTTGGGGACTTTAAAGTTCTTACATACTTTCTACTGATGTCTATTTAGTTAAGTATATTGATTTTAAATAATTCTGTTCACATGCTGACTCAGAAATAAAGAAAACTGTAGTTGGGCACCCGGGTACCCTGGGTGTGTAACAATGTGGTAAAAGTTGGGTGACCGCATAAGGGTAAAGGATGAAAATAATGTTACTTTCGCTAATGCTATTGATTTTTTAGCATACAATAATCATCACGGTGTTCCAGAGTTGACCCTTAAGTACTGCTTCGTAGCGATAGTATTTTTTAAGACTGGAGTCATATCGTACCTCACACCTTTTAGTAAATATGCGGTTTTAATGGATTAAATGCATTAATTACGCAGTATGAAAGGTGAACGATATTTCCTAACGTATGGGTTCTCAAATAGAATTCACAAGTCCGGTTTAAGGATGAAAGTAATGTACTATATTGCAGCAAACAATGTTTTATTGATAAATTTTGCGCTTTTATATCCGATATCCCGACCATGCTTTCAACATAACCGTCATTTTAAAACAACCAGAAAATGCATTATATACCCCAGTCAGGCTTCTATGAATTTATTTGAAAAAATTGAATTTTTGTCATTTGATATGAGACTATTTTACACTGTTTAACCTAGAAGTTTTTAAAAATCGGAGACTTTTTCAGCTCTTTAGCGATCGGCCGATAATGTTCTCGGACTTTCTTTTTTCTGAAATAGAGCTGTGTTACTATTCCATGGAATGTTACTATCGTCTTGCATGTACATATAAGTCCTGGCCCTCGCATATCTCTTGTTTGCACAGCCAAAAATACACTTTGGAGACATGGAAACAGTTGTTTACCCCTTCATGTATTAGGATTTACTGTGGATCCAACAAAGTTCCCCGCTATTGCTCTTGTAATATAATTACGAAAGGAATAAGGATAATAGACTTGATTAATTTTTATAATAAGCATTTTAATGCTTTTTGCGACAGAAAGTATCGAAAATAGTCTCATGGGAAGTCTAAGGGATTTGCCCAAAGTCGTAACCGACGTAACGAAATTTGTTTCCTCGAACAAGTACACACGCACAAGGGAAAATATTACAAAATTTCAAAACGAGGGACAAAGGTTCCCCTTAGGATAACATCCTGTTTTATGTTAACAGACTCTTCGTTGTCTAACAAAATCACATCAATAAGGAAGACAACAAAAATCAATCACTCCGTATTGTAAATCCCAAAAAATTCCGTAACAATCAACAATCAAAAATCAATCACGCCGTAAATTACAAATAACTTTACAAAAATTATTAGTGGATACTAAAAATATAAAATATAAGAAAATGAAAGTGGAAAAATACATTGATAATGCCGGAACACGTAACAGAATCTAATTAGGATCACTGCAGTTTACAGAGATAGTTAAAGTTTTATAGGATAATGATTATGATATAATTCGATCCAAAGTTTTTCTTTTGCCTTTTCCAGTGATTTTTGAGAGTTGACTTTGCTTTCAGTCGCTCCAACAGCTGATTCTGCGTTGCGACCTTAAAGCACGTATCATAGGAGCAGCACAGCATCCGGTACGAGAATCGATCCCACGACCTTTGGATTCGAAGGCCGGCGACTTATGTTGGTTTCACGGGAACCTGGATATGCTTCGTTCGGCTTTTCAGTCTCGACGCGGCGCACTGCGCCCGAGAAGAATGAAACAATTCTTTTTCATTTGATATAATCGCGTAATCAGCCCCGGCAGCGGTGAGTGACTGAATGCTGACCGTAGGAAAACGTTCGCGTGCTTCCCTGTCGGTTCCGCCCTCCCTTGTTCTACCTCGGCGGTCAGCGCGGCCGTCCCTGCGGGCGTCGCGCTCTCCATTCTCCGAATCCCGATTGGCCTCCCCTCGCTCTGACGGCAGCGTCGGGGTCATCTCCCCAAGGGGCCCCACCCGGCACGCGATCCAGCCCCTTCAGCCGCCCGTGGCCTGACTTTTCCCTTCACCTCTGAATGGATTCGTTCCACCCGATGACCGCCGCGGCCTCTTGCTGAAAACTCGCCTCCTCCCCTCCTCTCCCCTCCTCCACACCATAATGGACTGTATTTTGAAATCCCGTGTAGTTTTGGAGCGAGATCGCTCGTCATTCAGAGAACTGTGACTCACTTTTTACGTAAGTGAACGTTTGGTCTAACCCTTCACACATGTAATGGAAACTTATCCTCACTCTTGAAACCGTTGAACTCTAGAAAGACATTTCTCGGTATCATCTAGTTTAAAGCAATGGAGTCTAATAGTAAGCCCCTTTTTGTAATAAATTGGCCAACGGAAAAGAGCTCTCAACTTCATTCATTTTGTAATATATGCGTTATATCTGCCCAGTTGTCATTTATTTCCGTTGTTTTAAGTTCAGTAAATGTAGATGAATTTTTACTAAACTGACGGTTATACTCCACAGGTTTTTTTTTTACCTCTAGAATCGGGTACCTCCACGTGATGGACTCATAAAATTTCATGAATGAAAGTTAAGTAATGCAGAAATTTATTAAATTTGGAGCATAAATATTAAAAAGGGATAATCATTTATTATGTTTATCAGTGAAGTCTCCCCAGAAAGCTAGGTGCATTCCAGTTCAGAAATATATCTTAATGACCTATCAGAAAATGTTTTGTCATTGAGCTTACAAAGGGACTAGTTGTAATTCAATCACTGGTCAATTGCGACTGTCTTTAAAGGTAGTGCGTTAAGGGATGGTTGTCGGCGAACATACTTCTTAACGATGAAAGTCCTCTTCGAAAGGTGCCGTCTATTAAAATCGTTTCTTCCCTCAATGTCTTGGGTCTACAAATTCTGAAGATTCCGGCGATATTCTGTGGAACCGAAATACAACTGACAAAGCACAAAACGATGATGCTGTAATAAACGAAACCTAGGTCGTAATAAATTTGTACTTGTGGATTATGCTCGTTTTGTGATTTGTCGGTCTTGCGTCTATTTTGTTTTACAGGAATTCTGATAATTATTAAGAAACGACTCTGCGTTCTGAGGAGCGTTCATGTCATGCCTCGCTCACACCTTGGAAAGATGGCGGGATATGACTCAACTTGGGTCTCCGAAACATTTTTCTTTCTTTGTAGTATTAAAATATTCGTACCACCCTACTCAAACGCTCGGGATAGAACCCCGCTTTGGAAATGGAAGTGGTGCTTGCCCTGCTTAAGTTAAATGTTGGGTTGCTATTTTAACCATTAGAAAATACAAGATGGAACATCTTCAGCGTCGCGAACCAATGAGCGTCACCTCTTTCATAGTTTAAGTCTCAGGTCGGAATAAGGCATTAATTTTCTTCTTCTGCTGATCAGCTTTATCTCTCTCTCTCTCTCTCTCTCGTTACTAACTGGAGGAGTTCCCTGCTATCCAACTCGACCCACTCTCTGGGGACACCCCTCGCTTATTTTCTCTCTCCCACGGTGCCTTGTTTTATCGCATAATTTTCCAACTGAACTCCATCAAAGAGGATTTCCGTCTCCGGAATTATGCAGATGAAAACTGAAGTCAAATTGCCGTACTCTCCCCCTCATCCCCACCCCCGGCTCACCCCTCTGTCTACTTTTGTGTGTATATATTTTTCCCTTGGTCGTGCAGGCAGAAGTTAATTAAATTTGGAAGATTTAGAAAGCATTCGCGAAATTGGGCCAGTTATGCGCAGCTTTCATGCAAATGTCGTTTTTAGAGGTCCCGCATCGCCACCAGTGTCGCCGCATCCATTTGCTGCGAAGGGGGAAACTGTCGTAACAAAGGGAACATTTTTTTAAAATTCTATTCGTTTATACGAGCAGTGTAGGGTAACACGTTTAAAAAGCTCAAGTGTTTGTTTCTTTTGATAATTAAAAACTTCTCCGGAAGGTTAAAAGTTTTGGGTAATGGTTGCATTTTCACGGTTAAGTTTCCCCGTGAGAAAATTTTAAATAATTATACTTATCGATATAGATTGATATTTTATTTATATCGATGATTTTCATGCCCATCAATAAAAATGAAAATGGAAGGGAACAAAATGCACGTGTATCGTTAAAGGGCTGTTTATTAATAAAGGAAATTCACTTTAATGCCATTCACGCATTTTTTATCACGTTTCTAATAATAGTATTACTCCAAATGTATGCTTTCACTGCATCACATAAATTCAGATGTTAGATTCGTATATATGCTCCTATTTCTTGAATATTACTATTGTTATTGTGAATTGCTCATTATTCTGTCTGCTGGCAATACTTTTCATTCTAACATACCCATCCTCTACTCCTTCATCCCCAATATTCCTTTTTCCTATCGATCATGGACTTCCGTGTCGCATATTATCCTTTCCATCTGTATATTCCGTGTAAAAAAATTCTTTATAGACATTTGCTTCCATCATCCCATATGCTGTGCTTTTGTTTCCTATCGCAAGTTTCTCCAACTTTTATAGTGTGCGGAGCGGTACTCAGGTGTCACCTAGTACACTTTTATAAGTTTTTTAAGTATATTGAACGATTTCTTGGACCTCAATTCTCCTAAGTGCATATGTTTATGTGTCTAAACTCTCTCTACAGGCAGTAATGGAACTGAGACAACAATTATATTTTCCTTAATTAAAACATGTTATGACTAGAGTTTCGGCGCCGTATTCAAAATTTAGACGGAATTTTATTGAAATATTTTTTTAATTATTTTTTCAAATACTGGACCGAGCGTGAAACCCTTATGTTTCTTGGTAACAATTATGATTAAAAGTTATGCATTATTTCGCGTCGAGAAGAAAATCTATTCAGATTTAAAGAATTATAACGAAATATATGTCATGTGCCGCAAGGCTACGTGTTAAAATAGCATTGATTTGCCAAAAAATAGGCATGTTGAAATTTTTTTCACTTTTATCCAAAGATGTCGCTAATGAGTACTCGTATGCAAAGTTTCACGTAAGTTTTGAAAGATAGAAAGATTGATCCTACCATCTTCATCTTGCCTTATATGCACGCAAGGGGACGAACCCAGAATCAAAAATCCGGACTGCGCCACTGCTCATTGTGATTTCTCCCCCCGGAGCTCTCTGTCCTTTTGGCACGCATCGCTGGGACCGGACCGTGCCCTTCGTCTTCGAGTCAGTGTCACGTACGGGGCCCGTGATCCCTCTTGGCTCCACCACTCGGCCGCGAACGACGCAAAATGTAATCTTCCATTTCCCGCTCTCATAATTCGCTCTTGGGTAAATGAGCGACGAATCATCCGAGCAGAGGCCGCGTTTGGGACGCGGGGGGACGCTCGCATCTCCCCTCCCCCTCATCCCCTCAGCACCGCTGGCCCTGCGGAGCAGCGTCGGAGCCGAGGGTTTTTTTTCACGGTTGTGGCTCGTCGATTCCGGTGTGTGCTGTCAAAAAACTGATGAGTGAGATGTTGAGCATTCGTGCGACGCGACGAGGTTCTTCCTCAGTGATCATTTTGCGGAAAAATAATCCTGTATATATCGGAAGAGCGTGACCACTCCGGTCATTATCGTATAGGTTTCCGTTCACTGAGTTTAATTTGTAATAATTAGTAGTGTTTCCCTTTAAATTTCTTCGACTTCCAGGTCCATTTCGCTCCTACTGTCTACCACAGGTAAACTGGGGCAGCAGGAGTCAGGAAGTATTGGGTGATCACCCATCGAAATATTAGCCGAGCCCAATGATGCCTAAAGGCAGTGGTCGAGCTGAAACTTGCGTTTCAGCCATGAATGGCCGTTGCTTTTGTAATATATGCAAATTTATTTTAACCGTGACTAGTTTCCAGTTGAAAATACATGGTCAGGCCATGTAGGACTCAGTATACCCTGAGGTATGGTGGTAGTGAAGTCTTCTCGGGCCTTCCACCAGGTCAGGTATTTGTTTGCCGACGTTTCGATGACTGCCGCTGCCATCCGCTTCGGGACTATAGCTATAAACCTACAATGTGCTCAGCCCTGAACAAGATGGCGTGGCGGCAGTAGTCGTCGAAACGTCGGCAGCCGAATACCTGACATTTTAGTTAACCTGAAAAGACTTCACTAATTTCCGGCTATATTTACATTTCTATGTCCAATGATGTTGGAATGCAATAAATGTTGCTACCTCCTCTCTTTATCTGTTATAGTGCTCTATACTATGCGATATAATTTAGACAATTCTCTTAAAAGCCGGCAGAAATTAGTTTATGACTAGGCAAAAGTAACAAGCAAAATAAATCTCTAAGATTTTTTGAACAGCATGAGAAAATTAATCGCATTCGAGCAGTTTCCTGTATCGCTACATATCTCTGAGAAATTGAGACTGGGGTATTTATTGGTGTGCGTTTTATATCCATGCAGATAAATCAGTTGTCTCGTGCACCGAATTGTATATCTTGCCTGATATTTCGGTTACATGTCATGTATAGAGTGCTGAATCGTATAATTCGCCACTCCTCATTTCATTCGATTTTTCCTTAGTGATATTAAGCGATTGTAGTGCAGCTTAAAAAAATATTATTTTATAAACCTCCTTTTTGCGGTCGTCTTCCAGATGGTTGGATGTTTAGCAAACCAATATTCTGTTCCCAGTGAGCCTTTTAAGAATTTTCCGTGTGCAGTTTGATCATAGTTATGTCGGGTAGCTAGGATTGACATTTGACATTTGACATTTGTGGCGTTGTTGGGTACGTTGGCGATACTATACGGTGTTGTGTATTCCCACAGTATAATACGATATAATGCTGGCTATATTTAGAATGCGAAATATATTATAGTGGCAGAGTGATGTACGAGATTATTTCATACTTTTTCTCTGGTGTCTACCTTTATTCTTACCATTTCCCTATCATTCCTCTTCTGTCGTTTAAAATGCATGAATACTGCTATTTCGGCTGTATTAATGCGCTACCTTATTTTTCATTTGGTTTCTCATCCGAGTCTTAGGGGTAGAAAAGTTGCGAGCTATTCCTGCTTGACATAGGTTTTCCTGTTCCCATTCCTCAACCGTGGAAAGGTGGATTGGAAGACTCGGCGACCAGTTGGGGTAAATTTGCATGACCCACACTTACGCTTAGCCGTACGTTAAAAATGTTGGTAGTCTTTCAAGGTCGATGGTTAATATTTTGCTCGATCCCAGAAAAATGTTTCCTCTGGGGTACAAAGCACGAACTGGAAAATGTTTGTTTTTATACACAGTTATTTATTACCCTTATGTGCATTACAAAGCATTTTAAAATATCACATTGTGAATTTAAGATGGGAGATTCATGTACTGCAAAAAAATCTTCTTTAGCTAATGATATATTGCGCTAGACAACGCTTTCCTTAACCCAACAGTTAATCTTAAGCATTGATATGAGGAAATACATGCTTAATTTTTTTTAAAAGATGGCGGGAAATTACGTCTTAAAATTTTATGGTTGACTACTAACTAATCATTGCTCTAAATTTTTGGAGAACGAAATGTTTTAAATAATCCAATATGCCGACTTGCCTTCCGAGGCATAAGAGGTCAATTAGACTCGTCAGTCAGGATGGAGTATAGGAATGGACAAACTTCTTACATAATTACCCTTTTTTCTCCTACTATCCTAACATTATTTCTGGTTAGGTTGTGCTGAGTTTTCTAATGCCATTTCGATGAATTTTTAAAGGAAGACGGTCTCGAGTGTTTCACCGACCTAGGGGGTCATTCTGTATTTCGTCGGTTCCGTACCGATCGGTAGCCTACCGACGGCATGAATACCGTACCGACAGAGTCCTCTTCGGGGTTCCCTTACCGACGGAGCTTTCTCGGGCGATTCCGTAAGCAAGTCGGGCGCTGTTCCAGTCGGTTTGATAACTCCTCCCTCTCAAGATACCCCTCCCTCCCAATTTTCCGAGTGTTGCCGAAGCTGAGGGTCACATGGTCCATTTCAACCAATGGAGACGAGGGAGACGATAGAACAAACAAATGACTAAATGATGCCGCCTAGTGCTCTCGTGGGTATCCATGGGTATCAACCAAAACAACATCTAGTGACAAATATTATAATACACAGACTCAGTAATGTCGAAAGTAAAGTCATTCACACACAGTAATGTCGAAAGGAGGAGGATAATAAAGTTCTGTGAATTGATTGCGTGACAATGTATATTTGTGCAATAAAAAAGTGCTCCATATTTCAAGTACATTGCAAGTATGTTATTTATGAACATGAAGTGTTCCAAAGAGATGTTTGGTGCAACGAGAACTAATGTGTTGTGATTTATGTATGTAGAAATATGATTAGTCAATTATACCAATTTATTTATTATTTGTATGTGCAAATAAACACGTGTGATGGAAAGCAGACAGTTTATCGCGTTGTATATATTCGGTCTTTTTAGCCGCGGAAGTGGCCTCGTTTGGAGTGCAAACCTTCGGAAGATGGTTCGAATTAATTGTTGAAACTAATTGTACAGTATCATCATGAATATAGAGTATTTGTGGGGTGCTTATGAAATGTTCGCATTTATTTGCTTTATTCGTGTGTATAGCAATGGTAATGCTGCGCGCTCGTGCCATGAAACATTCATTTAGCGTCTTCGTGGAACGATTGTGAATGTAAAAATGACTTGAATGAGTAGTAGAGAAAAACTATGATGAGAGGAAATGAAGTGGAGGTGCCGCTAAGTATGTCGTTGAACACTTCCTTGCTTTGCTGTTGTTGCATATATGTCATTGTCAGTACACATATATTAATTAATGTCAGGGGCCCTGAAAGTTTCGCTGAAGCTTGCTTCTCGGTCGCTACTCCGTAACAACCTAATTCCTAGTTATTAGCATATTACGCCGTGCAGGAACGTTTCTCGTGGTTTAAGTGGAAAATTTGTCGTTTGAATATGTTACACTATTGGCAGTATTTATGTAATAATCCAAATTTAATTGAGGCATAGTGATAATTGACAGTTCAGTTTAAAAGGTGCTTCAAAGTATTTTGTTTTGTTGTGAAAACTGGGACTGAAGCGCAAAAAAGTCAATAAAAGCACATATCTCACAGCGGCACGATGTAGCCTATTTCTCAAATAATAAATTAGTGTAGTGTTAATAAGTAGGTTTCCTGCGTGGCTGAATGAACAAAATTAGATCATATGAGTAAAATTTCAAATTTGAGAATATACATTATGCGCAATAATTACTGACAATTGTCGCGGAGTATTTTCTGGAATTAATTGGACATACTATAATAAGGTAATCCAACATGCATCATAGGCAAAATATTGGCCTGTAAATGTACTTGATAGCGCCAAATAGTAAAACATTTTGAGGAGCCAAGCGATCAATACAATGCTACACATCGGAATTCCAGTTGTTTTCGGATTTTTCTTTCAGGCCGTCACTTTTATTATCATAACTTCAACTTTTGCATTACATGCAATGTCTCTATTAATCCTGTGGATAAAGTATATCGCTATTACAAGCCTCAAATAAACCTATTTCAGACAAAAATCTAAATACGTTGTCCATTTGTTACGGTGTCTCTCGAGCAAACCGACTGATCCCCCTCGGTACCGACAGCTTCTACGTGTCGGTACAATCTCCCGACGGAAGCCCTTCGGCTCACCGATCGGTTTCATACAGAATACCACGGTAGTCGGTGTGACGTCGCACCCGACGAAAAGCCTCCCGTACCGATCGGTTCGGAGTTACAGAATGACCCCCCTAAAGGCTCCATCGTTGCCGACGTTTTGAAAAACGAGTCGCATTTCATCATCGGGGCTTCTGAATTCAATCGCCCTCTTCATGAAGCCTCACTGACCATTTGAGCTTCATCTTTCTTCAGTAGCACCGCATTTTTTTGCAGTTTCTAACCTTCATTCTCCAGAAGTCATCGTCCATCTTCCGAGACCATAGAAAAGCTAGTTCCAAATACCTATGTTTTATTAAGCGCTTCCTTGCTTCTAAACTTGTGTTGGTAGCCGATCTTTAGTCTGCTGGTAATGTGTGTGATATATCGTGGGGAACACACTTTCAAAACGTTTGCGGCACAACATTAAAGAGAATGGGTTTTGTTAAGCGTATAATAGGAAGATCCTCGAATGAAAAGTAAAAGAGAGATGCTACTTCGCTCTGGTTAGGCCACACCTAGAATACGCCGTGAGCATTTGGGACCCTGGTAAAATAGATTCAACCAAAAAAATTAATAAAATACAAAGACAAGCTTCACGCTTCGTTAAAAAGGCTACGATCAAACATGTAGTGTTTCACAACTTTTAGAGGGATTAAGGTGGGGGCCCCTAGAAACTCGGCGGCTACGCGCTAGGCTTAGGTTGCTTGAGTAATTCAGAACTGGTGTGTTTCAGAGCGACACAAAGAATATTATCATGACGCCTTACTACATCTCTAGGTTTGACAAAGCGATAAAATAAGACTGATACATTGCCGAACATATTGGTACAAAAACTCTTTCTTTTCGCGCACAATAAGCGACCACAATACAAACCGAGCCCCACTAAATACACTCCCATAATACACGTCACCATTTCACCTCCCAAGATCTTATCCCTTACATCTTTACGCGGTTAGTATCCTAACATCCCCTGCCAAACGCCCATGCGGCGGCTCACAGGGTAGTATGTAAATATACCTTTGTCCTCTTGGCTTACGCTTCCTCTGTTCAATTCATCTTTCATCCTTACGTATTTCATGATTTCTAGGGAAGGAACTGTGGGCTGCGAGGTTGCCGAGTGAGTTGAAGAATAGCGATATCTTGAGGAAGAACTATAATAATCCAGAAAGTCGAGCCGTTGCGGAAGTGTATTATTGTTAGGTGCCTCCTTTTTTGAAGTTGACTGATGGACGGTTTTGGCTCCGGGGGTATTTTTCAAACCTCCCCAGGACGTGAGGGTGAAGGCGGCGGTGGGGCGCGGGTGTCGTTAGCGTGAGGTCCCGCCCCCCACTCCCCCGCTGCCGATGGACGCGCGGGGAGTGTGAGGTCTCGTAGTTAGGCGGTTAATCGGGGTATGAGGTAGAGGAAGGAGAAGGTGCTAAGTCTGGAAGGGGTTTAGTTCCGCCACCTGTAGATCCCGCGTGGAAGCGACCGCTTTATTTTTCATCCCGGGCTCACTCCGCGGCTGGGAGAAATGAGATGGAATTGGGTGACATGCATGAGTCTCTCTTTCGGAACTGTCATCGAGTAGTTTTTCGCGAGGGAAAAAATTTGCATGAGAGTTTGGGTGGAATGATTTTGACGTCCACTCTATATTTCTCGTTTCCACTCACTATCTCCCCTCCTAACCCCGTTTATCTTTTTTTGTCGAGGCAGACTGAACTGGTTAGAACGGGATGCCATCTGAAGTCTTCATCAAAGTCCTGACAGGAGCCGTTTTCCGAACGCACGTTGGATTGAATATATGAGCAATTGTTCGGAAGAGATGAGACCATAGTCTCCACCACCCGTTGTCTTTTTCGGCTGTGCATCGATGGGTTTGTTTAATGGCCTTCCGCTATTGTTTTGAACGCCCTTTGTGGGCTTTCGAGGTTCAGACATGCGGGCGGCCCTGAATTTCGATAATGTACTCGTTTGTTTTTGCCTCGTTGCCTTGAATCTAGCTGGTGGGGGAAATCTCTCAAAGCTTATTTTTATAACCTTGTGCACTTGATTATTCAAATGTGCTCCACGGTTGCCGAAAGCCTTTATCGCATGATGCTTCATTTGCTAGATCTTACCTACCAGCGTGTTTAAGTATCGAAGAGTGAATCTTAAGGCTCGTTTACAACAACGTACCTCTGCATGAATTAGCGTATTCTCACTCCGAAAGTGAGCCAGTGAGCGAATTTTGTAGCAAATCATAGCGCACCACTGCCGAAGTCGATCTCGCAATCAATCGATGAGATCTTTTGGTGGCGTGAGTTTCGAGTGTTGTCGTCAGCTCCCACGAAACAGCTCAGTTGGGGTGTATATGGAGAGTGAATAGGGCGTTAAGTTATAGAAGCATCAAAGTGGAAGATTTTCTATGTATGTTTGGGTTTTTTGGTCTTTAACTCGATCAATTTCTCCGTATGCATTTTCCATTTGACGTACCCGAAGCCGACTTCACTACGAAACCACTTGTTCAATATGCCTGCTTGATAAGATATCGAGGTAGCAATCTATTGCTGCCCGATTATAAATAGCGAGACAGACCACGCTATTGGCTGGAGTTAAGAAAAGTTTAGCTGAGCTCAACTCCAGGCTATTCCAAGTCGTTGTGAACTGGCAGGTGCTATTCTCAAGGGCTCATCTGCGGCGTTGATCCGAGTCAAGTCATGTTACGCCGAGTCAAGTTGTTGTGAACGAGGATTTACATTATTGAAGCTCCTCTCGAAGTATTTATCTGTTTACTGAACTCATTCTAGCTGGGGGGCTCGGCCGCTAACCCGAGAGAGCCTAATAGGAGTGAAAACTAAAATATCTGTATATGTCATCATCTGGGTACCAAAGAACTATAAGCGGTGAGGCGCTGGAAACTCTGTGGGCATGTGAATGTCGGTTATCTCTCTGTTTAGTGGAAGGGGAGCTCTAATCTTACCTATAAAGAGTCCGATTTCGTCACTGAATGTGTGAATGAAGTACTATTTCTCTCAGCGAAGCTTATCGAAATTACATAGATACCATTGTACGCAATTTCGCGTACGGGCGCAAGATGCAACACCAATATGTGGAAGTTCACCATATAAAAATTGATTTTACCGGACAAATAAAACAAAATCACTTGTAACTTGGTGGTGTGACATATTTATCAATGAAAAATGTATATGTATGTGTATATGTATTGCAAAAGTTATACATTTTTAATTCATGATTTAACCGGGACTCGAACTCGATTCTACCAAAGGTTGGTGGAGTAACTGGCCAACTCACCTAACGAGCGATTGGGAAATCAATGTTTCAATTTCGGTAAAGTGAAAATTTTGTTTTTTCATTGTGAATTTCCTCGTATATGGCTTTTTGATATTACGCAGCATCGTTCCATGTCTTAGACCGTCTCTAATATTGCTAGTGCTTTAGTAAGGTGACTTAACTAGATCGGACCGTAGTAAAACCGAATCTAAGGGGTTCTTCATCTATGTACGACATAGCTCATTTCTCTTAGCTGGGAATTAGAGATGCTCCAAATTGTTTTACCCTCCTCAGTTCTCTTTCAGTATGGGTGTGGCGTCCCCTCACTCGGATGCTTCGCTTTGAAGACACGTGATCCTGCGCTCCAAAATTCTATTCTACCACTCGCAGATACTCTCCATTTAGAATGAGGAATCGTTGAGTTACGCGTTCGTAAATTAGATAACGCTGTTTTATTTCGCGACCTAGGTTTCGCTCGCTACGGCTGAATGCCTCTTTGGCTGAATGGAGTCGGGAAAGCAGTGGAAGGAGAGATGCGAGCTATTTATATGTGGCAGAGAGCGGGGGGAAGCTCCTTGGCAGACCAAGGCGAGAATTCGTACGGGAATGAGAAGGGTCGAGAGAGAGAGGCGGCGATTGTAGGAAGTTGTGATGAATTCGCAATTCCATCCGCCAAAAATCGTTGTATTCTCACGTTTGCACATGCCTTAGGCACAAACTGAACTTAGATAGTCCAAGCAAGATGAAAAGCATCAGTTGTAAATTCTTTTTATCGTTCAGCGATAAAAAGAATTCCATTATTAGCCTTAAATTGATATTTATGGTCAATTAGTGAGAAGTTTAGTCGTAAGAATTAAACTTCCTGCGTCATGAATTTAAATTTATTTTAGCATTCGAGTTTTAAAATAAAATTCGAATAGGGTCTCCATTATTACTAGAGGAATATATCGCTCGATTCACGTTTAGAACTCATTTTGCATGGGAGGAGTAAATCAAAGAAACCTACTTGTATGAAACCTTCTTTACATATGTGGTCAATAACTGAGAAGTTTCGTCGTAAAAAGAAAGCTTCTGCGTCAAAAATATTGATGTATTCGCTTCACGCTTCTTTTGGCTTCTTGACTTTGAATATAAAATTCAAATAGGGCTACATTATTGCTAGAGAAAATCTCGCTCAATTTACGTTAATGAATCTTTTTACTCGGGAGAAATAAATTAAATAAGCCTCCTTATAAGAACTTCCAAGGATTGTCGGTTAATCGTGAGGTAGCATACGCAGTGTAATGACGAGGAGTGTTGTGGCGTTTAATTCTCTATCCCATTGTGACTGGGAATCTTAGGCAGGCTCGAGCTCACCTGTCCGCACGCCAAAGTGTGGAATGCACTCGTGTAGTAATTTATTCATCGTAAATTTAATTGGTTTCATTCAAACGCAGATAATTTACAATAAAAGTGACTCGGTTGCGTTAAAAATGAATCGGAATACGAAAAATATTGAGCATGGCCGGCATTATTCCATAATGCACTGTTAAATTAATTGTTTAGCATTTTAATGTAAAAACTCAATTATAAATGAGACTGAGTAGCGTTGAAAATTAATGGAAATGCGAAAAAGCTCTGCCGGCGACTGAAAATTTTGTCTCAGGCCGTGCAGAAGAGGAATTAGAGTAACAAAGAGGAATTTGCTTGGATGAATTCTGCTCTCGGCCCACTCGCTGTAATGAGCTGCATTCGCTGACCTTTCCAGAGACCGAGGAATAGGATTGAAGATTATGAAACCTTGCTGATTTGATGTCGGGTAACGGACGAGACTGAAACTCAGTCATATTTTTTGTCAAATTATGAGGCTAAGTATTAACTGTCTGTCTAGTGTGCGTGACGCGGTATTCTATCCATTTGACGTATTGCATGCCGCCGGCTGAACGCGTACAATGTCATCCTCTTTCTGGCGTGTGTGGTCTGAAGATTAATGATGTGTAATTCAGTAAGTGCGTCGTAGACTTAGGGCGTATTGTTGATCAAGTTTACCTCCTGCCCTGTAACTTTTACCGTCCTAAATCCGTCTGCAATTGAAAATCCACCACGGATTTCCGTGATGTCAGGAGTTAAATGGGTTGCTGTTGTTTTTTGCTGGGATAAAATACTCATTTTTGTATCTCATTTTATTCTTCAATATTAATCTCATCCCCTCAGTCATCACTGCCTGATACTTTTACCGCTCTTTCTAAGTTTTGTAATTTGACTGAGAACCTATGTATGCGCTTACTTTTCGAATAGCTTCGAATGCACGTTTCGTTTATCTCCTCAATTAACGGTTCATTTATAAACAATAAATGCAGAGATAACAGATTTTATTTATTTGTAGTTGAATATGTATGCGAGCGGTTTTTGCTCGCCATGGGTGGTAACGAAGTTTTTTGGTGGATTCGTGAAAAACTCGTCGATGACTCTACTCTCTTAAAAATATGTGTTGTTGCATACCAATAGGAAGAATATGCAAAGTAAGTTGAGAGGTAAAAACAGCTATTTTGTGTGATAATATTGAAACGTAATTATGATATTTGGCTGAGAAAATAACCGTTCTCCATGGAAGCGGGGGGATTTTTTATCTCATTTTTTAAATCTATATGTATTCGAGTTACCGTTAGAAAATTTTCAAGTTTTACCCGGTTTTTAAAACACTTCTTTATATTTGGGCAACAAATTGATGAACCTGTCTTAAAATATTTGTCCGTGTCCCATGTGTGTAGTGAAAAGATATATTTCCTTACGTAAAGTATTCAATTCTTTTTCTTTTTCAGAAAGTTATGTGAAAAAGAGGAGTAACAATGGTATTGATTTTTCAGTTATGCCTCTGCTTTTCAATTGATTTTTTTAACGGAAGCGTAATGGTTTGCACGATACCGGTTGTATTGGCTCATCAATTCAAGCCAACGTTCAGAATGTAGTGTAGGGAAGCTTCTCCGCGTCGCCTTCTCGCCTTCAGTTCTTACAAATATTAAATTATACCTTTCCGTTTGTGTTGTTAAAAATATCTACCTTCTTTAATGTAATGTCACATGCATCGGTAAAAATTATCAAGACAAAATTTACTGATTATTCGACGAATATACTTTAAATTAACATTTAATCTAGCCATTGGAGTCGACCGCTGAACCGCTTCAATTGAATTGATATCTTTTAATTTCAAATTGCAGTAATTCGCTTAATAAATAAGTGAGACAAATATGATTAATAGGTAGCAACATTTCAATTCAATTCCCTGCGATAGTTTACATCTTCTAATTTTTCCGCGATAATTATGTTTAAAATACAGAGACTATGCCAATTTTATTCATATTGCTGTGTCGCGAATTAATATGTTTACCTATAGTAGAGTCTCTGTATCATGTTTTTAAGTCACATTTGAGAAATAAATTCCGTGAAAAGATGGGGTTTTTTTATTCGTATGAATAAGACGACATGCTTCTGTAAGTAGCCAAATTATGAATGAAATTACATTTACAATTACTTTTATACTCGCATTAACATTTATGTAGTAGAATCTCATTCCAGTAATTCGTGTAACATGAAGTTAAATTGAATAAACAAGTACCATGAAATGGAAGGATTTTTTTTATTTCTAAATCTATATACTACCCTGCGAGCCGCCGCATGGGCGTGTGGCTGGGGGTGTTAGGACACCATCCTTGTAAAGATGTAAGGGATAAGGTTTTGGGAGGTGAAATGGTGATGTGTATAATGGGAGTGTGTCTAGTGGAGCGCAGTTTTGATGGTGGTCGTTTATTGTGCGCGGGAAGAACGAGTTGTTGAACCTATCTGTTTGGCTATGTATCACTCGTATTTTATCGCTTCTGTCAGACCTAGAGATGTAGTATGGCATCGTGATAATATTCTCTGTGTCACTGTGAAACACAAGAGTTTTGAATTTCTCTAGCAAGGCAAGCCTAGCATGTAGCCTCCGAGTCTCTGGGTGCTCCCACCTTAATCCTTCTAAAAGTTGTGAAATACTATATGTTCACTCGTAGTTATTTTAACGAAGCGTGCAGCTTTTATTTATATTTTATTATTTTTTTAAATTCATATGGATCAGATGACATTTCTGTAAGTAACCGGAATATGAATGAAATGGCGTTTCTATCATTTTTCAGGGCAACCACCTCAATAGCGATAGCACCGACGTTATCGATGGAGTCGTGTAGCGTCCGCATATTGATCTCGGGGATTTAGGTGGAAGAAAGTCAGAGAATTGTCTGCATGGGAACAGGGAGAGCGCGGAGACTATTTTAAAAACTTTTGGCGTCGTTGAATGGGAGGGTAGAGTAAGGGAGTAGTAGGCTGGTGAGTGAGGGAAAAGGGAAGGGGCGTCGCTTAACTTTCATTAGTCCGTGCGAAATAGTCTCCAGCCTCCGTATCATTTTCCTCCCTTATGCCATTTGTTTCGCGGGGAAAAATATCCACCACATCAAAAGACTCCTTCATGCTGAGCGGAGTTATTCATATGCACGAGTCGTCTCGCAACGATAACCTGGCGACCTAAGCGAGTGAAATTGGAGGGAGATTACCCGTAGGTGAGATTCTAAGGATGGTTTAATTTTACCACTGACACAAAAGGGTTTGTGTTAACTCTTCTGCGAATGCCTCTTGATTCCCACTCCGTATTTATTTATTTAAACCACAAAAACAGCAACTAGAACCTTTACATTGGGTTCAGTAAACAGAATAAATTAAAGCAATAGTAAAAATAACATTTAAAACCAAAGCAAAAATATTCATAACATACAAAAGGCAGAGGATGACACGAAGGTACGCATTTCGTTTCAGTTGGGAGGAAAAGACGTCGCGTGATGAGAAAAAGTCAAGAGTAGGGTGACTATTATTTAGGGCGTTGAATGATGAAGGTAGGTGGTAGTATAGTGATCGTTGGGAAATGGAAATACGGAATTTGGGGGTATGTAACCGGCTTATATTGCGAGTGGTGCGGGATTCTAAGTGAAAAATAGGAAAGAAGATCAGAGGATAAAGACCCGTTCATGATGGAGTGCAGAAATTCAAGGTCTGGAGTCAAACGGCGATGGTGTAGGATTGTGGGAGTTGGTATCGCTCCTGGCGTCCAGGAACCCTTAAATGTGGTTCTATTTTTAAAGGATGGTAAGAGTCGGTAACCATTTGATTGGTTCGTTATTTAATGGGATGACCGGAGGTCGTTTTCGCCATATAGGATGAGTGGCTAGTTTGGCAAGAGAGGCTAAATTCAGGGATAAGCGGGAGGGTTGAGTGAAACTCGGCGTTGGATTGGCCTGCTCTCAACGAAACACGCCAAGGGGGCCATATTTTAACACATTGAGATAGATGCAAAGGGGGCTTGCTGTGGTGGCCAACGCTTGAAGCTGTAAGGTGGGCGTGTCGTGTCCGCAATATCTATAAACCCCAATTTTCCTTTAGCGCCTACAGGCTGGCGCACTAATTTTGCCATTTTAAAATCTTTTCCATCGATTGCTTGCTGGAAACCAGCTTGTATTTAGTTAATATCGGAATTAAAGGATATTGGGACCGACTTACCTTAGAGGCAGGCGTTTCGGGTCTCCCCGCGAGTCTATAAAAATCCTCCCCCCGGTCTGGAAGCGCTTGCTTATCACCGGGGAGGAAAGTAGTAGGAAAAGGGAAAGGGAAGGGAAGGTTAGCGAACCACAACCCCTGTGAGGCCGACACCATGAGGCGGATTGACGTCAAAAGGACGACAATGGGCCTCCGCCTCCCCATATGTTGGGTTCCCCCAGCAACGTCAGACGAGTCCCCGTCAGTCTCGCTTACGCGAAAACTTACCGCACATCTTATGAGAACCGGAGGAGCCCGTTGCCCAAAAAATTGGAATTGGGTATCCCCCGACTCCCTTTACGGGTAGACGTCTTGCGGTCTACCGGAGTACGTCATCGAATCAGGGACCCACCGGACCAATGGATGGTCAATTCGGGCCAATTATGGTCAAAGCGTGGGTACGTCCGTCATCTCAATACTTCCCGTATACTCTTTTATCCCTTTACCTTAGAGGCAATAGAAATCCACCTTGAGAACAAGAATTTCAACAAAGACGAAGGGTTCCACTTAAGTAGGACCTGGAATCCAGTCCTGAAAATGGCGGGGAAAGGAAAAATTCCTCCGCCAATCAAAACCGGTCTGGCCTGAGAGACCCTCTAAATAAACACGGCACCTCGACCCCCGGCGTCAACGGCCCTGATGACGATGAAAAAGTCTTTCATCCAAACGTCGGCAAAGAAGAAGATCAGCTTATCCTAACCCGAGAAGAATTTCCTTTGTGCTTACTTCTTTAATATGCATTCTCCGTGAATGTCTCATTTTTATTTGAGCTAATCATAATCCGCTTTCCCGGTAAAAATTATGATAAAATCGAAAAGAATCCATTGCATTTTATAGCCAATATATTTTGGCAGTTTCTCGTTTTCAATTTCAAATAGACGATGGATATTCTTGCTTTACATCCGCTAATTCGTCAATTCCATCATAATATCCAAAGGAAAATAGGGATAACCAATATCGTTGTTATTTCAGTTGTCAGGCAACAGTTTGATGACGCAATGCCCTCTTCGTCTACCTCAATGGTGTAACGTCTCATCAGGAAGGTAAACGTTCCATGGACTCCTATTTCCGCATTGCTTTCGGTGTATTTTTTTAACGGCGGGACATTATCTTCCGAAGTCTCATTATGTACATTCTTTGGGAGAGGTCGAGAGATACATTCTTCGTTACCAGAGTTCTTAATGCTCGTATATGATTAACTACACTACATCTGCATGCTACCCTGCAAGCCTCCGCTTAGGCGTGTGGCAGGTAGTGTTGAGAACAACAGCCGAGTTAAGGTGTTAAGGAAAATATTTTCGAGGGTGAAATCGTGAAGTGTATTGTGGGAGCGTTTTGATTGGAGATCTTATTAATTATGCGTGGGAAGAACTAATTTTTGTGTACACCTATCCATATGCCAATGTATATCTCTTATGTTATCACATCTATCGGACCTAGAGGTGTAGCAGGGCGTCAATATTATGTTTTTTGTGCTCCTTTGAAACACACTTGTTCTCCTTTGAAACACACTTGTTCTGATATTCTCAAGTAAGCCTTGCGTTAAGCTACAAAGGAGAAACTATAAAGGTAGGCGGTGGCCTGCAATATTCATAACTTAGTATTCCTAAGTAATGTCGAAAGGAGAAAAGAGGGAAATGGCTTTTAACCACTCAGATTTAAGCTTCCGCCTTATCAAGCTGGAATCAATAATGCTTTCAATTTTAGTTTGACCTACCTATACGCTACCATTTTATTATATAAGTGACTACTAAGAAAACTCATGAGTCTGCTCTAATGATCTCTTGTTCTGTAGGTCGGTTATGAAGTCTGTTGTATACCTCTTGCCGTGTGCAACTCTATGATTACGAGAATAAATACCACTGCTTGAAGCCTGCATCCCCTGCCACACACCCTTGAGGTGAGTGGCAGGGCACTATGTAGATGTAGATAAAGGCTCGTGTGACAGCAAAATTGCTTTTGATCTCCTTGTATTGTAGTTTTTAAAAAGTATTCTACCGGTTAAGGTAGGTTTTGCTGAATGACATGGAATCTCCTCCCATTTCCTACTTTTTCAGGGGCCTATCTACCTCTAGTATATCCTATTTCGCCTCAGCATACCATCTACCCTTCTTCATCCTGTCCATGAAACCTATTCTTCTTCTTCTTCTTCTTCCGCTTCCGCGCTTGCCCAGCATTTTTCCCTCTATCACATTCTTGAGCAACGCCTCGCCATTTATTACGTCCTCCAGCCACCTACTCTGCTGATCTCGAATTTCATTCAAAAACTTCCTTTCCTCGCCCACCGTCTCAAGCACTTGCTCGTTAGTCTTTCTCTCTGTCCACCTAACCTTCTCCATCCTTCTCCACACCAACATCCCGAATGCCTGCAGCCTATTGTCGTCCTTCTTTCTGAGGGTCCGCTTTTCTGCCCCATACACTGATACGCTCCATATCAACCCTGTATTGTATATACTTGGTATATTCGTCACTAACATATACACTCTCTATGAAAAGTAAATGCATGTTTAATGTGAAGCAAGGTTAGAACCACATCCTAACTTAGCATTAACGTAACTAACGGACATTACACGGACGGACAACGGACAACGAGCATTGTCAAATATCTGGAATAGACAAAAAATATGTCGGTATTCTCATGTATGTATTCGCCTTGTATGAAAGAATCCCATTGTTTGTGTCTGTAGTATCTTATTTGATCGGATTTCCGTAAAAGGTGGTATACAGCTTCTCAGTCTTCGACAGTTGTGACGTATATTCCTAATGTCTTGAGCTAACATGGCGTACAGCTGTTGGCTGTTCATGGGCCATTTGGCGTCTCGATCGTTAAAATTGAGTCCATTTACGTGACGCGTTGCTAAGCATTGGAGCAAATGAAAGGATCCATTAGTGAGATTCGAGAAATTAGACGTGGCGGATGTCTACTCGTCATAAAAAACGGACCAATTTTTTTCCTCGCCGTCCATACGGACGCGCAACGAGCCTAATGGAGACATCAATTCGCGAAGATAACGTCTCGCGTGCTTGAGTTGCGTGTCGCTCCAATGTTTTCTTTTTACCGAGTTCGTCTCGCGTCTGCGCTTGTTGCGGGGTCCTCGCGTAAACGGCTGCCGTATTCGCCAATTCTTCCGTAAAACACTTGGTGAAATTGCTCATGCTACTCAACATTCCTCTGCAGTAGTGAACGTAAAGTTAAGTTTTTCATTCAAGGGAAAGGTTTATCCATATTCGACGTGGCCGAATTCTTCCCTCTTTAAAGCCCTGATCTGGGTGTAAATGTCACGGCTTGACTCCTAGAGCGAGTTTGTGCTAGAGGGGGCATTGCCATTAGGCGTGCCAAAAATCACCCTTTCCCTCTGCAGTCAACTTGTTTACTCCTGTGTTGTCGATCAGAACATTTGTATGTTCTGTGCAAGGTTTCCGCGGGGAGCAGGTATTCTTTCCATTTCTTCTTTCGGGATGCGGCCGCGTCGTTGTTTTTGCGACAACGTTTCTCCTCCTATCCTGGAGGCGTCTTCAGGTCGAAGATGCAGCGCTTCTTTTTGGCCAGGTTTATGCAATAGAGTCGGTGGAGTCTGTCGCCTCGGATTTGTAGCACTTTTGTCGTCAAAATCCACTTTTGGCGCCATTTTTCTATGTAAACCCGGACAAAAAGATCTTCGATCTCCTCTTGATCTATCTCTGAAGGATCTTCTCTTGCATCTTCGATCTGGCGACGTCTTCAGGAGAGGAGGAGAAACGTCGGAAAAACAACGACGCGGCCGAATCCCGAAAAAAGAAATGGAATGAAAACATTTGATTGTTTCCCTGCGTGGCCCAGTTTAAATTCCATCTGGTTATTTGTTCTCCAACAGGACTCTCGTCCAAACCAGTGTTGAAAATTGCATGTAATTGTTGTATTATTGTCATCAGAATGTTGTATTTTTCATAATTAACTCATGATATTATTCTATTGCCTTCTGGTTTCAGGGTAATGTATGGTTTCCTTTGGGCTGCCATGAGACTTACTAGTACTTTCATGTCTCCGTTCGTTTAATTTTTCGTATAAAATGTTGTTGGTATTCAGGACCCGTAAATGAAATATGCATTTTCAAGATCACTGCTTCCAAAGGAATTTTTATTTATCATTTTTCTTGGATTTAGAAACTTTCAATTATTTTCTCGAAATCTGGGTAGCCGAAGTAAACATTATTTGTGAAATCCTATATGCATTTCATTCTAAATCCGTAATGGGTGCTGAATGGTTATTTTTAAATTCACTAATAGTCCATTGTCAGAGGGTAAAAAGATTCCAAGGTCTCTTCTGAATTACAGATCTCTGTTGAGTGTGGCCGAGTTCCAATAATCTACCCGGTATTAGTGACTCACAAGGTGAATCATATCGCACCTATCTTTTAACAATGGGGAATTCTAGCCAGTAATCTTCATTCTATTCTGCGCTGTCTCTAGATCTTTGCCCAACGTAGCCTTTTTGCTCGAGGTCAGTTTTACATTCACCTGCAAGAATAAGTGCATGTCTTACTTGGTTAAGTCATTACGAATTGCACATATTCCATTAGCCTTGTGGATCAGGTACAGTAAACTCAATAATCCTTAATTATCTAATCAATATCCTCGAATGTTATACGGAGTCGTTTTAGGCGTTTTTTATGCAATTAAACTGAAAAACTAGAAATTGCATTCGTATTTGTCTTATTTCCCAAGTCAAATCTCCGACTTTGATTTTCTTATCTAATTGTAATTTTTCCCTAATTTTTGCTATTTTTCCGCTATCGTAATGGAGGAAAATAAAGTAGAGATGATGAACAATTCGAAGTGTATATTCCATTATGTCACCGCAAAAATGCATCAATCCCTTTGCAGCAGTAGTTGAATTGGCGACCAAATTGATGCTTTAAGTATCCGGCCCCTATTCAGGACCGCATCCTCTCCTTGAAAGTAAGTATTCGGGAGCATGGGGAATGAGAACTCGCATTCACGGAATCCCCCGAACTAGAAACGGTGGAAGTGGAAGAGGAGTGGGTGTTGTTTGCTTCGCTCTTCTCTATGGAGCCCGGGGCGTGTTCGTTTCACAGCGGTCGCATCCTCCCCTTCACTCGAGGGAAAGGGCGTGAAGCCCCAGCCCTGCAAGGCCTTGATTCCGTGGGCCGGCGGTCAATCCGTGTGCCATTCTTCTGCCGCATCCAGAAAGGGAGAGAGAGAGAGGATAACGGACCCCCTGGAGTCCCCTCTTTCTATCTCCCGTGGACCGTTTTGGATGGCGCCTCTGCGTCTCCCACTCTCTCCGTCCCTTTCACCAGAACTCCTTCACTCCACCCTTCCTCCTCTTGTAGGAGGCGAGAGGAGACATGTTTACGACAGCGGTGGCGCTAGGTGATGCACGTGGATGGCCCCGCTGGTCCTGGTGGCAGTCAATAGTCCGAACTCAAGACTGTGGCATGGTCCCAAGTTTTCCGTAGGGCGTGATGTAACCATTTCGAAGCGAAAGTTAGTTGATATCAGTCGTGAAAATCCTCTCCGTCAATCATGTATCTATCGTATAATAGCTGATGGATCAGGATTCCGCTTCGCGATTATTGTCTAGAGAAAGCATAAAACCAATGAGAAATGAAACGCTACCCGGCTCAACTTTATGGAATTTCACTTTGCTGCGCCTATAAGAAAACTACCTAATTTCCGAAGAGTTTTTCTTTATTTCCCACCAGGTTTCGTCAAATAGACTACATCATCAGATAAACCTAAAAAGGACATTTTCCTTTAAAAACCATAATTTTGAGGGGATAAAAGCGGTGGGAATGAGTGGGAAAATGGAGATATTCTGAGGTTTATGAGGAGCTGGCCAGGTGAAAAGAAAGCGTTAGGGTGTAGTCGACGAAACTTATTTGGAAGTAAACAAAATATTTGGAAAATTCGAAGATTTCTTTTTAGGTGTTACATGTAATCAATAAACAATTAAGGCGGTGTCATTTTGCCCTCAGCATAGGCCACTCGCAGGCAGGCGGAAGAGCTTCCGTACGACCGAGAGAATCACGCTTTGAATTCGATCCGAGCCCTGTGATGCCGACTTTTGGCGACTAGACTAGAATCGGTGTCACCATCTTGGTATGGCACGGAATTGTCTGCTGAACTGTATGAAAACATACGCTGCATGTCCGTATTCTCTTCGGGTTTTTGCCGCGTCGATCCATTTTTCGACGCGACAAAAACCCGAAGAGAATATGGTCATTAAATAACCGCGGAAGCCTCCGTACCATACACTGCATGTGTTGAGCTGACGAAAACGATAGTATTATGGAGATAAAATTTTTAATAAAATCTCATCCCTACCCACGGTCATTCTCAGCTACAAATAAACGAAGTACGGAACTCAAGTCTACTGAAACTCACGTTTTTTTATTCGTCATTTCTCTCTCTGAATTCCGTTTTCCTATTCTCTCTCTTTTTATCATCGCCGATGTCCAAATACCATCTGTCACGCCCACTTTGCGGCGTTTCGCGGAGTAATGCGTGTAAAAATATCAAAACGTCACTACCGATATTGTCTGTGGACGTGAGAAGCTAGTCGAAATGTTTCCGTCACAAAAATAATAGCTGAATCGAACCGTTCTGAGGGACTTGGCCATTTTGAACATTGTTATTGCTCGACACGTTTTCGACCCTTTACTGCCTCTCTCCCACCCTCGGGTCACAGATCGCCGACTTATATACGTTTTACTGTATTGCTTCATGCGTACACGACCCTTTTATTTCCCTTCAGTAACCTCTTTTATTTCACTTTTTGCCCGGCCGCTCCTTTTTCACTTTCACTTTTTAAAGAAATATATCGCTATCGTAACTTGGGATTAATACAGGCAAAGTATCAGCTTATTTTACGTTACTTTATACCTTTCCTATATCACCTTTGCTTTTTTAACGGGAAGAATATATCACCGTTGTAACTGATATCATGGAATAAGCAGTTGTTTACTGCTCTATGCTAATATATTTCATCGTTAAAAACTGCTACGAGCGTACATATAGTGTCTCACAACTTTTGGAGGGATTAAGGTGGGAGCCCCTAGAGACTCAGAGGCTACACGCTAGGCTTAGGTTTCTTGAGAAATTCAGAACTGGTGTGTTTCAGAGCGACACAAAGAATATTATCATGACACCTCACTACATCTCTATGGCTGACAGATGCGATAAAATAAGAGAGATACACTGCCGTACAGACAGGTACAAAAACTAGTTCTTTCCGCGCACAATAAGCGAATACAGTAGAAGCTGAGCTCCACTAAATACACTCCTGTAATACGTGTCACCGTTTTTTCTCCCAATAACTTACCTAAATATATTACCTTACTTAAATATCTTTACACGACTGGTGACCTAACACCCCCTGCCACACGCCCATGCGGCGGCTCGCAGGGAATTATGTAGATGTAGAATATCGGTGCCGGCGAAGTGGTGGCATCTTCCCGGGCCAAAATCCAAGTGTTGGTACGTCCAGCTAAGATAAAACTATATTTTTATTGTTATCTCATTTTTATGGAAAAAAACCGCCTGTGGCATAATTGACGGTGGTATTGGTTCCATATTCCTCTGTGAGTGAAGGTCACATGTAGAGGGTCTAATGCTGGAAGATCTCTTCTCTTAACCATGTGATCAATTTTACGGTTTAGATTATCTAATGAAAGGACTGGGATGTAGGCTGGGAGAAACTCGCTGACTGCACGCCAATGAAAAGCCTACAAGCTTTTGATCAGGTGAACTTGACACATAAAGAGCAAGTGATTTTTAGGGTGACACGGATTATTATGTGAACCTCTTACTTCATCTCTATAACTTGTAACAGTGACAGAATACTCAGCCGAACTTGGAGATGCACAAATTCTTCCTTTCCACGGTCAGTTAGCTGCTACAATAAAAATCAGAGGCGGAACGGTGAGATATAAAGAACTTTTTTCACTTTTTTCATCGGCCTCTGCCAATTCCTTTTCCCTAGTCCCTTTTTCATGGCTTGTGGCCTTTGGCGGCTCGCTGGGTAGCTTGTAGATGGCCTTTATTTGAGAAAGGTGATACCTTTTGTTTTTAAGATGTCAGGAGTACGGAGAAGATGAAGTACAAGAATAGGTATGCTTGATGGGATGAAAACAGGTGGGAGGTTTGCTCAGCTGAAGAGAGAAATTATTTGAGAAAAGAAACTTATTTATTTGGATTAGCTGAATAAAATCTGTTCATGTAACCGGTGGAATACTGTTAATACATCCAAGTGATTCTAATGTCAAAGTGAATACGGCGTGATGCCCAATGTGTCACATTTTCATCCTGGTGTGGAAACATTAACACTAGCACGATATCCCATTTAAATCACGTCACTATGGTCTTCATTCTCGAATAAGGTCATGTTGCATGATTTTATTGCAGTACCTGAAAAGTCGTGAGGAAGAATAAATAACGCCAGAACCGGTTGAGAACTCCCGTTAATATTAATCTGTGTAAGATGCAGGTTATCCTTACTCATGATCTTATGGTGGGGAACCTGTCTGAATTACTTCCACAAAGTCAAATCTGACTCGTTGAAATTTCGCAAAACTTTCGAAGGCTTGCTAATCCTATCTTAGAATTTTTTAAGGTTTCGTCAGACTTAAGTGTAGAATTTTCATTTATAATCAAAGAACACTCATACCTTTAATCTGCAACATTTATGCGATTCCAACCTCGAATTGATTCAAATGGTCCATTTTAGTTTTGTGGAAAGCTTGTATTTTTTTCGAGTCGATTACCCTCCTTTGGGGCAGGAAGTTTTATGCTTCAAAAACTTTGTTTCTGCGGTGAGAGTTGAAGCGTGGACCTCACGATTCTTCGTCTGTCTGTCTAGCGCTGCTTTTTAAGGACTTTCAGGCGACGTAATATGTCGATTCTTAGCAAGAATATAGTTCGTGGCTCAAAACCGACGAAAACAGTAATATGAACCATGAATATGTTTTTTAGCTGTTTTAATCATTTATTTTCTACCTTGCATCCCTAAAAGATACACCGTCAATTATGTCCAGAGGTTTACTTTGTTTTGAAATAATTTAAAACTAAAATAGAAGATTGAATGATCCATTGCTGAATGAATAACATTATAATTCAGTTAGTCATGATTCTTCTAATCTTACAAAACTTTGAACTATAGAATTAATGCAGTGTAATGTAATTTTTACCAAATTTTTTCTTCAGTTTGGATATCATTTGAATAATTTATACAATGCAAAGATATAAATATAATTTTCATTTATATTTTTTTAAATATTGGTTCAAAGTTTAAATAATTGTGACAAATTGTACTTATCACTGTTAAAATCAAAGGTATGCCTTTATCTAGATAAAGTTATTTTAATTATGTTACTTATTTCATTATTTGTGCGAGGCCGTTCTCGGTAACAAAATCTGAAGAATTAGTTTGAACTTATCTCATGCACGATTATGCGAGGAAACATGTGAATAAAATCCCTTTTGTGAGTGCACGGATCTTTTTTTTTAATGAATTTAGGTGATTTGATGTGTTTGAATGGTCATTTGTAAGAAAAACTTTAATTTTTTCATTTTCCCTTTGATTTACAACGATTTTAATGGGGTTTTCTCCTCCTAGTTTAAAAGAATGCTATTATAGGCCGTTCAAGTATTACGTAAGACGATTTATTCCAGTTTTTATCCCCTCCTTCCCCTTTGTAAGACAAAGTAAGATTTTCCCGCCCCCCTCCCTCTCATTCTTACGTTAGGCGTTAGATATTTGTATCTATTCTTCGTTAAATGCTCGCTTTCTGCTGTTTCATCTGTCCATGGAAGGCATCATACAGCTTTGAGCGCTAGATATCGTATAATTTCGCAGTGTTGGAGTACCATATTTATTAACATTAAGAGCGAAACAGTACCACAGATAATGAAGTTGTGGACAGTCACAGGATATTTGAAAAAACACAGGGTATTTAGAAACGATACAATGTTTCAAGACGGACAAAAATCTTACGTAAATTCGTTCCATACCCCCTCATCATTAGACAAAGTAAGATGATCCGAACCTACCCCCAAAAACGTCTCACGTAATACTTGAATGGCCCCTTATGATCCTGTGCCGCAATTCCGTTCCATAAATTCACGTTTGTTCAACTTCAACTCATTCGGGAGTGTAGCATTGTCCCGGCCGCAGACGGGGGCGCCTCCGGGGGCCCCGCCCATTGCATGCGGGGGGTTTCACGGATGACGGTGTGCGTGTGTGCCGCATCTGCTGCATCGCCCCCCCCCCCTTTTTTAGCCCATGGTGACGCACTTCAGCCCCGTTCTCCCCTCTCAGCTCTCCGCATTCCCCTCTGCCCATTAGCAATCGATCATCCCCTTCCCACCCTTCCCTGGCCTCCGGACTCGGCGAATCCCTTTCTCTCGCCGGCCCTACTGCCATCTCAAAAGGAGAAAGGCAGAGAAGGGTGCTAGGTATATATATATATACATAAGCCCATCCTGTCTCTAGGATAGTTCCTATGGGTCCAGGCGGAGCCTGCTGGTTTGTTATGCTTATGCTGGAAGTCCGTTCGAGAGGGAAAGTGGAGAATTAACACACGGCCTTGGTTTTCTTCCTGTCTGGGGAAGTTGAGTTAGGTCAGGGATTCTGAAAATTGTTTTGAATATTTTATATCATATGATAATAATTGTTGGCAATGAAATATTTAATAAAATTGAACGTTTTCGTTGACACCTTGTAGAAATCGAGTTTAAATATCATGACCTCAAAATGACAGATCCTTTGTTAAATCCCCACGCAGTTTTTATTTCAAACACCGACTTATGTTTCGACACAACTCATGTCAACAAAACGTCGAGAATGATATGAAATCTGTCGAAACCAAGGTCTAACTGTTGAAATAAAAATTGTGATTTAACGAAGAGTCAGTTATTTTGAGATCATGGTATCCAATGGAATGCGACATGAAATTCAAGATCTTTAATAATGTGCGAAAGGAGAACTTTGAGGTACGAGAGAGAAGGAAAATGAAGGTGGAAATATATTTGTTAAATAAGAAAAGCAGCGGAAAGAGCTAGAGGAAAGGAGTAGACGGCATCAGGCCTATGTTGTTTAAGCTCCGTCTTTCTCTTGGACCGAGTATTAGGTCGAGCCAGGGTCACAGGAGTGCAGATGTTGTGTTTCAGCTTCCCATTCTCAGGAGGCTGTTGAAACTGCATGGGGGGCCCTTGAACTAAGTAATTTTCACCAGTAATTGCACTCTAGCGAAGTGATGGTTTCAGGCATAACTTTGTGGAGTAACTTCATGATTATCGATTGAAACACTTTGTAATGTCCACGTGAGGTATTTATTTTCACGACCTAGGTCGTGAAAATAAATACCTCACGTGGACTAAATTTTCGTATATATATTTTATTTATATAAATTTTCGTCGCTGTGTGACATCATCAGGTAATTTACAAGTTTGTCATGTAATAATCATGCACTTAGCAGTCATACCGATATTGATTTCCATGTGACGGTTTACTCATGCCTCGGTGTCCCTGTGAAGTGCCTAGGTGGGCCTACTTATTAGGATGGCAAGGCTCGAAAGAGAAAAATAAATAAATTTCGGTGGTATGGTTTTTATATATTAGGAGAGGTTGAGCGAGGTCAATAACTCAAAATTAGTATACCTTAGATCCTTTTCTTCGTTAAAATTTACATATTCTTAATATTATTCCAAATATATTCGACTGCTGCAGCACTAAATCTTCTTTGGATGATTGCATTAGGATTTATGGTCTCTGTATTCGACGACTTAGGTAGGAAATCATTTTCGGACTGGATTTGGTGAAGCTTTACCCCTCTACCCTGCCCTCCCGACGAAACCCTTTCTCTTTTCGGCCGCCATGCCCTTTCGAAAGGAGAAAGGCTGAGAAGGGGGTCAGGGCTATTCGTAAACCCTGCCCCGCCATAGGACAGGGTATTGGCAAGGCCGGGGTAGTAAGAGTGTAGCAATGTTATGCCTCGTATAGGAGACCAAACGAAAGGGACAAGTGGAGGAATTCCCTGGGCATGCTTTTTTAAGCCAGGGGAAGTTGAGAGAGGTCAAGGACGCTGAAAATCGTTATGAATTAGGTTACAATTCCCAGCTGGCTGAAATGCCTTCATCCTCAATAATATAATGAATATAGTCAGTGACTGTCGTGCTTTTTTTATGCATGCTGTGGATATTAATATTCCGAGCTTGACATTAGACATCATTTTATTGATTAATTTATTTTTGTCTATGTGTTGAATAGGTTCTTAATTTCAGCGTGGCGTTACCAGATCTATCCGTTACCCTGTCCATTGATCCGGTGAAGGACGTCCTCTCTGGAATCTATAAGTAATTTCCCCTCTAGTCGATGCTAAACGCACGGCAGAGAGTTTCACGTCTCTAGGGGTAAAGGGAAATCTGTATTGCGGTCAAGGGTCTGGAGGAATAATTCGGGAATGCTAAATAAAAGAAACGTTCGAGTATGGGTAGACTGAAAATTGAGTGAATGAGGGAACAGACTCTTAAGAGGAGGAATATTGGAATTCTCAATAGTCACGTAGATAGAGAGCGTTTGAATGGAGGAATGTATAGCGTTTTAGATGAATCTGTGTAGAGTGTGAGAAATTAGCAGGATTCAACTTTCTTGCATGACATTGGTGTTATATGGTCGCACATATCCCGAAGGGCAATGCAACAATCTGTGTGCGTGAGAGTGAACTTTAAACAGCTAATCATATGTCATTTGGGACTTATACATATTAAGGTATAAGTATTCCAAACAAAACATGCAGTATCACCATAAAAATAGGTATAATAGGTAGGTCCTCGGATGAAAAAGTAAAAGATGTGTGCAACTTCGCTCTGGTCAGGCTACAGTTCGAATACGCCGCGAACATTTGGGACCCTGCGCATAAAGATTTAACCTAAAAATTAATAAAATACAAATAAAAGCAGAGTTCGCTTAAGAAATTCAGAACTGGTGTGTTTCAGAGCGACGCAGAGAATATTGTCCAGACGCCTCACTTCATCTCAAGGTTTGACAGAAGCTATATAGATACATTGCAGAACAGATGGTACAAAAACTCGTTCGTCCCGCGCACAATAAGCGATCACAATAAAAACTGAGCTCCACTAAATACACTCCCGTAATACACGTCACCATTTCACCTCCCGAAACCTAATCCCTTACGTCTTTACACAACTGGTGTCCTAACACCCCCAGCCACACGCCTATGCGGCGGCTCGCCGGGTAGCATAACATTTCAAGGCTTTTTCACACCTTCCAAACTTTTTGTAGACAGCTTTCAACTGCATATTGTCTCAATGTTGTGAACTTGAAACAATCCTTTGACTCTTATTTCTCGATACGCAAGGATGCCTCGCTAAGGAGGTCTCTCCCGCTGTCAGACTCACGACCCTCCGTAGTAAGCAGTGTAGCCCTCACCGTATCAAAGTAAGCGTCAATTACTGAAATTGAGATGGTCTCGAATAGTGCCTACGTGGCTCGAAGCGAGCGGCTGGTGTGGTCCGGTTGTGCTATACTCACCGCGTGGTGAGGTCATTAATTTTTGAAGCAGTGCGCTTCCGCGAGGACCCTCCCGGGAGCAACGAAGGGGTCTCGTGTCTTCCCTTCATCGCCCTCGCTCGGGAGCCCACTTGGACAAGTGGAACGTGGAAGGCGATAAATCAATTTGGCGATTTAGTGAACGGGGACAGTTTGGTGAGGGTTGCAGCGCGGGCAAGGCAAAGGTGGTCGGGAGGAAGGGAGGGTAGAAGAATCAGTCCCCATCTCGTCGTCACCTCTCCCCCTCCTTCCATCCATCCCCCGCCCCCAAGTCGGTTAAGTCGTTAGCCTTCCTCCGGTTTCCGACGACCCACGTGTCCGTGAGTGGGGGTCCCCACGAAATCGGGCCGGCGATGTCCGTCGTCACGTGCCAGCTGGCTTCCTTTATCATCCCTTCGTGCTGTTTCCTTGGCACTGTTTACGTTGGCTTGCAACCACGGGAGAATACTATGAAGTGCATAAGTGAGGAACCGTCTCCTAGCATCTACTGCGGCTCCAAAAAACCCATAGTCTTTAATTTACTTCGACTTTTCCCCACGAATTAGCATTTTTCGGCCAAGAGGATAGGTTGGTGGTTTCCGGCGATACTTTGTGGAACTTGCTAAACATTTTGAATGAATGGGGTAAAGTTTGTTTTTACTCAATGAATTTAATGACTCACGACCATGGTTTCGACAATTAACGTCATTAAATTCATTGTGGAAAAACAAAGTTTACCCTATTCATTGAAAAAAAGAGGATAGGTATTTAATGATAATAATAATTGTTCTTCCTTTCAACAAGGACTACATTTTCCGTTACAAAATGGGGAAGTAATCATGTTATCGTCATACGTACATAAGCATATAGAGCAACATTTCCATATATTTGGATAGCTATTACAATCCGTAACTGAGCGATGGGAGAGGAAAATTACAAAGGCAGTGCTCAATCCGTCGGAAGGGGTGTTTAACTGTGGATAGGATAGAATTGAAATATATAGCCAAAACTTCTTCTTGAGGTCGTTTTACTCGTAGCATTCCATTGCGCAGTTTGATGCGGGAGCTGTGGAAGCGCGGCCAAAAACTGTGGAAGCGCGGGAACGGAATTATAGCAGGAACTATTATCCTACATCTCTATTTCATGCATTTGCACAGTTATCGATTGTCTGATTTGCACGACGTAAATTTCAGCGCCCTGCCATCCGTTTTTCCAACTCATTATCAGTCTTTGCTCTATAATGTTTAGGTAAAACGGCCGTTAGCATGGAGGATAGAAGCTTGTCACCGACCTTCGCTTGCTCTTTGTGAAAGACACCGGGAGGAACACGATTTAACGTAACCTTCCGACAGACGTGGTGTTATTCTTCGAAGTTTTTTCTTCGCGGCACCCACAGTACTTACGGAGGAATCGAAATTCCGGTGAAAAGTTACGTCATCGCCGGTACTCGAAGCCGTCGTCTCTACTTCGGAGCCCATTGTTCAGAAACATAATCTCCTTTGAACTGTGGAAGGAATTCGAATAGAGGCAATCGCCGAAAACTGTGGAAGCAGTCACAATGGCGGAAATACCGAAATCAATTTCTCCGAAGTGTCCCCGCATTTATTCTTGATTGCGCATGAGGAAACTGCACCATGAATAGCAGCATTGCTGTTCTGCACAAACGCTGTCTTCGAATACCTTATTTTTTCGTATGAGCGAATTATTCACTACGTTTACCAATCGGCATTAGATCGATATAAGAAGCGGGCTAACTCGGCCCGCTTTCTCTCCCAGTCAGAGATTTAAAATCGATATGAACCGATTCAAATCGATATTTCAATCGATTTTGCATTGGTAAGCCAGGCTATCCGAGTCGGCTGGCATAGAATGTTTAGATCAGTCTGATTTCATATCGATCTGAGTTCGATTGGTAAACGTAGTCATTTTCGAGACATAGGGTTCGGTTGCCCCGAGAGACAACGTTATTTACCCCTCACTACGTCTTACTTATTTCTGCGTTAAAAGAAGCGTGAGAAACAGTGGAATGTTGCTAAACAATAATGTAAATTGAAAGTATTAATGATACTGTAACTTTTAGATTAATTTAATAATTGACAGTGGTGTGTGGAAGCCAAAATATTGTATTTCCATTTATTTGTACTCGTAGTACATCATTCCTGCTCAGAGATTTAAAATTTGAAGCCGCCTGTTTATTGTTAGCTACGGGATGACGAAGCGCTTTAAGTCACACGTAACGCTTCATCATCATGAGATTACTTTCTTTACGGGTGAATTCGGTCACGAGTCTTCTTTTGTATTCTTCAAACTCTCATCCAAGTCTCGAAGTTCAGGAAGACTCGGCTATGGACATACGAGGTGTGAACTGTTGACAAATAGCGTTATTCACGGAAATATTCTTCCTCTTTTGCTCGTATCGGAATCTTCTCTCCGTACATCTACATCTACGTCATACCCTGCAAGCCACCCAAAGGGTGTGTGGCAGGGGGTGCTTCCACACCAGGCATGCATGAATGATACGGTAGAACACCGAAATTATATTGAAACCCGCGTACCCCACATGCAAAGCGCCAATTAAAAATCTACTAACCAAGAATCATTCTATCGTCAATAGTTCCAACATGCAAGGAATACAAAGACTACTACTACATATTCAAAATATCATGCATAAATAAGAACATCAATATTTACATCATGCATAAATAAGAAAGTAGAGAATATAATGAAAAAGATTTACTGTCTGCCTATTGTCACAATTCGAACTATTCATGACGACGATCACAGCTGTTATGGTCCCGAATGGTACGCGGAAAAAATGACATTTTATACCTATCGGTTCTACAGTCTATCTCTCTAATTTATTGGCGCGATCTGCCGTAGTACGAGGGGGTTAATAGTATGTTTTTTACGTCGTCGGAGAAATGGTTTTCTTGAAATTTATTTAGGAGGGTAAGCCTGTAATTTAATCTACGCTGTGACAGCGATTCCCATCCTAATTCTTCTAACAGTCCAGACGCACTAGTCAACTTCTCCTAGCATCGTTTCACAAACTTAGCTTAGTCATCCCCTGAGAATGTACATACGTGCACCCAAGCATGTGTCTGATTCTCGGTGGACAGGGCGTGGTTTTATTTGTATCTTAAATCTTAACACCTCTCTTTCTATCTAATGACTTCCTTGTGGCGACCAATGTTTTGTGCTACTGCTGGCACATTTGTTGCAAAAGTTAAACCAAAATTGGAGTTTCCTATGCAAAGTCCATAATTTGTACCCCTTTTTCCTCTATTGTAAGCTCTTCTTATTCCACTGCGCTAGGAAAATTGTTGGATTATTCAATGAGTTTCTGAGGCACCGTTAATCCCGTGCAGTTGTTTCCTGTATGCGACACATTTTATTTCTCTCTTCGCTGTGGATGGAAAGCAGACCCAAGGCCCTTGATAGTAAAATCTCATTTCAATTACTATCACGAGAAATGATAATATGTTGCTTAGTAGTAATCTCTCAGTAGGAACAGTATTTTTTTTGCAAGTATGAGCCATTTCCTTGTAAAATCTTGGTTCAAAATAGTCACTGAACCATTGTCTATCGTGTAAAGATGTTATCTCCCCCATTGCGTTATTTCGAAGAATTAGATCTCATTTGAGTTACGTATTAGTTCCCCCATGCTATGTAGTACTTTTGTATAATCATAGCGAAAGATACTTTTGACATGATTGGTCCCAGTCAAGAGATGAGAGTTTCAATTCAAATGAAATCGAATATTTTGGACTAAAGTACGATTAGGATGTTACTATTGAGAATTTTCATTGAATAAAGAATTATTCAGAGGTGCGGTTAACCAGTCTCGGACTAAGACTAAGAATGATGGATATGCAGATAAGTATTAGGCCTAATAATACACATAATTGTCAAATTCGCATTGATATGAGAAAAAATCACTCAAAACGTTTTTCATGGTGGTGAAATTCTAGATTGAAAAGCTTTTCGAAAATAATTCTTTTAAAGTTCCAGCCTTGGAATTGCTGTCATAATAGAAGTAAATAAATGTTGCTACTTAACGAGTCTTCCGCACTTGGAATAATAATAATAATCTGTCTTTATTGTAAGCGAATTTAGGTTCGTACAGTCCTCTCTTACAATTAACTCATGTGATGAACATAAATACCCATGTCCTGGGTGGAGAATATTCTACCCAGGTGGGATTCGAATCCGCGACCTTTGGGTTAGCAGGCGAGGACTTCACCCCGCCGCCACCGGGACCGGGGAATGTGCCATTTCTTGTAGCTCGTGATTGATACTAGCCCTAGAAATATGCAGAAATCGAGTTACGACATTTCCATCATGTGCGCCGCCGACAGGAAAGGCAGCTTTGCCCTTTTCCGTCGGAAGAACGGTCGGAATTTTTGCTGCGTGACGTGGGAAAATTGAGCGTTGGGGAAAGGGGAGGAGGAGGGCGGGTTGACCAGGCGGATCTAGGCTCGGGGTCGGAAGAAAAGGACGTGACGACTAGCACATAGGTGGCTTTGGTGGTCGTGTGCCCCGTTTTCATTCTTTCCTTCCTTTCTCTTCCGCTGCCCACAGCTAGTAGTTGTCGGCGTGTTATCGGAGAGCTTCAATTAACCCGTGGTCCCTCCCGTCGCACCCTCGGCGTTATAGAATTCTCCTATCTCGACACCGCCGGCTCTCTCTCTCTCCCTTGCAAGTTTTATCGTTTTTTATCCCGTGTAGGCCCTGCCCTGGCGTCGGAGTTTATTTATTTATTTCCCGGGCGTTCTAAAAAAAATTGGGCGGGTGTTTTTCTTCGTGAGGTCGAAATTGCTATGTGGGGCCTTCGTGTGGGTGTCTAGGGTGTTCTCCTGTGAGGGAATGCACGGAAATCGATGCCGTCGTTATTGGAAACGGAAAAGGTACTACAGATCAATATTGGAACTTGAGTTCGATTCCCCTAAGGGTCATGCTCGCTTTTTCATTCAGCCTTTTGTCTCTCGTTTTCGATTCAAGTTCACGCGGCATGTTTATGCTGAATGTCGTGGATTCTCGAATTGGTGTGACTGAACTGTTTTCTGTCACATTTACCAATCATGCGGGAGTATGACTTACGATGACGAAATCGGATGCTGTTCTGTCGTTTATCTAATTACCAAGCGAAATTGCGAGTACGGTTAGTTGGTTAAAAATTGCAAAGTCACTTATTCATCTACATCTACTAAATACCGTGCAAGCCACCACTAGGGTGTGTGGCACGGGGTGATTTCACACCAGGCACGCAGCACTTCATCCCAGTTCAAATCAGAACCGCGCACGTTCCCCTGAATTCCAGGCGCAGGCCAATAGCAGTCAGGACAACAGTGCGCAGTCAGACCAGAAACTAGGAGAGTGATACGTGGATGAACGTGCTGCATGCAGTTTACTACTAAAGGTACAACGACTGATTTGTATTATTAATGCGACAGATAAATAGCACTCCACGGTACTAAATCACGCAGGAGTATATCATGTTGGAGATATATAGTATAGTAACAGTATACATGCAAGGTTAGAGGCTAATAATAATTATGTTAACATATTTAGAACTACTGAAAACCCTTTTTACGTAGTCAGTATCCTAGAACTGATCTATCACAACTATTATGGTCCATTATTGTGTGTGGGAAAAAGACATTTTAAATCTATCGGTTCTATCGTCTATTTTCTAAATCTTATTCATGTGATCGTTTCTACCATAATAGTTAAGCTCAAGCAAAATATGTTGAACGTCCGGCAAAAAATAGTCTACATCTAACTTTCGCAATAGATTTTCCCTTCGATTCCCATTATGAGTGAGTATGACCACAGAGTATTACTCTGTTTACTATGGTATGGTATGACTTACAATGACGGAAATAGGTGTGTAGTGCTATCATTTTTTGATTTCCAAGGGAAATTGCAAGGCCTTGGCTGAAAATTGCAAAGTCACTTATTACAACAGTTTGCCTCTGAAATATTTTATGTCTTTAGAAGTAGTGTGGTCAAATTTATTTTGTTGGAAACTGAATCATAGGTGCCTATCCGTACTCTAGCGTGAACGATTTTTAATTAAAGTTCGCGACCATGTGATTAAGTGTTCAAAGTTGGGAAATCCCGAATTCCTGTTACTGAAATTTCCAATGAGTAATTTTTGTGCTCTGTCACAAACTGAAAAAATGTTGCTGGCAGTCGCACGAATTCAGATGGAATGCTTATTTGGATGGTGTATTTATAATTTAATGCTTTTTTTCTTTAAAATATGCGGCAATATTTTCGATGAGCGAGAGGCTTTTACGTATTGCTTTGATACCATTGTTTACTTTCAATTTTACGGGCCCTGTAAAATTGAAAGTATACGGAAAAATTGATCTTCGGGACACGACTTCGTTGCTATTCGAGCTGTAGTTGATTGTGTGCGTGTAGAAGGGATTTAGAATGCATGCGGAAAACAGCTTTCATTTACAGCCGTGATTCTGGAATCATTTTGCTTTTAAGCATGTGATAAAGACGGTAATATTTATTTCGCACCCATAATTTATTATCTAGTTTCACCTGGTTGTGATGTTCATTTATTGTTATCTCCTACTGGAAATTTGACGGTTGAATGCGTGAACTGGAAATAATTTTCTGGTAGTTCATAGGTTTATCAGGGAATACGTGAAAAATACAGTGTCGGTGGGTGGTTATTTCATGCACAATTTGATACGGTGATGTTTTCCTTACGTATTCGACTTACAAGTGAGTGTACTGCATTGGGTTTATTGTCACGCACTCCAACACAATGGTATGAATGAATATGAATGATATGTAATGAGGTTCGCTCATTTGCATGGCAATTCCCATGCTTCGGCGCTTTGATGATGTGCGCATCCTCGTTTAGAATTACAATTGGTGGTCCAAAATTCCTGCACCCTGTTGCCCTACCAACCCATCATAATACAGGGTGGCCACCCTCTTGAAAATTTGGAAACTTAGGAAGTCTCGAGAGCTTTTTTACTTCATTCACGAATCATAATTCTCCTCGATAAAAATAATCGATTGGATGCTCTTTTTTCCTTATTTTTGTCTTACTTATGTAATCGAGCGTAGAATGTCGGGGCTGAAAAAAATATCTTCCATCGCGAGGGAAACGATCAAACTTTTTTAGAAGATGAACTAGTTTTACGTAATATCATTGGATGATCTTATAATTATTGCTATCCCTGTTATTATTGTAGGCTTTCTAAGTTGAGAAATAGCTAAGGTGCCCTCAATTTTTTTGTATTTCATCATGATCATTGGTCGTTCAATCCTAAGATTGGTTGACTGCAGCCCTCTACATTTCCCTATCTAATGCTAGTACCCTTACCTCCTGGTATCTCTTCTTATGTACTTTCCTCTTCATTTGGTCTATTAGCTTATCCCTGGGTCTTCCTCTGGGTACTTTTCCCTCTATTTTGCCTTCAATGATGTTCCTCACGAACCCATTGTGTCTCAGGGTGTCTCCAATCCTTCTTGTTCTTCTGTATACTTAAACATTTCTTATTTTTTCCATCCATTTTATCTACAAAATAAACTGTTTCAGGCGTTACTTTGTGGATGTTTTGTATATTCATGATGAAAAGATACAACTTGGTTAACTCCACACTTTTTCATTAAATTAAATCCGACATGGGTTTCAGCAACTGAAAATGGCACCTACCTTGAATGGCACTCAGTTGCTGAAACCCGGGTGGGTTTTAATTTAATAGTGTGGAGTCAACCAAGTTGTATCTTTTCACCGTGAACGTCCATTTTATCTTCAGCATCCTCCTCCAGTACCAGGTTTCGAAGACTTCTAGTCTTTTCCGGTCAGCTTTTCCAATAGCCCATGCTTCGGATCCATAGAGAGCGAATTTTTTTCTCTTACTCAGTACCTTTTAAACTCCGTTATATCAAGTAATCCTTTGAATTTTATGGAAATGATTGGTTTGAGCACCAGACTGAGAAGCATGGCTTCTGACGGAGTAATATCTTGGATTCACCACTCCACAAGAACTAGGGTAAATTCTAGGGTAAACTAAGGTAAAGGTAGGGTAAATTTATGCATTTTTGATTAGTTTTTAGTGCAATGGGCGAAGTAAAATTCCAAGGTGTTGCTGGAACGTATAGAGTACCTTTGTAGATTTCTTTCAGGTTTGATTTACCTATTTGGGAACAATGAAGTAAGTACTTGGCGCAGTGTAGCTTTCATGAAAATTACATGGTTTTACGACTCTGGAGCGATGAAATATGGAGCGCGTATCTTTTTCCGATACCCACTCATGTTCGTCCTCTTTTGAGAGGCGCCACGGTTCCTGCTTCGAATCTTGCTTAGGCCCGCAGATCGTTACCTGGACGGAGTTAGGGGAGGGAGGTTGTTGCACCCAGTATCAGAGGTCGTCGCCCCAGGCAAGGTTCGAACTTTGGGCCCCCACCCCGACTTCCCCTCCTTTGGCTCCGGGGTGCTACCTACCCTCCTCTCCCGCACGAACCCCCGGAGGGCTCGGCCCGGGGGTGGTGGCAGGGGATGTGTGTGCGCGGCCGAACGGACTGGAATGATAAGAGACGGAGGGGGAGGTGCTTGGCCGCTGCAAGGAAAGCAGCGAAAATCGCACACACACCCCTTCCATGCACCATCCTCCCTCCAATTGGGTTCTGCCCCGCCCACCTGGGTGGCAAAGCGTCACCCACTCAGCCGCGGAATGCAGGGCGTGTCGTAAAATCGTACTTTTGGGAAAGTCGGATTTGTTAACCGTTAGACAGGAGGAGAACAAAACATTTGAGCCCATAGTGATGAGATAGTAGAAGAGAGAGAGATAGTATAAATATCCGTTTCATCAATATTTTTTAAATAAATACCCAGTGACGTACTAGCGAAGAATCGTGTAGTCATTGAAACCTTTATATTAATATTTGTGGTGCACCAGTTAAGCATTGGGAGAATAAATGCCTGTGCAAGTCTTTTACTGGTGGCTTTACTTGATTTTAGCCTTGATTTCATCCTACCTAAGACCTACCTCTCTTCATTCCATCTATTAAGAGTATTCTCTACCTTCCCCGTTTTCTCTACGTCTTCACCTCTATCCTGACCTTCCTCATCCCTTCGCCTTTTATTACCCCTCCCAATCACCTTCTCTGCCTCCTCCTAATCGTCTCCAGCAGACTCCGCGTACCCACAAAATCAAGCTTTCCTCTTTCTTCTTCCTCTCCCACCCTCTCTGTTCTTCCTGCACTCGTATCTAAAACGCCTGCGGCAGTATTTCCGCCGCCATAGTCTCTCCGCTTGGTCCCTGTCTACGCCGTACTCCGCTACTCTTCCTTGTAGACTCCTCCAATAGCTTCCGAAGAGTAGTAATAATATGTATATTACGATATACTTCAAGGTTTTGCCAATGTATGGAAATTTTCCCAGTGAAAACCATCTAACCTGTCCAGGATTTGATACCAAATCTCCCAAATACTGGTCATGAACTTTTTCTAGACTATTTTTGTACCTATGAGCGTGACTACATGCAGGTTTCGGTTTTGGTGTATTAAGAACTTAAATTGCTTAAATTACATTAATTTAAATATTAAATTGCTTTGTAGACTAATAATTACAGCACTTGGTTTGCTGCAGCACCTTCTAAACTGGCTTACGCGCACTAAGTCTGCACTAAAATTCTGAATAATTTTTTATGAATTAAACTGGACAACGTTTATTTATAATTTAAGCAATAAATCGACAATGGTTTTGTAATTTTTAAAAAGACATGTGCTGTCGATTTCCTGATCGATTAAGTTTTCCTCTTTAGCTGGAGTGTTACGTATTCAATTTTATTCTGCCGTTATATCGATAAAATAAATTACACGTTTCTATTCTCTTATTCGTGTTTCTAAATATGCAATTGAATGCAATTGTATCATTTTATGTCTCGTTGCATTTTTTACGGCATAAATTCATTTACGCGGTGTTAAAATTCGTTTTAAAATATTTTTCCTGTTTAAAAATGTGCGTATTTATACGTAGATTCTTGAAATGATTTTGTTTAAATATTCATGAATGTTTGAGGCTTGGTGGCGGAATTTATTCACCTCGCTGTGCCTTTTCGGTGTTCTGATGTTGCAACCCGGGCTACTAAATTTTGTACTTTGTATAAGTTGTAGCCTTGGGAAATAAACATGATAGTTGAGAACAAGGTTGATTGCCAACTTTTGTAAAATCAAACGTGTACCGAATTGCTTTTTATATTTCAAAAGTCGATCAAAGACGTAAGAAACTACAAATACTCGTTTCGCTGGAATCTTTTAAAGCCTAGTGGAAAACTTTTTGCCTATAATTTTTCTAACCAGGAAATATTTGTTTTCTTTTTAACTTAAGTCTTCTCATTGACCTCGTCTTTAACTTTACCTTCGCCTTAGAGGTTTATGCGTGATATTTTTCGTGAATTACTGCCGTCTTTTGAAGTAACATATGATTCTCTTTTTGCGGGAACACTTATGAATGAGTCGGTACTTAGTTCGTAGAGGAGCAGATGCTCCGGAGCACTTCCCGCTTCGCTATTCGTTGGCTACCATTAATATGTCCACAGAAAAGAAGTTTCACTAGCGCATGGCGTGTTTCCCCAGTGGGATAAAAGCTCGAGATTCAATGAGATCCCTCTCGTTGCGCCCATGTATGCATTGAACTTCTTCGAAACCTTTAGTTGGAGCCTAGACCACACGGTTTGTGGGCTTCTATATTTATTTATTTATATCTTTTATATTTTACTTCTATATCTGAGTACCCTGGAAGGCATGCCAAGGATGTATAACAGGGGATAACTTGAGCTAATTACTCAACTTTCCTTTCTGTAAACGTTTCAGGATTCTGTTAATATGTGTCAATTGGTTATGAGCTGCAAATATATATTGTTATTTTTATTTAAAAAACAAGGCAGCCATGCGATATTTGCTGTTAGTCTTGGTGATCTTAGTGGAAAAAATCTTGATGAAGACATCGAACTTTTTATACTTTATATCGAAAAACCTATGGATTCAACCGTAATGTTCCGTCGGAAAAGCAATCCTTTCATGTTTTCTACATCTACATATTACCCTTCCAGTCACCTGAAGGGTGTTTGGAAGGGGGGTTACATCTCCAACATGCTGTACAGTTTTATGAAGTAATTGACCGTGGTATGTCGTTTATTGGTGGAAGTTGGCCATTTATAGCAAATGCCCGTACTTTTATTGATAAATGGAAATTATATTCTCCTGTTTGTTTCTGGTGCTATGTATCGGATCAGGTCTCGGAGAAAATTCGTGTCTGTGTCAGTACTACAATTGCTGAAGACGCAAACAAATTTGCTCCCTTGATGGTTTCTCTATTCCTTCCTTTGGGTATTTGGTTGGAATGGAGACGATATGATTCTGATTATATTCTTCTTTCGCGTGTCAAGACCAGGAAACCGCCTGTGCCTCCAAGGATACTATTGGTGTTGCGCCAGATAAGCTTTGTGGGCCTTGAGAGAGTTGATCTAGGCTTGATCACTTTTGCCTGCCGTTGTTGCCACGACGCAGTGGTTTCAGTAGGCCTGGTAACGATCTCCTCGACTCTGACGTCATTGTTTGACGTGGATCCGAGCCTGAAAAATAGGTTTATGTGGCCGAAAAGCGATATTATCTGCTTGATCCGTTGTTTTCGCGAGGTACCTACTGTTTTTATTTCCTCAATTATCATATGACCTTTCAACCGTTGGTCTCCGGTGACCCAGAATTGGAAGGTCATATCCTTTCAAATAATATGTATGTTCTATAGCTATTTTCGGCGTACGTGTTTAAGATAGAAAATATGTCCATATTTTTGCCTCTCTTTTTATTCTCCGAATAATTCTTACCATGTAATCACGTGGAGAGTTCTAGTCCTGTGTATTTTTCGTCATCATCATTGGTTGTTCAATCCTAAGATTGGTTGACTACAGCCCTCCTTCCATCCCTATCTAATGCTAGTTCCCTTACCTCCTGGTATCTACTACTAGTATTCCTATATACTTTCCTCTTTATGTATTTTTCTTATGGGATTATTTTTTCTAAACCCAAAGAATCTCTCTGTATCGGTCTGCAGTGTTTGTGATCGCGGTCATTATTTTCTGTACCCCTCGCTATTGCTCAAGACTAACTTCATTAATACCCCAGAGGTGAGAAATCATTCCATTAGGTAACTAATCCTCAATTAACTGTGTTGGGCCTTTCTTGAGATGAATTTTTTTCGTTCTTGCTTTTCCGTGCTGGGTACCTGGCTTCTCATTGGATGTCATCAGGTTGGGAACGATGCCATTGTTTGCTTTGGGATTATTGTTGATTTTGTCGTTTTTTGTGGAGGGCTTGTTTTATCTTGCATCTATAATACGATCACTTGGGTTAGCACTATTTTTTTGTATTAGCGCGAGCTTTCCCGTCACTTCATTCCGACTTCCTCCCTGGCGGTTGTAGCCATGTAGGCTGTTACCTTCAACTATTTTTTTTTCTATTTCCTTTTCTATGCATATGGAAGATGTTACCCATTGTCTCCTTCAGACTATTTGGTCTTTTTTATATTTCTCTCCCTTCACAGGTTAGCTTAGGGCTATGTACGATTTCTTCAGACAGATGCTTAGTCTCTTTTAATCTAATAGATCCGGTTTCCTCATGTGTTCCGCTAGGGCAGGGTGGTACCCATCTTTCCTCTTGATCGCCTTTTCACGTCGTTCACTCACTGAGCGGTCATGTTCCTCCTCGTATATTCTATCACGACTACATGGAGTTCCATACGCCCCATCATGTATTAGATTTAATGGTTTGTCTTAAACTACTGAAAGGATAATTCCTCCTCTCACTTAGGTATTTCAAGATCCTTAGATTTTTTATTTAGTTTTTTTTTATCATTTTGGTCATCGGTCCCAGCTATGCAAACCTGCCTGTGACTTAGCCGACATTGGGGTCGGCGGAAAATCGCGAATAAAAACCTAAACACTCCACACCGAAATTACCTAATCAATGGTGTACGGTATCACTTATTTCATTGAACGAGCAACGAAAATTAAGGATATAATCCTACATCATTAGTCGGCATTCAGTGCATGAATATCATTTCATTAATCGACGTCGCGCCATCTGTTTATGGGGCTATAGTTATAGAGGGTGCTTGTAAACCTGCTGTTGGGAGGTTGGGGAAGAGTCGGGCGGGAAGGTGACGAGGAATTCGCCGCGGCAACATCGCATCTGCCTCCAGACTTGGTCCGAATGTTTCGGGGAAAGGATATTTTCCCCTTTCCGGTCTCCCTGACGAGGGTGCAACATGGAGGCCGCGTTGCGTCACTTCCGCGTCGGATTGCCGGCCCAGTCAGAATCCGCCGCGCGCTTTGTAGAAGAAAGGCGTGGTGGAAATCACTCGCCCTCTCTCAAAAATGGCGCTCCCAGACAGTTTCATACCTGTAGTATCGCGAGGTTTGGGTCGAGAAGGTAATAGTTAAATCATCCTCTTCATAATAATGCGCCTACACTTAGTTACTTTCGACGTGATTCGGTGGACTGTTTTTTTCTTTTAAAAAATTTCTTTTTAACCAGTATTCTATTTTTGATTCGAGTGAAATGAAATTTATTGTAATGTTACCGAATTCTAATTTTAATTTTGAATAATTTTGTTTTTAACATGGTCAAGTAGTAGCGAATTTTCATGTGTTTCATTAATGTAGAAATCTGAAGATGGATGGTTGAAAATGGTGCCCTGAAAGTGACCATTTAACTACGGAACATGTTGTATGTTATTTTTTGTTTGAAAGTGAGTGCCCTGTTGTGATGACTTCAAAAATTTCCCCATTGTAACACAGATAAAAGTGACTACTTAAATTGAAGCAAACAGTACAAGTTGCCATTTACACAGCATTTTTGCTGTACAGTTATTGCAACAGTACACTTCCAGTACTGTAATACAGCACAATTTCCGTACAACCCTCTCCGCAGCTCAGTATGTACAGTATCATCTCCAGTTCAAATCATCCTTAACAGTTAAACCACTGGGCTGTTCAGTACAGTTAGGAGGACTAGAACTGCACTAACTGCTGAGTTCAGTACAGTTTAAGCTTATGTACAGTGCACTCTTAGTAGAGATTTTTCTCTGGGTTGTTATTTTCGGAACATTTGTTACCTTAAATGCCCTGGCTGATTGATCATTAAGTTTTCTATGTCTAAAAGGACCGTCTTTTGATTTAGTTGACACTGTTTTGTAATTATTTTGCTTTTATATATTGTATTGAATGCCCCATGGTGGCGTGGACTTGTATTTCTTCTCCAAGGAACTTTGTCGTCCGAACAATAAAAGTTATTCTTGTTTCGCTGGGACATTGTAATGTTAATGTTTCGCCGGGATTCAAGGGAAAAAATTCCTATGCTATTTGCCTCAATAAGTGCAAGTGAGTGTGCACTATAAGGTACGTGGATACAGCCGACGTATCGCATAAGCAAATCTGTTCACGAATATCATTCGGTTTGTAGCTTGATTGATCCAAGAATTTCTCAATAATAAAAGTAGCATATGATCTTAAAGCGTTTTTGTTTTTTTTTTACAATGAAAATTCAATCCGTGGGAAACCAGTAAGTTGCGTTAATACTCAACTAAGGAGAGACTCTGATAAGGAGAGACTCCGCCAAAGTTTTCATTTGTGCAGGTTATATTCTACATTTCCCATCGAATTTATTTACCAGAATATCCATTCATTTGATTTTCAACTTTATGTCATCCTCTGTGCTGTTATCTGCGTGGGTATCGCGTAAAATTAATTCTCCCAATTCCATGAGCGGTGTCTGCGGAGGGCTGAGAGAATAGATCCAGCTGTGACGTCGCGCTGGCGTCATCGCCAGCGCCATTGGTGGAGGCGCGGTTGGGGAGAAAAGGAATTTGGCTCGTTAGAAGAGAACCAATTTTTTTCTCACTGACCGCTTGGACCTCTTCTCTGAAAAGTCCACAATGTTTTCCATGTTATGTTGGGGTGTGGCTTTTTTTTGCTGAAAATCTGATAAGTGCGGCTTCTGGTAAAGGTGACTCCTCAGCGACCTTGAGGGAGGGTGGTGTATTCCTTCCCTAGGATTTTGAACCATCGATCCTTCTGATCCCTCCCTTCCCCCATTGCTATTTTAAAAAGGGTACCTTCCCCACTCCGCCACCAACCTGTGGAGCCCCCTGCGTGACACTCGGCACGTAAGCCACCTAACCATCTCGTGCTCGTGGCGCCACGGTTTCGCCTTTCGCCCGTTCTCCTGCGCGAGTTAGAATATATATTTATCCGCTCCCGTAAACATTTATAACTTAATATAATGACCTCATTTCCGTCGACGCACTTTGTTCGCATTTCAGCCTCGCCAGACAGAAATCGTGTCCCGCGCTTAGAAAATAAATGTGAGTGCATTATTTGTAAACAAAAGTCTGCCTCGGCATACCGTTTATGAATGCATATATGACATTTCGAATTGTTTTCCTTTAATTCGCTCTTTTATTGTTGAATATTATTTCCTCAGTGATTTCCTTTGCTGTACGTTGTGGAGTCTTGTTTGGGCGCATTTTCCATAATCCATAAACACGCGAAAGTCGCTTTTTACAGGGAAACTTTTAGGCCAGGTTCCATGATGTGTAGTTAATATTTTCGTGGTAAGTAAACTGAAGTATATACTTCCTCCCATCGATAACGATTGCGTCAGCGAACCGACAGCCTGCTTTAATGTGAAATGTCTCAATTATCAGTTAACATTTAAGTGATGAATAAGATACGTTAACTTCCATTAACGTTAACAAGACATTTTAAAGCCGATTAGTATTTTAGATCAAAAAAAGCATAGATATCATTTCTCTCTTTTAAGAAATATTGTGTCTGGAGCCAAGATTATGTTGCCTCTTTCATGTGAATTTTTTTATTTTATTTTTTATCTTCTCCTTTAATTCACAACTTATTTTTTTCCTTGCAACCTTTATGAGAAACATTTCTACCGTTAATCTCCATGCATAATGTGCTACTACTACGTTTTCATGCATTATTTCCCTTTCGTGTGAATGTCTTCATTTTGATCTATTTGAACTTGTCAATCGACTATTTATTAAATGAGCGAAATTCTACCATAGCTTACCTTATGCATGTAAATTTAAAAAAAAATATATATATATATATATATATATATATATATATATATATATATATATATATATATATATATATATATATATATATATATATATATATATATATATAAAAGTTTGCCAGAGGAAGGCAGACGACAAACACAGAAAACAAAAAAATGATGAACACACTTACAAAGTTTCTTGATATTTCGGTGCCACTAGCACCTTGGTCGCAAGAGCGAAGACCAAGGTCTTGAATATCAAGAAACTTTGTAAGTGTGTTCATCATTTTTTTGTTTTCTGTGTTTGTCGTCTGCCTTCCTCTGGCAAACTTTTATATATTCGTCACCTAAGTGATCCTAAGTGCATTTATATATATATATATATATATATATATATAATATAAAGCTTCGTCACAGGGTGACACTAAACATAAAACATATAAAATGGAAACTCACGAGTTTAAAATTTTTGGTGGGTCGCCCGCACCTTCATCAGTGATAGAATCACTGATGAAGGTGCGGGGCTGCATGGCTGCATGGTGATTCTATCACTGATGAAGGTGCGGGCGACCCACCAAAAATTTTAAACTCGTGAGTTTCCATTTTATATGTTTTATGTTTAGTGTCACCCTGTGACGAAGCTTTATATTGTTTGCCACGTTTGTGGAATCTTCGCAAGAACTTTATATATATATATATATATATATATATATATATATATATATATATATATATATATATATATTTTCTCGTGTTTCATGTTATATTTATAATTGTACATTGTTGTGTAAAAAATTTCCTCTTTTAACTCAAGTTATTAAAAAAACACAAGATATTCAAATTTAAAATAATGTGTGCATTTGTATTTTAAAACGGTGGAGACGGTAAACATGCGAACACGAACGAACTTAACCCTTGCTTGTTTCTCCAATGAGATTATGACATCATGGAGCGACATTCTTGGGCCCATTTAACCCCGTCATTCATTTTGTGCTTTGGAGCTGCTGTCACATCGATCGTGATCCGGATACGAATGGGCGCCGTTAATGGCTGCCAAATGTAATCCCGTAAAAATAAATCCTTTTACCGCATTGTGATTGGCCTACTTCACCTCGTCAGGATTTCCTTTCCAGCTCTGGGTAGATCTTTTCTTGTTTCATACCGCTCCCTTAGGCTATAATAGTGTTGTATGCAAGAGGGATTTAGTGTAATTTATTATACTAACTCCGAGTCCCTTTATTTTTTCCTGAATCCTTTTATTCCTAGATTTGCTTCGAAATTTCAGGCGCTAGCTCCCGTTTTGCATGCCAAAAAATATTAGATCTTCATTTTTTTGTTTCAAATACATTTTTTTGGTATAATAAGTACTTTCGTTATAATTGTATGTGTTTGAACGCGTTATGATCGGCTAATTCCAACTCATGAGTCTTATTTTCTATAGATGTATACGATTGGTATAATTTCTTATCTATTTTCGATATCGTCATACTGGTACCATACGTAAGTGTGATTTTTTATGTGGACACTATGCATCAATGTGCATGAGTGTGTGTTTGGGTTCTTGTACACTAGTGAGGTCGACAAATTCTTTGAAAATTTCTGGACTCCATATTTCGGGGGCCATCTTTGATTTGGTTGCCCCTACCTATTGGATCAGCGTCTTATTGCTCTAAATTATTGTTTGTCGGTTATAATACGTATCCTATATGATAAAATAGGTCGGTGGTGTTTCTGTCAATTTTAAAATGGTGAATAATGGAGATTACATTTTTTAAATCGCGAATGAATTGATTGCTGTTTCAAATTCAGATTTGAATATTTAGCGAGAGCATATTGTTTCGGTATACCCACCAAAAGTTTAAAGTGGCGTATAAAATTGTCATTTATTTCCCATTGGAGTAGTGTGCTGCGCAAAATGAATTTTGAGCTTTGTAATAATTACTACATCCTAATATGTGTGGAATTTTCCTATGTGCTGCGGCTTCAAATATTGATTATTTTTTTACTAAGGAAAACTAACTAAAGCGTCATCCGAGTCGTATGGCATTCACTGAACAGCGTGTTCCAGCAGTGCGCGTTTTCGCGAAAGTCGAAGCCTGCACTCCCGTATATCACGCGAGCACAAAGTACCTCAATTTCTTTTTTCACCTCTCGATTGCATATGTGGAGCGAGCCGGGATGATTGCCGTTGGAGGCATGACGCAATGTGGCCGTTGCAGCTGTTCAGCCGCCCACCGTGACTCAATAACCAGCCGCATTTCGTAGGTAATGCTTTCAGCTTAACCGAGGCTTTGTTCTTGGTGTTTCTTTGTGGGAACTGTTCCACTGGGCCCAATCCGTTATAAAGCAACTTAATTGCCCGCAAGGAGAATAACAGATAAAAGCTTGATGCAATTATTATCTACCCTTTCGGAATCGATGCCCTTTTATGTTCCCATACTTTGTCTCCCCTCAGAGGACATTGCCTTTTATGTCTAGGTATTGTAGTAAAACAATTGCAGTGGCTGATAGTAATACTATATTTTCTGTGAGATTTGGAATCAACATGCATGATCACTCCAAGTACATCCAAATTCACGTGCTGCTCTACAAGCCGTGTCAAGTATTAGTACCTACTCGAGCCATGAATAAAGTAAATTTACGTAATTATCGTTCAATCTGCTGTTTTAATTGTATTTACGAGCTTGAAGTAAAAGTATTGGTAAGACATCGTTGGAGGGCAGTAAATGTCATACGCATTGTGATGTGTAAATATGTGTTTAAAATTCAGATGATGTAATTTTTGCGATAACTTGACAAAACTGTATCTTTATAACGATGCAGATATTGAAATAAATGGACTTTGAAATTAATGTAATATTTACGTATGTTTCTATAGTGGATATGAGTGTTAAAAATAAGGAAAGGTGTCGTAGTCGTGGTAGGAAATAAGGAAAGGTGGTGTTGTGGAGGTGGATACGACTTGGAATTTCTGTTGGACTGCTGAGGAGAGGAAATCTACTTCAGGGTTCATTCGTGCTTTTTAGGAGATGTGGGTATGTTAGTAAGTGAAGGATTTGGAGTATGTATATGGAGGAAGAGTTGAGAGAAACCCGGCGTGGCGTCGGCATCACGTAACTTTTCGCGGAATGCGGCTAGGAGACCACTTACTAAGTGACGAGCAGTTACTGCGTAGCGTCGGAATTCACTCAGAAAAGTCCCCGACACTGTCGGAATTGAAACCCTTAGGATGGGCAGTTACCATGGTCGCTCAATATCGATCGTATTCTTCTTTCATCTACATTTACATGCTACCCTGCGAGCTGCCGCATGGGTGAGTGGCAGGGGGGAGGTTTGGACACCAGCCGTGTAAAGATGTAAGGGATAAGGTTTTAGGATATGAAATGGTGACGTGTATTATAGGAGTGTATTTAGTGGAGCTCAGTTTTTCTTATAACCGCTTATTGTGCACTGAAAGAACGAGTTTTTGTACCGATCTGTTCGGCTCTGTATCTCTCGTTTTATCGCTTCTGTCAGACCTTGAGATGTACTGAGACGCCATGATAATATTCTGTGTCACTCTGAAACACACCGGTTCTGCATTTCTCGAGCAACTCTCTCTTGCGATACTGATCTTCGCAACGTAAATAAATCCGCCATTAATGTGTTTATTTCGATGTATTTTCAAAGGTTTTCTACGTTTTCGTTAACGTGATGGTACACTTGTATTCGAAATGACGCCTTTCTCCGCATATTCGCAGATTTCCGTGGGTGTGCTATTGCAGTAAATGCTCAGTAAGCACATCAATGGTGGTCGTGTAGTTAAAATGGTTGCGAAGACCCGTATAGATCGAGCCTTGGATATATCGAATCGAACGACTCTGGGAAGCTACGACTCAACCCACCACTCCAACTCGATGAGTTCGGGGCCTGAGGACTGGCGAATGATTTTTACGAGTCAACGTGCCAACTTTCGAATCGGCAGAAGTATTTCCGCGTCTCCTCGTGACTGTGGAGGCGAGGATCATGAGACCGATCGCGTTGGATTCTTTTTGTCTTCCTTCCCCAAGGAGCGACACCGCATTCATGATTTCGTTTTGGCAAACGCCGACCACATTTCGCCCCTCCCTCTCCCCAGAACTTCTTTACTTACTGACCCAGCCCCCGCTCCCTGGATAGAGTCCTTCATTGACCTCCTCCTCGCCCTACCGCCTTTACTCTTCATTTTCTCCCCCCCCCCTCCCGTCTGCTTCTCCTCCTTCCTCCTCCCCCACACTCTTCTCTCATTCTCCCCGTTTTTGCATGACTTCATTGAAACGGCCGCGGACGTGTGTGAGTGCACGATTGCACCTGTTGTACCCGGGGAATTTTCCTCGCTCTCGGGAGCGAGAGAGCATTACGTATTAGTCTGGCAATCGTGGGTGCAATGACTCCCTCCGTAGTTCTTCCATCGTAGCTTGTCGGGTTTCGCGCCGGTTGTGGAGCGGGGGTGGCTTATCACGTGACCCCGGACGAACACCCTCTCCTCCCCCTCTCTCTTTCCCTCGCTCCTTTTACTCCGATTGGTGGAATCACTCCGCGTAATTCAATAATGAAGGCTAAACCCTTTTTGCGCTCAGCCCAGTCGTTGCGTGAGTCGCCTTCCCGTGATCCCGTTTCTCTGAGTGCATCCGGAGGCTTATTTTCGGCTGACTCCCGCCTAGGTCGTGGGAGTACTGGTAAAAACCTTGAGACGCTGCAATTCTTATCCAAATGCACCTCCGAAAGGAAACGTATTCTATGAGTTGTAGCTTCGACTTTTTCCATTGTATTGCGAGTAATACTTGGTGATTTTTAAATGATGTCAATTTCTTTTAGATTGATCTGAATTTCCAATTACTTGAGACGGGAAATATATTGTCTAGTCCTTTTACAAAGGACTCTCCTGCCTATTTATCCTTTCCCGTTGCCTTTACATTTCAACTAGATCTAGAAGACTTTTTATTAAAAGATATTTTTCCAAAAAATAAACAATAGCATACCAGGTACTATGTACACCAACTCAGAACACATTCTTTCGTTTTCCGAGGAATAGATATTGTGTTGCTCCAAGTATACTTCATGTATGATTCTCTTTATTCGTGTGATTAAACGTAGATATTACAGACCTACCGTTACTATAAGAATCAAATGTTGTTTTTCTTCCACTTTTTACTTTTTTGTTCTTAAAAAATTATCCCCACAATAGCATATCAGGTACTAGGCATACCGACTCAGAACACTTTCTTTCGTTTTCTGATAAATGGATAGTGTGTTGCTCCAAGTATACTTCATGTATGATTCTCTTTATTCGTGTGATCAAACTTAGATATTTACAGACCTACCGTTACTGTAAGAATCAAATGTTATTTTGCTTCCGCCCGCCCTTTCCTGCAATCATTTGTGGTCTAGATCACCTATTCTTCATGTATTTTGTTTCTCGGGATCTCTCCTCACGGTCGTAGGGTATCTCAAAAACTTAAGTGTATATTTCATCTTAATGAGAACGTATTTTAAATCGGCATTTTTGTTTTGTTTGAATTCCCATTTTGCGTTATTCTTGTTATTCTGTATTGATAACATATCAACTAGAATAGCAGGCTTGTTAGGTCTTTTACCAGTTTTTTTTGCATCTAAATTTTACTTTTTTCAAACTGCTTGTTAGAGTTGCCGGCATCGATACAGTTTTCAGGACTCGCTTTAGGAAAAAATGTTTAACTCTGAGGTTTGCTTTAATATTTTAAAGGCGTATCGTGATGAAATCGGTGGCTGATTTGCGTGTGCACGAATAATCCCTGGGCATCACAGAGCTCTGCTCAGCTGTATTGCGTAAGCTCGGATTTTTTAATGCAAAGCTAAAAACTAACTAGTTACACAGATTGCATAACATTCATCATTTGTCTACCGTTACATTTTTATGATTAACATGTCTATGTTAATTTAATTTTTGGTTGTTTACATATTTCTGCACTGTTTGGAGTTGTTATTTACTTTTTTACTGTTCAATGTTAAGCTCCATGGTAGGTAAGTTTTTGATTCCTCAACTTTTATACTAATATTTGTATAATTTCCTGGCTGTATGTCTCTTTGTTTTACGTTGCTAAGCCCTGAGAATGCCAATGTATTTGGCGAAATGTTGGCTATGAGTTAAATATATTAATGAGCAAATATTAAAGAATCTTATTATTAGTTACATTTTTATGCAGCGTAAAATATTCTGGATCTCAATTTACTCGTGAACAACACAATCAGATATCCTTAAGTGCAATTTTATCTTGAGGATGACGCAACATGATGTGCAATGTTAGCCACCTCTATACTTGCCTATAAATTCCAAAGGTTGTCGTTATAGATAAGTCTGTAACCTCAGTTAGCCATTTTTTAACTGTGATTTTCAATCGGGTATTCGTTTTCTTTTATGTTTTCCTTCCTCTCATTGTGGATGAGCTAGCTGCGAATGTGTTTTAGAGTTTTAATCAATATGAATGCTGAAAGTTGGTAAAATCCTCTGGTATTGCATCATCGCCTTACTACGCCATCGCAGTCATATCGAAAATTCTTCTTTGCTGTAGGCAGTCCACCTTTCTAATTATATAAGTGGGAGATCAATTTCAATCATTAACGCGAAACTATTGGCTCTTCTACTCGAATATGAACCAATCTCCTTATTCTTATTTTGATTTTCAACATTTACCTTTTTCATATTATCATAAATGACTGTCTTTCTTTACATATATTCCTCCTTTCCGCAAATTCTATCTTCTTTCTGCTACCCTCCAACATTTCACGACTTTCAAATGTGACTTCCCGTCATGCTTTCTTTTTTCTTTGCCTTAAGTCGGCATCTTCCCATCTTTCTCCCTTCTCTATCGAGAAATTCGTATCTCTCTCCCTTGATATAGATTCCTTTTCCCCCTCTCTTTTTTCACACGTCAAAAACGTCCAAACGAGGGTCGTCTTCTTTATAAACGTCGTTTTTCTGAACGAAACTCAAGCCCTCGTGTAATGTCCTTCTCTTGCTCAATTTTTCTTTCCGAGCGTGATCCTTTTTCTAATTCATTCGCCACCTTGCCAACTTTCATGCGTATAGAGTGCTAAAACATGCGCTGTATTTCAGGTTGTAAATTTCATTTTTATCCAATATTTAAGCAAAACTTCAATCTTTCTAAATATATACATATATTTATGCATTTTTTTTAACCCTCTGTGGACAGAATTATGAAACATCAGCATTAAATAAATACTGCTACTATATTAGTTTTAAAAAGTGCTATTTAAGTATTTAAAAAACCTGCAATCTATTTGATAATAACATTTATTTGGAAATGTAACGTATTTGTATTGTATATATTTACTTTAAAATAATACTTTTCATAATAATACACACACGTGATACTTCAACATTATCTTGATAATGTACAGTGGCGGAAGAAATTAACGCAAAATTTTTCGCGCGCCAGAATGCGGAATTTTTGGGAACTTCTAGGAGCAGTACACACTCCAAAGCCTGGCAACACTGAGGAAAACATCGTCTACCGCAAATATTTGAAATCCGCAACGGAACTCACATTTGCCGGAGCCTAGAACTTAGTCATCAGTCGCCTTATTTTTGAGCTTTCGTCTCATATTATTCGCACATTCAGTCGCGGTGCATCGCTGTGTTTGTTTCAGCATGGTTCTTACGTCGAATGATATCATTTATACAGAAAGACTGATTATAAAAATTATTCACTATCCCACCCAATTCAGTATACTATATGCTAAAACCTTCATCTTCTACCACCAAGGGATATTTATTGTGGTCGACTTTCCGTGGATCTTTTTGAATGACGCGTACTGCATCTGTTTCTCCGAAATGATATAACTCGAGATTTATCCGCACCAAATGTCGATACAAAAAAGATTTAATTGAAATAAGTATAGCCTACGTGATGTAATTTTGCACGATTTTCCATTTGTAGACTGACGAAGTTCCTTTAACGGATATTTATTAAATTCAAAATGGATATTTATTAATGAATCGTTCTTGTCCCGATATAAATCCGTCCTTAGTTCGTCAGAATGGGATTAAACTATGAAAACATACGTAAATATATATAATTTCAAGAAATAAAAATAAATGTGCTCGCATCGATACCGAATAATCTAGGCATATTTTCCCGATATTTCTTTCATCTTAACACAGGAAGCTTGATGACGAGCTGTCCACTGTGAAGCTTTATCTAGTAAATGCAGGATATACGAATAAACATTCAGAAAAGTTTACCCAAATTAGGTGTAGTTATGGATAACATATGGATGATTGCATAATATCTTATATGTTTAGCAATAAATTCACCGCACATATGAAATTAACAAAAAGCCTTTTAAAAGACTTCGGTTTGGAGTAGAATATCATTAATGAAATAAATTAACAGGTAACGTTAATGTTGTAGCTGTCAGATGTATTTGGATAGCTAAAGAGTTGCCCGTGTTCGATTTTTAATGAATGCAAATGAGTTTTTATATTAATTTCCTCATATTGGCGATATGAATGAATGTAATGTGTAATAATAATATGAAATTTTTTAAATACAAAAGAGATAAAATTTGCCGAATAAAAATAATTTTACTTGACCAGAAATTGAATGAAAAACTCAAAAATGTCTCGACCAGGGGTGGGATTACGGTTCTTTTCTTCTTATGGTAATTGTTGTCATCCAAAAGGCAAGCCGCGTAGCACCCGATCTTTCTTGATGATGATCACGTTTTCGAGATCATGAGCGAACTCGAACAAAGTTATTATGAAGAAACATGATTGCGATTCAGGTTTGCAACCCAGTAACAACTACTGAGCTTTCTTATGTCAAGGCGACTTTAAGATGATGTTTCGTATCCTTTCGGTGAATTTTTTTGCGTCCATATGCGTTACTGTGAACTAAGTTACTTTTAAAATGAGTGGTGGTATTGTCTACGAACGTTTAAAATAACTAAAGGATAGGAAAAAGCATACTACTCTCTCGGGAATACAAACAGAAAGTAGTAGTTCTAGAATTTCACCTCATCAGCCCAGACCATTCCAATCAAACGCCATTAGTTCCCATCATGCATGGGTTTGGAGGCCAGCTACCTTAAATCTGAGTTAAAGCAAAGAGCAATCTTGGAGGACTCTTGAGGATCCCTAGATGTTTCCCCGTGTCGATACAAAGCTTCACCAATACTAATCCATTCAAAATCGGAATGTATGAAGGGCGCATTATACTGATTTGGGAAATAGTATGCCTTTAATAAGAGCTTACTTTCCCCTTGTGTTGCGGGCGATACCTTTTCTGCTATAGATAATGTTTCGGACGCCAGGCGTTTAACTCACAGGAAAGAAGTGGTATTTGACTTCTCTTACGCCCTTAAAAGTATTCGACGGGGGCTTCCGATTTTTTTGAAGCGCGACGAGCCTTTTCTTTCTGGTGCAGCGAGTATTTGAAACCTATGCGTTATTCACAACAACAAACCACCCTGACCATCACCACCCGGAACTTGGCCAAGGTTTACTGATGACTACTTCATTGAGACGAGCGACGATAGACCATTGAGACGAGCGACGATAGACGAACAAGCAGAGCGGACAGCGCAATCCGAGATATTGTTCAAAGTTTTAGCGGCCTCTCCCAAAATTCTTGGAGGAAAGAAAGATCTTATTAGCCTTTAAGTATGCCTCATTTTTCTCCCAGGCGGAGGAATCGGATAGTAGGTTTGTAAAAGGCAAAAACATCCGTCGAAAAATTACCCGAAGAGGTGTTGCGCCTTTAACTTTCACCCACTGATCTTTTATTTGGTGTTTACAAGTAAAACAACCTATTTCTCACTATTATCAAACGAAATTCATCAAATTCATATCCGCTATAATAAGAACTATGTTTAATCAAATGTATATCAATATTCATTTTTCGCCCGCAACTAGGAATACTTACGAGTTCACAAATGTCAAAAATCTAGGAGATAGTTCAAAACAAATCATGTAACATAGATGGAGCGGGCTGTTCGGAGCGCAGAGTTCATTATGAGAAAAATGCGAGAAACAAACGTTTTTCGACCCCCTCAAACGAAACAACCCCAAATTAAGATGCGATGAGGAAAATCGTGGAGGAAGAATGGGAAATGAACCCAGTAAGATGATACCAAAATGTGGACAACTCCATGTCACAGACTGTCAGGAAATCGAGAATGGAGGGGGATGGATTGATTATAAGGCTAATTAACATCCACATTCTTTATGTAAATACCAGCATATTTCTCGATGATCAATTGCTGTGATCATGTGCACACACAACTCAAATTGAGAGAATTACGCATACATTTCAACCTTTTACACTCGTTCTAAATAAAGCATTATAGTGTCCCTTTTCAACATCCGTTAAAATACATTTCCACTAAAAGATGAAATTTATGATTCTGTAAAAAGTCTGTTAATATCTTCATGTGGGAGCATTCACAACTTTAACTTCTATTGAAGCAATAATATTACGACACATTTGAAGAGGAATAGATTCTTTAGGAACGTAGCAATCGTATAATCTTTGATGGTGCACATTCCTAATTTGCACTCCATTGACTACTCTGCGGATTTATGAGGAGTATACAAATGACCATAGGGAAAATATCTAATCACTGCCTAGTCGCTACATGAAAAAGATGATTTTTAGTATTTTATCACTTTCACATACGCGATGCATTTTTGTCGGAGTATTACTTACGCATGGGTATAAAAATACTCCTCATAAAATTTAACTGCATAATTTTAGCCAAACATTTTTCACTGTGAATATGTCAAAAGGTATTTAAGTGATTCATTAATTTACCTTATCCTTTAAGTATTATCCTCCATCCTATAAGTTGAACTGTTGAACTACACGGTTAATGTATTGCTCATAGCAAACCTAGAAAACAATACTGGGAAAGCTTCAAATACCGTTTTAATGATATTTTGAAGAAAATTCCACCCTTGTTTGGTCTCTCTTTCAGATAAGTAATCGGTATTAACAAGTTTGGCAGATAGAGCCAAACTATAATTCCCAATAAAAATAATTTCCCTCTTTACTAAATCATTTCAAAGTAATTTAAAGGTGAATGTAGCATCAGGTAAGTTCACTAAATCGAGTAACTGACACAATCAAAGATCCGGTCTATTACCTCCTTCATGAATAGCTTTTCATTGAGTGGTGAATTGGTGAATAAGTGGATATGAGCATCATACGACAGATAGGACGTAGAAATCAAGTGGGGCCGAGTACCCGAGAATGGGAAGTAAACATCTCATTCGGCGACCAAGGAGACCGCTCTGATTCTTTTACAAAGCTCGAATATGTGTAAAACTCACACACTCATGGTTGAGGTCAATGTCCATTTCCTGGGCCTTCCGCAGATTCCTGCGAAGTTTTGGCTGCAATAAAGTCACATCGCGTAGGTTAATTATAAAGGCACTAAAAGAGGCCACGCCAGGATTTGAACCCCAGGCATTCTTGGCCGCAGACGAACGCTCTCCCTCTAGGCTACTTCATCGATCATGAGGAATCCGCATCCAGTGGTTCTTACTACAAAACGAAAATAGGGAATTCTAATGTTTCTTGTAAAAACTGGATCAAATAAAATGTTCTGGATTTTTGAAAGTAGTTTTCAGAAAGTAAATAATATTACGTTAGGAGGAATTTAGAAATTTAAGTGTTTGAGACGACCTGTATGAACAAGGGCGGAAACTTACGTAGGGTTTTAAGGTATTGGAAATACTTTTAGAGAAAATTTTTCTCCACATGGAAACCATTCTATTCAACCAGATTTCCTATACTTTAACTTGAAATTCTCAGGATATTACGCCAAAATGTTAATTGTAATGCATCATTATTCTCGGAAGTAGTTTAAGGCCTATTAAAACGATGTGCATTAACAGCTATTCCCTGCACGCGGAAATACGTTTTATTGTGAGTGAATTTGATCTGGAGAATAAAAAAATTTTATGTCCCAACGAATAATGCTTTCATCGTAATATTTCTTAAGTTTCAATCAAGAAAATTTTTTTCAGCGGTCCAAAGCTCTAAAAATAATATGGTAAGCATCTCTACATAATCAACTACGACTTCGGAACCTCGACTGAGTGCGGGTCGAAGCAAGCTCATCACGTTTATAACTCCTAGACGATGTCGCGAACGTAAACCTTATTAGTATGACTATTTACATGACGCGTAAAATCGATATCCATTCATAGAGAGTTTGAATATTCCCGGTTTCCATATGCTGTCTCATTGTTGTCAAGTTGTCGAAGGAAAAGCGATTTCAATTAGTTTCCGTGTACGCCGCATTCAGACGCCAATGAGTTTTGCGTTAATTTTTTCCGCCACTGTACCTTTTTTTAACTTTACCAATTTTTTCTTATATTGACAGCTGTAACTATTTATTTCAGAGCTGCACCAGGCACGCCATCGTCATTGGATATCGTCACACATTCATCTATTTAAATTGTGTGGCAAACAGCCGAGAGAGACGCAACTTTCCACACACGTAATCCGAAGCGTTACAATTCTTTCTAGCGCAGCAACTAAATGTAAAAGCCTCTCAGAAAGCCAATGATTCAATAATTTTGAAACTAAACAAATTTGACTCGCTCGTCCATATAGGGTTAATACAGCGGCACTTGCACCTCAGGGCAGCTACCCGCTATAGAGGTACATAGTGGGTAAAAGCACAGGGAAACATGCCAACCTTGGGTGGGATAAGAACGGTAATCCTCCAAATTATTGTTGAGTACTTACGTAAATGAAGGTAGCAAAGCGTAGATTCTTTTTCATTGTAAATTGCGATCATTTATCCGGTTGATATTTATCGCTTTAACCCTCGCGCAAATGTGAACAAAGATGTGTGAAGTATCGCAATGTATTCAATCCTGCCCTTGGCGAATCACGGCGTCCGCGAAGCCTTGCGTCATAATACGCCGTCATTGCGCATTCCAGCCGTTTCCCACCCTGCACCACAGTGGCTGGAGTGGAGTTGACTGGCTCCTCAACCGCACCTCTCATGATTCCCTTCTCTTGCATCCCAATTGCTCCCAAGCCGCTCCCCTCCCGCAATCCAATCTTCCCCGCCTTGCGTAGCTGCTCCTTCATTTCCAGAATCTCCTCTCAAGGATATGTCCTCCGTATCTAGCACCTTTATGCCCTAGCCTCCCAATCCGAGGGCACATTTGTAGAAAATAGAGGCAGGGACTGATGCTTTCACTTCCCTCATTTTCAGTCCGTAATTCAGTTTCATGGACGGATTCATACGAGGGGAGTTAATTAATTAGGTTGTGGCCCTCCACCACCTCATCTTCAGGAGATTGAAAAACTACCCTTCTAAACTGGAACAGAATTAGGGGAGTGAGGTTTTTTTTTGAGCCTTTATAATTGATTAATTAGTATATTGCTATAATTAGTACATTATTTGTTCTACTTCAGTTGAATATAAATTATACTGGACAATTCTTTGAGCATGGGGGATCGAAAATGAAGTGTTTAACTGAAATAATAATCGAAGCTTTCACTTGGTTACTCCCTGAGTGCATTCGATATTTTTGTGTTCATTTACCTCTGAATGTTAGGATCCTTATTGCTGTTTTCTTTCGTGCATTTGATTAAAATATTATTAAGTAGTATATTTTTTCTAGGTGCTGACTGATTTAAGGTGTATTTTTGTTGTAGAATCGTATTTTCTATTATGTAGATGGAAACCTAGTAAAACTGTGTAATTGGAACCATTGCGCGCCTGCAGGAGTGAAGTAATCAATTTTAAGCGAAAATTTTCTCATTAATCTATGGTATATGTGTCATTTAGCGAGTGTAGTGTGGTTTAAGGTAGTTTAAGCGATGCATCACTTGATCTAGAAATCAATGAATTCGGTCTCATTTTAATGAAAAATATCTCACCGTTTCGAAAAAGAAATAATAACAGCCCCTCTCCTGACTACATCCGATTTGTAATGAAAAATACCTGCCCTTTTACATGGGAAATGGTACGTGTATGCACTCTAGAGAGACCTTATTCAAAAATTGTGGAATTTCTAGCCCCTAGATCTCATTTTTTAAAAATTGACTATTTGGTTTGTATTTCTTCTCAACTTTAAAAAAAAATAAATCGTAAAGTTACCTCATTTATTTTTTAAGGACCGTAAAAAAACCCTTTCGTTGTGAAGGAGCGGTAAACGTATCGCGCGAAAAAAATTAGTCAAGTTTAAGACTTGTACAGATATCTTAATTTAAGTACTTACAACGTCACTCATATAAAAGTATATTATTTCACCATTAATAATGCAATATACAATTCATGCTTCCTACGGCTGCTGAAATTAAAACGTGTAATTCGAATATCATCTCCATTTTGACTAGGGAACTATCTCGCGCAAACTACCTTAAGATAGAATACTTGTCACCAAAGTGACCTTCGTAGAATATGCTTGGAAATGTTTGGCGAATGTTTTCTTGTATTTCGATGAACGCGTGACTAGCCTATTGAGAACACTATTCTCTCGTAGGAGCGAATACGCGGACGTAGTTATAAAATACGAAGCCTCACAAGAGCTCGCCAGAGGAACGAAAGGGACAGTGAGAGCTGAGTAAATAAGGTTGACGAGGACTCACTGGTTGGAAGCGTGTGGAAGGGACGAGGGAGTCAGAGAGAAGAGCTTCCTCCTGAAAAGGAAATGAAGACATCGGAGGGATCAGAGGAGGAGACATTCGAGAAATGCCGAGATGAAATTTGCGCCCATCGATTGTTTTTTGCCGTCTGTTTCCCTCCCCTGCCCCCACACGGCATTTGGATGCTTTGGGAAGAGGTAGGCGTGAACTCCCGGGGAAGTGACGAACTTCTCTTTCCAGGGAAATTCGCACCACCCCCCTGAATAAAGATTTGTGTTTGCACTAAAATACAATCCCAGCTCCGCGGGTCTCATTTTGTCGTTGGGATGTGCGTGGCGTTCTCGGTGTGTTTGCTCTCGTTTCTCCCGCTAACATTTGAAGTTATAGGGAAACGAGTGTAACGGCGCTGGTCAGTAATGATGGAACACACCATAGAGAGTGAAATGCGCATTGAAAAAAAGTAATTCGATTTGACTGGGGCACTAACCCGCTAGTCCGGCAATGACCGAAGGTAAAGTTCGGTCCCTAGGACATTTCATTAGGCGATTTACACCTGATAAAGCGATTATACGAATTTAAGATCGGTAACAAAAAATTGACAGTCATTTCTATTAAAATTAGTAGAAAAACAAAGCAAATTTTCAGGATACATTGTGTGGTGAAACATTGGCGGTGCTTTTTCGTGATCAAAAATCCGTAAAAAGAAAAACAAATTTTTGCCTATTTTTAGTTCCCCTGAATCACATTTAGTTTTGCCATAACTAATGTGGGTTTGGGCTCAGAAATAATGCAATAAATACTACATTACCGTTGTCGCAGTGGCCATTGGAGATCGATTACCGAATATTTTTTATCGCCGTAGTTAGATGCCATTATACCGGCTCTTACCGCGCGAAACTCGCCTCTAAATTGAAGGTTTCAATTCCATTTACCTCCAATCCATCCCTTTCGCATGGGTCATTGCTCAGTAAGCTTCTGGGTGGTCCGCTTCGTGAAGCCGCAATAACGTTTGAAGACATGCTTTTGGGATATTCTCCTCGTCCTCAAGAACGCATCTAATCTGATTTGAACGTGTTCTCCAAGCGCATGTACAAATCCTCATAGGACTTTAATGCTTACATTTCCTACTTCTTTCATGTAGTTGCGTACAATATCTGGGAATCTAACTCAACGGAATACATTCTCCAAAGAGAACGTTGGTGCCATTTTTGTTTCCGGACTGGAATTTTGAGAGCCCATTGGTACTTTTCAATGAATTAATCATTATTTTCCCGATCTTCGTTAAGGAATAAGGTCAAAGTGAGTTCTGAAAGTAGCCTCAGGACTCATCTTGGTGTATATTTTATTTAATTTATAACTTAAAAGTGATAAATGCTTTTTTAATGATGGGTCGTGAGTAATTAAAAAGTAATCTTTACGGTGACAAATGGCGAGCGCGTGTATTCGGTGCTCTAAATATAAAATAAAAATCTGCCGGATACGGCATTATCGCATGGAGGCGGATTTCGTAATTTCGCGGGTGCCCGAACTCCACAAAAGGGTCGAGCGATAATTCATCGACGTTCTTTCTTTTTTTGCTTGCCAACCCAATTATGATGAAAAAGTGTTAGTATGACCTCATACCACTCTGAAGAAATCTCTTAATCTCTTAAGGATGCGTTCATCCTTGTGTGAGCTGCCTGGCCTATGGATGGAATTGTAAGCTGTCGCTGCTTGTCATTCTAGCAATTTTGTGGAAACGCATATTCAGAGTTATTTTAAAATACCATATTGTGTTATATTTCACATTTTATTCTTGCATCGGAAAGATTATTGGATTGTAAGCATTCGGGTGGAGTGCGAACATTGCAGAAAGGAGGCAGCAACGCCAATGGTGGTAGTCACAGGAGTATGCAGTGCATCGTGCACCAATGCACTGTAGTGGTGCAAATTGTGGGAATAAGACTTAAGCTGGTGTCGTTGGCTGATCATTCTATTGTCATCGCGAGGCTTTCGTATGTAGAGAATGGGATTCCTTTTGGTTATTGAGCCTAAAGAAATTGAGATGAAGGATAAGCTCAACGCTAGGAAGTGTTTTCTTTTTTCTAGTGTAGTAACGCGTGGTTTAGCGATCTCTAGAATTGACATCCATCCATTTAGATTCATATGGATCTCTAAATCACTGTGAGAGGATAGTTATTCATGCATAGCTTGAGATAACCAAAATCGCGGTTTAACCTTATCAAGGACTGGAAATATAACTGTTACATGTGGTTATATACTTTTTCTTGGACTCTTTGTGGATGCGAGAGCCATCTCTAAAGGTGAATTATATTTTTATGAGTTCTCATAAGTTGGCTTCTGGAACATGTTAAATTTTCATTTTCTTTGACAAATAATGAATGAGACGAATAGTGACGAAACTACAAATTTTGAGTGAGATATTTCGCATAATTGAGTGAGGTGGTACTACTTATTAATACTTGTTAGATTAAGGGATTGATGAGGGCGGGAGCAAGTACAAATGCGGTAATTTAAATTTTTTAAAGATGTAATTCTCATCAATATTTACTCCCAAGTGAGCGCGTTCTCATATTCCTGACTGATAATGGTTTGGTTTCATTCAGCATATAATCTGTATTTATACATTTTCTTGTACTTAGGCGATAGTCGGTGTGTGAGAAAGAACTAAGCGTAGTTAAAATTTGTTGCACAACTGTATATTGTTTGTATTTCAATGCCGTTTAAGTTTTCGCGGTGTTTTCTTGAAAGACTATTGTTAGTCACTGGTATTATCGTTGTTGGAGTCAACTGACAGCCGATGGAAATGGCGTGGCTAGGAATACTTGTTTAATATGGCAGTGAAGGAGTTTTAAGGAGCGAGCGAGGGTGGACAAATCTTGGCGCCTGGGTTGGACCTCTCTTAACAAAAGATTTGAAGGGTACTCGACTCCTCATACGGATGGAGAACTGAACCTGGAGTACCCTCCACCCGCCACTCCAGTGGACATCAAAAACCTGCGGAAAAATTCACCAACGAGACTGAAACTCGAATGTCATGCTTGGAAAACCCTGGCTTGTGCCTCCGTATCGAGAACACAGCTAATTATCGCATTTAAAGTCGAAAATGTTGTATCTAAACCTAGTCTTTTTAACCTAATCTGGTTGGATATTATGCCTTGGAAATTTTTAATGGCATGTGCATGGGACTATTTTAAAGTGAACAGCTCATTTGCTCGAGTCTTCTGAAACCAATACCATCCAAGGATGACGCCGTCTGGATTTCTGGGTTCTCGAGAATTTCAGGCATTCGAGCGTATTCCGCCCTCGGTAAAGACTGACAGTCCTACTCCTCCACCTGCCGTCAATCTCCGCCGCAGTTGGTTCTCTGGGCCTATATTTGTGGAGCGAGTGCTCCAGTAACCAAATTAACATTGTCTCTGCTGTAATACAGCGCACAGTATTATTTAAAGACAACAGACTGTTGTGTTTGAGTCATCTGAAATTTATTCCACCTGGCCTTCACAAATGAGTTGATAAATATCTAGTGTCGTATCACCGCTGTTGTTCGAGTGCTGGCATTCAATGCGTAGTCCTCGAATGTCCAGCGATTTTTTCACTTGGCTATAAAGATAACATCGTATTGAAATTTTCAACTCCTGCCATGCATCTTTTATGTCGTGGTACGTCCGCTGTATATGCTAGAATCCCTGTTTCCTCTCTCTTATTGTAAATGATAATTAAATTCCACCAAGTCACGCCTGAGAGAACTGAGTGATCTATCTTATCTCAACGTTACGCCTATTCCGGGATTCGAACCCGGACCTCTGGGATGGCTAGCCAGTGCTTTGGGGGGAATTTCGTTAGAATAACGGCGGTCTCAAAATTTCCGACTTAACCTCCGTGGCAATGACTTCTTGTAGACCGGGAAATTTTCATCCGATTCAGGCGAGATATCGTGGAAGTTCGTCATATTATAACAGAAACAACACAAGACATTTTAATGCGTACGACGCATTTCAGCTCACAGAGCCATCATCAGGTACAAGACTTTCTTCTTCTTCTTGAAGGTTCTTGTACCTGATGATGGATCTGTGAGCTGAAACGCGTCGTACGCATTAAAATATCTTGTGGAAAAGACCAGCGGAAAAGGATAAATGTTGGCAGCCCTGCCTTATCCACTGGATCCCCTCCTGTTTAAACTCTACGCCGCTTTCGGGAATCGAACCTGGGTCTTTTGGATGTGAGCCCATCAGTTCTTTATCATCCCCTCCAACACAATCCTCTCTACAACGTGGGACATGAATGCAGTCTTCTTTCAAGAAGAACGTCATATACTCGTGTAGTTAACTGCACGAAAATGACGTAGAAAGAATGTCGGAGGTCCCCGAAAATTTCAGCTTTCGCAGCAGCGTACTGCCCTCCGTGACGCCCCGCTCGTGGATACAGAGATTGGCAGCCCTGCCTCCTTCCCCTCCGCTGCAATTCCTCCCGCCCCTCCATCGTCCCTCTCCCCACATCCACCCCTCCAACTCTCACTCTCTGCCGAAAGGAGGAGGTAGCGGCTTCGCCTGCGAGGCTCCCCCTTCGCCTGCTCGCTTCATTCTGGGACTGGAGCTGGCGGAGGCCGGAGGTGTTCAGAGGAGCGCGGTACTGAGGAAGTCAGCCAGCCAGTGAGGGAGAGGAGAGTTGACGCTCTTGCCGTCGGAGAAGGCTCACACGAAGACACCGCGTCTGCCGGTTTCCTCGCCGGCCCCACAACCCCGGAAGAACTTCCCGGTCTACTCCGACTGACCGTCGGATCGCCGCGGGACTCGCCCTCAGCGTCCAGCGAGAGGAGAAGGTGCTTCATCGGAGACCCCCGCCCTTCCATTGTTGCTCGGGGGTGATTCCTCCTGGCCGCCGCCGCTTGAGGAGTTGACCCCCCCCCCCTCTTTACAGTTGTGTGTGATCATCCGCCTCTCTTAATCTCTGCCATCAAACCAGCCAAGGGGGGGTTACCCGTGTATAGAGAAGGGGGGTGCTTCAATCTCCCCTTACCCCAGTGGTGCTTTTCCCAACCCCCCTCACAGTCTTTACCTTGTGAATGGAGGCGATGAAAGCGGAGCCCTCACGGAATTGATCGCATCACTCCGGAGGGTATTTTTCTCCGTCATCTGGGGTTTTTGTGATCCGTTTGCCCCGGTCGGAGGAAAGCGGGTGGGTTCAGTTTTCCGTCTGCGCCTGGAGAAAGAGGGAGACTCGCAACCGGCCGAGGTTCGAACCGAGGTGCCCCGTTCAGGTGTTGGCGGAGTGTTTTGTTTTTGTTCCACGGTGGTGTTGTGTTCGGGTTTTTGGGGGTTTGGGTTTATTTTGGTCGGTAGGTATGTCTTGCAGGGGATGCAGGGGGGTGGGGGTCCCTCATCCCATTGGTTTGGCTACCCTCTCCCCCACGCCCTCACTATTTGGTGTTCCAGCGTGGGTGTGTATGGTTTTTATGGGCGGGTGTCGGTGAGGAGGGGGGGGGATGGTGTCGGGGTGGGAGCGGCGCGTTTACTTGCGAAGGCCGCGTCCTTGCATCCTTCCCGGCACGCCAAATCTCCCCTCTCACGTGGTGGGAAAGTCATCCTACCCCTCTCACAGAAACACTTTTCTCTCGCTCCTCCCTCTCTACTCTCCTTCTCTTTACATCCTCCCTCTACGTCTCTAACCCCCTCGGCGTTCGTATAAAAGGTCCCCACCACGGTTCTCCCCGACGATCAATACTCCCTGTGCCACCGACCAATCCCCTATCTTCTCCTCCCAACTCCCCTCCCTTCACTCTCCCTTTCACGCAGGCCCCCCTCTTCTCTCTCCTAGGCTTTCCCTTTCTTTACGCCCCCTTCTCATGCCGCCCTCCCACCCGAGGCTTCGCGTGGCGGCGCGATGCACTATTTTCGATCCTCGCGTGTTTTTTTGAGTGGAGCCGGGGCAGGGCGCGCACTGGTTGTGGTGGTAGGGACGATCCGTCGGCACGTCGTTCACTTGCATTCCCACATACTCACGCGGGCCCCATATACTTTCTCTCTCCCATCCTGTGGCTGTACTCTGCCCTTTCCATCTTTGTCCAACCCTTCCCCTCTACTACTCTTCGCGAAATCTCTCCTTCCCCCTCCCCGCCACTTTAACGCTGTAGTCCAATCAGCGCGTCGACAGCGGGCCGCTTCCCCTACCCTTCCGATTATCCCCACTTCTCCGTCCCAACACACACACTCGTTCTGAAACCCGCCCGTCCGAGCAAAACAACAATAACAACGTAAAGGCTTTCTGCACTCGGTCCGAGCGCGTTGTCCTGCTGTTCTGTTAAGGGAGAAGAAATGGCCAGTCCTTTTATTTTTTTGTTGTACTGATCGTATCCCGCTCGATTTTTTCTAATTTCCCTCTCCATCGTACGGCTCCACCCGCTCTCGGGAAAGATTACGCTGATGGGGAGTAGTCTGCCGGCGGTTTTCCTTACCTTTCCTTCCAGTTTTTTTTCGCTCCCCTACCTGGGACGTCTCGTGGCATCCCTTTTGGGTCGTTTATGATGGAGGTCAGTATCCGCTTCGAAGGAATGCTCGTATGCTGAAGCGGTCCCAAACACATTCGGGTTTGCTTAGACCGCTTTCGTATCGCAATGCGTCGGTTGTGGCGACTGTCGCGTCGTTTGACCAATGTGAGTCCTAGATCTGTTTGGGAAATAGGCTGAATGTGAACCGTTGGCTCATTGGTATGTTGGCTAGGTGAAGTGTGCTGTACATAGCAGAAAGTTATGTCGAGGGTGCACGTAATCGAAGCTCTACATTTTGTGGATATTAGCGGTAGTTTGCTGATGATGTCTTTGCGGATAGGACCCGTGCGAGGGTGAAATTTAGAGGTTGCGAGCAGTTGAAGAATGCTTTACAAATAATATTGTTTGGAATACATGGACGAAGGGAAAAATCTATTTTGTACACATTTGGAAACTAGACAACCTGATGAGGTGGAATTGTACAAGTGTAAGGGACTGGTGGTAGCATAAAGAAATAGTATTCGATCTATATAGGAGGTCTCTGGAATGGTATCCTTTTCATGGGGCGTGAGCTACTGCAGTTACTATGGGAATGAAATCGGGGATTTTCTTTTTCTCTAGCACGAGATGCTATAGGTAATGTGTTCGTGCATTAAACCTGGACTTTGGTCTTCTAAATATCCTAAGATACAGTGTGCTCCACATTTTTTCTATACATGCACGTTGTGGTTATGTCAGCCGTAATATCTCCAAAACTCTTAAACTGTTGAATCGCAAGGGATTTGGAATATTGTACTTTGAAATTAGATAGTTGATTTCTACAGCCGTATCTGCCGATCGAATGTTTTCAGTATGATTCACTTAGGACTTGTCAAAGGCTAACCCAAATCATTGAAGAATGTGAAAACTGGGATAGTGTGCTGAATTGCCACATTTTCAATCGAATTTTCCTTATCGAATCAGTTTAATCCTGGGTCAAAAGTTTTTCCACCAAGATAGTGGTTTCATGCACTTGGGATTTCTTACTTCAAATCTTCCAGCCATCATTACCAGTGAACTGTAGAGTGAGTGATAATCGGTATAAGGGCCTATGACAAAACTTTCGTATTTTGTCTTCCATTAAACTTTATCAAAAAATATTGTTCTGTGCAATACACAAACAAAAAATATTGCAGTGGAATTTATTCGTTCGTTAAAGTTTTAATTTACCGAAAATTGTTCTTCATTATTTTAATATTTTAACCTCTGCATTTATCGTGTCACCGACGCTTTTTTCGTAGCGTTTTTGTGGTAGTGGTTAATTTTCCAGTTATCGCTGAAGTACCAATTTTTGGGGGAGTTAACTTGGGATCAATGCTCTGAGGGTAATTGAAGTTCGCTGAATTTTAGCCCTTAATTAGTTTCAAGCCAGACAGTGCGCTTGAGTGACTGTAGAAATTCACATTTCGTTGCTTCTGACTACGAGCGTCTCATATTTTATCAGTCCCGTCCTGGGAAAAATGGAAATCGCTGATTGGAGTGTGTGATATCTCTAGTCCGCATTAGATATTGGTCTAAATGGAGACTTTTTGTAATTACTTCCCTCGTTAAGTGAAATTACTGCTTTGCTTCGCGTGTATTATTTCCGGTGGAGAAGTTCAACTTAGTGCTGTACTGGCAAATTTGTGGGCGATTCGTGCGAAGGAATGGTGTTCATTCTTAAAAAAATACTTTCGAAATTCATTATTAATTTATCAATCACGGTCATTTTTGAGACTCTTCGTGTATTCTGTGTCAAAACTGTGGTCGATTACTAATGACATCTACATCTACGTAATACCCTGCGAGCCACCACGAGGGTGTGTGGCAGGGGGTGAAGATCACCAAACATGCACTATTGACAAGCAACTGGATATTTAATGGAGACATGCTAGATAATAGGGTCACATACAGCTAGATGGTTAGTATCTACATAATAAGAAAGGGGATCGGATAGAGGTTCCCACCCTAACTCACTCAACAATTTTGTAACACTGTTATGTTTATAGGAACAATTTTTAAAAATCTAGCAAATCTCCGCAGTATTCGACTTTTCGCGGACGACGCATTATTGTTCGGAGATATTAACACCGACTCCTACAGAATTGCGTTGAAGAAAGTCCTAGATACTATAAACAAATGCAGCAATACTTGACAGTTAAAATCAAATTTTAAAAAGTACTTTGTTATAAATTTTTGGAGTAAGAATAGCATGGAGTAAGATTAAGGATAATAAAGATTTTTGGAGTAAGTATGACATGTCTTGAAATGCACCACGTGAAGGAGGATAAGGTTGAAAAGTGATCGGTCCATGAAATAGTGAAGAGTTGAAGCTATGAAAGGAGCGTGCTTCCTTGGTTTGATCCTCTTCGAAGATTTTCTGATGGCCGAATAGCTATATAGCTCATGATGGAGCGAATAATGTGAGATATAGGAGTCGACCAAGTAAGTGATCGGTGAATATGATGGCAGAGAGATTGAAGAAGAAGAACATTTTTAAGTCTTGAAAATAAGATGGAGTGTATATAGCTATGCATCATTACGGCCAAAGCGAAGGAGATATTCCAGGATAGGACAATTTGAAATACATTTTTAAAACTGGGCCAATTTCCGAAGACTTGTACCAATAGTTTAGCTCCCTTGATCATGCTAATTCCTAAAGGGATCGAAATACGGAGTATGTAAGTATGAATGATTTAGTTCGAAATGAACACAAGCCAGTTTCAGTACTCTTCCTTTCGAACGAAAGAACCCGGACGATCGCGGTGTGTGACATGCTTGCTGACTTGCTTCTGATTCGAAGGGATTGAGTGAGTATGCGGTTGACGTTCATCGTCCCGTTTTGGGACCGTGCAGTTTCGGCATTCACTCCTCTTTCGCCCCATCCAATCTCTTAATTGGTGTCAAGTCCTGGAGCAATTGGGGTCAAAGAGGTATTATAGTTCTTTCGGTCGCGATGGAACGTGACGTCGATGCTCTTGCGAGATATCTGCCACCGAGTCGATGATGCATATATTCCGGACTAATCCGGATGATCCTGGGCCTAACCCGAAACCACGTTTCATCCGATTTATTTATCTTCCCCTGCAGCATTTGTGAGTCAAAATTGTATCTTCTGCGCACTCTACAGCCTCGGCGGGTAGTTGAGAAAGATCTTGAATTCTGTTCATGCGTCAGGAATACACGAAATCATAGTAATAGCGCGATACTTCATAGGAATCGATTTTCTTCCAGTCGAAAATGCTATTCAGATGAACCTATCTTGTGTTTGATTTCTCGATAAAAAGTGTCTTGGCGATTTTTGCGGCCGGAATCCAGCGTAGTTAGTCGCGATGGTCGACATGCTCTCCTAATTGGAACTTTTTGCTCGCTTCGTTCAAATCTGTCCACTGAATAGTACGCCTATGGCCAATCCCTGTACTACTTAGCGTTTTGTCTTTTGTATGGCCCATAAATCAAAGCCACCCACATCCGTTTCGATATCCTTATCGAGTTTTGTTATCGACCTACTTTCCATATTCACTTGCATATTCATTTGAATAAGACACGTTTCAACCGTGAGAGGGTTAATCGGCGTAAATGTTTGAATGGCAAATGCTTTGTGTTAAACTGTCACGGCGAAACTTATAGCTTCCTTTTTGGATCGTGGAAATATAGAACATCGTAGTGAAGATACCTTAAGAAAATCCAAATGATCTTGCTTGAGAGAACTTTTTCATTTGTTGCTACCGATGCCGCCTGTAACCGGTTGTACCAAACGATAAAGTTCGTTTGGAATCGCTGAGTTAATTACTATTTTCATCGTGCTATCATTCCTTACTAACGGTGGAAAAGGTTAACCTTCTCAAATAGACTTGTTCGAACTTACCTTTTCATTCAATATCACAAATGTGTGAGGTACTATTGAAAAAAATGTTTTATTTTAAATCTTAAATACTTGATTCATATTCTATGAAAATTCTTCACTTTTAGATATCGCATTTATAGCAGTTGTTACGGGTTTCAGTTCCGGACATTATTTGAAGAATATTTAGGCTATTTGACAGCAGGCATGTAATGCTCGTCCCAGTTTGAGGTCGAACCCCGTATGCTCCCTTGGCCGCTATGCCTAGATATAGAAGCAAGAGAATAGTGTAAGCCTAAATCATTAGCCAAGAGAATTTTTAGTTATTAATTATGCTCTCAAGCGCGTAATTGTTAAAGGGATCAATTCTGATCAAAAGGAATAATAATTCTTGCGGGATACTATGACATAATTTCGTTCGGGATGGGTTGATAGTAAGAATAAAGGGAAAAATTGAACTTGTGCAGGGTGGAGCTTGGCATCGTGAGAGTAGCCGTTGCATAGGTAACTACTGTCGCAGTAATTATGGCCCTGTATCGTATGATGGACAACAATTATCTTCCAACCCTTCGTTCTGCCATTTTCTTCATGTTATTCTTGAGTGTTTTCAGTTTCTCTACGTTCGTTTATGACTAGTTTGACTGGTAAACTGCGTCCGTGTTTCGTCCATGTTGAGCAATTCTCTCGTCCCAAATGTTCGTCGACGGCTGGCTGGGCGTTGTTGTCTCTCTGCGTTCCGGCGCATCCAGCCGCTCTTCAGCCGTGGTCCGGCGGGATTTTATGCATGCGTATCGCCCGTTCGAGGAGGAGAGAGAGATTGGGGGTGGCATTCGCAGTCAACGGGGCTGGGTCGTTTGGATATCATTAAAGGCGGACGTGTGAGAGATCCGTTGTTGTTGCGGTATGTGTTTCATCGGTTGTTGACCGTCGGGGTGGCCGTCCGTCTCCATGCCTCCCTCCCTCCCTCCTACTATTCGCGCGCAATGACGTCAGGATGTCACTTTTTCGGCCTCCCTCCCCCTCTCTTTTGTCCCTCTCCCTTCCCTTGGCGACTGGTGAAAGGGAAGGAGGAGAGACAAGTGCAGCTCCCCACCCCATACCCGCTCTCTCTCTCGACCTGGGAAGATCAATCCACTGAGTGTCGGAATACCGTGAGGTGACCCTGAGTTCTTCTAAAAAATATAGGTATTAGTTTTGCCGCTACTGAATTCTGCCTCCATTTACGTATTTCTAATGCTTCTATTTTTTTTATTTTAAAGGCTCATGCTCGTATGTTGCACGGCTTTATAGTTATCTGCGCTCGAAGTGGTGTTACTGCTAAAGGCTTGTCTTCTTTCAGTCTAAACCCCAAAAAATATTGAAATTTATTTTTATAATTTCTCTCACCAATAAAAAAACTTAGAAATTAATAACTCTCTATACATGGTTAATTGGTTACGAGATATAAAGCCTGAATTTCGGATTTTTCGAATTTTTTATGGACATTTCTCTTCCTAAACTTCAAACTTTACTCCAATCTCTAATTTCCCCTTCTGTCGACCTTCCTTTTCCTTGTCTCCTTGGATGTAAAGGTCCAATTTGAAGGAGGTAATCTAGATAAAGGAATAAAGAGGGGTAGGTTTAGGGCGGCGGCAATAGGGCTAGCCTCTCTTGCCTATGGCCACAGTTCTCATCCCGGCGAAGTGTTATACCCTACTTTTTACTCCTATCGTTATACCTTTCCTCCCGGTCGGTATTAGCGTAGAACATCCATTGGATAGCTTATGACATGGAGTTCTTTATCGAAATGATTTCAATCATACCTCTAGGTCGGAAAATTCCCGAACGTCAAACCCGTTCCTTTGTCACTCAGACGCAGAAATAACCAATCGATCGGTAAGCCGTATTTCCGAATTCGTGAACGCAATGGCAATCCGCTGCCACAGTCGATAAGCGGCTCAAAATCGAGTTTAGAGCTAAAAATATATTAATTGGTCTCTGCGAACTTTAATTGTAACTCCTCAGCTAGGAAGTGACAGATTACTGAGTGGCAACTATATAGGAAAGTAAGCCGATCGTATACTGAGATGAGAAAGAATCTTTGATTCAATGGCCTCCAAAATCATCCGCGTCCTCTTTCTCGATATCATTCCTTCCCTTCCATTAGGGTGAACTGGTTGTTTTGTACGTCTTTCACCTCGGCAGGCAGAGATCTCCTGTTTGTTTCTCTCTGTTTGGTCATAAATTAACATGTTTTATATCCCTATCGTTTTCCATCAATGTTTAATCTCGTCAGCCATTACCGACGACTAGTCCGGTGGCAATCTCTCTCTCTCCGATTGGCTCATAGTCGTGTTGTAATCTCTTTACGGGCAGAGATTGATAGAGATATGGGGATATAAATCTGTATTTCTCCGTCTTTGCTCATACAATCAGCAGTGATCCGTTCGTAGACGTTCATGCATTGACGGGGTGCTTAGTATGAAATAGGTCGATAAATATTAGAGTTAAACCTTCATATCGGTAATCGGTACTCATGAGCGGCAAAAGCTTAAAAGATACAAAGGTTTATATTTTCTTTTGTTCTGTCACCGTTGCACAAGAAGAGGTTCACCGTTCTCTTTCCCCAGGATTGAGAAACACGAATATCAAATAGGCATGTTGATGCTCTGGGCGCTGGAAGCTAAATTTCATTGCACAAGTCCGCCTAGGGAATGTAATATAAAGTTTTCATTATCTTATCCCGCAAAATGTGGGCAAAAGAGGAGTCGTGGTTATAACTGACGAGGTGAGACTTCTGAGGTGACTGGTAAATTTTGGGCAAAAGGCTGGTGGACTTGTTCTAGTCATTTGGCGCCTGTGATTTTTGTTTGCTGGAACGGCGAAGACCCGGCCGCAATCATTGCTGTCGGTCGACTTCAGTTCAGTGTTGTTCGTCGTCACGGATTCGTATCAGAACTTTTCGTGCCTTGGTGAGCACCGAGAATTTTCAGTCTGCGGTCACGTCTCAGAAACTCGCCCCAATTAACAACGAGTTATGTGATACGGGGTGTAATGGTGATCATTGTTCTCTCCTCAGAGAATCCTCTTTATTTTTTATGAATTTTATGTGACGGGCACCACCCATGTGAAGATTGATAGCTATTTTTGTGTATAAGTGTGGTCACTGAGGAAGGAAAATGTGCGTAGACTGGTGGCTCGTTACCTTCTGCTGTGGAGAAGGATCGAGAAGTTAAGCCGGGTAGTTAGGAGAACTCGCGAAGAAGACGTGAAGTGTTGGGTAAGACGAGGGAATAGAGGAATCCGGAGGAAGCAGATTCCGTGGCTTTAGGATGTACTTAGATGTGCTGCTGAATATGGTAATGGAGAAGAGAATGCTGGGTAAGCATGGGATGTGTAACAGAAGAATAAATATGACGTACGATTTAAAAGGAGGCAGAAGATAGGAGGAATGTAAAAGTGATCTAATGGCGGAAAATTGATGTTATTGTGAAGGAGATGTCAGTGGAGACCACCTAGCGGAAGAATAGTTGGCACGACTGGGGCGCGATCTCCATTCTCCATAGCGCGTGCACTCGTGTCGTCGCTATTTTTTTCAAATGCGATCATGCGAGCGAAAGCAAACGCAATTCTTCACATTTTGTCAGGCTCTTATAATCACGAGATAAGAGTGTTTTTTTTCCGGTCCTTTAAATCACTTGATTTAATAAATGGAATGTGTTCTTACTCGTAGGATATTATCTGTGAGCATCATCCTGCTAGAGCAGTTTGCATCTTGGGATGGCGGTAAAGACGACGCGAAAGAAGGAACCGTGATCCCACCTTTGGTCTTCGTACCTACTACTCATTTGATAGAAAACAAATAGCGATTTCTTTTCCCATTATTTCTTCGAAATATCCTGTTTTCATCGTAATCTTGTGTAATATATACCGACGTTTCAGAGGACTCAGGAGGTGGTTCGTGCGTATTTAGATGTGTCCCTGCGCGACTTAATGCGGTAGGAAAGGCGGACATTTCCCGGGAGGGATTTTCGAACTCGGCGGGCGCCGACGAGGGGAGCGTACCGCATGGCCGAATCAGCTGTTTGCCCCGTCCCCGTCGCCGAGACGAGCCCCCTCCCCCCCTCCCGCCCTCCTCGCCGCGGCAGCCCCGGAAGGAGAGCTTGTAACGACGCGATGGGAGGAATGCCTGCGAATTATATATATATATATATATATATATATATATATATATATATATATATATATATATATATATATAAATTTAATTGTATAAATGGGGTGGTTGGCGGCCGTGTTTCCCCCACGTCCATCCGAAGGGGGATCGATAAGTTTGAGTCTCTTCTCTTTTCGCCGGTCGTCTCCGGTTCGATTCCTGTCCCTTTCACCCGGGCCTGGACGGGCCGAAAATTTCGTTCGATCGCAAATCCGTCGGCAGGTGGGCGGAGGACGGTTTGGCATTTCGTGAGTCCCTTCCCTGCTTGCTTGCTCACTTATTGATTTCACTCTCTCTCCGTGCACGGACGTCCAATCCAAAATTCATGGTGTGGTGATCGATTTGTTAGTGTGGAGATCTCTCTGTCTCTTTAAACTTTTCGCCAGGTTGAGTTTCTACGTTTTTGTTTTTCAAGTGCTCGGACGCCAGTGCTTATCACTCTTTTCTAGTAGCGCATTCGGAGTAACCTCTACTGAAGATGTAAACACGAATATGTATGGTCTATGGGGTTGCTGGCGAATGTGTTGTCCTTCGGACTCAGTTGCCAAATTTGATTTTCGTTCTCAAATTCGAAAGCTGCTTAGTAGTTAATTTTTGGTTGGGAGTATCTTGGTGGCCTGCATTCCCCCACATGCCGGTAAGCTGTATTTTTCCATTTGCTCTTTCTTTTTATCAAACCACCGAGGTTTGAGGATTACTTTTGCTTCGGGCGTGATGAGGAAACTCGACATTTGATTAAGAAATGTGGCCTTTAAATCTAAGTGTTAATTTATATGTTAGGATAAGGATCGTAATTACATTTGGAGTGTGTTTTTCATTATGAAAAAAAAAATTGCGATCGGGAGTTCCTCAATTGAGATCCAATTAGGTCATACCCAAAGCGCGCTACGTGAGTGTATTCCACCGAAACAAATTATTATGGTTTTTAGTATTCGTGTCCCTTAACTGTTTTCAGTCGATGACCGTCGTAATGTTGAAAATAATATTTTATTCTATTTTTATGACGGCTGAACTGTTTGGAGGATTTTTTTTCCAGGGATTGGTGCTTTGAAAGAATTAACTCAGTCGAACGCATGTCGCTCGGGATGTAAGATGAAGCTTCAGACTCCCATGTTCTTTTATTTTTTTAAACGTATAATCGGCACAGAGCCTGATCCCTTCCATTAAGCGGAACATGGAACCCAGTTTTACTCTAAGGTTTAATCGTGTGATACCGCAGTTTAATAACATTTGGCTTGATTCTATGAAACATTTTTAGGAAAATTTCACTGTGAGCCGGAGACACGAGAAAAAAAATTGGTTTGTCATGATTCGGAAGTCTTGGAAAAGGTCGCGCTGCAATTCGTCACCCTTTTCTAGATGAAAAGAAACCTTCACCATGAAGATACCGCTCTCGTTTGAACTGTCACCCTCGTATCATTCCTCTTTGTGTGCGCACGCATCGACACTTTTATGTATGGCGAACTGTTTGCCTTTAACCCCTTGCCGTTCCGCTGCTTCGCGCGTTCTGTTTTGTTTGCTCAAGGGTGTGTTTGAGGACGAAGGGACGAAACATGCTGTTATTCCTCCCCCCCCCCCCATCGCCACTGCGCATAAAAATGCGAGCAAGGGAAATAATGTCGAGTTCACCCTTCCCCGCACAGGCTTGCTTTTTCATGCATTCCAGAATCTGTGACGATGACACGCGCGACAGTGCACCCCCCTCCCCTGGCCGGACGTGTGTCTCCCCCTCCCTTCTCTTTTACCCGCACCCTCTGCCACGCACACACCCACCCCTTGACTGTCTCTCCGCCCTCGCGTGTTCAATGTGTTCCGTGTTGACCTTTCCCTTTTCTCTGCGGCTCCCTGCTCCCCGGAAATCAATATTAAGGGACTCTCTCCCTCCCTCTCCCCCACCATTCCCGTCCCTCTGTCGGCCTCCCGGTTCACTCTCCATTTCAACTTCACCCTACTTGTCCTTCCTCTTCCTCCCCCCCCCCTCGTAAACTTACCCGTCTATCTTCAAAATGGTGGCACTGGTGCCTATCGTCAATAACACGGTGTCCGAAACAAGAGTGCTACTGCTGTCGAATAGAAAGTGCAGTCCTTCGCGATGCAGTGTTTCCGTTCGGGTTCCGCTCTTCCCGAGTTCAAGCTTTCGAAATTTGGGCTCTTGTGGTTTGTGCCCGTGAGTAATAGCCAGAGGAAAACAAAGTTTCCCGGTAGCCTATTCGGGGAGGCCTCCGAATTTTCAAGCCTCTACAATCACGTACTTATAGCGTCACATACTCCCAAAATTCAAGTGATGGTTTTTAAAATGTGGTAGTTCTGGAGGACGTTAGGTCACGCCCCATACAGTTGAGGTTGAGTATTTCTTGTAAGTCCACAAACCTCAGACGTACGCATTACTGACCGCAGACGAGAAAATAAAAAGACGCGGAGAAAATAAAATGTAGCATTTCTCATTTTTTCCCGCGTCATTATATTTTCTCGAATTCATCCGCGTGGATAGGAACTCCTTTGTAGCACGGCGTGGGAGTTACACTTGTGAACTGTAGGTAATGGATCGTAATGGTACTCGGATGCTAATTACCATTTTTTCTGGAAAAATCGAGTAGTAAATTCGGAATGTAGGTAAAATTCGTGGTCTACGTTTTGGCCTGGAAATATTGAAGTCCGTGGTTCGATTCCCCACCCAGGAAATATTTTTCAATTCGGCAGTGTCTTCTATCGTGGACAGTCTTGCGATTATTTGGTGATATAATCGAGGGTACTTTCTGCTAGTTTATAAATCTTTCTCTCGCCATTTGTTACTTGCCACGAATTAGGGATTAGACCTTCCCTTCACAGGGACAGAAAAGGTCGACAGCTATTCGGTGAGCCTGAGGCGTCTTATTGATTCTCGAAAACTCTCCGGGTGAGCTTTGCTTACCTGTTCCATTCGGTGAAAGTCGTCAGCTTAGTCACTCATTGTTCTATGTCGGTAATTCCTCGAAGGATTCCGAAAATAATGTATTGCAGAGGAAATGAATTCACTATAACATTAAGTTATATTAATTTTTGCTTATAATTGTGAAAATGTAGTGATACTTTTGAGATACTGAGTCTAACACGAGTTTCGTCTTTCATATATTCTTCCTGATTACGTGTATAAATAATGAGTCATTCCTACTTATTTGATGCAGATGTGTGCGTGGCCGATTGTTCGGCTGTATTTCCCTTGTCTCCCGTCTTAGCTGTAATGGTTACCAGCCTGATTAGCAGCTGGAACTAGCGTTGAGGAGGTTTACAACCAATTTGGCCTCGGGAAAGAATCTCTCATGGCCGAGAAAAGGCATGTGTTGTGCGGGATGTATATAATTCAGGATCCGGGGAGAGTGCAAGCTAAATGAAGCAATAAGTTGCATCGCGTTTTATTTTAACTGAGTGGGGTGTGGGCGTAACGGTTGTTTTTACATTATTTGTGTTTGTGACACAACTGTATAGTCTCCCAGTATTCCATACGTGAAGCGTTTCCTGTATTTTTCGGTATGTTATGTGTTATCTGTGTATGGTGGAAAACTTAGCTAGTCTTTGAAGATCCCGTACGATATGCTAAAATGTTTCTAATTTTCATTGTTTATCAATAAACTTACGCACTCTTCAGTTTTAAATTCATCTATAATCCTCTATTTTTAAAGATAAATTTGGAACTATTCGACAATATCGAGAGAACGAAAAATATCGGGATTTTTGTTTGCAATTTTAGTGCCTTAACTCATTTGGAATGGTGAAGGAAAAAAATGCTAAAGGGATGTATTGGGGTCACCACTTATGGCCTCAATTTCGTAGAGTCTCTCTCTCCATAGTCTTTCATTAATCGCGTCGCGTTTTTCGTTTATTGCATTTAATTTGTACGCAGCGCTCATTGGCTGTCTCCAAGTTTTAAAAACGATTTGTGGATAAAAAAATTGAAGCGCTTACGTATCGCCTAATTTTGATATGGTTTCGGATATGACTAATGAGTTGTATGTTTTTACATTACTTGTTTTCTCTCGTGGGTCACGTCAGTAACTCCAGTAGGTTAAGGTGTTTACAAAAAAGTTCTCACTCAATTTTTTAACCATTTTAATCTTGTCATTGCTTCACATTTCAGCAGATTTATAAGCAAATATTTCCTCTCGTTGGAAACCGAAGGTACTGTAAATTTAATTATTTGTGCAGAAGTACTTGGACCCGAAACTGCCTTTGAGTGAATCCCTAACAAAGTAATCATCGTTTCGTTTTTTGCCGACTTCTTCGAAACGCAAAGTTCTTCAGTCTTACAGCCCTAAAATCAAAAGCTCATTAGCCCAAGCTTGAAACATCTCATTTGCCGAGCACCATTTTAAAGTTTCAGAGTTAGAATTCTTGACGGAGCTCCCTGAATTTTTGGCTCGTGGAAGTCCTCTCCCGACAGTCTAGCTCTTAGCTGTAAGAAAATGGTCTTCCATCCTCAATATTCATGTTACCTCTTTTACTGCTGTGTACTTCTAACATTTACGTTTTACCATTTCACCTGTATGTCCTTTTAAAATGCGCTTCACTTTATGTACTTAGTTATCATTCAATCCTTTTTGTCGGATTTTTTATCTCCCTCTTGATTACCACATCTGCCTTGTATTTTTTCTATTGTTTCGTTTCTTTCTTATCTTCTGGCTTCTATTTTCCTTTCATTTTTCGTTTTTTTCCTTTTTTTTACCCTTTCTCTTCAGTCCTCGGTTCCATATTTACTCCCCTCATGTATATTTGATGTCAAAGGTTGACTCCGCTATCTTTGCTCTTAATTCTTTCCATTTTATAACCACCACGCAGTTGTCAATCGTATTGCGGCGGCAGGTCAGACTAGAATGGATACTTGATAACCCTCCCCGAAGTTCTAAAATATTTCTTCCCCATTGCGTATTGTGTAATAAAATTTTGTTTCATTTTAGTGAAGTTACATCGAGTTCCTTTCGTGTCTCTGTTTCTTGAAGATGGATTGTCATGCTTTAAAATAGTTAGTTTTTGTTTGAATCTTTTCTGCAGGAAAGAGCCGCGGTATGTTATTTTTGCCGAAGCAGCATGAAATTCCTCGGACAAGTTAAACAAAGGAATGTATTGGAAGTGGGAGGCGCCTCTCCTTTGGCAGCTAAAAATGTCCCGTCACGAATTGAGTGAGGCCATCTAATATCGATTTTTCCCTTCGTATGATTAATAGTGCTGAGGTCCCCATATGTCTGAATTTTTATTCCTTGTTTTTGCTTAATATTTGCTAGTTTTTTCAAATGGTGGTCATGTTCCATGGCAATTTCGTGATCGCTTTTTTTAGTTAATACAGATTCAGTGTCTTTGACGAAAGGTACGTTACTTCGTGATGTCTGAGTTTCGGTTCTTAGCTGATAAAAATTGTTTCAAGTTCTACAGCTGCTAGGTGAAGCATAACAGGAAATATAGGTTTAATTCTTGAAGCGGGTTACTCCTCTTCTGGCGTCACTATCCGCAGTATTTTAAAATGAAAAGAAAATGAGATACTCCTGGTAAATTTTTGGAATTTATTTTTTTCATTTCGCGTACGGTGGATTGTGATCAAACGCCTTTCTTGGGTTGGGTTATTTTGTTAAATGATATTTCAATCAATTTTCATTTTGATTATCGAGGTGTGGTCGTTATTGTCTGTCCGATCTGTCTAGACCTTTTTGAAATTTTCCAATCCTCCCAATCTCTCTCGCGCTCTCCACGGCTCTGCGTCGCCTCCTCTGTGTATATCTTACGTCTCCCATTCGCATAACAGCTTATCGCGGAGAGGGGGCAACCTTAACGGCCGATAAAACCTCACCTCTGGGAAATGCGTCACTTCCACACCATTTCACTCCGCTTTTTATTTGCCTTCTCCCCAACCTCCTCTCTCTCTCTCTCTCTCCATATCTCTCTCGATTCCATTTCCTCTCCTCACTGTCTCCCCCTTTGCCGAATTCCTCGCGTCGAATGCTCCAAGAGGTTCTAACGCGACTCTGCTATAGTTTGTTCCACGTGAAGTTGATAGTATGGCCTCTTATAGAAATTAGTTACTTGCATATAAGCTCTGTAAGGCCGGTATCGCGATGTTGCCAACAGCAACAGGGAAATTTACATCTAGCTATACTCTTTTTCAATTTGAAAATATGGTTTCCTAAAGGAACTTGTTTAAAATATAGCTCGGTGTTGTAAGTGGTTATTTACGTTACCGAGACGTGGGCATTTGGAGCATAAGTTTGGCAACATCGTCATCCATGAGACCATACCGTATATTAGTTGTGGAACGCTCTTAGTTACCAAGGTTTCTTCGTTATGTGATTTGAATGGTATTTGTTCACATTCTGTGCTGCGCTAACTGTATTGAATAAACGCAGTTTTTGGCACTGCTTTCTTTCTTACTTCACTTATACTCCATTTAACCTAGAAGCTAATATGATTTTTTTAATTTCCTGGAAATTTTCGCTTACATTAGTTTTTCTTGGTAAGGGCATTCTTATCATTGACGTAGTATTATTTTTCCTAGGTCGTCCCCATCATTAATATATTAAGGCCATGTCATTTCAAGTTGAATCTTTGGCAAAACTATTATGGATAATTTGTCATATTAATTAATCATGGATTTTTTTACTTTTTCCTTTAAGATACAAGTTTTTATTTAAATTTTTCAGATAAGAAAATGTCATGTAAGTTATTTTATTTTGGATCCATCTTTAATTCTCCCGTTTCAAGTTCGATTTTTTTCGAACTGTTGCGCTTTGCCCTCTACCTCTATTCTTGCTTTCTTCATTGCATTGTTGCAGGAATTGCATTTCTGGGCACCAGATCGGTCGTCCACTGTGTTTTTCTTTTTATGGCAGCTTCCCAGAATTGTGGGAATTTACGGCTGCCGCGAAATCTCTGTGGCACTCTCCAATGCACGGATCCTGGTGTTCGAGTCACGTAGCCCCAGTTGCTGCATGCATGTGTAGGTCACATTAAGTTAACCCGTAGGGTCATTGAGGTTTCAACAAGTATGAAGGTGTACGTTCGCTTCCACTCCAGACTTGGCTTGCCCTCGCGACGGAATCACTGAATGCATGAGTATGAAAATATTTTCATGCTGATTAACTCTCATACTTGAGTTTTCTGTGACGTATTAATGTCTTTGGTGGCTTCCGTTATTCTTTTTGAAAATTATAAAAATATGTGGTGCGTAAACCGCGTTGAAAAACATACTCATTGCATAGATTGAACAATTGACAATCAAGTTGCATATGCCGGAATTAAAAATTTTGCTTTTGTATCATTTCTGTGATAAATTTTATTTTCGATTTTGAGGAAATGTCCTTTCTCTATCTCTTTTTCTTATATTATGCATTAGTAAAATTGATTTCGTTCTTTTGTTGCCAATCTTCCATTGCATTAAGTTCTGCTATGAGTTGCTTGTAGTTTCGCGGGTATTATGTGAGTGTGCAGCATTTTACCTATTATTTCTAATGATTTTGCTTTCCTTTTTATCTCTGGCACTTGTATCGCACTTTTCCTGCCTTTCATTTCATTAAACATTTCATTCGACTTCATTAATGGCTTCTTCTGCTGGGTTCTGCTGGTTTAATTTTTGGTTCTGCTGCTCCTCAAGAAATTCCTTATTTTCGCAATCCATTTGATTCCGCAGCAAGCCCATCTTGGTGCACATGATATGTCGACTCCTGTCATGCCAATTTCCAATATTTTCTGGGAATCGTTTGCGCCTTCCCCAACTAGCAGTACCTATTTTTACCCCATAACAATGAATATCCGCTCTGGGCCAGTATCACGAGCAGCCTCGTCTTTTCGAGCGCGTTTCTCACATCGATGGTATTTCTTCGCAGAATTCTTCGTCTGTGTGAAGGCATCCGCGTGAGTGATGCAACTAAATTCGCGTGACGTTCCGCCGCCGTGCGACAGACGGCGCAAGATAAGCGGGATCACGTGGCCCATCCCCCTCCATTGAGAGCTTATCTCTCCGAAGGAAGCGGCCTTGCCGCCTTGTCGCCTTTGCCCCGTCCACATTTCACATAATTGTGAGTTCGATTTGCCGTGACTTCATGAAACGACCACAATTTCAAGGATAAGTGTTCTCCCTGGTGCTTCGCGGTAGCCTATTCGGTTGGCGTTAGGCCTTAGTAGACCGGTAATCCAGTTTCCAAAACCGTGAGAGGCCACTTAAGGCATGCCCTCCTATATCGAAGTCGTGTAATCTAGTAACCACTAGCTCCGACTGCGGAATCGCATATGGAAAAAGGGTTTAATTTACTTGTTATTAGAGGGGACGACCGGCATGTGAAGTCATTTCTTCTACGGGGACAATTGGCTTGATTGATAGGATTTGTAGGGAATAGAGGAAGGGTGAAGAGAAACCCGGTGTAGAAATTAGCCTACTTCTAACGAAAGGCGCCTCGGGATCCTCCATTTCACGTTCCATCCGATGGATAGAGTGCTGCACTTGAAATGCCCTCCACAAAGCACCATACTGAGAACTGGGATACCTCTGAAAAATCTCTGCCACTGCCCGGAATTGAGCATGGACTACTTCAGATGATAGCCAGTACTCGATCTCACCAAGCTCCTCAAATGGAATGAATGCAGTCCCCCTTTCCTGTTCTATGGATTTTAAATAACTTTTGTGTTCGGTTCTTTCTCGATTGTCTGAAAAGGAGAAATAGTCTTTTGTTACGTATGGAAAATGAACTCATTAATGCGTGTCCTTGATGGCTAGTGAATCTGATTCGCGGGACTTGATCAAATGGCCCCTGAACTAGCAAGCGAAGAATTTTCCTAACAGTCACTGTGACTAGCAGACTTAGTTTGTATTTAGTCGCCATTCTTATCGATCAAACCGATTTCGAGACCGATGTTGGTGTTTTTTGCTCTCAGTGCGAGTTTTTTGATCAAACTTTTCTTCCTTATCGCCGTGAATGTGAAGGAATTTTCTCTTGTTAGTAAGTTCTCTCTGCATATCGGTCATTGACGTGGGAATTTGTTGGTTTTAGTGTTGATTATCGGAGATTTTCTTAAGATGATATATTAGCAATTAGACCAGTTCTGTACAAGCTTATCTGCTTGCAAAGATATTTTTCCGTTTGAGTGAATGAAATGACATTTAGCTTCCAACTGCTTCAAATTTTCTGAATTTCGTTTAGAGTAATCTTGCACTAGTTGGTGAATTCTCTCTTGGCTACGGAGATATTGGATGTAGGGAAGAGAGCTGTGGGAATGGGAGCGTGATTGGTTGTTTGCGGTAGTCGGCGATCCTTGAAGCACCTTAGGTTTATGATAGAACGAATTTTTCCATCGACGATTGATAAACATCTTAGACTTCGATCAAGAGAGGATTTAGCGTGCGGGAAATGGGGAACAGGAACGCTGGAGTTAAATTTTCTAACCGTTGACCATTCCTACTCTTTTGTTTCTCGTCGTAATTTGACATTTTCTGCTTACGTCGTGAATGGAAAATTATGGTTGGATTTCATCACCGCGGTTATCTGTGGAAGCAAGCGTCACCATTCATCATGGTGTTTTTCTTTTTGTTGAAAATCCTTCTCGGCTCAAGTTTGTCTAATCCAAGTTATTTCTTCGATGCTCGTACGGATGTGTGTGACGTGGAAAGTTCGAGTTATAAACTACGTAATATATCACAACTTATCGATTTCTTAAGCAGAGGAAATAATATGTTTTGGAATAGTTGGAAGTGGTTCGTCTCTTCTCTTGCTTGGTTGTATTTTTACAGTGCCGCTAGCTGGTGTCATCGGTTGTCCTTCATATGTTCCTCCGGCTTCACTGCGATTTTGTTTTGGGCGTGTGGAATTTACTTTGGAATTTTTCGGTCAAGGCATTTCACTTAAAGGAAATAAAACTATACGTATGGTGTTAGTTGAAATTTCATGTTCATTTGTGTTTTTTGTAATCTGAAAGAAGTAGACTTTACTGAGACAAAACGCGAAGGGTGACGTGTTTTAGAATATAATGAATAACAACTCTATTTGATTCTCGTAAACATTCCACCATATCGTCTGTTTTGCATTTCTAAACCTCTGTTAAAAGGATATGATAATTATATAATTAATAGCCCGTTACACGCACTAGGAGTCTCTGATGATCGTTATATTCGCCATAACCTGCATTATTTCCATCAATAACCACTGCAAGTTAGGACTCGAGATGTTTTGTGCTATTTTGAATATCTTGTCAATGCGTTGTATTGAATTTTCAGCGACCTCTTCCACGAAAATGATTAATTACAGAGCTGTGCCAAGCATTTTCTTTATCACACTCCGCGTGTGAGAGGTTCTGGGTTATCGAACTCATAGCTTTGTGTTACCCCAGGCCTTGTCTATTGCAGCCCAACCAATTGTGAACTGTGGGATAAGTAATGGAAAAGAAAGGGTGCGCGTAATGACCGCGTCGCGGGATGCCGCTCGTTCGTATGAATACTCTCTCCCTCCTCCTCTTCCCCACTAGCACGCACCGAACAACAATGCCGTGGGTGACCCATTCCGCCGTTACCCGCGGTTGCGTAACCCATAGTCACGTGGTACGCCACACCCCTCCCCCGCTCCTTGTGTCTCCGCGCCCACATTTCCCGCCAGCCCTTTGGACCGGACCGCGTGCCCGCCATGCGGTGGATGCACCCGACTCACGCGACGTACAACGCGCCCCCCCCCCTCCCCTCATCCCTCACTTGACGTATTCCCGCCCTGGGGAAATATCCTTTGCACTCGATGCATCACGTGGCGCGGTCGTTTGGAACAAATATATGGAAAGACTGGTTATCTATGTGCGCAATCTTTAAGAATGTTTATCTCGAAGTAATTTATAGCCCGGTTTTAATTTTTCGACTCCTGTTACTCGAATGCCTCGTATTACGTTAGAGAATAAGCCTGATATTCCGATAATTCCAATGAATTTATTATATTCGATACCGTTCTGCATATTCTTCACTCTAATTGAGCTCATTTTGTCGAACCTGAAATCGGCAGCGCGCGAGGCGTCCGAAATTGGAGTTTATAACCTTTTCTCTCGTTCTTCGTAGCAATGCTAAAAGTGGTAGTAGTATGTAAGTATTCTTTTATTAATTGTCGAGGGCGCTTCAGTCTAAGGCTTCTGAGTTTTATTGGTAGCTAGCTTATTCACTTAAACGGTCACAGAAATAGCTAATGGATGAAATTTAATTGGGGTTCTTTTAAACTTTGACCGTCCAACCTCTCTGTTGGGAGTTCTAGCTGAAAGACGACTGCATGGCAGTATCGTATAACCGCCAAAATTCACAATGAGTGGCTTGATCGTATATTAATGGTAGCTCACATGAAGTCAACGTGTTGTGCTTTCGTGGTGCCTTTGCTTATGTATTTCCCTACAGATAATTTCTTGACACCGGGAAATGAAGAGAGAAATTCTGCGGATATAAAAAGTTGATTGAGAAAGTTCAAAAGGAAAAAGGAAGTGGATCGTTGTGATAGCGCGTTAGGCGAATGCGAGTGAGGAAGGAAAAAGTAATATCTATGGGGGGTATGAAAGGCGGTGGGACATGTGAGGGAAATAATGTCAGGCAAGCAATGTGATGAAGCCACTGGTTAGTTAGGCTTTTAGGAGGGGAGGAGATATCTGGGAGTTTCTGGCCTCAAGGAACCCTAATGCCGCTACTGTTCGGCTTTCGAGCCCCAAAAAGTTGTATATAATTTATTTACTTAGCCTTTTATTCCCATGCCTAATTTAGTACATTTTATATACTAGGTCATGAACGTCTCCGTTTTATTAAAGTAGAGGTGATAGACCGTTGTAAAAATAGATTTTTGGAAAAGCGGATCAGATAGCAACACAACCTTTCCCGCAAAATCATCGTACTTTCCGTTATTTTATGACATATTTCTTTATCTATTAAAAAATGGTTCATTTTCATACTAAGGCGACTTTCACCAGAAGAGGTCGAGTCTGCTGTATAAACTGTCGAGTCTTCTACATAAACCCTGAAGAGAGATTGGGATTTTTTTATTATCTCTGTCAACCTCTAATGGCCAAATTTTGAAGGGTAGTTGAGTACTACATTGGTATTTTTCAGCCAAACCAATTTTGATCTTCATTTTTAATACCCAATTTCTCTCTCTACTACACTATTCGCTACATTATTGTCGTCGTTTTTTATTTATTCTCGCTCTCATTGGTTTTCCCACTCGGTCGTCGGCCTCCGATGCAAGTCCCCAACCGCGACCGATCGACATTCTCATTACCTGCTCGTAGCCAAGCCTCACTCTTTCCCGAAGTGGAAGGAGCCGGCTGGTGCTCTCGTTTCATTTGTTTGCATCGTAGCCTCAGGGGGATTAGTATCCACTCTATGGGCAAGTCCCTGCATTTGTTCATGGCGGTCACTTTACCCGAGCTCGAATCTTATGACACTCGCTCGCACCCATTCTGGATGGCGACTGTCCTCAAATGCCTCTTAGTCCTCGCATTTCACCGTTTTTGAGCCTTTTTTTCCCTCACGTTCCTGTCGTTTTCTCTACTTCCATCTCCGCATGGTTGTTAGCCAAGAGTTAATCTGATAGTACCATGTAAGGATTACGGTTGATACTCATTATTCAGCTCTTCTGTTTTACCAACCCGAATGAATTTTTCACTCAAGTCTCACTCACTAAAAGTTTTCTCCCGTTGTTCATATTGGGTGTTTTCTCCTCTTTTTATCAGGAGACCGTGAGGCGTACTTCATATTTGTTTTAGAAATCTCTGGAAAGCTAGTCAATATGTATAGATGGACAGTAATCAAGCGAACAAGACTCTAATTTATGCTATTATTATATATTATAGCGAGACTAATTTATGCTATTTCCAGTTTTGACCATTTATAGCGGACTACGATTGAAGTTCATCACTGGGAAGGTTGTTTTTTCCTTCATTTTTTTTTAATTTGTCAAAATGTACAGATTAACTTTTCTTGATGGAGAAATTTAGTATAGATCCATTATAGAACACCAAGCGCATAGTAGTTAGCCAAGTGTTAATCTGATTGTTCCATGTTAGGATGACGGTTGATGCTCATTTCTTAGCTGTTTTGATTTTATTCTGGATTACCGGCCCGGATCAATTGCCTAAGTCTCACTCACCGAAGGTTTTCTCCCGTTGTTCATATTATGTGTTTCTTCCTCTTTTTATCAGGAGACCGTCAGGCGTATTCATAGTTGTTTTGGAAATCTCCGGAAATCTAGTCGATACGTATGGATGGACAGTGATCAAGCGAATAATACCTTGGAGGCAAATTTGTGCTTTTAACAGTTTGGAACATTTCTAGTTGACTATGATTATAGTCGTTTGTTTAGCATGGTGAAGGATTTTTTTCATTCCTAGTTTTTGCCATTTGTTAAAATTTTCAGATTAACTTTTCTTCGTGGAGAAATGTAGTATAAAATTATTAGAGGAAACCGGATTCAACATTTATCTGCGATCATCAAAGCGTAGTTAATCAGGGAGAACCGTAGCGGCTAAGTTCTTTTCATAAATCACTACATATTTTGTTTCATTTAATACATATTTGCACCCTCGTTGGATAGCGGGCTTAGTGGTGTGTTACGCTCGGAAGATCTAACTCTCGTGTGCCCTATTTGACCTTTATTTCGTCGGTCATTTAGATTTTCTCATGCTATTTATTTGTTGTTTGATGGCTTTATATGTATTTTATAGCGTTATTTTTATGAATCACTTTCCATTTCCACTACTTTCATTCACCCGCAACGCTTGCGAACTTCCAAAGTGATGACCATTTTATTTCGTCATTGACAAAGTGCCCTCTCTTTTAAAAATGCCGTTTCCAGGCTTTCGTGATTCTACAAAATTCGAGCAACCGGAAAACGGGCTCGTTCCCTTTGCTCTCTTCATGTCGTTTTTTGACGGTTTGGAAGCAAAATTGATAAAAAGAGTACTTTTCCAATCCCACAATCTTTCGCCCCGTTGCAGGGTAATAGCCTGCGAAACACCCTGGCTCCCTTTCACTGCAAGGGGCGGACCTATGCATTGACGTCACGAGCATCCCTCCATCGTTCTGCCCCGGCGCTGCGTCAGTCCTACCGTGCCGAGCTCTGCCAAGAGAAAAAGGAATTCCCTTGTGTTTACGCCGGACAAGACACTGTTCACCCAGGTTGTACTCCGTTGGGTAAAAAAAAGTTTCAAAGCTCTAATTTTCGTTAAATAAGTTAACCGTCAGCTGTGAAATAATATTTTTAAAGTTATTTTTACGTCATCTGCCTAATCGGCGAAGACAATTGAGATTTCGTGTCAGATATAAGACCAATAGTGTGGGGAGATTATTTCGACTGGAATGAATGAGTTAATGGTGCACCTTTACTGTGTTTTTATGAAGATTTTATACATTCCTCTGGACGAAGTTTCCCGTTGAATGTTCGTCCTTCTCTTGCCTCTTCTTTCACTTTTGTCGGTCTTTTTAAGTATATAATCCCGGTTGCGACAAAAAACGAAGCAATCTCTCCTTTCTTGGGATCAGGCGCCCCGTCGTCCGGTACCTGTGGGCATTTTTCTTCTTTCTAACTCTCTTGGGACGGAGGGGCAGCAGTGGCCCCGGGCCAAGGAAACCTTCTGCGACTCGATGTCGCCCCAGGCCGGCACCCTGAAGGAGTGAGCGGGGCATGAGAGTTGTCGTCGTCGTTTCCCTCGAATTGTTACTAAGGAGTGTAGCGGATGGAGTGACACGAGACCAGACTGAAGTCAGGTGTATTAGCCACTTACACTTAGTTGTGTAACTGGCTAACCAACCTCACCGGCAATTCGGAGATCCGGGTTCGAATCTCGGTCAAGTGAAATGATTTTTTCATGGCGAATTTCAACCCTTGATGTATATGCACCCGTGACTTCGTACCACGTCATTTGCCAATACAATCATTGGAAATTTTGTTAACCTTTGTTAATGTTTTATATCATTTTTAGTGCTCTTATCTCATTTTATTAATTTTGTGATTATTTTCGCAAGACAAGTCTTTCGTAGTTCATGATTTGGACATAGTATGTTAATGCTCGACGGGTGCCTGGAACCCGCGCTTAAGCCTTTGGCACGTCTCCACCGGAGATTCAGCTCGGTGCGGATGGCCTCGGCTTCCTGCGCCCTTGATCACTCACTCTCTCGCCAATATTTGAATACCCGACTAATCGCGGGAAACGCAGCGGTGACGGTAAACACGCTGTAAGCTCGTTCCTAGCCGGCCGCGCGTCATTTTTTTCCATCTCCAGCCGAAAGTGCTGTTGCGGACGTTCCAGGATTGAAGTCCGGCTGAAGGGCGGCGAGTTCCCGCTCGCGCGCCATTAATGGTTACCCTTTCGGCTCGCATCCTTTCTCTGGAAGTCCTTTTAATATCGCAAAGCTATTCGATTCACTTCGGATGAATACTCCCTTCATGTCGCGGTGGAAATGACATCTCGTCAACTGTTCGGCGCCGTGGTTGCTTTGAATAGGCCTTATGTTAGCTGAGGCTGGAAGTGGCGGAATCCGGGCCCTCAGTGTGCTCACGGGGATAATAGAACTCCATCCAGGGTTTATCCCCTTCAGTTGACCAGTTAATTGCGCAATTTTCGCTATAAACGGACGCAAAATATAAAAAAATATTACACTTCCTTCGTTATTTCTTAGATTTGTGGTTTGACAGGCATGACATCAGCAGTTTCTCATCCCATATCAATGAATAGATAATCAGGGAAACTGCCTCACATAAATGATATTCGAGACGTTACTTGAAAATATTTACCCAACGTTCATAACTATCCGGATCGAGGAGTGAACTGCGTCTTATTCTTCTACGACAGCATTATTCCTTACCAGCCTCCTCAAATGTGATTGGTATGGAGTGTATTTGAACTTTGTATTAACTACGTCACATGAATTGAAATTTGAAGAACTAATTGAATTCTAGTGATTGTGACTGTCTCTATCCTGCCTGGACACTTTGCTTTTTCGATTTGTCTAGGGCCCGGTTTTATCACCTCTAGTCAAACATTTTCTCGGCATGAATACCGATGCTAATACATTCTCCCATCGATTAAGTTCCCGTTAACTATTCGATAATGTATTTTGCAAAACTCTAACTCTAAGTTAATATCCTGTGAACGTAAAGACTGCGTCGTCTTGATATTCACGTTAACTAGGCTTTTTTAGAACCGGGACTAGGTCTACAGAAATCTTGGAGGGGATTTTTTCACGGTCTCCATTATTTTTCAATACCTTACCGAAATTGCTGAACCGCTAGAGCCAATGCACGCATGCATTATGTAAACGAGCATGCGATCATTGGTCGGTTCAGTCGAGTGAGTGCAGAACAGGGGTGGTGGGGGTTAGGAAGGGGGAGGGGACCCGAAAGCGAACGTTTGCGTTCACCCGCTTCGCAACTGATCGATAAAATCCTTCCCTTTTCCCGTCCCTTGCCTTTGGATTTTAGGGTTCGGGTAGGTTGGAGGCAGAGACGCACTTGCCTCTGGGGAGAGGGAAAGTGGGAGGGGGGAGGAGGGGCGGGGCTGAAAGGCGCACGGGGGGAGGGGTGGTGGGGGGACCGTGTGGCAGTCGAATTAATAATCGCGGGTGGTTTGGAGAGGCGAGAGAGTTTGATTTGACGGGAAACGTGGTTTGCAAAGCGTTGCGGGACGGATCCGTGGCCGTGCTTCGCGGACGGGCGAACGGCGTGGGAACGTGCCACGTGCGCAAGAATTGGTCCTTTATCGTGTTTTTTGTGTGAGATTGATGAGATTTCGCGTTACGTGACGAACGTCAAAACAACCAGGTTGGCTTTATCTGGGTACTCTAGTCGTCTTTGCTGAATTATGCTGTTTAAGTTGGTGAGTAGGTAGCGAAGGACTTGCGCGATATTTTTCTGCGTAGAACTTGTCATTAGGGAAGGTAAAGCATACGAGGATGATGACACAGAGCAGCCTTGGGTCCCTTTAGGGGTCTTAGCGGTAGAATTCGGCTAGATCGATAGATCTTTTCACTGTTCTGTGTTTTCTTTACCCTCCCTGTACCCACAGTGTCCTCAGGCGAATGCCAGAAGTTTTAAGATAGCTATCGATCCATATAGAAACCAAATTTGGCGATATTAGGCACTTCAAGTATGCCAAAATTCATGATCTTCCTCATTTTTATCGTATAAGCTTGCATTTTCGTCTCCGTTTAATTCTGCGAGCCTCGACAAGGGAATGGCAAGGGTGTAAGGACACATGAAATTCTTGTGTTAAAGTGAGCGTAAAGCATATTTGTTTCGAGTGTTATTTTGCTGAAAAATTGGTGAATATTTTGCCGAGGTTCTGCGGCGAACGAGAATAGTGCAATGGGGAAAATGTTATGTTTAACTTATGGGCGTTAGTGGTGCATGTCTCACTTACTTTGCTCGGAGTCTTTCGTTACAGTTAGGGAGCCAATTAATCTCGTCAGATGTCAGAAGTTAATAAAGTGCAGTAGTGCCTTTAAGGTTCATGGACCATTTTGCGTAGCCTTACCTCCGAGGGCTCTCAAGTACAGCTCATCCTGAGGATGGTGAACTTCTAACGTATATCTCTTAGTTTTTACGAGTTCCCGCGATGCTGAAGGAGTTAACTGTAACGACATTTTTATCTTCTTTAAAAGGGGGAGGGTCAAAACTAAAATTATTCTTTCTTACTCGGATAAATTTTAGTAATTTCGTTTCACTTGCGGTCGTAAACGTCTGTCGGATGGTTTTGAGGATGGACGAGTTTGACTGAAATATCCCGACTTTTTGGTATTTGTGAGTGTGTAAATTATTAGGGTGCTGCAGGCCTAAAAATCATATAAATCTGCTGAAGCAAAAAATATTAATAGCCGGTTGTAAAAACTCCGGGAGAGTTGTAAAATTTATGCCATCGTAATCGCGAAACAAATACTCGGGCTTTAGAAAATCCAGAATTTTTGGAAAGGTCTAGTATTGATTCTGGTTGTAGTTGCAATATCAGTTTCTGCAAAACATTAGCGGTGTCCATACGTTAAGTTTGCAGCTGGCTCTACTGTATTGTGACTTCGCGGTGAAAGTACTTTTTAGTGTCCTCTTCCAAGTTTTTCCTGGACGTTTCTTCAGAAGTACAGCATTCCATCCGATAAAATTTTATCATGTGCTGAACACTGTTTTATTTATCCTAGCTGGCCACGGTTTCGACCACTTGTGTCGTGTAAATATGTTGCATATTGATTATCACTCTATCATTTGAGATATTCCTGTCTGAGCTTCTTTGATAATTGCGTTTGGTTGGCACAGTTCACCTCTGTTGATATGTTAATACTTTGCTCCTGAATTATTGATTTCTCTCTGATCATTGACGGTCATGATTGATTGATCAAAAAAATTGCCGTCTACTTGGGTAAGAAATAAAATATTCACGGTTGCGATAAGGTGAGGAGCCTGCATCCAGATGACAAAGCCCATTTCTCACCTTCCGTTCCTTATGATTTTCACTAATTGCATCATAGTTTAAATATTGTTATGAACAACAAATTGCGGGATAAACTTATGACCTGTACTTATTTTTAAACGAATATTATCTAGCGCTAGTAGCTTAGTTGTTACAATCAAATTTAAAAACTTCGTGTATTTGTCCATACTTCTGCATCACCGAACCCTGCGTTCGAGGAACAAATTCCTATTCTTCTGAAGTTTCAGCCATTGAATCATTAAATTTCCATCAGGATCGGCGAAAAAATTGAAATGAGACTAACATTTCGAAAATTATAATTTGATATCAGTGATTACTGCGGTTACGTTGTCCGAAAATCAGCATTGCTGTCTCCACATTAATTTTCACTCGAGAAACATTGATTCGTCACCAGGCCTGTTAATGGAAATTCGCGAAACTGTAAAAATTTGGCGAGGATGCGATAAGGCGGGGAGGTTTCATCCAGGTGACAGGGACCCCCCCTCACGTCTCCCTTCCCATTCCCCCTGCTCCTTGCCCCCCCCCCCCCCCCCAACCATGTGAGATTCACCGGCACATGTCCGGGGGGGGGGGGGGACCTTGAAATCGCACGCTGTCTCTCCTCCCCTATATCCCTTCCCCTCACTCTCACCCCTCCCCCTTCCACTTTCTACTCCTCCACCCCCCCATTTCGCCTCTCCTACTCCTTTCGCGAGGAAGTGGAGGGATGGCAGGAGGGGGCGGAGGTTGGGACGGACGTGGGAGGAGTCGACTCTGGAGTGAGAGAGAGAGCCAGCAGGGGAAGGAGTGAATGCGTACCTCTCTGCACTTTCTCCCGGGGGATGGAGGGGGATAGAGATGAGGCGGGGACGTCGAGAACTCCCACCCCGCTACCTCGGCGCTGCAAGGAATCGATTCGTAACTTTCACTTTCGGCAGAAGCGACGCCGCGGATGTGCACGACTGGTGATCCAGTCCCCGGTGGGAGGTCGTTATCGAATTATTTTTTTTCTCCTCCGTAACAATGTCGTCGATCCCGGCAGACTTGAATAAATTTAAATTGGAAACCTTTGCATAATGGGGAAATGGTTTAAGCTCTGAAGAAGTGCAGTGCGGGATTTTTCCATTTGCGAGTGTCACCTTGGATGGACCGTGGTGGTTCGCGGCTGCTAGTCCTTTTATATCCTCCAACAAAGCATCTCCAGGAGGACATTTTTCATTGACTGGGACAAAATGTCCTCTTAGCTGTGAAAGGCTATCGCTTGCTGGATGCCTCTCTGTTTATTAGTGTTAGAAGTCTGATATGCTTTCAATCTTCATGAATGATTATGAGTAATAATTAATTAGGTCATTCGCAGGATTATATTATTCGATCCACCATAGGACTTTGTTCGCTGAGTCTAATTCGTGTAGTTATTATTAATAAGGCTTGTGTATTGATCTGCATGTTGGCTTTTGGGCCGTAGTTCCGTGGTTTGACTCCTGGATTCGGGACTTTTTTTTCTATGGCATTAGTCGGACGAAATCCTTTTCATGTCCACGTCTATGCAAAGTTTGTATCGTGTCAGTTGTGTAGATTTGTGAGGATCTGCTTAAAATTTATCGTAAGGATCGTATCAGAAATCTACGCTCATGTATCTTTTATCGAAGCAGTTTTTTGTGGTTTCAGTTGAATACTAAGGTCTTATGCGTCGAGGGAAGGAAGATTTGAAGAAGGGAGGGAGAGTGGAGAGGCACGTCGCCTTTTACAGTAGCAATAATTGTTGAGACTCTCATGAGATCGTCAAAATGCGAAAATATCCTGTTTGGCTGTTCACTATTATCTATTTACATCCATTAATTCTCTCCTTTTCTGGGGTAATTTTTTTAAATTTGCTTTCTTTTATGTCTACGTAGATCGCTGCCGGTAATTAAGCGTGAATTCTCCAATTTCGGTGAAAATGAATTATAATCCCAATGGAAGGTTAAAATTGGAATTAGAGCTATCGAAGGGAATTTGAGGATGGATCAGTCGGAACTTGCGTGACCACTCACAGACATTGCCCATGAAATCATCATTATCCGCCAGTTAGACCGCGAGAAGCTTGATGACAACCCGAAGTCGAACAGGGCCACAATGAAGAGGATAACTAACCTATCGTTCAAAATATATTAGATCCAGAATCCGTTATTCTATATTATTTTTGCCAAATGGGCGCTTTTTTAGGATATACTATAGTTATTGTTATGTTTTGTAGTATACTTTTTTTTCCAAATTAAGGTTTGCGTATTTTCGCTGTGGGCAGTCTTAAGACCAATGCCAGTTTAATGAATTCGCTGTTTTAAGTCATCAATTGCAAATTTGATTTTTAAGTTTTAGAGGAGGCGGCTTTGAAATATATGTTATGTTATATATGATATTATATATATATATATATATATATATATATATATATGAATTATATGAAATGAAATATATTCATATATTATATATATGAATTATATGAAATGTATGAAATATATGTTTGAAATATATGCAATTAATGTTGTATTCAAGTAACTCATGAGATCGATTTTCTCGAAGGTGAAGGGTGCTTTTTTAGAAAACATGTGGACATCAGCGCAATGCTTCGTTAGAGAATACGTTAATGCAGGCCTTCATTCGCTCATCCATCGTCGTCGGTTAGAAGGAGAACGCGTTATATCATTTTTGTCAATTTTTGAATTGTTTACGTGTAATATGTGAATATCGCTGCTCATTAACTTCGTTCAGTTTTTTTGCGTGTTAAGGCTTCTTTTCTTATTTAGCCGGTTTTTCATTGAGTTTCCCAAAAAAATCGCCAGAAACACAAAAGTTAGAAATCATTAGCAGTGTTTTCTTCGAGTTTGAATAGGTTTTTTGCTCATTTTTGGGCCAGCATTGTGTCCCTGGTGAATGCTCCTGATTGTATTTTACTGCGCATTTTTTCTCATTGAATTCGTTTTTGCCTTCCGTGTTGCGTTGGTGATAAACCCAGCCACCCATTACGGAATGCCGTGTGATTACCCGATTCTTCGTCGCGGTCACCGGAAGTCGTGGAAATTGTGACGGACGTACTACCATCTCACATGAAATTCCCTTATGGCCATTGCTGTCGACAACTGAAGCGACGTCCTTAATTGGGCTTCTCCAATTGTCTTCGCCAAATAAATCGCATCCGCGAATCTAATGGACTTCTTCACCTTCTCGAGTTTTTTTAGAATGGCGCAGTTGTTAAGCGACCCAGTATGCGAGACATAACTCTTGTGCTCAAAGAACAGATCGATTTTATGATCCCCTTGAATTATTCACTCTAGTCAATAAATTTGAACAACTGCACTTCTGATTTACGTTTATTAGCGAGATTTAGTGGAACAGGAACATTGCTGAAATGTAAGAAGGCTTTTTGTACTTTCAACCTTTTTTGTTAATATTAAATATAGACGCTCATTTTTTTCAAATTAACGGTGGAAAGACGAAGGATTCTTTAATTTCCGCATTATAATGAATGCATTTTAGGAATTTAGAATTTGTGTGTCCACATTAGAATTTATTTGTTATGTCCAAATCCCGCTCTGAATAGCTGTAACTAACTAACACTTGTGACATAATGAGATGGATACACTAACATAGTGTGAGGTATAAAAGTCCTTACTTTTCTGCATTAATGGCGTCATCAGGGACGGAGCGAGATTTCAATTCGTCGAAACACGTCTCACTTCTTGCCCCTTTTCTTTCCCAATCCCTTACCTCTCTTCCCTATTCACTCCCTTTTTTGTGGTTGATGTCCTAAGACCTCCCGCCACACGCCCTTTCGACGGCTTGAAAGTTAGGTAGTCAGTGAACGTAGATGAATTTTCCTCTGGTGAAGGATTGTGCCGTGAAAGACCACTCACCGAGCCCCCACGAACCCTCACACCTAAAAACGCGACCCTCCTCCTACCTTTCTCTTCTGGAATTTTGAGTGCCTTCATCCCCGTGGAAGGTAGAGTGTTCCTGCTCCTCTAATCGCATTATCTTCCATTTCGGTGGGCTACGACATTCTACGCAGGGTTCTGAGTCGGTAACCGGTAAATTCCCTTATCTTGTTGACTCTCACCAGTTCTGAGATTTCGTGGATTGAACTTCTATACGTATCACACTCTGATGGTGTGAATAGAATATCGTTCATTGATTCGTTGTTAGATGATGTGACTGTTACATTTTGCTTGTCCCTGTGCTATATCGAGGTTGAATTAATCTTTCCTCCTGCTTGCATTACTCCTGTGGGAATGTTGTTCGTGCAGTGTGAATCGTGGCACCGTAAATTGACGTGCCTGAAGATGGGATAGCTTGTTTTTCATTCTGCCTCAGGTGATCCCTGGACATTTACGTTTGATTTTTACCATAAACATGGACATAAGAAATGCTAGCACAGTCAGTCATACGTAGTAAAATGTAAATAATCGTTTAAATTGGTTCTCCCCAAGTTAATTCTTTTTAGAAATCGATCAACATGGGTTCAAAACCAGGAAATGCGGCCCAGTTTTGTGGATACAATAGCAAGGAACTTCCGTGAGTGGAACCAGCAATGAGGAAGGATTCTAAACTCGCGTTGTAACTATCTGTCTCTGTCCGCAGGAAATGGATTTTGAAGTTGTCAGGATCACTGTTGTGGTAACTGTACGTAGGGGTGCTAGTTGTTTGGACAAGGTGTACCGATAGGTTGCGACAAACGAGAGGAAAGCGACGCGATAACGCTTGTGATTCATTTGTGTCGGTTGCACTTCCTGCGCGGCAACGGTTACCTACGTATTTACCACCCTTCACGCGTCACGTATCGCTTCTGCGGACCGTGACCCCTCTAATCCCTTTCGTGTGTGACTTCATTTATGGACAGTTTGTTCTTCCTCGTTGGGGCCTGGGAAGAACAGCTGCTGATCTTCCACCGCTAGCGTGAGACGCTCCATCTTCCCTCGCCGCTGGACCATGTCCAAGCTCATCCCGTCTCTTCCCTGGCCCCATCTCACTGAAAATCTCGCCCTTCCCCCTCTTTCATTCCCTCTCTCTCTCTCTCATTGTCTTTCAATAACAAGTCAGTATTACTTTTGAAGTCATTCTGATTACACCTGAATCTCGCAGAAACGCGCATCTGTTGACTGCTCATGGGGATCGAATTGGTGTTGTCGTTAGTGTATATACCGGTGAAATTAACCTCGGGACATTTGATTCGGTGGACTTTTGGACTGTTGTGTTCAGTGACAACTATTAGTATTGCTTACAACTTTGTTTCAGCTCCAACTAGCAGGTCGTTTTGTTTATTCTCGATTATGGCTGTGTAACCTCTAAGAATGGAAACCAGAATAGGTAACAAGACAATATATGGATTTTTTTGTGCTTTTCACAACACTAAGTGTTATTCTTGAGCTGGTGATGTACTAGCCGCATGTAGGTCCTAGATTTGACAATTTTCAGTCATACCCCAGCCGACCCTCGCGATTGAATTATCGCAACTTTTCTGTTCTCCGTTCGTGGCATCGCTGTCATAGCGGTCGATACTGTAGAGTCTTTCTTCTAGTGCAGGTTATTCCTGATGCTTTATTTTTAAGTCTTATCTTTGGGCTGAACCAATTTCAATGTCTTAGTGACCTCAGCTATCGGTTGATGAAGTTCAGTTATGTACTGAAATTAAGTACCGCTGTTTAAGTAATCAAGGGCAGCCAAAGCATCCGAAAATGGGAAAAGTCTAGTAGGTTTAAACAAGTTTTTGACGTTAGCAAAAGTCAATCTCAGAACTACACTCGGCGATAATTTCTTACTGTTGTGGTATCGGTAAAGGTATTCCCGCACTCATGCGAAACTATTATGTATATCTAGTTTGCTCTAGTAAGTCACTTCGATCTGTGCAGGTTGCTGTTGAGTAAAATATCCTTAATGAACCAAGATACTGCATATATTCCTTGTTGGGGGGGTCGTAGCTGCGGTAAGGTGTCGTTGAAGTTCATTTTCTTCCTTTAAGTCTCTTGAAGCGTTCCTGAGTCATACGATGAAGGCGTACTGCTTGAGAAGTCCCTTTAACGTACGTAATTTGAATTAACGTAAAGGGGTGTTTAGCAAAATTGCTGGGAAATGCATAACGAAATGGTTGACGGTTTGTGCACCACTGGTGAGGAATCACCTCCTGCCACACACCCTTGAGGTGGCTTTCAGGACTCCACGTCGAAGGGGATGAAATACGAAAATGAAGCACGTAGGCTTTTCTGTCTCCCATGACCCTTGCTACTGAATATTAGCCTTGTTTAATTTTTTTTCTTGGCCTGTGTCCAGTCGTTACCACGCCACCCATAAAGCGCCCAGTAACTGGCCACCTGCACCTTTCTGCGGGCCGCCCGTCTATTTCGGACCTCTCCTCGCATTCTTCCCGCCCTTTTCTCCGCGTCTCTCACTCGCTTGTCCCCCGAATATGTGCCACGTTAGCGAATCTCGTGCTGTACCCGAGTATTCCCACTTACCTCCGTACGGTCCAGGCACAAAGGCTGTCGGATAAAGTGTTAGGTTTGCCCTATTCGGAGAGTTGTGTGTAGTTTTCCCCTTCAACACCCCTAGAAGCTCTCTTTGCCGACCAGTTTTTCCTCTTATTTTTCTCTCCACGAATTAGATGCTGCATGTTGGTTGTATTAACTTTCGCTGGTTTCCTTGAACGTACGTTTAGGGTTTTTGTCTTTTTAGTATAGAAAGAGAATAGGTTTCATGGACAGGATAAAGAAGGTCAGATCGTATGCTTAGGCGAAAAAGGATATAATAGAGATAGATGGGCCTCGGAAAGTGTAGAAAACGGAGAGGAGATTCTCTGACATTCAGCAAAATCTACCATAACTGGTAGAATACTTTTAAAAAATCCTCTTAGAGATGAATTAAGATGCGGAAATTCTCTCCCTGAAAGATCGTTAAAGGAAACATCGGGGATCGATTAATTTTTGGGACAGATCTTCTATGAAGTACATACTGCATTCTTACGGTTGCGGCCCATTTAAGATTGAAACAATTTTTTCATTTAAAAACTTGTTATTTGTGGTTCAAATGGCTAAGGTTTGGAGATCAAATCGACTGATGGAATGGATTTCGAAGTGGATTTTCCAAAGAAGGGAAATCAGTGAAGTTGGTGGGAATACTGGACGGATAAAGGGAGTAAGTCATTCTGTGCATTTCGAGATATGGCAGCTATAGTTTTGTCGGTAGATATCAATGACTACAATTTTAGTGGGAATACCATAAATGAATAGCGTCATGGATATCGATAATTATGATTTGGGGATTTTGGAGGTGCGGGTGTGATAGTGCACGGGGATTTGTTTGAAATAGATACACCAAACCTTTCTCAGAATTTCGGTGTGGAAGGAGAATTGCTGTGAAAAAATGAGTAAGAGAATAGTTTCCACGATCTCCATTGATTGAATTGGGCTCTTTGCTGAGCTAAGAAGGAATCATTTCATTAGTAAATGTAGTATGCAGTGTCGATTGGCGTCAGGTGTCCGCAGAAATGTGTAAATCCGTATTTACACGAAGCATGCGCCCGCACGGGTAGATGCGTGAACACATTCACCATTAAAATTGCACCATGTAAACTCCCAAAATTGCTTAATTGCCTGAGCGTGTTGCCAATCTTCTAATTTGGAGCATTTGTCCACGCATCTGTCCATCCACGTACTTGCGCGGGTGCGTGCATCGCGTAAAACACGTCTTGAAAGTCTTCAGGAACCACGCCTGACGTGGCCCCTCCACAGGGGACAGCCTACCGTACATTTTTTCCTTCAATGTGATCTATAGCATTTTAAAGATCTATATGGCATGAGGTATCTCCTCTACAATTGCTGCTCTCGTCCGAGAGTTGGAATTTGTGATGTTCCCTTGTTCCGTGTGCCCATTTTCTCGTCGGCTAACCTCGCATTGCTCGAGGTCGTACTTATTTTATTCTTTATCTCGCCCATTTTCCGTTATCACCCGAGTCACCTTCGCTGGGATGCGGGTGACCTAACATCCAACCCTACTCGGATTTCTCCCTCTATCTCCAGCAGAAATCAAGTCCAGGGTAAGATATGTTGTCTTCTTGATTACTGGTCTTTTCAGTTTTTCCACTGACTAGTTTTCGGATCCTCTAGCCAAATAAACTGTTCACGCCTCAAATTTTCCAGTTTATAAAGCCTTTCGTTTCCCCTTGAGGGACTTAAAGCCGCTCAGTTACTCGCAGTATCGTCTTCAAGCCCCCGAGCATATCCAAAGATCGGATTCCTGCAGCTCTCCATTGCAATCTCCTATTGGCCAACCTCTTTCTTCCTTCATGATTCCCTTCGTCTAATGTCCCTCGTTATTTGTTTCGCGTATTTCACCAATGGACTTCCTCGGAATTAAACTCGTCCTATTATTTCTGTCTCTACAGTTGTTTTCAGAAATATTTTACACCGCAGAATGCATCCAATACACTCTTATGTCTTTTCTCTCAAGTTTTCGTGGAATCTCTTCTTCCTTTGTCTACTTGACTGTAATTGTCCACACTCACGTGTATATAATAGCATGCTAAAATGTTAGGAAAAAGATGAAGTTCTTCTTTACTACCTAGCTTCTGTCGGTAGCCGTGTATGTAATATCTTTTGATAAAATGCCTTCTTTGTTAGATTTACCTGGCTGGCGATATCTTTCTTGCGTCTTGCTCATCACAGGTGACCCTACTTCCCACGTAACGTTAAGGATATATGGACGGGGTGGAGGGACAAGAAGTTTGGTGCTCCCTTTGCCAAAACATTCTTTCGGACTTAAAATAATCCTTCTAAAATCCTCAAATGTGTTATTTTAAACTTTATATTGAGATTTGGTTTCAATTTTCCTCCTTCTCTAGAGACTTTTTCGTTTTTGTCTTGAGAAATACCTCCTAATGTTTAAAGTGCACGCCTTTGGCGTCCTTCGCAACATTTTATAGGGAAAAGGCAATGTACCCTTGCACCCCTGCTCCACCTCTTGTTTACGACGCTGTTACTGACGACCCAAATTTCCAAAAGGATTTATGTTACGCTGTAAATCTTTACTCCCTGTCAGAAAGGAGCTAATTGATACCAACTATCCGGGTTTTAATGCCATAGCATAATCATTCAGTGTATAATCTTCAGGTTTGTACCTCGTCTCAATCCTCTTCCTTTTATTCCGTTTCATATAGTCCCATATTCATTTGGCCAACTTTAGATTCTCGAGGATTATCTCCCGAGAAGCTCTGTTTTCTTCCCCAATCATCCCAGCTTTATCTCTTCGCTCTGCTTCGTCATGTTCGTCGATCGTCCGTCCCGGATCCCACCCGTGAAATTCGTTTCTACTCTCTCGTTTTCGAGCGCGATTTCTGTGGGATCCTAACGCTCCTCATCCATCGCCCCTTTTTCCACGTGCGCCGTGTCTCCCTCGTAATGTGTTCGTCTTTCATTTTCTTTCTTCCATCCTTCACCCCCCGCGCTCCTTCCAGCTCACTCCCCTCCCCATCCCGACCAATTCCATCGGATTTCACGCGCGGTGTCACCCACATACATTTTGGAGGGAGAATCCTCTCTTCCCCGTAAGCCCTCACTGAGCAAATCGATTGCAGTCGAGGGTTGTCCGCCCACGCCATTCGTCGTCTCTCTCTCTCTCTCTGGCACTATGGAGGTTGCTACCAGTTCGCTTTAAACATTTGTCGGGGGGGGGGGGGGGGGAGTAGGCAAGGATTGAATGCAGTGGCCCCATTCGAGCCGGTTTTCGAAGCGTGTGGTAGATAATGAGATGGGTTTATCCGCACACATTGGCAGTGTCAGCGTATATCCTTCGGATTACATCGAGAAATGAGTTCACGCGTCGCCAATTCGAAAACTTCTCTGTCATGTTGAAATTAGCAACGTATCGGTCGTTCGCCCTTTAAAAAATACGAGAAAGAGCTATACGTTAGTAGGAGAATAATACGACCGTTTTGGACTCTGGGTTATAGACTAAATTTTACTGTGTTTTTATGTTATTCTGATAATCTTCCAATCATTTTAATAGTTTTCGTGTTAAATTGTGGTTTAGGATGTTTTACTGAGTACTGGTAAATGGGCTGGTCGCTCATTGTTCGGTTGTGGACTAAAGATGGACTAAAGCTACGATTGCAATCATGATTTTAAACAAGAATTGTTACGTATGACTGAGACTCTTGCAGCTTTGAGGTCTGTAATGAGTGTGTTCAACCGGCCCTGAGCGGTGAGCGTGAGTGAGAAATTTCCGCTCCTCCCGGAAAAAATGGGGAGTTGGAGAGGTTGTAAGTCTTCGCAGCTGGATCAGGGGTTCTCAATGCTGGGTGATTCGGAACAATGAGACGGAGTAGCTTTTTTAAGGGAATCTGGAGATTGGCCGTGATACTAGCTTTGGGTCTGGTTCGGCCCAAGTATCAAGTTATAAAACACAAAATCATCAGCATTCTTTTGATTTTCTCCGAACTAATGCTGTCGGAACTTTACGCCAATTAGCGCGAAAAACCATAATAATTATACCCCGTGCTCCAGCGAAAAGTTCATCCAACCCCTCAGCGTAGACTCGGCGGAAAGAACTAGTTGGCTCAACAGCTTTCCACACATGCTGGGAGATACCAAACCGACGTTCTAACTTGCTCGTATCACGCCCAATATCCGGATTCCCTTGAAAAATCCTCTCGTCTCATCGTTCCGAATCACCTAGCAGTGAGAACCCCTGATCCAGATGCGAAGACTTACAACTTCTCCCCAACTTCCCATTATTTCGTGGAGGATCGGAAATGTCTCTCATATATATTATTTCCAGAGCTGCACCCAGGACTTGGAGGGAGCCGAGTTAATGTTCCCATTCCTGTTCTTTTCCTCCATCGTAAGCCTTTTCCACGCAGTATTTCTCCCCCTCATTTCTCAAATTCGCGCTCACTCCTGATCCCGAAATACTCCCACCGACCTCCTACCCCTCCTTCGACAACTTCTCTGTCCCCTTACCCTCCATGTGAAAAACTTGCGGTATTGGGTGGTAGGGTATCAGCCCTTGGTTGATTCCAAGTCATTCTTCGAGGTCGTCTTCTTAGAGCTCCTCCCCCGGCTTCTCAATGAGTTCGAATTTCTTTCTCTCCCTCGTACCTCGACCTCGATTGTTCACGGAAGGAGGAATCACGAGCGTTTCTTGGATTCCCAAACGTTTTTAAGAGAGTCGGACTGGTTCGTCTACCGCGGTTCCGACAGTTTTGAAACAGGCTATCTCCCATACGCGCTCTAATGATGGTATCGTTACATTATTGCCTAATGCAAGTGCTCATCGTATGTTTCACAAGCCCGTCTTTTACTCCTCTTCCTATTTTCTGCTATCCTTAGGCGTTTAGGTTCCTAGCGTGGTCATTCATATCGGACATGAATACTGTCAGTCGCCCCAAGTTTGTGCTTGCTGGCCACATAGAAGCGGGTTTTATAATCTCTTCAAACGGTATTTAGACAGTGCTAAGGGTGGAAATTTGCGATTATTTTATGTTAGTAAGCCTTCTGGGTCCCTATGGAGCTTGTCATTGTCGCCGAGACTTGCGTGGTGCGGTGACTTAAACGAACTTAAGCAAGTGCAGAATGCGAGGTGCGCCTGTTAATTTGAAAGCTCATAGTCGCTGAAATAAAAGTCGTTTCAGTAGCTATGCATTGTTAATGTGTCATTAGAACTCATTAAAATTGAGAGGAAGAAAAATCACAGAGGAATTCAGGTTGAGGTCGGAACGCCTCGATTTAGCTATGAAATAACGCCCTCATATTCTGAGTAAATCAGCGACTTCCAGTTCTAAGTCAATGCACTAAGTGTTGCCGTGTGGACTAACTTGGCTCAAATTTAAACTAAGAGAGATAATAAAATACTGAGTGCTTGAATTCTTTCTTCTTTCCAGCTCAACTTCAATATTTTCTTCTCTTTTTGGAGTGATCGTTATTATCGCTTTAATTTTATAATCTCAAGTTTTCAGCTTTATAATTATTTAATTTTTACTATTGTTGCTTACTCTACGGGACTGTTAAGTTAAATGGGAAACTCCTCTGTGGAAGGTTTTGACGGATGACTGAATAAAGATACAGGGCGCAGTCTGCAAAGGTTATTTAGTTGTGTAATGATGACCGAAGTCCCACCCAGTCATTTAGATAATACACACGACTGCTATATTCTTTATATTGTTTGTTCTTAATTATTTCATATCGTACGTTGCAAAAGGTAACTCAAAGAGAAAAGGGAGTTGTTCTCTAAACGCCACACCCAAGGTTTTATAGCATAATACCAAACGGGAAAGTCTAGTACAGTGGACCAGATCTTATGTCCCAGTTTGGTTTTTTTGTGACTTTAGTGGGCGAAGCGCTTCGATTGAGCGTTCCCGTTTTCAACCAGCATCCGTTCTCTCCTTAACAAGTGTTGCGCATTAATTCCAAATGTATATGAATCATTCTCTTCTTGTCTCAATCACGCGATCTCTGCCTTGATAAGGCCCTCGCAAAGGCGCTCGTGTTGCTCTAAACCGCGAAGTTATCGGTATTTATTGCGGTTAGATTGCGAGTGTGTGTTCTGGTTTCTGTTTTCTCCCCGAAGGAAAGTAGGCAATTGCATTTTCCTTGTTTGGAATTGAGACCCTTGAGGCTGTCGTAAGTCATTTCGCAGCATTTGGTTTTGAGTTTTATTTTTTACGCCCGTCCACGGCTGCGTTTTCTGATATTATTCAGCCTAAGCGAATGGAAATTTTGGTAAATAAAGTATTTTTTAATTAATTAGTATTTGCTATTTCATAACGTGTGGTCGTAAGTTTCAATCAGTAAAGTAAGCATTGTCGAGCTAAAATAAGTTAGAAATTCGAGTGTAATCAATCATCGTTCTCTTCCTATTTTGATCTTCTTAATGTTAGAAGCAGAAGAGAGGAAGGCCATTACTGTGGGACTTATTGGTTCGGATGTATTTGCACTGGACAGACCGTTGCGCCGCTGCACCGAAAACCGTTTGTTCGGACTCTGATACTTCTACTCACGTACTACTCTACGGGCTTCCGCTAGGGTGTGTTATTTTGGTTTCGGATCTCCAACCATGAAAAAGGAAGGAGGTATTGAACAGAAATTATGAGGTGTAATTAATGATAAGGCGTCAAGTTTTTATGGATTAGCGCTTCCCTCTGTTTTTGCTTTGCTTTTAATGTTGCATGGGAAGAGTTTAATCACTTCAACTATCTGTCTGACAGTCTCTCTATCTCTCTCTCTCACTCTCTCTCTTACATTTCGCATTTTCGATGCCGTAGAAGTAGTTCATGGCATGAATGTTATACTCGGCGTGAACCTGGTACTCACGTGATCTGAATTTTCCTCTTGGTCTTAAAATCCTTTGTATTTTGTTTTGGTCGCTTATTTTTCTTTTTTGCTGGCTTCTAATTGGTTGTGACATAGCAGCTGCGGATGAGCCGTAACATATTTCTTTCACGTTTTCTTCTAATAACCTCATCATTAATCCATTGTTAAAACAAGTCTTTCTATTTCTGTTCCACTAATTTACCGTTGGTGTGTGCATTTGGGCTTTACCGATGCTGGTTCCGTATCGTGTTGTTGGGGGAAAGAGGGGGCATGTTTGGTGGTTTTGAGTCGACGTCAAACCTAAGGGTATTCCGCGAGAACACAGTGGAATCCGTCCTCGCGACAATGGGCCCAAGAGAAATTGCTTCCGTTGGGGGAACGCATCACGACGAAAACATCGGAAAATCGAACGCAGGAAATCTTTTTTATTTATCGGATCGCCCTTCGCTCTCTACAACCCTCCTCACCCACCTCACTCCCCCCCCTCTAGCTCCCACCCCCTGGCTCCCCCACCCTCCCTCTGCCTGCCGCTACGAGGACCCACTCAATAATAAAGCGTCGCGTGCTATCGACTGAGCTGGCATCTCAGGGACTCCTCTCGGAGTGACCCACAGAACCAGGCTCAAGAATTAGACTTGGTAATTCAGAAGACTAAAAATCACCGGGAGCCAAATCGATCTGTATAATTATGTGTTTATCTTTCGCTTAGGATAGGTTTTTTTAGGATTGTTGATACACTCCAATCGCCTTTTCCTTACCCGATCATCCTGTCCTGTTCAGAATTCTTGTCACTAAGTTTCGTATCATCAAAATATGTATCTTTTCCTTCCTTTTTCTGAGTATGGTGACTGGTAGCTAGACTCCATAGTGTTGCCAAATGAAAGCAATGAATCTGGAATCTAGTTTGAGTGTGAGTATGCATTAAGTGTGCGAGTCAGATGATTGCGTTCGTAATATTTAATCCCGACGTGCTACCTTTCAATATTACAGAAATCCATGCCACTAGATCTTAATGTTTGAGGAGCGTATTTCTTAACGCCATATCTTGATGTTTTATCCCTTAGCACTCTACTATTCGGCCAATATTGAGTATTCCAAAATTAAATTCTAAATGTCTAATCTAAATATTAGTTCTGTTACTCGATTATTAGTTAATCCTGCTGAGCGGTAATTTAAATCCTGCACCACGTTGATGATTTCTGAGATTAGGGAAGGCTAAGCATCCTAACAGAGACTATCTTCAATGTTGAAGAATAAAAATTGGAAGCTGAAGGCGCGTAGTGATGCATGTGCACTGTGCAGGTAGCATTTAGATTTAACCCTCTATCACGCAGTGTGACCTAGAGGTAACATATAGGAGAGTTTTTTTGTCTCTATTTAGGTTTCTTTACGTATATATGCCTTTTTGACATCGAATTTTACATCTTGGCAACGAAAATATCTCTCATTCGTAACTTTTAGTTCCTGATTCTCCCACGAGTGGAGTAACATGTGAAATGACTGCACATGTTGGACAATAAAGTCGATGTATAGAGGGTTAAGTTTCTACTCAGCCTCAGGATATTTCTCAACTTTCTTCCTTACCAGTCGCAGAATAAACACCATATCCATGTCTCTTCACTTCAATGCGTATGAAGCGTCTTTTAATGGAAATTCTATCGTTTATTCGAATTAATCGACCTATGTGAAATTACCCCCGATGTAGTAGCGCATGAAAAACTCGCGTACCTTAAAGACTAAAGAAAAAGTGTGAGGACCCGAGTCAGATTTTCCTATACGTATGTTGAAATCTTATTGTATTCGTGGAATTATATAACAGTTAATAGGCTTTCGGTGGAAGTGACCGCCTGCTTCGGTCAAAGCACGTGGCTTTTCTGCTTTTCCTTCGGCTTTGATTGCGAAACGAGCAGTTGCTGTGGAATTCTCTCCGGGTACTAACTGTGACTCAACGCATTGTCTATTTTCCGTAAGAGAGCACCTGCAACGTGGCCTGAAACATTCGTCATGTTTTGTAATCGCACTCTAGTCCGATGGGCGGCGATCCCACCCAGCTCGACGACCCCAAGTCCGGAAATGGGCTCTGTGGCGCGAATTCCTCGGAGGAAATTGGATTTTTCTCTCTGGATACGTGTCGCATTTGGATATGCGGGCGTGCGACCTGGTCTCAGATGTCAGTAGATGTCTCGAGCCCTGAAAAAAAATCTTGAATCTGTGAAATACTTCAATTATATCCCGACAGTCTTCGTGTTTACTAAAGCGTTGCTTGTTTGAGTGCCGACATTATCTCAGTCGAACTTTCGGTTAACCTTCGAGAGTACGTTTCGTGCTTTTTGAAGTTGTCCGCGTGGAATTTATTTTGATCTTATCTATTCGTCCTACCCAGTCGTGCGGTATAGTCGTAAATGTGTTTTTTTCAGACCATATATCGTCGTATGTTTTTCACTGGTTCTCGAGAAAATATTTTTAAAATTACGAAAACGCGTGAGTGGTGTAGGAATGAGAGTAGTGAACTAGAGGAAATGGAATATATGATTAGGGAGTTATGTTGAAACAAGGGTTGTCCTGTTCGATGCCAGACGTGTACGAAATTGAATAGTTGGCTATGCGGCTGTGAAAAACGTTAAAGAATACTCATGACTTTTGTCGTGCCGGGATTTCCTTAACGCTTGTCGGAATTCATTTATACAAATTATTTTTGCCTTGCTTTATCAGTGCGATTTCTTATCAAGCAAATTTTAGGGGGTCAGTGATAAATGCATTTCGTATGTAAATTTCTTTTTCTATCCTTTAACTTTGTATATAGGACCAAAAGTAATCTTCCGAAAGCGATTTTCGGAAATGTTTGCCTTCAGGACTTGAGCTATCTTACAATTCGCTTCGTATATCCTGTTCTGTTTTTCGCTAGAGGTGAAAACGAACCCTGGGTGGGCCGCCTAGTCGACACGGCAAAGTTGTAAAAATAAATTATTTATGTTGAACATTCGTTTTGACTTGACCTGTGATAGTCTTTGTGAGCACTCTATTCCTGTCACATTACTCTCTGTCGACAAACACACAATGTTTGTGCGATACCGCGCTGTGATTGCGCCGACAACCGACATGCTACGAGAAGATTTTCTCGCTCGGCAAGTTAGTTAAATTTCTATCTATCGCTAAGGATAAAGGTGACAGGTGTTAATTCTTCATGGGTACGATGTATTATTATTTTATTATTTTTGAAAGAATGAAGAGGTTCGGAATGACTTCGATAGCAAATTCTAAACTCTTTATCCCGAGAATTAAAAGAAAACTCTCGCCCCAAACACTTTCGTTTTCGCCTCGGCATTCTTCCTTCCTTTCTTCATTCTTTCCGAATTTCCTCTTTTTATTCGTTTTCTCCGGTTGTCTAAAGTTATCTCCTCTATCACAGTCTTCAACGTCCCATTTACTTTCATTATGTCCCCCATAAATATATTCCGGCACTCTCAGATTTCCTCCGATACTTTTTGTTTCTCAGCCGTGACTAATACTACTTTGTCTTTCTTTCTCTCCTTTTCCAAACTCTCTTCTCCGAAGGCCTCTATTTTGTCGTGTTCTTTTTCTTCAAAGTTCAGGTTTCGGCCTTATTCACATAAGGCCATTCAACATTTCAAACTCCCCTCTACCTTTTCAGTTTACTTTTTACTCGTTCTTTTATTGTAAATAGGCATACTAGCTCCTTTCGGCTGCGTATTTTGAAACGAAAATGTGGGATATGTTATTGAGTGGCTATGTTGATGGCCAAGCTCATCAAAAAAATACAATACAGGGTGATTTTCCAAGCAATGCAGTCTTGTTTCAGAATAATTTTTGGTCATCCAACTAGGTTTTGTGGACCATTTTAACGGAAGTTATACTTGTGTAAAAATATGATACATAGTTACTGAAACTCATTGAAAAAAATAGCTCACTTTTTCAATGTTTTTGTGACAAAATTTGTGATCGAAATAAGTGCTTTTGCCGACTGATTGACAGTTCTTTAAGGCCTTAGTAGCCTTATGTTTATTCCTCAATCAACTTGGTGACAGTTGATAAATGTCCTTTGTAATCTTTTATCATCTACAAGTCAAAAGATACGTAGTAAACTGACAGAGAAAGGTTTCCGGGCCCGGGAATCGAGCTGGTGACCTTAGTCTTTCCGTTTAAAGACAGTTAATGGGATCAATCCTAGTGCACATTAGCTGTCATCAAGGCAGATGAAAACACCTAGCACGCTAGAAACCGCGGCATTATGCTGGTTTGTTATTTTTCGTTGTGATTGGTTCAAATTGCCATCCTTACAATTCGCTTTCCTCTTCAAAATTCCCCCGGTTCGAGGTAAAAGTGTGAAAGGGCAAGCTACTATCGCACGGGGAATATCGAATTCGTCCGACCCTGTATCAGATGTACTAATTGTTCTTATTTACCAGAAAAGCGAACCACGTTTGGTGCAGATTAGAAGTTCAAACTCGAAATAATACACAGCGGATTGAGTCCTCCTTTTGTCTCGCCGCCGTTGCCTGTAGGGTCGTCCCATAGCTACGCAACTTGGTGCAACGGTTGATGTGGAAGAGGCTTGGCATCGCGTGATTGTTGGGGCGCGAGAGGAGTGTTGCGTGGGCGTAGCACGCAAAGGGTTGGCGCCTGGCAGTGGGGGCACACATCAACCCCGCCACCCTGCCCCACTCCCCGCGTTACACCCTTCTCTTTTCGGGTGCGACTATTTATACGCCCCCCTACTATTTCCAGAGGGCAGAGAGAGAAGCCCTGACTCTGAGAAGAAAAGACTTGTGTACGTGCTTTCACTCTTTTATATATCTCACTCTTTCGAGGTCCTCCCCTTATCATTTCTTCCTCTCGCTGTCCTATGTACGCTTTGGCACGGTTAACCTGGGACTGTGGAACTCTTCCAGGTGGAGCGACTCCTCCCGCATTGTATTCCGTCACCCCCGTTTGGGTAGCGAAAGTCGGCATATACTTAAAAGTGTTTCACCCGAGAAATATTTAGATATCATCCTTTTCACTTTCTTACAACTTTCAGAAAATCGTGTTCGCTAATATCTAATGCCGAAAAAAATCATCGTTCCTTTTCGCTCTGTTTTACCTCTAAGTAGTCATGAAATAGCTTTTTCGTAAAGACGAAAATTGATAAACCTGAGTTAAAAAATGTCATTTTCTGTCTAATCTTAATGCCTTTTTTATAATTTTTGAGTAACTCGTAGAAAAACCTTTAAAAAACCCCTCATTCTTCTATATTTGTTTCACTATTAAACAAATGTGTATCATCTCTATGGAAAGACGGGGGTTAAATTAGGCAAAATAGCGCATTGCTTGCAAAGACAAGTAAATGTTTACGTATATCTGATTTTAGAGGCTTTTGCTTTCGGGAAATTGGATGATAATGAAATTCGAATTCCAACTCATCATGGTTTTTAAGTAATTAGAAAATCTCGGGTATTTCCATTAGAAAATTTCATCAGTTCAATTTAAGAGGTGCTGAGATGTATTGTCAATCAATCGACATCGAAAAGTCTGCATTATAATGCCTCGCTTTCACGTTTTAATGTGCGAGTTGTTTATCTACTACTATAGTCCATTACTTTTTGTTCGACATTGTCTCACGATTATGTGGCTTTTCTCATTTTCTTTTGCCCCTTGCAGCTGTGGGAGAATCTCTTAAAGCTGGCTCTCCCTTCAAGTCTTGTGGAATTTTTGGAAGGTTTTGAATGATGTGGACGATGGAGGTAACGGTAGAGGAAGGTTTTCACACGAAACCCGTAGAGATTGTATGCCGCGTGACATCGTACTTCCTGTAATTCCACCTTCTCTTCCTTGTCACGCTCGTTGCTATTAAGTCACTCGTCTGACACCTTAGGGTGTGACTAGATGGTTTAAGAGCCCAGCAGTTGTGTTGGAAACGTTAGAACCTCTAATTGTAAAAGGTCTTTGCCTTTTGGTTTTTTTCAATTACCCTTGATAATTCTATTCCTTTTTTTCACCCAAATTCTGAGAGGCATATTCCTTTCATCCGGTGCCAAATTCGGTTGTGTTGGTTAGAAATCAAGCTGGTGGAATAATCATGCTGTTTTAATGGTAGCGTTACAAGGATGATTACGGTTTGACTTTTTTCCTCTGTACTTCCTTGCCACTTTTGATACGCTAGTTATTGAAGAATTAGATGAATTTCTATGATTATTTAAAGAATTTAACGTAAGGTTCCTGCTAAATTTGTTTTCCGAATAAAGAAACGAGAACTTAACTACGAAGGTGCCTTGGCCTTCATTCTGTCGTTGGCGACATTCCTTGGATCCTGCACCACAATGGTAGATTGGACCATCCAGATAAAATATGAGATTTACAAGGGGACTAATGGGGTTAAATATTCCCATTTCTTTCGCTCAATTGGGGATCGCCACATTACCATGACATAGTGCCTGTGAATTTAAGTACATCGTAATTACACACAACGTTTCTTCTGCAATTACTATTGCTAAATTTTGTTACCGCCTACCATATTCCCTACGTAAAACTCGCAGGCTGCAGCGTAGACGCCGATGTTGAAGGTTTTTTAGAACACGTGCCTCTTTTTCTAGGGCTACCAAAATGTCGTCTCGTTTTGTTTCAAGTTCCGAGTCATTGTTTGCGGAGTGGTATCAAAGAACTGCATCGCAGATACCACTCTTCCATATCTCTTTGTGCTTTCCCGGAGAACTCCGCATTCTAGGAAAAAGAAGCGTTATCGTATCTCACCTGGCACGCGTCAGGGCCATCATTCGTGAACACGCTAGACTCATCTACCCCCCCCCCCCCCAATCCAAGCATTTTCCTCCCATTCATATATACCTACGTATCTCTCGACCGCTCTCTCGATAAATTCCTGCTGCGTGGGCGTGTTGGGGTTTACCTAAGTGGCACGAGCTCCTTTTCCTCGCTCGGATTGTTTATTTTCCCGTATCCATGGAGATCGACCCGTCTGAAGCCAAACGTTTTTTTGAAACAACGCTCCATCTTTTCTCTTCCACCCCCCTCGTCACGACCTCTTCTTTCCGCAACGTCCTTCCTCATCAACCCTGCGGCACCTGCCACTCTCAACCACTCGGAAGGGCATCGCGTTGCTGTCTTGATACTTAGACCACTCGTGCGTTGATCGAGGCTATTGTTTCTTGCTATCAGAGTCTTAAGTGACGGATTTTATTCCTCTAAAAAGACACTTCTCATGAAAAGGTCTCAACATTTTTTGTTATTTCCCATGTGATGGCACTCAAGGTTTTCATCATGAGTTTAAGGACGGTGCGAAAATTTTATTCCGTTTTCTAACTTGTGGAAATCTGCTACTGGTTGGAGATAAGTCACTAGCGTGTCAACTCGTAAAATTTATGTCGCGTGATACCATACCCAGGGCCTCGCGATCCATAATCTTGAACCCTTGATTCTTATAATCCTTTATGCCTTTAATGGGCGGTAAGTTATTTAATAATAAGCTTGTAACCCACCTTTATTTGTCAGTCTTTGTTCAATTTTTGTATCCTCAGTCACCAGTTAGTTGCCATTTTGACCTAGATTGCTTATAAATTTTTATTTGTTATTTATTCGCGATGGCGTCGTTGGGGGAAAGATTTTATTATCTCTGATGTTATCTCTGCTAAGTATTTATCAGATTCCCTGGCCAATCACTCATACTTGCCACCGTTTTATCCTCATGAATCTGCTGCGGTTTGTCTTTGGCTCACGATATGTCAGTCTAGAATTCTTGGGGTCCGTGATTGAGATTGTCGAAAAAACTCTGGCCCTTACTCCTGACTGCGGATATAACTTAACTCGAAAAAATCCCATTGTGCTTTTGCATCACCAGGCAATATTTAGAGCGTGATGTCTGCACTGGTTGATTCGTAATGTCTGTTACTGTAAGTACCCATGCCACACACCCTCGTGGTGGCTAGCAGGGTATTACGTAGATGTAGATGTACCGAATGCGGAGAGGTGCAATGGCCTCTTTCTCTCCCAATACGTCCTACTGTTATGTCGAGCTACCGCTCATGCTTCGGTCGGAGTTTTTGCCCGGATAATGCCTTTGAAGTCTATTATCGACTTATATCCCAGAGCACAGTCGCTATTTCAATCGCTGAAACATCCTTGCAGCCTCCACGATCTTGGTTAATTTTTTCAACCCTCGGTCGCCGTTCAATATTCATTTTCAGTCCATGAAAATTCATGAGGCGAGCTTAAATTGTGATTTTAGTGCCCGCATTCTGAATTTCTCTGAGAGTGAAGATGGAAAAATATTCCGCTATCTTAATTCATGAATACAAATTTTTACGGTTCTCGACTTGAGGAATTGCTGCGAGTATTTGGTCTTCAAAGCGTATGGACAATTCGTGCGGAACCACTTAAGCGTCCTCGGGATTAAATCCGCAAGAGTTGGTTTATTCAGGGTTACCCAGCAACTGTAGTAATTGAGATTTAGAAGGTATTTTGGATTCCCCTGACGCTATGAATGCAACATGTCGGTGGTCGCATCATGAAAATGGAATGCTCTTGAAGTTTTTTTTACTACCATAAATTAATTGTGTCCCAATTTCTTTTCTTTACATATACCCGGACATATTCCATGTTACATTTTTGTATTTAGAATTTAAGGGATTTTTAAGGATGGATTTTCTTTATGCTAGCCCACTTGAAAATTCTTTTCTTTTAAGCTGGCCGCGGTATACTGTGCGGTAATTCATCTGCCGGATAATCCTGCGAATTCAAATTCCGCTTAATGCGCGATTTCTTCGATATTCTTAGGGTTATGGTTGTTGGTTATAAATTACAATGTATTCAACCTTAGTAGTGGAATAACTTTTATCCATTAAGTCAACTATTTATCTTTAGTTTCAAACCAAGCCTATCGCAGTAACTGAATCCCACGCAAATTCGCATTCTAACTGTGATATGTTAGACGGTTGATTGTTTTATAAATCGGTCATTTTTCTTCTGCCAAGCGGCTTCGTACCATCGCATATCTTGGCTACCCGGATTGAATGTGGTTCTCGCATTTTCTGGGTCGTGATATAAAAAAAATACATGAGTCAACGACACTCAATGACCCACAATTCACTGCCGCAACCGCCTTGCAGCCCGTCGTCGTCTGCCATCGCTCTCGTGGGAGGACGGTGAACCGGGGAGAGCCTTCGAAGCAGACGCTCAAGGGCCCGCCTCTTACGCGTTCGCGTGTCTGGCTCTGCGTTACGATATATGTTTGTGTAACTGGTGAGCACGCCCCACAATTCTTCTCCTCGGTCCCGCCTTTCCCTTTCTTTTCCTCCCGGCCGTTCCCCTCTCGTGTGCTTCCCCGTGGCGTTCCTCCCCGCTGCCCCGTAGCCGAGATGCAGAAAGTCACGCTTTGAGGGTCGCGCTCCGCATCTCCTCCTCTCCCCCTCTCCCCCTCTTTCCGTCGACATCTTTTTCTCCTGGAATAAATCCGTCGCCTCCTCGTGCGTATTATCCCGAATCGCAGCCGTGATGTGTTCGTGGAAAATCTGTCGTGGTGCCCCCCCCCCCAACGAATGCTGAGGGAACATTAGGCAGGGCGTGTTTGTTTTTCAGCGGTCAGGGTGGTGGGATGGATTGAGAACGATTTTCGCAAATTTATTCAGGACTTCAGAGTACTTAGGGATATGGGGGTGTCTTGCTGCTCGGCAGCTTATTTTGGAGGACGCCATTGCTTAGTGACTGCCTTCTTTCGCTATCCAGCAGTTTGGGTTTCCCTTCGGTTAGTTATCTTTTTTTACTATGCCTTAACAATTGCGTTGTCGTTTATTTATATCATTTATGCTCATCTTTATGTATTGATGTATATTTTACGTAAGAATTAGTCGTAACATCGAAATACAGTTTTACTTTTTTGGTAGTATGGATATCCCCTTTCGGTTTTAAACCAGAAACGTCGTAGTTGTCTTAAATCCGTGTCTGCCTTTGTTTATCATATGCTGATGAGAGATACATTGCCGAACAGATAGGTACAAAAACTCGTTCTTTCCGCGCCCAATAAGCGACCACAATAAAAACTGAGTTCCACTTAATACACTCCTATAACATACGTCACCATTTCACCTCCCAAAAACTTAAATCTTTACACGGCTGGTGACCTAATACCCCTTGCCATACCCCCATGCGGTGGCTCGCAGGGTATTATGTAGATGTAGATGATTTTTCTGATTCGTCTTGTCAATAAGTCATTGAATCAAACCAGTTTTCGGTAAATTTGTATTCTAACGGTTTGGGTAACGAGTTTTTCTGCTCATGTGTTGAGCGATCCTTTACGAGGAAGACTTAGGAACAAGTTGAGTTACGGCGAGACATGTTAGTCTAGAGAAAAGGTTTATCAGAAAAAGAAATGGACACTTGCATTAGCGGGAGAAAGTGGAGATATTTTAGCCCACGATAGTTGTCTGAATGGGTATATTTCGTCTTATTCAGATTTCTCTTGCGACCATTGTCTTCTTCCCTGAAACCCGTCGATCTCTTGGTCTTAAGGCTCGTTCGTACCCTCTTGTGAATACTCTCTAATCTTTTGCCATCTTAAGTCGACTCTTATACGCGTGTTTGGCATTGCTCGCGAAAAAGGAAAATCATTTGAAAATATTTTTCATGATCTCTTCCCTGCTCCATTGCCCCTTTTCACTCTCGCGGAATACAAATAAGTATGTACGCACTGCTTGAATGTCGGAAAAACGGAGAAATGTTTGATTATGAGAATGTGGGGTCATTGTTTGTCCATTCGACGACTTCTCGGATATCGTTTCTTGGAAAATGCTGTTTACCATTCTGCCTTAAATGTTGGAATTTCACGCGTACAAGCCAGAATGCTCCATGAAGTGGCTCGGACAATGGAGCAGCCCTGGGTTTAGTTAATTTCTCATCTCATAGAAGATATCAGCCCGATGTAGCGTTGTGCAAACTAATTTTTGTGAAGGGAAAATTTCCTTTGAAATCTGATTATTCGTTTACTTAGAGTCAGTGGATTGAAAAGTACAGTACATTGTTTCGTGAGAAATGTCTCTTATCCGTTGTTTCCGAGCCGCTGATTGTGTTGTATTACGTCTGTCTACGCTAACGTAGGGTAACGTAGGCTAGTGGTAGAAAATTTGAATGAAGTCAAAATTTTCTCAAAAACGGCCCTCCTAACGTTGTTATTTTGTTTGGCCCTATGCCTTGTGACGGAGACAATATTCCATTATCATTCATTAGACATCAGTTTTCCTTGTTTTTCTGGTAAATATATCTCATAAGACTCCTATTTGAGCTCTAACACTTGGAATGATCATCGCTTTCCGCGCTCCAAAACCGTCATAGTTGGCTTAAGGACATTCGTTTTGATTTCAAAATGGTCCCGTGTGTTGGTAGGGGTTTATGAATGCCTTCATCAAGGCTTATTTAACAGGCTTAGGGAACATGAACTTTTGATGTCAGTGGTAAAGTAGACTGGAAAACTCTGAGTCATTTGAACGAAATTTTGCATCAAGTAGAACTCTCTGGAGCAATACCGTGCGATTTCGTTACACCAAGTGCGAAAGGATTTTTAATAATTTTTTCTTGAAACAATTCACCGTCTGCTAAGAAAATTGAAGGCATCTTATAAAGTGTCTGCGCTAATCCACGAGAAATACCGTTTTCGGTGTAGATTATTTACTTTCGATTCTGGCGAATAATATGAATGAAAGAGCGGCAGGAATAGAATTGATGGCGGTGTGAAGTGGTGCCGTTAAAGTTACTTATTACATGTTCGTAAAAACTCAACTCGATTGTGAGATGGAAACAAGGCGTTCCGTGTTCTCGAATTCGGCTGCGCCAGTGGAAAAGGAGAAATAATTTTTGAGTCGCGTACGTCACAGCAATTTAGTACCTTCGGGCCCGCATTCACTCCTGCCTTCCCAGAGAATAATTCGATGTCAACGAACTCCCATAACCTTTGGGTTTGTTTTATTTTTTTTCGGTATAGGTTTCATTACGGGTTTAAACCTTATGTTAATAGTACGCCTTATAAAGAGGAAAAGAGCATTTACCATAAGTAGGGGAAATCAGTTTAATGAGGGGAAATTTTTAAAAGTCTATTTGAAAAACTTGGTCGGTCAATCCACATTAAGTGGTCCAAATTGGTATTTTGACCAGTTTAGAGAAAATGTGTTCACATTTTCGCAGCCGATAGCCATTTATATCAACAGTACAATTCAACTTTTGTTTTATTTTCATTTTCTGTGTTTGCAAGTATCAGAATCAGCTTCTTTTTCTCAGCTGTGTTCAGTTCTAGGGCAGTGAAGTAAAACGTTGCGAATGGAGGATGAGCTAGGACTCAGTGTTACATGGGACCCGGTGGCAGAGAAGGGTGATAACAGTGAACTCGATGAAGTAGTAGACGAATAGAGAATTTTAAGGTTTCGCAGGAAAGGAATTGTGGCAGTTGTGAGGTATTCGAAGTGGGTAGCAAAGTTGGATAACGTCGTGGGAGGTGACGATAGGTTGGCATAGGAAATAATGTTCTGTTAACGTGAGATATGTAGGAGAAGAGTGGAAACTTTGGAATGAATGAAGGACAAATAAGACTGAGACAGCTTAAGAAGAATTTAGTATTGTGAGGACAAATATTATATCGAAACAAACGTTAGAAAGAACTCCCCATGGTCGGGTGAAGCATCGGCCTTCTATCAATGGACCAAGGGCAAAGGTTTTTGGTCGAGTTCAACCGGTGGCGACAATGAATAAATTCGTCTAGACAGCGACTGCCAACGTCGACTGAACTGTGTCGATCAAATCCGCGCCATCTTAGATGCAGGTCATTCGAGTGCTAGTTTGTCGTGAATTGGGGATGATTGATTTTCTGGTCTCATTCCATCATTAATTTTGAGTTCGGGTCATATCAGAGTCACGCGTTCGTGCTTCTGCGTCTGGTAACACACGCACGTAAATGCATTAGTTTCCTTGATTCGGTTGCACATCTTTGAAACAATTTAGTCAAATTCTTGAAATCTTTTTAATGCCTTCTGACACAGTGAAATAAGTCCACAAATCGTGCCCGCGTCGGCTGAAATCGCCCATTTCCTGTTCTCGTATTCATCTCGGGTGCAGGTCGTGTGTTATATTCGGGTCGTCTCACATTCGGGATGAACGATTTTCGGGGTCTTGTTCTATCATTCACTTCGGGTCCGGTGTCCTCTTAAGAAGTCGTCTCGCATTCGTCGGATGGCCCCCGCATCTCCGGGTGCGTATGTGCTCCGGGTAATGCGCGCTGGGTAAGACGTGATTCTCCTCCTCTCGGTGCCTCCTCTTCTTAGACTTCGTCTGAAGACGCAGCCTTCATCGCCTTCCTCCAACCGACCCCCCTCCCCACCTCCCCTGCCGTCCAACGACTCCCGAAATAAACAGTCCTGCCTCCCTACCATCGGATCTTGGCCGTGACAGCGCCCCAGAGAGAGAGAGAGAAAGATAGCGAGGGAGAGAGGAGCATATTCGCGCAGTGATGCCAACCGGAGAGGTTTCGTCGCCAGTTGTTTTTTTTTCGTGGTCCTCATGTTGGAAACCGGGCTCGTGAACTGGATTCGGTTGCAAATTCAGGTTACCATCTCATGCGGGTCAAGGGTTGGTACAGGGCTTTCTGAGGCCCCCAATCAGTAATAGCATAAAATCCTGCACTCAACAAATTAAACGGTTGTAGGCTTTACTTGGTGGAAGTTATCATCTGCGGTAGAATTAATATTACTTTGTTCACTCCACTTACATGTAGAGGACTTTAGTATGTGTATTATATTCACACTCATAAAATTATTATAGGTATTCACACCGCAGTACCTATGTTTTCTTTAAGAGTCCAAAGAAGAGTTAAAATAACTTAACCTGTATGTGAAGTACCGCGTGGAGTACAATGTGGAGCACCGCGTGGAGTATCATGTGGAGTACGACATACAAGTGGAGTTAAAAAAGTTATTTTAATTCTTTCTTGTACACTTATCAAAGCCATACGTATTACGGTGTGAATATAATTATTTACCTTATTGGTATCGAGATGGAAAAATGTGAGGGTTAATATGTATTAATGGATTTCGGAGGCCGGCGATCATTTTCGAATTGTCTGTCAATCTTGTTATTGAATGGTTTTCAGTGACAATTTAATTAATTTTTTGCTCTCTGCCAATGTGAATACGAAAAGCCGTAAAATTTAAATTTAATGTCAGATATTCTCCGTGAGTGCTGTGACGTGCCGGTATGTTTTTTTCGCAGTGTTTTGTTCGAGCAAAAGATAATTCGATGAAATCTGCATTCTTCCGAAGACCGGTCTGCTAGTTTCTTCTGCAAAAAGCGTCGTTTCTATCGTCCGTACTCAATTCTCTTTGTAGATCAAGTAATCAACTACTTTCCACGCCGTCGCACATGAGCCATGACTTTTCGTACTTAAGTTTCTTGTTGTGAATATTTTTTTTCGGTTTCTCTGTTGTTTTTTTAATTATCAGTTAACTTTGCGCGTCCTGTGCTGACCTTATTGTCTAAAATATTGCGAGAGTTTATTCCTGACAATTCTTTCAAGCTAAAAATTATGCAAAACTTTGAAAAAAAAAGTTTAAAAGCCTCAAAGAAGCTTAAAAAATTCTCAGAATTTGAATTAAAAACATCGTGAAAAACGTTGAAGTTTCTTGCGTCTCTTCCGTCCCGCAAATGATCCGCTTTTGAATCTCATCGCACTGCTTGGAATCTGTAGCTTTTCTTGGTGTCAGTGAAAAAATTGTAATTTTACCTTGCTGCTTACCTGTTGAATATAACGTTGCCGCGTAAAAAATTGAGAATTTCGTGAAACATGTCATGATGAAATACAATGATGATATCTAGGAAGGGCTGTGGTTTCGCCTCATTTGCGGACTCAGCCGGATGGGCGATGTCCAGGAGTAAATTAGGTCATTATAATCCGTTTCAAGCGTAATTTTTTGGGCGTTTTCCAATTTATTTTAATGTATTCATGATTATGGGTTTCACGAATCCTAAGGCGCTGTAGTTATTTAAACAGAATTCTTTATCCCATATAATTGCACATCCAGACGGTGCACCTCTCGTAGGAGTCCTTTCTTAAGTGTGATATGCCGCGATATTAATAGAGAACGGTTATTATCAGACCGTGTTTTTCTTGTGCTCGAGGAGTGACGCCTATAGCTCTTTGAATTTTCATCAGTGTACTTCATTGTTCTCTACGATATGTGACACTTACGGTAATGCCCGACCTGGCAACCTAAGACATTCCCTGTCGTAAAATTCTGATCGCGTTTTGCGGGGCCGCGTCAACCTTTCCTGGTCCCGGTTTATCTCCAAGCTTACGTGTAGCTGAGTTTTGTACTCAACAACCATGGGCATTCATTTTTATCCTGGCCAGGAGTGAAGTGAGGGTTAAATTTTGGAACAGTTAGTTTTGGGATCGTTTCGTGCGTGCATAGTTAATGATACCGAAGTTTACGAGATTTCGAATAGGAAGGAAATCATGGGCATTGATGAGAAAATATTCCTAGAAAAAAGTGGTAGTGTAGGTATCTATATTGAGAAATGTTGTTAAGGTACCCTATTTGTTAGGTTAGCAAGGAAGAAGTAGAAAATAAATGTACATTTGGAGGGACGTAGGACATCGGCTTATTAAGATGAGAAGCTGTAGAAGGAATCATTGTTTGGCTAGAATTGATTTCGCGATTTCGTCTTAGTAATTTTTAATGTCAAGTTTTAAGTTGACACCCTGAGGCTATTTCTTCCAATGATTACGTACTTGGTGTGAAAATTACCTGGCCTTAATTACGGTATTAATTCGCACGGATGATTTCCTCGTATGCCTATCCCCAGCTGGTCAGCATCTGACTCTCTTCTAGGGAACTTAACGGTCCTAAGGTATCGAGCGTTATTAAATATACTGCTGTCTTTTTCGTCTCTCGTCGACTTGTAAGATTGTTATACACGAGACCTTCACAGGTTGGCAAAGGGTCGTTATGATGTGTGGATGAATGTGCAGTGAAAATCGCATCGTTTTTAGTGCAGATTTACTAGAAAGACTTCTCAATTGCAAGAGCAGTAGATAGGATATTAGCCTCTGCTCTAATTCCGCGGCTGCGTTGTTGCAATTTCTGATCATCAAACTGCGCAATGAGGTGTCTCATATAAAACTCTGTTGACTCGAGGAGCCGGTCATTGTTTATTGCAAAAATAAAGGCGCCATATCATTCGATGCTTATCGATCGAAGAGTTCCGTAATTGCTAGCGTGTATCTTGTAGTTATCTTCATCCTGTATCTCGTTGGTGGAAGATGAGTTTGTCGCATTTCCTAGTTAGTGACGCTTTTCCGGGTAGATACATCTCCGCGATTGCGGGAGAACAACGTAATGTTACCTCGTGTTCTCACTCGAATATTTTATCTCTGCCCGTTTCGCAATTGTTTTGTATTCTTCTGAACGCGTGGAGTGGGGACCTCACCCGGGGATTATGTGTTAACCGCGAGGTTCTTCCTGGAAATGCGGTATATTTTTTCCATGCATCATTTAGATGGTGGATGGTGTTGTGTGTATAAAAATGCGGGAGTTGAATTAAAGGCAGGTCTCGCGGAAATGAAAACGTGGACTTCTTTCACGTCGTCGGCTTGTGGCACTAATGACCCAAAAACGTATCTCCCCCACTCGCATTCTCTCATCCCCTTGAAGCATTCCACCATGCTCTTATCGCTTTAGTCTTATCTTATGAAGCTATTGGGTGCAGGAAGAGGTTCGGTGTTGCCGAACTTCAAACGCATTCGGCTCGGATTTCGGTGAGTGAGTTGGTGGGTCGAAGCCGACTGAACCCGGTTCTGGAAACTGGACGCGTCCGAAATGTTCTTGTCTAGGTAAAGTCAACCTTTTGTTGGGGAAAGTAGCCAGTTCGGACAACCTCTTTGGCCTTCTGGCCAGATTATGAAATAACGTATATGGTGATGGTTATAATATTTTGAATCTTATAAATACCCCGCGGGCCATATGTCAACTGCGATTTACCCGTCTATTCCAGACCATTCATTGGCATAGATGTCTGTACCGGTTTAAAGTCACGACATATTAATCATTCGAATTAGTCACCGTGCAAAATTAAGTATTGTACGTTCGTATAGCGGCCAATCGGGAATATTCTGTCCTTAATAATTGTTTAACAGTTGATTTGGATTTTGTTCATATTTTGTAGTTCTCAATTTCTCATTTTATCTCTTTCCCTATATTTTGCAACCCCTATTGCTTTTCGAAAGTAAGCGGTATTTTCTGCATAAAATATTTGTCATCCGTCGATCTTTTGCGTCGGAGAATCTCAAAAATGATCTGTTCTTCAGTTTGTACAACCATGTTGTTAGTACCCTAGTCTTGAGATAAAATCTGTTCTGTTGTGATCCAGGTTTCCGCGGGGCTTGGATGGAGATTGAGTCTTGGGTTTTCCGAAGTTTTCTCTGCGTTGTTTCATCTTGAGGACTGGACCAAAAAATGTTCTCTCAGGCCGACGTGTATTTGAATGGTAATAGACAACTTACTTTCAGAGTTTTAGTAAATTATAATGCGTGATTGTAGCTTAAAATAAATGCTCTAAAAAACGGACTGAAAATGCCAGATCATTTATGTGATGTAAGATAATTATCTTATCGGAAATTCTTTTATTTTTATTGTAAATAAAAGCGTCGGGAACCGATGGCAACTTAGGAGATATTGACCAAAAGCTAATATTTTAATCCTAAAATAATTATTCGCGCGTTATTGTTCCGTTAAAAATGTCTCCCTTGTGATCTCTTGACTGCGCTTCAATATGCCGAAGTCACATGTTTCCTAGCATATGGGGAGTAAAGATAGCCGGCCCTAAATTTTCGGGTCAAAATGTAGTGGGTGAGTAAGGGAAGGCAATGACCCCAGGGAATTCCTTTTGATGAATTTATGTGGAGCTTAGATGGAGCACGATGCTAGGAATTTTAAAATAGATTTTTTGGCTCAGGTTAACTCTCACGGGTTCTTATTTTTTCCGATTTTCCAGTTTGGCGAGAATCCCGGATTAACCTCGACATATGTGTGACACGCCGTGATAGTGTTAGTAAATAAAATCGCAAGAGTTCTCTAGGTGATAACAGTGAAGGCTGTTTATTTTTATCTTCGCGGAGTATGTTAACCTAAAATATCTGGTCAAATTGAGTGTCTTTTTAAAGCTCACATCAAAACCGCGAAAGTTTTCATTTCACTCGTGTTATTTTTCTTAAGTTGTAATGAACTCTCAGCCTTAATTGTCGGTTCGCCTCTTATCTTGTTCACTTAAGAGTTCAACATTGTTTTGGAAGATTCCTGAAGTTTATTTAAATAGTGAAATATTTTTTCATTCCCAGCTTTCACCAGGTTGTTCGTAAGTAATAAATGTCTTTGTAACATAGGCAGTATTCAATTACTACCTGTCTCACATCGCAACGCCTCTTCTATCGTCTTTACCATTCGGAAATATGGTATATTTACAGGAAATGAACATTTCCCTATCCGTCACCTCATACTGAGTAAGCGTGTGAGTATTAAACAGTTGCGTTGAGCCGCGCATACCATAGTGATTGTCTTTATTTCAACAAAACTCGGTCCCATGCTTTGGGATCTCAGGACGTGCCACTTTGATGGTGGCGATCTCGCAACGGTTCGAGGCAAGCGGCATATTTCATCACGAAAGTCTACTACGGTGCGGTTTTAAAATTACTCTAGCTGATATCCGGGTGCGTTTTCCCGGCTGGCTTTTTTTTAGCGTTTACAACTCGGGAGCGTCTAGCCGTTCTCATTCATTTTCTGGAACATAAACGTCAAATCTGAAAACACGTTCTGGATGATGAACCATCGTTGTTTCTTCACTTTGCTTGCAAGGAAGCAAGAATGAACGCTCGGAAAATCACGTTTCTCGGACAAGAATTGTCAACTTTCCTGCGGCAGCTATCTTCTCTTTATTGTGTTATTTACCGTCCAGTTATCTTTTTCTGTACCCGAAACGCGTCATTTTGTTAGTATTGATAATTTTGACTTAAAATTGTTTAGTTAAGAACATTTACCAGCATCTACATCTACATACTACCCTGCAAGCCGCCACGTGGGCTTGTGGTGAGGGTTGTTAGGACACCAGCCGTGTAAAGATATAAGGTCTTGGGTGGTGAAATGGTGACGTGTATTATGGGAGTGTATTTATTGGAGCTCAGTTTTTATTGTGGTCGCTTATTGTGCGCAGAAAGAACGAGTTTTTGTACCTATCTGCTCGGCAGCATATCTCTCTTATTTTATCGCTTCTGTCAGACCTAGAGATGTAGTGAGGTGTCATGATAATATTCATTGTGTCGCTCTGAAAAACACGAGATTGAATTTCTCAAGCAACCTAAGCCTAGCGTGTAACCTCCGAGTCTCTAGGGGCCCCCACCTCAATCTCTCTAAAAGTTGTGAGACACTATATGTTCGCTCGTAGCAGTTTTAAACGAAGCGTGCTGCTTTTCTTTGTGTTTTATTAATTAATCAATGCAATACAAAATTCCACCTTGATAGCTAGCCAGCAATCGAGTTTCCCTTCTGGCGAACCCAACTTGCTTGTATTGTAGTGTGATCCATTGTAAAACTTCTGGCGAGCGGTAGTGAATCTTTCGGGCAATCTGAAGGCAGCTTCCACCTGGCCAAGTGGCTGTATTAAAGAGCGTCCTCTCGCCAGCTTCAAAAGTAACCACCGACTCTTTGGAAGCGTAACACCCAGAGGAAATGTACCGAGACCTTACACTTGCTTTTGCCAACTTTCGAAGGGTCCGGCTGGGGAGCACTCCATGCGTTCAAAGTTACGGGATCTGCACTTTTTGAACACTCGACCAAAACCGCCTTAGCGATGAGCCTTGAAGTATGCAATGTTTAATGCATTAATGAAAATAATCGACATATCGGCGATCTGATCTCGACTCGTCGGAAAAATGCAATTTATTTATTTATTTAATGCTTGACGCGGCCAAATAAATTTGTGGAAGTTCGTCGTCGAATGCTCCTGGAACCCATCTTTTCCCCCTCCGCCCTTAGCATGCATCGCGCTTTTGAAAAACGGAAACGCAGTGAATTGTCCTTGTAATAATATTCATTGCGTTAGGCAGTATTTTGTTTAGAAAGAAGCAAGAAAAATCTTCCCCGGGGTTATGGGTCTCTTTGAATTATTCCAAGAATTCCTGGTAGCCAGCCACCCCACCCTTACTCAATCGGCTTTTTTGGCAGTAGTGTAAAAATTCGTGAAAGATCAACTGCCAAACTTTTTCTGCGAACTATTTGGATGTAAAACAAGGAGAAAAGAAATCTTTTTTCCGAAAATGCCTGTCGGCCTAAACAGTTGTGAAAGGTGAAATTTGTGGAATGGTCAAGGAAAACTACTGTTCTAAACGACCAGGTGTAGATTCGGTAAAAACCACTTCGTCTCGCAGTTTTCATTGATCAGATCGATATCAGATTTATATTGTCCTTAATGATGATAGCAATCCTTGGCTTCATTCTCTCCCAATCTCCCGCCTACGTTATTTTCTCTCACCTTAGCGGAAAAAATTTCCCAAAAATAGGAAGACGGTAATAATTGTATCGGTGAGAAGGCATAGATTCTAACTGGTGGAAAAGTTGAAGTATCTGAATAGTATTCCATGGGAAATTCGGTTAAGGTACAAGGAAATTGGGAGGCATCTATGTACACCATCACTTATATCCCCTGTTACATGTTCCCCTTTCCTCCCCTGATACCTGTTTTTTGTTCAATTATGCATTCTCTCATTTGTGGCTGGTGTCAGAGAGCCCTACAACGGCGGCTTCGCGGTTTGATGCGTTGATGTCCGTCGAAACGTAGCCAAAATCGGTCTAGTTCACCGAATGATTGAATTATTGTTGCACAGAGTAGTTAAAAATGTAAAGAACTCGGTGAACTCTCGTGGTGTCATTCGACGTCCCTCCATAGCTCGTAGTCCATCTCCGTGCTCCGCACCCTTACAAAATCCTTGCAAAATTTCGCTCGGCACGGATAGACTTATCATCTGTGGGTGTTCTGCTATTGAATTGTTTGGTTTATGGTCTGCCGTCACCCTTATTGCCTTCGTTCTGGATCATTGTTTCACTTTCCCGCACATTGTCTGCTCATCTTCAAGTCTTTGTTTCCTCATACTGTCTGTCTCTTCTTTAAGTCATCCAAAATTCCTCTTCCTTATTCTTTCGCTCCTGCCTCAAGTATTATGGAAATTCTCCCATCTCATCACGCTCTTCAACGTTCCCTCACGTCTCGAAACCTTCTCCATCCTCCTTTTCTGCCTCGTCCGAATTTACACCGTTTACTTCCCTTCCTCCCATACCATTTCCAACACTTCCTCGTTTTTTTCGGGCATAGCAAGGTAGAGTAATCCATGTCCTAAACCACTAGCCTCCTGTTCGGTTTTGCCCTCCTCTGACCGCGACCAGTACTCGATCGCCGATTGTGAGATGCCGAGGCTACGATGTACGTGGAAAATAGATCAGTATCAATCTTGCTCGCTAATTGGGAAATAATACTCGCCACTTTTAGGTGTTTACGTGATTAGGATTTCGTTTTCGACTGTTTGCTGTATATTTTCAGTCTTTTCAGCGTCCTCGCAGTTCACGGAATCGGTCCGCATCGCAACATCGGTTTAAGCAGTTTTCGCTCCTTCCAGCTCTCTAGACTTCAGTTCGCTGAAAACCGTCGTGATCACTCGACTTTTTCCTCGTCTTTCCGCCGTGGCTCCCCTTGTTCGAAGACATGCATTCCCCTCTCCAACAGACGTTTTTCAATACTGACTTGCTGCGGAGGAGACGAGGGGGATTGGAGGGGAATGCCTCCCTTTCACTCGACTCGTTTCCTGTTGCGTGCTTGGCCCGTCTCCCTCTCTTCCCCCGTGCTAAGTCAAGTCTTTACTCCCACCCAAACCTCCGGCGTGCGGCACCCATCCTCCCAACCGACTCCTCTTTCTCCCCCCTCCGCCCAAAAAGTCACGTCTCCTCGCAAGGATTCCATTGTTGAGTGGATTAGCGGGCGTGGCCCCGTGTTGCTCCGCTCTGTATACCCGCCCTTCCCCCCCTCACTCTCTGTCTCCTCGGCTGTTGTGCTTGCAGCCGGGGTCCAAAAAAGAACTCCCCAAAGCATTCCTCTCGCATTCACGGGGAGGGAAAGAAGCGCGGGGAAATCCGAGCCATTGATGCTCAGCGCGTAGATGGGTTGGATCTAGTAGTAGGTCGCACCCTTGATGTCTCGTTTCTCTTGGAACTAGGTTGTCGTCTGGAGCTAATTCTCGCAAGCCGATCCGTGCTTCCTTCCGTGAGTGACTGGAGAACTACACAAAACTCACGATTGTATTCTCGTGTTTCCAACTTCCGTAAAGCCCGTATTACACGGGGCGCGTAATTGCACAATTTGAAGCAGCATTTTTTTCTCAATCCGGCGTGCAATTATAATCGAATTGGAGCAGGGGTTATCCTGCCATCTCGCATCCATGCATTCGTTCTTCAAATGCTCCGCTTTACGCGACGCAATTTGTAATGCACGTTCTTACTTACATCAGAATGTGCAGTTACGTGCCCCGTGTAAAACGGGCTTAAGATTTTACAGCTTTTCGCGTGTAAGGAGGTTTATATTCTATTCTTCTAACGTTTACTGCCCTCTGTGACAGATAGGGGACTTGCTATTTCCAGGTGTCTCACGGAATGAAATTCTGGAGGCGTCATTTGGCCATATTTTTATCATTCTTGCAATAGTCGATCAAAACTATAACGATTTCTTAACCCATAATTTTGTATATAATGTATTTTAACTATTGTTATGAATGTTACATATAACTTCAAAATGTTGTGCCGTGCATTCCTTGATTACCTTTCGATGAATTCCGAAAATTAAGGCGAAGTATGTCCATTTTACTACGCGTTCTCATGTTTGAGTTTTTGCTTGGACAACTTATCCACTTCAGTATATCAATCCCAATTCTTTTCCTTATGATCTTCTGCTCTTCTATGTACTTCTCATTTTTTCTTTTGTCCGTCCTCTCGATCTTCAGAAGGTGCCTCCAGCTCTCTAGTTTCGAAGTCTTCCATTCTTCCCTATATGTATTTCCCATGTTGCTTTCTCGGCTGTATTCGGTACAAATATCTGCGTAATCATTCGCATTATTCACGCAGAACTTCCCCTTGTTTCAACAGGAAGCTTCGAAAGTGCGTTGTTGCACATAAAAGTGGTGAGGAACCGTTGCATAGGCGTTTCTGTGACATTTTTCAGGCTCCCGTCCGCATTTTCAGGTGAAAGAAGGTAGTAAACACCCGAAAAATGGGTGCGGAGTGCCTACGTCATGATCTGATTATCAGCTATAGTGCTAGGGTATTATTTTATCAATAATGAAACCATTAAACCATTTTTAATATTGTCTTATTACCATTCAGACCATGTTTTCGGTGAACGTTCTTTCGTTTCGGAGCTAGGTTAATGCTCTAGAAGACCAAGGTCTTTCATTAGCTACGTGCTGTAACCCCCTTCAAGAAATTCTCTCTCAGACATCACGTACGCATGTGTAAGTGGAATTTTAACTTGCGACCCCTTGGTTGGATGGCAGTAGAAGAAGATTCTGCTGCCCTTTCCTCCTGCCAGTATGTCGAGGGCGTTTAAAAAGCTGAAGGAACCTGAGAACAGACAATAGAGACAGTAGATAGTTTTTTTTCAGTCTTACGGATAAAGTAGTCACCTCAAGGGATCCAAACTGTATGTTTCGGGAAACGATCGCTTATAAATTATGGGACTGTCTTCCTAGGAAAACGTTTTAGGCAAACTAATGCTGTCGTGATTACTAATTCGATGCCTCATAAACGACACTATGTACAATAAAGACTTTCATATTCTAAACTTTGTTATTATCTTCGTCAATTCGACTCAACATACCCAATACGCCATTCTGAAAAGTCGACCAATATGCGCAACAATATCGGCTTGGAATATTAACATGTGGTTCTTTCATCGATGTCACTGTTTCACGAACACGTTTCGCCAAATATTATCCTTTAAAAATGCGGTTCTTTGAAATTTCTTTTGCCTCTGGTGGTGTGATCGTACGATAAAGATTATTCCGTCGCAGAGACCTCTCGCATCATGTGCAAGGGATGGGCAAAATTATTCACGGAGAGATGAAAGTGCGTATTCCTATGTGGTAAAATATTTGCGAAGCTGCTGAACGATTCGCGCCACGAATCACGGCCGACTTGATAGATATTCAAGGGCGGCCAATTGTGTATCAGTGAAGAAAAAACTAATCAACCAGCCGATTCAGACGTTAATATTCAGGCTTCGCCGTGGTGGTCGCCGCCCTCCACTTACCGTTAGTTTGTACTGCCACGCCAGAGATTGAAGCGAGGAGGCGGAGCCCGGGGCCATCCCATGCCCGCCTCCGTACAGTAATTTATTGCCGCATTGGCAAAGTTCCTTTCGTTCGATTCACGCTTTGGAGGGACCTGTTTTTTGCCGTTGTCCACGCCCTTGAAAATCACCCGCAAGTGTAAATGCGCACATACACTCGAATAGACGAATGCACGGAAACTATGTGAAAATTGTGTCCAAGGTTCGAGTCTTTAATTTTTTAATGGCACTGCGTACAAAAATCCATTCACATCCTCGACGTAACCACCTGGCGTATTGTATTAGCTTAATGCTCATCTGGCTACTAGTATACTCCTTCGTGTGTGCGCATTAATAATATACTTAAGATGCGGAAATACAAAGTTTGCAATTAGCCACTGAAATAAATTTTACTGCGGCCTAGGTGTAGTTATTTTTACATCATCGTCACCTGATGATGATGTAAAAACATCGAAACCTTGGTCGTAGTAAAATTTATGTCTGTGGATAGTTGCAATTTTTTTATTTCTGCATCACGCATAAATTCATCTCAATATCGCAAGAATATTAGGGTTTTAAATGTACTAAAGATTCAGGAATTCGAGGAAATTATTCACAAGGTTTACCTCTGTGAAATAGATATGTAATAATCTTTATGTGGCTACACATCATTAGACCATGAACATTTTCAGGAATGGTGAAGATTTTTTAATAAACTGATCTTATCTTTCCTATTGTTTGTGGATATTGTTCGTGCGACGTAAATATTTGCATGGTCGCCAATAAACGTTTGATCGATCCCAATCTGGGATGTGCACGAATGTGGGAAGCACCTCACAATGCGTTGATGAGGAGGAAACGGTTGGAACATCTAGCGGAGACATAGGCTACAAAGGGATGCAGAATCCGAATAATGTTGGGAACGGCTGATTAGAGGAAACGGTTGGAGCACTTAAGTTGCGAAATGGGAAGCTCAGAGGGACGCAATTTGATTAAAGTTGGGAACTGCTGGTATAGCGCTGCAATTCCTTTGAATCCCAGATCGGACTTTACTGCCCGTGATTGAAGTAAATCTTCGTGCAACTGACTTTTAGCTTTCCCGGTGAACCTGATGAAAGAGAAGCTCTCGGGTTTTTTATCGGGTGAGATTCTCCATTTCGTCAAACGCCTCGAGTGGCGACTCCCCCATCCTCACCGGGGATGATGATTGGATTGCAGCATCCCTGATGACGGTGAGTGGATACGTTGAAAGTAATGGAGAACCTGACCCGGTAGAAAACTCGAGGGCTTTTCGCTCATTAAATCGTCTGATGTTTGCGAAATTTTTGTTCTAGAGCCTTCGTGCTACAATGGTAAAGCAGGGTAACTTTCTCTTGGAGTTTTAATACCAGTTTAACTTTTTTTAAGGTTTACACGGGGAATTTTTCGACGTTCCGCCGGCTTGACGGGCGCTGAAGCCGTGGGCAACGGTGGAGGAGGGAATGTTCGAAGGAGGGACCCTTCCCGAGTCCAAAAGGCAACGCCGCTCACACACTCGGGAGCCAATTATCGAATCATTGAGGGGAGGGAAAGGCTGAGGGAGAGTTGGATGGGGGTGAGGAGTAGTAGGGAAGGAGGGGAGACTTGCCGTCGCATGGGGGTTGGAGGCCTCCCCTTCACCTCCATCCCTCACCCACCCACGAATCCTCCTCGGCGAGGGTGGAGACGGGGAGGAGCAGAATTGCACTCACTCGCGTGTGCACCCCGTGACTCGCGTACGAAATACGACTCAATACTCGCATGCGGAAAGACACTGCGTCCTCTTTTCCACAGGTTGGACATGCACGGTATGTTAGCATGCAGTTCCCTCCCACGCATAAATCTCGTGTCAGCCCAGTCCTGTGCTAGCAAGGTTGAGAGGACTTCTTTTTTAGTACCTTAGAAATTATTACATTTATTAGCTCTTGTCGTGGTATTTCCTTTCAGCAAACTTTTTCATCTATAGTCATTTCGTGCTCACAGTTGTGTGACCACTTGCGAGTGACTCCGTAAAAGTTACTGCGCGGCTAGTTCCGCAGTTCTTTGAAAATTTCGTGCTCCATGTCTGCCTGCTGCAGACGGACGCGAAAAATAGGAGGATAACCGACCTTCTAATTCGAGCCGAGCCCAACGATACTAACTTAGGAGTTCAAATGAGAACCTGTGTTTCCATCGTGGAAGGCTGTTACCTTAATTCACTCCATTTGTAGATTGGATTTACTTGATGAAATATATCGCGGATAGATACTATAGCTGATAGGTTTTAATACCGTATTAAAGCGTGTACCTCGCGTAAGACTCGCTCTTTGATTTTTGCGGAAAATGTTTCTCGCGCAATGTGAATTCATGGGAAACGGAAGAGATTGAATAAGAAATTGAGTTGTGTAACTGTAGTGAACAATGTCTGTTCCTTTAAGAATATTGCACCGTTATCCACTATAGCGGCAGGGGCACCCGGCCAAACATCAACCGTCTTCCATATATGTCCTCGTGCATAACGCGCATCTGATTTTTTATGCTGATTTTCGAGAAAAACGTGTGTCCATGATCCACGTGTATATACCGTACATACTCCCTTTTCCCTGGCTCAGTGCACGTTCTCAACAATCCTGCTGCAAATATCCCATATGTGAAAATCACAATTGGCCTTATACCAACTGACTGCATTCATTGTTTTATTTTTGGACATCCCTTCCCTCAAATTTCCTTTTTTTTTGTTTTACGTTTTTCTTTCCTGTGCATATTATTTGCTCGTCTACTCAGCCCTCTGCCTCTTCTTTGCCTCCAAAATGAGTATCCTCTTCCTTCCTATTCCGTGCTTGCATTGCGTTCTCCCCAATGCCTCCCACTTACTTTCAACTTGCGCTGATGTCGTGATAGGCATCTTACACTTGCTGGCGTCCTAACGCCACAGTTTTATCCAATCTTTGCGGCGCATAATTTAGATATAGGTGTGCCTCTCATTATTAGTCAGGCTGACTGTAGCCGGAGAAGTGAAACCACAAGAATGGAACAGTGTAGATGAATTATTAGGAAAGCTAGACGCCAGACGGTGGGCCCGAATCAACTGCGGCCAGATGTGCCTGTTTGCTTGGAGACTGCAGCGCTCTTTGAATATCTGTGATTGGCTGTCGTGAATGAAAATGCCGCCCTTCCTACTCCGGTATCTCTTATTAGGTACCCATGTGTATTTTGGAAACTTGAGAAGGCAAGAAGCCGAAAATAGCCTGTCGGTTCGGAGAAAGGTATCTTTGAATGCTTGGCGCTGAGCACTTGGAGGATACCCGATGGTAGATGAGTCCGCGGTGCTTGGACGAGAGTGAACGGCTGGGCGGAGTTCGTCGGCGCTCTGCCCCGGTAGCCATCCGCAGGGGAGGACGCCGCGTCGCGTTGCGAATGGAGCGGACGGCATTCCAGAGAGTCGTGAGTTCGACGCCCGCGGAGTAAGGGGGAGGCTGGAGCGTGCGGTTCCGGTCTGAGACGTTACGAAGGCCATACCGGGTAATCTGATGCGACCTATTCAACCTCGTCGTGTTTAGCTACCATTTCAGTCTCTTCGAAATCACGGCGATCTTGTGGAATACGAAAGGCATTAAAAGAAGAGTATTTGGTGCTGAGCTTCCACAAACGGATCGTAATAATTATTGTGATGGCTGAATGTAGATGAATCTTGCGGAGGGTTGTTTCGGACATCACATTCCTTACACCTAGCGAAATTTGGTACAACTTAGTCTAAAATATTTCCGTTGTCCATCTTTGAAGGCGACATCAATTATTGAGTTTCTGATAGAGGTTCTCAAAATGGCTGAATCAGACCTTTGAATAATTATAGTGACGCAAGATCCATCAAAATTCTACCACGACCATTAGAACACGAAATAGTATCGGTCGTCCAACACCCGTTGTATGTTCTGGTTTACTGCGATTATTTTCTTAATGTTTCCTATGCTCATATTATCACGATAATACAAATATGAGAAATTTTTGAAAAGATATCTACTCAACCAAAAAATCAAATTTGGAATATAATGGAATGCGAAACCTGCAGAAGTATTTATTGCACTTGTTTTTGATAAAACGAACCCAATAGAGAAAATACTGAATGACAACAGAGAGATAATTTTTTCCAGCTGGAGAAACAAGGAATTGGGAGAGGCTTCCAAACAAAACTCCGCGCCGAACGACGTTGCCTTTTTCGTAAAAGACGTCCCATTAAATTCGTATTAAACGCTCGCCTGCCTTGGGGCCTCCGTCCTCTTTATACGGGAGTGAAGAGGTGGGAGGCCCTAGCTTAACCTCCACCTCCCGACGTCCAAAACCGCCCACATTTTCCTTTTCTTGGGGTAGGCGTATGAACCTTATATCAGTGATTTTCATGAGTCCACAGCGGGCCACTAATCTTTCTTCGCGAATCCAACGACGGATTGTAATTACGATGAAAAGATTCGCTATCGGATAATGTCAGTGACTTAGATATAAGTTCGCGAGAGTAATTCCTAACGGCCGGGTCGCGTAAACGGTGTACGTAACGGATGGCCTAAGTGGAATGTGAAAAAAAGTCTCTTTTAGATGTGCAACCGTAATAGGGAGTTCACGTTTGAAATCCTTCGAGATGGCATTTGCTGTTCGCTTCTAAAGTGGTCTCAATTCGTTCAAGAACTGCGCGTGGTGTATGATGATTATTTTAAATTATATGCAATGTCAGTGGTGAAAATTAGTACTGTGTAAAAGATGTGAGCTGTAAATTGTAGACCGCCCTTGGGCGCCCACACCTTGAGCAGTTGAGATCCTACTTGTAGGGGACTGTGGCATAAAACTTATTCGATTCCGATCATTTTTTAAAAACTCTATTCTAATGCATCATCATGTTAGTTGCCAGCTTCAGACTAGCGCCTGTCAATCTGAACGCCTTATTCCTCTTTTCTGACGAAGATAGCATCTACGAATATTGGCGTTGGCTTGCCGTCGATGGGTCGGTAATTCCTCGACTCTTTTACCTTTCTGATTGCAAACTTCGTCCTTTTTTAAGATAGTCACTTCTATCTTCCATTCTTAACCTCCTCCGGGGAAGCCTTCGTATCCTGCCATCTTAATCTCTTGATGGATTCATTTTTTGATGTTTTTGTGTGGTTTGCGGAACGGAACTCATGGCGGAAGTGCGTAACATTTGGCATGGAGAAATTGTACCTGCCATTAAAATATTACTTAAGCATCTATTGATTGAAATTCTCTTTTATATTATGTGTCCTCCGGTTAGGTACTCGGAAAAATGGTTGATCTTAATAATCGACTGCGATGGTACAATGTCCGAAATTTCGAGGAAGCTATTTATATTCCCAAAGATCGAGCATGTTTATCAATATCGTTTATCTCCTTGGGAATAAGTGTATTGCATGTACGCCGTACCGTACTGTACCATGTTACGTCTTGATATTGTTCAACGCTATCATTATCCGAAGGAAAGGTACCCCAAGATTGGGAAATAGCCAAAATCGCAACAATATTTAAAAAAAGGAAACAGATACGACCCAGAAAAAAACAGAATGCGCGATAATTTTCGACCTTCAGTCGTTCGGTCTACAAAATTACTCATTCGGGAACTCTTGCTGTGTCACAGATGCAACGGCAGTGACCTAAAAGAGCTCTCCAAATTGATTTCTTCTGTTTTTTTTTCTATCGCTTAAGTTTGTTGTGTGTGCAGTGGCATCGTAACGCAGGTTTATAAACAGGCGAGGTGACATAATGCCTCTATTTCACGGGAGAGACATTTAATTCTTAGGCACTTAAGTCCGTCACCTCAGTCACCACGTCCGGTTCCGTGTAACGTTCGTGGCTATCTTCCTCTTACTCTTGTGGTTTTGCTAAACGGAAGTACTTTAGCGCAAGGGAAGGCTTTACGTGTGCGAAGTTGCAAAAAAATCACAAGCATTGAGAAGGGGGTTGATTTTTTGCGCCCTTGGTTCCGTAGCATTTGAAAGATGGTTTATCCCGATGACGACGCTGCCAGGCAGCTGGAAAAATAAACTGTACTATCATCAGTTCTATATAACTATATATCATTTTTAGCTTTCCACTCTTCTCTCAGGATTTAACAAACGATTATATGCTGTCGGTATTGGAATAAGATTGAGACTGAGATACCGTCGAACGTTTTACCGTCTGGCATCTCGTAGAGATATGCATCATTATGAGCAGGGTTTTATACTTATAAACAGTAATAGTAATATGTACATTATTGTGTGATTACAGAATTAGAATGAAGCGCAAACTTACAGATAGTGGAGATGTAGAGAGGGAGAGAGTGTATGTGAGAGAGAGAGAGAGAGAACAAAGTCGAACTCTTAAAAATAAGTTAATCGGCTGATAAATATTTCAAGAGATTATGCTTCGTGCCTGAAAATGACGCTCTTTTCGGGGAGAGATGGGAGAGAGTCTCACGATAAATCCCGAACGAATGTTAAAACAGCCAAATAAACCGTTATGCAAAAGGAAGACTTGAAACTGATTAGCTACTCGTTTTGAAAATTCGGTGTGTGTGTTAAGAGGTGGCCGGGATCCGTCATTCTGTCGGCCGCGTTCTCTTTTCCATCCCAATGGTTCTCGCTGTCTTTGAAGGGATTGTGAAGTCCACCTGTCCTAATGGTGCGCTGGTATGCGGCCTGCGTCTCTTCCGTCGTTCACTCGTTCCTCTCCTTCGTCGAGCTTTCCCTCTCCAGATGAATACGTATTCGGCAATCGCTTTTCATTTGTCGTTGGCTTCCAGATCACGTGGAGTCTCCACGGAAGGGTGGAGGAGAAGTTTTCTTCGGTGGACGACGAAAGTGGACGATTCCCTTTCACGTCTTAGGGCTTCCCTTAAACGTTTCTTCTCAAACCCCCCCTTTCCTGAAGCACTCCTCAACCCCCTCCCCACGTCGTCGTGGAAGATTTTTTTTCCGAATGCTGAAACTCATGGCAAACTCGTGCTGGTCGAGTCGGAAACAAAAGATTCCATCAGCCGTTTGTCATTGGGATACGGGGGTGTGAAAAGTGGTGAGCAGGGAATCTGCCATGAACATACATTATAGACTCCCTGGTGGTGAAAACCCTAACCTACGAGTGAGACCACCTGGCAATTAAATTTGGTTTGCAATGGCGGAGATGGAGAGGTTATAAGTTGGATTTAAACTCATTATTATCACCATCTTATAATAAATTTTACTTCTTAAGAGGAATGATATAATTTTTGAAGTTGCTTCGGGTACATTGGTTTGAAAATGATGTGAGCGAACGTGAAAATAATACATGAGTTATATAAAAAGATTGTTTTTTCTCAAGTTTGTTGTGCTCTTAACGCGATGTTAGGATGTATCGAGTTATAACGTTGACTTCGAAAAGATTTGCAAATTAACTATAATTTGATGCCAAGTTCGTTGTAACCCATAATTATGTCCCGCCTAAATAGGTGCATCGTAAGAATTTGATCATGAAGAAGAAAAACAATTTGGGTTGGGTTTTGAAATTTTATTTTGATCTCATTTATGTTCGCAATGTCTATTTAGGGTATTTCGGCTTGGCGTTTGCGATTACTCACGTCATTTTAAAACGTACACTCTTGAAGAGGGTGTGTTGCACATGATAATGTTTAGAGTCACTCTGTCTTGATTATCTTGTACCCACAAGATCGAAGTCATTGCTTCAGCGCACAAAACACACCTTTTGGATCCAACCCTATCGTGGACCGTTTGCTCGTTTGCAGTGGGATAGAGTGCCAGAATGAGGTGTTCTCCTGCAGCCAGCTCGTAGCGGAGGAGCCGGACGTGAAGGCCTCCCGAGGGATCGCCGCCATTCCGGCGGTTCCGAAGACCCTCGCAGCCGCTGAAGGGCCCGCAGTGGAAGACTCGTCGTCCTGCTCGTCGAGCATCAAGGCTGAGGACGAGGAAGAGTCGGAGGACAGGCGCTCGAAGATCCTGTCTCCTCCACCCCCGCCGGGGGCGGTGGACTCGCGGTCCCCTATCGCGGCCCCCGCCCAGCCGTCTCCTTTGGTGGTCGACTTGCTCGGAGGCTCCGATGCCTCCGCACTTGCGCGCCCGGCGGCTGCCCTGTTCGACAGCGCCGTAGCGGTGCCAGCCGCGGCGGCGACTGCCAGGAAGGCAGGGGAAGGGGAGGGGGAGGTGGTGGAGGAGGTGGGACGGGAGGACCCCGCTCCCTCGCCCCTGCCCTCGTTCCCCTCGAGGCTGCTCTTCCCCCGCCCTCAGGCGACCACTTCCAAGATTTTCGTTCCCAGGACGGAAGAGATGAACAAAGGCTTCTTGATGTTCTCGGACGACGAGCCGGGGCTCACGAGTGAGTTCCAGGGTTTCATTCGACTCATCGGCTGTATCCCTATCTCCAAAATCCTGGTTCATGCAATGCTTTTCTCCTTGAGGGTTTGCCTGCGAGATATTTTGGCTCTATTCATTGGACCACCCTGCTTGCTGCTCAACATGCGGCTGATTAGTACTGGTTCACATGATTCTTGGGGATACACAAAGCTTCAAGTTTTCCTCCTCTATTTAGTTCACTACACTTCCCCGTCTAGATAGTTCTCACAGTACCAACTGGATTGCTAAATGAGTGAAAACATAAGTTTTTCCCATGGCCAGTCATAATGTTTATTTGCTTCTAATTTCATGTACATGTGAATCCACATTTTTGATGTAGTGCGTAGAGATCAGCAGCTATTGGCCAGTTCAAGCAGCCAGCTGGTGAGCAGTCTGGTTCAAATTACACCAAACCCTTACTGAAAATCAATCAATGTAGCCACCGGTATTTGGCATCTCCAGCAAGCACGAATGTACGGAGGCCATCAAGATTACTTGCAAGCAATCCTTCAAGGAAAAATGCAACTAGTGAATAGGGCTATATTATTCATCAATGCTCTGCAACTGGATGCTTCAGGATTCACAATGTTGGCACCATACTCAATTACCACCTGGAGGTCATGCTGCCAGTCTGTCTTCCACAGTATTAAAAATAGTAGATGTCACTATGCTGTCTTTAGATCACCTAATCTCAGTGAAATATCTAATACATATTCCTTTCATTTCGGGGTGAATGAAAGTACCTCATGACAATATAGAGGTGGTGATGCCAGTAGTGTAGTAGGAAATCAGTGAACATCTATGGTTGACTGAAAACATAATATTCCTCTCAGATGAGAGCTAACTTCTCCCAGAAATTGAGTGGTGCCCATGGAAATTTGGTTAGTGGCATTTGCTACTTGAACTTCCCAAGCTTACTATGTATCAATGGCATTATCCCAACATAATCACCACTCAAGCATGAAGTGCCATGAAATACTCGAATGCACTCTACATGCACTTTTGCTGGTGCATTAGACGTGGAAGGCAGGCCCACAGTAGCAAATTTAGATGGTCAGAGTATGAGTTTTCACCATGGAATCATCACATAAATTAGTAGCACTACTCAATCAGTTGCCTCAATAAAATTTGAAGGCCCTTGAAAAAGCTTGATTTGTTTTTGCATCTGTCAGGAAATTAATAAAAATGTACAATTCCTAATTTATGTGGTGATGAGAATATCCTGTAGCACCCTGTACTTGAAATCTTGTCTCTATACCAAATTTAAAATTATCCAAACTCTAGTATGGAGGCTTTAGCTACTCTCGAGAACAATTTGTCTTATTAGGTACTCAAGTCAGATTAGTTCATGTGAAAATAATAGTAATCAAGCATTTTAGTCTACTTCTTTTTATTTGTTCTCTATAAATTTTATTCTTCCAATGGAAGGATGTCAGTAAATCAGTCAAAATACAGTGAACCTTGTTATGAAGGGCACCATACTTTTCCTGATGTATTTTTTGGAAGTTTTTAGTTTGGGAACTAGGTGCTGTAGCTTTCAAAATACCCTCTGCAATCATCTCAGGATGCTGACCCTGTTTCTGTGCTCCAATTAATTTTCCCCTGAGTTCTGAAGGCACAATTTCTTCATCCATATCCATTCACAGTGTTGAAGGAGGAGCCCGAGGACTTGACGCACTTGGCTCCCACGGCTGGGGATGTCTGTGTTCCCCTCGGGGGTGGTCCCTTCCTCGAGGACTCCATGTTCGACGACATCATGCTCTCGGATGACTATTGCGTTCCACTGTCCATGGTCCCAGTGCCCGAGGACGAAGACTCGGATACAGTAGGGGGTCTGGCAGATCCTGTGAGGGGGAGCAAGGAAGAGGAGAACCATTTCCTGGCATACCGAGAGGACTCGTCAGGGTCCACCTCTTGTTCACCCAGTGATCACTTCATCTCAACCTCACCCCTCTCCTCCTCTGAGGTATACAGAATGAATCACACAGTGTAATTTGCTTACAATTAGACCTAAATGGTATTTGGGGAATGAATGAAAGTGCTTGGAGGTAGTTCTCAGAAAAGGGCAATAGGTTTTTCCCACATCATGGTCTCTTCAGCGTGGTTTAGGTGAGAGTAAAGTTTGGATTACCATGCGCTCCTGGCTCAATCAGCATCTGAAGGTTCTGTGATGTTGGTAAATCTATGGCTGTAAAAATAAATTAACCTTTTCTTTGGAATGGTTCAGTGTTTTGATTTATTCCACCAGTACCTCATCTATATTTAGTTTGTCGTTCATTTGTTGCTGTAATTGTGAAGAATAAAATTTCTTATTGTCTCTGTATGTGATGGAAATGTTCTAACTATTGGTCAATGAAAAAAATATCACTCCTATTTTCTAATGACCCTAAAAATTAACATAAAGAGATAAAATTAAGGTATTTGTAAGATTGTTTCAAAAAGTCAGTTCCTAAGACTTGTGGGTCATTTTGAGGAGAAAATGATACCATGACATTCAGTGAATTGTTTTCTGGCTTACAGAAAATTTTTGGATTTTCATGATGAATATTATATCCTTACCGCATCCTCACCATATTATACCTATAACTTCTCCAAAATATCCCAATCATTCAATTGTGTGAGTGGTGCTTCCTTACAATTCTGCCCCTTTCATGAACTTTCTAATCATCATCCCAAAAATGGTTTACTGTAGCCTTCTGCTTCTCCCTGTCCCATGCTGATTCTATTATACCTTGATACTTCTTCTAATTCAATCTCATTACCCATCAGAGCTGAAATGATTGCATGATCAAGTTTGTGATGGAAAATTTCTCATCATTGTAATTGCTCTCACTTTGTCAAAGGTCGAATTTTCTCTTCCAAGCTGTCCTGACTCTCTATGTAAAACCAGTGTTATGCTTATGTTTGAATAAAGTAAATGATGGTTCCGGTGATGTTCTCAGAGTGATGCAGGAGGCATGAAACATATTCTCTCCCTTCCTTAGTGCTCGAGTGGCATCAAATCATCGAGCGTCCCATCATTAGGAAGTCCAGAGTTGAGTGGTGGTGGTTCGTTGGTGGGAGGTGTGAAGGATGAAGACGATGACTCTCTGGGTGGGTTGACCGGCAGCTTGCACATGGGCATGGTCAACTCGAGTGATGATGAGGTTGGGATGCGAGCCCCTTACATACCCCCCATCACGGAGGACCTCCCTCTCCTTGTCACCACAGACCTCATGTGGGGTGCCTCCGACCAGCTAGTTGTGGTGGACGTTGGGGAAAAGATATTTGTGGAAGACGGTGCGACAATTAACAGGGAGGACTTGATTGGTGGGTGTGGGGATGGTGGGGGGGTAGATGGTGCCTCTGTGAATGGGGGTGATGCTGTCAGTGGAATTGGATTGGGCAGGAAGGAGAAAATCAGGAAAGACTCTTGGTAGGTTTCACGTCTCTCATCTGGATTTCAGTGAGGGCCGACTTATTTTTTTCTCATTTCGCGCTGAAAATTCTACAATGGTAGAGTGAAAAATAATGGTAATGATGGAACCCAGTGTGTAGCAGTTTTTCCCTTCCCTTGAAAAACCTTCAATTTAATAATGACAGAAGAATTACCTGAACCCAAATTTATTTCTTGATTTGCAAGTTCATCACTGCATATCAACAAGCAGCAGTAATAGCAAATGCTGAACCATTTCTTGGTGCATATATTGTGTTCACTACTGATGGTTATTGCCTAACTCAAGTAGGTGTTTTCCGCTCTCATAATTTTACGTAGGGTTGTCATATTGCCTTATGATACCCTCATTCTCCACTGAAAGGTCCTGTTGCCAACAAAACTCGGTGCCAGTAGCTATCTTTATAAGTGTGGCACTGCTCATAAAGGCTTATTTTCTTCCGTACCATGAAAGGAGAACATGAAAAATTATGCCTCAGACCTGAGGAAGTTTTAGGATTACTATCATTACTTTTCACTCCACTGTTGTTTATTAGTCCTTTTTAGAGTGGCTATTTTGTGTTTCTCTGCATACTCTGTAATTTCAAATATCTACATACAATAATTGCTCTCTTCTTTATGTTTTATAACTTACAATTGATACTTCTCTGAAAGATGAAATGCTCCTTTCAGTAGCCTTACCATGTAATGATTTGAGATGGAACTCCATACTCTTGCTAGTTGAATCTCATCCTACAAGAAACTTAAATAACCTATCAGTCCCTGCAGACTTCACTTTTTAGATGTTTACGAAGCTTAGTGTTAATGAAAGGTAAATGTATGCGTTATTTTTTATAAAGGTCCACTGCGATTTCGGACAGCAAAAACCTTGATACCTCAAGTCTGGCTCAGTTGTTGAGGACTGAGAATGTGTCTCAGCAGTCCCAAAAGATGAAAACCTTGCCAACCAATGAGGACCATGTTGTAGTAACTAAAATGGGGAGTAGAATGAATGACCATGGAGGAGGGCTGGTGGATCCCAATGAAATATTAGATCAGGTCTACACTAGAAGCAGTAAGTGGATATGACATTCATCCTACTCTAAGTAATATTGAAAACTACAAGCTTTTAACATTGAATGTTAATTTATGGATTTTCCCCTGTGAAAAGTTATCACCTCTAGCTTGTTCATGAACATGTGAACCCATGATTGAAGTTAAATGTCTTCCATAGAATGAATTTATTCAGGACTTCTGGTTCTGATATTATTTCAAATATAATCTAACAGTGTTTTACTTAGAAGTAGTTAAGCATCTAGTGAGAAGTTAAGGCTTTTAGTTTTCCCATCTTTGTCCACCTTTGGCTTTTTCTTAAGTATTCTCTTCATATACTCTTGATAAACACTATTGATGTGCATTGATTTTTGCTACATTCTCATCAGAAGGTCAAAGGGTGTTGAAGCTTGAGTAAAACTATGTTTTCATTCAAGCATTTTTTTCTTTCATTTCAAAACTTAACAAACCCTATTTCTAATGCACAAAGGTTCTAGTGAGAAAACAATGCAGTGGGTGACTGGTGGAGGGGCGCCTCCCTCTGTGGCCAGCAATAGCCGGAAAAGCAGAGGGGGAACGGGAGATGGACAGCACCAACAGCGCCACACGAGCAAGCGTCGCCCAACTGACAACTCATCATCTGCAAGTCCAGCGGTGCTCTCCCAGGAGTCTTCGTGCAAGAGACCAAAGGGTGGAAGTGAGGAGTCTCCTCCTTCCTTGGTTGGCTCACAGTTGCTGCAGCAATTGATTGCCCCGAGTGGGGGTGAAACGATAGGAAAATTAGCTCAGCCCCAAGATGACGGCACGGGGTGGTTGAATGCCAGCGGGGGGAAGGGTATGATGGCTAACGGCAAAGCCAGAAACCAGGTCCAGACAAATGCCAAGTTGGCTCAGTCTAGAACTGCCGCACCGGCCAAGACAGCTTTGAATTCATTGTCTGCCTCTACGGGCATTCAGCAGCAACAGCATCAGGTTCCACCGAACATGAAGGACAGTGTCCTGATGAATTTACTGGTTAGTGGGTGTGACATGAGCGCGGGTTACATTTGTTGGGGCCCAAATAAGGTAGGGCGGAGTAAAAGTGTCAGTGTGGCCAGTCGAACCTAGTCTGCCTGCCTGGAGAGTAATTAATAATATTGTAAAATTAAGAGGAAGTAATAACGAGAAAATGTTGATTTTGAGGTCAAGGGAGGACTATATTTTGTCCATTTTGAATAAAATTGCCCAAAATCTTCCCTAGGGGGTGTATGGTAAGCGATTGGGGAGTTTGCCACTCATATACTTATAAGGAAAGCATCGTGGAAATGATGTCATCACCGGTGTGTGGAGGATAGGTTATTTTGGAAGGCCTAAGTGTATGACTAAGCTGCATATTCGTGCAATGTATGAGTGCTGATGAATTACATTGTTGTAATTTTTTGTACCATATAGGTGTCACCAACTTTAATCCTTTGGGATTATTGTAAAAAAAGAGGTTTAAATATTATATTTAGGAATTGTTGACAGAATATTTTTAATGAGCAATACAAAGAAATGGACTGTGTTATTTGGAAATTTTGTGAAGCATTTTCTGGAGGAAATGAAGTGGTCAAATATGAAAAGGAATCATAGGTAAAAAAATAGAAGTTCCAAGTATATCTTCATTTATTGGAGACATAGAATGGGAATTAAGTAAGGTAGCATAAAAAAAAACAAGAAAGTAGGAGTGTAGTGAATTAATGAAATAGTACAACTGAAATACAATCTGACACCAAAATCCTGCTTGTAACCTCATGCCTGTATGTGTTTGTAAGAAATTGGTTGTAATAAATACATGAAATTCTTGTTGACTGTACCTGTTGAGAAAAAAATCAATAATGCCTTTAGGGAGGTAGTAGTGTAAAATCCATATTGAAAGGAATGCCTGGTCACAGATTGGATTGCAGAAATGTCAGCTCTCTGGTATATGAATAAAATAAACTACTACGTGATGACTTTCTTTACTTCGTTCAAAAATACCTTCACATTCCCTCGCATGCTATTCAGAGAAATAAATACAAACAAGAACTCTCATACTATTTTCTTACAAGATGAAAATTCAATGCATTGGTCTGTCGCAAACAAAAAAGAAGCACCTTTAGCAGTAGGAAGGAATCAGGTAAGAAGGTTCGTGAAGAAAACGTAAGAAATGAAAACTTTAATCACAAGATAAATGGAGGAGCCTTCAGTTTGAATTATAAACATTTAAAAAAATTCTTTACCTCCTTGATTTCTGAGAATTTTATTTACCAAGAAATAAAAACTTTTATTTGTTAAAAAAAATTATTTTAAAGCTCTAAAGGTGTTTTATAATTCCTCACCTTGAATCCCCTCTTAATGGCACAAAATTTTAGACAAGCCCTTGGTATGAAGTTCTTAGAGCCAATTAATATTATTTTTTCAAATCACATTATATTGAGTGACTTGCTCACAAGTATTTATTCAAAACTATTAAAAGTCCATTTTGTTTCAAACTCACTATGAGTTTAACTTTTGCTTGTCGGTACTTGACTGAACTTTTTGTTCAATTATATGAAAGGCCTGATCTTTAGAATATATCTGGAGAAAATACTGTTCTGACAAACACATACTTAATAAGTCCCTTGGGATGGAGTACTCCTCTAGTATTTGGGTATGAAGGAATTTTATACAAGGCAGTTTTACTCATTGGAAGTTACTATGTTATTTATGAGTCTCTGGGTTGAGGGAGCTTCCAGAAGAGATTTGGTGACTAAAAACTTGTTTCTTAATTACTCTCTAATGGCAGAAAAGGGAGTTGTCCACCTGGCACATTTGACAAAAGCCCTTAACATGTGTACTATTGTTGCTTTTGTTTTTAAGGTCGTTTTTAATTTAAAAAGTTTATCTTTTTATTTATATTCTAGTTTTCTGTACTATCTCAATTTATTTTAAAGGATGTTTTTGTTTAGTTGCCTTGTTTTCATTGTTATTTGTTTTCTGACACTGAGAAACTTCTTCATCAGGCATTCATGATACACAGACATTTGTCATCAGTGATACATATTCCTACCTACCGTAAGCCCTGTGGGTGAGAGCATGTTTCACACACCAGTTTCACAGTTGGACTTAGTGTTGGTGGGAACATCTTCAAACACTCTTTCCTATCAAAAACACCTTTCATGGCCTATCAAAAGAGGAAGAGAGAAAGCTGGAGGAAGGGTGGTGAAAAATCATTATACAAAAATAAAATATTATATTGAAGCTTGCTAATGGCTTGCAGGTCTTTAAAAGTTTTAAATATTTATTCTAATGATGGTGTGGGCTGTTTTATCCCTCATACATTACATTTGATGAAAAATGGTGAAATTTAAATGAATAAGGAGTAAGACATCTTAAGTTTCTAGGGAAAATATTTCAATTTCTGGTATATATTTGTTCTTTTATGATACGTTGATTTTTATACGTGAAACTTTAGAATCATCTCCTGAAGAAGCTACTTGAGCGCTGTCTGATCAAGTTATTGAAATGGTGTAGGGTATAATCTTATGGGGTGCCTCATCCTATTAAAGCTGGATTATTATGTTTCAGATTCTTTCAATTGGAAATTTAGAATATTTGACAAAATGAGATACAAACTTCAACATTTTTCTGCCCCTGGAATCTGTTAGTGCCCCAAGATTGTGGAGCATGAATGGCAAAATGTACAATTCCAGTTCTGAATTATTTTGGTTTATTTATTAGTAAATTCTCATTGTAGTTAATGTTTTTCATAATAATTCTTCCTTATTGACAAACCTTGTGAATTCATCAGTGCAGCTGAAATGATGACAGAATTATAAAATCTCTCATGCACCTCTCAGTCATTTACTATAGAAATATAAATTCAAATTTTTCTTAAAACACATTTTATTGTTTTATATACCATGGAACATTAACTTATGGATGGTGTAAATTTGATTTCATATTTTAGATGCTAACTTTGATCTTTTATTTACTTATTCAGTTTCATGGTGTTTAACTGTAAGTAAACTTTGTATTTTCTGTGGTGCCCAAGCAAATAATGCAATACTACCTTTAGGAAGCACAGAATTGTACAAAAATTTTGCTACCATGCCTTGTAGCCATTTCTGTTGTATTTTGGCCCCTTGTGCATTGAGAGTACCTCAAATGAATGTGTTTAAAGAGATGAATGATTATCTACCCCTGAGGGCAGTCCACCTCAGAACAGTTTCAGTCGAAAAGTCTAGTTTGCGTTTAAAAAACTAGTTCTCTTTGCTGCTGTCTTCCACTCTTCCCTATCTATGGACATATTTTACCTCTATTATACTTATTTCTCTTCTTTTGCATTTTTGTTATAATTGCATACATACCCTCTCTTTTTTCTAGGACCTCTAATAAACCCCATCCCCTCATTGAATGTTAACTTCCTACATCCAGCGTTTCTTATAACCCAGTATGATCTTCTCCCACAAATGATTTTTCAAGGATTTGGCACTCATCTGTTCCATATTCTCTTCAAATAAAGCATATTTTTCCCTTATGTTATGCTTCTCGCTTTCTTGTTAAAATTTAAAAAAGAAGTTTAGTTGAGCAAAATTGTATTGGCTAAGAGTTTCCATTTTTTTAATGCTCTATGGTATTCTTCCCTGTTCTGAGCGTTAAGGCTTGGGTATAGGCATGATATACACTATTGTGTGGAGTTGCTAAAAGTGTGTATATTATGATAAATTCTGAAGTTTCTACATCTAAGGGCTTAAATTCATCTTGAAAAAATCAATTGGACTTCATAGTGATCCAAACCTGGATCTTCCAAGTACTAGGCAGGTGTGTTAGCCAGTTACACTACTAAGCCATCTTAGTCCAAGGTGAACTTCAGCAGGGATTTACACAAACAAGATATTCTTTGGTGTACATCTGTGCATCCATACATGTGGCTGCATAATGTTAGTGGTACATTTTGCGATGATTTAGAAATTGTGTAAAATTTATCTCAGTTAACTATGGATTGACATTTAGTGGTCATTTAAGCAATCTGACTGTTGTATTTTTTTCCTTTTCCTCTTGTAATATTTGGCTCTGCTGTTATTAAAAAAGAATATACCCCAAATTCACTTTCTGATACATTTTCTGACTGGCTCTTAGATTCAAATCTATTCTATTTTGAAATCTGCTAATACTGTGGGGATTGAAAGGTTCTATTGGTGTGTTCATGATATCTCAGGTCCTGATATTAGGGCTTTTAGTGTCCTTGCAGCTGGAATTTTGCACAATTCAAACAAGTTCTTTATCATATCATGTCATATTTCCCTGCAAGGGAACATCATCCCCCACTAAGTCCAGATCATTAAAATGGATATTATCACCATCTCCCCGATTTGTTGTCCAAATTTTGATGTACAGTAAATTATTCGTGAAGTAATCATCAAATTATGACTCTTCCATCTCAGTAAGTTGTGTGTGTACCAAATATCAATCCTGCACTCCTTCCATGCCAATAGGCTCCAATTCCTTCCCGTAGTCCTTCAAATTCTTTAGCTCTAGATTTTTCCTCCTCGTTTATGGGCAATATTTTGGTGTTCCCTCTTTCATCTTCCATCTTTGCCTTTTAAGGCTTTCTACTCCCCTCCAAAATTATTAGAAATACACTGTTCAACTACATACAGTATCTGAGAAAGAACAGCGTTGTGAAATTATTCCTTTTTAGTTTTAATTCTATCTGGACATATAATCGTACACTAGGCAGCACAAGGTATAACATGCGTTAGCAACTCACATGCTCTGCTTTTAATAAATTTGGAGTTTTTAAAAGCTATCATCTGTGAAATGATGCTTGTGTGTGACATTTGGTATGTGGGTCCTTAACATTAAAGGTGTTGTTTATTTTTCAATTTTTACTTATTATTATGTTAATTTTTCTCTGTTTGTATTTTACATATTTCTCTTTATATTAGGTTAATTTTTAACTGTGTCATAGTTTGTAATGTTTTTCCTATGGTCTGTTTGGGGTTTCAGCTATCTAAACCTTATGTGACTAAAACTATTCACTTATTGTTATTGCCAATTATCTCACTGTAATTTTTGCTGTAGTTGTAGCTTCTTTTAAATCATATTGTAATAGTAATTTATTTCATTTTGTGATGCCTATTTTAATTTAGAGTTTGGTGAATTCTGCCGTAGATGCCATGGCGAGTAAAACTTTGATTGAAATGACCTCTTTTAATTTCAGATCTGATTGCAAAACTTCTATATTTTAAAGCATTAAGGATGTGTGTTTGAGTTTTTAGTTTGAATTGAATCTTTTCCTTCCATTTTGACTGAATATTTATGCTTTGGTAATAACTTAGAGTTGATATTAAGGAAGTAACCCTATCTTATGAGCTGTTACTAACATGTTTTTCACATGTTACCTACAGGGTGCAGTTACCAGGAAGCTGAACATCAACTCAATGGAGCCAATGAATGTTATGCCAGCAATGACCAACCAGGTGCATTATGTTGATTCAGCAAGGTCAAAGGAGGATATCAGAAGAGCCTCGTTTCGGAAAAATTCATTCTCCCTGCTGGACCCTGAAAGCACTGAGATTCCATCTCTGATCGACCTCAGTCGGCAAGATTGTGAGGTCAATGCCCCTCTTGGTTCAGCGTCAAGCTTATTGCATGGTCGTGATTTGCTCACTGCCCTTGAGATATCTGAGGTAGCAATGGAGTGAGGGAGATGGAGAATTAGTCTAATCACGTAATTATATGCTTTCAATGTTATATCCACCAATGCTACTCACTCTTTCTAGTTCTTGTGATTGTATCCCTCATTGACATTATTCCAAATTGACAAAACTGTTGGTTGGGATAATTGAATGGGAAGAATTGTTGGTGATGGACACTATAATTGTTTTGTTATTTTTTGATTAGGTGGTAATTATCTTGGGAAAAGAGGCTACATTACATTAAGAAAAAGAATACTAAGACATCAATTAATGTAGCTGATTTTACCTGGAATAGATAGTACAATTGTTTTGTCTTCTAGAACATTTATTGATTATATTTGAGTTTATATTTTGCGGTCTCCAGTAATCATCTTAGCTCTTATGCTCTATTTTAGATGCCTAGGAATTTACTAGATTTCAGTGAGTTATTTTTTTTGTGAGAGCATGTTGCAAATTGCCTCCAAATCAAGTGAATGAATAATGTTCAAAATACCTCCATTTATAAGATGACGCTGATTGAATTCCTATTTTTACATATATGTATGGAACTACAAATGGTCAAGTTATCTTGGAGAACCAAACCATTGCATCATTGAAGAGAAATTTATAATCTCTCGCCATTGTTTATCTCCATAAGCATTTATGTGAATTTTCTTTTGGTTTTAAAATAACTCAATAGTATGTAATTGTTCAAAATAAGTTTCTGTACATTATATTTGATTAACTAATTGTTTCATTTCTAATTCTCTACCTCCTTAAGTAATCTAGCCTTACTTCTGAAAGCAATGCTCCATTATTTAAAAGTAGACATTGTTAGTTGCATTTTCATTTAAATCATTTCCTGCTTTCAACTTTTATTTCTTTGATTATGGAAATGATTCATTTATGATCAGCCAAATGTTCCAATTATTTAAGTATGTTTTTTAAACATTTGCAATACGTGAGGAGGAGTTGTTAAGTTAGTGTTTACTAGCTTTGCAAACGAATATGTACAAACTTTCATACATATGTTACATACACAGCTGTGGTGGCAATGTAATTACATACTTTGAAAATATTTTAAAGGAGTTATTTTATTGACACTCGAGAAGAAATGACGAAGTTAATGTGTTAGCTCACTGCATTTTTTTTAACCCCACGATATGATCAATGTCAGACTGTAAAGAATGTTTTGAAAATATCTTCAACTAACTCATATTTAACCCTTTTATGTAGAAATTAAAATTTTTATTTGGAACTATAACAATGATTCTGTGTTTTATTTTATGGACATCCCATTTTACTGTGTGGAATCTTATAAAGCTGATAAAACTAACCATATTGTAGATCGTAGTTAGCATTTTTATTAGAACATGAGTCATTAATTATTGGAAATGATTCATGTAGTGTAATGCTAGACTTCTAAGACCTACTGCATATTGTGCTGTTAATTACATGGAACTACTTAATCACAATATTTGTTTACGAAGGGGAAACTGGTGAATCCATATCCCTTTTAGTCTAGTCATTCCAATTGACTCCAAATGGTCTATTTAATGGTTAAAACTAGTTACTTCCATTTTCCTTGAAAACTATTGTCACATCCAATAATTTTATACCAGAGTATGTATACATTAGTCCTGCCAATTTCAATTGGCTTATTTTCTTTCTAATTAAAATATTTTCCAGTTATAACAAGTTGCATAGTTACTACTCTTTACAGTTTCCAGTAAAAGCAAGTTGATTCTGGAAGACATATTTTATTTGAAAACAATTTAAATCCACTGCTCTTATTTTAAAGTAAATTCTCTTTGATTGAAAATTAAATATTTTCTGCTTAAAACCAGTACTTCTGTCTGTCTTCAAAGTAAGTTAACTATTTACAGCTATTTTCAGTTGTAGTGTTGTCCATCTCAGGCCAGTTAATTTCTAATCTGATTTCTTCTGGTTGATTTCCTCCATTTGTAGTTGAGATATTTTTGAGTTCAGTCTAGTTCAGGGGTGGCCAACCCGCGGCCCGCCTTGAACATTTTTCCTGCCTGCGAGATTCATCACATTTTAATACAATAACTTTTACACAATAATAATAACTCATTATGTTTCAATTTTTCACTACAAAAAAATGTCAATAGTGGGTCTAAATCTAATATGGGATATATAATTTTATATGCGGCCCGCAGAGTTATGATGCATTTCCAAAGTGGCCCGCAAGATCATTTTCGTTGGCCACCCCTGGTCTAGTTGAATCCAAATCTAGCTAAAAGGCATTAGTTCTGATTCATGTGGCTATTGCAGTGTATTCTTCTCGTATTCAACTGAAAAATGTTTACTATTATTGTCATTGCTGGATAATGGCTCTGATTACTTTGAGTTGAAGCAAGTTTATTGTAGAAAATATACAATCTGTGCCAAACCAGTAAAATCCTGCTCCTTTCATCCCAAGTCATGTTCTCTCCATTTAAGTCTTTATGAACTACATTGTAGTAATCACCAGCTACTTTCTTTTCCATTCAGAACTTGTTAATTCCGTTATTTCCAACGGGAATATCTTGTTGAGACATGTTCCAAATCTGACAGTTTCTATTAAAGTCCATTGAAGTCTAGTTAAAATATTCAAGGTTAATCCAGTTGATTCTAAACCTAGCTATAGGGAGTTATCTCCATGGCAAACCAGGCAGAGGTGCTATGCTTTGAACACACATCAAAGAGAATACATTTGATTCCTTTTTCTGCCGGCTGGCTCTTGATAAATGTAGTTGAAAGGCAGTTAGATTTCTCTTGAATTTCTGCCAGGGTCGGCATATATCAGCTGGATGTCATGTGCTGACAACAGTATGAAGTCTGAATGACAAAATTTGTCCAACTACAGTGGACACTGATTTCCTATCTCCTATCCTAACACCTATCTGATGCTGGAATGTAGTCAATCCATCATGGTGGATAGTAGGTCCTATGTTGGCTGTATACCAGGGTAAGTTTGCTGTATGTCAACCTAACCTTGGTTTGAAGACTATATTAAAAGATTTTTAGAGACCAAATCTTTTGAGTGCTTGATATCACAAAAACAACCTTACCCTAATAACATTAATTGTACTAGGCGTCACTGTGTAGAAGTTTTTGATGCATGTATCCGTAATGAAGTAAAGTACTTTGTGCTTTTCTGCAAAAATTTTTAGTACAAATCATTTCAGCATTTTACGGCATTGTTAAGAATAAATTGATTTTTTGAATTAATGCTCCATTCCTGGCAATGCTGTAAAATGGTGAAATGCATTGTACAGATGAAGATTTGTCAAAATGTATAGTGTTTTACTTTGTTATGGATATGTATAACTTTCCTAGTAATCAAATGGCACTTAAGGGACTTAGTATTTCCTTATACATCTTTACAGTGACATACAATGAAAATTGTAATATGAAACTATAATAATAACATAATGGTAAGAACGAAAATTTCTCATGCCAAACAAAAGAATGCCAAATTGTGTCTGGGCTACTGTGTTTGTTTTAAAGTTTTCTTTACGTCTAATAATAATAATAATTTTTATTAACCTTCAATTATTACAAGGCAAGTCAGTACAAAAATATATTATTGGTGTTGCACATAAAGTTGACATAGATATACATATAGGTGGATTAGAAAGTATTAAAAAATGCCTATGAAGTGAAGGCACTTTTGTCATTTACATATCCTTTAATGAGTAGAATGCTTTTTTACATAGAACTCTTTTTACCCAAGAATAGAATTTTTTATTATCTTTTATTGTTTTGATAGAATCGGGTACCTTATTAAAATATTGAATTCCAGTAGGTATACAATACACTTTTTTCATAAAATGATTTTTTGTGGAATATACTATTAAAATTGTTAGGATGTCTGGTTAGGTATTGGTGACAACTCAGATAGGGTGTGTATAAATGAGGGTTATTTTTCACAAACATGATTATATTTAGTATGTAAATACATGGAAGAGTCAGTATTCTATCTTTTATGAAATGATTTTTACATGATTCATAGAATTTCAGGTCATTTAAGACCCTTATTTCTCTTTTCTGGATCCTGAATAATCTCTCTACATGTACAATTGGGGCTTGTCCCCAATAGATGACACCATATTGCAGTAGGTTGTGCATGTTAGCATAATACAGTGCTAAAGCTGCTGCCTTTGAACAGGTTTCCATGATTATCCTGATAGCAAATACAGTTTTGTTTAGTTTATTGCAGATGTTGTTAATGTGGCAACTCCAGTTCAGGTTGGTGTCTATATTTAAACCCAAAAATTTGAGACTATCGGCATTAACATATGGTAAACTATTTTTTAGCCGTAAAGTATTTTCTTTGTGTTTTGAGGAATTAGATACTGAATAATAAAGTAACTGTGTTTTGCTATCGTTAATTATTAGGTAAATCATTTGATAGAAACCAGTTTTTGGCTTTGCTTATGGTTTCCATGACTTCATCTGTTGCTTTATCAATGTCTGTTGTATATATTCTCATGGAGGTATCATCAGCATACATAGTGGATGGTGTAGATTTCATGTATTAAAAAAAATCATTTGTATATATTAGGTATAAAAGGGGTCCTAAAATGGACCCCTGAGGGATGCCTTCAGTTAAGTTTTCAGCAGATGAGATAGTCATGCCAAGTGAGGTGTTTATTTGTACATATTGTTTTCTTTCCGTCATATAGGATGTAAGTAGATCATAGGTTTTTCCTCTTATGCCTAAATTCTTGATCTTACTTAGTAAAAGATTGTGATTTACGCAGTCGAAAGCTTTACTAAGATCTAAGAATAGACTTATTGCTATTTTGTCATTGTTTAATTGATCATTTATTTCCTGTAAGACTTCATACATGGCTGTTATTGTTGATTTGTTTTTGCGATAGCCATGTTGGTTTTTGGAAAGTAATGAAAATTTCTCTAAAAATTTAATTAACCTCTTATGAATGATTTTTTCAAATATTTTGGAGATTATTGGCAAAAGTGAAATGGGTCTATAATTATTTATGTCTTTGGTGTTGCCTTTTTTATGTATGGGAATAATTTTACTTATTTTTAATTTTTTTGGGAAGATGCCATTTTCGTGACATTTATTGAATATGTGCACTAAGGGTTTGACTATATTTTTTGCTACTACCTTTACTATTCTTGAATTAATACCATATATATCATTACTTTGAGAGTTTTTTAAACTGTTTATGGTACGAAGTACCTCGTTTTCTGAAATTTCTTCAAAGAATATGGAATTAGGGGCAGGCATGTTTGAACTATTCATATCTCTGATTGCTGTTCCAGTAATTGTTTTAAGATTTTTGATGTGGTTCACGAAATAGGAATTAAATTTTTCTGCAATTTTATGTGGATTATTGGTTAGTCCATTATATTCTATTTCATCAACTATGTTCTTTTTTGGAATAGACATTTGAGTATTTTCTTTTATCACATCCCATGTGGTTTTGATTATATTATTTGTTGACATGATTTTTTTAGAGTAATAAGACTTCTTTTTATTTTGCAAAAGCAATTTGTAGTTTTGCTTTGCCTCTTTGTAAGCGGGCTCTATATCCTTGTTTCCAGGATTATTTCTATATTGTAGGTAGCATTTCTGAACATGATCTTTGTAAGTGTAGCATTCCCTGTCTGTATAACACTTTCTATTCGAGTTTGTATTTTTGAATGTTGCGTATGGTAATATACAATTTACAGCATTTAAAAAGTTTTGGAAAAAGATATCATACATCTTTTCTACACTTTCACACTCGTATACCTCCTCCCACTGAATTTTATCAAAGTATTCAATCAATTCAAGTTCCCGCATTTGATTTAAGGGTACTCTTTTTGTATATCTACAGCTAATTTTTTCTAGAATGCAAGGTTCTAATTCAACTATTATGCCTAAATGGTCAGAGAGATATTCAGGAGTCAGAAGAGAGTTACAATTTACATAATTTGGTACAAGTACATTGTCTAGGCAATACATTACATACATTAATGTAGCAATAGTAAAGGTTTAAAAGCTGTTAACCTATTGCTATTGGCTTTCTTATTATATCCTCAGTTAGCATAAAATTAAAAATAACAGCAATTTTCGAAAATTACCATAAAATACCATGTTAATTTACCACAAATGAAAATTACGGCAATTTACTCATCTCTACCCATACCTCACTACCCTCCATATGAAACTCTTCCACCAACCTCCTTTTTATTTATTTAATGATTTATACTCACGACCCCGAAAACAGCACAACAATGGCCTTTTACATCAGGTATTTTAACATTAACAAGAGATGAACACACACACCCATGTCCTGGGCAGATAATATTCCACCCAGGCAGGACTAGAACCCACGACCCTCGGGTTAGCAGGCGAGGACATTACCCCACCGCCACTGGGGACAATGATAATATTTTAATATCTTTACTCAAGGTTCCTGTCATCAGCTACAGTGCACAAATTCTTCATTTGCAAAAGCTATTATCTTCTTTATGTCTTTGCTACTGTCTATTTCCCTCTAGTGTATGATCCAAGTCATTAAAGTGCTCTTCTTGTCCCAGTTAGAAGATTAGGTTAGATTAAAATGGATTGCGGTGGAGTTCTCCCGAGGGAGACCTGAGGCACCTAGACCTATTGGTCCTTTGTGCTGACCACCTTATTTGTATCACCCAAAGAGACAGATGACCTTGCTAAAGGCCAGTATGTCCTCTATTGGGATACCTCTAACTTTAGCTGGTTCCAGAAAGGGAGATCCCAGGTGCCTAATTCTGGTCCTCATCAGGGCCGGGCAGTCACAGAGAACGTGAGATGTTGTCTCGTCCTCATCTTCACACTATCTGCACCTGGCAGAGTCCACAAGCTTCTGAAGATGGAGGTGCCCCATGACCTGATAGTGTCCAGTTAGGACTCCCACTATCTTGTTCCAGTTAATCACCTCCTAATTTTTATGACCAGTCTCACTTTCTTGGTCCAAGGGTAGGTATTTCATTACTTTTGTTTTCTTATGATTTATCTTCGTTCCATGTTTCTCACTCTACTTTTCTATACCATCTACTAAAGCTTGTGGTCCCTATGAAGATTGATTAAACAACAATTGTGCTCAATAAATTGATTGTTGAAAAATTAATAGAAATATACACTAAAAATTAAGTTATTATGTAAGTAAATTACTTGTCAAGGATATTATAATTGGAATAGGTAAAATAATCAAATTACTTCAATCTAGAGCCATTGAGGGCCCCCAAATACCAAAATATGGCCAGACCCACTAATGCTACTCCATGTACTGGGTAAAAGTATATGGATGACATTTTTGTCCTTTGTTTTTGAAAAATAGTATGATACTCTTACCTTAACCCTGAAAGAATTCATACCTCAATCTAGTCCAGTGTTTTCCAAACTTTTTCGAGCCAGCGCCCCCTTTTTTCCTCGAATCTTCATCCAGTTCCCCCAACCATAAGCGTTAAAGTCATGGAATACATGACCAAATCAAGATGTTTATAAAACAAAAGCTAAAATAATTGTAATTAAAAGTTTATTTCAAATCCAACAGAGAGATAGTTGACTCATCCCCGGACATGTATATTCGGTAAGGGCCCAGCTTCCGCTGCCCCCCCCCCCCCTGCAGTCCCCTTAGATGAAAGCACCACCCTCAAGGGGGCGGTAGCTCCCACTTTGGGAACCACTGATCTAGCCCATAAAGCACAGGGGCAGATTAAGCTCATCATATCATTTTTGAGTGTGGAAGGGGAGAAGGATGGATGACTGCTTTTTGTGGTCAGGGAGGGAGGATGGTCACCCCCCTTAATGTGCCCCTGTAATAATCAAGTGTAAATAAACTTTTGGAATCATTAACTGATATAGATATGCAGGAGCAGGACATCCACTATCCATACGCGGGGTGATGAGAGGAAACTGCTTTCTGTACTACAGGGCTAACATGTGGTTCTATTACCGCTGTGTATACTGCAAACAAATGTGACTAAAAGCAGCCCAGGTGAAAATATTTGGTCTGTAACTGCTCAGAAACTGGACCGTAACTGCTCTGAAACACTAGTATCTGATCTGGAAGTGGTTGCTGTAACTAGACTGGATTTGAAACATCTTTAAAATCCAGAGCAGTTCAGTTCAGAAGTAGACCACCTCCAGATCAGATATTAGTCTTTCGGCATAGTTTCTGACCAAATATTTTTACCCTGAATGACATGTTACAGACAAAGAAAGATAGTAATCAACTATGGATATGATTGGTAAACATATAATGGCAAGATCAATGGAAGTTTTATAAAGGATTTATTTATTATTGTGGCATCAAATGCATCCAGAGCATGAAAACTGACATCAGAAAATGAGAGTTGATCGGAGGGGTTTGATAGAGGGGTCATTTGAAGAGGGTGGAAAAATTTTAATGGAAAGAAAGACAAATGAAAAAGTTTTGCACATGGAGGAAAAAGAAACTAGATGAGACTTGAAGTGAGCTATTATACTAAAGAAATGAGATAGAGACATGTGACAGATTGCCAAAAATGTGCTGATGTTAGGAAAACAGAAAAAATGAGGAAAATAATGCAAAAACCAAAAGGAATGAAAAGGGGGAGTAAGCTGGGTTGAAGATTAAATAATTACGAGGGAGATGCATCAAAATGAGGAAAAGGAGCTAAGAAAAAGTTGATTAAAACAAATTATGGCCATTATAATACCAAAAACTCATGAAATTTCACTTTTAGTCTTATCAGGAACTGATATCTACAGCTTAACTAACACTGTAGTCATGATGTACATCTCAATAGTCAGTTGTTTTTTTTCTAATACATAATAACAAGCAATGAGCAATCTTAGTTTAAAATTTGGGGTCTTCCAGGATAGGCTGGCCGGCAGCACTGTGGGTCCCACTTTTGCACTACTTGTATTGCTGATTTTAGTTAGCAGAGTTATTTCTGACACACATTATTATTATTCCGACACCTGTTAGCAGTGGCATTTCCGACACCCCATATCTCAAGAATCTCCATACAATTTAAGGCTTGGTTTTTAGTGCTGTTAAGTAACTTCACATACCAATGCTGCATAGAAAAATAGGCAGTTTTGGGGAATGGGGAAGTTTTTGCAGCGGACTAATTTGCAGCACTGCTTACAAATCAAGTACAAAAATGAAACTGGTCCATAACTTCAGTGAGGATTGCTTGACTTTTTAGTTCCATATGATTGTATGAAATACATTTATAGACTTGTCTTAAAATAATATGTGCGGAATATATTGGTTTGTAAAATATCTGAGACAGGTGAATATTACCAAAAATTGTGGTAATTTTCAGGGGCTGCTGTAAATCATATAAAATACCAAGGTAATTTCAGAAAATTACGGTGGAAAGAAATGGCATGTTACCATTTTGGTTTCTTAGCACTTATACTTACAACTTATATTTATAAATCAGTAAATGAAATATTAGGTTGATTTAATCTTTTGTCAATTGTGAAGGAAGGCATCTTTTGCAAATCTGGGAATCCAGCACACACCGACTGTAATGGTGCGACAAAATTTCTCTCTCTTTTAGATGTTGTCTCAAGGTCCCCTCCCAGAGTCCGGATGCTATAATTACATTGCCACATGTTATGGCTCTAGCCGGAAGATAAGGAGACCTCAGTAACTAATGCCCATTATTTTTTCAGTGTAAAAACTAAGTAGAAACGAAAGCTCTAGGGTTGTTCTAAATGATAACCAGGGCAGGAATGAAATATGTAAACATATAGTTGAACCTTTCTGCCGATTTTTAGTTCCAAGCTTACCTGTGTCATTGAAAGTAATATGATATAGGTGACTGAGTGTCTGTTTTTCATGTTTCTATTCTCTTTCGTACCCTGTGATTGATTTCTTAGATTTCTCTCTCTATGATTTCCTGCAACTTTTCTCAGTCTTAAGTTTTGCTCTTACGAGATTGTTTTCCATATGCCATGTTTTTCTGAGTGAAAATTCAGCTGGTTACTGAGGATGATTGACTTCAACTGTAGAGCCACTTAACCGGTGAATTGCTCTTGCTGAATATGAGTGTTATTCATCGCACCTATGGATTTTGCACTTTGATGTAAAATCAAAATTGATTTTTATATTACACAATGTAAATTTGTTCTGATTGATATTATGCCAATGCTGAGATTGTACTACGTGTAAATTTTAGTTTTCAGAATGGCATACGAAAGGAAACAAAAATGAATGTTGCAATTTTAAGAAGTTACAGAGGAATGAGAGGAAATGATTGGCCAAGTATCTGACGCAAATCACATAGCTAACCTGCTGGAATGAGACTACGACACGCATCATTTATTTGCATTAGTATAATATCAAAAAAATTGTCATATGTGTGATAGAATTCATAAAATTATTTAGTAAGGAAAAAGACAGGTTGCTGAAAATTTGAGTTTCACATTATAATCCTGGGTGTCCTTCACCCACCAACCTGATTCTTGTTCCTTAAATCATTCTTTGTTGTACTAAATCATGTCATTATTAATCACTGAAGACAAGCCTTACACTCAATTATCAACCAGTTGCTTTCAAATCCTTGTCCAAGAAACAACTGCTCAATATGTGCTAAATTTACCTATATGATGTATGGTAAGAGTAAAATGTCCTGAGACAAGCATCAATCATGTTTCATTTTTAAGACTTAGCTACCATTGGATGGGAGTCATCCCATAGATATTAGAAGTTGGTGCAAGCATTGCTCAAGATGGTTCATGTCTCTCTTCAGGCCCAGGAATCGCATAAAATAATACAGCAGCAGGTAAGCTTTGGGTACTTAATAAGCACTTTGGGGACGTGACTAATCTGCCAAAAGATTGTTTGCCATACAAGAGCAAGCCGTTAAAGCCACCCTCTGAGTGCCAATCTGCACCCCTGGTCAAAAGTGTAAACTATTAACCCTAAACTCCTCATGTATTTTTCAGTGTGTTCTCTTTATTTAAGAAAACCTTCCCTGTAACTAATAACTTCCAGCAATATTTTACAAAAAGCAGTGATAACATCCACGTAAAAAAATAGCCATTTCTCTAGCATCACAAAATGACCCATCATGCAGCATCAGTCATTTACGATAACTTACCTCCAAGAATGAAGGAAATACCTTTCGTCCTAAAATTCAAAAGGCAATTTATAGAATTTTAGGTCTGTAAAGAGTATGACCGTGTAAGTGAATTTTGTGTTTGTGTGAATAAAAACCAAATTGTGTGTGTTATTGGCTTAACATTTTTCTTGTGAGCTACTCTCTCAGAAATACCATTTATTTCGAGAAAATATTCTATTGATAAATATGCTATAAATTTTAAAGTTTATTGTTTATTTTATTGAAAATTTTTATATATTTAGGTTAATATATTGTCAATTATAACTTATAGTTATTAGTTCCTAATTTTTTATTGAACAATATTATGTACAATTATAAAAAGTTTGCAAAATTATAAACAATATTTTGTGTGCATAATTTTTTTAAATTATTTTTATTTTTTATTGTATTCTTACTGTAAACTATTTCTTCTTTCATTTCTGAAAGTTGCATTGAAATGCACCGAAGGGTTCTGGAGATACTTTATGATTTATCTGGTTAAAAAAAAACTTTCATCCAAGGCAAGATTTCTCTCTGGAATGTACTTGGCTCTAAATTTTTATTTACATAGTTGATCACTGGAGATATCTTTTTCAGCCAATCATTTCCATCCTTTTTTGAATTATCAACAAAATGCAAGAATTCTGATGACAACAAAAATTGTTTACAAGAGATAACTCTGCCAAAAAAAGGCATTTCTGTCATGTTGCGCAGACTCCAGTATTTTTTAAGCTTATTTTTTTTTCATTATGCCATTAGCATACACAATGAGAATAGGTCTGAATCTCATCTCTAGTTTTTTCCAACCACCCTTACGTAACATCACTTTTTATATTTTTGTCGGAGTTCAAATCTGCGTACTTGTTGGTTTCAGTTGCGATGAGTTCCCAAAAATCACCTTCAAGAAACTGGAAGAAAAAGTCTCTTTCACTAGGATTGTTTACCACACTCCTGTGATTTCTAACATTTATGCCAGGTTTACCAGAGAGTCTAAATTCTTTCACACACTGGTTGTTTTTACTCCAATACCAAATGTTTTCTACCTTAGCCTTTTTTGGATCCGCCGGACAAATACTGCCTTCATTTTCACTGGAAAATTCTGCACTGTCTTCACTAATCACAGTTCTGAATAGTCAGAATTATTGGTGTCACTTTCATCACTGATATCACTGACCCTGACGTCACTATCAAAAAGAAACTTTTCTACATCATTGTCCAAAAAATCTTGCCCTTTTTGCCGGCCATTGCTTCGGGAGGAGCGCAAGTGTACATGGCCTCGAGTGCGAGCGTCCATGGCTGTGGCGGCCATAAATACAGGCTGCGAACTAATGTGTATTATCAGAAGGCCATGACTTCATTCAGTAATTGTATCTTCTCTGTTGATGTGGCAGCGAATATGAATAGACGAAAGGCAACTTTTTTGTGGCAGCAAAAAAGATTATATTATCTTTTTCATAGTATGTTCACTGAAGACAAAGATATTGGGTATCTTTCGTTTACGTTTATCAGATGGCACTCATCAAGTATACAAAGTGAAATATAGTATTTCCTTACTTTGTACTATATTGGCTATGAATAGGTGCCTCAACAATACTTTGTCAAATAGAAGGAGGATGGGAGAGAAAACATACAAAGTAAGCCAGTGCTGAATGTGCATCGGGTTCACGATACACAAAGACATGATGAAAATACTTTGAAACCATTGAGTATATACAAGAATGAAATATGAACTGCAATATAATCACAGCATCAGAATAAGTATCAGGAGAACATAAATGCAATAAACAACATAAATTATGAATTTATCTAAATTTATGCTCCAAAAGAAGGTTGGAATGAAAATAATATAAGAGGCCAGCGAATCACCGTCTTTGTAAGCCAATGGGTTAAGCTCTATTGTTTAGTGATTGATCTTAAGCAATATTGTTTAGTGATTATTTTTTTGCATTTGATTTCTATGTTACCTCATGAAATCAATAGAAATAATATCCATTCTATTAACATTATTCCTTTGGAGCTGGTGTGTTCATCACAGTTCCTCTGAAGAGAATGACATAGGTAGTAGTCAAGGAAGAGACCTCCCTCCAGCTGCCTAATTGGCTTCTCGTGCACCAATGACCTCTACTTTCACGTAGTCTTCTATGGCAAAGATAGATTAACACACAATTAACAGAAAGAGTCAAAAAGCATTTTGAAACTTGAAATTTTGAATCGATGACATATTGTATGAAAAAATTGCAGTAGTGTGAGATTTTAGGCTTTTAGAGAAAATTGATGAAGTAAGTGTTGGTGTAGAGGGTGTCACTCATTTTCATTTAGGAGTGCCTTCCTGACCACTGGAACAGCCTCTGAGGGTTTTTTTTTGGTTCAGTCTAGGCAAAGTGAGTTAGCTTAGGTTTTTGGCAGTTAGTAAACTTTGGAGGGAAGGAAATAGGGTGATAGATGAGGTAGAAGTTTGCATTTGGAGCTTCAGCAACTGACCTCTGTCTCTATTAGTGCCATACAGAATTTTGACCACTGTGCCAGGTGTCTAGAACTTTTATGGTACTGTAGTTTCTTGATGTGGTATTATGATAAGAGCAGGGCTTCCCTGATGAGAGAACAGTGTAGCAGGGAGGAGTGCTGAAGTATAGAGATGTAAAATGGTAACTCATGCTAATTTAGGTCATGGGCATTCTCGGCACAATTTTGTTTATGCACATATATATGCATCTCTGGCCAATCTTCCACCAGGTCTCCAGGGTAAACAGTCCATTGAGAGGAAACATGTGGGGGAGGGGGTAATTGATAAATTCAATGCATATTTACGACAAGTATACTACTCATCAATGTCTATTCTCAAAGTAGCTGTCATAGGGGCACTGCATGTATATGAGAGAACACTTCGTAATAAACAATACACATAAAGGGATCAAATAGACCTCATATGCAATTAAGTGTGCAATATACTTACATGCGACAAATATTAATGGTAACAATGCCTCTGCTGCTATATGCTGCAACAAACTCAGCGATGTTTATTGTCGCTTAATACTCAGATGTATTACACATAGTGGACCAATTCCCACATCATAAACGTTACGAGTTATTTATATATGTTTAAAAGTGTTTAAGTGTTTAAGTGCAGTTAACTTACATTCACCCAATCATCAAGGTGCCTATTCAAGACTCACTCGCCGTTGTTTCCCCTCCTTGGACTTAAAAATATATCCATCAGCATGCCTAATAGAAAAAATAGTAACTTTTTGAAAAAATCTTCTAAAGCAAGAGGAATGTCTTCTTTGTGAGAAAATGAGCCCTTGCAAGAAAAACAGCGAAGATTTGACTTAGATGCTCAAAGACACAGCAATCAAATGAAACTCCTTAACAGTGGCATGCACGAAGGGAGCAGTATAGATTAGATTAGAAATATGGTTATGGTGGAGTTACTGCAATGAGTACCTAAGGCACTTAGACCAATTTGGTCCATTGTGCCAACCACCCTATTGGTGGTAGCCCTATAGGCCGAGTGCTTTGCTGAAGGCAAGCAAGTCCCCTATAGAATTACCTCTACTTTGTTAGGCTCAAAGAATGGAGAGCCCAGATACCTGCTCCAAGTCCTAATTATGGCTGGGCATTCGCATAGTAAGTGAGAAGTTCATCCACTTCCTCACACCACCTACATGTGGGAGAGTCTGAGATCTTCAGGAGATAAAGATGTCTCATTACTTGATAGTGTCCCGTAAGTAGTCCCACTACCGTTCGTATTTGGCTCCTGTTTGATGAAATGAGCCTCTGGGCAAAGCTAGGCCTTGGACCCTTATATGAAGTTTGGCCTGCCGTAGTTTTGTTGTAGTTCGCCAGATCTCAGAGTGTTGATTTAAACCCCACATTCTGATCTCCGTCCTGCCGACTGATGGCACAATAGGTAGGATTGGTTGAGGGCCAATCGGATTGCTGCTAGATCCTGCCTTGGCAAGTTTGTCAGCCTTTTCATTTCCAGCTATACCCATATGTCCGGGTACCCGGAAGAGTTCTACTTTGTTGCTTTTTTCTGATATGTTGAGTGCTTCTCTGCCCTCTTGCAGCAGTTGTGATTTGCACCAGGATGAGCTAAGGGCCTTTGAAGCTGCTTGGCTATCGGTGCATATGTGGATTGGTCTGTCATGCTTCTTCATGCATGCCACTTCTTTAATTACCTTTGAGCATATCAAAAGGGCATAAACTTCAGCTTGGAATACCATACCATAGAGTATTGCCCTAGAGGAATTGAGAACTTATGGCTGGTATGCCACAATGGATTCCAGCTCCTGCTCTTCCCCCTCCCTAGAGCCATCTGTGTACCACACATAGGCTCCTTCATGAAGTTCCCTTCCTCCTCCTCTGTCCCACTGCTCCCTGTTAGTGTAGTGGATCCTGAAGAGTTGAGGTGATTTAATGAAAGTTGTTATCATTGTATCGGAGCCTATTTCAGCTATAGGGTTCGACTTCCTGAACTCCGTCCATATTTGTCTATGGCCAGTGTGGTTTCCTTTGTCATTCCAAAGTCCGAGGCATTTAAGACGAAAAGCTGTCATCCTTGCCTGAATTTCCACTTCCACATATAATGGTGCGATATTCAGGAGGGTTTCTAATGCCAGGGTTGGGGTTGTTTTCATTGCCCCTGTGATGCCCAAGCAGGCCATTCTCTGCAAGTGGTTCAGTTTATCTCTGGCAACCTTTTGCCTGGTTCTCTTCCACCATATGATAGAGCAGCAGACTAGGCTTCACTACTGCCGTGTATAGCCAATATATGGCTTTTGGTTTAAGTCCTCAGGTTTCACCGAGGGCCCTTCAACAGGTCCACAGGGAGACGCAAGCTTTCCTCATTCTCACATCCAGATGTTCTCTCCAATTGAGTTTAGAGTCTAAAGTGACTCCCAGGTATTTAACCGCCAGTGAAGTTTGCAGAACTTTTCCTTGCAATAAGGGTAGTTCTAAACCTTCTCTTTTCTTTTTATTAGTAAATAGAACTACCTTTGTCTTTTCAGGAGAGAGTTAGCCCTGTTTCCAGTCCTACAAACCAGATTGTGGAGTGCTGTCTTGATGGATTTACCTTTCTGGTACGCCTGCTGATATGAGTGTGAGGGATGTTCTTTTAAGGGTCCATTCCTTATATACCTGTCAATTATCTTTTCTAATGTTTTAAGCAAGAAGGACATTAGGCTGATTCCTTGAAAGGAGTTAGCTTTCGTGTAGTCGGTCTTCCCTGGTTTAGGTATGAAGACAACCTTGGTTACCCTCCACGCTCTGGGAATATATCCATAGGCCAGGCAGAAGTGAAAAATTCTAACAATTGGAAGTAGCAGCATTTCCTGTCCCTCCTGTAAGAGTGCAGGGAAAACCCCATCCTCTCCTTCAGATTTAAAGGGGCTGAAGCTCATGAGTGCCCATTTTGTAACATTATACGTACTAATGCTGGAGGCCAGTCTCTATTCCATCTGGGCTGGATGGATGAGAGTACTCCTAGGTTGCATCTTCTCTATCTCCTGGAAGCCTGGGAAGTGGGTCTCCAGCAGGTGATTTAGTGCTTCCTTATCAGAACATGTGAAGTCTCCCGAGGGAAGTTACAGAGTCCCTACTCCTGCTTCTGGATCTTTTGATATTACATTGTGGAATCTCGAGAGTTGTGGAATAGTCTCAATGTTACCATAGAAGCTCTTCCAAGATTCCCTTTTCTTCCGCTTAATAGTCGATTTGTATTTCCGTTGGGCTGCTGTATAGCTGTCCCAGTCTTTAGGCATTGTCATCCTCTTTGCTTTGTTGAGGAGTCTCCTAGTCTCTTTACAAAGATCTTCAAGCTCTGTTCCCCACCAGGGCGAGTTACACCCTTCCTTCCTGGTCTTAATGGGGCAACTGGCTTCATAGGATGAGATGATGCACCCCTATAGAAGCTCCACAGCGGCATCAATTGCATCCACTTGTCTAAATTTGCTTCCATTAGGGCCTCCTTTAGTTTTCCTTGATATAGATTCCAGTTGGTAGTCCTAGGGTTTCTGTATCTTATTTGCTTGTCATAAGTTTCAAGAAGAGTGAATAGAATGTGTCTATGGTCTGATAGTGTGATCTCCCCTGACACTCTCTATCCAACTATTCTGTGCACCAAAGAATTGGTGCAGAGTGCTATGTCAATCACCTCCTCTCTTGTGCTGTTTGCGAATGTAGGGAGCAATCCTCTGTTGAGTATTTGAAGCTCAGTTGACATTAGATATTCCAGAAGGGCTTCTCCTGTCGTTAGTGTTCCCACTCCACACAATGTGGTGTGAGTTGGTATCATACCCGACTAGAAGATCCCAGTTCTTAAGTTTACAGTGACTCACCAGTCTCTCTATATTGGTCAATGGTGGTGGATCCGGTGAGTCGTATGGCAACAGATGACCATCCTCCTCCCATTCTCACCTCGGCCAAAAGTCAGCAAAACTGCCATCTGGTCCCTGGTGGTAAATTCTGATAACTGCACCACATCTAACCCATTTACATAAATACAAGGTCTAGGTCTTTCAACAGTTGTACAAAAGAATACTTTACCCATTGTTATGTTCAGACCTCTGCCTTTGCCCTGGAAGGCCCAGGGTTCTTGAATCAGAGCGATTTTCACCTTACCTTCGGATAGGATCCTTTGGAGCATCCATGAGATACTTTACCATTTTTAAGAATGGCTCAGCCAGCTTCATCGATACATGATCTGACAGAGAAATATCACCAGGGCGCATATCATCTTTACCTAAGGATGGAAGACCATTGCAAAGGTACTCCAACTCAACATCTACAAGAAGCCAAAATTTTAAACCAAACTTATCTGGCTTACTAGCCATATATTGAGTAAACCTACACCTTGCCTTCGATGGAAACAACTGCTCATCCACAGTATCTGAGAATCCTTCAGAGAATGAGTGTACACCTAAATTATTCACGACAGTGAAAATGATAGCTAAAGAGGAGCCAGAACTGCCATGAGTCTCATTTTCAGGAATTAATTACTATTTTGTTATGGTATGTACTTCATCAAATGCCTCTTCTTGCTTCATGAAAAATAAGCAGGGTCGAATATTTTGAAAGTGAAATTATCAAGCGATAGACTCAAAGTTGCAAGGTGTGCGATAAGTCTTACTTACCCAAGACAATAAAAAACCTGAAGTCTGTACCTGGTGTTAGGATTTCTATCCATTCGCTGTAAATAGACTCCAAATAAATACAGTTAGGATCAGATTAGGGACGATATAAATGATTATGCAACTGAGTCATTTGAATAGTCATTTATATCATCCCTAAACTGATCCTAGCTGTATTTATTTGGAGTCTACTTACAGTGAATGAATAGAAATCCTAACACATGGTACTTGAGATGCGGGAAAATTATACAGCCTATGAATATTTCTGTCATAAGTTCAAAATCAAGGAAAATAAATTTTTTAAAAATTCTGCAACAAAATCGAAAAGCATGTGTACTTAATGTTGACATGTATAGGGACAAAATGTATAGTGGTCATTTTGACCGGTTGGCTGTTTAAGGAAGAATGGGAAAAATTTTTCAAACCCTGAGTCACTGATGAAAGGAAATTTTCAGGTATTAGTTTACTTTCATAAAATTAGGAGAAGTCGTGAAAAGAAATTTTTATTTGGGTTTATACTTGATCCACAACTGTTGAAAGTGTGGACAGCAGTCAAAAAGACTGCTGTGGTGGTTCTAGAGTTATGGGTTAACAATATCAGGCAGTAGCCAAACTATTTATTAAGACCTACCTTACCAACTTGGATGCGTATCAAGAAAATTTTCTGCTTTTTGTCTCCCTTTCCTATGCATTGTAATGGCTCCTAATACCATGTACATTGTATGTATTGGAACTTGATTATTGAGTCAGGTTGCATAAATAAATCACTGGTTGAGATTTCTCTTTTGACAATATGATTATAACAATTTGGTGTCAAGTGTAGCATAATTGGGAGCACAAAATTTTAGTGGGTTTTACAGCTGCTTATACCTATATACCTCTTTATTGTACATGGCTGGCAAACTAAAGCCGTTGTCTTGTCAGTCACCAAGGAGCCGGGTTCCCCTAGGAAAGTTCCTTAGATATTTTACTGAAGTGGCCTTAGCAATACCCCTTTCAGAATCATTGAAGGCTTCATTCCATTGTAATGGCATTTTCACCAATCTCCTCTCACTTTCCCATGTCACCTGTTAAACTGTCATTTGACATATGCATTTTATTGTGTTTTTCCAAGAACAAATAGGTTAGACTGTGTAGTCAGCAACAGACACATGTAATCACCCACACAGCACAAATGTCCGTGGGACATCCCAGGTGTCAGTATGTACCAAAGTCGTCCTGGGACTAAACTCGGACATTCAGGACGTGTATGGGACGTCGCTTGCAATTGCAAGCTGGGTATACCTAATGTCTAGTTTCCCAAATGCTTATTCAATATCAATATTAAATTAATAATAGTATCCATGTTGTGGCCTAACGCGGCACAAAAATTGGTGTTATCTTATTTCTTTCAATCAAAGTTCAAATTTCAACTTGCAATCAAAGAATATCTCTCAGAATACATTGCTTATTTTGACTATCTGTCAAGAGGATCGTGCTTGGAAATTGCATTGCAGTCTGTCACTATCTGTGATTATGTATGTATTGTTGATTCCATTCACTGACTAGGACCCCAAAAATCACTCCACTCAATCCACTTTCCCTTGGTCGCACAGTCTCATGCTTGGGCCCGGGTCGGGCTCAATCCGAGTGCGTACCTCTTCCCCCTAGGAAGGGAAGAGAGGGAGGGCAGGAGGGTTCAATGGAGGGGAGGGAGTGTTCAATGGTTTCCAGATGTGGAGAACAAAACGGGAATGACGCTGGCAGGCATTCTGCCGCTGTATTCTCAGAGCCCTCCGGAAGTTTTAACAGCGAAGACTGCCGAATTTGTGCTTCTCGAAGCTAGTTTACTTACAATACAGGGCGTGTAAGCGGATTGTTTCCCTCCTTTTTGTCATTGCAAATATTGCACTCTGGGTAAGTAACATTAGTTCAGTTAATCACCGCCTTACCATAATGTTGAATGTGGATATATTTTCGTCTGGAAGATTGAAAGGAATTACTTTTTTTGATTAAGCTCGGCCAATAAATTATGTATGAATAAAGAACACTTTGATAGGATGTTTTATTTTTATTTTACCAGAAAGTTTACCAGAAAAAGTTCACAAGAAGTTGGAAGTAGATCTTGTACAAGATCACTAGAAGTTGGAAGTAGATCTTGTACAAGATCTACTTCCAACTTCTAGTGAACATGTGTTTCATGTTGGAGTTAAGCTGGTATTGATGCGTTGGTATTTATCGAGGATAAACTTTTGAAGTTGTGTCATTCCTCACTCAACTTCATTTTCATGCACTCCGAAGCTCTATATGCGTCGTATTCGTCTTCTATTTGGTCAACTTCCCACGCCGGTATTGTAATATCACGGTCAGTAATAAAAAGTGTGGAATATTCCACTCGCTATATAGTTCTCACTCGCTGATTGACTTATTGAATATCATGATATAATCTTGTCGGCCTTTTTATAAATTTCAATGTAAAATTGAAAAATCAGGTGGGTTAGAGTAAGCGCGTGGGTTTCGTCAAATTCACGTTTTTTTATGTAAGTCGGACGTTACATCCTAAGTTTCTTCAAAACGAGAAAAAAAGTTCTTATGGTTGGACACAACAGTACAGTGTTTCAAACCACGATGGTTCGAACGTTATACGAATGTTACTCTATCATTTGTGTGCTGGTGGGGTATGATTTGCAATCTCAGGAGAAGTATTTAGTGCTCTTGTGGACTGTGACAACTGGTTCGACCTTTGCCATGGGAAAATTATGTATAATTTGATGTGTTTTAAATTAGTTGATGTATAATTTGTGAGGCTTTATATTAGTTTAACACTGCAGTTTTATTGTGTTTATCTGCTATTAAACTTGTGAAATTCAGATTTTTATCTATAGTAGTAATTTAACAGGATTACTATCATGTATTTTACACAAATACATGCCTTAAAGGTCGAAATGTATTATTAATTCTGCAATCAACGGATGTGGATACACGAAGTTCATGGTAAGGATACTGACAGCAAGGTAAGGATGGTATTGTTGCCCAGGTTGATCACATTTGTTTTAAAGTGTGATCTCGGAGAATCCCAAGATGACGCCCGAAATGGTCCAAAATCATGCGGTCATGGTACATCTCGGGGATGTCCCGCCGGGGCGTCCCGTGGATGTCCCGCCGGGACGTCCCGCGGGAGCGGACATAGGACGTCCCGGGGACGACCTTTGGATGTCATTGGGATGTTGCGGGAGCTCCCAGGGACGTCAATAGGACCAGGCCTCGTCCAGGCAGGACGTCCTTGTGCTGTGTGGGCAGTTTACCAATGTTTGGCCATCCCATGAGTTCATAAGAACCAAAGGTTCTCGTCAATGAAAGTTAAAAGTGCTGTTAACTCATGCCGTATTCTAAACTGAGAATGCATACCTTAGCTTTCATTTCGCCCCTAAATATTCATCGCGGTAACGTCCCGGCTTCTGAAGAAAGTACTCTTCACTTTTCGTATTGAGCGCCATGACATATGACGGTTCATGAATCATTCAATGACATGTCCCCTTCAAGTATGCGGCGTGTTTGATCTTTGCTTACATTATAGAGTACAATCGATACAATTTTAGTCATATCCAAAGTGAGCTAGCTCAGTAATGGATGCATCAATGGTATCACTTTTTGAATGATTCCATAACACCCTTCGTGCCCTAGATTTATCAGTATTCAACTCAATTCAACTCATTCACTGAGATGATCATTGACCCACGTAAATGAACGGAACGGTATTACGGGCGCGCCAGTCTATTGTTATTTCCATAGTATTTCGACTTTTGACAGATTACAGGGATTAGAGTGGGTGGGTGTGATACAAGATTCTAGGACAAATTACGGTTGACGTTGTTCTGACGACTGTGTTAAAACAATAAAGTATGCAAGATGATGATGCAATATATGAAAGAGTTGGAGCAGGTAATTCGTAATTAGTTTGGAAAATGTGTCTAAGTTGATCTCAAATTTTGCGAACTCGAACCTGGGACGATGGAGTATGTTGTGTAAACATTAATTGTTTGTTGTTTTTCAGGAGCCCTTCGACCCTATAGAATTTGTGGAAAGAATGGCATGGAGGACAGTTGGGGCAACCAGAGAGGATGATAACTTTGATCCAGTTTTACTCAATGAAACATTCATTCAGGCCATCAAGTGAGTGACTTTGACTGAAATCATTACATTCCATACCCCAGTATATTGATGGTAGAATAATCAACGTAAATAGGTCTTATTCATCTTGAAATATTGCTTGCTTTTTGTCTGTCTGAATGAAATCTTTGATTTTAGAGATTTGCAAGTACTTCAGGAACGCCAGCGCAAAAAGTGTGAGAAACTGGAAATCATATGCAGGGAAGAAGAAGTAAACCACTGGAAAGAAGTTGATCGTTTACAGGAAAGAAATAAGGTGATTTTTCCCTCCTATTTGTATTTTCCTGCAAACATTACCTGTCTCTACTTTTTATGTAATACCTACGGCATTGTTTTGCAACGATGAACATTAGCAATTAAATTTTTGTGAGAAATTCTATCGTGTATTTTGTAATGAACTATGGAGGTGTTACTGTTGGTTTACTCTGCGGAAACAAATTAACTCGATCCGTCTCTTGTTGAGAAAAAATTCTTTGAATGCCACTTATTACATCTATCGCTGCTTGTAGAATTCGACCCTTTTTGTTGTGTGAGCCTTATGAGAGTTTAAATCCGGCCGTTATCTTCATTTGGTGTCTGAATAATGTTTGAGAACAGTACCATCATATTTTGTGTTCAATACAACATAATTAAAACATGGGGCATAGTTTTCAGTTCTGTGACTTTGCTTTCTAGAGTTCTTTTCTCTGGATTATATGGAAATAATGACCCAATTTTGTGTGTATTCTTATTCATAAGTATTTTCTAGTTTCTTATGCAGGAAAACTTACTTTGGATAGGCTCACGGTAGGGTCATTTATATCTCCCCTATGCTAAATGTGTTTACCATCAAGCATAATTGCTAATTTTCTATTGTTTAGGTTTAATTACAGACTAATAAATTTGCCATGTATGTGGGGCTAAAAGAATGAAATGCCTTTGTAGGACTCATTATTATTGCTACCTTTAAAGTAATTTTATGGTATAAAATTTTTTCTAGGCTGCCTATGAGACATTCCAGCAGCTAGATGAAAGAATAAATGGTGTTGCAACGAAAGTGATCCACTTAGGTGACCAGTTGGAGAGTGTAAACACTCCCAGGTCCCGAGCGGTTGAAGCACATCGTTTAATGACTCATTTTGCAGAGTTCTTGGCCCCTGGGCCCCTCTTCTCAGATGTGTTTGGTGATAATTCACGAGTGAGTATGTCAACCTCCAACTATGACATTAATGCTTTAAAGATGTGGCGTAGTTACTGCAAATGAGGTTCAGCCATTGTTATGAATCATGTTGTGCAATAATAATAATAAGTTTTATTGATCAAAAGTATTCAGAAAATACACTGAACTCATCAAGAAAAAGTTCTAGTTTACATAATTATTCTAGAAAAAGTACACATTATTGCAGTTTATCATCTGCATGTTAGAATACAATATCACAAGTGTTACACGTAAAAAACTCATCAGTAGAATACAATCCATGTAGGGCTTGCCAGGAGTGAATCACGCTCTTGAATTTAGTCAAGCTAGTCATTCTGGCTGAAATGGGTAGATAATTAAATAGCCTGATACCTTAATATTGGGTTTTAGTTAATCTGCATTGGTTAAGGGATAAGAGATTATTATTTCTTGGGCTGTAGTTATGAGTTGCACATCTTGTTGGGAAGAAATCAAGGTTTTTCTTTCACCTACATCAAAACTCTGTACACACACATTCTATAAACAGTTAAAATGTTCAATTTTATAAACAGTGGGCGACAGTGTTCCCGAGATGGGGATTTAGTAAGTATTCTAATGGCCTTTTTTGCATCAGAAATACAGATTTGATGTCAGGGGCATTCCCCCATTATTCGATGCCATAGTCCAAGTGGTTGTTAAAAAAAAAATGAAATATCAGCAATAAAGTAGTAGCGAACTGAAGCTCCGCAAACTAAAATGGGGATCTTGCTTTGCTTCCACTCTCATTGTATATACAAGAAGTAAAATATAAAATTGGTGTATGAACTTCAGGCAGCACCATTCCATTATAATTCTCTTGAACACATCCAATCTTTTTTCACCACTTCCCTGACGCGCCCAAGAATACTCGGGCACCCAAAACCAGCAAATTCTGACGTGCCCGAGTATACTTGGGCTAGCTCTAAAAGTCCATATCTTTCTCCTCATGCCCAAATATTCTCGATAGCTGCTAGTATGTTTTTCTGCTGCCAGTGGAACATGTTAGTGTCCGTAGCTCACTCTAGCCAAGCCAAGTTACTCAAAAGGAGATTTGATGGGTATATACGTAATGGTATTTTCCCGATATTTTTCAGTTTTGCAAAGGTGTGAATCTGCTAGTAACTGTTTCAAAACTAATTTTACCACAGTTTCTTCAATTTCTTTCGCATACCTTTGTAACACCTTATTGCAGCAAGTTATTTTTCACTTGTTACGATGTTTATACAATCTAGTCGCTATCTTTTTGACGACTGTTACCCCTGACAGTGTGGGAAATTTTTGGAAAGGATTTCTCTTGGTGCATCGTCACATATCAAGCCTTCTTCCTGGAAACCTCTCCTGTGTAGATTTACCATCAACGGAAGGATATCAACAGTCGCATGCGTAAGTCCCTTTTCCCTAGGATTGAAGAAAAGGAGCAACAGAAATTTTTTCGATGGGCAAGGACGGTAATCCCCTAAGTCGCGCCATGCCAAGGGGCAGACTTCGCACCAAGAAGCAGACTTCGCACCAGGTGCGAAGTCTGTTTCTTGTTGCGGTGCTTTTGTTGGTCGCCGTGCATGTGCTCCAGATATTTTTGGTACCCGTGACTCTACGTGCGATGGTCGGAAGCTAGAAGGTATGCAAGGGACAATGTTTGTATATAAGAGCAAATTCTGTCCATTACCATCAGATCGCACCACGTCTGCCTCATTTTCTCGTTGATTTTCAAAGCACACACATTGTCGTCACTAATTTGCCTGAATTCCATGTTTTCAAATATCATGGTAGTCGCAGTGGCCTTTTCTGTGGAAATATATATTTTCATCCAGTAGTGAGGGATACTTCAGCAATGGATTTTGGAGAAGAATCGGATTTCTCCCGCTTTGACTCGGAGGAAGTGGACATAGAAGACTCCAGTTCTGACTCAAGCCGTTGTGGGGAAATAAGCCCCAACTCAGAATATGGAGCGACACCGCTGCAAGTAGGAGCGTAGGGTGAAATGTCGGCATCAAATCCTCCTCCATCATCGCTAAGGTCTCCTTTTGAAGGAAATTCCCCGTTGAACTTCGATCTGGACCCTAAGTAAGGTGTTTTGAAGTATTTTGAACTTTTTTTGGTGATGAACTCAATGTGTTAGTAAGTGAAACCAATCGTTGTGCTAGTGCCTCATTGGAAAGTAATGCAGGACCGAGTACCTACATCTACAAAATACAGAGCAAGCCGCCCCTAGGGTGTGTGGCACGGGGTAATTCCACACTATTTAGGCATTCACTCATCCCAGTTGAAATCAGAACCGTGCACCTTCCAGCCGGCCAAAAGCAGTCAGGGTAATGATGTGCGGTCAGATCAGAAACAAAGAAGGGTTGATGCAAACAGATCAGAAACAAAGAAGGGGATGCATGGTCAGACCAGAAACTAGGGTAGTAATGGTGGCGAAAGTCAGTGGCGCATCATGACCGCAGAGATTCAGGTATTTTTGGCTCCTGTAATATTACAGAGCACTGTGTGAAAGCCACGTACGGAATATTATTGGTTGACACGATCAATGCTTTCATTGTTTGGCCAGGCAATGTCTTACTGGAGATGTGAAAAATAAGACAGTATCTGTATTGTGTTTATAATGCCGATAATGATCCCCAAACCCACCTGAAGGCCCAACTGGACAAAATCTGGAAGGTTCATGAGAAATTTGAGGGGAAGTTCAAGGCGCCCTACACCCCAGAGAGGGATGTTACCATTGATGAAAGACCTATCAAGGGTGGATTGGGATGGAATCAGTTCATGCCGGTGAAACAGACTTGCTTTGGCATCAAATGTTTTGTATTATGCAAGTCAGAGAGTAGATGTGTGGTCGAGTGTGATATAAATGGGAAGGGAACTGTTCTCTATCAGGACTTTGGCCATAATCCCATGTCGTCACAAGTTGTGATGGCACTGATGAAGCCACTACTCAACAAAGGATATTGCTTGACCACAGACAATTTCTATAAGTCTCCTGCGTTAGCCGAGTTGTTGGTTTCCCAATCCACAGATGCCTACGGGACTGATGAAAACAAGGTGAGGAATACCAACAGCGCTGAAAGGGGGAAGTGGCAGCCTTCTCAAAAGGAAAGCTAATGGATATTTGGTAGAAAGATGAGGTGGTGGTGTCACTGTTGTCATCGGTACATAACTGTGCCATGGAAAGTGAGGTGAAGAGAGGGAAAATACATGAATACCAATGGTCGTTGTGGATTGTAATGACTCGATGGGAGGAGTGGACTGTGTGGACTAACACCACCGATTACTTTGTACCCCATAACAAGGTTAAAAAAAACACAAAAATAATTTCACCTGCTAGAACTTTCCATATGGAACCATTACTACTTTCCATATGGAACCATTACTACTTTCCATATGGAACCATTACTACTTTCCATATGGAACCATTATTACATCTACTGTATTACTGGTGGGAGAAGAGTGCATTTAGACTTCCGTCTTAGGCTGATTGAGCAGCAAATAGAAGCGTATCACTTGAGTGTTGTAACCCCATGAGTGGGTAGACCACCCTCAATGACTCACCCATGACGCTTTACGTACAAATTTTTCTGAAGCAATTCCTCCAAACAGAAAGGAACCCCACCAAACACTGTTTCCAATGTTATCGAAAGGGAGACGCATGAGGAAAAAAACTTAGAAAGGAAACAAGCTATCACTGTCCCCATTGTGAACTGACTCTTTGCATAGCTTCTTGTTTTAGGATTTTACATGTGGCAAAAAAGCTTTAGGACTTCATTTTTTGAAGTGCAGGTATTTTATTAGCTTAATATAAAAGCTTCACAATATTTTTTCTCGTGAAAATGAACAAAACATTTTTATTTCAAAGAAAATAAAGAGAAATTATGTCTACAGCACAAATAGTGTATACATTTTGGTAAAATTCAATAAATGTTTAAGTTTGAACAAAATAGTTTAAAAAAGGTTTAGGAGTGCTATTATTTGCACAAGTAATTTTTTATATGCACAAATAACAAGAATCTAAAATTTAAAAATGTGATTGTTTTTGACCACACACCCCAAATTAATTAGGGAAGTGGTTAACTACTTCAAAGTCTCTTGCTCCCCATTCTGGAGCCATTCCCGATGAGCCATTCTGAAATATACCGTGGTATTTTAAGTAATTTACCATAGCCCATGAAAATGGCTGTAAATGTTGGTCTCAGATATTTTTCATACCAATTTATTACAAAGATATTATTTTAAGTTGTGTCTATATACATTTCATATAATCTTAATTAATAATAAAGGCACATCCAGCTCATTAGTGGAATATTTGTGGGAATATAATTTTCAATGGTTTGAACGAAAATTTCTCATGCCAAAAAAAGAACGCTGAATTGAGTTTGGCCTATCGTACTTGTTTTTGAATCTTCTTTATTTCTAATACATTAACGCAGCAATAACAATGGTTTAAATGTATATAACCTATTGCTATTGGTTTTCCTATGAGATCCTCTAATAGCTATTGACTGGCGAAAATTAAAAATTACTGTAAAATTCAGACATTTTTATAAATTACCATAATTTACCATGGTAATTCACCTCAAATGAAAATTACGGTAATTTACCTGTCTCTAGTTGTGGTGTACTCTCTTGGAAAGTAGGTTGTAGCCGTAAGATAAGTGAGGACTATCTCCACAGCCACTGAGTCCTACTACTCTCTGTAAACTGGCTACTGGCCCAGGTAATCACTTTCAGACCACCGAATAAAAATTAGACTCAATATTTTAAGTAAATTCAGAACCGATTTATTTTCAGAAGAAGTTATCAATATCGTATTAGCTCCAACATACTACGGCAGATCAGATCATGAGAATAAAATAAGGGAAATAGATTGTAGAATATAAAGGTTTAAAATGTCGTTTTTCCCACGGTCGATAAGAGACCATAATGGCTGCATTAACAGGGTGGCGATTGTCTGGGAAAACCAGGAAAACCTGGAATTGTCAGGGAATTTAGAATTTTGGGAAAACTCAGGGAATTCTCGTAACAGTCGGGGAGAAACTGGAATAGGAAGCCTCGTCATTTTTCTACCATTACGTTTATAATTAAAACTAATGTCCATTGCCAACGTGTGTAGAATGAGTCCCATCAATTCATGGAGTATTCAGTTGTGAATCTTAGTTATGTAGTTGTGAATCAGACGTACAATGTATCCCTTTTGCATATCCTTATTTGCATATCTCTCTATTTCACCAATTAAAACTAATGTCCGTTGCCAACGTGCATAGAATGAGTCCCATCAATTCATGGAGTATTCAGTTGTGAATCTTAGTTATTTAGTCATGAATCAGACGTACAACGTGTCCCTTTTGCATATCCTTATTGCGATATTTACCTAGTTGTGCTAAAAATCATGATTACAATGTATTATGCTCATCACAAGGAATCCGAGGCTATGGAAAATTTTACCTCGCGTTTTTTTTAACTTCCGGAAATAGGTCGAGAAGTAGCTGGAGAACACTAGCTTTTAGTAATTATATGCTTGCAGTTCTTAAAATACGAGACGGTGATAAGAAAATTTAAAGCTGCCGTAGATAATTTAATTCAGCAGAAAAAAATATTCCAATAATAGGTGACCTCTTGGCGATCGGTCAGGGAAATTGGTAAAAATCCATCAGGGAAAAGTCAGGGCAAGGTCAGGGAATTTGAATATTGGATATCAATAGCCACCCTGATTGAGACTTTGAAGTAGGTTAGTTGACAGGTAGTGTAGCTGATTAATTCATGTGCCGCATAGTGTATGTTTCTAAATCTCCCGAGTAGTGCTAACACCATGTTTTTCATGTTCCCTGCTTGACTCTTGTGTCACGTTCACATAGTTACATTGTATTATTTTAGTAGTTTCTGTAGCATTTGTAGCATACCTATAGTGTGGTGCTTGTTGGTGAAAGTTAATTTCTTCACTGTAGTTTATGTTGGTAATAAGTCACCCTTGTGGTGGCTTGCAGGGTAATAAATAGAATTGGATACAATCATTCAAGAACTGTCTGCTCCTTACAATTAAATTCCTAGCTTGGTTAACCAAATTCCTAGTAGCTTAAATTTGTTTTCACCACGTCAATCTCCCATTTGATCACATGCAAGGTCTTGTAAAAACTGGTGTGCCATTTGGAAGTGGTAGCACGGTGAGTAAATGGAGGGTGAGGGGGGGTCAGAACTTTGGGCGGCACCATAGATCACATGAAACGGGCCAATCTCAATCGACCTTCATAGCAGAAAGCTCCTTTCAGAATCCAATTTTAGATTTGCTTTGTTAGATTATTATTCCCTTATCCATTGGGTATGATCACTGAATTATTTTATTCGAGAAATTAATTGACATATAGTATCAATAATTATTGCGACAGTTGAGAATCAAGGTAAATATAAAGAAAACAAATAAACTTTAAATATTTATTTCAGCCACCTTTCAGATACAAACATGCCAACGATATATTTAAAAAAATACAAACCCCAATCACTTGCGTCAATGGTCAGGAAGAGGACATCAATAATGGTATGTGAATTATGTTGTCTCTAGGCTATTTTGCAGGATGCACCCAATTGGGCAATTTTATGTGCAGAAATTTGAGTGTGGTGCTCCAGTTGACTGAAAAAATAAATGATAGTGACTTATTTCCTGCTTTTTTATTACAATCTTTTACCAACAGATTTGACACACATTCTTCATTCATTAATACTTTCATCGTAAATGTTGTATCCAAGCCTGTCCACAAAAATGACCAACTAACTTCTACTGTCTAGGTAAACAAAAATATCATGCATCTGAAACAAAAGTGAATGACTTTTTATTGATTGATGTTTTTTTCGATATCATTCATAATCAATCATTAGCTAAATTTGTGTTGATTTTTATATGTATTTTAAAATTATGATGAGTACTAATGGCATGTGGTAATAACAAAACACTACTCGCTGATCAAGAAAAATAATTTAAATTTGAACTACACTTTTTTGACAAGCCAGTAAACAAAATTCACATTTCCATCACCTTCTTTTTGGTACTGTATCAATTTATGAAATTCCACTTGTCTCTCACTGGTGACTATCATGGTAATTTCATGAGTATTACTGGTATTTCTTATTAACTGCAGCAGGTGATCACAATCACAAAATATCTCTGAAGACTGAATTCTTCAAACTGAATTATATTGAGAGTGAGAGACTTATATATTTAACATATGGGTCCACCACTGACAGAATAGTTATTGAATATCAGGTCTACTTAGTATACATTAATGATGTGCTTTGTACGTGGAACACTTTGTGCAAAAAAGGTACACAACAATGTTACGGCATTCCAGGTGTGCATGAAAATTGATATAAAATTGATGAACCCTTACAGGACTAGCTGAATGGACAGAGAGTATGAGGGTATATTGTCATTTCTCTAATTGGCTCAGATGCAAAGTGTGCATCCTCTGTTAAAGTTATACATATGTAACTCATTCCTTGCTTCCATCAACCATGGTCATTTTAGCTCTTATTTCTAACCTGAGTTCCATGAAGACACATTTTACCTCTGTTTACTGGCAAGTACATAGTGCAGATGGTGAAGCTACTAATGGTTATCCCTGAACACTTTCCATGATTTAACTGTATTCCTCGATACAAATTTCAAGCTCTAAAAATAACATATTGTGGTAAAAATCCATTGTACAACAAGTAATTAAAGAGTTGGGGCATTCAAAAGAGGCCTAATACAAGCAAGGGCTTATTTGAGGCCAGTGTATCTGAGGCAGTTTCTTTGACAACTCAGGAATAAGGTTGGAGGAATATTAAAAATCCATTGTACTTGACGATCTAGTACAACCGTGGCCTGTACAAGGGAGGTTAACTGCATGTACTTCTTTATCAATTGATCAGTAGATTCACCTAATGTTATTATCCTTCTGCCACACTACTTACCAAAAATCCCAATCTTTTGTGCTGGATTTATTGTCCATGTCTCTTTGCTATTGAGAAGGTTACTCCAAGAATTGGGTTCCTGACTTATAGATTATTTTGTGTTAGATTACCCCTTTGGCCTGTGCTGTGCTGCTAGTTATTTCGTTATTTTTGTTCTTCCATGACTGGTGGTTTTATCTCCCAAATAGCAGAATTCTTATGATAATTCCAGCTTATGATGCCCCCAGTTATACCTTTCTCTGTTGTCTTTTTCCTCAGATCATCACCTTAGTCATGTATTTTTTATCATTTGGACACAATTCTCCATAAGCATTTCTAAGTTATGAAGAGTCATCTCAGGATCTTCTGCCTGCCATAAGTGTGACTTAAGCGAATCTAGCATGCTGCCTCTTTCTCTATGTATTAGCCTGCCTAAACCTTTTCCTTGACTGATGGTACCATTTTCATGACATAGAAATTAATATCAAGGGAATAGGCTTACATCCTAATATTACTCCCCCAGTCCTCTTGCTTTCTCAATGTTAGGTTGTCATTTATCATTACCCACTGGTCTACATAAAGCCTGTAGATGTCTCCTCTCCTATTGTAAGTTTCTCTTATGCCCTTCAGAATTCAGAGGAATGCAATTCCTGTCCTTCATATCAAATTCCATCTCTAGACTGCGCAAAGGCAATGAAGGCCAAAAGAAAAAAAATCCTTCTCTTTGCCAGCTAGTTAGCTCAAGGACTTTGTCTTATACACACAGCTTCCTCTTGATGGGTTTCCTTCTGTCAGTAATTATTTTTTGTTCTTTTTCAATCCTTTCTCAGTCAGTATGTTGCTGTCTTTTTTCTTTTTCTCTTACCAGCACACTGCTTCAAATTTATCTAAAAAAATGTTTGAAATGCCATATGGAGCCAAGTTTCTTTCAGTTTCACTTTTTCCCCGACATCCTTCAAGTTTTTCTCAGTGTCTTGAACTTAAGATGGTTAAACAGCTTTTGAAGGGAAAGAAATAAAGTAAGAGAGGCATGGTGAAGAGATCAAATAGACTGAGAAATGTTGGAAAGAGGGAAGAGCTGAAGAGGGTGATGCTCTCTATGAAAATAAAGGTACTGTGGGGAGGTACCGAGAAGGGAAATGCCATAATGATAGGGGGGACAGGGAAGGTGATTATAGAACATAAAGAGATCTAGGAGAGGTGGAAGAAAAGGCTGTGGATAACTCAAATACAGGGCTTGGCTCTATAAGGGTTAGAAACTTGGTCATGGGAAGGAATATGTATGTATTTTTGAGGTATTTAAGATGCGTGTTTGGAGGAGGGTGGAAAGGGTTAGGAAGACAAAGCAGGAGGTATTTTAGATAGTTTGAGATGGGAAACTGGTTCAGAGAAGGAAGATTGAATGCATGTTTTGAGAATTGAGGGAATGCTGATTAGAGTAATATAGGGGAGAATACTGGAAAAGCTTGGAATGGTAATGAAAGTATAGGATTTCTAGATGAAGTAGGAAGAGAGAGAAGAAACTGAATTTAAAAGGATCTATAGGAGGAAAACAGCACAACATACTAGAAATTGAGACATAAGGGTGAGATTTGTCCAAAAACCTTACAGTCAGCTTGTAGAATATGCAACGAAATATTTATATATTAATGAAAATATTGAGCGCAGAGAGTAAGTAACATAAGTGTGATTTATCGCCCTCAAATTGGGAACTAGGTGAAGTAAAACATGGGAAACAATTTGGAAAAAATTATTGAAAATGAAAAATATTCCCTTTCAATCAAAGTCCAAGTCTGTGCCATTAGTACAACGGCTGATACAATTTGAAGTTGGACCTGACCTCAAAGTATTAGAAATACCATCCAGAGAGTAATGACAATGTATTTTGCATTGCATATTTCATTTATTTGACTATAAATGGTATTGTTATCACTAAATGGTAATCAAACATTATTGTATTGTCCTTGAATTCTTGCACCTTAATTAAAATATGTATGTAAAATTGATTGGATATTTTCTCCTGGAAAATGAAAATTTTGCCCTGATAAACCTAGTTAAGTCTGGGAATTTCATAATTTTACGTCTGTAGCAACCATTTTAATCAATGATAACTGTATTTCCTTCCAGATTGATGAAGCTGCAGATATTATCCAGAAGTTACATTTAATCGCCCAGGAACTCCCCTCTGGAAAGTAAGTCATAGCTGATAGTTTTATGGATTCACCGCTTTGGTTTAATATCTCTTTTTGAATAAATTCTTAAACAGTTCATGGTGATTGTTTCTTAGTTTGATGGTAATTTATTGGAAACTTGGACAAATATGACTTGAATATGGTGGAGTGAATGGGTTCAAAAGAAATGTATCTTATTTTATGTGAAGTTGCCTTGAAAAATGCCCTTGATTTGAAAAGGATTCAAATAGTGGTCAGGTGCATCAACCAGTTACTCTCCTGCTGACTTGATTCTGGATGAATTACAATTGGGTTGTATGCAACTTGAGGATTTATACCAATTCTCATTTTCAGTTCATAGGCTTGTGTCTGATGTTGTACAGTGCTTGAGGCACCTGTTTATTCCTTTCAAGGCCTTTAAACCTCCCCTCCGACTGCAAGTAAGATTTCCATCTTAAGATGTTATTATTTTGTTTATATCTTCCACAGTTAATTATTATTCACATTGTGATAGAATATAACTTTCAGGATGGATTCTTAATAGCTATTATGAACATCAAAAGAAGTGAAAACTTTTAATCTGAGAATGTCTTATTTATATCTGGTCAAGCTAAACTTCATTGACTCAATACTCTAGAGAAGATCTTTAACTGTGTCCCTTGTTGCTATTAAAAGGTTGATCTTTTGGAGAAAGGGAAAACAACTCTCCAAGGTATAAGTCTTGGGGAGTAGTTTTGGGAAACCCCGATTGCCCTCAGGCCTTCAAATACCATGCCTGCCAGCAAATGTGTCAATTTGTGAGATGCATTCCTTCAAATGGCCACTGCGTACTTCCTATATTTTACCCCTAAATTTTACCTGGAAAACTTGAAATTTCATGTTTGAACCCAGAAAATTCATGATATTTTAGAATTTGATTAAAACATTGGATGATTTGAAAATAAAAACTAGTAATTTGGCACCTTCCAGTGCCTCAGATACCAAGTTCCAATGATAGTACGCAGACCATAGTTGGAACTTGGAATCTGAGGCACTGGAAGTGATACTAAGCATCATGTATGTGCATGGAGTATATAGGGCAAAACATCTCCCCATAAAAAAATTTATGGTCTGGGGCACTGGAAGTGATACTAAGCATCATGTATGTGCATGGAGTATATGGGGCAAAACATCTCCCCATAAAACATTTATGGCCGCAGACAACTATGGCTAGAAACAAGTTTATTGAAGTATTACAGTTCCTTCACTTCGATAAGAAAATGACTTGCTTGCGGCAACTTAAAACGGATTAATAATCCTTCGAGAATGCAAACCTGTATTTCTGAAGTCGTGATACAGGGCTTAACAATAATTAAATATAGTTTTATTTTTGGCAGAAAACCACCACAGGATGGATTAAAGGCATTTAAGGTGAAAACTTTTGCAACATAAAAAAGACGATGTTCTACAAGTTTTTTTAGGTTAATATATCTCTTGATAATAAAATAGTTTATTTTTCAGGCTCAAAATTTGTCAGTTTTTTGGTAAACCTGTCAATGGAGGGCTATTATATGTGATTGTTGTCATGTGTGCCACTTTGAAAATGGCATGCTGGGAAACCATGTTTGCTCTCTGCTCATGCACCACCCACTTTATCCCTAATAATGACCCACCCTGAACTATGAACAGAGGTAGGGGAAAAAGTATTTCTTTTGCAATTACATCTGTTATTAGTTAGTTGTTGCCAAATAATTACTTTTTTCCCATCTGTTTTTTTGCTTAGTCCCAAAAATTATTGCCCGTAGGCCCATGTAGATTGGCCATAATTTTAGGAAAATCAAGAAAATATTTGGAATTATGACTTTAGTTGTCATCTAGGACTAATTGGTGCAGACAATCTAGCGTCCACAGTTTGTAATGCCATCCATATAAGGTGTGGTGCTCATTGTGAATTTATTTCAAAATGCCATGTAAGATTTGGAGAGTGCTTATGTGAGGCAGAAGGGTTAATGAGAACAAAATTGCATTATTTTTTGAGTGTGGATGTGGAACAGCACTCTTTGGTTACTGGGTTTATTGGATGTGGCCTAAAGAATTAGAGGGAAACTTCATTTTATACTTGCTCTATTTTTATCTTTATTAATGTTAACTGAATTTGTTGTTTTCAGGTTTGAGGAAGCAAAGAAAAAAATTGCATCTAAGTATGATGAAATAGAGAGGACACTCATAGAAGAATATGTGAAAGCACATAGCCATAATAATAGGGTTAGAATGAAGGAAATAGCGTCCATATTGTCACACTTCAAAGGATATTCTCAGTGCATTGATGCCTTTATTGAGCACAGCCAAATGGTAGGTGTCCTTTAAGTGCAAAGTTTTAACTTTTGGCGATTGTGTCCTATTGGGATGGTTTTTGTATACCTCTAATGAGTGTTTTTGGTTTCCCTGTGTGGGAATTTTAGTCTATCATTAGTTTGCCATTCATTATCACATGTAGTTATTTTTTAATGTGCAGGGGTGTACCTGAATTTCCCTCCTGTTTTTAAGACTCCTAACATTCCTCCTAAGAATTTCCTCAACCACATTTAACAGCAACTTTCTCAGCCTGCCTCTACCTCTCGCACCATTCATTTTTATATTCTTGGATGTCATTAAGATTGGCAGAATTTTTTATTCTAATACATGAAGAAGTTGTAGTCTTTTTAGGTTTCATGTGTTTATATCACTCTTATTCTGTACTTTTGAAATGTTTCAGGAATCCTTCAACAGCAGAGATATCTTTCAAGATGTAATTCCTTCATGTCATAAAAATTTTGCCATTATGAAAGAAGTTTTTACCAATCCTGATCAAGTAATGGCAAAATATGTCCTCAACATATACCACTTAAAGTTACAAGTTAGTATCTCTCTATATCTGACTAAGGCATTGTGTACTGTGTATACTTCTTCACTGCCTAATGATGTTATTTTTTATGTTTCAGAAATATATAGTTGATAAGCTCACAGAAAAAACCGATCTTGATTCCCGGTTAAAAAATTTGTATGAATTGTATAGCAGGTGTGTATTTTGTTTTATCTCTCTAAAGATCGATCTGTCTTAATCTAGTATTATTTTAAATTATTACAGTGACTATTTTATGCTTCGTAGTATTCCAGCCTGCCAGGCTGATGGTCTTGGGTTGAATCTCAACTTGGAGGCTTTTCACCATCCTGGGGATTGCTGTGTTTGTTCACCTAAATAATTATAATAATAACAATAATGATACACAACATACGATAAATACATGGGCTGTGATTTCCATATGTTGTCACATCTAGAGACATTATTATTTTTCATCAGAAATACTCTGCAAATTGGAATTTTCATCAATAATCTCAGTAAAATGATGTTGAATTGTGAGTGGCTGATTTTCGTTGCAATTTCCATCTTACACCTCCATTTGGTTATCTTCAAGGAAAATTTTAATGCTTATTCTTTTACACAATTAAGTTCTAATGCATGTTTCTTCAGTGTAAAAATGTTTTTAATTAATGAAACAGGCCTCAAATGTATATTTTGTCCTTTTTTTGGTGCTTCTTAGTCATATTAAACAATTGTTCTATATCCTCTCAGTATTAAAAAGTCCCTCGGTTTTGAAAAAGGCATGGTAACCCCTATGTTGAATTTATTGCAAGGTTAATAAACACAAAGAAATCACAACCTTATCTCAGTAATCACAATGCTACTGTCACTGTGTTATACCTCCTGATACATCAGGATAGAAGGCACTGTTGGCAATCACAGTGTTGTTAATGTTCTCTTGGTTTAAGGTCAAGATGATGTAATTGTTTACTAGGACACACTGTTATAAAGGCATTTGAAGGGTCTTCTGTTTTTTGGGGACTTCACTCCTTGCTTGATTAACAGTTCCTACTAAGCTTGTACTTTCATCCAGCTTTCTATAGGTAAATAAAGATATCACTAGTAACCTACTTATGTTACATTACTTATGCTCTAAGGATCATATCTAATATACTTGAGCTAAGGGCTGTGATATAAAGTGAGAGACATATTGAATTCCTGTTCATGTGAATATGGCCATATAGCTTTAAGTGCTAGTGATATTCATGATGGGTGTAAGCCCCTGTTAGAACCACCATCACAAAGGGGTTGGCACAGAAATTTTTTTCTCTCCAGGGGTAGGATATTGCTGAAGTAAACAATTTCATCTTCATATCCATTTTGTAAAATGTAGAGAATAAATAGTAATAACTGAACTAGGAAATTATGGAATGAGATAAAAATAAGGAATGGGATGCTCTCCCATCCATTTTGCCAGGTGTGCCAGAAACTCTTAAGTACATGACTGGTGCCAGTCATGCACTCAATAAACTTATAGAGATTACTTATTGCACCATTTGGATCTCATCAATAGCTTAGGGATGTGTTTTTCTTGACAGTCTAAATATAAATATATATAGTATGTTAATATTTTGTGGTTGACCAATGATAATTTTATTAAAAATTTCTTTTTTCTTTTACAGGACACTAAAGTTATCAAAAGATCTCAGTCAATTTGATATGGGGAGTGATAAAACCTTTTTAAACAAGCTTACAAGCAATATTTTTCAAAAATATTTAGATTCGTATATTAGGTGAGTATGTTACAATTGTCCTCACATAAATTAGTTAATTCATTGCCATCTAAGGGCTGATTAATGTTATCAGCTGGCCATTAAAAATATCATATTAGGCATCAATAATAGATTCATGCCAAAAATAAGAAAACTTAACATTTTATGTTCATCTTACTCGTCATAAGGTTGAACATTTATAATTAACTGATCGCTGGATGAGATTTAATTTTGTCTTATGTATCAGCTCATCATTCATGTATAAAGTTTCATATCTTAGTTTTTGGCTTAAATAATTTACCTCCCCTTTGTAATGGGTTTGCATTATGAATTCCCAGTGAAGACCATCAGTGATTATGATTAGAAACTCACATTTTGATTGTGTACATCTTTTTAAATTTCTTCAGTCCATTGAAGATGCAGTCTTGCTAATGCAGCCAGTATTATAATTTGTATTTCTATTTTTAATTTGGCATTTTAACACTGAATTCATCATTCTGGGGTCATGAGAACCTCTCATTTGATGTCTTTGAACAGATACTGTTCTCTTGGGAATAGCCTTCCCAAATTCCCATATGTAACCTCTGAAGGCTCACATCTTGCTCACTGAAATTTTAATACGTTATGATCACTCATGAAACTATTTCACCTGCATGAAAAATGTTCTGATAGAGAAAAAATGTTAAGTGAAATTCTTTTTTAAAAATATTATTTCGACAATTACTGATCACATACTTTCACTGAGCCTGTAGTTCTCGCAACTTCACCATAGGATTTCTAATGGGATTCATTACCAGTTTCCTTTTGAGATATGTAGAATGTATTGATGTTCCATGTTTCCATGGGAATAACCCCTTATTCATGGCATGGCATGGAGGGCCTGGTTGCCCAAAGAGAACAACCCCTGATATTGTGTTTCCACCTTTTCATACTTTCTTAGGGATGGTCTATCAAGATTCACTGTTAGTTTTGGGCATCATTGATTCAATACCAGTTACTTGAGATAAGACTATTGTAAACCCCTGCTTTATAAAATTAAATCATTCCAAATGACTGATTGTTGAGTGAATTTTGCCATAAAGTGAACTTTTTACATTAGTGGGCATTGTAACAGATTTTATATGCAATGGTGTTTAAATTTTATTAGATACTGACCTTATTTATTTGTGCACATAATATAAAAGAAAATGATAACATGTAAATGACATAAATTAACTAACTTTTTTCGGTAAAAATATGGTAGTTCATTAAATATTTCACTGTCTGTCAACCTATGCATCACTCAATGCTGAATATGCAAAAACCACCACCTGCTATGCTCTGATGTGGTAGCTTTTTTGCCATAATTTTCACTAATTCATATACTGAGCAGTGTCAGCTGTTGGAGTGACATAATCCTAAACATTATTGATGCTCTTTGTTAGAATTAACCTTAATGATTTATTGGTTGATTTATACTTCCAGTGTTGAAATAAGAAGCCTAAGAGAAAAATGTTCCTCAATATTGCAAAGATACTATGAGTCCAAAAATCACCAGAAGAAACAAATTCAGACTGGGGGGTAAGCAAATATTTTTTGTGTTTAATTTAATGTATTTTATGAATCTTGGTTTTCCATTTAGATGGACATTGTCATCAACCATATTTTGAATCTGAAGTTGAAAAAGCTCCAATTCTTAATCTGCCATAAATTGATAAGAATGAAATGAGATTGAATATATTTCTGAACTTATTTCTGGTTCTTGAATATTGAACTTATTTCTGGTTCTTGAAGGCTATGACCCAGATAGAATTTTTTGAGAGAGTATTTGTCTGATAATTTTTTTTTTCTCATTGAAGTTTTCAGGACTTGAGAAGAGATTTACAAGCAGTTATTGGCACAAGAGCTAACATAAACATAGCACAAATAGAAAATTATGGTGGAGAAACCTTTCTCTCTGAAGAAGTAGCCATTGCTTTGTTGCAAGAGAGCAAATTAGCCTTTTTACGCTGTGAACTGGTGAGAATCTTTCTTGTACCTCTTGTTTGTTGATGGGTATATAAGCTCATTTTTAGCCAATTGGGCTATACATGAGAAAAGATGGCGGATGAGATTTTGTGCCCATCATTTCTTAAAATAAAAATAAGGTTCAGGAATTACTTAATGATAATGCATCATACATTATAATATTCATGAATTTAGCCTAGAGAAAGGTGGTAGGCATGTTATAATTCTCTGAAAAAGTATATGTAGGTATCATCTTAAGACCTTGGCTATGAATATTAATAAAAGCTGAGCTCTTCTGACTTATTACATTTCATTCTTCAACATTTTTACCATGAAGTAGAATATAACCAGCATTCATAAAATGTAGAAAAGTGGTAATTTTGGCTCTAACCAAAATATAAAATTGTATTAGTTGATTCCAACACTAATTAGGCACGTCTAAAGTCTCCATTCTTCTTCACATTCAAGTCAGCCTGCATGGTGCATATCTTTCCAAGGGTCTGGGCAGCTCTCCCCTTTCTCTTTTTTGTCTTACCCTGTATCTTCTCCAATTGTTTGTTGGGAAGGTGCCACATCTTGCTTTAACATAAAATTATGTAAGGAAGAATCCATATTGAAAAGTATACTTTGTATTTTTGTACAATGTATTTCACAGCTTTACTGCATTGTCAAGTGCTATTTTTTGTATAATATTTATTTATTGATTGTTGTGATAGTAACGTGATGTGGGGGTGTGGGGAAAAATTAACTTTTGGCAGGGAAGGTTGGGGTTATAGATTATGGGCTTTTGAGGTGAGAAAGGTTATTATTCAGTGAAGAAATTTTGTCGTAAAGGAGTGGGGAGGGAGGTTGGCGGTTTATCTGTGTTTTCCTGCCTTCCCTCCCAAAATATGTGTATTCTTCAAACTCCTCAACATCACGCACTATCAGAACAATTAATAAATAACTAGTATACATACACTTGTATCTGACAATGGAGTAAAGCTGTGAAACGGGTCTTACTGATGAAATATTTGTAGAAAAGTACAGCATTATTTTCAATATGGATACTAATGTAAGTTCTTCTATAGAGTGACCCCTGATGTTGTCAGTTTTATCTAAGGATAATTTACTTCTTCTTTTGCACATTTAATCATTTTTTTCTCTCGACAAAGCCCTTTATTTGTTCTATGGTTGCTTAACTGGAAGACAATGTAGAATAATGAATGTTGAAGGCACAGAAAAAAAGAATGTATGTCAAATGGGGCTATAATTATCATTTAAGATGGAATAAAGAGTAGTAGTAAGCCAAATTGAACAATGAAATATCATAGAACATTGGTAACCATGAATGAAATGTCCTATTTTGCCAAAGTTTTCATCTAAAATGTATCTTTGTTAAGCAAGTCTCCAATATTTTGATCCCTCTAGTTAATTGTCATAACTTTATACTTATGCTATAATTTTTTTTGCTTCCTATCCTCATTTCTTCAATGCTGCTACCAGTAATTTCAAAAAGAGAAACCCTGCTTTGGTTTGAACTCTTAATCTGCATACAGCCCTCTTCAAGGGGTGTATTCGCTGCTACTGCATTGATATATAATTTAAGGTCCTTTTATTTTGAATTTAAATGAATATGACCATCTTTTAATTTCCATGGCCACAACCAATGTGATAGTATATGAATGAGAAATGCATGCTATCTAGGTTGTTCCATCAAAAAAGTAATGCTGAGGCATAAGGATGTGAACTGCCATGCAGTTAAGTTCAAAACAGGGTCTATAGCAATGTTTTAGAATCATTTTATCAGTGTTGTGCGAATCATGGTCTTCTATGTGTGATATAGTTATATGCTGTACACTTCATTTAAAGCTAGCCAGTCAATATAGATAGAAATTAATGTTCATGATCGATAAAACACTGCAATAAATAGTATATTTATGCTCTCCGTCATGTTTCACGATGCCACACCATTATATTTATACTAATCCAGTTGATTTGTAGAGGAATACTGTGTTTTATTAGCCATGAATACAGGTTATCTCCACTGAGCCCAGCCTTTATCAATTAGAGTTATGTATGTATATGACTGAATAAATATCACACAATTCTATTTTGTAATAGAGACTATCAAAAGAATGTCATGATTGGTGTTTGGATTGGAAAACTGGCTCAATTTTAAGTTACTTTTGTATACTCAACCTTTAATTAATGCACTGTTTTAAACTTCATATATGTATGTGTAATGCAAAAAACATTGTAGGAAAATGTGCCAAGTTCCTCTCCTACAATAAATCAGCTTCTTTGTGTTGACACTGCCAGTTAAGCCTTCCTGGGAGAATAGCAATCGTATATTTTTCATTCTTTTTCAACTCATTTTCAGCTCTCACGCCCATCTGAACTCCCTGGAAATGCAGTGCAGATATTTGACTGTTTGTTGCGGTATTTGGTTGAAGAACATGTTGATTATGCTCTGGAGCTGGGATTGCAGTCAGTACCAATTCCAGAAACTAAGGCAGCTCAGCCTCAGCTGTTCTTCTTTGATGTGGTGAGGCAGTGTAATGCTATCATTCATCTCCTGGAGAGGCAATGTATGGACAGCGTCATGCCCCTTGTGGTGTAAGTATTCAATGGCTTGTGATGCTTACATTCTAATATCCCATATTTTCTAGCTCATGAGATGCAGAGGTATAATCTGTCCAAGTTTTTGCTGCTGGTCCTGGGTTTTTTCTTGGAAAAAGCACATCTTATTAGGAATGTGGATATGTGTATACTACCACAGGTGGATTATGGTCGTTGTTTTGGGGGAGGGAGGCCAGTTTGTTCATTTCAGAAGATCTGGGTGGTATGGAATACCATATACATATCCCCCATTTTCATATTTTATGAGGAATTATGGCACAATCTTAATGCACCATTGTAGGGACGTTCATATGCATTTAGTGTCTCTCATACTGTCTATGAAGAGTGCTGTCGGGCTATGCTGCATTTTGTTCATTTAAAAAAAAATTCATTGTTTTGCTCCATGTGCTGGAAACGTCTTCAAGGGAATGAAGATGCTTCATATGAAAAGCGAAATGTTGAGTTTTAAAAAATGAACAAAACACAGTATAGCCCAAAAGCATCCTTCATAGACAAGAGAAGCTGCGAGTGTCTTCAAAAAAATCTCTCATATCTACTCCTTTGACCACCAAAATTTGGCACATTCATGGTGCTATACTAGATCACGTAGGGGCACATGCTAGCTCAATAAATTAGTATCAGAACAACAATAAAATAATTACTTGATGAATGAAATGAGAAAAGTGGCAAAATCAACTCCCATGTTTTAGGAATAGAATTTCCATTGTGATAAAATCGTTAAATTTCATCATTTTTCTGTACATCATCTATATGAAAATAGAGATTGTATCTTAGATGTGGGTGGCACAGTGGTAGTGTTTTACTTCTATTCTGAGGTAATCCGTTATCTCGGGCGTGACTTTGTGGAATTTGCTTAACATTGTAAATGATAAGTATAACTTAGTTTTTCCGCATAGATTTATTATAAAAAGACACCTAGGTTTCGACGAAGCTCATCATAATCAGGTGGTGATGAGGACGAGCTTCGTCAAAACATAGGTCATCTTGTTATAATAAATCTATGTGGAAAAACTAAGTTATACTTATCATTTACAAATCTGTTCTGTGGGTTGTTGGTCTGAGACCAAGTGATGGAAAAATTAGAATCCTACATTTACATGCTACTCGAACTGACCCCACAGATGATGATAGTCATAGATATTTCGAAATGCACAAATAGAATTTTATATTCTCAGGATACAAGAAATTGGTCTTTGTCTCACTGAGAGTATTCCCCTTGATACCAAATTCATAAATCTGGATGCTCATTGTATGTATCAAATCTTCCCTGAAAATCCTTAAGTTGATGGCTGTCATGGGTCACCTGCAATTCCAGCTGAATGTCACCCTTCTTTCAAGCGGCAGCTTCACTTTTGGGTATGGAGCAGTTTCTCAAGGTGCTGGAAATTTGTTATCCTCCCCTAAAATTGATTGGCTCTTAGGGAAAAGTGAGCAAATTCATTGTCATGATATGAGAACTAGGTGCAACAGTGTCTCAGTTCTCGTCATTTGCTCCCATCCTCCCTTAGCTGCCTCCCAATCAACTAGTGATCAAAAAGTCTCTCTAGGTATTCCTGAAGTCTCTGTTTTAACTCTAGATTAGAAAAGTGATATTTCTGATGGAAATGGTTGTGTGAACTTAAGTACCATAGTATACATAGTAGTGTACATGGTACTATTCAAAAATACAAAATGTATGGAGTTATGATCCATGTTTCTAGTTCCCTGAAAAAGAATGGAGTTTATTTTTATGAACCATGGCAATAAACTGCATCAGCATAGCTCTTTTTACTGATAAAGATGCCTTACATATCATCATTGCCGAATTTGATACATAAGTCTTGAAATTCGTGAGTGATTGTGCATTCTTCTCTTACACATCCTAAGTCACCCAGTCATTTTCCACAATTAAGTTCTCAAATCAGTTAGACCTCGAGTGATGGGTAAAAAGGTAGCTTAAGGCATTATTTCTCATAGCCCATAATTATTTTTATTTTGACTCTTAGCAGCATTGCAATTATGTAAACAAATCTTTTTTTTGGTAAAACCTCACTTGTGGCTCCACATACCATATTTGCTGTCATGCATTCAGGATGGCAAAAGTGTAAATTCCCATGTGTGCTCGGGGATAGGAAAATGACAAGATTAAAAAATGGAAAGTAGGGTAGGGATACCTGTCCTAGCCGCTACCCTTAAAAAAAAGTCATGTCTCTGAAAGACTGGTTTACCATGCATGAACCAGTGCTAATGAAGAGGAGGAACCATCAACTCTAGCTGGAAACTTTCCTCCAACCTTCTAATCCTCTATCTCGTATTCCCTCCTGAGAAATCTCTGCCAAAACCTCTGTTTATTAAATCGTACCTCCTGTTCTTATTTGCTTGCACTTCCTGGACTCCCTGATTACATATCCCCTACCTCCGAATATTGTCTATTATCCCTCCTCTGGCAACAGCACTTACATGAGTCAAACTAAGCATGGTCCCCTGACTCAGCTGTAGGCAAGACCCTTGACCCTTCTTCCTCCCATCTTCGCCCTACTATTTAATTCTAAGTTGTGATTGAGGCATCCACAGGGATTGGATGGAAGGTGATTCTTCCATTTTTTGGGATTTCCACTGCATCGTTCCTTCTTGAGGACAATATTATGTTGGCTATCCTGCAGGCCTCCTTACTTCCAAATCGACATGTCGAGTCAGGAGGCACTGCATTTTATTGTTTGGTTTTCTAGCCTTTTTTTGGCTCCAATTCTCAGATTGGTCTGCTGAGGGTCTCTTTGGAAAAGTGTTTTCCAAGCAGCAGATAGTGGGTAGCAATTTTCTCTGTTGTGGTTGTTGGGGTTTTTGTTTGTTTCCACTGCTTCTCTAATGAGATGGGGGAAGTATCACTTAGCAGGGAATAGTCGCCTCCGAGGTTAGAATGTTGTGCTGTAGCCCTCACAGACATGCTCCACAATAGCAGAAAGATGGAATTCCCTGTCTGCTAGCTCTTTGATGTTTCTGGATGCAGCACATGAGTGATTTGCAGGTTTTTTCAGTATACTTGGAGCTTCAGCTGAAGGGCACGGAATGGATGCCTTCGTTGGTGTCTTTGGGAAGGCAGTCTTTGGGCTTGCATAGGATGTTGGCCATTGTCTGTATTGGTTTGAATCTTGTTGTCACCTTATACTTTTTAGAGCTCAAGATATTTTCAAAAAGGAACTACTTCTACTACTAAAGGAATTCTTACTATCAAGATATTCTCTCAGAGACCCCACCCACATATGGTATTACCATGTAGACCACTGGTTTTTCACTTGTACGGCCCTCTGCATTGGTTCTTTCAAGGGCCGCATTTGATTCTACTATAATGTAGATCTTCAGGATCGAGGACAGGTGGTAACTGTTTTGTTTGAAGGTGGTGAGTAGGTGTTCCTTCTCAGATCGGAGTGAGTTTACATCCGAGATGGCATGGGCCCGGTGGTACATGGTGTGGATGATGGAGGTCTTTTAAATAGGGTGGTGGTGGGACTCCACATTTAAGTACCTGTTTGTATGGGTCTTCTTTCAATAGACAGAGTGGCCCAGTGTGCTGTCTTCTTTCCAGGTGACAAGTACATCCTCAAATGGCAGTTCTCTATTTTTCTCCACTTCCAATGTGAACAGGATGGCATCATTCCGTTAATTCAGGTGGGGAAGAAACTTGTTCAGTGGAGAAGAAACTTAAGCACCCTAATAACGAACATATCATTCGCTTAGTGGAGGAACAGCTTCGATTTCAGGTGGTAGGCCTTAAATGCTGTATTATCTATGTTGTCCATGAAAAGGCTGGTTATCACTGGTGATCCCATCACCATGCTTTTCTCTTACTGGACAAAATCTCCATTCCACTTGAAGTACTAGTTATTCAGGCAGACCTCTACCAAGTCTGGGTAGTCCTTAGACTATGCCTTGTCTGTCAGGGTGGAGGCAGCTTGCATCATGCCTTCCTCTGGAATGCTGGTGGAATTCAACACCAAAACTAAACAGTATATCTCCTTTGGATGTGGTGATGCCACTGATGATGTCAATGAGTTTGGAAAAATGTTTGGAGTTCGTCATGAAGGTTGATGAATATATTGTGAATGATCAAAGTCTCTCAGCGCGGAATTTAGCCAACTTGTAGGTTGGTGAGTCAATGGTGCTGATAACAGGCCATAAGGGTGTTCCTTCTTTATGGACTTTGGGCAATCCATAGAGTCGTGGTGATTTTGGTGCCATTTCCTATGAGCCTTCTCTTCTCTTCCACGGACAGGGAGGTGGAGTACGGCAGAGCTTCTTTGATCTCACATTGGACTTTGTTGGTCGGGTTGACTGCAACTTTTTGTAGGTGTTGTTGGTCAAAAGGTCTTGGATCTTTTTATGGTAATCATTACTCTCCTTCAAGAAAGTGGTGTTTCCTTTGTGTGTGGAGAGCACTATGAGGTCTTCCTTTTCCCAGAGACTCATGGGGGCCATTCTTTAGGCCTGTGAGATATTCAGCTTTGGAGTTTTTGCTTGTCAGAGAATTTGCTAACTTCGAATCTTGCCTCCTGAGATGTGCTCTTTTGAAACCAATACAATGAGTCTTCCCTTTATGTAACAAACTCAGTTTCATTTTTGAAGTCCCTTCCACATAGGTTACTTAATTTAGCATTTTTAGTCATCATTAGTCATTCAATTCTAAGGTTAGTTGACTGCAGCCTTCCACCCCTCCCTACCCAATGTTGGTTCCCTTATTTCCTTGTAGCTTTTCCTATGTACTTTCTTCTTTATATGGTCCATGAACTTATTCCTGGGTCTTCCTCTGGACACTTTTCCCACTTCGTTTATGTTCTTCACAAACCAATTATGCATCAGGGTATGTCCAATCCATCTGATTCTTCTTTTCTATATGGTCTTCCAAATGATCCTTTCCTCTTCTACTCTTTAGTAAATATCATCATTTCTTATTTTGTGCATCCATTTTATCTTCAGCATCTTTCTGCAGCACCAGGTTTGAAGGATTCTAGTCTGTTCTGGTCAGATTTTCTAAATGTCCCTGCTTCTAATCCATAGAGTTCCCTGCCCCACACAAATGTTTTCACATATTGTTTTCTAGTTTTTAGTCGTATCTTCTTTGAACTCAGCAGTTGTCTTTTAGCTATGAATGCTTTCAAAGTTTGGGCTATTCTTTGCTTGATATACATTGTGCTTCTTCTGTCCCAAGTGATAGTACTTCAGAGATAGGTGAATGAATCTACTTATTGTAATTTCTCTACTCTCAATGTGACTTCTGAATTCAGCTTTTCTCATCCACATACTAGGATATTAGTCGTCGTCTTATTTATTATCGTTTTACATTCATGGAGATCATAGTCTATTGCATTTAGTGACCTTTGATCATTGTCATTTCCAACTATGACTGCGAAAAATGTCTAAATGAGTAAAGTCATTAGCTACAATGTTATAACCATTATCATCATCTTCCGAGTCATCTTCATATTCTCTGAAATCACTCTGGGATTCATCTAGCTCCTCAATAATATCACAAGAGGTCAATTTCCACCTATCCATCGCTTTGCATGTGGGGGACACCTGATGCACTGCGTGAACCTCGTGAAGCAGACTACTGGTGATTCTTTGGTTTCCTGTCAAAAAAATTAACTCTGCTGCAGCCTTGTGGGTAGTTGTAAGATTAAAAGGGCAAAGATAGACCATATGAACTGCACAAGATTCAAATGAGAATAAATAAGCAAAATAATTGCGCACACATTCAAAAAATGGAAACCCAAGAATTTTCTGGGCTCCGTTGTTACAGGAAAGATGGTAGCCCAAGAGTTCCTTGGGCTTGAGTCTGAGAGTGTTAATTATAGAGGAATTGGAAATGTTTGTGTGAAGTAATTCTCTTTAATTTGTCATACTGATCAGTCTGCTCTTCTCTCATTTTACAATCCTAATGTAGCTGGTATCTTATTATTTCAATGCTATTTTTACAGCTATGGTATTTCCATTTGTACCAGTAATGAAAAAATGTCTAATTTGCAGTTCTACACCCAAGCACAATGATTGCTTATTCAAGAAGAAATTTGTGCTAGAGCAAATTGAGATGAAGCTAGATACTGGATTAGACAGGTGGGTCGAGTAATACCTAGCTAAAAATTCCTTGTTTTGCATTTATGTCTGTGTGGTTGATTTTTTGGTGTGATTTTGGTGAGTGTTGACTGTTCTTTGTTGAAGTTTTGGAGAAATCTCACTATCTCCTTGAATTGTTATGTATCACACTGAAGCAAGTAAAACATTGTAGCTTGTTCAACTTGGAATGTGATCTTAAATTTTCTGCCAGACTGGCTAATAGGAATGCTAAACAATGACTCTAAGAAAAATTAATTACTGTGAATAATAATATTGGTTTAAGTTTTAACTAGTTGTATGCATCATAACGTTGTGGTTTGGATCATCTGAGGATAGGAAATATAGGTAATTTTCCTCACTCTCTTCTTGTTGATATCTGGTCTAAACTGGTCAGTTAATTAAATGGTGTGAAAAATTAATAGTTATTTAGATTCTATCTTCATGACTAGTTTGTTAAACATATCTGCTCATGAAAACAGAAATTCTGATCCAGTTAAACTTTGCTGCTGTTGTAAGGCCTTTGCGTGAGGTTGTGAGTTGAGGGCAAATCATCTGTATTTGACATTTAAATCTGTGCTGATTTATGAGACTGAGTCACTATAATAATGTAGCAAATGAATCGAGGAACTATTATAATATAAACTCCTCTCACAGGTCTCTTCTTAAATGAAATGGTTTGTTTCTTACTGTTTCTTCTGGTATTGTTCCAGAATTATTTATTTCTGATGAGATTAAGTGGAAATTCATCTTTAAAAGTGAAGAGCCAAAGTCATATTTTCCACAAGGTATATTTAGTGAAATGCAGTTTATTTAGATGATTTTTGTCATTTGCAGAAAGGGGCAATCTCTGCCTGAGGATGTACTGATAATTTTATTATAACTGAGACTCATTGATTGTAATGTAGTTCTCATCCCTGCCATCGCTGGTCACTATTCTTGTAAAATTTTCGGAAGTACAATTAGCTGCTAAATACTATCATTATACTTATACAAGCATGTTCAGTGACTAACTTAACATTATCTGATAGACAAATGCACCTTTCAATTTCCTTCACAGATCCATTAATGCTATTGTTGGGTGGGTAAAAATATATCTCCAAAGTGAGCAGAAGAAGACTGATTTCAAACCTGAGACTGACCTAGACACTTTGGCTTCACAGGTATGCATGACCCATGCCAGGAAATCTTAGAGCATCTTTCTAATGTGATTATCTTTAACTGGTCCGAATCATACCAACCTTTAGAGTAATGTCATTATTACCTTGCAGGCATGTGTTACAGTTGTTCAATATGTCTCGAAAATGGTAATTAGAATCAGAGATAGCCTTGATGGGAAGAATGTGGAATCCCTGATGATGGAGTTGGGATGTCGTTTTCATAGAGTTATTTACGAGCACTTACAACAGTTTCAATACAATTCATCAGGTAAGAAAATTATTACTTTACAAGCTGATAACCCATCAAAAATGACAGGCAAAATACCCAGTCACGCAAATCTAACTGGTTTTGATTTTATTTATACTTACGTATATGTTTTGTATTGGTCATTTCTTAGTTAATAGTCTAACACCTGGTGGCCATTTCTAATATTGACACAATATTAGTTTCTATGTAACCAGGGAAGAGAACTGGATTGGGTTATCTGCTAGTTCATTGGCTATCATCGCCTTCACCAATGTAATGTGACCAGTATAGCCTCATATCCTGAGCCAACAGAGGTACTAACGTTTGTGACAGAGAGAGACAGTGTTTCCCCCTCTAAGAATAAGAAAAAAGCTGAAAGTGGTCTTTCCTATTCTCTTCCCTGTTGCAATGTTGTTGGTGGTAGCTTCTTGGTTGCTATGCAGATAGAACATGGGACTGATGAATTTGATTTAAGGTGCATTAATTTTTTAAATTTACAATTTATTGAAGATTTTTCCTGATATTTTTTATTTGAGTATTCTACCAGCTGATAAGTAGGTTTTTGTGTAGTTTTCATCCTACTGGCTCTTTATTCCATTTTGGTTCCTATGGAAGACCCACCATTAGATCCCTCTTGAATTCCTCAAATCGTCTCCCTCTTCTTATTTCGTCCATAATTTCTATTCTCTTCTCAATTATTCTCCTGTCTATAATTCTCTTCAGCAATCCCACTCTTTTCAAAACATCCTCCATCCATCTTTTCTGACTCCTCCAAACTTCCACATGTCCAACCAAATCCAAAACCACCTCAAAAGTAATGAGATTCTCTAGAAGGAAGAAGGCAGGGCTGACTTTAAGAATGGGAGAGCACCAAATAGAGCAAGTCAAGTAGTTTACGTGTCTGGATAGTATTTTGAAGGAGAATGGATTTAGTGGTATAGATATGAGATTTAGAATGGCTAAGAAGAAGGAAAGAGACAAACAATTGTTTGTCTGTCTTGCTACCCAGCTCACCCTCTCCATCCTTCCCCAAATCCACATCTCAAAAGCCTCGAGTCTATGTCTATCATTCCTTTGCAATGACCAGATCTCCGCATCATTCTGTGTCATGCTCTATATCAGTTTTCAACAGCCTTTTCTGTATGTCTCAACTCAGACCTCTCCCCCCCTCATCAATTCCCTCCTTTTTTAAATGCTTCTTTAGCCATGGCTGTAGCCATTCTAAATCTCAAATCCATACCACTAAACCCATTCTCCTTCAAAATACTATCCAGACACGTAAACTACTTGACTTGCTCTATTTGGTGCTCTCCCATTCTTAAAGTCTTCTTCAGTCTAGAGAATCTCATTATTTTTGTCCTCTCATGATATATCTCCATGCTATATCCCTCGCACTGCACCTAACACATTCATCATTGACTGTAACCTCATTGCTGACTGACTAATCATTGCTTGATCATCTGCAAATGTCACTGATTTTATTAGATTCACTCCTACCTGTTTTCCTTTCTCCGTCTCTTCCCATGCCTCCCTGACCGTTTCCTCTGAATACATACATGTTAAGAAGCTACAGCATTAATTGGCATCCCTGCCACACTCCCCATCCAAAATGCCCCATCTCGATTCTCCATCGGCTACCCTAGCCTGCACCATTTGGTTCATATAAAGATTCCTTATGAGTTGTCTGACCCTCCAATTGACCCATTCTTCGGCTCTTCCATTTATCTCGCTCAGATCAAATGCCTTCCTGAAATCAACAAAGCAAGCAAAAACATCCTCCCCATATTTTGGGTTTCTTTCCATTCAACTGCTTACTTCCAGGTAGTCAATCAAGTATTTCCTCCTGCTGAACGTATACTCTGTCTACCTCTTCCACTCAGTGATTCAAGGTGGGAATATGAACTTGGATTATAACTATGTTCATTGGATTCGCCTTTAGCTCAATGGCTATTAACCTATCACTCACCTAATCTGCATTGACTGCTTTTCTACCAAGTTTCCATTTCATTACAAATACAACCCCATGCTGGCTGTCATCCCCTTTGCTATATATTACTCTTGAGTCATCACTCCGAAGGTCCCCACTATCTTTTGATCTTACTTTGCTCAAGCCCATGATATCTACATCCACCTTCTCCATTTATTTCTTCATATTCTCTAACTTGCCCATGCTTAGCATAGTCTAAGCACTCCACATGCCTATTCTGAATGCTGGGTTCCTCTTCTGCATATTATTTTCCTCTGGATGGCTGGAGTTGAACTGAAGACATTAAGTTTGTGAAAAGTAACATTTTCTCTTGAGTAGTGGCATATAATGATGCCAGTGGGATGCTGTGGCAGTTTTCCACGGATAAGTTCTGCCACAATGGAATGGTATGCATCCCGTGTGACAAATTGATGAACTACTTGTGAAATCCCAATTTAAAGCAAAAAAAAAAGAGGCCAAGAATGGTGTTCAATTATAATTATTACATCTAACTTACGATTAACCCTCTTAGTGCAATGCACTGATATATCAGCTATTGCATCTGGGGCAAAAATTGCAGCAGGTTGATATATCACCTTTTACATAGAGATTGTTCAATAATAAGATAAGCTCTCCCAAAACATTTCCTCGTGGAGAATTCTGTGCATAGAAATGATTGGATGTTGTTCTTGAATCTTACTGAAGCTGTTAATATAACTGTATGTAATGTGACATTGTGACCTAATTTTATACTCGTAAGTTGGAGTGGATAGTTTGGCACTTGACCAACAGGGAAAATCCTCTGATTCACATGAGACAGGCACTACTATGTATGCTGAACGATGTAGAGCTAGGTTTAGAGAGGAAACTACCTTGGTTTCTAGCACTTATTAGTGGTTTGGTACATCATTCCTGTTGTTCAGCAGTAAGTTTTATCATCGCAGAATGTTAAGAAAGCAACTCCGGGAAATATATTGGGCATCATTTACGTTCATAGTAAAATGCATGTGAAATTCAAACTGTTTAGGTGAAATGCACAAAGTACAAAACTATGTATATGTAAAATTAAGAATTTAAGATAAATATAATAATCATTGCATTAGAATCAAACTTGCATTAGAATCAAACTGAATACTACAACAGTAACTGTAGTGAGGTCTTTTACTGATATGCACGTAAATTTGATCATTTTCATGAGATAAAAACAGTAGCCCAAATCCCAGGATTATTTGAATCCTAGTTGAGGAAATAACTTTTTCATGAAAATCCTGTCACATTGCCACCTGTAAATATGTAATATAAAATTTTAATTTCGTATATTTAATATTGGTAATTGAAATTTATCTTATTATATTTGTTTACAGATTTGTATAATGCAGATAATAAATGGCATTTCCAGCTCCATTTCTCCCTTGCTGTCATTGTATAATGTGCAATCATCTAATCAAAAATATGACTGATTTGCCCTCACCTTAAATGCTTGCCTGACTAACAAGTCATACTCACTTAACCCAAGTGAGAATCAGTGATTTTCAATCTCAAGGGAAATTAGCACCATGCATAAGTCAGGGCAGACTAACAGACAGGGTTTAGCTACAGTGGGGCACATAAGGCCATGCCCTGGGCTTCCCAGGCTAGGAGAGCCCCCAAAGGAAAAAATTATGAATTTTAGGAAAATAAAAGCAGCCTTTTTTGCATTGGTTGAAGTGTATCTATGAAAAATATTGTTTAAAGAGTATTTTAATGCTTTAAAAATGTCAAGATTTCTGGGAGGGGGTCCCACTTTATTTATCTGCCCGAGGACCTCTGAGAGTGAGCTACGCCACTACTACCAGTCCTATCCATGAGCCATACCAGGCTAACAATCTAAGTAGCTGGCTCCTGAAAATATTTTATTCTAACTCCTGACTGCCTCCAAGTATTCAAATTTGCTGAATGCTATACTAATTCCATAATGTAAAAATCAACTATATTACATCATTTATATGTTGGCCTTATTTCCTTTTTCATTGGTAGCTTTTTCACCTTAAACATCTTAGATTGACCTACTTTCCAATAAAAAGTCGAGTTAAGGATGCTGTATCTTCTAGTAAGGTCAACTGATTTTAACGAAATAAAAACCATGTGATAGAATGATCATTGATGCAGAAGGAAATTTTTTCCTACCCTAATGTGTACCTTTACCATAATTTATTTGATAAAGACACTTTCCTGAGCTCAAAATTCGATAGCCCAACTTCAAGTTATTACCATTCTCTTAATAATGAACATGAAGATTGAAGATTTGCATATAAGTTAGCTAGTATAGTAAGTATAAACTGCAAAAGGACAAAATTGTTTACATGTAGTTTTACAAAAGCTGTTGTAAAAGTTATAAACATCCGCTAATTTAGAAACTAATGATGTGATGCTTTTTTTTAGTATGTAATGATGCAAAAATTAAAAGAAAACATTTGAAGCATCATATTCTTTCACTTAGCTCATGGATGAATCTTATATCGATTGAGGACTTTATAGTATATGAGGTATGAATACTTCTATTGAGACCTGTATTTGCTCAAAGAAGTGGTGGCTTGGATCTTGAATTAAAATTAGCCAGTGTTTGTGTTGTAGCTGACTACTGCATATTTTTCATAATATGGCATATCTCCTTGGCATTTGAATACCAATTCTAAGCAAATCTGGTCATATGGTGGTAGCTAAGAGAATCTTAGATCCCTGATCTTACATGCAGCTTAAATTTTAGAATATAAATAAACAGAGCAAGACTTTTGACAGGGTGAATGGCATGATGCCATTCCCATCTAGTCACTACCGCATAAAATATCTCAGATTATTTACTCTTGATGGGAAATAAAAATAAATTACCTTGGTGAAAAAGATCATTCTTACATTTCCATCACAGTGTGGGCAAGCAGAGCTTACCTAGCTTTACTGTACACAGGTGAATGATGTGCTGAGTTTGAAGGCTGTGTAACTGCTGGGCATTGAAAAAACTGAGCTTTGCTTGAACGTGTGGTAGTTTTAGGCTTATCTCTTGCAATGGGTGTGCACCCTGGGCCCTGACTTCTTTAGTGCCCTGCAAAACCCCAACTATACACTTTTCTTATGTTGATGAGTTTTGTTTCATTTGTGCTATGTTAATTTCATACAAGTTAAGTACTTAGTACAGAATTTTTTGTCTGTTTCAAAATATGCCCAGCAGGTATTTTTATTTTCCCTGTCTCTTTTTTTATGGGCCCAATATACATATTTATTTCTGCTCTTGGGGCGTTAGCTGCCCTTAATTCGCCCGTGTAGAATTGCATGTTGTGAATCTATACTGTAATCTCTCTTGTCATTGTCTACAAACTACCACAAGGGTGAGTGGCTAAAGATGCTATGAGTCTACAGATGTAAATTTGTAGAAATTTTGAAGGCTCAGAAAGAAAACATTATATTTTTATGGGGAAATTGGAAATTTTGTGAAAAATATTGTCATTTCCAAAAGTATTAATTATCATTCTCTATGAAACTTCACTATGGAAAGTAGGTTTTGTACTTGTGCTAAATATCTTAACATCATTATTAGCAACCCATCCTGCTTGAAATTTCCAGCTCTTGCATGATTTAGTTCCTTGTAGTACTATTTATCAGTCACAATAACGACAATACTAACCAGTAGTTGTATCTTAAATAGTGTATTGCGTGGAGGCATGTTCATTTATGTTGCACTCTCATAGTTTTTGGTCTGACCACGCATTGTTATCCTGACTGCTTTTGGCCATGCCTGGCATCCAGGCGAATGTGAATGGTTCTGATTTCAGCTTGAATGAGTACTGCAAGCTTGGTGTGGAATCACACTATGCCACTCATCCTAGTGGTGGCTTGCACAGTATTTCATAACTGTAGATGAATAAGAATTACCAATGTTGGTCTCTGAATTTGGACATTAAACCTTCATAGATAATAGTATGGCAAATAAATGGTAATTATAGTTGATTGCATCAATGAGGCAATTCTTAATAACCATAGCAGGTGGAAACAAAAAAATGGAATATTTTCCCAGCAGTAATGGTCTAAATTCAGGCTGAATCAATATGTTTTTGCTTGCTTTGTGGATATGTAAAATGCATTAGATAGAGTTAATTGAGAAAAACTAAGATTTCATTAATTTGGATACTCTTCAATCCATAATGTTAGGGATAGATATTACTCGTGTGGCTCAGGGAGCACCTGACTGTATCAGAATGGACAGTAATTGTGGGGTTAGGCAAGGATCCCATTTAACTTTAAAATTAGGGATGGACCGATTCCGATACCGATATAAAGTATCGGCCGATATTTATGGTATCGGTAGCATCTGTATCGGCAGTCAAGTCAGTGCTTTTCCGATATTTTCAAATTTCAGATTTTTACCGCCAATATGGCCAATCAAACGAGATGTCAACTTCTACCGCTAGAGTGCTCTGGTACCAAATGCCATCAGTAAGGTTATCTAATTGTAAGACAGAGACAGTTTCTTTCGAACACCAAAGTTATATTTTTTTAATTACATTAGATAATTAAAAATCAATAAGTACGCAAATTAACTTATGACTACATGCTTTTGTTTTTACGATAAAGCAGTTTTTGCAATTTTCTCTTCCTTATATGGAATCGCGTGTCGAAGTAATGTTGTTTACTTAGCTACGCAATGCTGACTTCATGGTAGCGTGGGAATAATTTGATGAAATGTGATTATTTGCAATAACAGTCAAGGAAAAAAAGAGTCATGTCCAGTAAAAAACTTAAAACTAAAAATTATTAAAACTTTTTCAGTGAATTAAGTGTTTTGCCTGTGTAATAATGGTTGTTTCCATAATCTGGTTTCTTAGTTGGCCGAGCCAGCTTAAAGTGCTTGTGGTGAAATGCTGAGTTTGTATTATAGCTAGAATGGAGTAGTATCGGTATCGGTAATGGTATCGGGGGGAGGAGAACTGGTATCAGAATCGGTATCGGTATTGGAAATTTCTGGTATCGGTCCATCCCTATTTAAAATATATGCTGAATAAATGGGAAGAGAGGCATGTGAGTAGCCTGTTGTGGAAGTAAAAGTAGGAGGGCAGCGGATAAAGTTGGCTAGATATATGAACAGTGAAATGTTGGTTTGTACAGCATCCAATGGATTACAAGCATTGATAGATGTGTTTGAATGTATAGAACACAATATGCAGAATGAAAATTAAACAAAAGAAAAATAAAGAGATATTCTTGGACAAAGAAAGCTAGGCTGCTTAGGAGGTAGGTATGTAGGAGGGTACTAACAAACAATAATTAGTAAAATTTATCGATTTAATAATAGTTGTCAAGGGCACTACTTGTTAAGTATGGGGTTCTACATGGGTATTCACAAAACTTATCCATCTAGCAATTTGGTGTAAAGGCCTTCACTGAGTTAAGTTCTGAGTCCTTGAGTAATGCCTTTGGTATTTTTTCTGTCCGCTGAAGCTTCAGGAAGTACATGGTCATGTTGAATTAACATTAACACAAGTATGGAAATATTAAAAAATAAGTTGCTGAGAAGTTTGTGAAAATATCAACATCACTCTGGATCATCAAATAGAATATGCCTATTTTGTCAGAGACAGTTTGGCAGATGAAACTGATTAAAATACATAATTTCGGTAATTTTGTAGGAATGGACTCCATTAGGGTTGAATCGGATCCTGAGGGCTCAAAATGGAAAGAGAAAAATATCTATATATGCACTATTATTATATTATTAAGATTTTTGTCACTTGCATCATCATTTGTATGTTGGGAGACATACCTGACAACGATCAGCGGTTTGCTAATCTGCTCGGCGATGTTATTACAGCCTCTTGAAATTTTTATTTGTTACAGCCATAATCTGTATGTACAGTCCTAATAGTGCCTAGGGCTTATAGGGAATTACTTTTAAGAACAAAATAAATGTTTATTTAAAGCAAAGAACTATGAATGTGATTGAAATGGTATGTTTCAAGCGTTGATGAATTGGTTGAGCCATTTGTTTGAGAGCTGTTATCATCCGTTATGTAGATTTACGAATTGAGTACATGGATGATGTTTATTGCTAAAATTAATCACTTTAAACATTATGGTATAGAGCAAACACATTCGTTGGTAGTACGTGCCATTATTGACTTTCATCACAACTGCTCAATGATCTATATAGTCGATCATTACTCAGGGATTTTTATTGTGGTGACTTTCAATATTTTTGGCAAGATCATCATTGTCTGTGGATATATATAGCCTCTGCCTCTGTTTTCAATTCAACTTTTTATTCATCCAAGGATTTTGCTATGGCAAAATATATGACAAGTCAAATGCAAGACTGATTAAAAAGAAATAAAATAACACGAGACGAGACAGTTGGCAGATGCCTAGTCCAAAATTTTCTTCTACAAAGTCCTTCTCATTATAATAACATTTATCAAGTAATAAATGTTTTAATTGTTTTTAAATGTTCCTCTTGAGGGGACATTTTTTTATATTAGATGGTAGGTGGTTAAAAATTTTAGTAGCTACATGAAATGGACTCTTAATGTACATTGTGGTAGACTGACAATGAAAATGTACATCCACTCTTTGGCAATGCCCTTGTATTTGTGCATTGGTGGTTAGCTTGTTCGTGCTATCTTTAACGTAAGTACAAAGGTAGTTAACGTACAGGCAAGGTAAGGTTACAAGTTTCAGTTGCCTAAAATATGGTTACAGGAATGCCAAGTAGGTGTTTTTTGTGATATATTCCTGATGCTTCTCTTCTGCATTATAAAAACTGGGAGATGATCCCGAGAAAATTAGCCCATGGCTCAAATAGGACTGGAAATTTCCTAAGTAAACTACCTATTTCCAATACTTCCATATCAACTATTTCTGCCAGATTCCATATAATATAACCACTTTTTGCCAGTATAGAACATAGTTGATTGCTGCGAATCTCCCCCTTTCAACGATTCATCAGTTATTAAGCCTAAAAACTATATGCACTGAACTCTTTCTATTGGTAGACCTTTTAAGCGAAGGTCTAACCATATTACTTCTCTCTTTATTTAAATTGAATATAGTTGGTTTTATCTACGTTCACTGAGAATTTATTTTGGTTATACAATTTCTCCGGAAGCTGTAAAGAGCAATCAAGCTTAATTTTTAAGAATTGTAAGTCCGTGTGGCCTATTGCTGATGAAGTATCATCAGCATATAATACTATTTTTTCATTCTTTCAACTGCCATTTATGATCAATGCTCCCATTTTCATAACCTTCACATTTATTTAAAAGAATTATGTGGTCCACTGTATCGAAGGCCCATGAAAAATCATTGGAGATTCCAACAGAGTATTCATTGGAATCTATATTGTCCCATATTTAAAATTTTATTCACAAATGAAAAAACGACTTCGTTTCCTTCCACTGATTTATTTTCTTGGTACGACATGTTTCGACACATAGAGGCAATGTTATTATTAGCAATTGCTCTTCACTCCAGCAGTAATGGAAAAGGAAAAGATTCGATGGTGTAAATTGCCATATTATGGCATGATCTCTGAAAAAATAGGAAACCTCTTTCCAAAACAACAGTATAGAGTGACATTTTATAACGGTGAAAACCTCAAAAAATTCCTGGGTAACACAAAAGACCAAGTGCAACCTTTTGAAAGAAGTGGCATTTACAAATTAAAGTGCAACGACTGTGGTGCTGCATATGTTGGGCAGACAGGGCGTACATTCGAGAGAAGAATCGAGGAACATAAGAGATGTTACCGGAACTGCAATCTGTCGCAGTCCCATTTCGCCAAACATCTCTGGGAAGAGAACCACGAGAGCGACTTCAAACCGGAGATACTACACTTTGAGATAAAAGGGAGGAAGATGGACAAGAAGGAGGAGCTAGAAATAAGGAGGAACATGAGTAAATGTAAATTACTAAACGACATCCTTTTTGAAAAAATTTCCCCCCTCCTACAAGTCTCTCTAAACCTCACCGAAAGACGAACACCCAGATCCCTCCCGCCCAACTCCACACCCACTGATAACCCACCTCCACCTTAACGACCCTTTCCAAGTTAACCCACCCCTCCCTCTACCTTCCATCCCCCGCCCCCACCTTTCTCACCAACACGGTCCTCCTAAGGGTTTTCCCTAATTCTCACCATAACCGCCACCCCTCACCTCTCTCCGGGTTTCCCCTTCCCCCCCCTCCTAGCACCCATTCTTCCACCCCTCTCCAACCTCCCCCAAGACCCTTCCAGGTATATATTTGCTTGAATTTTAAAATTTTTTGTACTTGAAAATGACCTCTATGTGTCGAAACATGTCGTACCAAGAAAATAAATCAGTGGAAGGAAACGAAGTCATTTTTTCATTTGTGAATATCAACTTCCACATAGTTGAGCCTGATACCATTGAACGTTAAAATTTTATTTTTGATAATATATTTCATCAGCCTTTACTCCCAAGATATTAGAAAAGATAGTATGGACACTGGGCAGTTATTATTTATGCCTTCCTCAACCCCTTTTTTGAAATTTTTATGTAGTCTGGAAACTCACAGTCTATGAAGGTTTTATTTATAATAAAAGTCATTGGTTTGATTATTGCAATAGCACATTTTTTTAAGATAGTGACAGGATGGCCATAAACTCCAATTGATAATTTACTTTCGAGACCCATTGTACACTTCAAGTCCTCATTTTCAGTAGCAGGAAAGAGGACCATAGAAGATTTACATACCTATGTATTAAATTCATTCTTACCACCTATTTTTTTGCAAATTCTGAGGCACATTAGCTAGGTATTTGTTGGTAAAATCAGCCACTTCTTTTGGATGAAATAAGCTGTCCCCATCCTCATTCTTCTAACATAAAATTTTCTCCTCTGGCTAGCCTTGTCCCAGTCACTCTCTTCGCTACATTCCATGATGCTTTAGTCACATTTTCTGATGTCCAATGGAATTATTGTAGTATGATTTTCTTGACCTTATAAGAAAGGACTTTAGTCTTTTTTATAGTCATAAAATAATTTTTGAAATTCTGATCATCCTGAGTTTTTTTTAATGCACTAAGTTTCCTGAACTCATTACTGGCAGCTCAAACCTCATCTGTTACTCAGCATTTTGTCTATTAATGTATCTTATAGGAACTACTTTTTTGTGGGAAGGGTGGGAAAACACCCTTCAAAAATAAGTTTTTCAATACTTATGAAGTAGCTCTAAATTTCTTAAACATTCTTTAAGTTGTACACACAAGGGATCCCAGATCATACCACCCAATTGTTCCTTTAATGAATTTACACTCTCTTCTGTGTAAAACCTTCTACGTGTTTTATTCAGAACATCCTTGGTCTATGATGAAAACTATTTGTGCATAGTGGTCAGAAAGTCTTAAATTGATCACCTTCTAGAGATCTTAGCCAGGAAGATTACAGTTAGTACTAATTAAGTAGATGTTTTTAGATGAAGTTGCAATTTCTCTAGTTGGGTAGCTAATTAAGGAGGCCATCCCGCTAAGATACATTATGTCACCGAGTTTGGTTGATGCACAGTTTTGGGAGCACATGTCAGTATTAACCCTTTGACTTAGTATTTTTTGAAAGATCGCCTTACCTTGGGTAACTATTTATTTCTTCAAAATTTCGCTTTCACATTTTATTTTTTATTTCTAAAATTATTTATTCTATGGATTTGAAATTTTTACCCATAAAAGATATCTTTATTATGAAATTACAAAATGACACACCATTAATTAATTAGAGGCACCCAAAAATCGTATGCATGACAACGGCGATTCGCCGTCTATTTAAGTCAATGGGTTAAAATCAGCACAAATCAATACAGACTCTTTCATCAACACTTAAATATACCAGCTGCTCAAATATCTCAGAAACTCATCAACACTGCTACAAGGGGGCCTATACAAACTCTCCATTATTTCATTTCCAATATGTGGAATGTTTTTTAACACTACTTCAGATAGTTCAATGCACTTCTCTTTGGAAATTTCTTTGAGAACTGTGGTCTTAAAAGTGTTGAAGCAATCGAGGGGAGAGTCGAAGATGTCTCTCTCCGAGAATGCCCTAAAAACAAATTCTTCCCAAAATACGAGTGAGAGAAACAGGAGGAATCAGGAACAATCAAGTGTATAAAATTACCACCAAATGAGAGATAATATATTTCTGCAACTTAACACATACAAAGTAAGGGTCAGCCAACCTGTGTTCTGATGTCTAAGTTTCAAAATCAGTCACCAACTATACGAGACAGCAAGAGTAGAACCTCTCAAGACCACGGTCTATATCAAAAGAGACCGATTAGCGGTTTCCGTCGTAGGAGGGGAAGTTCAGACGGTGGGAGAGTGGAAAGGGTAAGCAGAGGAAAAGAGGTGATTTGTTACCTCGGTGGGGAAGTTTTCGGCAAGGTCAAAAGTGAAAGTTGCGAGGGGGAGTAAGGGGGAACAGGTGATTGGCAGCCTTGGAGGGGAGGTAATTTTGTGGAATGGGGACACATGCGGCTTAGGATTGCAATTGGAGATTAGGGGCTACTTTTCATCTCCGATCGCGGATTTCTGGTTTTTTGCCTTGGTGATCAGCACTTCTGCCTTAGCACATCCTCGTAGTCTTCTGTCTCCAACTGCTATATAAACGAGAGAGGATCTGGTGAGGGGACGTGGCAGGCAGGAGATGCTGAGTCGTGGAGATGCCTGGAGTTCGTGATCGTCGTTGGCGCAACAGATGTCGTTAGCGCGTCAGTGGTGGGGCGCACCTCGGGCAAGTCCTTCGGCTAAGTCCGGAGGATAAGTTGCCCAAAGAGGAAATAAATGGGGGGGAGGGTATGCTCAAAAAATGCTTCAGTATACATGGTCTTCACACAGATGTATACATGTCCTAGTCACGTATTGTTTTAGCAACATTTGTGGGCCTCGTGATCGTATGTGTCTGCCTCAACGATGTAATGGATCATTTGTGACAATGGTTAATTATAATTGCTTATTCCTTGTAACCCTTTTTACAATTATCCCTGATTTAAAATTGAAAAAAATTGGTTTTGTGACCTTTAGTTCAAATCCTTTTTGGCATCTGGAAAAAACCTTTTTTTCCAAAAGTTTTAGAATTATTTTTAAGCACTCACACCCTTAGGTAGAACACACAAACCATTGGGAAAATAGTATCAGGAACAGAACTTGAGGCAGGAAAGAGATAATTTGTAAAATATTTTTTGCTGGAACTAGCAAGCTAATCTGCTCAATTTGTAGAGGTGAGGTGTGCATGGGAAGAAATAATTCTTAAACCTGTTCTTCAACAGTGAATTTCCCTCCCACTTTTGTGTGCCTGCTGATGGTGTTGGAATAATAATTATACCTGCCTTTGACGACATATTACATTGTTGGCTCTATTCCTTGTGTACATATTGTACAATAAGGAAATAGGTTGAAAATAATTGCTGTTTATTCCTCATTAATTTAGTGTGAATTTTTCTTTTTATTTCAACTGAACTTATCCAATTTATAAAGAATAATGGTATAGTTTTAGTTAAGTTACCTTCCTTCAGCTTACTCCTGGTTGTTTTGCAATTTTAACAACTTTATGATTGTCTTCCAGGTGCAATGTGTGTCATATGTGATGTGAATGAGTACAGGAAATGTGCCAAAGAATTTCAAGTTCCTTTGGTGAACACGCTTTTCGACACTTTGCATGCTCTGTGCAATTTGTTGCTGGTGAAGCCAGAAAATCTGAAGCAAGTTTGCAATGGTGACCAACTTGTAAGTTTTCATTTAGAATCAGACTGATTGGAAGTGTGTTCATTGAAGAAAAGATGATAAAGCAATTACCTGCATCTCTTCCATTACAGGCCGTGTTGGACAGATCTGTCCTACTCAACTTTATTCAGCTGAGAAGTGATTATAAGACTCAGAAAATTGCAAATTCTTTAAAAGGTTTGGCAACCTAAAAAAAAATTGTTGCAGGAGGGTGATATTCAACGAATATTTGTTTTTGAACACTAACGTGGGCAATATTTGAAGAAACCATATCTGTAAGAGTGGTTGTCTAATACTCTATCATTGTTTTTATATAAATATTAGACTTAGTTACCAATGAAGCTTATAATTATTTATTGACCTGTAAGTGGAAACCCTACTAACAGCTGTGGAATTCAAATAGACTTGCTAGGAACAGCAGTTTTAATGGGAGAACTTGTACCTCCATGAGGATTACTGAATGAAATGAAAAATACATATATAGCTGTAAGCACCAAAGAATATGAATTAAAACTGGTGAAATGGCCATAATTTTGTCAAAATCTTGCTATGTCCTCCTGTCTAAGTATGCTGCTAGTTTGACTCAATATTTCTGGATCTTCATTGTAACTTGAAAGTAATTTTCGGCTCATGTAATGAAGATGGCCTGCCAACATGTGTCCATTAAATTTATCTTAGTAAGGGTGGGGATTTCAAGAATTATGCCTATCATGTCCTCTCAGGACACATAACCAACATGAAAGTTGATGTTTCTAATGGGAGGAGTAGACATGAATTGCCACTTCCTTTCGTGGAAGTCTTGAATTGGAATCACCATTGTAACATGTAGACACCTGTAGCCTTAGCAGTTGATTTCACACTGATAATTCTGCAGTTTGAACTGTTGAGACCACAATTTCGGGCATACACTGAGGAAAAAATGCCATTGAAATTTAATTGTTAACTATTCTGAATTTCCCAAAACTACTAAACTGAATACCATAAAAATGCATAATAGTAACCCTTAGATGTCTGAAATGACTATTGCTTTAAATAAAAGCTACTAGGATTTTGATTGGTGAATAGCAATGACCGAAATAACTCATTTGTAGTAGTATATTTACCTAAGGGTAGTCTAGCGGCAAACTATGCATGATCATCAACTTCTTAGATTACCAAGCCCCTAAATTCTATCGAGACTATATTAACCTAAAGAGAAAAATACTTGAGACAATACATCTACATAATGCTCTGTGAGCCGTTGCATGGGCGTGTGGCGGGGGTGTTAGGTCACCAGCCGTGAAAAGATGCAAGGTTTTGGGAGGTGAAATGTATTTAGGGGAGCCTGGTATTTATTGTGGTCTTTTAGTACAGTTTGTTTTAGTACTTATCTGTTTGGCAGTGTATCTCTCTTATTTCATTGCTCGTCAGACCTGTAGATGTAGTGAGGCATCGTGAAAATATTCTCAGTGTTGCTCTGAAATACTCCAGTTCTGAATTTCTCAAGCAACCTAAGCCTGGCGAGTAGCCTCCGAGTCTCTCCTTATTCCCTCTAAAAGTTCATGCGACACTATATGTTTGCTCGTTGTAGTTTTTAGTGAAGCGTGCTGCTTTTCTTCGTATTGTATCAATATTTTTGGTTAAATCTTTATGACCAGGGTCCCAAATGCTAGCGGCGTATTCGAGGTGTAGCCTAACCAGAGCCAAGTAGCATCTCTCTTTTACTTTTTCATCTGAGGACCTTCCTATTATGTATATGGTTAACAAAACCTAGTGTCTTTAATGCTGTGCTGTATATGTTTTGTATGTGTTCCCCACGATATATCTGAAGTTAAGGTAATGCCAAGATATTTTACTGTGTCTGAAGATTTTATGTTGATGCCACCAACAGTATAGGCATGGCATTTGTGTGATGACTTTCGCAGGAAGTGAAGTGTGGTGCATTTACTAATATTTAATTCTAACTCCTACTCCTGGCACCATGAGTAAATGTTGTTAAGGTCTGATGGCAGAACTCCAAAGTCCGCATCTTTGATTATTCACAGTAGATAACTACATACATACATACCAATCATGCCGTTCCCCTCCAGGGTAAGCAGAGTCACAGAGTTTCACTCATAAATACATATTTGTACACCTAACTCTGCTTCAATAATTTCCTCCATTCTGACCTATCCTTGCAAACCTCTTTTGCTTCATTTACCCCCATACACCGCTTCATACACGCCCCCCTGTTTTTAAGACACTTAATATTCCTCCTAAGAATTTCCTCAACCACAACTTTCACTGCCTACCTCTCGCACCATTCATTCTACTCTCATATATCTGTTTTGTAATTCGACTCTCATCCATTCTCTCAACATGGCAAAACCAACGAAGAACACTCCTTTCATATATGTCCATTACTGAAGCATATAATCCACATTTATTACCCACTCATTCCTGACCCTATGCATCCTACTTTTGCCAAACACTCCTCAGACAACTCATTCCCATGGCTTTTAGTCTACTCTTATGTCTATGTAACATACCCATGTTTCACTACCATACAACAAAGTGGTGAGAAGTACACATTTGTACACAGCAATTTTTGCTTCCTTAGACAGGCACTCTTTCCATGATATGCTCCACGTGCCACCTACCACTTTCCTTCCAGTATTCGCACAACTCTTTATCTCCTCATCCATCCGTCCATCTTTCATAAACATCTTACCCAGTGCACAAAATCATCCACTTGTTCAATTACTTCACCATTTGCCCTCGTCATACAGTTATTCTCCCCATTCTCCTTATCAAAAACTACTACTTTAGTCTTGCAAGAATTTACCCTCAATTCCATTCTCTCTGTTGATTCACAAAACTTATCTAGGAGCTTCTGTAATCCCTGTTGGCTCTCTAACATCAAAACAGCTTCATCTGCATGTAGTAGAACTCGCACATTTTATTTCCAATCAGAACACCATCATTTTCACTACATGCATCTCTAACACATTTATCCATACATACATTAAACAGCCATGGTGACATTATGTTAACTCCCACACTTGCCTTACTATTATCATACATCACCATCATAACATTCAATAACTGCCCATTCACTCCATGTTTCTTCAAAACCTTCCACAACTTCTTTCTATTCATCCTGTCATATGCATTCTCTAAATCAACAAATGCACATTTTTCTATCACTTGCTGAAGCACGCAAAGCTGTCACTACATCCTCTCCCAGGCATAAACCCACACTGCACACTAATAGACTGTCAAAGTAATATTCCTCACTATTTTGATTAAAATTTTGCTGAACACATTTCCCGAAATGCTTAATAAACTAATGGCCCGATAATTATTATATTCGGTCTTTCCTCCCTTCTCTTTGTACAATGGAACAATGATTGAGTTCTTCCAATCCACTGGAACAACAGAAGCCTGTAAGCATAAATTACACAGTTCACACAGCCGACAAATGAGTAAATTACTCCCACACTTAACATTGCTCTGGATATTCCAAATATGCCTTCCCATTTTTCGATACTCTCACAGCCGTTATGACCTCATTCTCACAGATCTTCTTTTCCATCATCACATTCTCGCGTACCACTTCGCCAGGCTCATCCTCGGCAACATTATTGTTTAATTCTTCAAAATACCCCCTCCAGCAGTCCCTGATATTGCTCTCATCCCACACGATCTCTCCACTTTTGTTCTTTACTGTATTTAATCCCCTGCCATCACCAATCTTAACCCTTCTTACCCACTTCCAAAACAGCTTTTTATTGCCTTCAAAATCGCTCTGCATCTTGCTAGCTTCATCCACATGCATTCTTTCCTTGCTCTCTTTCATAACGATTTTGCATTCATTCTTTTTCTTTCTGTAAATCTCACATGCCTTAGTACACCCTTCCTTAGATTTGGCAGCAATCATATTCTTGTACGCCTCTTTTTTCCCTGACTGCAATTTTCACCTTTCATTCTTCCTACCACTCCTTTTCCACAATCACTCCTTTTAAACACTCCCACGCATCATTCACATTCTCGTTTCTGGTATACTCATCCCATTTTCAAGGATAGAGCATCCTCTAACATGCAACCATACTGTATTCTTACCTCACTGTCCAGCAAGCTCTCCACATTTACTCTTAACTGCTTATGTGCAACATTCTTCCTTGACTTTCTGCCCAGATTCACTTTGGATAGTACTAAATAGTGGTCTCTTCCACATTCAGCACCCCTCGTCACTCTCATGTAAAGGTCCAATGACAGAACTTCAAAGTCAGTTTCGATTATTTCATGTTAGATAACTCTCAGCAACTAATCTTTATTTACTGCTAACTCAAACACTCATCACATTCAAATGAATATGAACACGGTGCCCCAGAATATTCTGGAAGGCAGTTAAATTTTAAAATGATTTAGATTGGCTACCAAACATAGAGTGCATTGCCTTTTTTTTCTCCCGAGAAATTTCTGTATTAAAAATAATCTTAATTTACATCATCAGCATTAATTCTTTTCCAGCAGAAAATGCTTGTAATAGCTTTACAACCCTAAAATTTGCTTCCAAGTTTTCATCTCATGCTTGATTAGCCCTAATTTTTCTGACCATTTCCTATCATCTGCTTAATATTGGCAGTATCAATCAACGCACACTGAGGGCTTCCATTAATGCAAAGACAATCCTATAGGGCAGAATGACATTAATGAAGTCATTGGATTCGGCCAGCGAGCACACACCACTGTACAATGAAATTGAACTAAGTAATCAACCAGCCAAGCAGTTTCTGAACAAACTCATGCTCTAGCCTAAAAAATGGTCGTATGAAGCTTGAAATTTTACTTTTGCATGATGTTCACCTACAAAATCATGCATAACACTTCATTCTTACCCAGCAAACCTTAGCATGATGCTGTTTGCTAGTGTGCAACATTCAATTTAACTGTTATTTAGCATTAGCATAGAACTTTGATAATAATTTAACCTATAAAAGAACTCCCTAGTATCTTCACCATTGTTGGATCAACAACTTAATGAGGGTTCAATTTTCTTAAGGATGGTCATTATTATCTTGGTTACCAATGAAATAGGACCCAATTATCAATAGAAATATGCAAGTAGTGAATAGCATTAGGGAACTTGTCATAAGTCACAAATCCCTATGGTCCAGCTGACCATCTATCATAGCTTGATTGCTAAGGATACAGCATGTTTATCATGCACAGAAAAAATATTCATCAACTTAGAGGACTGTGAAAATTGCTTTAATATTTCATCATTACGACTTACAGAAAGTAAATCAAAAGATAACGAAGATAAGTATCATCTCATAAATACAACTTTGGCACATACCTTAAAAGATACTCTTTTGAAGTTTCCACTGATCTAAATGGAACCAAAGTGGTTTTTTAATGAAACCAATACTACAACTTATTCAAATGACTACCCACCAGGGGCAGTGCGCACACAATATGTTTCTGAGTGATACGGGGCTTTGCTCCATGAGTAAAAAGCTGCTATGTTAAAAATCAATACAAAATGACAGGACCTATTGCCAGATATGACAGTCCAAAAGTGCATCATGTCTAAGCTGTAGCCACACCACTGCTGCACAATACTAGTGGCTTAGACCACTAGGATTGCAAAAAAAAATCCAACATAATCAGATAGTCCACATTGACGTATTTTAATCGATAAAAGAGAGAGAGGACGTCTCAATTGTGAGAACTCGGACCTTTTTAAATTTTTTTTGCACAATGAATCACGAAAGAACTACTCTGTGGAACCATTCTGCATAGTCCCTCTCCCTCCTTTACTTTTACATTAGAGAAAACATTTCATTTTTTTAATCTACTCCCATCCTTGAACATGGGAACAGGTACCTCACATTCAGAGTTGACTGAATGCTGACACAATACGAGATAAATTTTAATATGGAGAGGAATACAAAGAAGTCACTGAAAATCAGCGCATGCGATAGACATTTGTTTCGTGCATTTCACACAGTTCACCCTTGAAGTCAATCTCTATGGTGAAGTCGAGATCCCGATTGTTACGCTCATTAGGACGCATAGAGAACACTCCATAAATTTCTTCTCCCTTACGCACTGTGAGGTAGTCATCGAAATAGAATACTGTTTGCTTCCAGTGGGTGTAAGGAGCTTCTGGTGCAGTGCTGAAACCTATGCGCTTGTGGCATTTGGTGAATTCCATGTTGAAGAAAGTGACCAGGGCCTGAATGTAATCATTGCGTCGTACTTGGAGGTGGAATGGTGCTTGAAAACTTAGATCTGCCTTCGTCACGGTGTACAGGTCCACCTCTTTCAGCATACAAGCATTGGACACTACCTGTAAACCAAATTTCAATTTCATCAAAGGCTAAGAATGTAAAAAATAGTGACTGTAACATCCCTTTACACTTCAGGCTAGGAAAAAATGTTTCCTCCCTGGCATATGATGAAAGTGAGGACTTCAGGTTATACACCAGGTCAAACTACACAGCTACCTAAGATTTGATGTATGAGTCATCCAGACGGATGTTGATATAATACATGAAAAAAACTCAGCAGGTTTGCAGAGTTTGACCAGGTGGAGAATCTAAACTATCTGCACTAACTTCAGGCTAGGAAGTTTGAACTGCCAAGTTCAATAAATATAAGCAGAACATGTAAGTACAACTTTACTTCTAATGGGAAGGTCTTAATATAAAAATTTGCAGCAAACCTTAGCAATTGCTCATTAAATATTAAGCCTTTGGTATAATCTTCACTTTAACAGGGGAATGCTCAAAAGTTAAGGGGAGAAAGGAATACAGCACTAGACACATTCCCTACAGTCCTACTCTTAGCGACATAACAATGCCCTGGCTTCCCTTTGTATAACACCCTGAAAACTAAACAAAGACAAAGGTCATGAGCACAATTATTAATATACTTATTTCACGTTGATGATAAGGAAAGTCATCAAACATGGTCAACGCCAAGCTATAAATTTCTTAGGTAAAAAAAACCACAATAATAGTACAACTACTTAGGTAAAAATATACAAAAAATCCAGCCATTACACTAGAGGACCAAAAGAAAGATCAGGCCAGCATCTTAGCAAATATTTGGCCTACACACAGGTCTATTCACCAAAATAAAGATAAATCCTAAGTTCCCTTAAAAGTAAATGACTCCTATGCATCCATTTCAGTCATCCATGAGACCATTAGCCAGGACAGAACATTATGATTCTGTGAATGTGCGTTGAATTGACAGAAATTTTAGCCTCACCGTAGTTAAAGAGATTAAAATCTCTTCTCCCCCAGTAAACCATCACCTGGATGTCCGAAATTGATGCGTAGGAGTCCTCGACTTATTTGTCGATAGCTCTATCTTGTAAGACTTGAGGCTTTCCCGGCAAATGCTTAGAATGTATAGCTCTCGGGTTTCCAACCGGGTGATGGTGGTTTTTGGCACCGACGTTTCGAAGGCGTAGTCTGCCATCGTCTTCAGGTTGATGAACACCCTGAAGACGATGGCAGACTATGCCTTCGAAACGTTGGTGACAAAAACCACTGTCACCCGGTTGGAAACCCGAGAGCTATACATTCTAAGCTCTATCTTGAATTATATTCTACCTATCATCATTTTTGGGAACAGAAGAGACTACTGCATCTTACCATATTTCATCCAAAGCCTGCTGAATCTAGATAACTACAAAATACTTCACTTAGTAGAGTGACATGGGTAAAATTAACATGGGTAAAATTAACATTTTTACACATTTCACTAAAAATATATTACTAGTAATAAGGATAAAAATACCAGCGGATGCTGATTTAGATTTTATGGAATCTTATGACTAATCATGGATGAAGAAACAAACCACATAACCCTGAGAAGTTAATGAAAAGCAGTGATGCCATGAGTAGCATGAGATTTGTTGTATAGTATATATGTCATGAGTAATATGACAAAGATGCCAGTAGTCTTCTCTGGTTCTCCATACCCAGGTTAATATATTTGGTATTTCACTGCCCAGAAAGACCTACATCTCATCTGGAAGTGGTCAGTTACTACACTGAACTGGTCTGGATTTGAAAGATACTTCAAATCCAGACCACTTCCACATCAGACATTTGTCTTTCTGAGCAGTTACAGGCCAAATATTTTGAACAGAGCAGTTGAAAATATTTAAACTCGAGATTCATCAGCGAACACAATCACTTGATGCAGCAAAGGAAAATAAAGAAAACCACCTCCTAAATATACAACTAACAACTTGCTCAATACAAATCAAAACTTCTACTTAGGCTTCAGTTAGGGAATCTGCAGCTAATTACCATATTAAAGCTTTTGAGCCCTGAAATTAACTGCTGAAACCATACTGGAGTACAAATGTGGACAGTACCAGACTACAATTCACATTAGAATGATTCTATCCCACAATTTAGGCCAAAATCAGTATTATGTACACAAACAGTAACGGTTAGAATAAATATAACATCGAAGAGACAAACCAGGTTATCAAAACTATCACTTTTATACATTTCCAAGCTGTATTATCTAGCTTCACCTGGTATTGGGAATTAATACAATAAGAATGCTAGTCATTCAGTATGGCAGAATTGTGCACCACTTGTGCACACCCTGAAGTACAAAATATAATTCACAAACAAAAATATTGTAAACGAGTCACTCAAGTGAGGACATTGACCCTTATCACTTAATTAACATCAGCATCAACTGTACATACCTGTTTGGGGTCAACAACGTCGACCAGAGGTTCACTTATGGCCACCTTCCTAATTGAGCTCATGTCAAATCCATAGACATCATCCCACCAATTAATTTTCTCATCCTTGTACTGCCTGTCTTCAATGCCACAGACAAACAATGTAGCCCTAGAGATACAATTTCAAGAGTTAAAATAAACACAATCAGCTGTAATCACAAAAAAATTGATAAAACTCAAAAGAAAATTTCATCCTACTTGTCAGGGAACATTAAACCATCAGGTTTAAGCCACTTGTCCCGGGCATACAATACAGTATCCAACATTGATTCGTAGAATAAACAGTATCCCATCCACTCGGAAATGATAATGTCGACTTTTTCCACACCATCAGGCAAAGTAACTTCTTCTACCTAATATAGAAAATATACCAGAAATCAGAACCAGTGCTTACAAACGGGGTAAACTGAAGTAATTAAGAGTCAAACTAACCTTTCCCTTAACTATTTCTACCACATCACTCAGTTGATTCGCCTCCACGATTTTCTTTGCATATTCGACTATGTTAGAGCATTCTATGCCATAAACCTTCGATGCTCCAGCTTTGGCGGCAAACATGGACAAAATGCCGGTACCGCATCCCACGTCAAGGACGATTTTCCCCTGAAGAAATATATTAACAGTGTTAGAAACCAGTCCAGAGAAACTGCTCACGCCATTATGGTCAGCAGATGCTTTACAAGAAGTTTAGAGCGAGACCTTGAATAGATGCTTGTTGTGATACATTGAGTTCCGGTAAGTTAATGTCCGAACTTCATCCTTCAGCATCTCTTCGTGTATACCAAAATGTGCGTAGGAATCGAAATAATAATCTCTGGACGTCATATCATCAACATTCACATCCTCTTTCACTTCTTTCTCTACATGATTTTGCTTCAGCTTGGAAGGAGATACAGTTTCAGAAGAAACTTCCATGTTTTCCATATTTCCAACCTTGAAAAGAATCAAAGAAACATATTTAATTAAAAATAAATAAGCAACTACAAGATTAGCACATTACACTTCAATAAACTGGCGGGACGTCAATGTTCACGGACGCATCTAGCGCGGCAACTGATAATGGCTGCAATCGATACGACGGATCTAACACAAATACACACTATCAATCTCCACTTTAAACATTCCGGTATGTATATACAGTAATAGTGAAAGAAATCCTACATTATAGGCAAAATTTCAAAAACACATAAACTTTAAACACGTGTTCTTCATAAGCATGAAAGGGAAGGAGTTGTGTACGAATGCTTCGTTGATATTACTATGTTAATGAGCGTAAAAAATAATGCTAACCATTAATCTCAACTGCACTCACTTTTATGTCACTTAATTGAGACACAGTTAAATTAATTTCTACCGGCAAACTCACAATGACCACAACGGCGCGTCGCGAGTAAATTAGGGGAAAAGGATAACAGCGCCGTATTTGAGCAAACTGAGGTATTGACTGAATGCGAGTCTATGTTACATACAGCAGACAACTCCCGCAGTTGAAGCTTAGAACGCTTAAAATAAACGAAAAGGTACTGCAACGCACACACTAATGATCTATAAATGAGTACGTACCTTAATAGGGGTATCGTTTAATGTATTTTCATAGCCCTCCACAACCTTAACCCCAGCATTCGCCATATTAAAGCCGGATGCGCAGGCGTTCGCCGATGCTTCTTTTTTGGCCGTTTATTTTAGACAAATATATAAAATGAAAGAAGTAAATCAAATTGATATGCAATAAAATGAAAATCATCGGTAATATATCAGATGAATTAATTATAACGATAAACTAATGCAAAAAATGAACCCGTTCAAGAGCAACTGTGACAGAGACGACCAATCAGAGCAGAGCTTCCTTTGACAAGTTGTTGTAGCCTCAGCTTGCCTGATGTCCTGATGGATGGGAAGGAGGTCAGGTCAATTTGTTTATTCTAACGTAGTTCAGCTGTTCTGTGTTAATTTGTGTTAGGGTATCCTTCCCGAGTTGAGCATATTTTCAGATCACCATTTGTAGAAATGCTGGTAAGTACCAAGCATCCGTAGATAGATGCTGTAAACAGAAAGAAATCACGGCAGCTCCGTAGTGCACTACGTTGAAAACACAAACGTAGATTTCCACTTTTTTCGTTCAGTCTGCTTTTTGAATTCCTAGAACTTGAATTAAATTCTCAGTATTCATATTTTGGCCTAAATACTACTTCAGCTACGTGAAAATATCTGTGATAGAAAAGATTTGCTTTGTTACTAGAATGAGTAACTTTCTACTCTAAATCTGAATCAGTGGTTATGTTTATTTGTGCATACATGGGCAATTTGGCCAAGAGCTGAGTGAAGATCACCCTACTTTGGTATAATTTCCTCGAAGAACACATTTGCTAGTTGTGGTGACGCGTTGTTAGCATTGGCGTCGTTAATTAGGCTTCCTATCCATTCTTGGTTACCTTGAAATTTGAATGTAGATTGATGGATTCGTCTTGATCTTAGTGGAAATAATTTAATCTCGATCCATAACACCTGTATTTCTCACCCTAACTTTACATTCCAGACAGTTGGGCTGCCTGTGGAGGCTCCTGGTACAACTTAATGCAGGCTTGTATTAAAAGGGAAGCTATGGTAAGTTTGTATGTTATGTATGGCCTTATAAATTTACTCCTAATATTTGTTTCAATAATATATGAGACCCCATTCATACGATTGACTATTTCAGTAGCCCTTTGTTTTTGTAATATTTCTTCGTAGCCCTAATCTTTACATATTACGACTTTTTAATAGATGTGATTTGTTTCCCTGCCGTTATTTTTCATCACTAGGCAGTTACTGATTTCTTTGTTTTGTTTTAGGGGGATGATCCACCCTATTTGGCTGTCGGCACCGAAGTGAGTGCGAAGTACAAGGGAGCGTTCTGTGAGGCTAAAGTTCGGAAGGTGGTTAGGAGTGTAAAATGTAAGGTAAGTGCCTGGTTTCTATAGAGATGATGGAAGCATAGTTTTATCTACATGTGAATGTTAAATTCGGGGAAACCAGCCGATGGGGAATTGTTGAGCCAAAAATGGAGGGAGCCTTTGGATGGTCATTAGGATTTAATTTACCGTATGGAATAGCCTGAATAGGTTTTCAATGAATGCATCTCCATGTTTGCAACTAACGAATTTCTCTGATACTTCATCTGAATGAGTGCACGCATTCTTCCCATAGTCTTAGCTTTAGGCAATCTCCTAATCCTTAACCTCTGGAAAAGTCTTCTTCCTATGCCTCGTAGTATATTTGATTTTCTCCCACCAGTTTTCTTTCCTCCATTACCATTAAATACAGTTCTTCGTTCATATTTTTCTGTACATGGCCTTTCTTCTCACTCAATTGTATTAAGGCCCCAATTTATGTTTCCTGTTCTACCTGGAAAATCATGTACCAAAGCCATGCCATGCTCTTAAATTAAAATGGCTTCTTGATGTTACTTGGCACATAATACTTGTTTCCAGCCTGTTCATGTATGCTTTATTTACCACTGCTGTGCTTCAGCTTGTATTCATATTACAAAATCCTCATTATGCTACTTAGCAGCAATAAAGACTAACATCATTGAATGGAAGTTAGAAGTGCAAAAGTATAGTTTTTCTCTATCTAACAGGAGGTTCTTACATGAGTCACTGGCAATACAGAACTTAGCAGGGTAATCCATTGCATGAGGTGTACATTTCTGGGCTTGACTTCTTGATTTCTGGGTGTGTTCAAATGAATGAACACACTTTTGTCTCTCGTGATTAAAAAGGGATTACTGTTATCTGTTTGCATATTGCTAGGAATTTTGATAGTTATCCATTAGTTTGATTTCATATTTAAGTCGTTCTTTTGATGTAGTTGTGGAATATGTTCAGAAAGTTATTCCCTCTGTCAGAATTTGAATCTATGCTGCCTTGATGTAAATGTCATAGGTGAATTTGCTTGGTATTTAGCTGGTATCTCCTTGTTAAAAATGTATAGTAGCCCTGATAGGCCTTGAAACTCTTTGAACAGTTATTACAATAATAGTAAGAATCATTTTTTTATTTTTTTTTGGAAAAGGTGTGATTTCAAATTGGAAAATAGGGAAATTGCACCTACTGTAACATTGCTGATGGAAAACATTTAGAAAGTGATGATTTTAGGCGTAACTTTGTGGAGTAACTTCATGATTGGAGATTGAAACACTTTGTAATTTCCACATGAGATGTGATGATGATTTCCACCTGATGATGTCGCACAGTGACGAAACCTGGGTTGTGAAAAAAAAATCCTTGTGGAAATAACAGTGTTTCAAAATCTAACAAATAAATCTAGATTTAAAATATGCCGGGTGCTTAACAACCAAGCATAATCTGTTTTTCACAGCATTCCTATTGTATAACATCCGTTTCTCGCTCCTTTGGTGAGTAATTCTCTCACCATATTCAGATAATGATTGATGTGGTGTAAGAGTTACTCATCAGATTTTTGAGGGAAGTAGAGAGCATCATCTGGTGGGAAGTCTGAGAATAGCTGGCTATGATGAAGAGTATGTGCTGTCTAGGCTCGTTTCAGTAAATGTTCACTGATGGAAGTGATTCTTCAGTGATTATTTTACATTTGATGTTGAAATATATTTTGGCTAAGAGACCCCTTTTGTCAGAACTGTTGTCTGCCACTGTTAGTTGCATGGATTCTTAATTGGTGTAGGTCCACATAGATAAAACTTTAACGGGTTCACATTTAAAATTGCTATGTTATTCATCAGTTCTTCAGAAAGAAAATTTTAATCCATGCTTTGGAGCATGTAGTTATTGTTTTAGAGATTATTTGTTGGTGACATTAGGATTTGTGAAATGATGCTTTAGAAAGATTCAGTTTAGCCGTGATAGTTTCATGTTTGATTTTTATTTTTCATGAGTAAAGATGGCCCAGTGATGTAGCAAGCCAACAATGATAGACTATTGAGAGATCAAGGCTGAAATTCTGGTCACCTCAGGTGACTTCTTCATCGTGAATTTCCTTAATGCAGGTTTAAGTTGCCATATCCCATCTCTTGCTCTGTGTGCTGGTATCTCCATATATTACTTAAATGCTTACAGCTAATAAAAATAGCATAATGAACTCTTCATTATATCATATATAAATGGTAACTATGGTTTTTGTTGCCCGACTTACATACCTTACACCCAATATCTTCGTAAAGAGAAACTTGTGCAATAATACTTCTGCATGTAGTGGTTTGCATAGTTTTTGGCTCCGATTTTAGGGATTTTCTTTAGGTAAAATTGAAGGTTTTAATTTTATTTCCTCTGTTTGAGCTATTTGGCTTACCCTAAATGTTTTTCTGGCTTCTCCCCCAATTCATGTATTCCTACGTGCTGCCCGAGTGCAAAATTCCTGAGTGCAAAATATTTCTGAAATGGGATCATAGTTAGGGGTCGCGCACTCAGCGTGCGCTCCCTGGCCTCCGCGCGGGCTTTTCAAATGGGTGGCGCACGCTTTTGGAAACCCCATGTTAAATGAAAAGCTGAATAAAGAATTGTGAATTGAGTGGTTGGACTAATTTTTTTTACTCATCTGCTTGTCTCTCGAATGAATTCTCTAATATTTTATTGTTAAATTAGTATTGGGCCTTACAATAGTTTACCTGACTGTAATTGAAATATTAGAGACTTCAAGCCTACTTGACTCAGCCTTTTCAGTGGTAGATCTACCAAAATATAATATTCAGATTTCATAACATGCGGTGTAGGTGACTCCTATAGGTGGTTTTACCTTACATAAGAGCATCCCCCAACTAATGGCATCTTCTAGTGCTGGTGTGTCTAAATATAACCGATCATAAGGAAAAGTTTGTGTGTATTACCACTCCTAATGTGTCTAAGAATCAAAACTGTCAAGCAAACTTAATTATGTGCCTTTCTTACTTCGTTATATATTACAATTTCTGTGATTATTTACTTTTTTGAGAATGGCCTGACCTCTTGTATGGTAACCAGTCTTTTATTTTGTTCACTAATTTACCTACTTCTGTAAAGCAGCCTCTTGGGTCTTTGCATTTGGTGTGTTATAAGCAGCTCTATTGAATATTCAAAGACTACCTTGATCTTGAATCTTGTACCTGCAATCCTTGTGTTTGGCTTGTGAAGACTTGTGCTATCAGTCTAGAGGAGTTTGAGATTTTACGTATTTGAGTAGATTCAGAGTACTCTTATGGAATTACTAAAAAATTAATTTAGCGAAAAAAATTGTTTAGACTATTCTCTGAATGGTGTTTGGGTTCATTGCCCATGTTTGATGTTTATGGAGATGCATATTCCACGCCATCCAGTTGTTTGTCAGTGTTACTTCTAGAAAAGTAGAACTTAATCTAAAATCAGTTTGATTAGTAACTTTGGAGGTCGTAAGTTCATCTAGTTCTTGGTTCTTTGGTGGGTTTTAACTCATATTTCAGGGTAACATGTGTTCCTATCTATTATATTGCCTGTAGTTTCTCACATAGTCTGTCACAGGGAAAATCAGATGCAGAATACTTGTAATGTAGAGTTGTGGAGGAGGTGCCAACTACTTTTACAAGTTTTCTTTAAAGTTTAACCTTCTTGGTACTGAAAGTAGCCTAATCACTTGATACCTTCATCTGTCAAATTTAAAACACTGTTACTACTAAAATGCAGTTAAGACAAAAAAATACTGTTTGGCGGAACGTGGTAGAATCGACTCACGGTGATAAAAATCAATTATAAGTGACTTCATAAATTCCATGAAGTCTTTTTAATTGCACTGCACAACAGGTTTCACCTGTTCAGGCATCCTCAAGTACAACCATGTAACCAGCGATGGGTGGATCAGGCTGTGCAGTGTTATTAATAATATTTTGTGGAATTTACAAAGTTACTTGTAATTATTTTTCATTGATTAAACCAGTGTAGTCCAAACTTTTTCGAGCCACCGCCCCCTTTTTTCCACAAACCATTACCCAGCGTCCCCAACCATAAGTTAAGCATAAGCAAAGTCATGGACTAAATGAACAAAGCAAGTTGTTCATAAAAATTAAGCTAACATGATTGTGATTAAACTTTTGTTTATTTCAAATCCAATAGAGAGATAATTCACTCATACCTGGACATGTATGTATGGTAAGGGCCCAGTCTCCAGCACGACCGCCCCCTTGCAGCCCCCTCAGATGAAAGCACCGCCCTCCAGGGGGTGGTTGCGCCCACTTTGGGGACTACTGGATTAAACCATTAAGCTTTAAGGAGAGATACTTTCATAGTATACCTAAATATCGTGATGTTTTCATATTAAACATGAACAAACTGTTTGATTACAGTTGATATCAAGTCTCATTAATCTTATTGAGACCTGGTTAATTTTTAGGGTGAAAATGGGAGAATTTTCTCCTAACCTTTCAGTGTTTTAAATTTTATGTTTACAAAGGAAGCACATTTTGTGTATGTATCATTGGTCAATGTTTAAATGTAAATTCATTAAACCTTTTTTTGAATACTATGCAGTTGCTTTGGCTTTAGCTTACTCAAGTGGCTTATCTGCAATAATTGTAAGGTCTATTGTATAATAGATTTGCTCTTGGCTGTTCATGGGCAGGAGTGGAATTAGGAAATGATGGTGGAAGTCCATTGGGGTTCCCCTATCCAGTACTCCCTTATGAAGGATTTGGTGCTTTCCTGGCGATTGTGGTAGATGCAGTTCTCTCAGGTTGCCATCAGGTCAAGGAGGATATTGCCGCCAATGTTTCAATAGCAGAGTGCTCCCTCGGCAGAAACAGCCTTCCTGACCTGTTGGGTGTGCTCCCTTACTCCTTATGAGCTATTTCCGACAGTGGTGCAAATGTGGGCTCTAAGGGTATATCATAAGTCATGGAGCAATATTAGTCTTTCAATGCATGGATTACTCAAAGGACATCCTGCCATATGTACATTAGGTTTCTCAAAGAAGTTAAGTGGTTATATTAATCAAAAGCTAAAAATAGTGAGCTCAACTATGAGAATAAGTTAAAGAGTATAAAAAACAAATTGATTGAAAAAATCAATTATCACTGAATTAATTGTTTGAATTCTCTGCAGAAATAATGGTGTTCATTTAAGTGAAATGTGCGCATCCTGAAAGAAAGGTCTCAGGTTCATCTAGGTTAGGTATGAATGATTACCACAGGAAATTAGCATTCCCTTAAATGAGATCAAGTTTCCATCCCCTTCTTTGGAGGTTTTATTCCTTTAAGTACGTCTGAGCAAGCATTCCTTGATATCATTGAAAATTTGGTCATTGGAGATGAGTGAAAAGTGAATATGTAACAGTTTGACAGGTAAGATTAGGGATGAATTAATATTGGTAAAATGTGGATTGTATGATCCAATTGTTTTGTATAGGTATGAATGGAGTTCAGTTTGTTAATTGAAGTGTTGAGAGGGCAGATGTGTAGAGTCAACAGACAGTCATTTGTAATAAGTACTGGGCCGAGTGGCAGGTGTTGTCAAATAAGAATACTTTCAAAGTATGGGAAATGTGAGGACAGAAAGAGATATTGTAATGAAATATAAAGGGAAAAGTTTGGAGCTTTTTTTATTAGCACATGGATGTGATGAAGGCAAAAGATATATGCAGGAGTTCTTAAGAAATATTAGAACAGATGGTAGAACTTGAGTCCTGGAATCTGAAAAACTGTCAGTCATCCTTCATTCGAATATATTTTTCTCAGAATACAACTCCCATGTAAGCAAATCAGAAGTTACATTCCCATAGGCTTAGTTATTTAGCACAGGTAATTTTCTCGGTAGGCTCATACAAATGAATTGAGAGCTCAGGTTCTCCTGCTATGAGTAAAATATTTTAACCATAATGTGTGGATTTTTCAGCATTTACGCTGAAGTATGTGACAAAATTGATTGGATATTTGGGGAGGCGACCTGCAACTAAAGTCATATGCTACATATGGAGGAGGTAGGGCAGGGAGGTTAGAGAGAAACCCGGCATCGGCATTAGCCTGCTCTTAATGAAAGGTGCCAAGGGGACCACAGTTTAACATCTCATCCAACAGGCACAATACTGCCCTTGAAGTGCCCTCCACATGACATTCAAGTAGGGATCTGGTTTCCTCTGAAAAATATCCTCTTCTGCTGGGATTTGAATCATGGCTGTCTGTATAGTTAGCCAGTACTCTTAAACTTTACACCATCCAGATCCTTGACAAAATTGATGAATATACCTTATACGAATCACTGCATCATTTGGAGAGGAAGCCAACTCTTTAATCATTTCACATTAAGCTAAGGTATTCTATTGTATGTATGTATGTTTTCATGTTAATTTAGATTTAAAAAGCTTTAAGAGTTCAACCTCAATTGATCTTGAGTCTAATCACTATTTTTTCTTTGACTGGGCATTAATATGAATTAGTTGCCTCTTCGGTTTATTTTACTGATAAAAAAGATTAGGGAGGAATTTTTTAATTTTGTATTATTTCCTTCTGATGACATATTGTCAGTCCTCACGTTATAAGGTTACCAAATAGTTCATATCTCTCAATTTTAATGTTGTCATTGCCAGTTATCTGTAACTTATGACTTTTAACGCCTTTGGGACAAACAAAACAATTAATTGAGAGAAATTGAGTTGAACATATAGCTTCAAAATTCTCCTTGGTGATAACTGACTTGTAAATTGAGACAATTTACACTGCATTAGTCATCGTTTTCCTCCTCTGTTTCATGTACCTGTATCTTCATTTGTATGTCTGGTTTCCTAATAACCCATGCCAATGCTTACTGGTGGTATATAGATGAGTTATTGTCAAGTGTTTTACCCTGGACCATGGTAGGTGCATATCTAAAATTTCAACTTTAATTCAGAAATTTCTAAGGATTTCCTTGGACAAGGATTTAACACTTGATAATATAATATCTACATATTACCATGTAAGTTTCTGTAAGATAAGGCGTGACAATATTAGCTGTACATGGGAAGGGAGTGGGAAAAGAATGATTGTAGAGATGTTTTTGTAGATTAGTATTTTACCACAAGGTATATTTCATGTTATTACCTTATGATCTTACTCTGCATTTGTTAATGTATGTAATTATTGATGATGTAGGGGAGAAAGAAAATCTTTGACACATTTGTCTCTGATAAATTCCTCTTATTTTTGCGCTTGTCTTGCAAATATAGTGAGAGAAAAAATAAGTACCATATAACTCGGAAACTAGTTGGAGATGAATGTTTCCCACATCCATGTCACAGCATAGAACTTTGGAGTCTCTTGCAGCTTCCCACCAATTCTTTGTAATAGTCTTGTCACCCTTCTCTATGCCTGCATTATGCTTCTTACTCAAGGATCACGTTTTAGTATGCACCCCATCCATCTTGTCTTTCTTTTGTATTTGTTGTTCCTTAGTATCTATTCCTCTTCCCTCTCCCATATTCTCTCTTAGTCCATCCATTGGGGAATCCTTTTGGTAAACCGGACTGAATAATGTGTAAAATTCGTCTTCTCATTATGATTTCTCAAGTCATATTATCTTATATTACTGTAATAGATGCCTCCCTTGGGAGCATATATTTTATTTGGGTGTTTTTTTTTTGTTATTTTCAATGGGCAAGTAGAACTTCTTGATTGTGTCCAGTTTTTGTTTCATGCAAGTAACATGCAGTGTGTATTAAATCATATTCATTAGTCTTTTGGGATACTGGTGCGTACTGTCATGCATTTGTTGTTTACTGAAGAGGAAATGCTTTTGGTAGATTTCATTAATTTATATCTGCTCTAAGCCAGCTCCTTCCTGATCAAAATTTCATATGTACATTTGGGTGGATACAGCATAACTGAGCCATCTCACTACCTTTAATCAATTTTTGTTGCATCTTTTTTCATGGGTATATTGACAGTGGATTCATCTGACAGTCTAGTGATGTTGAGTACAAGTTCATAACCCTGTGTGTCATTTCATTAATTTTGTGGAATATATCTGGTTATCAAGTACATACGTAGTTCTGTAAAGGGTCTAGTCGAGGGAACATTTTTGAGCCCGGTTCCACGTGATGTTGTGGGTTTGCAAAGTTGATACATATTGTGGCTGGCTATGTTCTGTCATTGGTCATGTTGCCACTCTGTGATGTGCATTTAGTACTTATATCTTCTATGAAAATCTTTGTAGATTAAATAAAACTTTGTATACTCCTTGAATAACTTCCACAAAGTCAAGCCTGGAACCATTTCCTTTGTAAAATCTTTGTGGTTTCATTTTCTGTGTTCTATCATTATGTGACTGACATTATACTCTGCAACATTTTGGTAATAAACTAAAATGGTGATTGTGCAAACTACTCAAGTACCAAATACTCCAGTGCTTTAACTTCAATGAATGTCTTCAATTTTTCCTTCAGGAAAACAAAATCTCACCATCTTCCTTGCATTTTCCCACATTTCTTGACCTTCTATCTTCTAGAAATTAAAAATATATAAAATAGTGACTCATGTGAATTGAGGAAGTTTCTTCCTTCTATCATCATCAACATCCTGTATGGTGGGTTAAAGATTTAATGTTATTCAGTAAATGTATTGCGTGGATTTCAGCTGTTGTTATTCAAACTGAAATATGATTTGCAGTGGGTAGTTGTGGCTGAACTCATACTAATGTGGAAGTTTTACTATGTGGTTCCCTCGGGTTATTTGTTTTAAGAGCATGAGATGTTACTACAGGGTTGTCACAATAAATCTGCATAGTCAACACTTGCCACTTCATACACCCTTTTCCAACTTAAATTTCTTTTATAGTCGCTATGTAGACTTAGAGAGAGCCAATGGTTCAACAACATGACAACATTAGTAAAGTCTTCTCGGCTTTGGCACCGGGCAAGGCTATTAAAGGCCAACGTTTCGACGAGAAACTCTCTCATCGTCATCAGGGCTATGACTGATAAAATCAAATTAAGCATGAAACAAATCAACACTAAAATCTTACAGCTTTCTTTACAACTCTACCGTATGTAGTGACCGTGGGGTTGATTTAACTCAGTTTGCTTGAGTCCATCCAGTTCGGTAAGGATCAATCAGTCTTAGCCCTGATGACGATGAGAGAGTTTCTCGTCAAAACGTTGGCCTTTAATAGCCTTACCTGGTGCCAAACCCGAGAAGACTTTACTAATATTATTCGCCGGGAAAGCCTACGATCTTTTAACATGACAACAGTTAATGCAAGGGACGCTTGGAGTTAAGTTCATGATTGGGATCTTAATATTTTACAAAGCCTCTCCTCTTTCCATTCTGATCTTTAAATAATACAAGTTCCTTTGTAACTTTGTGGTATTCCATATTTCAGAAAATTTAATGATAACTTTTACAATACCGCATACTCGAAAAACACACAATGCTGGTTTCAATGCTAGGCCTGAAGATGACGCTTAAGCCTTGAAACCTGGGTCGTGTGTTTTTTAAGTATGTGGTGTTGTACAAGTTGTCATTAAAGTTTCTGATGAACCTTTAACAAGGTATTCATTTGCGACCACCAAACACCTCCATTGAGCAGATATGGTTCGATCAAAGCTGTTAACAATCATCAGATATTTCGTTGCCCGCTAATTTTTATTTTGCGCGCTCATTCGCTTGGCGCTTTAAATGTCCGAAACGTGAGCCTTCAAGGACTCGAATATCGTTGGGAGGCCCGCCCGCGTGGAGATCGTTACGTATACACAAGAGGCTGCTTCCTTCTCTTTCCTTTTAGTCAACCCGGTCCGCCACTCTCTCGAGAGATCTCACTTTCTCTCCGGCGACGCCATCACCTGAATTCGGTTGCTTCGGAAAAAACGGAGAAACTTGAGGTGGTCGGGATTCCCTCCCTGCGTTGTAGTCATAACCTCTTTTTCTCTCCATGAGGCTGCGTTCACTCATGACCCTGACCCGTCGCCCGCTCCTGTTCTACGTGATTCCACTCACGTGCGTTTTTTCCCGGAATATCATTTGGGCCCTTAAGACCCGTAGGGCCCTGCGGGGCCTCTTCGCTGTCAGTCTACACCACCTCCTTTGTTGAGGTAAGATGTCGATTGTTGCGTGCGGGATTGAGCCGGCGCGGATTTTGCCGCCAGTTTTGCGTGCCTCCTTTCGGAATCGCCGTGACCTTCGTCTCTAGCGTTATCGCCAGGATTTTTTTGTTTCGTTTGTTTTTATTCAAGGAGAAATCGCGGTTCTGCAGTTCCTGTCCGATGAAAAGTGAGCCGCCGTGATCGAGCGCTCGCTAGTAAAGAAAAATGTATTTTTCATCGTTGGATAATTGAGGTAGTTCGATAGTTCCTCCGGTAGAGGTCTGCAGAGTTGGAACGTAATCGCTGCATGTAATTGTTACTAGCCCCCGGGAAGAGGGAAAATATTTTGATTTTCATGGTGTGGGTGTTAGCTCATATTTATCCCGTATACCACTGGTGTTGGATCCGGGTACATATATACTTCGTGTAACATTTTTCCAATTACTGTACTGTCATACTGTACTTCCGGAAAGCGCGTTACTGCAGGTTGAAGGCTCGGTATGTTATTCAAAATTTAAGCTTCCGGTTATATTTGAGCTTGATATCGTCCACGACTTTTGCTATGGTTGTGATTTTTCTTTAAAGTTAATTTTTTATTTATTCTTCCCCAAAAATAGCTACACAGTTATTTTTTAAGTCGGGGTTGAAAACAACAATAGACTTGTACAACCATCCACGTCCTACATGTTGATATATTCAACCCTGGTGACCTCGAACCCGCGACTGTAGGTTTGGCGGACGAGGACCTTACCCCGAGGCCACCGGAGCCTTATGCTAGAGAAATCTAGCATTGAGATGTAAACGAGCTTCATGACCATTTGTTTTTTCCTACCGTTTGTTATTTTATTATGCCATGTTTGGAAAAATTTGCTACTCCTTCGACAGCTTAGCGAATACATATTTGACGGAGCCCATAAAGAAACACGTTGCGCGCTGAAAAAAATTGTCGCTTTCTCCATAATCCCTTATATGTCGTTGTCGTGTTATTGAAGAATTTCCGTCTACCAATGTTTACGGATGTTTTATTTGTATTATTACATGATAAGAGTGTCTCCGTCGATACACGTGTTTCCGTCACCGTTACGTATCGTATACAAATTATGCGTGTGACTATATTTCTCGTCATATTTTTAGTGTCATCATATCATCATCAGTCATATTTTTAGTGAACGGAAGTGGGTTTGTTCGTAAGTCATGCGCATCTTGCACACTATTGCTTCTCATCAATGCGATTTGAATCCAAAAGGCTCGAAAACTTTCAACCCCTTGGTGGTATGAATATGCTAATCTACACCTAAGACGCTACTCCAAGGAGTACCTCAGTTTATATTTTTATGGAGATTCTGCTGCTTTCTACTTGGCCGGTCAATAGACTAGGTTTAAATACCCAATGCATTAATTTTCGATTTTTTTATTTTCCGGTTCTATTCTTGCCCCTCAAATATTTACCATCGTTTCACGTTCCTACCCCACATCCCTTCTGTCCCGGTGTTATTTCTTTTTTTTCCGCCTTCCAGAAATCCTCCGACCTTTCTTTACAACCTTCTACAATAAACGTCTTAACTTGATGTAAAATCCTTTCTTCTGGAACCTATTCTATTTGGGAAAATTTTTGCCTCATGGTGAATATTTTTAAGGCATTTTTAATAAAGATTGCATGTAAAACTTTGGTTCAGTGGTTGGTAACTAATTGTGTATCATTGTTAAGTATCGTTTTCTCTAGGCTGCATCTCATGGTACAATTTATTTTACAAACTACTGCAAGAAATCTTTCATTGAGGCCGCTTTACACGGTACATTTTATTGTACCTACAAATGAATGTATCATAGAATGCACAAGAAAATAATGGAATTAGAACAGTTCTATTTCTCGCTTAGTCATTCAGACAATCATACAATTTGCCGCTTTACACGGTACAATTTTCCTTGTGAAAGAGTATGCATTCGTTTGTTTATACAATAAAATGACCGTATAAATGGGCCTTGATGAGTCAAATTGTACCGTGTAAAGCGGCAAATTGTATGATTGTCTGAATGGATGAACGGGAAATAGATCCTGCTATAAAGCAGCCTTAAGATCGAAACTCAAATGAATAGTGGTGCTATTAATCTCCCTCAAAGATGTGCCAACCAAGTAGTGGTTGAAATCCTTCCCGTTGCCTAGAGTAATTGGGAATGCCCAGAACACCGAAGTTGACTCTGGCCATAGTAGTTCTAAATTTTTTTCGTTGCTATAGTCGCGTGCTATGCCCGCCGCCAATCACGCACGTGGTAAATGCGCCGCGGCGCGTGAAGGCTGGAGGTCACGCTTCGCCTTCCCCTCATCTGCTGACTGACCTGCCTATCTTTTGTCTTCTCCTTTAACCAGGTGACCTTCAAGCTCGGCCTTGGTACAGCCATCGTCACCGATGACCAGATCCGCGGAACGCTTAGGGTAAGTGCGGAGTAATTGGTTTCTCCCGCCGCTACGTCAAAACAATGGTGTTCTTTAAGGGGAAAATCAGCAGTGGAATCCGTAAATCTCTTACTTCGAACGCGCCTTTGGCGGTGGTTGACGGCGATCCTGAATTAATGTTCGTCTCTTAGTCGCCTCACTTCCATGCCGGAGCGTAAAAATGTGTACAACTCTTTAGGCGTGTTTACGCCTGCGTATGTACGTGGCTGGACTGATGCGTGGAGTAACGCTCCAAATTAGAAAGGGCCATTTTGTGGCGACGCGTTCGTGCATTTGCGCAATTTTGGGTGTTTACTCCGTGAATTGTGAATGTGTTCATGCATCTACTCGCGCGGATACATGCATCTTGTAAACACGGCTTTATAACTTGGGAATGTTGTGATCATTGTCATCTGATCAGTAGGTTTATTGGGGGGCGATCGAAAAAGAGGACCTATCGCGCCATTAAGGATAGGCGTGTTGGGGAATGAGTATGTCAGAAATGGAGGAAAGCGGGAGGATCAGCATTGGCCTGAGCCTTGCCTAAGTAATGCGCGTTCGACAGTTTTAAATCCCATTTGGCGGATTAATTTAGAAGTAGGCATTTCATTAACTGCATTATGAGATCTTACGCCCTTGTATATGTAAGGGAAAAATCGCAATTACTGCGGGAGTATGGACTTAGATTCTCGGAACGGAAGCCAGTGCATCTCCTCTACACCATCATCTATCATCGGCAGTCATCGAACCGAACAAGAGAAAGCAGATTTCCTCTTCACTCCTTAAAAAAACAATTCATGATTTCTTTCCTCCTATATGCCACCCACTGTGAGCTAGATGGATTCGATTAGCGAGTATTATTTTGAATACCCTCTTAAGGGCAAGTCGTCACGATGCCCTAGTCACACGGTAGCCCATTTCCTAGTGGGCTTAGTAAGGAAATAGAAATTAGAATAAAATATTGCGCCATTATCCCAGTATTTTGGGCGTTTTCAAAATGTTGTGTATACATTTCATTTAACAACGCGGTATGTTTAGTGAGCCGCTGTAAGGGCCTGATGTAGGGGTTGTAAGGACACCAGGAATGAGAAAGGGAGGGGAAAAGGAAAGAAATTGAATGAGACGAAGTGACTTTAGCAAAATGAGTGGTAGTAGATCGAATATTTTTCGTCCATCGTAGTGACAGAATATCCTAGTGTCTCTGTATTTTGTTATGGTCAATTATTGCGTGGTAATGAAGGATTTTTTGTTCATACAGGTTTGTCTATGTTTTGTATTTTGTCGCTTTTGTCTAGGGATATCGATCGGGGGTACAATATTATTCTTTGTGCCATCATCAAACTCGCCCGATCAAAATTAGTGCTGTGATCTTAGCCTGAAGGTAAAATCCGAGTCGTTAGCCACTCCCAACCTAGTCTAACCAGTATGTTTCACCCCATTCGATTGTTTCAGTTTTTGACGAAGCGTGTAGCGGGTTTCGCGTAATAACGTTTTGTTTGTCGAGTGCCGTAACAAGATTGTGGTGATTTCATTCGTAACGTAATAAAGCTTCCTTGGCGGTGATTAATGCGTGTTTCGATTGAAGTTGTGTCCTACGGAGTCTTGGTTCACCGACTGGGGGTGGGTTTTTGAGGTGCCGACGGGAGAAAGTAGGCTGCCAGAACCGGCGTCTCGCCTCCCCTTCGCCCGAGGCCGGGTGTCTGGGACGTCGCGGCTGGCGGGAATATTCTCTTCGCAAGATCTCACGCACTACCGAAAGTTTATCCATATCTTATCCCGTTATCTGGAGCTCTTTCTTTTTAATCGGGCTAATTTAATGCTAAATCTGTCGCTAGTTACTTGAAATGTGAAGAATCTTTACTAATCATTCTTATGAAGGTAGAAGACCAATCTGAGCTCTTGAGTAACAGGGCGCATAATCAATATTGGGCATTATATTTGCTCCCAAACAGGTACCGTGAAGACTTATTATTTAATGGCACTTTTCGCTTGAGGGTGGTATGGTTAGAGGTTTGTTGCAGTGTAAATTTGACCTTTGGTTTAAATTTGGAAGCCATCTAACATGACTAGAAATACATTAGACTTTATGCTGTAGAACAGTATTGATGATAATGGGAGTGGGCCGGACCTGAGTTGTATCTCTCCACTAATATTGCCTTTTCAAGGGCATTGGGGGGAATCCATTGAGTTGCTATTGTATAACACCCCTCTTTCAATCACTGCCTGCCTTTCAGTAGTGTCTTTGGTATATTTATCATATATCATGGGCACCTACGAGCAGGTAACTGGCTGTAGAAATTTCACTTGAGATCTTATTTTTTAAGGAAAACCGTTGAATTATTTTTCTTTAAATGCTTGTTGACTATTCATTGCCTATTTAAGTAATTGCACTCCTTGCTATTCTTGTATGTATGTGAGATATGGTTAAGACCATTCTGAGATTTAAATGTAAATTTTGAAGGCATAAGAATGTTTCTCTGGCTCTTAATATGCCAGAAAAAATTAATGTAAAGCGCAGGAAGGGCTAATTTTTTCAGTAATACATTGTGGTTCAAATTTTTTTGTTGAAACTATCAGTGCAGAATATTTATTTGCTCCTAATTGTAACTTTTTCAAGATTCATTTAGAGGTCAATATGCTGTAGTAAACCTACCTTAGCCAATCAAATATTTTTCTGTATCTGACTAATGGAAGTTTTTAATTTTTTTTAGTCCGGGTCGTCAGTGGAGGCAAGGCATCCTGAGAAAAAGGATTTTGTTGAAGCCAGTATTACTAAAATCCAAGATTGTAGCCAATATACAGTTGGTAAGAACATTTTTTCATGGCTTATAAGTGTTATATGTTAAAGAAAATGTGAGCCCACAAATTCACACATGTATGAAAGTCATATAATTTTGTGATATAAGGTAGCTACAAGGTAGTCCCATATACCTCTCCAATTGTAATTAAATGCTGTTGGACTTATAGTTTTGTCTTGGTTGTTCTTCAAGTCAAATTTTTAAGAAATTATTGCTCCTCTCATCTGCAGGAAGTACAAACATTTTTATCACTCTGATGACTTGCTGTCAGTATAAAACCTACTTTGTTGTTATGTTTTAATTGAAATTTCTTCCTATACTATCCATACTCTAATTCATTTTATGTAGCTGAAATCTGCTTAACCCATTGACTTAGTACTTTTTGAAAGATCGCCTTTCCTTGGGTAACTGTTTATTTCTTCAAAATTTCGCTTTCAAATTTTATTTTTTATTTCTAAAATTATTTATTCTATGGATTTGAAATTTTTACACATAAAAGATATCATTATTATACATAAAAAAATCCGGCCACGAAATGACACACCGTTAATTAATAAGAGGCACCCAAAAATCGTAATGTATGAAAACGGCGATTCGCCGTCTCTTTAAGTCAATGGGTTAACATATCACTACTAAGATTATTGATTCCTGAACATTTTGATGTTGCTTTTTAATTAAGAAAATATATCAGAATTATGATGCTCTTTTATTTGCATTATCTTTGAGTTTTGAAATTTTTTCTCATTTACTCAGTACATATTCATTTTTGCAGGAAACCAGCCCTTTTTCAATTAGGATTATTAGTTGTGCTTGGTTTGATTATGATTTTGATGGTATACGTTATCAGATGCATCTCACTTGTGATTTGTGATGTGTTGAAGCTAATTATGCAGTTAAGCCTATTATAGTTTAACCTGGAATATCTCCTTATTTTCTTATAGTGTTTGATGATGGAGACATTACAACCTTAAGGAGGTCAGCTCTTTGCCTCAAGAGTGGTCGACATTTTGCCGAAAGTGAAACATTGGATCAGCTGCCACTTACTCACCCTGAGCACTTCAGTAATCCTGTTATAGGAGGGAGCCGAAGGGGAAGGAGAAGCCGTCAAACTCAGTAAGTTCCATCATATGCTTCTCTTAATCAGGTTTTATACTTCTGTCTTCATGTTTTGTCATTTAATTTGATGCTTGAAGATAAGGATTTTGGGTTGAGATAGGTTTTGTGTTTAGTATCATAATCTGGATATGAAGATTTAGTGTACCAGGAATAGTCTAAAGCCCTGTTTTGCTTTCTTATCCTGTAAGTGTCTTGATCGTCTACTGTTCATTTTTATCCCTGTGGCCACTCTTGGTAAAAACAGAAGAACAAGGGCCTGTGATGGATAAATACCCAACATGGAATGTTGGATCGAGAAAGATGGGGATGCTGTGGCAGAGCATCATGTGGCTTGTAATAAGAGTTGAATGCCTGTTAGAAATGTATAAAAACATATCACAACTTGAATGTTGGCGTAGATTTGTGGATGGGCTGCTTCTTAAGTGCTTGTGACTAGAATGCGAGGAAAAGGTCGAGAAGTGAATTGGTCATGTAAGGTTATTGGATATTTCTGTGAGAAACAAATTTTAATTTTATTGTGTGTTGAGAGTTACTTAAAAGCTAAAAGAACAAATCATAATGGAGGAAGACATTGTTACCAGAAATCAGCTGCCAAGTTGGAAGAAGAGCATCGAATAGACAGGAATTTTTAACATGTGTGTCAGGAACTGTAAAGAATTAATGAATCATGTAATGCAGAAGTAGAAAAAGTGCGACACTGAAGTAGTATGCGAGAAGATGATGAAACTCAACTTTCTAGGTCTTCCTCCAATATTTAGACCATGATGACTGCATATCTGGAAAGGAAAGGAAATGATGACTACATGTTCACATACTATCACTTTGTCCTAATATTGAGAAGGTAGGAAGGATGAGATAGATCTGGAGAATGTGAGGAACCATTCAAGATTAATTTGAGGAACCTCATATTGGTTCGTGCATCTGTCAGCTAAGTGTTTGGATCTGTCAATTACCAAATTTCATCATTGATGAAATTGGTGAGATAGGGAATACATTTATTGGCAATGTCAGAAAAGTTAACGTAACAATTGTAGCTAAGAGTAGCTGTGTGCTGTGCCCACTGTGTGGGTGAATACCATATTTCTCTGAATATAAGCCGCACCCCATTTTTTGGGGTCTCAAACAGGGAAAAAAGTCATTACGCAAATTTAAGCCGCACCCTTTTTAGTGCATTCCATCAGAGTGTAAAAAGCAACTAAAAGAGGGCATGAGAGGGCATTTTCTCAGGTCGTCAGTGTTGCGAATTGTTTACAGCCATTCGGATCATGCCGCGAGCAGCCCTTGACATACGACTCACTGCTACCTTGCCCCCTCCCATTTTCCTGCGTGCACCCACTGCAGACGAACTATGTCCGACGTCTGTTCGCTCCCGTACGTTCCCCCTCCCTCTCGCTTGCTCGGTTTGCTCCTGCCGCACTGCCACAATCCCCCTCGGCTCATCCGCCCTGGTCTCACGTAACAAGTGACAAGATTCGACAGGTTCTAGTTTGTGGTGTGTGGTATGGGTGATCAATGACAAGTTTGTGAACTGAAACAATGAATGAGGAGCAAGTGGACGTGGTGGAACTCAGCAAAATCGTTGACTGCAATGAAAATACAGTACGGAAGAGGATATCATACACGGCGAAATTTAATAATGGAGTGATTTGGTACGCTGATCAGAACAATGTCTCAAATCGTGCTGCAGCCAAACATTTCAGCATGGATGAAACCTTGGGGCGACGATGGCGTGAGCAGAAGAATGTTCTCGTCCGCTGTGAACCCCTGCAGCGTAAGTTCTCGGGTCCTAAACAAGGGCGCCATCCAGAAATCGATGGTGCTGTTCTCCAGTTTGTGAAGGACTGTCGCAAGGATGCGCTGCCAGTTACCTGCGACATGATGCGCCTTGAAACAAACTGTTTGGCCAGACCTAAGGACATACCAAGGACTAAATTTAAAGCTAGCCTTGGCTGGGTGGCACGTTATAAGAGGCGGACCAACTTAAATTTGTGATGTCATGACGGTGTGCCAAGAGCTACCCGCCAACTACGAAACTGACTAATTTCCAGAAGATCGTCACCGAGTGCCGAAAGCAAAGAGAATACCTTCTCTGACAAATCGGTAATGCCGACTAAAGACCTGTTTATGTCGACGTGCCAATGAATTACACTGTGGAGGCTTTGGGTTCCAAGCAAGTTCTACTGAAGATATGTGGCTATTAGAAGATACCAGTGACCGTGATGTGGGAATGGCAGACGGCCGAAAGCTACCCCCTTCATGATTCTGAAGAGAAATACTTTGCCCAAGAAGTCTTTCCCAATTATGTCATTGTGAGGGATCAGTCTAAAGGGTGGATGACAGAAGATCTGATGGTTGTCTGGCTCAATACAGTGTGGAATTAATGGCCGGGGGCATTGTTGAGGCTGCCATCAATGCTGTGCCTTGATGCATTTAAGGGCTATCTTACTGAAAAAGTCAAGGACAAAATGAATGAGTTAAAATCCGACCTCCTGATTATCCCTGCAGGAATGACGTCAATCCTCCAACCAATGGATGCTTCAGTCAACAAGCCCTTTACAGATAGGCTGAAAAAAATTTACAGCAGGTGGCTATGTGATCCTGCCCGAGAACTGACGTCGTCAGGAAAAATCAAGAAGCCACCTCCAAGTACTGTGGCACGATGGGCATCAGAAGCTTGGTAGAGCATCCCTGAAGAAATCCTGGTCCGCGCTTTCAAGAAATACTGCATCAGCAATGCCCTGGATGGCTCCGAGGATGATTCTCTAGGAAGACGAGACTTTTAAGCTGCATTTCAAATCCTTAGCTGGAATTAGGAAACCATCCTAAGTGAGACAATTCTTTGTTATTGTAATTGTGTCAGACAGCGACGAGGTGGACGACAACGGTGACTCGGATGACAGCTATGAAGTCGACGACGACGTCAAGTCAGTGGCCAGTTCAGCCACAGCTGAAGCCGATGAGTATGACGAGTGAGCCCGCGACAGTACCAGTTTGAGAATGTGCGCGCCCCATGTGACATGGCTGAACAGCGTGCCATAGTGACCTCCTCTAGTCCTGCTGACTGAATTACTAGTTTTGAATTCTTTTTTCTGATTGTTTGATGATTAATTTTTACTGTAAACAAGTACTACGTACAGTATTAGGCATTAGCATTTTATATCTGTTTTTACATTACCTATGTAACTTTGGCACAATGTTACCTATATTATCCTTTAATATATGAATAAATTGTGCACCAATTTGAATTTTTTCAGAGTTATTTCTTACTTTCCCCATGCCTTAGGTAAGTTTAACTGGAGTCCACGTGAATCTGAATGGCTGGTTTGCTCAAATCCATCATTTTTACGATTTTTTTAAGAAAGTTCTCGAATGTAAGCCACACCTCGAATATAAGCTGCACCCGGATTTTGAGGCCCCAAAATCGGGGAAATTAGTGTGGCTTATATTCGGAGAAACACGGTAGTATTCTAGATTGTAGTTGATTGTCACTGACCATATTGATGTCAATTTTCTAGTGATGATGGCAGTGACGATGAAGAAGACACTGCAGCACGCAAAGGCAAGAAGAAGGAGGAAAAAGAGGTGGACATCGGGAAGGTGGTTTGCGTTGAACTTGGGGAAAGGAAAAAGCAGAAGGACAACTGGTTCCCTGGGTTGGTGGTTGCCCCAACAGCTCAGGACACCGTGAGGATCCGGGTGAAGGACGAGTATCTAGTGAGGTCCTTCAAGGATGGGAGATAGTAAGTCACTTTCTTAAATCAGCCTTACTAATGGTTGCTCAAATTTATGGTCATGGTCATATTTTCAAATGAGTACTTGAAGCATTAACCGTGCTTCTTTGTATTCAGATAAAATGGCAATGAGTTATCACTGTGTGCTTGGGAATAAGTCGGCTCTGTATTTATGATTTGATCTTCTATGAACTGAGCGGATATCTCAAAATTTCTTCCCGAGTGTTGTTGCACAGTTTAGGTTTTATCTCAAAATTCCTTAACACTGACGAGGCTCTTTTACCTTTTCAGTTTCACAGTTCCTAAAAAAGAGGCCACAGAGTTTACCCGTGAGATTGGTGCCAAAGTCGACAACAATACTTTGAAGACTGGTAAGTTCTAATTATCAAGTTCCATCTTCAATTTCAGAGGGTCCTCTTAATGTTCTATATTCCTTCAGTGCAAAGACCCTTTCACTGTGATAGGTATTACCCAACTCCACACTACTGCATGTGTATTGTGTGTGAAAGATTGAAATTATTTGTTCAGAGAATAGTTCATTATCTGCTTTACACAATGCTTGTGTGATTACAAGTATCTAAAATGTAAATGATCATAGAAATTTGGCAGAAATTTTGTTTTCTTGTTTAACTAAAAGGATCATTGATTTCAATGTAATTCCCATATAGTGTTTGGCTGATTTCAGCATTACAAAAAGTAAAATTGTAAGTAATGGAAAACTCATCACCCTACATCACCTGCAGCAGCTTTTTCTTATTTATATTGGAGGAATTTCTTGTGTCTGAACGAATATTGCCACTCTTGTTCTATTAGAATATTGAAAGTTCAATTTGTGCTAACAACCTACTCATGTTTTTCACTCTTCCGAGTAGTTGTAGCTACATCCTTAGTCATGTCTTTTATCTCTGGAACATTTCTTTCTATCTGAATTAAAATTAAAAGACTTATGACTTCCTTGGCTTAGTTTCCTGTCCACTGGACCATGCATATTCCCCTGGAAAATTGTAGTGGCACATCACAGTGGTGACATAGTAACTAATGATGATCGATAGTAATGGTAAATCCTTGTGTCGCTCGTTACGTGATCTTTGAATGGGCTTCTTATTGATTTAATTTTCATTGCCTTCATAATGCATCATTTTTACAGTATTTAGAATCCAAGTGTTTTTCTAATCTTTTTCAAGTATAAACTCCCGAGGAATAAATTAGCACTACAAATTTTGAAATTTGACAGAACAAAACTGAAATGACCCAGGGTGTCTGAGCACAATTAATTTGTAATTTGCTAATGGTGAAGGGGTTATGTACATACCTGAAACCGCTTTGGCCCTAAATTGGCATAAGTCTGTTTTGATGTTCAGGAATTCATTGCCATTTTTTTGTGATAACGAATTTGTTTCTAAAGGTAAATTTCACCTTCCAGTTTTGCTTGCAGAGAGCAAAACATAAAAAAATTCAATGTGACATTGCTTATTTTGCTTCATAATAATCACTGAATCAGTCCCACCTTCTTCAGTTTAGACCTGCATTTTCGGTGCTTAGGATACTTCATCTTGGTTTTTCCTATATTTGTGCATGTCTGTATGGGGATGATGAAAATAATAAAATTTCATTTCCCAATGCTATAGCTGTGGAAAAAGCCCTGCAGTTCCTAGATAGGGATGAACTTCCTCCTCACTGGGATCGGGAGTTGCTGTTTGGAATGGATGGTAGCAGTGGAGACAGCAATTCAGAGGCAGGTTCTGATTCAGATGTGAGTGCTCATTATATATGCTAGACTTTTTTGTGGACATATCGAGAGATTCATCAATTCGAATCAAATAACTTTCTTCTTGACCGTATCAATACAATAACCTTGATATGTTAAATAATAATTAAGGTTTTCATAAGCTGAAAATATTAATGAATTTCTGAGGAATGTATGGAATGTTCTTATTTCCACTTGCTAGCATTGACCTTGATAATGTACTGATGTTTATCTCTTTAAAAATTCTGTTGCAGAGTTCTGATGATGAGCCAAGGGAAGAGAAAGATCATTTTGTTGCACAATTGTACAAATTTATGGATGATAGGGGTACACCAATAAACAAAGGGCCAACAATTGGGATGAAGGATGTTGATCTGTATAAATTGTTCAAGGTAAGATATTTCTATCTTATTAAACAGTTATTCTTGGAAATATTGTCAACTTTGTTATAAAAGGAAATGTTTTGCCCAAGGTATAAAAGCTCAGGGTGTAGCTAAAAGTATTTTATTGAGATAAATGTTAATTGTGGTTTACAGTGCTGTGAAAGTATATAGCTGGCTACTTGGTTGTATAAATGCTGGTTAAGTAGTAGTAGCCTACACTGTAATGCCTAATGTCTCTTATTTAAAACTTAGTTTTAATCAATAATATTCCTCAAGTATTGGCTTCATCAAATTGAAAGGATCAATTATATATTTGGTCCATGACTGTAGTAACTTAGTTCTGCATTTCTTTTCTAAATTAATTTTTATGATTCTCATTTTTGTACGAATAAGTATACATTTTCCTTTTATCCACAGGTTGTGCACAAGATTGGTGGATATAATCGTGTCACTAATCACAACCAATGGAAAATGGTTTCCCAGAAGCTTGGATTTGGTCAGAATAACACAAGCAATACAAATCTTGTCAAACAAGCCTACAAAAAGTAAGTGCTAAATGGTGGTTGACGTATTTTATAAGAATGCTATAATAATAGGCCGAAAACTGCATTAGATTGGAATATTACTTATGACTGCTTTTCCACTTCAGATTTCTGCACAGCTTTGAAGATTTTTATAGGAAATTAGGTTGCACAATGGTGAATCATCCTCGTGGGAGCCGCTCTCGCCATCGCTCAAGTCGTAGTTTAATTCGTGACAGGGACAGAGCCACTCCAATCAACACCCCTAAGCGCAAGGAAGCTGATGATAAAGAAAAGGTAAGTTCTGTTACCTTTATTCTTAAGTGGAGTGCACCTTCCCAGGATAGTGAGAAATGTAGTTGAGTTCCTTTTTTATTCTCTTGTTTAAGATATGTTTATAGATGTAGGGGGTTATGTTATGTATATTGGTTTGAAGTCGTCCGTATCTTCATGGGAATAGAAATGTTTTCTTTTGTGTGTAATTTTGCAAATCTTTAAATTCATATTGCTGAGTTGCTTGCAATAGTGTATCTATATTACTTATATGGTAGAGTCTCTGTTATCCAAGTACTTATAATGTATCCTCCACGTCCTGGCCCATATGTTGTGGCTGTACCAAGTCAGTTTACTTGATGCAATAAATTTCAGAATTTGGCAAAAGTAAAAAGTTTTGATAAAAAGATATCATCAGACACATTTCATACCAAACATATCAAAAAATGAAGTATGGCAAATTACTGACATGTCTCATTTTTCTCAATTTATTCTTGCACATAATCCCTTCATGAAAACCCGGTGTACGTTTGGTTGCCGTGGTACATATTTTGTTCCGGTTTGGTACATGTAGGTTGCTGTGGTGTACATTTTCCCAGATAATTGAGATTGCACTGTATCCAAATGTCTTCCTTTTTCATATTTATAGGCTGGTGCTGCAGCTTCTGCCAAGAAAACTGAAGTAAAGGTTGAGGAGACAAAGCCAGAGGAGAAGGAGGATGTCGCCACAATAAAGGTTGAAGAGGAGAAAAAAGAGCCAGAGAAAAAGTCTGTGGAGAAAAAGGAGGTGGAAAAGAAGTCAGTGGAGGACAAAGGGAAGGCGGGAGTGTCAGAGGAGAAAGGCAAGGGTGCGGGGGCAGCGAGTGAGGAGAAGGGGAAGGGTAGCAGTGCAGCGGAGGAGAAGACGAAGCCAGCGGTGGAGAAGAAGGGGAAGCAGAAAGAGCAGGAGAAGAGTGCCGCGGTAGAAGAGGTGGAGAGAGTCATTGGGGGCAGGGGGAGTAGGGCTGGAGTCACGGAGGAGAGCAGTAAGGGCAAGAAAGAAGCCAAGGGAAAGAGTAAGGACGACACGCCTGGCAAGGGGAGGGAAACAGGGACCAAAGGTCGGGCCAAGGAGGACGGGAGTACAAAGGGAGGAAGCACTAAGTCCGAGGAGAAGGCTCCCAAGGAAGACTCCAAAACTAAGGTGAAGGAGGAGGTTGAGAAGAAGGCAGCTGTGGAAGAAGTAACTCCCGTCAAGACAGAACCTCCTGAGACCAGCAGCAGCACCAAGATCCCTAGCACCCCATTGTCTTCCAAGGTAGCAGAGAGTGTCAAGTCTGAGCCAGTTGAGTCTCCCACTCCGGCCGTGGAGGTGCGCAAAGGGAGAGAGCTGGGGCTGCGGTCGCAGGTGAAGGAGGTGGCCAGCCAGGAAGTCACACCTAAAGATGTTAAGCAGGAGAAGGAAAGGCCGAAAGTGGTTGAGGAGGTTGATGATGAGGATGAAGAAGTGAAGGTGGATGACGATGAGGGTGACGATGAAGATGGGGATGATGAGGCTGAGGAGGAAGGCGTTGGGAAGAAGGATGGAGGTGCCGAGGCTGAGAACAGGCGGGAGGAGAGGCGGAGGGAGAAGAGGGGTGATGATGAGGAAAAGGTAGGTGAACATATGATAGAGAAGAGTGAAGGCTTTCACAGCTGTCGGTTGATGGTGATGTGGTTCTCAAGTTGAGCTGCATATGTAGTATTTTAGCCCAACATTTCACCTGCAATTCACGGTACACCTTCCCTAGCTATATAATAGTTGATGTGATCTCATATGAGTGATGCGAGGCTGGATATCCTTTTGTTGTTAGTTGTGTCAACTTGTTACAATTGGTCTATTTGGAGAGTTAGCTGTGTATAATTATGCAGCTAGGGGGCATTTCCTGGGAGAGAGAATGTTGGTAGCCATTGTCACATTTGAGTCTTAGTCCTATTTGTAATCTCTAAAGACTCCCCTATGAAATGGGGCAGGTATAATTCTTTTTTTTGCCTAACCACAACAACAAGCAATTTCTTCTGGAAGATGCTCGCTACATCATAGATAAATCTTGGACTAAGAATGCTCTGTACTCAGCTAAACTTGTAAACCACATCAGCATATGATAGTCATGCTCGGAGGCAAGGGATGGCTATTAATAGTGGGAATCTGGTCAATTCACTGTACACGGATCCCTTGAATTCAATGTGTTGTGTGCTTTCCTTTGGAGGTTGGATACCTTGATGCTTGTGGGGTTGTAACCTCTCCTTGATAACTAGGAGCACTTGCAGAAAAATCTGGAGGGGTTTCAAATGTACTGCATGAAAAAATGAGTTGAAGACTTATATCAATATTTTTACTAATCACTGAGAATTTGTCTTATAGAAGTAATTACTCCACCGTTTATATTACATAATTTACTACAGCTGCTGAAATTCAAAGTTAAAATTTGAGTATGGTCTCGATTAAGACTAGGGGAATATCTCCCTCTAATTAACTACTGAACAATATGAACAGATTTCAACTGAATTGTTAGTGGATAATGGGTCTACCATGGTTATACCATGAGTGCAGTCATCCTTAATTGTGCATAATTATTGCCTCAAGTAGAGATGACTCCTCATTTTTTTATCCACATTCTATATTCAGTAAATTTTGAGAGAGGTCCATATGCTGGGCTATAATTCAAATTGAACCTAACTCTTCTTCTTGTTCGTCATTGGTTTTCTCTTTATGGATATACATAATTTGATATTTTTGCTTTTGGCCATTGAGCAATTTTGCATTGTCTATCCTCTCTTGGGTCATGTTCCGTTTGACATGTTTTCATTAGCTGCCATTTCTTACTGTTGCAATCCATGTGTTCAGGTTAAATTGCCCTTTTTACTTGAACTTAATTGTGTGCAGCTCTACAAAATATGTTTGTTAAGTACCAATTGTTTAACACCCTGTGTGTAATTTTCAAGGTGATCATAGTTGTTTCATAAATGATATGCTTATCAACAGTATTAAGTAGCACGGAAATGTTTTTTCATTTCTGATGATGAGTTCTCACGTGAAGAAAGCTGATTAAGTTGTTGATATCTGAAATCAAGATATTCTAGTATTGGTCCACTAAATAGATTTATTCTTTACGACCCGGGTTTCGTCACAAAATGACATATGAGGAAACGCGGGTCCTAAAGAATTAATCTGTTTGATGGACCAATACCAGAATATTTGGATTTCCAATATGGAGAGGTTCCACAAAGTGAAGCCTGAATTTATTAGTTATATTGTTGATATCTTTTTGCAGTTGACGAGGTCGAAATCGAAGGAGAGCAATCCTGAGGGAAGGAAGGCCAGGGAGAGTCGTACACCTATAAGGGAGTCTGAGATGAAGAAAGGTCCCTCAAAACAGGGCTCAGGCCCAGGTGTTGTGGGGAGCTCGAGCACCAAGAGGCCAGTGTCAAGCAGCAGCAGTAGTGCCAGCAGTGGTAGTGGGGGGAGTGCGGAGGAGGAGCGGAAGAGGGGCCGCAAAAGGAAAGACACTGAAGAGAAGGGAACCAAGTCTGAAGAGTGAGTATTTCTCTCTAATAGTACCCCATTCACACATCTACCCCACCTTACAAATACAGTGCAAGGTACACCAGAGCATGTTCTCTCCATATAAAAGGGGAGGAAAAGCGATTGAAACAGAGAAATGATGTGACTGATTTTTAACAAAACATCTTGGTGTCTCACTCAATTTATGCTATAGTCATTAACATGTTCGCTGTCACTAATGCACATGTGCATCAAGGGGTACTTACCCCACAGGCCATCAATGTACATGTTCATCGGGGTTTTCCCTTTGTAATGATTGCCGTTAATTTTGGTAGAGGAACTGTCCCTTAGAAGAGGCACTAAGTGAAGTTCTTGAATTCATTGGATCAGTTTTTTGCATTTATTTTCATTTCATTATTACAGTAAAAAAATTAAATTGCATAATTGAATTTTTGGTTCCCACGGCACACCATCAAAATTTCAGAGGCAGCAAACATGTTAATGCTGCTAAGGAGAAAGGAATTATTTTACGTATCAGTTCAGCACTGTAACAAAGTTACTAATTTTTGTTGCTTTTATCAGTTTGGTATCAAATCAGTTAAAGTTATGTCCTCTGTGTCATCCTGGAATACACTTGATCTGTATCTTTCAAATGATCTTAGCCTTGAGTACAGCTTCCTTGTGGATGAGAGCATGTACAAAGACTAGATTGGATTCCCAAACAAGTCCATATATATATTTTTATGCAAGACAAGCACCACAGTTTTTGTTGAGAAATCTTGAAAAATTTTCATAATTCACAAGGTTGTACTGTAAGCACTTGGCAACTGAAACAAGACACGTGAATCAATGTAATGGAGAACCTCAGTCTTCATTTAGCCTACGATGCAAAACATCATATTTTGCCACGTCCCCATTTGAGAACCAAGCAACCTGCATAGCTATAGCTGGCTAGTGTTTGCCTTAAGATAATTAAAATGCTCTTGATTTGTTGGAATCTAAGGGGCCCTGCCTGATTTCCCATAATATGGTCTTCCTCCTAGAGGTTGAGGAAGATGCATGTCAACTGCCTGCTGGGTAGCTGAACGGGTGCAATCAGTCACATATCCTCCTTAATAATGTACTCCCGATTTTTTTATAATTGCTCATGGTACACTTGTAAATATTAGTATTCTTTGTTAAGAGTAAGCTACTCGTGTTCATTTTTCCTCTTCAGGTTGGTGGAGTGGTAATCATCCCTCCTGTCTCACTTAAAATTTGGTTGTTTTACTTTGATTTTTTGTTATTTTTTTAAATGTTTTGTCTGAGAATTACAATGACCAACTTTTTGATATATTTTCAGGCACATGGGACAACTGTCAAATCACATACATGTTGGTGTCGGCGACAAGCTCAAAGTATATTATGGGCCCACACACGAGTCGAAGGTGACATATGAGGCCAAGGTAAGCTTGCAGACGAAGGAAATAAATTCATTCGTGAAATGCAGACAGATACTTAAGTTACTCAATTGTCTTTGATTTCGTGAGGTGCTTTCAATAATGCTTGATATCAGCTTGTGGTTTTAGATGCATTTCTTTGTCTTTTTTTAAAGTCTTATTGTTTCACTGGTGGGGTTACTGATGTGCTTGATGTCTTTTTGTAACCCTGGTTTTCTTCTCTCAAAGGTTGTGGACACCGAGATGGATGGTCACCAGACCCTATACTTGGTCCATTATACTGGATGGAACACTCGGTATGATGAGTGGATCAAGAGAAGTCGTATAGCAGAGAATCTCAGCTGGAACCCTACAAGAGCCAAAAGACTCAGGCAGCAGCAGCAGTCACAAGTGAGTTGAGAAACTTATTTTGCATTGACTGCTTAGGCTCCCGGGGGGCTCTACTCTCTCCCATTGGATTGTATGAAACTGAATGCATGTCTTGGTAGATTATATCTTTTCTATAGTATTGGTTTTATGGCTCCAAATATCAAGAAGAATGTTTTTGCGTATCATTATGTTTAAACCTTGTGGGTTGTATCCTCTTATTTAAACAGTTTGCTAAATAAACTTTTTTAACATTGGGGTAAACTCAGGTTTTTTCATGTTAGCTGTGTTTTATTCAATTTTTCAATGGATTTACCTTAAAATGCTATATGTGGGTAATTTTTACAGTGCACCCATATAGATCTTGTTGGTTTAATCTCTAATGTTTGTCTTTCCTCCATATTTGTTTTTATAATGACTTTGAGATGCTATATCTGAATCATGTCTGGCAACATATTTTTTTAAATATCAGATTATGACATCTTATTTCAACTTGATGAATACCTCGCCTAGATTTTTAATTTTAGATGTTAGTAATGGCTTTATTCTGTCCATTAGTCAAACAAGCCGCTGGGTAAGCGAGGCCGGCCATCCCTTTCTGGTGGGAGCAGCCGTACATCAGTGGACAGCACTGGTAATGGTGGTGGCCCGCCAGGCAGCCAGCACTACCAGCAGATGGGTGCTCAAACGCGGTCTGCCACTCCCAGTGGATCATCCTCTCAATCTCCAAGTGTTAGAGGTGCTGCCGGTATGTCTGGTGCTCCCCCCCACCCCACCACCCCCACCTCCAGCGGCAACAGTTTTCGAGGTGTTACCACGAGGGGCAATTCCGGATTGAATACCTCAACAGAATTTTCGCCGGTGTCAAGTGGCAATTTCTCATTGGAGATGAGAAGGCGGTCTCGCAGGATGTCAGGACATACTGGTAATTGTTATCACATATGAGATTCATAGACCGGAATGGTGAATGATGGCAGGAATCATAAGCCATGAAGGGGTGCATGCAGTTCTTCATTATCGCTGTCCACTGATGTCAGTAAAACTGTTATTTAGAGTATATTTGATGGTCTGGTTAATTTGGGGCTAACATATTCTAAGTGAAATCAGAGCTGTGCAAATCTGGACATTTTCACCTTAAATCAAACTGAACAAATCACCCAAGAAATGATTCATTTTTGATAGAAACCAATGTGTTGATTTGAGATTATCTGTGGCTAATTGACAAGTTTAAGGCTTTCAGGCATTTCCTGTGTGTGAAGATGTCCGTGGGTAACCACAGTTTATCAAGTCAAGTCATAGGCATCTTCAGTTAGTCATTCATGCCAGGGAATGCCTGAAAACCATTACTCTGAAACTGCCACAGGACAAATGTTTCAGGGAAACTCTATGTATCCTTATTCATTTACAAATCAAAGGTAAAAGTTTTTGCATGGATAACGTATCAAAACTGAAACTCCCACTTATAGCTATTAAAACATTTAATTCCTCATATCCAAATCACATATATATTTATCAGTGATGTGGTCAGGATTCGATCGAGTCTTACTGAATTCTTCCAAAAAAGATTCAATCAAATTTGAATCTGATATGGGGGTGGCATATGCACTACGTCACTGTAAACTCTTTATCGTCCATTGTAAATTCGTTTGCAATCTCACAGTGGAATTTATCATATCCTTGCTATTGTGCTTATCAAGTGTGGTTATTTGGGTGAACATTAATTTCATTATCAAATGTGCATATCAGAGGAGGTTTTTATTGTTACATATTCCATCAAGTTTCACATAAAAATCACCGCACACACACTGGCTTCATAACCTTCTGGAGCATTTCGTATGCTGAGTCACGTTGCGACGAAGATCATTAAGCTTACTGTTGTTATTACTTGTTCAATTGATAGACTGAACATATTTCTTAGTGTATTTGAAAAATTAAGTTTTTTGGTGCAGAAAATATACTCCAAGCACAGAACACATTGTGAAACATTGCTTTCTTTATGCGATGAAATGTTCTCAACTATTTTTAGTGCTACATCATTCTGTCATTTAGCACTGCAAATGTAAGGGAAATTTAGCTGGTCCTCTCTCAGGATCATGGAGTAATTAGGTTCTAAACACCCATTAAGTATACTTATGGGTGAAAATAAAATGTGCTAAGATATGGAAATAAATCCTAATGCCAAATTTTGTAAGGAAAGAGAGGTAGTTCTCTCCTTACCATGAAATATTTGAATTATGACCGTTAGGTTGACATTAACTTGAGTCAGGGTTTGAAACTTTTTCACTCCATTTTGTGCTTAAGTCTGATACGATATCATGTAGTTGCATCTCCAAAGTCACTAGTACACTGTTGTAATGCATATAAAAATGTTCACTTCTAGCCAGAAAAACAAGAAAAGCCTGCTATTTAGCCAAAATAAATACATGGAAAGGTTTTGAAACCCCTCATTGGAAATTAACCCTTTGAGTGTGGCATGATGTAATATCACATCACGGTTATCTTCACGCGGGTAATCTTAATTAGGGTAAAAACAACCATGATGTGATAGCACATCATGCCGTGCTCAAAGGGTTTACTAAGACTACACTATGTTATGTAAAAAGAATTCAATTGTGTTCAGTTAAGCATGTCTTAATTCCTGACTGGAAAAGTTGTAGACTTAATTGTGAAACAAATTTCTGTTCAGTTTTATTGCTAATATCAAAGCTATAGTAGATCATGGGAAAACCTAGAACCTGGGGTCATGAATTTAGAATAAAAAATAAAAATATATTTGAATTTGTTTTTAACATGTCATTATTCATCTATGTATTGGTAATGATAAGGAACTGGGAGATGTAATTAAGTGAAAAAAGGATTCGAGATTGGACAAAAATAGACTTCGAATTCAGGATTAAGACTCGATTAATTTTGGGTTCGACCCATCACTAATACTTATGTATTGAATCAGCGATGAGTTGAATTAATTCATGCCTAATTCAGGTTGATTTGATGTGATTTGGAAACATTGTCACAGCTCTGCCATACTTCATGCTTTAATGTTAGATATTTTAAATTTGTCTTTATTTCAACTCATAGGTCTACTTTTTGATTTAAAATAGGATTATATGACTAATTTTCCCTATGATTGGTTTTGTGTGTTGCATCATATGTAAGTTGCCAGCATCAATGCTGAATGAAGATATTGATAACACAGTCTTGAATACCTGTTTCTGTTCTCTTCTTCTGCATTACCATCTTTTCTTTCTTGCTATTGGATTAACAATCATAATTTTCCCTCCTTTATTTGATAGCTTAAATGGTTGTATTGGCATTGATAAAAGTATAAATGTAAGACTTGCTTATTTAACTCAAGATTCCATTTATAGTCTATTTTTGTGGTTTCATGCTGAAGGTATTCTGATGGATCATTCTATAATTATAAGTAATAATTAACAATTAGTAGACTTCGACATAATATTATTAACTGACAAAAAAAGGAAAATCTGCTACATTTTTTCATTAGCTCCAATGTGAGTCGGTGGTGTTTCATAGATGTCGAGAGAGGGCTGTCTTACTCATGTGAATTATTGCATGCAATGCATATAAAAGCCATTTATAACTAAGTACTGTGCGAATATCCACTTCATATTTTTTGCATGCAATTGGGGCTGAATGTCTCTGAAGATAAGATCAATGACCATTTTGATGTGGTGCTTAATTGTTTAAATAATAAATGAAGTTGTTCTCAAGTTTTAAGTTTTATTAATATTAACCTTTTTTTGATCTGTTAAAATGCAATATTGTATTCATTTGTTCTTATGTCTGAGTAATGTTGTCAGTGATTATTAGGTGCTTAGTTTTTCATTTCAATGTTCCAAGCACCTCTTCTGTGTATTCTTACCGTGGTATGTTTTAAATGATTATTCACTCTTCCAGATGTGTCCATGCCATCAGAATCTGAGAGTGAGGAATATGAATCTGAGCCTGAACCAGAAGTGGAGCCTCTGAGGACGAGGAGTCGCGGAGAAAGGAAAACTTCCATTACAGTAATGCCATCAAAGGCTGAAGAGGCAGCTATAGCTGCAGTGGCAGCTGTGGCTGCTGCTACTGTCCATGATGAGAAGCCCAGTGCCAAAGAAACAAAGGGTGGTGATAGGTTCCTTCGTAAGCGAGGCAAGAGAAAGAAGGAGAAGATGGAGGATGAAGATGAGGAGAGGAAGGAGATACCATCTGAAGAAGGCCCTGAAAGTACAGAAGGGCCCTCTGTAGGTCCTCTGGGTTCAGAGAGCCAGGAACCTGAGCGGCCATCAGAGGTGGCAGTAGAAGAAGCACCGCCTTCAGGAGAAAAGAAGAGGGTGAAGAGGACAACTAGGAGGTCAGCAAGGGATGACTCAGAGAAGCAGGAAACTGAGCGACCCACTGAGGCATCTCAGTTGGAGATGGAGGAGGATACGCCCAAGGGTAGAGACTTTGATCTCAACCAGATCAGGTCAGAGTTGAAGGGAATCGAGAAGGCAGTCAAGCTCCCGATCGATCTCCCTCCAATTCAAAGTGATGGTGGGGAGAGGATGGATGTGACCATGGAGAATCCTGCCCAAGAGGATGTGGACTCGAAGGAATCGGGTGTGAAGGAACCACCTACTCTGGTTTCTGAAACGAGTGCCCCTCCTGTTGAAGAAGTGACTGAGGACATTTATGAGTTCAAAGAGCCTGAACCTTTTGAATTTGAGGTGCGATCAAAGCGTGACACACTGATAACTGAGGAGAGAGGGATGAAGCTTGGACGTAGGTGTAACAGTCGACTGATGAGGCGGGAGCCAAAGACATCCCCTTCCAAAGTGACTGAGAGCAGCAAAGAAGGTCTTGGGTGGTCTGACAGTTTGCCAAGTTTCCGGCCCACTTCAAGCAGGAGAGCTGCTGCTGCAGCCAGTGCTGCAGCCTCCAAGAAGAGTGAAGAATCTCCAAGTAGTGATGATACTCCTGCCAAGTCACTGTCTCCTGTCAGGTCTGAAGCAAAATCTGAAGCAGAAACTCCACATGTAACCCCATCCAAGGCTGCCTCAGCATCCCCTTATTCCTCGGAGACTTCAACATCGAAGTCACATCAACCTGCTGCTGCTGCTCCCTCCAGCACAGATGAAGATGAAGTTCCTCCGACCCTCTCAGCAAAGCATGTATCACTGCCAGAGGAGGATGAGACTTCAAAGAAACATGTGCCTTCATCAACGAGCAGCATGGCCAAGAGTCGATCAAGTCCATTTGGGATGATCTCTTCATCAACCTCAATGTTCTCACCAAGGAAGTCACCCCCTCTCAGTTCCCCATCAGCCATCTCACCTCCTTCCATGCACTCCCTTGATCTCGAGCCCCTCTGTCTCTTCGGGGACCTTCCTTCCTCTGCCGATGGAGACGTGGGTGAAGATGACGATGGTGGTGATGAGAGTGGTGATCGGCTTATCATTTCTGAGCCTGGTGAAGCAGAGCCTCCCCTCTTCACCTACCCACAGCGCCATGAGGAACTCTTCCCAGCATCCTTGGTCAGTAGTGGAGGGATGGGTAGTACTTGCGATGATTCTGAAGAGACCAGGAAGCAGTCAGATGATGAGCCACCATGTCTTATTCCCATGCCCATGTTTGACCTTCCCAGCAAGTCGACCACAGAGAAGGGGGACCAAGATGCAAAGACAGCAGTTGTAGAGAGGTCAGAGGTGGTGAAAGTGGTGGTCCAGAAAGAAGAGGATGGAGTGGAAACTGAAGCGGTGATCGTGAAGAAGCCCCAGACTCCCAAATGTACGGATTCCTTCAACGATGAAGTAATCAAGCTGCTTCTCAAAGATGAGGAGGAGGAAGAGGGGGAGGGAGAAGGTGATGAATCAATCAATGCTGCAATCCAGAGGGCCATCTCGTCGGAAATAATGGATGAGGATGATGATGATGAGGAGAACCTGACCCTGTTTGGGAAGAAACCAATCAAGGAATTCTTCAGGCGAGGTGGAAAAGAGAAGGATGTCCCACCACCTGTAGAAAAGAGTGAGGAGGCAGTTTTGGTTGCCAAAGTGGTCCCTATGACAACAGCTGTTCCAGAGGAGACCACCCAAGAAGAGAAGCCGGAGAAAGCCGAGGTTGTGGAGGAGGTACGGAAATCTCCTGAGCCAAGGGAGCCAGTGGTTAGCAAAGGTCAGACTACTCCATTGCGAGAGGAAAGCATTAGTGTGGTTGTTAGGGAAGATGATTCATCCACCGATACAGACTCAGATAGTAGTGAGGAAAGTAGACTGGTGATTGACAAACTAGATGAAGGTGGCGATGACGAATCAATGCAGTCGAGTGACAATGAGTCTGAGAGGAAACTTAAGGAAGAGACAGTGTTGATAGCTGAGAGTGCCAAAGTGGAGTGTGTGAAACAATCTCCTGTCAAGTCTGAGGTGTTCGGTGTCAAGGAGGAACCAAAGTTAGAAGAAGTGGTTGACAAGGAGGTAGAAAGTGAAAAGCCAGGTTCAGGTCCAGTCATATCTTCCCCAAAGAGAGAGGTTGAGGATCTCCTCTTGAAGGATAAGAGTGAGGATGGACCTACTAAGGATAAGACTCCTGTGAAGGAGGAAAGTGCTGACTGGAAGGCATCTGAATCGGACAAGGAGAGTGAGAGCAAGGAGCAAAGTGACAATCAGCTAAAGGCTGAAGAGGAGGCAGATAGCAGTCTAAGGTATGTGCTGATCTTAGTTGAGTCCACCATTAACTCTTTCAGCCACAAGCCCAATAATTGGGCATTTTCCAGAAGACCAGCATTTTGAGTATTTTTCTAAAGGTCATATTTTGCAATAACAATTTAGTACAATAGTTATATTTTTTCATCTTTATAGAACATAGCTCTATTAATCTAAGTAATTAATTGGTCCCGAATTATTAGTTGTAGTTCTAATATTAAAATTATTTATTCATAAATAGGTGAAATCTGGGAGCCTGAACTATTCTTGGGCTCAGCTGAGGAGGCATTGTATGATGCCCAGCCTATGCTCAGGTTTGGTACTTGGTTTTCAACTGGTAATGCCGTCTAAACCTGTTAACGTTTTGAATCAGCGATGATTCCTTGGTAGTACATATTGCTAAAAACCTGGAGATGGGAATAATTCTAAATTTTCTTAAATCTAAAAGTAAGGGGTTCTCACATCTCTTTAATGCAGTGAACCCTCTATTTAACCCTTCAGTTGGCGCGTGGGCCACAGGGGTGGCCCACAGTGTTTCATTTGTGTGCCATTTCTCATAGTATGGCATAATATACTTGTAAGTTTCAGTAGCTACACATTATTCTGTTCTTAAAAGTCTCACATGGTCGTTTGTAACAAATTGTTGCAGGGTTAGTATTAACTAGCATTCAAAAGGAAGCCATTGTGACTGGGCCACAAATGTAGCCCACGCGACTGACTGTGTAACCTTTTTCTGTCAGCATTATTATATATCATTTATATAGTATTTTTGCATTACTACATTATAATCAGCAATATTAAAATTGTTGGATATTTTATTTAAATTGTGTCTCAATGGATGATCGAAGCTCAAAATATTTCACGACTTTTCAATGACTTTGGGTTTTATTCTACTAATGACTATAAATATATTCCATAGTGAAAAAACCTAATTAAAGGATATATATCAGTCAAAATTCATTGCTTGTAACAATACTTTACAAAAAAATTGAAAATTTTAGGCAATTAAAAAAATTGAATTTTGGCCACCAGTGTGGCCTCCATACATGTAACAAAATTTTATGTGCCCACTGAAGGGTTAAGAATAATGATCTGCAGGAAATTTAAAAGGAACTTTAAATTGAAAGTTTTTAACTTCTTCAATATCAGCAATTGATTTACCCTTGGACATTTTAAGAGTAGAATTTATTTTAATAACCTCCTTATTAAGTAATGGATCACTCTCAGTAAATGACAGAGTAATGAAATTTTAGCATTTTAAATGTGATGAAATGTAAGACATACATTTATAAAGAACTACATATTATTTTCAGAGTTTTGTTAAAAGTTTTTTTAAAGGCTAGAATTTTTATGATTCTTCTGAAAATGTGTGACGATTAATGCTTTCCAATATTTGTCTGGATTTCACAGTTTTACTCTAGTGTCTATTACACTTTTATTCACCAGTCTCTTCTTAGGGTACTAAGTTATATAAATTATTCAAGGAAGAAGTGAAACTGTGTGTAAGACTAAATATGTAGCTAGATGTCTCCTAGTTAAAATTGGGATAATCTTACTCAATGGTTTCTGAGAAAATGCTTATTAAAATCTACTCATGTTACTCGTAAGTTCTCTTGAAAACAATGAAATACAAGTTTGTTCTCGGTTTCCCATAACTAAGAACTACATTCAAGATGCCTGTATAACGAAAGAAGGGGCTGGGCATTTTTGAAGCAAATTGTGAAATTTCCAGTGGATTGACCTCTTCTTTTTTTAATTCATGGATAAATGATTGTTCATTCCTGTTTTAAAAAATCTTGCCACCTGTGAGTTGAAAATAGTTACCATTGTCTCCAATATATTTCGGCAAATTTCACGTCAGTGTTTTGATACTGCAAAAAACCATTAACATAGCAACAGTACATGTTACAGCTATCAGTAGCCCTTCCACTTATGGACCTGACTCTTCTCTTGCCAATCTTTATTCTAAAAGAATATCAGTGCAATACTACCTACAACAATTAAAATAAGGTCCAATCAGGCTCAATGTATTCAGATATTTACTTTCACTGAAGAAACCTAACTGGTAATTTTAATATAATATCAAGTGAGTATATTATACAGTCGGATTGCGAATTTTTAATGAATAAATCATAGCAGATAAACTCCCACAGTAGAGGAACCATCTAAATATGACCAACTTTTTAAAATAACTTAGTGTTTTGTCACTCTACTTTCTTTATCATTACTTGATATTGATTCCTTCATTTCAGCTTTTTCAGAACTACTGGAAGCTTTGCATAGACACTCATTGTTGATGCCTGAAGTTGTAATTTGATTTTTAATGGTAGCTGATAGAATTCCATTCATTGATTTCAAAGTTGCTGTGTGTTGGGTTGTCATTGGTTTTGTATAGAAGTAAATGCAGAAGCTTGATATGATTTTCAATAGTGGAACTATGTTAGACCATGTGGTAACAGGAATAGGACTATGAACTACTGTAATTTTCCGAGTATAATACGCACCCACTTTATGGCGAGCACAATGTAAGAATATACTTATCACCATGTATAACACGCAGTCAGCTTTTAGAGAACAGCATTCTACGCCATTGTCTGCTGCGCCGTTCAGCACCCGAAAGATCACTGCGCAAACGGTAATGCTGCCAATGGATGGCTTTTGCACTTGCTCTCAGATACCCTTTTGGTTGCTCAATATGACGATCTATTTGTAGTAGGTCTTCCCCTCCAGAACTTCCATGCGTGTCTATGGAAATATTTGTCAATAAATGACAGAATTGCTACACTGTCAGTAAAAAGTACCCATGTCTGTATTCAATTCGCCCCACTTTATGTCCGTTCGTGTCGGATTCTGTCCGACCTCACCTTTCATAAACCTCTTTGATACCATGGTATATAGCAATGGCCCTAATGTGTCAGGTATTGGATTGAAAAGTTCACATAATACAATTAATTTTTGATTTCCAGTAAGGATAAACCATTACTTTGGTATCATTCAAGGGTAATGTTTACCTTACTAGTAGATATTGGACATTTTATGAAATACATAGTTGGGAAGTATTCACTGTACTAGCCTTGTGCATATTCACGTGAATGATTTTAAGCTTCGACTCATTAATTTATTCAAAGAAAACATATTTTTCTATTAATGAATTGGTTTGCTGGTAAATTATTTATTTTTCATTCAATGCTCTCTATTGATATATTTATTTGGCTAATAATTACCTTTGCAAAATATGTATTTACACTTCCTTATAATTTAACACCACAGGGTAAAGAATTGTTATTTATTTTGATGTGCCACTTAGAAAGAATGTTGGTGCATAAAAATGTAGCTCTACTTTGAAGAGATTAATCTAGACACTACTGTTAGTCTAGACACTACTGTTAATGATAACACTGTCAACTTTAAATGCTTAAGCATTACACTGATAATTACCTTTCATGCTGCTGCATAATTCTTGGCCATAAGCTGACCTGTTGGATTGTATGCTGAATAGGTCATAAAGCAACGACTCTGTTCCATGTAGTTTATGTCACTTTTACTCGTACTGGTGTAAGGAATGGGTGCCACTGTTTGTATTGTGATGAATTACTGAGAAAAACTATGGCTATTATCATTGTAACGATTTCAAGTATATAATTTTTTGCTATCATTTTGTATTTCCAAAGTCACTTACCTCAGTCCTTGCATTACATGTACCTAAAATAGAATTAATGCTTAAATTTGATATACTATTGGTAATATAGTCTGTGAAGTCATTGGGAGTGTGATTAGTTTTGTAGAAATCGCAGGATAATTTTCATAGGGACAAGATTTAGCTGATGAAGTTCCTTTAACCAATGAGGAATAGGCGTGGCGAGTAATAAATACTTGGAAGACTTTTGATTTGGTGTGCCTAGTGAGAATTTTGCAGGGTGAACATTTCCTCTTGAATTACTGTGGTCATCTTCAGGAGTGAAGCATTTCTTGTATCAGATCCTTACGTGTAGAAAATCACCTTCCCTAATTTTAGTATTTGTATTTCAAGTGTTTTCTGTTGAAGTCTTGCCGTTAAATTAAACTTGCTTGAATGAAAGTAACTTATGCCATGAAGTGGTCGTTTTTGCTTAACATAAGTCTTGTTATGTATGATTTTACACTTTCCCGGCGAATAATATTTGTGTAATTCTCTCAGGCTCGCCTTGTAGGCTTGAGAGTAGCCTTGAGAGTAGCCTTGAGAATGGGTAACGAGTCAGAACCGGAAACGTCGGCTGCCTATAAATTTCTTACCCGATGGCGAGCCCGAGAGAATTACACAAATAAGTCTTATTGATGTCGCATTTTTAACCAAAGCATATGTGATTTCAATTGGTATCAAAGATGACAATTTTCAATGGATGAGGTTATAAAAGAGGTTCAGTATTTCTCTTTTTCTCTTGTCCGAGCAGATCCCTTTTGTGTGAGGAGACTATTCCTGGAAGTCCTGTTCCTGCTTCAAATGACTCTCGGGAGTGCTGTCAGGATATCCCTGAGAAGCAGTCAAAGGTTAGTCATTACTTTTACTCGAGGTGTGGAAATGGAAAGTTTGGATCCAATAGTTTTTCAAATGATATCCTCCTTGGGTGTAATCCTTGCTGTGTTGTGTGCTAGAATATTTTAATTGGAGCTGAAGGGGTCAAAGACATTTTATTGTGCAGTTTAACCTAAACACTGAGTTTGTTCAATGTTTAAGTCCATAATTCTTTAGTGGTCTACAAATTTCAAACTTTGTAATTCTCTATCTGGAAGTGCAATAATGATGTGATTCAGGGTTTACTGGAAGTATGGGCAGAATACTCACCTAGATTATCATTTCCTGTACATTTATGTAACATAAAAAACTATATCCCTAATTCGTTAAAGCTATATTATTGTATAAATATAAGTGATTGTGATATTTTAGTCACAATACTCTCCTGTTCTTTGATTGGAGAAAGACTGGAATAAAGATGATCTCATTAGGAAAAATAAGGAAAATAATTTCAGCTGAGGGCTTTTGGAAGGTTAATTCAACAGTTGGTGGGACAGAATAAAGTGGTTGCATTTTTGTGAACATGGCATTTGAGTGGCAATGAATATAATTTTGTAGCAATATTTCCAAAGCTGTAATGAATCTATTTTCTCCTTGTTCAGAATGATAATGGTATATTGAAATCAGAAAATTAGGATCATAAAAGTCTTAATTTTGTGTTATAGTGTATTGAGATTTCAAACTGTGTAGATTTACTTAAGTGTCATGTAAGTAATCGTTATTATGGGATAAAAGGCCTAGTATGTGTGTAGTTTGATAGAACTAATAGTAATTTTCAGTGTTTTTGAACAATATTTCTTAAAATCACCTTCAGTAATATTGCCATGCTCCCTGTATCAATTAGTGAACAGAATGTATGCGTAGTTGTGAAAGATAAGCCTGCTTGATTGAACCCAAAACATTGAATTCATGCTTTTACTTCCGTAGGTGCCTGAGATGCCTTTTGCTAGTGTACCTGGCAATGAGAACAGCAGCTCAAGCAGCCTGCTTAGAGCGGAAAGCTTGAGGAATGATGGGAATGTATGTGGGGGCCTTTCGGGCGGCAGTCAGCTTTTGAAAGGTTCAATGGAGGCATATTCTTGTGAAAGCAGTATCGCTACTGCTGCACCTCCTTGCCGACCATCGGCTGGTCCTTGCTCTGCTTCTGCCGCTGATGATGAACCAAGTGGCCCTGGTAGTGAGAGTGCCAGCACAGCAGCTGCCAAAGGAAAGGATGCTGGGGGGAATGATGCCGCTCCTGTTATGGACAACACTCCACCGACTACCCCTGAAAGTTCCCTGTCCACTATTTCAGGCTCACCTCGGGAGTGAGTAGTTTTTATATTTTAATAATTGAACAACCTTGGAATGATGGAATATTCCTTGTTTTCTGGCTTATTTAATGTCTGGACTTGTGAGATGTACCGCAGTTTTGAACACAATCCGAAAAACATAAATTACCTTTCTGTTGTCCCTCAATATTGAGAGATTTCCATTTATGGAGTTGTTGATGTTAGCATTTTATAGCCTTATGCTCTGAGTCCGACACAGACAGAAATCAACTGTGATGTTGTGTCATTAAGTTAGCTTTGCATGAGAGCGAATTGAAAGTGCATAATATTTATGGCGAATCAAGTAATCTTTTGCCATATATTTAAACAAATGTGGCTACTAGGCATGATCTTTAGCATTATGATTGTAAACATCAATAAGGAGATTTGAACAAGGCAAAATCTGACCTTGACATTGATCAAATGCTCAGTGGTTTTACATGGTATGTTATAGGGCAAAAGCACATCATGTAAGCTGAAAAATATAACATATTTAGTGGAAAACCTCTCTGACAAGTATGGATTATGGCAAGAGGGTTGTCCTAGTCTGTGATTAATTGGCTGTTGTTGGTCGTGAAGAGGATAAAATCTTAAGCAATATATTTCATAATGTTTGGTTACCATTGGTATTGAGATGACATAGCCCTTTCATTCTCCTGATAAATACTGAGATATAGGATTCTGTGTATTATATTAAACAGTTTGTCAACTTTGGTGTTACTGATGGGAGAACATACCAATTTCAGTTTTTGTGCCTAGAAACTGTTTGAGGAGAAGTTATAAAGGCCATTTGACACTAGGCACTTTATTATTGTATCTGAAGTACAGAATTTGTGAGAATACTGGGACGGAATTTGAGAAGGGGTATTTTCCCATCCGTAGTCTATGAATTTGTGCTTATGTTCTAGTAATTCACCACTTTACATGATGCAATTTTCAATGCACATCCATGTATACTTGGCTTGTACAAAGAAGTCCCTCTTGTAAAGCAACCTTAAAATTGGTCCTTAGGTAGTCATGAATTCCAGCTCTAGGTGCTAGATGTCAGACCCGTAAGTAATAATATTTCATGTCTGATATGTAAGACATGAAATGTCATGTAAGACAATGCCTATTATAGAGCAGCTTTCTTACTTATATCCCAGCTTGTGTTGGAAGACTTCTACTTTGGCTCTAATTGAATTTATTTTAGCCATTAACATGATGGAATGAAAGCTTTTTGGAAATATGATGATAGAGGATGGTCACTATACTTTTGAAACTCATTGTAGTGGTGTTTTGACTTTTTAAAATGAGATGTCTTGCTTCTTTAAATGAATTATTTTATGTATAGCTTTGGTTATGCATTTCCTGCGGTCATAGCCAAGAAATAATAATATATTTTATAGTTGCAACTTTCATGGACAGTTCCAAAATTACATTTAATTATAGGCTTATTATTCTTGGTTAATTTTGAGATTTCTCAGTGATATTAAAACAGAAACAACAATTGCACTATTCCATGAGATACCTTTTGGAATAGTGCAATTGTTGTTTCTGTTTTAATATGACGAACTTCCACGATATCTCGCCAGAATCTGTTGAAATTATTTCTCAGTATATTCCTTAGAATCACTTTGTGCTTTCTTTTTTGATGATTCATGTATGCGTCTCAATGTAAATCACTGCTCATAATTCCATTAACCCTTTGTTTTTTAATAGGGAAAGAGGTGGTTCTTCTCCTGGTTTAGATAATGACAGCTCAAAATCTCATAGGGAGTCTTCGGAAATAGATCTTGATAGTCCAGTTGAAGGAAATAAGGTGGATCATTTTAGTGAAGGTATGTATTTCTCTGGAGGTGTTGATACTGTGGAAAGATTGAATCATATAATGCAAAAAGTTATAATGTTATTAATGTATTAGGAGTCACTATTATTTACATGATAGCTATTGAAATGCAAATTTTTTAAAAATATTCCTGGTCTGGTTCATTGAATTTCCTAATAGCTTCGATTTATGTCAATTTATGAAAATAATTAAGCATTTGGTTGGCTGTGATAATGGATAAGTATTACTCAAATTCTTTAGTCATTCTTTTTAAAAAATTTTAAGGTTATTTAATTAGTGTTAAGATGATATTTTATTGGATGCTTTTTTTTCATAAATGTGTACTTGCAGTGAAATTTTGAATTTTTATGAAAATATGTATAATGATGTTTTTTGTTTTTGTATATGATTCCATTACATTTTCCCATTTTTTTTATCCCCACAAATTTTTGAAACAACCTGTTTTAAGTTGTCCATTAGGATTATTTGAATTATTTTAGCCAATGTAGCAATGTGCAGGATGCTTGAGTTATTTTATGTACATTGATTCTTCCACTCTAACATTAAGGTTTTTTTTTTTGGTTTCATCATTTTTCAAAATATAGATCTTTCTGTCTCAGATTCCCTTCTGAACATTGATGTGTCCAACTCGGAAGACAACAATCAGCTGATGCTCTTGCAAGGGCTGAAAGTCTCTGCCCCACAAAAAAGGCCGGGTGTGCAAGATCATGAGAAGGAATCAAGCCATGCAGCTGGATCTGTGGGCATGCATGATTCTCCATCTAAGAAGAAGAGGAGGACACACAGGAGATCTGAAGACCCAATATCTCAAGGGGCCAAGAGGCTTAGACATAGTTCAGGCCGAGGGCGAAATCTTGGTTAGTTGTTGGCAGTTATTTTTACTTCAGTGAGAGCTGTATGATGAGAACTGCTTTTCTTGTCACATGTTCCTTATGAATTTTACTCTTCTGTATATGGAAATTCAGAGAGGGTGGGTTTCCTTATGACTTGAAATGGGCCAATTGGAAAATTACCGGGGTATTTTTGTAAGTTACTACAACCCCTAAAAATTATTGTAATTTTCAGTAATATTCTTTATGAATTTGTAAGAGGGAAAGAATGTAGCATAAAATTTGTGTGATGTGTCTTGGTGTCATGCTGTTTTTGTTGTGATAATTTATGATTCCTGGGAAGGCGGAAGCTTTTTACCCATTTGTTTGGTTGTTATCTTTCCGATTTCGTCTCAGCAACCTGTTTTAGAAATATGTATTTAAGGGTTAAATAATGTCCTCAGCATCACTCTCAAATTCACATACTCTTTAAGCTTTTAAGTACTCTGTGTCCATTGTAAAGACTAGTGGCTCCTATCCAGGTTGTGACGTTGGCTGTGTTGCTTTTATTTTGCTTGTACAAACTTAAATGAGCCTTGGGGCCTTATTTTGCATGTCATTTCTTTCAGGGGAGAAGCACATGTTTGCCCAGTGTACTCATGATGTGAAAATACTTCTCCTCTTCACTTTTACATCTGAGGACCTACTTATGAAGTGCTTGATACATCCTAGTCCCTGTAATTCAGCACTGCAAATTTATAAATTGTGTTTTCCTAGTTCTAGACAAGTATCCCTAGAATATGGAAAATTTTGCTAATTCAGTGGTTCTAATTATGTTTTCAGGTGGAAGTGATAGTGATGACACGTCCGAAAATTCCACAAGTGGTGGATGTACTCCTCTGACCAATACGGAAAATGTTGTTTCCTCTAGATCTCCTAGGCCTTCCAAATATAATTTCTATGTGGAGCTGGGTGAGTTGTCTGCTGTATTGAATAGAAGTCCCTAGGGATTTCTTGTAATTCATTTCTATAATATTTCAGTCCCTTGTTGAGCCTTAAACTGGGCTTAGTCCTCAGAGGAGATGTATGTAACTAGAAATTATGATCCCTAGTTCATGTAGGCTGACTAGTGTCTTGATGGTAAAGCAGGATGTAATACCTGCTGTCATTGTATGGAACACCTACAATTTATGAGTGGATTGAAATCCTTCTACTAATTTCCACTCTTATTCTAGTTTAATTATTAGCCTGTTCATGAAATAAAAATGTATTTTGAAATGGTGCTCTCGTTATAGAAAAATTTCTAATTTGTTTTCTTAGATCCAGGATTGGATGGCACTCAGAGGATAGCTCTTCTGCAACAAAAGTTACAGGAACTTAGGAAAACATACATGTCTGTGAAGGCGGAGCTAGCTTGCATCGACCGAAGAAGAAAAAAGCTGCGTAGGCGAGAGAGAGAAGGTAAGTTTGAACATGCTGTTATTATTAAACTCTGTTTTAACTGAAAATGTACATTTTTTCCTTGGTCATTCAATCACTTGACAAAATAAAGTGTACATTTTGAGTTGAACTTATTTTCAAATGAGCATAAGTGACTGTCAGTGGTTAATGCTTCTTAATTGATGATGTTGTTTATTTACTATGATGGCGGCACATTTTTTTACGATCATGTCACCTGTGCTACAATTAGAGGTGGGCCAGTTTGAAAATTACCATGGTAATTTTCCTAAATTACTGTTTGTATTTTTCATAATTTACTGCAACCCCTGAAAAGCACCATAATTTTCTTTAGTTTTCAGGAAAATTCACCAACTTTTCAGATATTTTTCATACTGATACATACCAACATTCTTTTAAACCAAGTCTTTACATATTTCATGCAGGCTTATATAATTAGAATTATTTTTGAGACGATGTTTAAGTCATTTATAACTATCACCTAATCCAGTATACATTATGACACATACAATTCACTGTGGAATTTTTTTCTCATGGATTATTTGTAGGGCTATCATTTGAATGAAAATTTCCCAGGCAATAACGGAAGAAAGCCTAATTGTGTGTGGCTGGTTGGTGGGTAAAGTAGTGGGAAGGTATTTGGAAGTGAAGGGAATTTGGGTTGGTTGCTTTGGGAAAGTTTCCCCAGGAGACAAATTTACGCTTGAGTGAATTTGCTCTAATGGAGGTTTCACTAAACGAGGTATGCCTGTATTTAGTTTTCATTGGTCCCATGATATTAGAGATCTATACATAAAATGGTCGCCATAGGAGACCTGAATACCATGCCCCTTTACATTAAGACAAAATAGACATAACTACTCCAGATGTATGCAATATTATTCTAGTGTTTGGGTTATGGTACATTTTGGATAACTTCGCAGAAAAAGTATAATATGTACTTGGTAACATTGCAACAATATTTTCCCATTGTAACTAGTTTTTATTTTTGACCCTCTATTGTCACTCTAGAGTACTGCTATTCTTACAGAGCTGTGCTTTAGCATGCACTGTAAGAAATTTGACCCTGAATACATCTGATTTAAATTGACTTGAGCCTAATGTACCTATGGGTATTAAATGCCATCTAACATTGTAATTAAGACCAGGATTACCTGCTTTCAGGTATTCTTCCTGGTGGTACATTCTAACGAACATAATTTCACCCGCCATCTTGCGGGTGTCTTCAGATCTGAAGATGATAACAGAATAGCTGGCAAAGCTGTTGTCATTGATAGACACATTGCAGGGAAATGCTTGAAAGCAGATATTCTTCATGCTAAATGCTGTAGTAACTTAAGTACCAACGCTAATTAACCCTCTTGGTGCGGCATCCCAATATATCGGCATCTCAGACGAAGTGCGGCGAGCCAAAATATCGGCTTGTGCACAAATATTGTATGACTTCAGTAAACTAATATAATTAGAATTATTTTTGAGACGATGTTTAAGTCATTTATAACTATCACCTAATCCAATTTACGTACATAAAAGAAATTGCATATGGATATCTTTCTCCATTACTTCATAGTATTTTTCATTCTGAGGTGATACATTTCATTTAATTAACTTTCACATTTCTCGCTAGTACCGCTGGCTGGAGCAGCACTGAGAGGGTTTATACATATAAAAATGCCTGCCAATATATCTGATGGTAGCAGTTTTTGATCATTCATGACAAGCCATTAGATGATTATTTGGATTTTGAAGTTTTTTATAGTTCATTTTATGTATAAATGATTTAGATTTTGGGTATTGCTGCTTTTTTATTATTTTTCTACTGTTTACTTCTTGTGCTAAGATTGAAATATTGAGACAAAATGTAGGAAATGGTGACTTGGAAGTTTCTTTATTGCCAATAGACAAGCCTCATGGTTTCAAAATGGTATTGATTTTATTGAATTCATCATTTTTCTTCTCTTATCTTTTCATTAGACTGATTAGTAAATGTTTTTTACTCCTACAGAAAAAGCGGCGAAACATGAAGTGGCATGTTCATGATGGTAGGCGTACTGCTTGCTCCCTATACAAGCCAAAGGTGCAGTGATACTTGAAGCAGTGTTCTCGCAGCTACGTACTTCAGGCATTCTTGCCAAATGTGGGGACAGTTTGTAATCATGTGTTTTTGCGAATGTTTTCAGATCCTAAATCAACTGAGTTGATTACTTGCGTGGGTGACAATTATGGTGGCTATCTCCCTCTTCTACTAAAGGAAGAAAGGGTGTGTGAATGCATGATTATCAAATCCCTCTTTTGTGAACCCCTTTACGTGGTTTAGGGCTGGACATTTTGAAATTGAAGTTCAAAGATAGTGAAACTGTAATTTACCTGATTCCCAATTCCTTCCTTTGTGAGGAATAATGAATGTACATTATGTTCTGTACTGAGAACCCCCCCGATCCCTAATTGTGTGATATGTTTATTGTAATTAATAGATTATTAATTTGTGATTTTGCATTTTATGCAAATGTGCATTGTTTTTAGAAATAGTTGTGTGTTTGTCTAAAAACCCCAGATGCCTCAAATTTAGATTTAAATATTGTTAGATACCCTCCTGAAGCGTGATTCAAAATTAATGTAGTTTTATACAGAAAAAGATATTTTCATGGTCATTGTATATAGAGATAATCTCCCTATTGATACACCAGAGGATCAGTTGTTCAGTTAAAATATGAATTATTCTGATAAACTATTGTATTATGAAGCAATACAAGGCAACGAAGATTGAAATGAGAAACTGCAGCAATCACCTTCAGGGTAATGTAATTTTCTGGCAGCAGTATTGTAAAAATGTTTTAAAGTGTTGAGAATATTGTAAAGTTGTACATGTTAAGCTCATTGCGATTAAGGGAATTATTTAAAGGAGTCGAGAAATAACTTGTGTTTATGAAACGGGACTTGTTTACGATGATGAAAGGATCTGCATCCATGAATTAAGGAGTTTGGTTTGAATCGGAGGACCATGTTGCTTTTGTATTTTGTCTACTTTTCTACTCCTTTAACGATATGCATAATTTGTATAAGGCTTGATCCAACTTATTTATTTATGCAGTGTTAAAACTGAAATTTAGTTGGCCCCAATTGTTTTTATGAGATAAGTGTTTTTATGTAGCTGTTAATTGTGATTTAAGTATTTAAGTCAGGTTGTGGTTGTATAAATTGATCAACTTTTTGTTTCAACTTTACACTGTTGTGGTGGAAATGTTTTTTTTTTAACTGACCTCCCTGCCTATTGAAAAATATAAATTTTATTGTTTTATATTGGAGCCATTTTACTCAACTAGTTTTGTAAATCTACAGAATTAATCTCCCTATCACAATTGGTGCATTTGAGACATTTATACTGATGTTTGTAAAAATACCATCGAATGAGAATATTCTGGTTTATTAAATGGCTAGATATGAACATTTCTGCCATTTCTAGTTTTTCACCCAAAGCAAATACTTGAGTCTCATTCAGTTCTGTTTTTCATCCAGGTCCTGAGTGAGTGTCTTATTACGTATATCACCCTACCCACGTCTATGAACCATTTTGCCCTAAGCTGTGGGAGAGATGGGACCAAAAACTTTCTTGCTTGAATTCCTCTCAGGTCTTCTCCTGGATCATTAAATTGCCCCTGAAGGTACTCTTCCACTGCTGTGATTAAACCCTTGGCCCTCTGGATGGATAGCAAGTACTCTAAACTCTCCACTAATCCTTTTTGGCCAGTACGTAGCCTTTGATACAGCAGACCCTAGAGGAAGTGTGTGTGCTGTTGACAGTGAATTATCCTCCCCCCAGGCTCAATGACTTTGCTCCCCCAATTTCTCTTACCATATCTAATCTCCCATGCCTAATGTCCTGAAATCATGGAATTCCCCAACCCCCAAACAAAAAGTGATTTCTGTGAATACCTGTGCATCATGATCCTCTTTTTTGAGATCTACCGGATATTGACACACCAGAGAGCATCAAATCTTACTTATAAATTTTCTAGTTCAGAATTACATTCTCATTCAAGTTCATTCACAAGTTTTTTCCGTGGAATGCAGTTCGTGTTATCTTTACATGGTCCACTACAGATGCTGTAATATTTTTCTGAGTTATGCTTTTGAAAAGCATTTCTATAATGTTAAAAGTTCTTTCAGACTCATAAATTTGGGATTTCCAGACTTCATAAAATGGGATAATATTATGATTGGTTGTTTAGAGAGATGTCTTTTTCCATTGCCCTGGTTTCTAGTTCAAAAGGAGGAGAGAATCAAGAATGCTGGCTGACATGAAGTGTACATTCCATGGTTTTTCTTATTTTACCTTCTAATGCCCTTCCACCCAATTTGGGTTTGGAGGAAATAAATTTTTGCGGCTGCCTGAGAAGTACTCACCCCTCTATTTATATCTCTGTGATTTTATTGCTCAATATTTGTAATAGTGAGAGGAGGCCATCTCATCCCAATCACCTATCCACTCATCCTATCAAATGAAGCCAGTTCTCCAGCTGGATCATGTTCAAATAATTCATCTTTAGAGGCATAGTAGCTCATTGACAAAAGCATTGCCAGGATTAGGATAGGCACAATAGGCAAGATAATTCCTTCTTATGACCTAAAGAAACTGGAATAGTTGTGCTTTGTGATGTTGTATTCTAACTGATAGAATTGCCATGGCAGCGAAAATTATTTTGCCAAGTACTAACGTGATGCAAGAAAATTGAAGATAGAACTTATGCAAAATCCTTCATAAAAGAATTGTATAATAAACTTCCACTTCTTAATTTGTCAGTGGTGAATATGTAACTAGCCTACATGTTAGTGTCTCACTGCTGTACGTTGAGACTCATAATTGTCATATCCTGTTTAAGTTGGCATTCAAATTCTCACTGACAGCTGGTTGCAATTTCTCTGAAATGTTAATTTTAGCCAACATAAGTTAGGGTTCGCTTGTTCCCATTTGGTTATTAGGGTCCATTATGTGGTGGGAACACAAGTTCCCTCTTGGTAGACTTCGGTTAGAATTGTGCTGAGTGATATTATGACTCTCTTACATGAAGCCCTGCCTGAATCTATTAATTTTGCTGGCTCTCTGCTGCATCTCAGTCTGGGCTGTTTCAATCCTTGATTAGCATTATTTTTTTAAATCCTCAATTCTTAGATTGAATTTTGGGGGAATGGATCTTCAGAATATCATAAATTCTAACACTCAGCTCATAAATATACAGAGGACACTATGTAGGGTAAAATATATATCTTGATGACTCAATAAGGTAACACTGATGGGACATTCTTGACATTACATGAGACTATTAGCACTCTCCATAAAACAGTGAATCCATGCAATCCTTTGGTCAACAAAATCCTTATTAAACCCAAATGGCTTCTCATTCAAGGCTAAATTATTATGATGAGTTCCTGTTTGTATGGCCTGGATTTAAATTTTGGAAGAGCTTCCTATGGTGTCCCTGCTCTTATTTGGAAATGTTCCATAGAGCACTTTCTAGTATAGTAGGGACTTCATTTGTTGGATGAAGTATTCAAGTGTAGACCCCAGACCAGCATTTGTAAAGAGTAGGCAATTGTCAACTCTGGGTTTTTCCCTAAGTTTCCCCCCACAATTCCTTCCTTATCAGTTTGTCATATCATTAATGACATTTATTACCTTTGTTGTGAGATGCCTCCCAAAATAGCCAAGTGGGTAATGAAACCCCATTATTTCCTCTATTCAAATGGTGCTGCTCAGATATTGATTAGATTATGGATATCCTGAACCATAGGAATACCAAGATCCATTAATTTTGTTGGTTATAAAGCTGTTTGACACAATACATTTTATGGTGCTAAAAATGCTTGAACTCTTTCCCAAGGCAAATTGTGCCATACAAAGTGGCAAATGGTTTGAATGACTGAACAGGAAATTGAGCCTCCTCCAATCCCTCTATTTTCTTGTATGATACATTTGCTTGTACCATAGAAACTACTATGTTAAATTGACTTAATAAAATGAGCAATTACGCTTGTTCACAAGCAACAATGTTTGTTTGAGCTTGCTCATTTGGTTAGCCTGTGTTACTTCCTGTCATGTTAGACTGAGGTTATACTTCATAAATCTTATCCATATTTACGCATATTTTGTGAATGTTTCTTAATGGTTAAAACGTTTAAAATAATGGTTGATATTTCGATGAGGGGTCGCACTTTTGATATCTTAGATATATGATCGATGGTCTAAGTACCTCACACTTCATGTACTCGTCAAGCTACGCATTGGGTGGAGATATCCTGTCTGCATTATCTGTTCTACATTTATGAAATTTCTCAGACAGAACAGCGATCGTTACAACAGTAATGTAGTCCCGTCTCCCATGTATCCAGCTCAGGAGGCAGTATTTCCCTGGATGACGATTTCAGCAGTTCCCTGGATTTATTGAGATACATCAACACTGGTCGAATGCAAGGTACTTTCCCATTTATTCACATTGGTGATGAATTGCGAAGCGACCTTTCAAAGCAATTGTATAACATAGCTGTGTTTGATTATAAATGCATCAAAAGCTGTACCACTCAGTCACTCCGAACATACCCATTAGACCTCATCTTCCAAAAAATGCAATAGCGGCGTTTATTAACGAATAGAAACCGGCAGTTGGATACCTCTCATTCTTCTCGCAGGCTTCATGGAGCACTTAAGCTTGAGTATTGAGCAATTTTTTAAAATAATAAACCAAAAATCATTCTAAACAGTCACGCATGCGCTTGCTGCTAAATCGTTTTCCCAATTCGCTAAGTTAGAGCTGCACTCTTCAGGAAACAAATTGAACTGAATTTCTCCAAGGACAAGTTGTATTTTGATAGTGTTTATGATGAATAATGTGTGTCTTCAAGGTCTACTAATCCATTTTCACTGGTGAGTAAAATTTTTCATTGAAATTTTGCTTTTTTACAGTCAGATGTGGGTGAAGAAATAGTGGTTGAAAACGACCGTTATCTAACTTGTGTGTCAAGGACGTATTTGTTTTATTTTTTCTTTTGCTGGTGGTTGATTGTTCAATATCTGTTTTAGTAGAATATTTTTACGTGGCTTAAAATGCTGCCGAAATATACCGAGCAATGATATTTTTATTTTGCACGTGATATGCAAAAATTGGCTTCGTATCCTTACGGGTTATCGTTTAATGCAGAAGTGCATGGACTGTGGTACCTTCTGCTTTGAAATGTGAAAGGTTCTCTTGTTGAAACTTATCTGATAATAGTGGTGTTATTATTTGTTAATGTTTCGGAGAAAGCTCTTTGTGAGCATAACATTTCACGCCATTTGGTCGTGAGTTGACGAGATCTATTTGAATGTTCTTCTCGTCTTAATTGATTGTGGATCTTAGGTCGTCTGCTATTTCTGGTCTGCGATCCAATCCAGCCTTCAACAGTTTCCGTTTCGTGGTCCTTAAGTGCATTTTATCCTGCAAATCTAAAGTAAAGTAATCGTGATTTATGCTTCAAGCTTCCGCACCATTATTTTCTCAGACGGATTGATAGATAAATGCCCAGTGTGTTCAGACCCTTTCTGTTTAACTTAGATTGTGGTGTAGCGCAAGAAAGCACCATGATGTGCGAGTATGTGGAGGGAGAAAGTAAAATATTCTAGGCAGCTGTAGGTTAGTACCCTCAAGATCGAATGCCATAGACACGGTCAAGGACGCTAGAGCAGGTAACCCTGAAATCCCCTTCTCTTCATGCATGCGCCCGAGGATAATGGACGTTTTTCAGTTATTACCACGGCAATTATTCGGCTGATCAAGGAACCGCCTGCATAGTTGCCACATTTTCCATGACAAGGCGGTGTGGCTGCAGTTGCAAAACATAGTTATTTTAATTATCCTTTGTATGCATCCCTGTTTAGTAAACGTACACGTTTTTCATCCTGAGTTAATTTTGTTTTTAGCCAACGTTTGTGACTTTTTTGCGAGGGTAACCCTTATTGCCTGATATTTCATAAAGAAATGAAATTGGTGCTTCAAAATGCTGACTTAGAATCTTCTCCTCTTCCAAAATCCTTGCGGGTGTGATCTATGATCCTGAGCACTTGCTCGTTTTCGAAAATGTCGCGTGCTGGTCCACAATGTTCTGTCTTTGTCGCCTTAAGGTCTTCGGTTATTTTCGTCGGTTCATTTAGAGCTCGATCAATGTTCAACCAATGATCGTATTATTGATACCAAGTTAGAATCTTATCGTTTTGTCTTCGCCAGAGCATGGTTAAGTATGACTAAAGCCTAAGCCGAACTTCATACTACTGGGTCGTATATTTTGACGGACATTTACTGTAGTAAATTTTAATTTCAATCCCTTCAGGCATATTGAAGTCTTCCATCAGAAGTGTGCCACTACGTGTATCCTCGGCATTTTTATTGTCTGTATTCCTTGTGACCAACTGCAGTTATGATCTCAGCATTATTTTTTGTTTCTATCGTAAGGTACTCTACCAGATGATTATGCCTCTCGACCAATTGATTAGCGCAGAAATTCTATCCAATCTTGTCCACCTCCGAAAATAGCTAGGTTCTTCTTTACAAATCCATATTGTGGTACTCTATAAAGATCTAGAAGGACTTGCGTTCGGTGGTGACCTCTTGTGATGAACTCCCAGGAGTATTGACAATTACTCCTTATAGGGGCAGATTCTCTATTAATTACTACCCATGTCAGTTAGGTTGAAGTGTAAGTGACCGGCAAGCAGTGTCCGACCTCCATGAAGTGAGTTCAATGGGGTATATGGTCCAATGGAGGTCACTGCCACATTGAGTGAAAGTGTCATGTAAGATGCACCATATAGGATGCCAATTGGATATCACCTCAAGCGCTGCTCTATTAAGCGGTGGATGGCATTCATATGTGTGAAGTGTTTATATTGACATATGGAATATCATATATCATTCTTGAGCTCGTTGTACGTGAGACTCCCTTCGTGACCTCTATGAAGCCTATTTTTTCATTCCTTTTCCTTGCTTACCTAAAGCTCATCCTCATATCCTGTCTATCAGCATCCTCTTCCCTCTCCTATCTATCCTCCTATGTACCTCCTGAAATTCATTGTAAAATCATTTTTCCACCTCCATGCTTAACACCTATAGGTTCATCTTTATATCTGTTCATATTCTGGGATGGGATCTTGGTTTCCTATATTGTGTTGTCTTTACTGTTATTATCGTTTTTGCTCTCATGAGCACTATTCAAAAATAAGACAAACGAGAGTGCAGGCATTATGGAGAACTGGGTTTGCACCCATGATCTTATGCATTTCCCTCTTGAAGTAGGAATGATCAAAATGACTTAACTATTGCCATTAGGACAAGGAAACTTGCTTTACTGTTTAAACTTAAACAAAGAGCATGCTATATTGTTTTGGTGAGTGGATGGGAGTTCAATTAAAGAAACAGATAGCAAAGTGAATAGTGTGAGTGGAAGGGGTAAATAGCTTGTGTTGTGGGATTCTTAATTTGAGGAATATTAATAGTCTTCAGAACCAGTGGGAATGTATGAAGGGATCCATGAATGAAATAGAAACCTGTGAGATATTTTATGGATCAGGCTACTTTGAAGGAGTTATTGAGTCTGTTTCTTGGGCCGAACACCAATAATTAAGTTCTTATATTCTGCCTATGCTGGAAGGGAATGGTGTAACTGGTATGTACGTATGCGTTTGAGTAATTGTTTCTCACAATAAACCATTTCCATTCATGTGCATTATATCATTTCCCTGAAAATCAAAGGTCACTTCCAAAGCTTATGGTTTGGATTTAACCACTGGTTTTTAAGAAGGCCTCTCCTTAATGTCAACTCGGGACCCCTGGTCTGTAGACTCTCTGTCATCGTGCTTATTCAACTCTGAAAGCTTGACTTATCAAAAATTTCAATTAAAAAAGTAATTGCCATGCAATTGTGCAAAACTAGTTGTATTGTTGGATTGTGAGATTACCTTTCCCATTGATTTAAGCAATGGCTGGAGACTGAATTAATCTGCCATATTTTGATGATACACATGTCAGTATTTGTTTAGTGAAGCAGCCATGTAATTCTATATGTGTATTCATAAATTTATGGAAGATCTCTGGTTAGATGGTACTACCAATGTTGCAGCAGTGATTGTTCACTATGGTAAATGAGGAATGAGAGGCACAATATTGTGTTTCATGAATAAATATTTTATAAGCGAATTCATTCCAGTTTCCTTTGAAATCAGAAGTTGTTTATAGTGTCAAATGCAGTTTTCTGCATCTAGCACAACCATGTGAGACATGTCTGTCTCTTTTTTTAAATTAGCTTTGCATATATGCTTGTTGGTGAAATTTGTAAAATTGGTGATGACGCCTTGTACTATGAGGGCAACATTTAGGATCTTTCTTCTTTTTAGCCTTAAATCTTTATTCTGTTAACAAATTCAATAGTTTCAGCCTTAACTTTGTAAAACTTTTCAATGAAGCTCAGGAATTAATGGAAAAAGCCTGACGTAAAATAGATATTCTGCTTTAAACTTGCAAAGTTTTGTTAATTCCTGAGCATTTATTTCATTAGATTCAAATGTCCACTATGGGCACTGCTGGCTTGATTTAGTTTTGGACATTCAGAAGAAATTGTATGAGTTAAATTACCAAATCCAGTTTGGATTTTTCTATATATGCATAGCCGATAAACCCATAATTAGTGTACATTGTGATGTAAAATAATAAATCTAGGTTCTGCAGGGAAGGAACTGAGGTTATGAAATGAGATACAATCAAATTAAACATTTATTTGCGTTTACTTCAAAACAAGTTCTGGGGAAATCATGAATCGGTGATTATAAGGCAAGAATGATGCTTTTGTTGGCAACAAAATTGCCATCCATGACAGCTATCATTTTATTTGGCCTCATCAATATCATCATTAGTAGCATGATGAAATTGCTCAATATATGTGGGTGTATTTGACAAAATTGTATAGTGAAAGTTTTTGAGATCTTCTCGTAAAACAGTCATTTGGCATTAAGTTCGGTGCATTCCTGTCAAAATATCTCAATCAAATTAAGCTCTTCTTTGCCAGGATAAACGAGGTGCTGTAGAAGCAGAGACAATGATTCATTATGCTTTCAAGGACATGATTACATTTGAAACCGAATCGTTAACAAAAAATATTTTGTTGTGATTTTTATTATTTAATTCTCCTTGATTAATGTCGAATGATAAAATTCAGAAAGTTTTTTACTGTACTTACCTTTGGTTCACTCTTGCATAATTAATTCAGTTACCAGGGGATCAGGTTGGTGTGGTGGCTAGAATACTGGCTAACCATATGGACGGCCAGGGTTCAAATCCCTGAAGAGGAGGTCATTTGTCAGGAAACCCAATTCCTACTTGAGTGTCTTGTGGAGGGCACTTCAAGTACAGTCTGTCGGATGAGATGTTGAACTGTGGTCCTTTGGTGCCTTTCGTTAGGAGCAGGTTAATGCTGGCGGCGGGTTTTTATCCACCCTTCCTCCCTTACCTGTTCCCTATGACACAAAAGACCTTAGTTGTCGGTTGTCTCTCCAAATATCCAATCCAATAATTCAGTTACCGAGCATTTGTAAGCTCAGTTTTTAAATTTGTATTATTCTTCAAATTTGAATATTAGGATATTGTTCCTATTCTAGTTTTATTTCCATCTAGTAAAGGAGTTCATTGTATCATCTTGATATTAAGTTTTGAATCAAGTGTTATTTCTAAAAAATAGAATTATCTCCTTCAAATTTCTGTCTTCATTTTCTCAGTAAAATTTTCTTGTGGGAAATAAAAGAAATGTGTATGGGCTAAACATATTGGCACTCATGTGATGGTACTGTTTGCTCATAATTACTGCCGCTAGGTCATTACTTGGAACCACACTGAATCAAACTTATGCTTTTATCAGCTGGGCAGTCATAGATGGCATATGAAGCTTGATATCTGTGATCAACGCCCCTACATCTGTAGCAGTTGTACTGCATTACGCCAGTATTGATTTATTTTATTGACGTATTATCAACCGCTCTTTTTTTATGCTGACGGCTCAAACCTGGGTATTGTGAGCAAATATTTTTTCTATCCTGAATCGTATGCAGCAAACGCGCCGTTTGGACACGTTGAGAAGGAAGCTGGCGATAATTTTTCGATGGGATGTAGGAAAGTGGGAACAATTCCGAGCTGGTAGGTCGAAGTCGGGAAATTAAATTGACGCTTGAAGAACTTCGGTCGGTCGGTCGAACGCCCACCTTAGAACTGACTTGTCAATTTAAAAAACTTGCTGCTAAAAAAGAACTTGTGAGAAAACATTAAAGATTCGAACTCAGACAGATAGAGCGAGTTTAATGATAATACACATCGCGTGGGTGAAGATATAATAGTTGAAGGAGGACGTCACGAGAGAAAAAGAATTATCGGACGACCAAAAAAAAAATGGTCTGAAGACCTGAAAAAAATGAAATTAATTGATTGTGGCATTACGCTGTGGAACGACGAGAAGGAATAACTCTCAATGAAAACTGTGTACAGTTCCACTATGCTTTAATTCTGTCTACCCGTTTCGGCTTCTATAGCGTCATTTTCAAGATAAACTGTTCGTCCAGAAAACTACGCTATGGACGACGAATCCGGTAGACAGCATTAATACATAAGGGAACTGTACACCGTTTTTATTATGAGCTATAGGTAACTGAAGAAAAGATCGGAATACACAAAAAAAGAAGAGACGTAGAAAAAACTGGCATCTGCCTACTATTTAGAATAAAGAAGAAAAATAAGACTCATCTGCAAGGGGAAGGGCGAAGGTAGCTAGACGTTTACAAGCTGCACTTTCTCTGTCACTCTGTTCTTACTATAGTCGCATCTATGATGCCCGGAAAGAAGGACTTGTTGTACATATCAGTTCGGAAGTGATGGTTTTTTTATTCCATTTAAGGTTTTCGCGGCGAGCATGTATTCTTTCCATTCTTCTTTCGGGATACGGCCGCGTCATTGCTTTTCTAACAGCGTTTCTCCTCCTATCCTGGAGGCGTCTTCAGGTCGAAGAAGGTCTGGTCATCTTCGACCTGAAGACACCTCCAGGATAGGAGGATCAACGTTGTCAGAAAAACAACGACGCGGCCGTATCCCGAAAGAAGAATGGAAAGAATGGTTTTTTTATCTTTCCGATTCTCTTCATTCACGAGGTACGTTACGGAGGTGAAGTAGCGTTCTTCTTGTCATCCGGAAACTGACTGACAATCAGATATCAGACTGCAGAAACCTACTGGTTTGTTGTGTATGTAAAGAAACAGCATACCTCTCATAATATTCAAGTTAATAAGGAACTTCAAAACCACAATACGGGGCAAATAAAGACTTCAGACTCATCCCTCATAACCTCGCACTCTACGCCAAAAGTGCGGTGTATGCCAGTGTGTTATTTTACAATTTCCCACCTCCAGAGATTAAGGCAGTAAAGTCTATAGAACAATTCAAAATACAGGTAAAATTATTTTTGATTGACAGAGCCTTTTACTCTGTTATTGAATATTTTTATAGATAATGTTTTGGATTGTATGTGTTTATCGTAAATTTATTATTGTAACTTTTATTTTTTTATTATTTGTACGTACAATACAACAGTACGTACCATTATCGCGAAAAGTACATAGGAAGAGATACCTAGAGGTAAAGGAACTAGCATTAGAAAGGGTAGGGTGGAGGGCTGCAGTCAACCAATCTTAGGATTGAACGACCAATGATGAAATGACGTACAATATGAGTATTGACTTTTAAATTCACTTGTAAATTGATCTGTCTTATAATTGTACATTTCTAGTCCCGGGACCAATAAATATTATTATTATTGAAGGTTACTCTGGTTTCCCACCGGGTCAAACTTTCCATTTCAGCCAACGTTTCGATGTACGAGTCGTCCATCCCCGATGACTATGGACATCGAAACGTCGACCGAGATGGAGAGTTTGACCCGGTGGGAAACCCGAGTAACCTTCAACATCACAATATGCTAGGAATGCCTTTGATCTCTCTTCACTGGGTCAGAGTTTTTAAAGTAATCGTAGTCTAGCGTTTAGTCGTCGCGTCTCTAGCAGCTTCTGGACTAGTACTTCCATTAGCTTGATTACTATAACTATCACAATCTTTGATCGCTCGTGGAAGTTTTTAATGAATTGTCCGGCTTTCTTTTCTATTTTACTTAATTTACGGAGTGAGTATATCTGTGTCGGGTCCAAAACTCTCACGGCGTACTCGAGATGTGGCGGAACTTCAGAAGCCATCGAGTGACCCATGGCGATTCTTGAATTCATTCCCCTCTTCACGAGTGTCGGTTAATGGAATCGCAATATTCAACTTTTTTTAAAGCGTTATCGTGTGCTTGCGCGAGTAGATACGTGGACAAATGCTCCTGCGAGAGAACATCGCATAAAAAAACTGCGCGGAAGTACGAAATTGTGTCCAAAAAATATCCCATTCGAGCTCTGAAACTTCCGTCGTGAAATTTTTCAGTTTCATATTTACGAGTTATGACGTCTCTTTGTTGCAGTTCGCAATTTTGTGTGCATGCCGACAGAATTATACAATGGAAAATATTTTTCGACTCTAATTTTCTAAAATTTTCGGTTGTCCGACTTTTTTGCACCAGAGCAAGTGCTTCAGTCTTGTCAGATACGTATTTTATTCATTTTAATGCTGAAATGGATAAATATGTTACGGACGCCTTAAAGTTCCTTGAATTTGTGGTAGATAACTTCTGGCATCTCCGATAGAGTAGCTGCTGGCAAATTATTCCGGTTGAATAACTTTGTCCTTGGAGAAATTTAGTAGTTTCTGACGTGATCCAGCGGTTAAGGCTCTGAGCTTAGGGTCACTTATTCCAGATTTTCCCAAAACTGGAATGCAGCATCTTTGAAGTACGTTTTTGAAACTAAGACGAAAATAAAATAGTTTTTTCGGGTTTGTGTTAATCGCTTCAGCATTGAAATAGAAGATTTTAACACGGGCTTTAATGGAGATTCGTAAGATTACAGCAGAAAAACGTCAATTTAAACGAGAAAGCACATTCAAGCTTTTAATTATAACTGTTCATCGGAAACGAAAAGTCCTGAGGAATTGAATAAAAATGAAATACAGGCATTTTATCTCCTATTTTTAAAGTTATTAACGAATGACTGCCTTAATTGAAGTCAAAATGCCACAGTTCCGTGCAAATGGCGTTGCAGTCGGCTCCCATGGATATTAAAATGGTGCCATTAAAAATATATTCTCGCATTTATCTGCATATTTTGTGCCTTAATTTTAGTTTTTAAATGGCGTCCCATTGCATCAGCGAAGGAAGGATTTTTTAAACTGAATAAATATAAATATGTAACTTAGTAGTTGTCTTGTCTCTCAAGTCAGATTACCCTTAAGGTAGTTTGAGCGAAATATCTTTTCTCCTAGAAATCAAAGAATTCAGTCTCATTTTAAAGAAAAAGATCTCACCTTTCCAAAGATATTAAAATATCAACCCCTTACCTCACTACTTCCCGAGATATTTGCCAAAAAATACCAACCATTTTACATGGGAAATGGGACGTGTGAGAGACCTTATTTAAAAAATGAGGAATTTCTAACACCTAGATGTCGTCAGAAAACTAACATCGTGTAGTTTATATGTTTTTTCAACCAATTTCGAAAATAATTCATATTGTCACAGCAGTAATTTTTTTCAGAATGACAAAAACATTCCGTTATGAAGGAGTTTTGAACGTACCGCGCGAAACAAATAAGTCAAATCAAAGATTTATTGAGATATTGTTATTTAATTACTTAGAATTTCAGTCGTGTCAAATTATTTTATTGCACCGTCAATAATGCAATATTTAATTCATACTTCTTAAAGCTGCTGAAATTAATACGTAAAATTCGAATATGGTCACCATTATGACTTGGGAACTATCTCGCTCAAACTACCTTTATGAGAAAGGACCTCAGATCTTCCATGGCCACTTAACTCTTCTCTCGACTTCCTTCTTCATCTCGGAATACGTCCTACCCCTCTTTTCCCATCCATTCATATTTTGACCGCTGGTTTCCTCACGTTGTCTTCTCCGTTGCATTATCCTTGCATCATCGATTGCGCTAGAATTTCGTATGAAGACGAACGCGCGGGTCGTAATGTGGTATCCAGAGAATATTATCATGACTCCGCATTACATCTGTAGGTCTGACAGAAGCGATAAAATGAGCCTAACAGATAGGTACAAAAACTCGTCCTTTCTGCACACAATAAGTGATTACAATAAAAACTGAGCTCCACTAAATACACCCCCATAATACACGTAACCATTTCACCTCCCAAAACCTTATACCTTACATATTTACTCTGCTGGTGTCTTCCACACGCCAATGCGGCGGCTCGCGGGGTAGCATGTAGATGTAACCTTAACCAATAAAAATATAGGCTAACGTGATATCATCCAGTATGAAATTATAATTGCGTCCTCTAATCTCCAGCCTGCTCTGGGGTCATGGAAACACGCAAGCCCTTCCTGCTCGTCAAGGTTGTTGTCCATGAAGGGTGAGGGAAAGTAGATAGATGGGATGGCATGTGAATAATGTTGGTTGAAAGAAAAAGAGGAAGTCGGAGGAGAAAATTCCTAGTGAATGGAGGAGATAAGAAGTTGGAAGATGTTTTTTGAAAGCAGCGATGGAGGGTAGAGTATTTGGTTAGCGGGGAAGAGGGAGGAAATGGAAAGGAAGTTTTATGGTGTGAGGGAATGGATTTTTGGAACCTTGATGAGATTGAGATAGTAATTGTGTTGGTCTGGAATTTTTTTGTATCCTTCAAAAACGCTTAGTCATGCGCTCTAATTCATCCGAACGAAATCGTCAGACCATCCAGAAATTACCCTTTTGGTCGGGACCTTCCGCTACTAATTGTTGTATTAGCGTGGAACATCGTGGTTTATCTCTCGCAAAGCGATTTGTAGAGATGAGCCTCGACTTCTTAGAGTCGATACACTATTGTAGAATGTAATTTTTTCCGCGTATCATTAGGTACCATGAGAGTTGCGATAGACCAGGTCTACGAAACTTTGACCCTCACTTGGTAGAGTAGATTTTGAATTGGTGCTTAATATCCTATTGCAGAACCGGTAGATTTAGATTGTAATTCGTTCCACGTACTATAAGGTACCATAATAATTGCGATAGATCAGTTCTATGAAACTTTAACCCTCACTTGGTAGAGTAGATATTGAACTTGTGCTTAATATCCTACCCAAAATGTTATTTTGACATGCAATGATCTCCATCGTGCGGAACTTTGCTCATGAAAAACGCGTAAGTTTTCTCGGGGACAAAAAATAAACGGCCTTCATCGGGAATCGAATCACTGACCTTCAGATCTTTCCGTATTGCATGTCACCAATATTTCCGTAATATCATGTGACCAATGTGTTAGTATTACTGCGGCATTTTGGAAAGGGTCTAAATTATCTCTGCGTTTGAATGAGCAGCGTACTTTTGACATGTTCGCTGTAACTCCTACAAGGCTGCATAGTGTTATTACTGGACTTTGTAGCTTAGTTGGCGAAATGTAAAGGACTATGATTAATGGTATATATTTACATATTACCCTGCAAGCCACCTCAAGGGTGTTTGCCAGGGGTTGATTCATCACCAATATGCACTACAGTGTAGAAATTTACTTTCACCAACACGGAAGGTATGCTACAAATGCTACAAAAACTTAAATTAATCTATGATGCAACTACGAGAATGTGATACAAGAGTCATGCAGGGAACATGCAAAACAAGATGTTTGGTTTACGCGGCAGATTTAAAAACATGCATTCGGGAGCACAACTATTAATCTGCTAAACTACGTATCAACTAACCTAATTCTAAGACTTAACGTAGCCATAATGGTCACCTATCGATCGCGGTAAAACGACATTTTTAACCTGTCTGTTCAGCTGTCTATTCCTTAGATTTTATTCTCATGGTCTGATATACCGTAGTAAGATTGAGTTTGTAAGATATTGAAAAATTCCTCTGAAAATAAATGTTTTGAATTTACTTAAAAGATTGAGTCTAATTTTCAATCGACGGTTTGAAAGCGATTCCCATCCCAGGTGTTGCAAGAGGTCAGTAACACTAACAAGATTATCCTGACGGCTTTTCACGTATCTTGCAGATCTTCTCTGGTAGCGTTCTAACTCAGTTCTTAAGCTGACCTCATGAGAATCATAAACACCGGCAGCGTATGCCAAGTGATATTATTAGTAAGGGCCTCAGTATTCTCTGCGTTTTTTTTTTGCTGCCGGACGATTGTTGGCCCGTATGTCCCCGGAATCCCGATAGGCTTCTGAGCCTGTCATTAGGTTTTCCAGGGACCGGACCAACAGAACTCGACATACATCCATGCCCTGGGAAGTGAAAAACCCACCCAGGCGGGACTCGAGCCCGTGACCTTCGATTTAGCAGGCGAGGACTTTACCCAGCCGCCACCGGGGCCGGCTTGAATGAACACCTTGCTTTTCACATGCTCGGTGCAACTCCTAGAAAGGGGCTTCATAAATAATGAGAGTAAGGCAATTTTCCACGAAGATAAAAGCGGTCGAAATGTTAGGGGCTCTGATTGCTGGCAATATCTAAGTACAGTAGACCCCCGCTTTACGATGGGTTCGACATACGATGGATTCGACTTACGATCTGAGCTGATTTTGCGCGCGCATTTTAAAATTTCAAATTTCTCCGATTTTGTTTTATATATCGATAGTGTTTTTAATATTGGTTTCACAATATTTTGAATAATTTTAATCCAGGATATTTCGTATGCATTGGCTCTGACGCGTACACTGAATGGATTGGCACTGATGCTCTTTGAACCGATTCCTCATCCGGAAATAATGCCGATTCAACATACGATGGAATTCGCTTTACGATCGGTCCTCCGGAACCGATTAATATCGTAAAGCGAGGGTCTACTGTATCGGAAAATGTGTATAATTATGTTATCGCTGGCGAGAACGAATGGGGTACGAGGGGTATCAGTGTTTCTGCGGTGGGAGATGGTACAGGCGACGACTCCTTGAACCGAACGAAGAGGAACGTCTTGACCCATCACGCGAGGGAAACCCATACCACCACTTCACCGTCCGTTTCATCTTTCACTCCCTCTTTTCCCTTTCGTTCCATTCCTCGCTTGCCTAGACACGGTCACGATTTTTGAGCGAGCGCAAGAGAGAGAGGAGAGAATGGTCTGGGCATGTTTCTCCCTCCGTCCCGTTCTCGTTGTTCTTTTTTTATTTTCTCTCCCTCGTCCCTCTCCCTTTCTAAATTTTGAGCTGTAGTGAAGAGGAGCCCAAACTCGAAGCCTAGAAAGGACGGTCTGGAATCCCTTTCTCTGCCACTGATAATGCTTCTTTCCCTCCTTCCCTCGTACCTTCTCTGCCCACAGCTGTCTTGTCCGTCAGGCGCAGGGCCTAGTTCACTAAATAAATAAACTGCTTGTTTTACCAGATTAATTCATGTATCTATGCTTTATCTATGTAAGACAGATTTGTCAAACGCAGAATCATGATAATTCAGCTAAAATGGTTAGGAATCGGTAAAGATTTGTCTAATGTAGTGAATAATGTGATACTCGTAAATGAAATGTCTTACCCCTCTTGGATGAGCGAGTCAAGTTTGTTACGTTTCAAAATCATTGAAATATCTGGTTTCTAAGAGGCTTTTCTATTTAGTTGCTGCGCTAAACAGAACTGTAACGCTTCGGATTAAATGTGTGGAAAGTTGCGTCTCTTTGGACGGATTTTCAAACAATTTGAATATATGAAAGTGTGACGCTATTCACTGACGATGGCGTGCCTGGTGGAGCTCTGAAATGTATAGTTTCGGCTGTTATATGAAGAAAAATTTGGGAAAGTTTAAAAAAGGTGCGTTATGAAGGTAATGTTGAAGTATACCTCGTGTAAGTATTATTATGTGAAGTATTATTTTAAATTAAATATATACAATAAAAATGTGTCAAATTTCAAAATAAATTTTCATATCAAATAAATTGCAATTTTAAAAAAATGCTTAAATAGCTTTTTAAAAAAACTAATATAGTAACAGTATTTTTTTCTTGCTGATGTTTCATAAATCCGTCCATAGAGGGTTAAGCGGATATAACGGTCGCGTTTCGGAATGGGATGTTTTTATAAACAATTTCTATCTAAGTTTTAGATTATTTTTAATATTTTATGATGCAATTACTAGTCATAAATCATAAAGGCATCGTTACCAGTCGAGTGGTAACCGAAACGTCGTTGCGCTCAAACGGCTGTTATTTCTCAAGCTGTTATTGACGTTTTCGGCAATTAAATTAGTTTTTAGAACTAATATGAAGGTTTGATATAATTTTTAAGCGATTCCAATTCCAATGGTTGCAGAAGGCTTGCAACACAAATGCAGTCGTCATAACGGCCTTCTACGTATCTTACCAATATTTTCTGCACGAGTTCCACCTCGTTTTCTCGAGCCTACCTCATGAGGATCCGAAATACTGGCAGCCTATTCCTACAGTGGGGTCTAGCTAGGGTGTTCTGAAAAGTTATCGGCCTCGCCAATAGATGACTTCACTTCTAGAATGATTTTTTCCTCCCCTGTGGGCACAACTGTGAGTAGAAACCTTGTGAAATTTCAGGCCATTCCTTCCAGCACTTCACTGTAGGCAGAAATGTAGGCTGTGGAAAAATTGAAAGATTTGCACTATGAAGTGATGAAACATCCACCCTATTCCCTGGATTTGGTTCCCGCGGACTTCCAACTCTTCCGAAAACTCATAAGTTTCCTCGCTGGTCAATGTTTTTCGTTCACGCAAGAAGCTATTGCGGCTGTAGATGAGTACAAAGCAGAACTTCTACATCTACATCTACTTAGAATATTTGGTATCTACATCTACTTATTACCCTGAAAGCCGCCACAAGGGGGTTTGGTTCGGGGTGACTTATCACCAACCTGAACTAGAGTGCAGGCATTAACCTTCACCAACATGCCCTGCGCTATGGATATTCTACAAATGCTAAAGAAACTACTTAAATAATCTATTATGTAACTGTATAAACGTGACACTAGAGTCAAGCAGAGAACATGCGAAACGTGGCGTTAACACTACTCAGCATATTTAGAAACATGCATTAGGCGGCATCTGAATTCATCAGCTGTACTACCTGTCAACTAACCTACTTCAAAGTCTTAAATCAGCCATTATGATCTCTTATCGATCGCGGGAAAAACGACATTTATACCGTCTGTTATGCAATCTATTTCCGTTATTTTATTCTCATAATCTGATTACCGTATGTTGGAGTTCGTAAAATATTGATAACTTCCTCGGAAAAAAATTGATTTTGAACTTCCGGAAGAATACCACAGACTGGAACACCGCTGGATGAAATGTATTACTATTAAAGGTAATTATGTTAAAAGATAAAACTTTTTTGAAAACATAAATTGTCATTTTCATTGTCAGACCGAGAGCTTTTCAGACCGTCCTCGTAATTCTGGAGAAGTTGCTGATTTCCCTGTCATTTACTTCCGTCGGTCATTGTTTGGGAAAAAACAGGAAGTTGATGTGGAAGCTAGACCCAGCAAGTAGCGGTACACATTGAGACATGGTTACTCGTACCACTTACATGTAAGTCAATTTTCATGTGCTCGGTGTTCGCTCGGGGTTGTCCATGTCTCGGGCTCTGTGGCGAAGGCTTTCTTGGATTCTCCCCGAGTCGCGATCTGTCTCTCGCATTAAGATGAGATTCCTATGCTACGATTTCAGCCGCGCGGCTGTGAAAAGTGACTCGTTGTAAGTAAGTAAATGGAAACCTTTCCTAAAGCCCTGGTTACACGATACTTTAACCCATACGAGTTAATGTACGAATGCCTTAACTAGTACAGGTTAATGCATTCGTACCGCGTGAATGAACGCGAAAATTCATCGCGTGACCACAACAACTTGTACCATTGCAAGAACGCGTGAACAGGGAACCTGTTCTATTTGGTTCATGCATTCGTTCATGAGCTTGTACATGAACGCGTACAGGTTAATGTATCGTGTAACCAGGCCTTAAGGAGCGTCTGGCGCCGCGCGACTGAAGCGATCCTGGTGAGGCGGCTTGAGCCATGCGGCTCAGCTGCTCAATGAGCAGTATAGTCTTAAACTTAATGGTTGAAGGCGTAACTTAGTGGAATGACACTACAGACGAAAAAGAAAGAACTCTTAGTATTTTCTTTTTCAGCAGTGTACTCGTGGCGGCAGGAGTGTTAGTTTTCATTGTTGTTCGAGAGTTTTGTGTCTTTAATCATGGATGATTCTAAACTAATTGAGCTAGTGCGAGAGCACCTGTCTATTACAATAGACGGGTGATTATTATTATTATTGATTCATCCTTTAGAAGATGACTCGAAATTAGAATATTCTGAAATCCCTCTTCGCACCTTACAAGGGGTTGTGGATTAGACTAGGGTTTTTTTTAAGTTGGACCAGTAATAACTCCTCTTCCTGAAGTAGAAGATACGCTGCCAAAAATGATCCATCTGCCTTGACGTTCACAATGCAACTGCAGTAGTAGCGCCATAAGAATTTAACCGAGCGACCCGGATCGTATCTACATCTACCTAATACCCTGCGAGCCACGACGAGGGTGTGTGGCAGGGGGTGAAGATCACCAAACATGCACTATTGACATGCAAGTAGGATATTTAAGGGAGACGTGCTAGATATTAGGGTCAGATGGAGCTAGATGGTTAGTATCTACATAATAAGAAAGGGATTATTGGTTGTTATTACATGCATCATGCATTACAGACTACTCTAACTATATTTCACCTACCTATCCCTTTGCTACTCTGCCTATTGTTCTCTCTTATGATACGAGGGAAAAATGACATTTTAAATCTATCGGTACGACAATCTATCTCTCTAATCTTGTTAATATGATCAAACCTAGCATAATACGCAGGGGTTCTCAATATATATCTAACGTCATCTGTGAACAGATCGGTTTCGAATTTACTTAAAAGGTTTAACCAAAATTTTATCCTGCGTTCTGATAGTAATTCCCATCCTAGTTCTTCTATTTAGCTCGTAACACTTATACAATTATCATAACGGCCTTTAACAAATCTAGCGGATCTCCTTTGCACACGCTCTAATTCTTTTATCATACATTCCTCGTACGGATCCCATATACTAGCGGCATATTCTAAATGAGGCCTGACAAGTGTAAAATGGCTTCTTTCTCGTTCTCTGTCATCGCATTTGCCTAGAACCCTTTTTACGAATCCTAATCTACGGTTTGCTACACTAGTAATTTCCGTGATGTGTTTCCCCATGACATGTCTTTAGTGATGGTGACGCCTAAGTATTTAACAGATTCTACGTTAGATATTTTCTTTTCTTTGATGCTATACTTATTCCGGGGAGAGCCATTCTTTTTCCAAAAGTTCACTATCGCGCATTTCTTCAAATTTAATTCTAGCTGCCAACTATCACACCAGTCATCAATCGCATCTAAATCCTTAGCTAAAGACTGACTGTGCTCTTCATTTCTAATTTCCTTATACACTACTGCATCGTCGGCAAAAAGACAGAGCCTGCTATTTTTTACTACTGTATTCATGTAATTTACGTAGAGAAGAAATAAAATTGGGTCGTCGTATCGTATGGCTCTGATCGCGCGGCTGTAGTCGTTACAGTCGTAGCATAGGAATCCCACTTTTACAGACGCTGCTGCTTGCCCTGTGAAGGTGTTTCTTTTTCCCCCGTTGCGTTTGGAGATGGGAGAGGAGAACGGATGGGTGGGTTGTGGGTTACTATCCGACCCCCTTCTCCCCTCCCTCCAACCTTTCTCCCCCTCCTCCAACCTTTCTCCCCCTCCTCCAACCCTTCTTCCCCCTCCTTCGCCCCCGAGGCCTTCATCGAAAAGTAAACTTGCGTGTCTGCGAGAGGGATTGAAGGAATGCAAGGGCGAAGAAAATGCCCCGTAGCGCCCCGTCCTCCCCGGACGTTCCGTGTTTATCCTATTTAGTCAGGTTACATCTCCCCCGAGAGCAGCATCCGCTTTCTGCGGAGCTGACAGCTCTGCGAATGATCGTTCGTGCATTAATTGGCGAATTTATGAAAATGATGACCTGAAGAGCTTCCGTTTTGCCTGCTCATTTAATTTCTTAATTTTTCTGCACTGGAAGGTTCTACATCACATATTCACCCTGAAAGCCTCATGTAGGGTGTTTGGCAGGAGGTGACATATCGCAAACATGGACCTCAGTGTAGAAATAAACTTTCACCAACGTGCCAAAAATTATAGGTTCGCTACAAATGTTTTTTCAAAGAACTGCGGAACTAGTCGAGGAGTAACTTTAAAGGAGTCACCCGCTAGTGTTCTCTCAGTTGTGTGAAATTCGCATTGGAATAATAGTTCACCTGGACTGGGGATCGAACCCAGGGCCCTCGATTACATGCCGAGTGCTCTAACTATGAGATTATAAGTGGTAGAGGATGTCTGGGTAGCATAATTGGTTCACAGTTCTTACAACTTTCACACAATTATGCTACAAATTCTAATGAAACTATTAAATTAATCTATCTTTCAACAACGTTAACGTGATTGGAGAGTCATGCAGGGGGCATGGAAAACATGGTGTTAACAATAATCGGCATATTTAGAATCAGCATTCGAGAGCACATCAAATAATCAATTGCACTACCTGTCCACTAACTCATGGGTTGTCGAGACCTATTGAGGAGTGGGTTGCACTCACACATTTGACCAAAATTGGTCCGTTTTGACCCTCCATCGGGTCCGGTGATCCTCACTCCAATGACGTACGTCGGCAGACCGCACGGCGGCAACCCAAAAAGCGAATCAGAGGGATACCTAATCCCAAATATTTGGGCAACAGGCTCTCTCGGTACGCAGAGATGTGCGGTAGGCTCTAGCGAAAGCGGAGCCGACGGTTACTCGTCTCAGTTGTTTCGGGGAACCAAACTAAAACGAGCACTTCGGGGAGGCGGAGGCCCTTGAGGTCCTTTTGACCTCAATCCGCCTCATTGGTGTCGGACTCGAAGGGGCAGTGGTTTCGCTAACCTTCCCTACCCATCCTTTCCTCCCACCTCTTCCATGTCCTCGGTAATAAGCGAGAGCTTGCAAACCGGGGGCGGAAGTTGCAATCCTGCGGCGTGAGCCGAAACGCCTGTCCACTAACCCATTTCCAAGTCTTAACACAGCCATTATGACCTATTAACGATTTCGGGAAAAACAACATTTTAAACCGGTCTGTTCTGCAATCTATTTCCTTTATTTTATTCTCATGATCTGATACCGTAGTATGTTGGAGTTCGTAAGGTATTTATAACTTCTGAAGATTAATTTGTTTTTCTTTTGCATAAAAGATTGAGTGTTATTATCAATCGACGGTCTGAAAGTGATTCCCATCCTAGTTGTGGCAAGAGGTCAGTAACACTAACGAGACTATCATAACAGCCTTTCGTGTATCTTGCTGATCTTCTCCGCACTTGCTCCAATTCTGTTTTTAAGCCGACCTCATGAAAATCCCAAACATTGGCAGTGTATCCCAAGTAAGGGCCTAACAAGGGAGATGTAGCTGATTTCTCTGGCTTTTTCGTCGCACTTTCCAAGTACTCTTTTAACGAGTCTCAATTTACGAATGGCTTCAACTTTTTTTTGCTAGAAGCCCAGTGTTCAGTGTGACAATTATATTTTAAATGCCACCTATCAACTGTGCCAACCATCGTTTTTGTCGTATGGATAATCGAGTTTACGTTTTAAGTACTGACGACCCAATTGACTCATTGCAAAATGAATTACGATTGTTTTCGGATATATTTCTGCGTTAGGTTATGTGAGAAATTTTTATTAAATTATAGAATTATTTTTCTCTGCGGTTTTAGTGAAAAATGTTCCGGTAATTGCCTTCTATTCAGGGATACGCTCTTTTTTTTTTAATTTATAACGACCATTTTCTGTTTGATGGCAATGAATTTTTATACATCGTGTGCACGTATGTTTGTAATATAAGACTTAAGTTACAAACTTTTTCAATCGCTCTAAGATAAGTTCTTGGCATATTTCCTAGGAGATATGTGCGAATTTCCTCAGAGAAAAAAATCATCCGCCTTGACCGGGAACTCCGTGGCTAGTCCCGGATAGCTTGAAATTTCCTAGGAGATGTTTCTCAGCCTAAAATAGCGGTACTACAGTAAACTTCGGTTTATTTAGAATCTGGCAGCCCTGGTATATAGAAATCATAATCACTGTAAGTGTACAGTGCCATACCGATTTGATGAAGAGAAATACTCATGCGGGGTTGTATGGGCGATTGAACGGGCGTATTGCGAGCATTCACAACGGGCTTGGTAGCGCCATCTCGTGCGAACTATGGTGTAACTCATTTTGCAATGAGCCTATTCGTTCGTTTTGTAATCATTGCATAAATTCGGTTGTCCACAGTAAAAAATTGACATTAGGCCCCGAGAATGTAATCCCATGATTATTTCGCCCTCCAGGAGCCAATTTCGCTTCTTGGAGAATCCGTGGGGCATAACCAATGGCAATACTCTTCTCAAAGTTGACCAGTCATATAAATTAATATTATAGTAGCTTAAGAATCAATTCTTAATAGTTTTCCTCTTTTTTTCAACCGGAAAATACTTTTCATGTACTCTTTATGTTCTATCTGGCCTACGTACCGAATACGTCTTGGCTATAAGTTCACTACCCGGCTGAACGTCAGTAAATTTAATTTGAGTTCCTGAAAACATCTCAATTACCAAGTTTAAAAACATAATGGGATTATAATCAATGTTTCCTCAAAACTGATTGATTGGGTGCTTTCAATAGGTGGAATTTATGTTAAATTTACCGACGTGCAACAGTACTTAGAACTTATTCTTAAGATGCATTTAATTTTTTAGTTTTAATGTGATATTACATGAAATGTATACCAAAATAATATAGACAAAAACATTTTAGGAAAAAATTATAGATGTTGATGTAATAAATCAAATATCTCTTGGCTAGATGGTCAATGTGCGGTTTAGCGTCAGTAAATTTAATCTAAAATCCTGACCACTCCTGAATTACTTTGTTTGAAAACATGATATTACAATCAAGATTTCCTCGGAATATGGTGCTAGGGCGCTCTTGATAGGTGTAATTAGGATAAAAATTACTGACTCCAAAAATCTTTTATGTAAATTAAACTCCAATTTATTTTTCGCCGAAGTTATCAATATCTTATAAACTACTACATACTACGGATTATCAGATCATGGGAGTAAAAATAAGGAAATAGACGAGTTTAAAATGTCGTTTTTCCCACGATCGATAAGAGACCATAATAGCTGCTTTAATAATTTGGATTTTGGTTAGTTGACAGGTAGTTTAGCTGATTAATCGATTTGCTCCCTAATGCTTGTTTCTTAATCTACCAAGAAGTGCTAACATCATGTCTTGCATGTTCTCTGCATGACTCTTGTATCTCGTTTACGTAGTTGCATTATAGATTAGTGTAATAGTTTCTGTGGTATTTGTAGCATACCTATAGTGTGGAGCATATTGGTGGTAATACACCCCCTGCCAAACACTCTTAAGGTGGCTTCCAGGGTAATATGTAAATGTTAAAGTGAAAGTACAGTGAAATCACACCCCAATGGTTCCGCTGAAAATGGTCGTTCAACAGGGGTTCAGTTTCTAGGAGTACATATTATGGAAATGAACGGGATGGTAATTTGAAAAAGTTACTCTTAAAGCGACGGTTCTTTTAAACCGATACAGATGGCGTTTATTTCCTCTTAATTTAGTTACTCCTGGGAAATTTCAATTCATATTAATTTGTTGTACACATACAGTGAAACCATACTTAGGGACCACAGACGGTTCCGCTGAAAACTCGTCGTTGATAGGGATCGCTTAATGGGAGTCATCTTTAAGAGGGGTTGATAATAATATTTTGTTCTTCCATACACATATTGATACTGTTATCATTTCCATTCAAGAAAGTAAGGTAGCCTGTAAGGCAATACCCCTGTGATTAGGCTAACTTCAAAATTCTAATATGCGGAAATTAGCATACATAGAACCACAATTTACCACGTAAATAAAGAATACATTGAAAGGAATTTTAGTGCGTAAAGAAAATTGCTACTGTAGTGGCTGGAAAGTAGGCATCACAACATAGGATGTACAACAAATATGACTTGAAGCATAACACACTATACACAGACCTTTTACAATAACTTTTCAATATTATCAAAAGTTACTATCCATTTATGAATCGACCTTTTGTATTTATAAAAACAAGTAGTTTCTTGGATTGTATTTGGGAGGATGTTGTACAATTTTGGTCCCATGCACAAGAAACTCCTTTTGTACAGCGTTAAATTCGGTTTATACTTCAGTTAATTTGTACTTTACGTGAAATGTAAATCGAAATGAAATGGACAAAAACGTTTGTTGGAATAAATTAAAGATGGTACTCGTGTTGTGATTGGTCAATGGAGCGGGTGTCTCCCTTGGAATCCGGTAGAGTTGGCAACCCTTGTGTCTGGCCGTGGTGCAACGCGGCGAGGAAGAATTCATGTGTGGGTGGTTATTTCGGCACCGGAATGCCCTCGCGTCGGAGGACGACTTTGGAAGGGCTTCCCCGAAAGAGCCAGCGCCATAGTGTGCGTCGATGGCGGTTGCCAGCTTGATTGGTCCGTCACGTATCCTCGTGTTCCATGGAAATCCATCGAGCGCTCTCTGTCCCACGCGGAGCACGCCGTCCGCCGCTGGGAAACCCACGAAACGCAACCCCTTTGCTGGCGTCAACACATCCTTCTCGTTTGAAGCGCGTGTCTGACATTGAATTCGGAGGAAGAAAGTGCATCGAATGCCGGCAGAGGAGGATTAAGGCAGCTTGAGCGAGGTTATAGCAACTTCCATATATGTCAACTTCCTTGTGTAAAAGCGGGTTTACGCATGGAAGTTGACTTTATGGAAGTAGCGAGTGTAGCGAATATCGTATAGCCACTTGCTGGGAATTGTTCTACTTACACACAACTTTAGGTTTTTCTCAATCGAATAGATGACGGAAGTAAACTATGAGTATGGTAATTGCGAAAAAACCCCAAGTTTGGTAATAATACATCTACATCTACATCTACATCTACGTGATACCCTGCGAGCCACCACGAGGGTGTGTGGCAGGGGGTGAAGATCACCAAACATGCACTATTGACATGCAAGTAGGATATTTAAGGGAGACATGCTAGATAATAGGGTCAGATGGAGCTAGATGGTTAGTATCTACATAATAAGAAAGGGATTATTGGTTGTTATTACATGCATCATGCATTACAGACTACTCTAACTATATTTCACCTACCTATCCCTTTGCTACTCTGCCTATTGTTCTCTCTTATGATACGAGGGAAAAATGACATTTTAAATCTATCGGTACGACAATCTATCTCTCTAATCTTGTTAATATGATCAAACCTAGCATAATACGCAGGGGTTCTCAATATATATCTAACGTCATCTGTGAACAGATCGGTTTCGAATTTACTTAAAAGGTTTAACCAAAATTTTATCCTGCGTTCTGATAGTAATTCCCATCCTAGTTCTTCTATTTAGCTCGTAACACTTATACAATTATCATAACGGCCTTTAACAAATCTAGCGGATCTCCTTTGCACACGCTCTAATTCTTTTATCATACCTTCCATTGTTAGTATCATTATTGCGACAGATAAATAGCTTTACAAGGTACTAAATCATGCAAGATTGTATGATGCCGGAGGTTACATTTGATATTAGTGGCGTTATAGTGGCGGATAATAGCGTTCGTATATCGCTATTTGAGTCCCATAGGCATTCGTGGATTTAATAAATATGTAAGAATTACATTAATTATGTGACCCAGTTTGTCAGTACACCGCATATACCTCCTAGTGGTGGGTCGCGGTCAACGGTATGCTGGCTCTCAAGGTAGTCTTTCAGAAGGAATCCTAGCTTGAGTAGAATAGTGAAAGAGGGCCTAGGGTATTACTATGCTTTGGTTTCTCTTGTGGCATACTGGCGAAAATGTGCCAAAACTGACCGGTAGAGCGCCGTAACCGTTAGCGGGGAAAGCTGCACGTGGTGAGGGTACTGCAAAGGCTGGTAACCTTGCATACTCTATTACAACTTACTCCTAAGAGTCGCGAAGTAGCCTCGGACAGCCGAAGCCACGATGGGCGGAGGAAGCTGAATAAGGTTGGCCCATCAAGATACGGACATATCAATACAACCTGGACTATAGGTACTTGGAATGTGAGAAAAGTATATGGAAAGGAGCATGAGTTGTTGAATGAAATGAAAGTGAGACGAATGGATGTTCTGTGTGTATGTGAAACTAAGCGGAAGGGGCGGGATATTGTTACTCTAGATGGCGGTGATCTGGCACTGTGGTCAGTAGTTGACGATAATGTACACGGCTGTCAAGGTGGAGGACTCATTCTTAATGAGAGAGCTAAGTTACTGGTAAGGAAGTACGAGTTAGTATCCTCTAGATTGCTCTGGGTTCGCATGGAAGTAGGTATTAGGAGAGTAGTGATTGTGGCGTGTTATGCACCAGTGAATGGAGAGAGTGACAGCGTGAAAGATGAGTTTTGGAAAAAACTGAGAGGGATTTTGAATGTGACCCTGGTGAGAGAATAATTGTGCTAGGTGACATGAATGGCTGGGTTGGTGTGAGGCGGGATGCATCTGAAAGAGTGGTTGGACCATTTGGTGACCCTCGAGTGAATGATAATGGTGAAAACTTTGCGAGTGTGTGCTTGGAAAAAGGATTGTTTGTGTCGAATACATGGTTTAAACATAAGAGAATACGCATGTATACTTGGCAAAGGGGCGATTGTAAAAGCATGATTGACTTCGTTGTGTATGATGAGAGATTGAGGGAGATAGTATGGGACACGAGAGTGATGAGGGGTGCTGTATGTGGAACAGACCACTATTGGATACTCTCCAAAGTGAACCTGGGCAGAAAGTGGGAGCCAAGGAAGAATGTTGCGTGTAAGCAGTTGAGAGTAAAAGTGGAGAGGTTGCAGGACAGTGAGGTAAGAATGCAGTATGGTTGCATGCTTGAGGATGCTCTATCCTTGAAGCAGAGAGAATGGGACGAGTATATCAGAAGCGAGAATGTGAATGATGCGTGGGAGTGTTTTCAAAGAGTGATTTGTAGAATGTGCTGAAAGTGTATATGGATAAGGAGTGGTAGGAAGAACGAAAGGTGATGCTTGGTGGAATGAAGAGGTGAAAATTGCAGTCAGGGAAAATAAAGAGGCGTACAAGAACATAATTGCTGCCAAATCTGAGGAAGAGTGTACTAAGGCGTGTGAGATTTACAGAAGGAAAAAGAATGAATGGAAAACCGTTGTGAAAGAGAGCAAGGAAAGAATGCGTGCGTATGAAGCTAGCAAGATGCAGAGCAGTTTTGAAGGCAATAAAAAGCTGTTTTGGAAGTGGGTAAAAAGGGCTAAGATTGGTGAAGGCAGGGGAATAAATGCGGTAAGGAACAATAGTGGAGAGATCGTGTGGGATAAAAGAATATCAGGAACTGCTGGAGGGAGTATTTTGAAGAATTATACAATAATGATACAGGCGCTGAGGATGAGCCTTGCGAAGTAGTATGTGAGAATGTGATGATGGAAAAGGAGATCAGTAAGAATGAGGTCGTAACAGCATTGAGAATATTGAAAAATGGGAAGGCTGCAGGCGTAGATGGGATATCCAATGAGTTGTTGAAATGTGGGTGTAATTTACTCACTTGTCGGCTGTGTGAACTATATAATTTATGCTTAGAGGCTTCTGTTGTTCCAGTGGATTGGAAGAATGCAATCATTGTTCCATTGTACAAAGGGAAGGGAGGAAAGACCGAATATAATAATTATAGGGCTATTAGTTTATTGAGCACTCCGGGAAAAGTGTTCAGCAAAATTTTAATCGAAAGAGTGAGGAATATTACTTTTGACAGCATATAGGGTGTGCAGTGTGGGTTTATGCCTGGGAGAGGATGTAGTGACCAACTTTCGCGCTTCAGCTAGTGATAGAAAAATGTATGGGCGTCCGAAAGAAAGTGTATTTTTCATTTGTTGATATAGAGAAGGCATATGGCAGGGTAAATAGAAAGAAGTTGTGGAAGGTTTTGAAGGAGAATGGAGTGAATGGGCAGTTATTGAATGTTATGATGGCGATGTATGATAATAGTAAGGCAATCGTGAGAGTTAACGGGGTTCTGTGTGATTAGTTTGCAATAAAACAGGGCGTAAAACAAGGACGAGTAGTGTCACCATGGCTGTGAAATGTATTTATGGATAAATGTGTTAGAGATGAATGTAGTGAAAACGACGGTGTTTTGATTGTAAATTTAAACGTGCGAGTTCTATATGCGGATGATGATGTTTTGATCTCAGAGAGCCAAGAGGGATTACGGAAGCTCCTAGATAAGTTTTGTGAATCAACAGAGAGAATGGAATTGAGGGTAAATGCGTGCAAGACTAAAGTAGTAGTTTTTGATAAGGAGAATGGGGAGAATAACTGTGTGATGAGGGCGAATGGTGAAGTAATTGAACAAGTGGATGATTTTGTGTACTTAGGTAAGATGTTTGCGAAAGATGGACGGATAGATGAGGAGATAAAGAGACGTGCGAATGCTGGAAGGAAAGTGGTAGGTAGCATGTGGAGCATATCAAGGAATGAGTGCCTGTCTAAGGAAGCGAAAATTGCCGTGTACAAAATTGTACTTCTCCCTACTTTGTTGTATAGTAGTGAAGCATGGGTAAGTCAGGATAGACATAAAAGTAGACTAAACGCCGTGGGTATGAGTTATCTGAGGAGTGTTAGCGGCAAAAGTAGGATGGATAGGGTCAGAAATGAGTGGGTAATGAATGAGTGTGGGTTAGATGCTCCAGTAATGGACATATATGAAAGGAGTGTGCTTCGTTGGCTTGGCCATATTGAGAAAATGGATGAGAGTCGAATAACGAAACAGATATATGAGAGTGAAATGAATGGTGCGAAAGGTAGAGGTAGGCCGAGAAAGTTGTGGTTGAATGTGGTAGAGGAAATTCTTAGGAGGAGTAATATTAGGAGCCTTAAACACAGAAGGCCGTGTATGAAGTAGAGTATGGGGGTAAACGAAGCAAAAGAGGTTTGCAAGGATAGGTTAGTATGGAGGAAATTATTGAAGCAGAGTTAGGTGTACAAATATGTATTTATGAGTGAAACTTAGTGACTCCGCCTACCCCGGAAGGGAACGGCTTGATTGGTATGTATGTAAAATAATTTTGCATAATTACGTCGAATCATATGTGTAAATTGTGACAGTTATAATTACAATTATAATTATTATCTGATTAGATATTAGTCATAAGCATAAAGCTTACCTTAGGGATTCTTTAGTATTTAAAATATTTTTTTAAAGTACAAATAAATACTTACATAAGTGACGAGGAGTCCTCCTCCGACAAAGTTATTCGTTGTTTACATTTTAAATCTCAGTTTTCTGTCATAACACCAAGACTCCACCGAGTACGAAGCGATTTTATCACAGAGTCAATATGCTACTTGCAGACAAATTAGAAACCAGTCTATTTTCCTTTCAAGTATTAACCGCGGTCGATTACCACCACTATCGACCGCTACTGCCATGGAAGTGCGTGCTTACACATCGAAGTGTGTCTTGCCAGCGATGTTCAATGCTACTGTCGTGGATCTGACTTCAATGTGTAAACCCGCCTTAAAGTCGTCTAAAGTGGGAATTATCAATCTACTAATCGATTCGAACTGTAAACGATTCGACAAATATTTCATTTTTCGCGGGCCAATACCGTAGGGTATTGTTACCAGGAACTTTAGTGGAATTAAGCCTAATCCTAAAAGTGTTTCAATTACCACAGCCACCCTCGCGTCAACCCATGCGTCCTATAATGGATTGTGATGAAGCTTTGTGGGAAGTATCGTCTATCTCTTGAAGAAAAACTTGTTAATGAATGCCATTTTTCAGTTAACGAACCGATAGCGCATTTTTCAAGCGCATTCGAAGGAAAGGGAAACAGCTTTGCGTATTTTTCCCCCCTTCACGGATCCACTCCATCGGTTATTTCGACACGTTGATGAGCTCACCACCAGCGTTAAATCTTAGTGGTATTTTTGAATTCGGAGAGCTAGGATGAAAGCATTTCGTCGACCTTAAAAAAAATATCCGCGAAGTTGTAAGCAAATATAATTCGCGAGTTCTTATGGGGAATTTCGGTATCTTGGAATTCCCCGCCGGCCTTGCAACCGTCCCTAACTGTTGCCTTTTGTCACTGTTGGTGTTTGTCATTTCACGGCTCTCTTTTGACACTAGTGTTATCCTTCTCATATCGTTCTGTCGCCTTAAGGTGGCTCTGGTTCTAGGGTCACTGGGGAAAATTTGAATTTAGCATAAATAATGCTGTCACGTGAAACACACTGTTGGGAAGCGGGGGTGGGAGTCCCATCTCGACTATTATACTACCCATAAATATGAATGTCGCACGCTAGAGGAAAACGGGCATTGTAGCAAAGACGTACGGAAGAGAATTGCGCTAGCAAGGGAGGCGTTTAGTAATAGAAGAGAGTTGATGACGGGGAATATGGGTAAGGATGTGTAGAAGAGGCTGGTGAAGAGCTTGATATGGAGCGTAACGTTGTATGGGGCAGAAACAAGGACCCTGAGAAAGGAGGACGAGAATAGGCTGCAGGCATTTGAGATGTGGGTGTGGAGAATAATGGAGAAGGCTAGATGGACGGAAAGGACGACTAACGAGGAAGTGCTTGAGATGGTGGGCGAGGAAAGGAGACTTTTGAATGAAATCCAGGATAATCAGGGTCGATTGCTGAAGGGTGGTATAAAGTGTGATGACCTGCTGAAGCGTGTGATAGAGGGAAGGATGTTGTGCAAGAGGGGTAGGGGAAGAAAGAGAATAGGTGTCATGGACGGGATGAAGAAGGGTGGATCTTATGCAGAGGCAAAAAAGGATGTAATAGAGGGAGATAGGCCCCTGAATGTGTAAAAGACCGGGAGGAAATTCTCTGGCATTCAACAAAATCTACAATTACCGGTAGAATACATGATTATAATAAGGCAAGAAGATGCTTAATCATGCTGAAAAGAAACTCCGGTCGGATATTTCATGTGGGATGTTTTTAATAATGACGGTATGTCATTAAACATAGTTACAAAGTCTACTCTACCTAGTGAGGGTTGGAGTTTCATGGAATTGATTTATCGGAAATATTATGGTCTTTTATTGTAAGTGGAGAAGATGACACACTGAATCTATCGGTTCTGCTGTTTCCGACATGTCATGCCTTTGATCGCTTCTACCATAAAAGGTTTGCTCTAGCTAACTGTGTTAAATATCCAGCCCGCGGAACTTGCGGAAAAAATGTAATTATTAACATAACTGCATTGGGTAATATGTGACAAAGGGAAATCAGGAACTGAGGGAAAATGGAAGAAAGAGTTCAACTACGGTGCTGCTCAGAAAGAGTCGCTGAGCAGCGTGCCCAAAAGAGTTCAGCTGCGGTACTCCTCAGATAGAATCGCTTAACAGCATACCCTGAAGAGTTCAGCTATGGTGCTGAACTGCATGTCTAAAAGAGTTCAGCTGCAGAGCTTCTTATAAAGAGTCGTTGAACAGCGAGGTGTAAAGCGTCCAGCTATGGTAGCGCTCGGATAAACTTCTACATCTTCATACTACCTTGCGAGCCGCCGCATGGGCGTGTGGGAGGGGGTTCTACGATAACAGCCGTGTGAAGAATGAGGTTTTGGGAGGTGAAATGGTGAAGTGTATGGATGAGTTTTAAGTGGAACTCTGGTTTTATTATGGTCGCTTATCATGTATGTAAAGAATGAATTTTTGTACTTATCTCTTCGGCAATGTATCTCTCTTATTTTATCGCTTCTGTCGGAACTATAAATGTTATGTGGCGTCAAAATGATATTCTCTGTGTCGCTCTGAAACACATATGTTCTGAATTTCTCAAGCAAACTAAGTTTAGTGTGTAGCATCCGAGTCTCTAGCTACTCCCATTCTAATCCCTCTAAAAGGTGAGAAACGCTAAATGTTCGCTCGTAGCAGTTTTTAACGAAGCGCCTAGCTTTTCTCTGTATTTTGTTAATTTTTTTTGTTAAATCTTTCTGTCAAGGGTCCTAAATGCTCGTGTTGGATTTGAGTTCAGTGTGGCGTAACTTGAGTAGGTATGTATTCTCGGTGGCATTCCGAACGGCAATTATCCATCCATTCTCCCCTTATATATATAGAGTGGGTTACGATTCAAAGGAAAATAAAAATACAATGCTGTTTTATTCTCATTAATTTCTGTGAACACGTAATGTTCAATTAAGTGACAGTTTTAGTTCGACATGGGAAATGACTTCTTTAGTTTAGAGTCGAATATTGAGTACGACGAAGGAAAATAAATTATTCCATGATACAGGTATTTTAAGCATCCTTTGCTCAGTGAATAAATCAAAACTATGATTCTTCCGCATCCTAATACAAACGTTGCTTAATGTCGGTGATTATGAAACTCGATACCGAGAGGCTGAGCGTTCATACTTGGAGTGATATCTGACTGAAGTTTGCACCGCGAACGTACGAGCATGAATATTTTCTCAGCAATTATCGTCCTTACAGCCCCGCCGTATTTCATTTTGACGTTTCAGATGAGTGAAAACCTCCGTTAGTCGCATTTCTGTGAATTCTAAATTAATTTTTTTTGTGATAGGAGGTGGTTCTGACAGTTTTTCTGATTATTTACGTCGTTTACTTCTTGACTGATCAGTTTTACTTTAATAAAAATGACCGGTGGATAAAGAATATATGGGTAATGAAAGGAATTGGACGTATTTTACAAAGAATTATCTTCATGTCCAGTATTTTAATATTCTTGACCTGAAGATGGAAGGAGGTAAAACGATCCTTTTCTTTTGCTAATCGCGGGTTTTTGCATTTTTTTTGCCGCTCGCTTTAAGATTACAACCTATGTTCCTGATTCATTCCAACATCGTTGTTCGCCATGCTCCTTGCTAGGGGTCGCCCAGTCCGTCTCACTGGCGTGACTGATAGACAATTAGTGAACTTCATTGATGTAAATGGCCATGATTATTATATGTTAACTAGATGCAAACATGGCAGTTATCTCTTCGAACCTGCCCAGGCGTGGCGCAGGTTCGAAGACTTAACTGCCGTTCTTGATTTCCGATTGGTAGTCGCATAAATATTCTTGCAAAAAATTATATCCGAGTCGAATTTCGGGTTCGCAAATAATTGCGCACGAGACATAGAGCGATTCCTGTCACACCACAAAATATTTAATGAAGGCCGTAACACATGAGAAACTGTCTCGGAGTAGTATTGTGCCGTGGGCTTAGGCGGGGTCCGCCAAGGGTGTCTCCCGGCAACAGCCGAGATGGGAGCCCTCCGCAAGGCGGACGGATCCGCTTATGAATCCGCGTTATTTGGGAGGGAGGTGTAAACAACAGGAGACGCCGCCGCCGAGCCTCGAGGCCGATTTTGAAGGTAACGAAAAGGCACTGGGGCGTTGCGGGGAAGGAAGACGGGTCCGACCGACTGACCTTCCGCAACCACGTGACCTTATCAGCCCCTAACCTACATCCATGTTAAACTCAGCGAGCCGCAACGAGGGAGGGTGGCATGGGGTGTTGAGAGACAACATAGTAAATTTGTCCGCTGATTACCCCGCGTGATATCGCCACACGCAACACGTAAAAGTAAACACACGTAACTCGCTAACACGTAAAAGTGATGTGAACTTTTGTTTTATGAACAGCATCTCCAATTTCATGTAAAAGGACGAGTGGCAAGGGGGCGTCTGGAAAGTGAAAGTATGAAAACTATAGGACGTTCCACAGTTGGTCGACAGTATGAGCGTGAGGTGCGCTATACTGCTCTTTTTGTTGAACAGTCATTTCGTTCCAGTTTGTGGATCAGAGCAGTTCATAATAGTTGATCCAAAAGAACAGTCACATCATCTCAAATGTGGATGGAGGACTTAGGGCCGTTTTAGTTGTCAGAGTGGCGTATTGTGATCGTAAATATATGCCCACAATGAAGCTAAATGGAAACTTTCATCCACTCCGACTGCTTCAGGCCCTATGTGATCACCCATAGTATGCACATTAAAAAGCGATAATTAAATCATCATTTTTATAACGTAAAAGTAATGTGAAATTGTATTTTATTAGCAGCATATCCAATTCCATGTAAACGGACGAGTGGAAAGGGGGTTTCAGGGCAGCGAAACTAAAAGTATGAGGCGTCCCTTTGTGGAGTAGATTGAACGAGATCAGCTCCAAGAAAACAAGTTGTAAATTTCCATGCTCCTCAATGACAGTTGTACGTCGATAACTATATGACGTTCAAAGTTGAAAATTTCATAGTTGAAATTGTAGAAGAATCAATAAATTTATTAAAATTTACCCCCTCGGTGACTCACGATAATTACAACACCTTTTATCTCTTACGCCATCGTGAATGGGTTTTGATAGATTGGCCGGTTAATAAGGATTGCCTCATTATGGCCCGTACCAACCCTTTCGCCGTCGTGAATTTGGTCTGAAAGATGTGACTGTCTGAACTTCTTGATTTGCAATCTCCTCTGTCCGAAGTAATGTGACCTTAGACTACCCGCGGTAATAAAAAAGCTGGGGTATTACAGAAGGATGATGTGCGGGAATATTCTGCGTGAAAACATTCCTGAGGATCGTGGCACGCTGTGGATCGGAATCATGGACCATTGGAAAAGCAGGCCAGAACAGTCTAGGAGCCTTCGAAAACTCGTGCTGGAGGAAGATGCTGAAGATAAAATGGATGGACAAAATAAGAAATGATGAAGTGTACAATAGAGGAAAGGATCATATGGAACATTATACAGAAAAGAAGAGCCAGATTGACTGTACACAGCCTGAGGCACAATGGGTTTGTGAAGGACATAACTGAAGGTAAAATCGAGGGAAAAGTCCCCAGAGGAAGACCCATGATTGAGTTCTTGAACCAAATAAAGAGGAAAGGAAATAGGAAAAGCTACCAGGAAGTAAGATAATTGTAATAAAATCCGAAGATTCCTGCGATATTGAGTGGAATTTATGCATAGTGAAGAAATGAAATATTTGCACACAAATCAATTTTACTGCGACCTAGCTTTAGATGTTTTTACATCATCATCTGGCGAAAAATGAAGTTGAGTGCACACAATACATAGTCAGTAATGACTGGGGACTTCCTCTGGGCCGGTAATGACTAGTTATTGAATGCACTTAGCTTCTTTTGTCACCTGATGATGATGTGAAAACATCGAAACCTAGGTCGCAGTAAAATTATTTCTGTGGATGATTGCAAATTTTTCATTTCTGTGTAAGGGAATCAGCGTTGAATAGCGAAGGTTTGAGGGCTGCATTCAACCTGTTTTAGGATTGAACGACCAATGATGATGAGGATATGTGTGAGAATGATTTGCGAAAAGAATAGGCATTTCTGTGCGTTGTCTCGTTTAGTTGCTTGACATGATGGAGATAAAACATTTCAACATTGCCTAATATTCGGAAATCGGACTGATTGTGGAATCCTGACGTTCGTTTGGATGAAATAAACCGGTTTGTTACAGCTACAACATAATGATTTGTCAAGCGAGATACACTACGGTAACCATGGTAAGTCGAAATTCGGATAATGAATACTTTATTGTATTGCAGATTTTACGCAGGGCTTCAAAAATTCGCGTGGAGAATCGCAGTGTGTAGTGTTGCCACCCCCTTTAAGAGGACGCTAATAGTCGCCCCCCTCCACCGCCCGTATCATGTGTTAATCCCTCCCCTACTCTTCCACCCCTTTCTCCCTCCCGACCCCTCCCACCCTCTTGCCCCCACCCCCACTCCACTCCCTGCTTCCCTTGCCAAGGGCCCCTCCCCCTCCTTCCCACCTCTCCGGGCGAATCCTTCGTCGTCCTCTCTTCCCGCCTCTCCGGGTTGGATGATGATGGCGGCATAGCAACACGTGAGTGACGCCAGCGCCACGCTCCCCCCCTCCACCCGCCCCCCGCGAATCACTCCCCGCCCCGTGATCTTCAATTTCTTTTATTTTGGCGGAGTGTTCCCGAAGTTTTCCGCGGATTTTTTTCGGCACCACCATCCCTTCCCTCTAAACACTCTCCCATGCCTTACACATGAGAAACTTAAACAAAACGGAACTCTTTAGACCTTGGACAATGGTCGTATACTTTTTTCTGGTGGAAATAATGTAAAGTAATGAGAAAGTAAGTGTTTGCAGTTTTCCTATTCAGTGAGATATAATTACACTATTGAGCGTTGTACATTTAGTTGACAATTTATCTCTTTTGTGCCGATGCCAAACCAATGCTCCTTGTGCGCACCTCTTAGGGAGCACATGCAATCATTCCAGCACCGCTCAAAATGTATGTCTACATTTACATATAACCCTGCAAGCCACTTCAAGGGTGTTTGGCTGGAGGTGAGTAATCACCAACATGCACTGTATACTCTCTTCAGGGAGTATTAGTTGCGTATTGGAAAATCTCGTGTTGTCCACTTCAACTCTGTATGGCAATGTGTGAATTTACCCATTGTTATATTTTCTCAATTTTTTTAATGGACACTATTTTTGATGCTATGAATAAATTTTGCTTGGAAATTTGTTGTGAAAATAAATTAAATCAATGTAGAAAACTACATTTTCTTTCTTCTTAATCATTAAAAGTTCTACTCTAACACCCGGTGAATATGCATCAAGATCATGCATGTGAAGAGATTAATTTTTTCTCATAAATTGTGATTTGACATTAATTATTTACACAGTTTCTATGGCTTAGTTTGCTCTTTGAACGTTTGCTCCATCATTTTCATGAGTGTCCCACCAAATAAATGATAAATCAGTGTGAAGTTCTGTCCATAATTTCCCCAGTCATAGAAAGTATTTCTTCACTTTTGTGAAACTATTGTTCTGAGCAGAGTTAAATAAGACAAACAACTCATCTGTACCTTTGAATAGAGCAGGAAAATGTAAGGTGAATTTTCCTTGGACATTTTTTCTTATTGCGGGAGGCTTTCTGCGATCGAGCTGTGCTAATTGCAGAAAAGAACCAATCCGCGAGCGGCTCGAGAGTTCGTACGTCTAATCCCATTCATTTTATTGTACAGTCTATGATACATTCGTGATAGTGCTAGTAGCCCTAGTGATAATGTTAACGTGAAGTATTTCCGGGTAGCATTAATATGTAGCTTCCAAGATGTACTGGCAGTAATATTACCGCCTCTTTTATTTAGTTGGAAATATTTCGATATATTTCTATCAGGCCAGTAGTATGTAGATGTCAATTCTTGAGGATAAAATATTGGATAAACTTTTTTTTTGGGTTTTCAAACGTCCGCATGAAAAAAAATCTTCCCCATCAATACCCGCGCCTGGGTCCTTCACGTCCCTCTCAGCCCTTTTTCTCGACATGTTGACGAGCTCCCGTCGAGGGCACGGCGTGATTGAAGTGGGTTGCGTCTGAGAGCGACATTGGGGGTGTTGAGTTGGACCGGCAGCGCTCTCGTTGCAATCCTCTTTCCTGTCTCCCACGAGAGAGTCAAGTTGAGTCGGGAGGCTTCAGGAATCGTCAAGGATTCCTTTGACGAGCCATGACCTCCAAGCCGTGACCCTGTGCGACGCCCTTTGGTGTGGAATTTCGCTGGCTCCGGTCGGTGGGAATTCCGGATGAAAAAATTGTCCGTCTAGAATGGGATTCGATCCCAGATCAATTTATAAAATAGTCCAAAGTCACGTATAAATGTTATAAATTGTCTACTCCTGCGAAGTGTTCGACAGGACTTCATAGAGGACAAGTTTCTGCTCTGGGGTCTACGAACGAACGGCCTTTTTGCTGGAGGATACTTATGAGATGGTTGCAGTCCAATCAGTAGAGCTACGAAAAGACCTCGACGATGAAGGCACGACGAAAACATATCTTAGTATATTCCACACTTAATATGTTAATTTAAAGGGACCTTGATAATGATTGCTTTACAGTCGTTACCTGGGTCGGTAATAAGCATTTAAAGTGTGGAATATACTGAGATATTTTTTCGTCATGTCTGTGAAATGTTCCACAAAGTTACGCCTTCAACCATTAATGTTTCTCGATGGTGAACTTTCATTTGCCATAGGCTTGTACTCATGTGTTGCTTAAATGAATGTTAAATACTAGAATGATGGAAATTTTCAACTCGTGTACACCAATGTATACGTTGTAAACAATCGTCTTGTTGTTCTATGAATGACGCAAGAATTAAATTTTAAAATTGTCGTCTCAAATAAATTATGTTTATGACTTGATTTTCCTACGCGGAATACGAAATTTTGGTGAAACCTGTATGTAAATAGCTTGACAGGTATGTTTTTGCGTATAGGAGAAAATCCGTACGTATTTCATCGTATTATTTTGAAATTTATGTCCAGTCCCTAAGGGCCACGTGTTAAAATAGCATTAAATTGTCAATAAACCAAACCGGTAACATGCAATTTTTAAAGCTCTTGTTTATGCATATTACTAATGAGTACGTATGTGAGAAGTTTCATTCAAATGTGTTCATAAATGAAAATGGCTCCAACCACCTCAGCTACATCTTCAACGTGGCAATTCATTGCTGTAGCCATGGCCAGTATTAAATTATAGTGTGGAAAATACTAAGATATAATTTTTATTGAAAATGGCTCAGCTCCGTAATGTTAGGAATCAGTCTCTGGCTTCCTATTTTATTTAATTTTCTGCGATTGTCGAAATTCCGTCACCGCTATATTGAAGCTTGTTCCAAACATACTTTATTACGAAGTGCTTCTTTGCTTCAAATATATGTTTCTGAATGATGGTAAGCTCTTCTGATCTACTCTCTCGTAGATTGCCTTTTGGCGAGGGGTACGCAACTTCAAAAACAAGTGTACACCGCATTTCCATTTCAGCCATTTCTATCCGTTTCTAACCATTTCCATCCATTTCTGTCCATTTCTATCCATTGTTATGCATTTCTGTCCATTTCTGTCAATGTCTATCCATTTTAATGCATTTCTGTCCATTTCTAGCCATTTCTGTCCATTTCGCAACCATTTCTCAACAAGCGTACACCATTTCTCAGAGTTGCATACCCCTCGCCTTTTTGTTGGAGGAATCCATCGCTTCAACAAATTTTCATTACCAAACTTGGGAGTTGTAGCTTCACAGTTATGAACTTACCCACACGTGGACTTTCGTGATGTGTTCAGCAGAATGTGGTAAATTTGGAATCGTCTTCTGTCACAGAGCATTCTCGCATGTTCTTCGATGGGGCTTTCCAAATAATACGTTTGCCGCTGCAAGGCCATCTTCTCTGGAAACTTCCAGCAGTCTTTCTTCTTTCCTTTCGTTTGCTCATTCCGTGTTTACCTACCTTCTCTCTTCCCCGGCAACCATGCTTCTGACTTTTCGAGGACGACGGCCATTTCTCCGTCGTCTTAATTCGATGTACTCTTGTTTACCCCCTCCCCCCCCCGACTGTAGAAGTCTTTGGTGTCTTATCATTGGCTCTCCGCATTGTTTTTCTAGGGTGTAGTGAGATTTTATTGTACATTACAGCATTTCTCCTATCATATCCCATCATTGGCTCACCCCATTGTTTTTCTAACATGGAGTAGGATTTGAATCTCAATTACAGCACTCCTATCATTGGCTCTCCGCATTTTTTTTCTAGGATGGAGTGAGATTTTATTGTATATTACAGCATTTCTCCTATCATACCCCATCATTGGCTCACCGCATTGTTTTTCTAACATGGAGTAGGATTTTAACCTCCATTACAGCACTCCTCCGTCGAGTTTCCGGCTTATGACACTTTATTAATATTATTGAAAATTCCCCTGTATCATTTTGCTCGCTATCTCCGTTTCCTTTTGTTTCCCCTTACATTTATTCCCATATTATCTGAAACCATTCCTCATATTTGAAAATTCGTGTGTCAAGTAATGAGGTAGGAAGACGAGGATGAACACAAGAGTATGTGGGTATAACTAAGATCAGGTCGACTAGTTTTAATATCCGTTAAAAAAGTGGATATCTGACATTTTGTAAGAGACGGTTTAGCAGCTATGTCGTGTGCTCTTGCCAAAGAAACGTCTGCCACTAATTACTACAGTAGCTGAGCATTGATTAAAGTCACGGATAGTAGAATCGATGACTAATGACAATAGAAATTTCTTCGTAGGTAACAGCTTTCGTAAGGGCTACCTTTTTATTATTATTTATATTATTATAGACGAGTGTATATCCATGTGGTGAAAGTCATCCCGGCGGGGTTCGAACCCTCGACCTTCGGATTGGTGGGCGAAGACGTTACCCCACCCCACCTAGGTCGAGAGATTAAAATCAGTGTTTTCTCCCGACCTCGGTGAACCGTCTCTCACGTGGAGTTTGGCGTTATACGTCTCCTAAACATGGTCTGCGAGGAAATATAATGAGCGTAGATAGGGGGCTTTAGGGATGTGGCTTTAGGACGAATTGGCTAAGCTGGGTTAAGAGAAAGCGAACGAAGAGGGTTTAAATATGGAGGGTTCTGTGTCAAAGCGGTCCAAATCCTCCGAAGTGAGTTTCGAAGAAAATTCGTGTAAAATTCCTTATATTCCTTCCGTAAATCTGGTGTGCTTAGTCAGAGATCTCAAGAACCGATGCCCTGTATAGGAGAAAATAATCAAACCTTAGATTAGGATCTCTCGTGAAATGGAAAATAAGCGAGCCATCCTATACAATCGATTGTTGAGAGATGAAAAAAATGGTCTTTGTCCACCTTAACGCTGAGCCCTCCATGTGATAAAATAGGAAATAAAGTTTTCCATTCCAACATCTACATGTACAAAATACCGTGCAAATCACCATTAGGGTTTTTGGCACGGGGAGATTCCACACCAGACATTTATCTTAGATCAAACTAGAACCGCACTCTTTCTCGCGGCCTCTATGGTAAAAGTCCATTGTAATGATCTATCGTGACTTTTGTGATCCCTTATTGTGCGTTGAAAAAAGGCATTCTGAATGTATCGGTTTTGCTGTCTTTATCCTTAATTTTATGGCTGTGATTGTTTCTACCTTAATAGTTTTGCTCTAGCAAAGTGTGTTGAACGTCCGGAAAAAATAGTCTTCATCAAACTTTCGTAAAAGATTTAATCTATATTTTTTACTTCTTTCAGACGGAGGTTCCCACCCTACTTTCTTTAACAATCCAGTAATAGTGCTAAGTTTATCGTCGAAATTTTTAAACAATATTGCTGCTCTCTGCTGTATTCTATCTATCTCTGAAACTAGTCCTACTTCGTATGGGTCCAATACGCAAGCGGCGTACTCCAAGTGGTCTCATACGGAGGGAAGAAAGAAATTTGGGAGTGGAGATAATTCGATAGAGGCAGTTCTAATAACAGGGTACAATCAGGAGTAACTTATGTGCGGGGTAAATAAGCGAAGGCTCTTGAGTAAGAGGAGAAGAGGTAAACGAAGGATGAGGATTTCGAACGCCGTGATAGAGGGTAGGAGGTTAGCTTGGAGATAATGAAGGATCTGCAGCAAGAGTAATAGACTCACATGGAACATTTAACACGTCTGGAGTAATGATAATCCAGCGCGATGGTTAGCCAATTGAAATATTATTTCAGAAGTTCAGTCGGTCCCTCATGTGGATTTCCCTCAGTGGGGCAACCGACACAACAGCTAGCAGATGGGTTGAAGTCTCTAATCACCAGTCATGAACTGGCAAAAGTACTGATTATTCACGGAACTTGAATATGCTTATTGGATCAATAGTTTTGAGAGCTTGGAGATAGTATCTGTCTTTCCAACAGCTGTGTTTGAAGGCCCATATTAATGTTAGAACTGTGTTTTTTATTTGTGTTCGAACTGTGTGGACCGAACGCCTGTCATAATGATCGTCTTGCAAGAGGTCTTCCCTTTCCGGTGATAGTTCTGACTGTTGATTGATATCGTTTACTCATCTTCTGAAAGAAGTGTTGCTATTGTTCTCATGTTGTTTTTTCTATTTATAAACTTAACTGATATCTAATACGCCACTCTCACAAGTTATCTACGGATTACTAATTTCATCTTTTTGCGAAAAAAAATTTTTCTCTGCCCTTTTATTGCAGTTTCTCATTTATTTCTTTAACATTCTCATCATTAGTTTTTAAGGCCATATGTTTTTGTTCGGTGCCCTTTTAAATGGCCAATTTTTTACTTCTTTTTCTCTGCTTGTCAAACATTCTCTTTCCTGGCACAAACTCCTACTAACCTCACGGTTTCACCTGCTGCTTTATTATCAAGCTCAGCTGTTGCCCATGTCTCAACATCAGTTAGCCTGGATATGATATTTTTGCCCGCTCTCCATGGCTTTGTCAAACCTGCCAAGTTTCTTACTATTGAATGTTTGCTTTTTAATTGGTTTTCGTCATTATCGGAGTAATTATGCATACCTATAAATTCTATTGAGTAAAATTCAATTAAATATTGTAGTGAGAAAACTGAGATTTTTTTTTCAATCGCCTTCACTCGTCATCAATCGCGGGTTGATTCGCTGTACCTCTCTTCTCTTTTCTTCTTTGAAGTGACCCAACTGATCCTTCATCGATATTTTTGTTATCAGTGTCATTTTTGTCCCGGGATGTGCCCGATTAGTACATATTTTTCTACTTGGGAGTTGTGATTTATACTGATTCTTTCCATTCTTCATCGTTCTTCAACAGCATGTAATTCTCAATACTTTCCCCTTCACTGTTAGGCTTGTAAGCCTTCTTCTATATCCACGTATAACCCTGCAAGCCACCTCAAGGATGTTTTGCAGGGGGTTATTTATTACCATCATGCACTATTGTCATACAGAAATGAATTAATATATTAAGCAACTACGTAAACGTTATACATGAGTCATTCAGGGAACATGCAAAACATAGTGTTGCCACTACACAGCAGGTTTCGAAACAAGCATTAGGAAGCACATCAATTAATCAGCTACACTGTTAAATATTTTCCCCAAATTTTCCGAAATTCAGCAAGTTTTTCTTAACTGAAGTTGCCCCAACTTTTAATCAAATCTGGAAACCTGAAAATTTTAAGCAAGGAAAACTTGCTGAGATTTAGCAAAGTTTCCCGAAAATTACTAACCTAAATTTCGGATAGTTTTTTTGCCCTCAATAAATAGGCTACAACATTACTTTCAACAATATTAATTGAACTATTAAAAATATATGCCATTCAGGTTTCATTATAACCTTAAAAACTAATGTAAAAGAGTGCTGGCTAAATTACATATCAAGACAAAAAAATAATTCTCTTGTACTTAGGTTGGAGAGGGGTTAAAAGAACAAAGACCAAGTACACATTTACCCAAAGACTTGATAATTTTTTATTATGGAGGAGTGAATAATCTTACAAATATCGTTATTAAATTAAAGTAACTGTATCCAGTGAGACGTACCTGGTGGGAGGGTATTATGATGATAAAATTAACTAGATTTTACTTTCCACAGATTTTATTAAGTTAATGTAAAAATTTGATTGCATTTTGCTGAATTTCTTCAAATTATTTTTACTGAAAAAGTCTAGAACGTTTAATTCCGAGAACTTGGTGAAATTTAGACATTTTGCTGAATTTCAGCAAGTTTTATATGAAATGAAAATTTCTATATTTTGCAGTATACTCTACCTGTCGACTAACCTACTTCAAAGTCTTGAAGCAGCCATAATGGTCTCTTATCGATCGTGGGAAAATCGACATTTTAAACCTGTCTGTTGTGCAGTCTATTTCTTTAGTTTTATTCTCATTATCTGATCTACCGTAGTATGCTGGAGTTCGGAAGATAATGATAAGTTCGTTGGAAAATAAATTGGCTTAAATGTATTTTAATTCTGATAAATGCCTTCCTCTAAAAGTCTTGATTTGAAAATACCTTTTACTTCATCTAGTAAGCTCTATCCTAGGTCCTTTTTTCCTTCTTCCACAATTGTTTTGTTGAAGTTGTAGTTTTCGATAGAGTTGTAGTTTTAGAATTTCTGAGGCGTGGTATCAGTACAAGTGCGACCCCTTGGGATAGTTTCTCGGACGAGTGCTTGTAATGAGGGCACTCTTGTTTCGTGTTCGAGATTAACATCTGCGTCATCTAAGAGTTTTGCTTAGGAGACTTCCAATGTCACGTAAATACGAGTCCCTATCTCTCCCTCAAAGTTTTGCTGGTTTTTGCGTAAAATAAATGCGTTCCGAGGGAATTCTCGAGGTCAGAAGTCATAGGTTCCTCGTGGGCTTTTATCGAACGACCAGCCGTTGATAACACCGCTGGAAAGCGAAAGTATTTTTAGTGCGAAAGATAACGAGTGAATTTATGAGCTATGAGGAAAATTCTTTACGGAGTTATTATTGGGAAAGTTTAGTAGATGACTCAAATGGGGAATATGTACAATGTTTATTTTTTTCACACATCTTCGCGAGACTCGTGTGATTTTGTTGTCGTGTTCGGTTTTTTTATCAGAAAATACGTATTCCTTTTGAAGATTCATTTTCTTGCTCTAACAGTGTAGCAAGTGTGAGTTGTGGCATGATGTCTGCTGATATATTTATAATATACTAGCTGTACCCAGCATGCGTTGCAATGCCTTTCTCTGGGTTCAAAATCGGAGCCCTGAAAGAATTTGAGACCTAGTCCAATGAATTCCTCGTACCTACACAGGAATTCGTAGCATACAAATGATGGCATGAGTTTCCATTCCATGCCTACGTTGCGGTTTCCAAGTAAATAAAATATTCTATTGTTGAAGTGCGTAGTGCAAAGATTCAAGATTTAAAAGCTTAAAAATCCAATTGTAAACGGGTTTGAGCAATGCGTACTCTATCGGCTCCCAATCTTGATTCTCTTTGCTCTTCTGTTTCGTTCGAGTAGACTTGAGCAGTGCGTAAATGATTGGCTCCCAATCCTAATTCTCGTTGCTCTTCTGTTTCATTTGAGCGGGCTTGAGCAGTGCGTAATCGATCGGTTTCCAATCTTGATTCTCGTTGCTCGTCTGTTTCTGAAACTCATAATGCCTTTTTCTTTCGTGCTTCAGTTGTAGATCGACCAATCGATTTCCGTTTGGGGGGTTTAACTCTCACATGTGACAACTGTCTTATATATTTATTTTTAACCTGTAAATAATAATAAAATAATATAGTAATAATAAATATCCAAACAGGGCCGGCCCAAGAAAAAGCGGGTCCTTGTGCAGAAGGGAGGCGAGCAGGGGAAAAATTAGGTTAGGATTATTAGCTTACCCATCGGGCGTTGTTGCGCGAAAAGTATTCGAAAGATTAAGAGGGCCTTGGGAGGGGGGGGAGGGCGATATTTAAAAATTTTTTATACCTAAACCTTCGCAAGAGTGTACTCAACAACTTCTTAAAGTTTCTTGGCGATCGGATGAACAGTGTAGTAATGCATACAGGACACACAGACATACATTCGTTTTTATATATATAGAAGAAGATGTGAAACTGCATTGTTTTCAGCCGGCACCGTGAAGTTCTAATGTTGGCAGTCGATTAACACTCGGAGGTAGTGAAGTTATTGCAACAAATCAACCCATTTAAGCTCGTACGAACGACGATGAATGCAACGAAACGTGCTGAAACAGCATTCTGCAGGCTGATGACTAATTGAATTCTGTTGTTGCACAGTAGTCACGGCCGAATATTCCGGGCATAGAGATCACACACGTCCTTGCGAAGTACATTTTTTTAATGGAATAAGTTTGCGTCCACAAAGTAATTAAAAACCTTACCTTCTCCATGTTTGACACCTTTTAATAACGGAAATAATAATGGAAATAACCCCAAACAACACTCAGGGATGCGGTTATATATGTTATTTTCTTTTCCAGCGCACATCGACTCTGTTTCCGAACTGTTATGAAGTGTAATGTCTAGGGCGCTGTCAGAAATTAATTGCTGGCAGCTGCGCTTTTGAGTTGCATCTGCATGTATATCTTTCCCTGCCAGCCACCTCAGGGGTATTTGGCAGGGTGTGATTTATCACCTACATGCACTCTGATGTAAAAGTTAACTTTCACCAACATGCACTGGACAATAGGTTTTCTACCAATGCTACAGAAACTATTGAATTAAATTATGGTGCAACTACGTAAACGTGATGCAAGAGTTATGCAGATAGAATGCGAAATATGATGTTAGCTCTGCGCGGTAGATTTTGAAACATTCATTAGGGAGCACATCAATTAATCAGCTTCACTACCTATCGGCTAATCTACTACAATCGCTGAATCGAATTCTGTCGCCTGTGTGACAAAAAGGGTCAGATATGTATTGAATAAATCGGAATGGGACATTTCGGCGCGGCCGTTCGGGCGCGAGGTATTTTGGCGCAGGGATATTTGGGCCGTTTTTTTGCCGTTTTACGGAGGGACGTTTGGGAGCAGCCGTTTATCAGCTATACTGCCTTTCAACTCCGTCAAGAGAATGTGTTTTGTCTATCTGCAACGGTTGATGCTAACAATAAGAAGAAAAACTTCCTGCGAGTGCGGGCGTTTGGTAATAAATTAATCATAGAGGTTTCATCGATGAATAAGAAAACAATTCACACATGATCAATTCTTTGTTTTTATTTAGCTTTGTAAATAGCGTTCCAATATTTTTTTCAGTGTATACGATATCTTTCTGCAGCCCTCATTTTCGTTCTGCGACAATGTCGCGCCGTCGCTCGATGTTCTGCTTTGGGGATGTCAAATATCCTACTTCTATGTCTTAATGCAGCCATTATGTTCTCTTATCGACTGCGAAATTATAAACCTGTCTGTTCTGCAGTCTATTTCCCGAATTTTATTCTCATGATCTGATCTACAGTATTATGTTGGAGTTCGTAAGATATTGATAACATCGTCGGCAAAAATGGTTTTGAATTTACGTAAAAAATCGACTCCAATTTTCAATCGCCGGTCAGAAAGCGATTCCTATCCTGAATTATCGAATTTAATAATTACTTACGAAGTGCTTTTCACACTCGACTGGCAGGAACGGACTGAAAAAAAAACCCAGCCTAATGTTACCGTAAACATTACTAGCGACTTAGACCATCGCTATTGTGTTCCTTATTCGCTCGCGGAAAACATGACTTTTGGAAACTGCTCGTCCTGAGCTGGAATATGTATATTGGAACGGTGGTCTCGAGGTTTTGGAGTTTTTTTGGAACTCCCACCAGTATTATTAGAACGCGTATTTTTATCCCTCAAGTTATCGCTCCTTCCCGTAGCCAGTGTACTGAATTTTGTTTCAGTAAAAAATATTGTAAAAACAACGCTAAATTTCGTTATCTTGCACATTGTCGTCATGTTCTGTTGTTGCGTGCGTATAAAATGGTCGTGCTTTCATGGTTATGATGGCCATGTTGAGATAGTGCATGAGAATCGAATAACTATACGCATATATGATAGTGAAGTAAACGGCGAAAGATTGAGTGGTGGTGGGAGATAGTCAGAACTGGCAGTAATACTCCCATATTCGAAGTAATTCCTCCTCACGTCTACATATTATCCTGCAAGCTACCTCAAAGGTTAACTATGCTCCGTCAGCTAAGTCCCTACTTTAATTCCTTTAGCATATTTTTTTTAAACTTTGCTATTTTCCCGATATTAAAGCCGTATTCATTCCTTTTTAACTTATTTCTGCATTCGTATCATCCAAAATTCGTGGTCTTCTCATCCCTCTGCCACGCCCGCCTAACTTTCTCCCTATGTCACGCTCTAGAGATTGCCTTACGTGTAAATACGTCCTTCGTCCTCTTCAGCTAGCCCCCTCGAATAACTCTCATCAGACTCCCTTCCCCTCTGACCATATCCAACGCCTCCTTCAGCGAAAATAATTGCTTGAGAGGAAATTTTATAGGCTTTGGAAAACCCATTGGGCAATATAAATGCTTATTTATATTCATTATTCGTGTATGTTTTTCTCTGTAAGAATCTTATGAAGTGAGAAAATATCGATCAGCCCTTGCACAGTGGGATGAGATTTGTAACTCGCGAGGGTTATCTATTGACACTTGACCAACGATTTTGTAATACCGTAAGTGCTCTGCTCGGAGGAAGAGGTTGCGGAAAAATGCTATAGATCGCGCAGCGTTTGTATTGTATTTAAAGCGTGCAATCTTTATCTGGGCATTTATCGCATCAGGGCACATAATTTTTAGTTATGGGTACCCATTAGAAGCTCATTTTCTTAGATCATTTACTCCAAGCAATCGTATTCATAACCGAAGCTAATCCTGTTGTACTTAGCAATTGAAATACTAAGTGTGCCGTAGTCCTGTGCAATTTTTCATATTTGTCCTCACCCATCTTAATCACTACATATTTACGCATAGTGCGCTCTCTCATGGTTAGATCATTTGCTTAGGCATATTTTTTCTCCTGGGGAAACGCAATGAAATCGAAAGTTAAATGCTTCCGAGTCATCATGCATCCATATAATTAGCTCAGAAAAGTATACGTTAGAGACATCCTGACGATAGTAGAGTTATCTGCGGCTGGAATCGAGCCAAGGACCTTCGGATTTTGGGGCCAATGCGCAATCCATGACGCTATCCGGGATCTACGATTTGGCCCAGAAAGCTGAGGTTCGATTCTCAGGTCGTGTAACCTCTCTTCAAGCAATTGATAACGCATTCTTTGTCGTTCATCTTATGTCTGCTGGGGAGTGTATCTTTCCCGGTGAAGTAGGTTTGTTGATAGAGTACATTTACATATTACCATACAAGTCACCTCGAGGGTGTTTGGCAGTGGGTGATTTTACTCCAACATGTACTATTGTGTAAAAAGTAACTTTCACCAACATGCAGCACTCTCTGGGTGTGCTACAAATGCTACATAAAATTACTAAACTAATCCATAGTGCAACTATTTAGAGTCATGCAAGAAATATGGAAAACATGGTGTTACCTCTACTCGGCAGATTTAGAAACACATTAGGTGGCATATGAATAATTCGGCTACAATTCCTGTTACCTAGTCTACTTTAAAGTCTTAACGCAGATATTATAGTCTCTTATCGATCGTGGGAAAAACGACATTTTAAACCTTACTGTTCTACAATTTATTTCCCGTATTATATTCTCGTGATCTGATCTACCGTAGTATTTTGGAGTTCTTAAGATATTTAGAACTTCGTCTGAAAATAAGTCAGTTTATTTTTACACAAAAGATTGAGTCTAATTTTCAATCGACGGTCTGAAAGCGATGGCCATCCAAGTTGTTGCAAGAGGCCAGTAATACTAACGAGACCAACGTAACGGGCTTTCACGTATCTTGCTCATCTTCTCTGCACGCGTTCTAACTCTGTTTTTAAGCCTACCTCATGAGGATCCCAAACACTGGCAGCGTATTCTAAGTGGAGTCTAACAAGGGAGAACTAGCTGATTTCTCTAACTCTATCGTCGCTTTTTCCTAGTACTCTTTTAACAAATCCCAATTTACGATTAGGCTGACCAGTTATTTCCCGAATATGTTTGCTCCGCGAGAGATCATTAGTTAAACTCCTTGGTATTTTACAGATTCTACAGTCTCTAATTGGGTATTTTGTACACAATAACTGTACTGAGGGGAGGTTTTCTTTTTCCAGATGTTCGTTATAACACATTTTTTCAAATTTAATGCTAGTTGCCACGCATCGCACCACGCTTGAATATCCTTACGGCTCACCGTTAAAGCTTCCTCTTCATTATCGTTATGGATTTCCCTATACACTACGTCATTGTCTGCACATAGTCGGAGTTTACTGTCTACTACTTCACCAATACCCTTAACAGACGGAAGGAGAAGAAGTGGGCCTACGACACTACTCTGTGGGACACCCGAAGTAACTTTAACCTCATGGGAGATGGCACCGTCTAATACTACTCTCTGCAAACGATCGGTTAGCTATTCTCTGATTCAGGAAATCACATCGTGGTTCAAGCCATTAGATGTTATTTTAATTAATAATGTTCTTAGTGACACTTTTTCTAATGCTCCCAAAATTCATCCCACATACTCTTTAGAAGTAACTCGTGCTAACATCATGTTTTGCATAATCCCTGCATGACTCTTGTATCACATTTACTGAGAAGCATTATAAATTAATTCAGTAGTTTCCGTTGTATTGGTACCGATGGCTCAGTGAGCTGAAACGCGTCGTACTCATGAAAATATCCTGTGGAAAAGTGCAATTGTTTTTTCTGTTATAATATGACGAACTTCCAGGATATCTCGCCTAAATCTGTTTAATTTTTAATAATTATATTTCCATTTGAGTAGATGAATCCAACACTGCACTGAGACAGCTCGGAAATAAGACGTTATGAATGAATAAGAAATTTTCTGGACGTTATGTCAGTGAATGTCGACTGGAAGCGTTGCTGTCCAGGGGGAAAAACCGCGACTCCATGTGGGACGTCGGAATTCATTGTGATCCCATTCAATCCAACGCCTACGATATCGCGGATGTTTGGCAAGCGTGGAGCTGAGATTTGAGCCCGAAGCCCAGCGTGGGTTACTTGTCTCAGGCAACTAGTGCACCTGTGCACCGATGTCGTCCGCGCCTGCATGAGTCTGTACATTCTTGATGCCCCCGTATGAAATGTCTGTCGTCTTTAGCATCCACATTATGCCAGTCGCAAGTCATTAGGGAGGATGAGAGTTGATCATTAGAGGTCGGATTCCCCATGTGAACAATTTTACCATGAAAATGAATAAAAAAACAGGTGGTCGTAAGGCTTGGTAGAAGTTATTTGACGCTTCTCGTCCGTCCTTGATTTTTTAGAGAATGTACACTCCTCCGTATTTAGTTATATTTATAAATCCTTATTGTGTGTGGATTCATGTGTAAGTAAGTTACAGTTTCTGGCTTAACTTTGTAGAAGTGCAACGCATAAAATAATTTCTCGATTTGTGTATACATTCCACACGTTTATATGTTTGCTGACCATGGTTTCGACATACAATGTCATTTTCAGAAATTTCCTTTAAAATGACATTTTATGCCGAAACATGGTTGGCAAAAATATGAAAGTGTGTAAAAAGTTACGAAGCGAGAAATGACTTCATGTGAGTAATGACGTTTTAGAGGGAGGGGCATTTAGTGGCAAAATATGTTTTATCAATGACTGTTTAACAAACGTGTTTATGGATAGTTTTAATTAATTTAAAGTTCATGTTTATATTATTTGACTCAATAATAATGAGTAAATTTAGTTTCAAATACATTCGACTATTATTTTTATTACTCTTGGGCCTAGCATTTGAACGGCAGCGAATCCGTTTAATATTTATGGAATAAATATATTAATTAAACTGTCACGTGTAAAATAGCACGAATGTACTAGGAAAAATGTGACCCTTACATTCACCGTTCAAATCCTCCCTTTAATTTTTGTCTGACCCAATAGCTAAACGCCCTTGCGGCAGTTCTAAAATTTCGTTTGATGTAAATTGATTTTTGTGGTAAAGATAAAAAAGGCCATGATTCAGGTCCTTCCGTGGCACAAGTGGCCCAATAGTCTCAATTCGATCCTGTTGTTTAATCTGTCGGCATACAAGTAAGCAAGCCCGCTATGTTGATACAAAATCCATGACCAGTAAAAGCATATCAAAGCATAGCATCAATGCATATCAAAGCAAAAGGCATATGAGGTAAAAGTATTCAGTAGTGGGGTCGAATTCGGGTAGCGTGCATAAGTTGGTTGGCCAGCCTGGTGAATTTTTTTTCCGTCGCTTTCCGTCTAGAAACCTCGGAACGGTATTCGAACACGCTACTACTGGTCCAAACCGGCGACTCACGAGTGAGGCATAATAGATACTAGTGTCGCATTTTAATGTGGAGCCGTTTTAATTTAAATTCCCCACTGGTCTTAGAGGAATTCTGAATTTAGGAAAATGAAATCGATATATACGTTTTAATTTCACCAGCTGTGAGACACCCGAATTAAATATTGCATTATAATGGTGCAATAAAATAGTTTTAAATTACAGAAATCGTAAGTGATCAAATGAGATATCTAAATAAGAACTTAACTTGACTCATTTCTTTCACGCGGTATGTTTGGAACTCTATCAAAACGGAAGGTTTATTGTGATCCCGAAGAATTTACTGCGGTGATAATATGATTAATTTTCAAAAATAGTTGACAAAACTCACAAACTACACACTCTTGATTTTTTGACGAGATTTAAGTGTAGGAAATGCCTCATTTTTAAAAGAAGGTCTCTCTGGAGTGCATACATTTACCATTTTCCATATGAAAGGGAGGGTATTTTCTGGAAAATATCTCGGGAAGTAATGTGGTAAGGGGTTGAATTTTTGGTGTCAATGGAAGGGTGATATATTTTTCTAAAAATGAGACCAAATTCATTGATTTCTAAGTAATATGATATTTCGCTCTACCTTAAATACTTCACGTTAGAGGTAATTTATTTCGCCTGCTAAACTATTCAATATGCTATACTGCGTTGGCTTCACAACGGAATAATTTAAGGTATTATTAATTGGATGATGATCGAGAATAAAGAAACATTTTTAGTTGTTTCGTTCGTTGTGGATTCCCGCTGTTTGCGGAAACTATCAAGGATGACTGGTGAATTCACTTGAGTAGCCCACATAATCAGGCCTCCGGGCTCGACTTGTCACATACAAACGTTAACATGCAATAATGTATTCTTCGGTCTCATATGTCACAAAAGTAGTGTTTTTGACGGGCTGTATCAACTCAGTAAATGAAAATGTCTGTGGTCATAAAAAAAACTTCTTTTGTGTTACTCTTTCCAATCTCAGGCGTTGCTTTTTAACTGTAATTTATTCTGATGAAAGATATCGTAATTTACTTCAAATTTAATTAAGTAAAACTGGCCAAGATTTTAAATGCCTTCTCGTTATCATTTTGCTCCTCCATAACGATCCCTAAGCGCTGGAGGCATGGGTGTGTTGTTTATGCTAATTAAAATTGTAACTTGTAATTATGCATATCGTTATGTTGAAAAAAGTTGAGTGTGGCTAATTGCGAACTGGATTATATCTGCTCCCCGCTGGCAGTCTGGCGATAATTTTTAATCGGCCCAAGATATTTTTGGTACTAATTGCCGAAATTAGCCAGAAAACGTGATTTTTAAAAAGATAATTATGTTCTAAATTTGTAGTTTTGAAAAATTGTAATGAAAGGCATGTAGATGTGTAGGGAATATGGTCATGAGCCCTTTTGACAATTGGCCCTATTTTTGTGCTAAAAACCAAATGAAAGAACCGGCAACTTCATCATTTCGAAATGCTGATCACGAATATGATCGTGAAAACTGCGTTATTTACGGGATTAATGCTGTGCGGTTGAAAGTATAAATTATTTTTACATTTTTCCTTGCTCTTTGCTTTAACATGATGGTTACAGTGGTAAATATTATTCTTTTGTGTTATTGTATTTCATCCTTGGTCGCTCTCGAGATTTCTTCCTATTTTCCCTCAAATATTGCTTCCTGGAGGGCATGGAATCAAATTTGTCCACATTTATTTTCGTTAAGGCAGAGTTTGATAGTTTATTTTGTCGCCATCCCTGCATAGGACACGCTCTTTGGTGATTTTTCGCCGCCTATTAACGCACGGGAAAATATAAAAATATTCGTATCTCCCGTCGTTTTCATTTATTTGCGTATTGCTTTTTCGTTTTTTTATACTTTGCCGCATATTCTTTAAATGGCTGGCCAGATGAAAAAAGCCGGAGATGAACGTTCAAATTTCCACCACATTCCTAGGAATTTTCCGGTTTTGTGTAAGTTTCCATAAATTAAACAAATCAAGAGGTGATCGATTGCTTGGAGGAATGGCGACCAGTCTGAATTCGGTATGTCCCGTACTATTATGGGTTTAATACATCAACTTATTCGCCATACTCCGCAATTCACCTCCAGGGTGATTACCGGTTGCAACTCCACACCAGGTATGCACTAACCTTCGAACGAACTATCATACCGTTATTGGCTATTTTACAAAATGCACCGTTAAGTAGCGCACGTGGATGGAGATCTTACGTTATTACGGCTTCTAACCATTATTTTATTCATACGGAATGGACTGTGCTGTTATTCATCCCGGGGACTTACCGTTAGCTAATGTTTTATCATGCTGACATGCAAAATGTGGAAAAATCATTTTAAAATACCGTCGCATAATACTTGTATTTCAGTTTGAATTCTATCCGAAAACGAAAACAAAAACAACATCATCATCATTGGTCGTTCAAGCCTAAGATTGGTTGGCTGCAGGCCTCAACCCTTCCCTATCTAATGCCATTTCCCTTTACTTCCTGGTATCTCTTCCTATGGACTTTCCTCTTTATTTGGTCCATGTACTTATTCCTGGGTCTTCCTCTGTGGACTTTTCCCTCTATTTTACCTTCAACTATGTTCTTCACCAACCCATTGTCTCAGGGTCCAGTCCTTCTTCTTTTCTGTATACCGTCCCACATGGTCCTTTCCTCTTTTACTCTTCTGTACACTTCACCATATCTTATTTTGTCCGTCCATTTTGTCTTTAGCATCCTCCTTCAGCACCAGGTTTGAAGGCTTCTAGTCTTTTCGGGTCAGCCACTCCAATGCTCCATGCTTCCGATCCATATACTGCTACACTCCACACGAATGCTTTCACGTACTGTTTCCTGGTTCGTATTCCTATCTTCTTTGAGCACAGCAGTTGTCTTTTAATCATGAACGCCATCTTAGCTTGGGCTATATATACTACTGAGTTTAATATGAGGAATGGCACATAAGATACGCCATTCCTCAACTTTTCCAACTTTTATTTTTATTTCAATCTATCCCTAAATTCATTCAATTCAATTCAAAAATTCTCATTCAATTCAAAAAAACTCATTCAATAATTGAGAAATTGTCTTTGAATTAAAAGTTTCATTTGCAGAGACAACGCTACATGTTGGTGGGGAGGGGTTGGAAAAATACTACGGTGTTCAACGAAGAGGGAGGAGGGGGTAAAAAAACACCGAAAACGGTTACGTAGTTTATGCACGACCTCTAAGAAGTGTGCCGTTGAGTCCGATACGTCTAGTGTTCACCCTGAGAATAGAGCTCTTTCGGTAATGCCCACCCCGAAACGGCATGATGTGTATGCACGTATATGTGGCCAATCACTGCTGATTGTGGTCCGTAATCGCATTAATTGGTCAATCTGGATGATTGCGATGGGAGATTGAGCCGTGTTTCTACTTTTGCCGCCGCTTCACTTCCCTTCCAACTCCAAAACCCTCCCCCTTCTCCACCCCCCCCCCCCTGCCCCTCCCTCCCCCACTCCGCCCCTCCCATTCGGCTACGCCTCGTCACGTGACTACAGAACTATCGAGCACCTGACTTACATCCGCGCCCCGCTCCACCCTCGACCCCCCAAACCCTCCCCCCCCCCCCCGTCACCCCCTGCTGGCCTCTCTGTACTCTCACCACTGTTGCAAGTTTTTGGGAGCGGCTTTCCGCCCGTCCACGTGGAAATATCCGCATTCCCAACCTCGTGTTACAATCCTTTTCACTTCTTTTAAATGGGCGCTGCCTGCTTCGGAACGGTCAGTTTATTATCTGTAATTCAGCCTTAAGTTACATCCGTCAAGCCTCTCCCTGTGAGGTGTCCAGAAAGAACCGATTTATTATTGTGCGGGCTATGAATCAGGACCCCCTAAAAATGTAATCCATTAATTCCCCGTATTAAGCCCTAGTTACCCGATACATTAACCCGTACGAGTTAATGTACGAATGCATGAACGCGAAAATTCATCGTGTAACCACACCAACTTGTACGAATGCATGAACACGTGAACAGGGAAATAGAACTTGTTCTATTTGGTTCATGCATTCGTTCATGAACTTGTACATGAACACGTACGGGTTGATGTATCGTGTAACCAGGCCTTAGGGTTAGACGCAGGCTACACCATTGTCTGATATTACATTGTGAACTCGGATCTCGCGAGTTTAGTGTCACGTAGAGGATATTTATTGAATTCTGAAGTTTACCTCACCTTACTGAAGTTTACCTTAAGAAGAAGAAGAAGAATAGTAAAACAATAGTGATACCATGCGGTACTGATAGGTTAGAAAGACTCCTTCGCTTCCGCCATAAGTGAATGTAACGAAAACCGAGCCAGACTCTCCAGTAATACTTCTGTCATTTTTTTCATGGTTAACACCTTCCACACGTGCCTACGGTAGCTCGCATGGTAATACATATGTATAAATGTTTCTTGGGCGACTGAATTCAGGAAGAAAATGGACGAATTCGTGGACTTCTCTCCTTTCAGTTTGTTCACAATGCCAGCCCTAAGGGTGCGTGGCAAGAAGAGATTTTGTAGGTCAGTTCGGCTGAGTTCTCTCTCGTTGAATTTCGCGTGGGTTAAAAGAATTCGGGTATAATTCATCCCAATCTTCTTGATAACCCGATTTTGTATATTGATATGAAATAACAACACTGTATAATCCACACAAACTATAATGGTATAAGCCCGACCGGTTTCAGCGCTTTCGTGTCATTCTCAAGGGATAATCCCTTGTGAATATGTGTTGCTATTTCATCTCAATATGATGTCAAAATTCCACAAAGTAAGCTCGCAAACCATTGAATATATACTGATTTTGTATGTCCTTACATATTTTTGAGGCGCAATAGTATGCTCGACCTGTAATTAATCTAACCGAATTTTCAAATGTAGAGGAAGTTAAATATTTGGGTGTGACCCTTCACTCAGGCCTTGTCCTGGGTAAGCACATACGGGAAATTTGCGGAAAAGCCTATCGTAAATTGGAATTTATCAAAAGTATTCAAGGAAAAATGTGATGAGAAAATAGAGGAGCCATGTAATTTTTCTCTCATGAGACTTCTCTTGGGGTACGCCACTTGCATTTTGAACCCTTATTAAGTAGGATTAGCTTCATAAATAGTTCGAATACAGCGGAAAGCTTCAAAGTTTGTTAAAATTTGTTAAGACTGCAGAACCGATAATTTTCAAATGTCATTTTTTCTACGTACAATAAGGGACCCTGATTGTTGCGATTGGTCAGTTCTTTGAAACTTTGACTGTCACGAGGTAGAGTAGGCTTTGTCCTCGTACTTAATAACTTACCACCATTATCAACAACTCACCCCGCGTGAAATTTCCGGAATGATTTAACTTTCTACATGATTCATTATCTTGTACAGCTATATATCAAACGCATTAATAATACTAACCGGTAGTTGTATCCTAACTAGTGTGTCGCATGGCAGCGTGTTTGTCTACGTAGCACTCTCCTAGTTTCTAGTCTTACTACAGACTATTTTCCGGACTGCTCTTAGCCTGCACCTAGCGGTCGGGGAAAGTGCACGGTTCTGATTTTACTAGGATGAGTGCTGCATGCCTGGTGTTGAATTACCATGTGCCACACCTTTGTGGTGACCTGCACGGTATTTCGCAGATGTAAATGTAATTGTGTGACCTGAACTTTTCTGCTGACCATAGCCTTGCATGAAACCTCCGAAACCATTCCTGGTGGCTTAAAGCCCATTCCTTCCCATTGTGGTCCCACTTCCGATTCCCTCGAATCTCTTAGCAGTTTTTTTTCTACAAAACCGCGGCTATCTTTTGTATCGATTGTGTTAAACCCAGTGACGCTTGAGTAGGGTGTAGTATATGGGAGATGACAGCAGGGAAGTAAGTAAAATAGGACGAATGAGGAATTTTTGGGTGATGTTTTTTGGCTGTGTTTGCCGTTTCTCTCATCCTACATAACTCTGCTCCGAACGTCGTTCTCATTTCATTTTCTGTCGAGCGTGGTTTCCTGCACTCCTTGCCCCTTTGTTCTTCTCCGCCGTCCTTTTCTCCCTCCGCCTGGAGGTTTTAAATTCCTTATCTTGAGGGAAATTGTTCCCTATTCAGTCCACATAAATGTTCAGTCTTCCTCCTTCTATCCTATCGAGTATATCCTCTTGCACCTTCAATTTTTCTCTCATTATACTATTGAAATATGCTGTAATCTCGTGACTTTGCGACATCTCTTTATTCTATCCATCCCGTCTTCGCAAATGACTCTGCAGTCTTTTAAATCCTCCCCTCACTACAGAGGACACTTCCTTCTGTGATGCAGTGGAATATTATTTTCTTTATCCGGGGTACTCTTTCCTTTCTCCTCCATATTCTTTTTAGTTTTTGTATGACCTTTCGGCTCTGTTTTATTCGATAGACTCGATTAAAAATAGGAATTATGACCTGAAAATTTATTTCAAATGCTAAATTACTGTGAACCAGAGTATGAAGATTTTAATTAGCGAAATGTCGATGTCATGTAACTTGGCGGACCTTATCACCGGAGCTCATCTGGCCAGGGGGGTTGAAGCAGGTACGGGTGTCACAGAATACGTAGGTCACAGGATACGGAGGGACCTTATGATGAACACAGGTCCAGTTCTCGGTGAAGTCTAATGAATTTTTTCTTAGCGAATGTCATCCCATTTGTGTACACGAGGGAGTTCGATGAAAGAACCGAAGGTCCATTATTTTGTCCCTCTGTTCTGTTTGACCTCTCATCCTTGCTTCACCCACAGTGGGTTTTTTCCTGCTGTGAGTGTTATTGCATGGAATTAGAACCAAATTCTGGTAAGTGCGAATTAGCGCGACATTTATTTTTTCCCACGAACTTTTTTATGTCTCTTTTGGTAGACATATTATAAGTTATTATATTAATTAATGATTGGGACCATAGGTCATTAAAAATTCATGCCTTTCCAGATTGTAAATAACTACACTAACGAAGTTTAAGTTGCAGAACTTCTTTTTCTATATGCTTTATGACATTCTTTTCTTTTGCGTTTGTATGTTGTGTTTGTGTTTTATGATTTGATTTTATTAATGCATAATTTACCTCGTGACAAGGGGTGTATGGAAGAGAGGACTCCGTAGTGTCTCAATCTTTCGCCATTTAATATTGTAATTTATTTATCTCTCCCTTGGCTTGCAGTCTTTGCTTCGAAGTACCGACAAGTTCTGTTATATGCACGTTTCTGTAGTAGGATATTTTTTCTTTGGGTCCCAGTAATGTGATATTTAAAATAAATTTGTTGGTTGCAACTCTTTGTAGGATTATTTTTATGGGTTCTCAACGCCTTTTCCTCTCGGAGACTTAATATTCTTTACATTCTGGATTACTTCCTTCTCCATCACCCATGAATTTCTGTCTAGCCCAACTTCTCACGTGATTCTTTCATTAATTCATATATCTGCTGCATTCTACTCCGTTCTCTTTGGCGTGAAGAGCCCGACAAAGCTTCCTCTTTTCGTTATCTCAGATGAAAGTCATTTGTAGGCGATTGACACATGTCTCGCCGTACCCTGTTTATTGTTCCTCATAGGCATCTCAAATATACGATGTCTGCTGTCTGTAGTCGATACCTAATCATATATTTCGAAACCATCCTTTTTCTGTAACGACATTTTAAATCGGTGGGTCTTTTTATCGAGATCTGATTTGACTTGGTTTGATTTTTAAAGTTCTATTTTCGTATTTTGCCACGGAGAATCTTTTAAAAGAGGCATGCAACCACAGTTGCCAGCTTAGTTTTATAATCGCCTCTTGATTTTATTCTGGAAGGTCTCCAGTAAATGGCCAGACTAGATAATGGAGCTAAATTTGACTCTTTAAAGAAAAGGGTGGCTATTTGTCCCAAATATTTCCATAATACGTGCAAGAAATCGTATCAGAGAATTTTTTAAAGACATTTTTGTGCTGCTGCTTATTGGATTAGTCAGATTATATCCGGTTTTTGGAGTTGCAGCGTGGTGTCCTTGCAGGAACTGCGGATGAACGTGTAATGCTTCTATTCAAGTCCGATATAATGCTCTGACTTCTCATTAATTGGCGATGGCTAGTCTCAAAATAGTGCCTTGGATTCAAATGTCCAAAAATAACTGGTATATCTGGCGAAAAATGAGATAGTCTGGCCCCTAACGCCTTATATGTCTCTGATTCCAGAAGAAATTTAAAATAACTATTCCATTTTTACTATATGTTCAAAGAAAGCGATGAAGTAATTGCTACATACATTGTTTGGCATCTTTATAACTTGGGAAAATGCTGGAGCTTTAAGCATTGAAATGTGAAGTACTAGTATCAATCAAGTTAAAAGTGAATGGTTGGACATTTTTTGGCTCCATTAGATTGTAAAGAGTTGATCCCTCTCGGAAGTGAAACTTTCGACTGCTTTTCTTCCCAGTTAATCATTTTCTAATTGCGAACATAATAAGCATTGAGGACAGAGGGTCAGAATTTTGGGGTATATAAAAGCATTGTCCGGTGACAATCCTGATATTCTCAACCGCATAGTTTTACCGAGAACCTAACCTTTCAATTTCGTTTATATTTCAAATGAAGGGTTGTTATTTATGAAAAGATAATTTATTTTTTACTAATAACAGTAGTTTTCCGAAATGGCTCTCTTTGATGACCCATAGCTAGCAAAAAGTAATTGTAGTATTACTGAATTAGTGAATTATTAGTGAATTATTGTTCGAGATGGGATCGGTTCGTAAAGGTCTATTTACAATATACCGACTCTGGTTGTTGAGTGTGTTCGTTGCTTATTACGCTAAGAAGATGCGAACCCACTCATGCTTCATTACAATCCCTCGGGAATAATGAGAAAACCTCTCCATATACATTGTTTTGCCCATTAAAATTGATTCCTGATATACGTGGATAGATTCAAATCATCCTTTTGATAATGACCAGTTGGTGCCTCTGCGAAATCCAAGTTAACCATGCTATAAATTTGGATAGATCCCAGTTTACTAGGTCGTAATACCCCGCTCAGATCATTTTAGAGCTGTTGTTCTTCTCTTGGTTCAATCCCGTGTGATTGGATTTGTTTTAATTATAAATCTACGTTGATAATGGCCACTTAACTGCGGATTGAAGAAAACCGTGGAAAATACGTGGAAAGAAGTCGCTGAAACTTGAATCCTGTTTTGAGTGCAGTTCGCTTTATGAATGAATGTATTTGGAGTATAAATGCAGGGTGGCGATCGTCAGGGAAAGCTGGGAAAACCTGGAATTGTCAGGGAATTTTGAATTTCTAGAAAATTCAGGGAAAGGTCAGGGGATTCTCGTAACAGTCAGGGAGAAATTGGGATAGGAGTCCTCGTTATTTTTCTACCATTACGTTATCGGCCAGTCTTTCCCGCCCATTATTTCACCAACTAAAACTGAAGTCCGCCGCTGACGTGCATGGAATAAGCCCCATCAACTCGTTGAATATTTTGTTGTGAATCTAAGTTATTTAGTTGTTGATCAGACGTACAGTGTTTCCCTTTTGTATTTCCTTATTGCGATATTTGCCTATTAGTGTCAAAATTCATTATCACAATGTATGACGCTCAACACAAAGAGTCCGAGGCTATGTTGTTCGGAAAATTTTACCTCTCGGTTTTATTAACTTCCGAAAATCAGGTTGAGAGGTAGGTGGAGCACACTAGTAAATACATGCTTGCAGTTCTAAAAATATGAGACGATGATTAGAAAATTAAAAGGTGCTGTAGAAAATTTAATTCAGCATTTAAAAATATTCCATTCATAGGTGACCTTTTGGCGGTTGGTCAGGGAAATCGGTAAACCCATCCGGGAAAAGTCAGGGAAATTAAAAATTGGATATCAGTAGCCACCCTGAAATGGTCGGAGTGTCATCACTCCTACCTAACACTTCGAGTGCTATAGACGTTATGGTACTTCCTCCTATGTTTTTTTAAAAGAGCGATGGACGTACTAGGACGTCTGTGGAATATCATTATTGAACGGAAGTTGGGCGTAATGGTACGGCTCTAGTCTTTCTGGTAGACATTCACAAAGTGACACAATAAATATTGATCGTAAATAAAAGTTCAATAAATTAGATATAATAGAGTCTTCTTTCACAAATCAGGTGTGTAAAATCATCAATTTTTCATAGAGGATCTTCAATTTAAAGCCCACCAAGCAAATTCTTTAATGCATGGGAAATTCATCATATTGTCTAGGATAGACGTAGAAAAGATCCAGTAAAAGTAAAAAGCATTTAAAAACGATGGATTTAAGATTGAGCCAGTGATAAGAATATAAATAATATTCATTTTCCCTAATTAATGTGGGACGAGTTTTGTATATGCTTGAATTTTAGGTACGTAAGTCAAAAAAAGTCGATAACTGCTGCGTGATCTGATACTAGTAATTTTTAATTCTTCGAGTTTATTCGGAAAACAGTCTTGAATGGTCTCTTCTTTTTCTCGGCTCCAAGCGTACTTTTTACCTTTTAATCCTTAGAAATGACTTGTACCTTTCATACTGTGTTACTTCCTTAGTAATTTTTCGTTTCTCCATAGTGGGAAGGTGGAAAATTTTGAATGAAGCAGCTCTCTTGTATCCTGTTTTCATCTAATATTTAACTATTGATTTCATCGCTTCGTTTCGCTTAGTGGGCGTTCAAAGTTGAGTTCAATTTATCGGACTTTGAAGGTGTATTACATGCAGTGCCGTTATCAGTGTTGAGTAGTCTTAATACTTGGAATTAGGTGTATGAATAGGATTTAGAAGCATCTGGTAGTTTTGTCTCTCGAAATTGAAGTATGTATTCACATTTTTATTTCATCTATACTACTTGAAATGCCTCCTCAAGTCAGGCACATTTAAGTGAGTAACGTTTTGCCTTAACCGAAAGAAATAGACCAGGATGAGACTAAGAAGAAAGCTATTCTTTGGTCTGCATTCATCGTCAGGTTTCAAGTCGTGACATGAGACCATCTTGGTCAAGATTGCCTTATTGTCGAAGGTGATCTCTTTTAAACAAGGCGATCTTCATGAAGCTTGTGCTTAAGCAATCGCTAGTACCTATCAGCCAATCACAAACGTTGTTTCATTTATTTACGGAGTTATCGTCCTTTTACGATACAGTTACCTCGGCAAACAGTGTTGTTCTTTCAATGATTAACGTGGGATAAATAAATGGAAAATCATTATGTAGAGCCCAGAGAAAGTAACTTATGTGTGAATATATCGCAGAAAAATGGAAAAATGAAGTTTTAACGTCCTCTCATGTATTACGATTACGAATTTCTTCAATCACAAATAATGTCCTACTGTTCCCCTATATGGTCGATGTCACCCCCTACTAATGTTAAATCTCTGCAAGTCTGAAGTGACCTGACTTCAGACCTAAAGGAGCGAGCTGGAACGCTTGCGAAAATTTCGTCACCAAATGACACAAAGCGGAAGCTATCCCGAAAGCCATCATGATTCAAGACCAATCCGCGGACGTTTTCACAACATATCACTAACTTCTTCTCTAGTATTTTTAAAAACAGAGTGCCTTATCTCCGCATCCTACCCTCTGATGCTGTCTTGCCCTCACTCTCTGTTAATAATCTTGACAATATTATCCTTTAAACTGATCTTAAACTTATCCATAGCATACTGAACTCTACCTTCGACTCCCCTGTTTACCTTGTTTCCTTGATACATTTCAGAACATCCACCCGACACTCCAGGCTCATTGCTCCATGTATCCCTACCCCCAGATTATCACTTACCAAGGACTCCCTCAGTTTTCCCCTCTCTTCTCTTGTAAATTCCCTTCCTGTGAACATCGACCATTTCACCTTATCGTCCAGCGTCTTCGCTAAGCTAACCATACGTCATCCCCAAAAGAAAGTAATTTTTTTATTATATCTCCATTTTGGATTATTATTTGTTACCTTCTTCTTGTTATGTTTTTAAGTTTGTGTCCTTTTTGTTTGTTATACGCTCACTGTAAAATGGCTTCATGCTGTATGTGATCTCTCCTCAAATTAACAAAAATAAATACGACGCGCAGTTCTCGAATGGAAAGTGTCCTCAATTCTGACGTGGTCACAGAATCGTTGAATTGTGTGCCTCTAAATGCCGTATTCTATACTCGAGGATGATACCTCTGTGAGTCATTTGCTGCTTTCTCACGTGCGTAATGATATATATCAGTACGTGAAATGTACGACCCATGTTGGAGGAAGGGCTAATTTTATCCGTGGCCTAAGGGGTTTTCACTTACATGTGCTGAATCTCATGAATGGTATTATTGCCCTGTCGTGTGCACTTTCCAGTTTTCTGGCGTTAGCAGGTTTCTCCCTCGCTCCAAAGCGTTATTCAAAAGTTTCTAGGTGTTGTATTTGCTTGTCTGATCAATATATATCCCTCGTCCTACTAAAAAGCATTTATAGAGAATGTGCTTCAAAATGTTAGTGCGTTTTAATTACTTAAGCAGTACGCTAGAAGAAAACGGACATAGTAGCAAAGGTATACGTAAGAGAATAGCGCTAGCTAAGGAGGCGTTTAGTAATAGAAGGGAGCTGATGACGGGGACATTGGGTAAGGATGTGAAGAAGAGGCTGGTGAGGCGCTTGATATGGAGCGTAGAGTTGTATGGTGCAGAAACGTGCCCCTCACAAAGGAGGACGAGAAAAGACTGCAGGCATTTGAGATATGGGTGTGGAGAAGAATGGAGGAGGTGTGGTGGACGGAGAGGAAGATGGTAGGCGAGGAAGGAAACTTTTGAATGAAATTCAAGACCGGCAGAGTAGGTGGCTGGAGGATGTAATATGGGGCGATGCTTTGCTCAAGAATGTGATCGAAGGAAAAGTGCTGAGCAGGCGGGGAAGAGGAAGAAAGAGAATAGGTTTCATAGAAGGATGAAGAAGGATAGATGGTATGCTGAGGCGGAAAAGGATATTCTAGAGGGAGGTAGGCCCCGGAAGGTGTAAAAAACCGAGAGGAGATTCTCTGATATTCAGCAAAACCTACCTTAATCGGTGGAATACTTAAAAATAAAAAAATAGTTATCGATAAACGTTAGGTTCTAAGACAAGGCGTTGGGTAATCGATCATCAGGAGATTATAACCTTGTGTAGATGAATTAGATGACTCGCGCGGGAAATGTAGTGTGAAGATTAATCGTCAGAAATGGATCGGGAGGATATGTAAAATCGCTTGTTAGATTTTAGGGGTTCTGCTCATGGTTGGATGCTTAAGTAGTGGGGTACCTTTCTCGTTGGTTCATCTGTACTGTTTAATTCTGATTACCATCCATTGTCCAGCGGCGAATTTTGCCAATCAAGCTTGAGTTGTCCATAATCCGCCGCTCTGAATTGCGGCGTCAGATTTCGAAGCTTACAGCCGTCCCAGAATATAGTCAAGGACATTTATCGTGGCCTTCATTTAGTGTTTGTGGTTCTTGTTTTTTTATTTAGCAAGACGAAAGTTAATGGACAGGGGGAACGAAATAACCGCGTGTTGCGTGATCTTGCGGGTTGTTGAGAACGCCAGCTACTCACTATTCACTTTCGCTGGAATGAATGGATAGCGAGTAATTTGAGCATTGACATTGTGATACAAGACAGTCTCTGGCTCTAATTTGTGGAATTTTGTCATTATGTCAAAATCAAATCTGCAATTCCAACGTTCTATTATAAAAAAGAAGCGGTTCTTTTTGAAAGAAGTAAAAGACTTTTTTTACAATACGCTGTGAAACTGTGATGGTTAAATCCTCCCACAGGTGCTATTTTCCATCATGAGTGAGTCTAGATATCTACATCTGCGTACTACCCTGCGAGCCGCTCCTGGGGTTGTGGCCAACCGAGTAAAGATATAAGGGATAAGGGTTTGGTAATGGTGCATTTTTGTTAAAGTAAGAGTGTCAGTTTGTTGAAAATTTCTTTATTTAGCCATGTTCTTAATAAAACTGAACTACGCGAGTTTTAAATGATTAGAAGCAAAGTATTTTTCACTAAGTCCAATTGTGTATTTTGAACACAAAGTCATTTCAATTGTCTCCAGCACATCTACTTCGACCTTCCTCCTACGTTTGAACTACGAGAAAATTGGTTTCGTCTTAATGAAGTATTTTTTCCGCAAAACTTCCGGTATTCGCACTTCTCTGTCGCCCCAATTGTGGACTAGCTCCGTGTTTTTCTGAGTAGCTTTGACCTGTTATCCCTCAAGCATCAACCAGAGATATGCTAATTCCCGTTGGTCCGTAGCAGTATTCTAGCATTCTAAATGATTACATGCTCATAGTTCGTAGTAGACGAAAATCTTACTAAACCAGATTCTTCTTTTTCTGTAATTTTTATGTTTCGTCTGTACACACTTCCTCTTAGGGACCAAAGTCTGTGACTTGGGGCGCCACAGATTGGAGTCAGAGATCTCTCCCTTTTCTCCCATCCCGAGTCTGTAAGTGGGTAGAGAAAACGGAGCCGCCCGAGCCGGAAGGAGTAAAGTGAAGTTATGAAAAAGCTGATTATGGGACGAATTTCAGTGAGCTACTACAGTGGAACCTGTGTTGAGCGTTATGTATCTTGAGAATTTCAGAACTGATATTTTTCAGAGCGACACAGAGAATATTATCACGACTCCTCACTACATCTCTAGGTCTGACAGAAGCGATAAAATAAGAGAGAAAACACTGCCGAACAGATAGGTACAAAAACTCGTACTTTCCGCGCACAATAAGTGACCACAATAAAAATTGAGCTCCACTAAATACACTCCTGTAATACATGTCACCATTTCATCTCCCAAAAACTTACATCTTTACACGGCTGGTGACCTAACACCCCTTGCCACACGCCTATGCGGCGGCTCGCAGGGTATTATGTGGATGTAGACCACCCGCGGTTCTTCTACCTCCCGCACCATTCATTCCAATGTTATATATCCGTTTCGTTATTCGACTGTCATCCATTCTCTCAACATGGCCAAACCAACGAAGCACACTCCTTTCATAAATGTCCATTACTGGAGCATCTGTGACCCGATGTGTCAGTACACCGCATATACCTCCTAGTGGTGGGTCGTGGACAACGGTATGCTGGCTTTCAAGGTAGTTCTTTCAGAAGAGATCCTAGCTTGAGTAGAAAAGTGAAAGCGGGCCTAGGGTATTACTATGCTTTTGTTTTTCTCGTGGCATACTGGCGAAAATGTGCCAAAACTGACCGGTAGAGCGCCGTAACCGTTAGCAGGGAAATATGCAGGTAGTGCGGGTACTGCAAAGGCTAGTAACCTTGCATACTCTATTACAACTTACTCCTAAGAGTCACAAAGTAGCCTCGGACGGCCGAAGCCACGATGGGTGGCGGAAGCTGAATAAGGTTGGCCCATCAAGATACGGACTTAGCGATACGAACGCTTCTTTACACTGCGATTTTTTTACTTCTGTGGACAAGTGTGTTTTAAACATCATCACTTATACCTTTCCTGATATACTCCTGTCCCTGATTAAATTAAATGCCTGACACTCGGAAACAGCTATAATAAGCGAGTGAGTTGATACGACGGTTAAATCCTGTGTTCAGGACAAAATAAATTTAGTTTTGCATCTTTGTTTTAATTTTACAAGATTTCGTGCCCGGTGATGTCATCAATAGTGTTTCCTTGATTTAATCGTTATTGTTTAGTGTATTGTTTCCCGCAAGAGAGAAAGGTTATCGTGCGGTAATCAGTGGTACCATTGAGGTATATGGAGAGGGCACTTGCTATGCTGGCCAGTGCTAGAAACTGAAACCAGTCCGCCATTGTCGTTAACCCTCATTTCCCTATAGCACTTTCGGGATAACGCACCAATTTACTATGCTTTCCATCGCTAACTCATTACAAATCAGCATGCTATTACTTCTGTAATATGCATTTTTCTTGCATGTGTCATTTATTTATTTAATGAATTTTATGAATAAAATTTATGAATAAAAATTCCCAGTGAAACCTATGAAAAATTTAAGTTCCCCCCCTTTTTTTCTCCACCCTCCCTCCCTCGTCTCTCCCACCCGCCCTCTGTTTGGTATATATGGACAACGAAAATGCTAATTTGTACCTTGATAATGACATATCTTTGTCGAAACTATGGTCGGAGAGAATAAAACAGTGTGGAAAGTACAAAGCGAGTTCTCTTTTCATCCCATCCAAGTTATTGCAAGAGGTCAGTAACACCAACGAGACAATCATAACGGCCTTTCACGTATCTTGCTGATCTTCTCTGAACGCGTTCTAACTCTGTTCAAAGCCTACCTCGTCAGGATCCCAAACACTGGCAGCGTATTCTAAGTGGGGTCTAACAAGGGAGAAGTAGCTGATTTCTTTTACTTTATCGTCGAACTTTTCAAGTGCTCCTTAAAAAAATCTCAATTTGCGATTAGGTAATATGTAGATGTTAATGACCTCCCAACAAATCTCATCTTTTGTTTGGATATTTTTGCAATCTACGAGGCTGTGACATGAAACTGTCCTCACTGTCGATTCTCGATAATCCCGAAACTATATCGAACAACCCACCTGGTCCGCGATGTATTCAATTAGTGAACAAAATGATCTTATCTTCCTGTGACGAAAGAGACGTTCAACTCAATTCAAGAGTTTTCGAATCGCAAACGGGCTGTCGAAAACGTATTTACGTCCGTCGGACGAGGAGTTTCCGGGAACCTTTTCAGTATTCATGCGTCCCGGTGAACGTGTTCAGCCTCTCGTTTTCCGGCTGAAAATGAAGTTGGGACGGCACCAGAGAGAGTTGAAATGCACTCGGAGAAGTGTCTGATGCTGGTCCAATGCTCGAGACGGTAGCGTGGCGAGCATGGGGGAGCTTGGGGTTGGGAAGCCCCGCCTACATTGACACCAAAACTTTGAAGTCGCGATGAGTATAAGCTCTAAAATAATTTGAAAGATATTACTTTGCGTAAAATTTGATGTATTCGGCGTCTTTATTAAGAAAAATATTCATCTTTCCAGAGAGAAAATTGTATCAGCCATGTAGCGATATATTGCCCTCGTGGCGGCGAGTTAAAGTCCTCACCTGGTAATCCAGAGGTCGTGGGTTCGAGTCCCGTCCGGGTTGGCATATATCCACTGGGGGAATGGTTGCTTATATGTACATCGTTTGACCTATGGGAAACCTTATGTTAAGTCGGCTGTGAGTTATCGAGATCGTATAGAGCTAAAACGCGTACAGAGAAGATCAGCCAGACACGTAAAAGGTCGTCATGGTAGGTTAGGTAGTGTTAATGACCTCTTGCAACAACTGAGGTGGGAAAAGCTTTCAGACCGCCGATTAAAAATTAGGCGTTATCATTTATGGAAATTCAAAAACAATTTATTTACCGATGAAATTATTAATATCTTACGAGCTCCATTATACTACGGTAGATCAGATCATGAGAAAAAATTAGGGAAATAGACTTCAGCTCTAAAAATGTCGTTTTTCCTGCGATCTATAAGAGACTTTTGAGAGATGAGAATTTTAAAGTATGCTGGTCGACAGTGTAGGCAGTGTAGCTGATTAGTAGACCTGCTCCGTGTTTGTTTGTTTCGTAATCTGCTGCGTAGTACTAACATGATGTATGGGTTCACTCGGAAAGCGACTGAATATTTATAACTCTGCACTTGTTTACACACCAGGTCAATCGTGCTTCAACTTATATATTCGATTGTTCACTGTCGATATTTTTCATCATGTATTAGTAAACCAGGCAAAATGAGTCGGATCGCTTGGAATTTTCAGATCGGTTTGAGTTCAGGTCGATCTGAGATCGATTGGTAAACGAAGTGATAATTATTAAAGCTTAAAACATTATCTCCCCTACTGGGAGGTTAATTTTTTTACTCTTAGATGCATTGCCTTCATGTAAATAATTTTATCTTGTGTAAAATTTATTGCGATCGTGTCGGACCCCTCTGAACCGTTCTGGTGTCCATTACACGGCCGAGGCAGCTAGCTGTGTAGCGAGTAGCATACTCGATCACTGTAGACCTTTTTTAGGATAGAGGGTAGGGCAGAGAGTAGGTCAGCTAATGGGTCGAATCAGGTACCATCGCGAACAATATTTAATAGAAAAAATATCCAAGAAAGTGTTAAGTCTAAAGAGAACAGTAAGAGGCCAGTTTCAAAAAATAGCAGTAATGTAACTTTGAATATACCTAAGAAAGCGAGTTGTAATGAGAATACACATTCCGGGAATACGCTCACTGATAAATCCTTTTCTGTCGTGGTAGTAAATTGCCGTAGCTTAAGGAATAAAGTAGCTGACTTCTACCATCTAATTGAAACTACTGACGCAGACTTAATTATAGGGACGGAAAGTTGGTTGTGTAACGAAATCGCAGATAATGAAGTATTCCCAAAAAATTTCACAGTTTATAGAAAAGATAGAGTGGAAAGGACCGGGGGAGGAGTTTTTATTGCAGTGAAGGATTGTTATATTAGTAGGAGGGAGTCATTTTCCGACGACCAGGTAGAAAGCGTATGGTGCTCCATTCAAAATCCTAAAGCAAAAACAATCTATGTGTGCGCATATTACAGACCACCAGATACCCATATAACCTCAATATTAGAACTAGAAAGTCAACTCAGTAAATTAACCACTCAAAAAAACGACTGTCATATTATAATCGGTGGGGATTTCAATCTTCCGTCCATAGACTGGGACACGTACAGTTTTATCACTGGGGGGAAAGACAAAGACCTTTGTGAGTCACTCCTGTATACATTCACATCTCACTCACTACATCAATTAGTCACTGCTCCAACTAGAGGGAAAAATACACTTGATCTTTTAGCGACAAATATTCCACACATGGTTGTAAACATAGGTACGGATAAGGGAATAAGCGACCACAAGATAGTTAAAGCTAATTTTTCCGTGAGCATGATCAAGAAACATAATCCACAAAGAAAAATATACTTATATAATAAGGCTGACTACGAAGGTATGAAACGAGAGTTCCAAAAGTCATTTACTAATTTTCAAAAAATAAGTATCAACAGTAATACTGAGGTTTTGTGGAATACTTTCCTCAACGTTGCACGATCAGTAGTTAGCAAATACATACCAAGTAAATGGAAAAGAGCCAATGCAGAGCCTAGGTGGTATAACGCGGAGGTTAGAAAAACATTAAAGCACCAAAGAACATGTCATGCTAGGTTAAAAAGGGCAAAAATTAACAAATCCTCCGAAGAACTATACACAGTCACCGAAAATTACAAAATATCTAAACTCTTAGCAAAAAAAGCGTGCCGAAGGGCGTTAGCTGATTTCAAAAGTAAATTACTGGGAGAACAATTGAACGATAATCCCAAGGCATTTTGGTCGTATGTTAGGGACACTCAAGGAAATAAATCAACAGTACACACGCTTAAGAATATCAAAGGGGAAAAGATAACCAACAGTCTACAAAAAGCCAATTCGTTAAACTCATTCTTCAAAAGCATTTTCAGTACTTATACACCACATCTTTTCGATCCGCAGCCAGTTCGTTCCCAAACATGTATGCCTGAAATTATTATAAATTGTCGCGGCATAGAACAGCAGCTAAAAAATATTAACCCCAACAAATCCCCCGGTCCAGATCAAATACCTGCTCGCGTATATAAAACAATGGCATCAGACATAGCGCCTTACTTAGAATTAATATTTACCAAATCTTTAGTAGATCATGTAGTGCCTAAGGACTGGAGAGTAGCAAATGTCACACCTATATTCAAAAGCGGCGACAGGGAAGACCCTAGTAACTATAGGCCTATTTCTCTCACATCCATTTCCTGTAAGGTATTTGAACACATAATCGTAAGCTCCATTATGAGTCATTTAGATAGGGAGGAATTGTTAATAAATAACCAACACGGATTTCGAAAGGGTAGATCTTGCGAAACCCAATTGGCCCTCTTCGTTCATGACATCTTGCTCTCGGGTGAAAATAATGTCCAAGTTGACGCGATATTCCTCGATTTTAGGAAAGCTTTTGATAAGGTACCTCACGTTAAGTTGCTCTCAAAACTAGAAGCATATGGAATAGATAAAAACATTATTAGTTGGATTAATCAATTCTTACATGGGCGGGAACAAAGGGTTGTCATAGACGGTATCATGTCAAACACAGTTAGCGTTACATCGGGTGTTCCTCAGGGAAGTGTAATTGGTCCACTTTTATTTCTCTTGTACATTAATGATATTAGTAACGTCGTTAAAAGTAAGCTTAGACTCTTCGCAGACGACGCGGTTGTGTATAGGGATATTAACAATTCCGAAGATAGCGACTCGTTAACAATCGACCTACTTGCTATTCATGCTTGGTGCGAAAAGTGGCAGATGGAACTAAACATAAAAAAGTGCGTAGCAGTCAGCTTTTGGAAAAAGAAAAATTGGCCATTTAGGGCATACAGAATTAAAAATACAGAAATTATTCACGCCGAGTCTGTTAAGTACTTAGGAGTCACAATTAGTCACGACCTATCTTGGGGAAAACATATTAGGGAAATATGCGGTCAAGCATATAGGAAGCTAGGCTTTATCAAGAGAGTACTCGGAAAATGTGATGAGAAAGTGAAAGAACGTTGTTATTTTTCAATCGTTAGGCCTCATCTGGAATATGCTGTTAGTGTATGGGATCCATACGAAACGGGCTTGATATCAGAGTTAGATCGCGTACAGCGAAGAGGAGCTAGGTTTGTGAAACGATGCTACGATAAGTTGGCTAGTGTGTCTGGACTGTTAGAAGAATTAGGATGGGAATCGCTATCACAGCGTAGATTAAATTATAGGCTTAACCTCCTAAATAAATTTCAGGAAAATCATTTTACTGACGACGTAAAAAACATACTATTAACCCCTTCGTACTACGGCAGATTAGATCGCGCCAATAAAATTAGAGAGCTAGATTGTAGAACCGATAGGTATAAAATGTCATTTTTTCCGCGTACCATTCGGGACCATAACAGCTGTGATCGTCGTCATGAATAGTTCGAGTATTGACAATAGGCAGGCAGTTAATCTTTCTCATTATATTCTCCTCTTTCTTATTTATGCATGATGTAAATAATGATGTTCTTATTTATGCATGATATTTTGAATCTGTAGTAGTAGTCTTTGTATCCCTTGCAAGTTAGAACGATTGGAGATAGAATGTTTCTTGGGTATTAGATTTGTAATTGGCGCTTTGCATGTGTGGTACGCGGGTTTTTAATGTAATGTCGGTGTTCTACCATATCATTCATGCATGCCTGGTGCGAAAGCACCCCCTGCCACACACCCTTTGGGTGGCTTGCAGGGTATGACGTAGATGTAGATGTAGATGTAGAAAATACCACTGGGGAAAGTCATTCCCCTTGACCGTGACGCGAACCTGGATCTCTCAGTTTCTGGCAGTGTGCTTCATCCAGCTGAGCCACCGAGATATCCTCTTCGCATGTGGATTTTTGTGGGCTTTTATGGAATTAGGTGTTACAGACTGCCAGATGTACAGTGTAACTGGTAAAGAAATTGTTTTCGGCCTTGCCGAAGCTGAAATACCCTACACCACTTTCAATTTTGTTAAAAAACAACGTGGTTTTGTTCCGATCCAACCCATTTTAAAACTGTGCCGTCTGTGGACGAGGCTTATGACCCAAATTTCAGCCCGTTATCTCAACTTTTACGGCGGTTATCGTGCGAAAAGACAGACAGACGGACAGACAGACGAACAGACGGACAAACAGACGGACACGCGGACAAACAGACGGACAGAAAGACCGACAGACAGACGGACATAGCTAGATGGGTTCGTAAGGTGATGCTGATCATTTCTATACCTACTTTTGTATACATGCCACGCCTCCTTCAATGCGTTATATTTCTGCTGTGACAGAATCAATATACCCTACCCACGTAGTGGTGTAGGGTATAAAAAGTAGGGCAATGCTTGCGCTAGTCGCCTCTGTTGACGTAGAAAGTGATTAGAACTTATGGATAGGATAAGATTTGGATTTTAATGATAGAAAAAAGTGACAAGGACTTTTGCTGTCGCGAAAATCTCCCCGATACCACCACCAGTGTATCCCATCCTCCTTTGGCCGGCGAATAATACGTAGGTGCGTACTTGGATGACGACGACGGTGGTGGGGTGTCCGCGTGTTCTAGCTCACCCGTCGCGCCTGGCAACCCACCAGCCAACTCTTCTTCACTGTCACTCAGCGCCCTTCCCTCCCATCCCTCGGCTATCCCTCTGTCACCCTCCCCGGCCCCCCAGTCCCCCATCCCCCCCACACCCCACAGCATTAAATTCATGCACGTTATGATCGTGTACGTAATCCTCCGTCAAAAGGCGTTCGCGGGTGGCATTGTTAATAGCTTTGTTGTCGTCTCCGCCTCTTTGTGCCTCCCGCTCACAGCCATAGCTCCTCGGTCTTCTGCAGCTCCTTCGCTCATGTGCTCCTCCCGATATCATTTGGAGCCTTCCGTTTGAGGCGTTGAAGTTGGCACAGATTGGAACTCATCAGTTCTAGATCATATCTAGGATACTGACTTGGTTCATTGCGTTTTTTCAGCAGTGCTAAATACCTTAACATGATTATGAGACACTAATATCAAATGTAACCTCCGGCATCATACAATCTTGCCTGATTTAGTACCTTGTAAAGCTATTTATCGGTCGCATTAATGATACTAACAATGGAAGGTATGATAAAAGAATTAGAGCGTGTGCAAAGGAGATCCGCTAGATTTGTTAAAGGCCGTTATGATAATTGTATAAGTGTTACGAGCTAAATAGAAGAACTAGGATGGGAATTACTATCACAACGCAGATTAAAATTTAGGTTATACCTTTTAAGTAAATTCGAAACCGATTTGTTCACAGATGACGTTAGATATATATTAAGAAGCCCTGCGTATTATGCTAGGTTTGATCATATTAACAAGATTAGAGAGATAGATTGTCGCACCGATAGATTTAAAATGTCATTTTTCCCTCGTACTATAAGAGAGAACAATAGGCAGCGTAGCAAAGGGATAGGTAGGTGAAATATAGTTAGAGTAGTCTGTAGTGCGTGATGCATGTAATAACAACCAATAATCCCTTCCTTATTATGTAGATACTAACCATGTAGCTGCATGTGACCCTATTGTCTAGCATGTTTCCATTAAATATCCTAGTCGCATGTCAATAGAGCATATTTGGTGATCTTCACCCCCTGCCACACACCCTCGTGGTGGATCGCAGGGTATTACGTAGACGTACTTTTCACCGTATTATAATTACGGAGTCATTTGCAAGTGCACATGAGTGCGAAACTGCACAGATGAAAAACCATTCGTCTTGACCGGGACTCGAACTCTGAGTAAATTCTTCCTTTGAAGCCCAAAAAAATCCATAGTGGAGGAAGTTTTGGTTATTTCTAGGGTAACGTGTGAAATGGATTGGACGGTTGTTGAGTAATTCACCCGATTTCTAATGTGTAATTGTGCTGTATTCGGGCTGGTAAGAATAAATAAATGCATACATACATACCAATCGCTCCGTTCCCTTCCGGGGTAGGCAGAGTCACTAAGTTTCACTCATAAATACATATTTGTACGCCTAACTCTGCTTCAATAAAAATAAATAAACAGTAAAATTTGAGAAGAAACCTGTATTAAATTTGCTCTCAATTTCCGGATAGGAAAACCTTCAGTTGTAAAATTCCATCATTTAGAGGTAAATATTTCGCCTTCTTTTCTACTGTATCCTTAAAGTGACTTGAAGAATACTGCCGTATATGTATCGACTTTATTGCCCTTCCACAAGGGTGTTTGGCAGGGGTGACTTATCACCAACATAAACTTTATTGAAGAAATTTACTTTCACCAACAACCACCACGCTATCGGTTTGCTATAAATGCTACAGAAACCACTAAAATATTCTATGTTTCTATGTCAATGTGACATTACCTATTTCCCTACAAGCCACCACAAGGGTGCCTGGCAGGGGGTGACCCATCACGAACATTAACTATAGTGAAGAAATCCACTTTCACCAAAAAGCACAACACTAACGGCATGCTAAAAATTTTGCAGAATCTACTATAGAAATCCATAATGTAACTATGAAAACGTCTAAAGACACTAGTCACAAGAGTCATGCAGAGAACATGCAAAGCATGGTGGTAGCACTACTCGGCATATTTAGAAACATGCATTAGGGGGCATATGAATCAATCAGCTACACTACAAGTCAACTAACCTAATTCAAAGTCTGAACATAGCCATAATGGTCTCTTATCGATCGCGGGAAAAACGACATTTTAAACCTTTCTGTTCTAGGTACAACTGCTTATTACCCTGCAAGCCACCACAAGGGTGTTTGACAGGGAGTGACTTATCTCCTACATGAACTACACTGAAGAAATTTACATTCACCAACCACAATATCGGTATGCTAAAAATACTACAGAAACTATTAAATTTAAATATAATGTAGTGTCATTTCGGTTGGCGTCTCGTGTTCCAGCACCGTTTGCCACGCGCTACTGTGGTGGCTCGTGGAGTACGTATTAAGAAGACTTGGATGCATTTACAAACGCGAGTGCCAAATACTCTCTCTCCACATATCCCATCTCAGCTGTGCCTTACCGCCTCCACTCCCTTCTTCCCGCTCCCGAGGGTCTGTTTTAAAAAGTGATTGTGAGGAGCGACCGCCTGGTTTCTCGTACATGTGTTATTACTGCGTGTGTATGTAAGCAGGCCTTGTGCTTCTCTCCCTTACCCGCCCGAACGGCAACGTCGCAACCGAGCGGCCGGGAGGAAAGCGGGGGGGGGGGGATGGGTAGGGGAGGAGACAAGTAGTGTGCTCGCGGTATTGCGTGAGTGAGGGGATTATGAGAAGGGGCGGAGAAGTGAGGTAGGGAAGGGAGGAGGGGTAGGAATCAAGGCCAGCCAGGCAGGCGGTCAAGTTCATGGCTTCCCCCACCTCCTTCCTCCCCTTCCACCCCCTCCCACAGTCACCCTTCCCCTCCATCTCAAACTAGAAGTCGCCTCCTCTCCTTGACGAAGGCTGGCGGCTCCAATCCGCCGTTTCCTCCCCGCGCTCACCACCATGAATGCCCGCCTGTCTTCCTATCCACGTCTTCTTTCTATTCCGCCATGCTCGCGACCGAGAATGTTGCATCTTATCGCCTCGTCGCCTATTGTTTGAATCAGTGAGATAGATGGAGAGGGGACTTGCTAGCAGAATCCAGTCCGGCATTTTCGTTAACCCTCATTCTCACATGGTGATTTTATTTATTTATTTTTAATCTCTCATTACATTTATAATGGAAGGGAGCTGATGACGGGGACATTAGGTAAGGATGTGAAGAAGAGACTGGTGAAGAGCTTGATGGAGCGTAGCGATGTATGGTGCAGAAACGTGGACCATGAGGAAGGAGGAAGAGAATAGGCAGCAAGCTTTTGAGATGTAGGTGTGGAGAAGGTTGGAGAATGTTAGGTGGACGGAAAGGAAGACTAACGTGGAAGTGCTTGAGATGGTGGGCGAGGAAAGAAAATTCTGAATGAAATCCGGGATAGGCAGAGTAGATGGCTGAAGGGTGTTATAAAGGGCGATGAGTTGCACAAGAGTGTGATAGAAGAAAGGATGTTGGGCAAGCGGGGAAGGGGATGAAAGAGGTTTCATGGACGGGATGAAGAAGGGTAGATCATATGCTAAGGCGATAAAGGATATACTGGAGGGTAATGGGCTCCTAAAAGTGTTGAAAACCGGGAGCAGATCCTATGACATTCAGCTAAACCTACCTTAACCGGTAGAACACGTTTAAAAAAAAATCATTTATATTCCGTCAGGCCATGTGGCCTGTCGACGGGACACACATAACAGTTACATAGTACACAAATAAATTATATCAGGTTATGAATATGCAGCTCAGGCTCATTGTAATTGCCTAGGAACACGGAATTGAACTATGTACTATTCAACAACAAATTCAGCAGAATGTGACATAGAACAGTATAAAGAGTGGAACTCAATTTAGATTTTTGAATATAAAATGGCGTGTAATTTGAAGTAAATTAACAGAGTAAATTTAGTATTAGTTTGTTACAGTTTGAGTAAGTGACGTATCATCAAGCATGTGATTATGTAAAATTTTATTGACAACAGTTTTAAGGTTAGATGTTATATCTTGGCATAAGTTATCGACGTCTTTGGAGTATTTATTTATAAGTCTGGGGACAAGTATTGATTGTAATCTCCTACAGTAATCAGTATACGTTTGTAGCTTGCGGAATTACGCACTAATTTTGCAATTTCACTATGCTTTCCATCGATAACTAACTAGAAATCAGCATGCACTTCTTTCATGTGCATACTCCTCTCATACATTGTTTATTTATTTAAATTGAAAATAATCCGAATTCCTGATGAAAATTATTATAAAATCGAGTAGAATCCATAGCGATAAGCAGCTTATATTTGTTTCATGAGTTACTTGCCTTAAACTTCAAACCGATGGGTGATATTATTGCTTTACGTGCGTAAATTCACTCATACCGTCGTGCTGTTCATAGGAAAGGAAGGAAAAATCCGGGTTAAACAATATAGTTATTATTTTTGCTGTCAGGCTTCAGTTTGATGACGCATTGGTCTGAATGGTTGTATATTATCGCCTCGTTGCCCATTGTTTGAATATATCTCAGCTGCGGTTGGCATGTATGTACCTCATTTTTTATACAATTTTTGCCTGTAGTGCCCGACATCCGTGTGTCGTAATGGCATAGTCCATATCGATTCAGGCGGGGGGGTTACCTTCATAGTCTCGGAAGTTATTGAATTTCACTTATGTTAAAATTTAAGACAAAGTGCATAACATATGCCATTTTCTTTGGTCCAAAAAATTTTCCAGGCCCGAGATACAGCCTGACAAAGATGGCGCCTCGGTAGCAATTTCTGACGCGCTAATTTCGATAAATTTATAAAAATGCTCTAACTCTTGGAAGGTTAAAGATATTTTAATGCTGTTTCCTTTAATTTAAAATATACTAATTTTCTCATTAAAATAGTATTATTAGAGTGGAAATATGTATCCAATTTACCGTGCTGTATCTTTCAAAATTATTTTTTTTTTTTAATTAAAAAAAAATTATTTTATCTCAAAAATTTTTATTTTTTTAACTGTAGATTGGTAGCATTTAATATTACATACTCTGCTGAGGAGAACTTCCACTTTTGAGTTTACCTTGTTTTATCAACAATTTTCATTTTTTGACCTCCGTTGCTAAATTCTGTGGTGCACTATTGTATACTATTTTTTAAATCGAAAACGCCAATTCCAAAAATTCTGAAAATTTTATGGAACTTGTATGCAAAATGGGAACTATGTATCCTGAAAAGGACAACTTCCACTCTTTGGTACAATATGAATAATGAACAATGTACACATTTTTGTGTGTACATTGTTCATTATTCATGCTGTGGAAGTTTTTTTGCGTACCAAAGTTCAGGATAATCCCTAATTTCAGTTCGCAGAGAACCTTCATCTCAGCAAATATTACGTGGAGAATGTGCTTCAGGAATGTGGCTTGTGGAAGTTATCAAAGGTTTTTTAGTGACTTCGGAATTAAGTGTTATAAATTGGTTTTTAGGCATTTTAAATTAAAGTGCATATTGAAACGCGAAATAATCGAGTTTTTTTATGTTAAAGGAGGATAATTAGGGATCGATTCTTCTGCAGGTATTAAGGAATTTTGAGCAAGATATTAGTACAAAAGGATCGTAGTAATTTTTTTCCTCATCATAATGAAATAGTATTATTTTCGAAATCAAAGCGTCAACCTGTTAGTGTATTACCTTTCAATGTGTTTGCCAAGAAATGGCAGCAGTTTTTCATTGGATTCGGCCTGACTTAGCGCTCCAAAGAGGCATAATTTCAGTAATGAAGTTTTGATTATCAAGCCACGTTCAGAATGTAACCATGTGTATTTCGTATTATTTTTCAAAGTAAATGTTCTACTCTCCGTGAAATATTGGTAAAATAGTAATTTCTCGACACCCATCGCGGTGAACTTCTTTACCGTTTATTTTATTCTTTTTCACACATTATTGCCGAGGTTCAATGATTGACGTCTTTGTCCAATTTACACTTAATCCGGCAGCTGAGTTGGCCTTTATCCCGAGTGTGGTAATATATCATAGCGCATTTTGACTGCAACAATTTCAATGTGGTTTATTTTTTTATAATATTGTGTCCATATTACGATCGACATTAGGCCTAGTTAGAGTTTTCTTTATACTTTTAACATATACCGTACCTGTTAACCCTTTCAATACTTGCGGGTTACATTTGTCCCTGCGAGTGTGTGACTATTGGAACGAATTAGACCCACAATGTCATCATTGCTATCAATTCAGTGTCAAAATTGTATAAATTAGTATAGTAATCTAACGATGCGCGGAGTAAGAAAGGATATTCACTGAAAATATACTTCATTAATTCAAATGTGCGGAAAAATTAGTCTTGAAAGAGTTAAATGCCCATGCTCTTGACCGCGGAAATCGTACTGTGGCGAGACTCGAACCCGCTACCCCAATGTTAGCAGTCGTGGACTCAATCTCGCTGCCTCCAAGAACGCTGAGTTATATTGTTTATGTAAGAACGGGAGAAAGTATCCGTCCTGTCTAAGTAGATAGGTAGTTGAGTGTGTAAGTAAATAATAGAAGGATTAAACCTTACAAGATGAAGGCGAAACTCGGGACGGGCGAAAGTCTTGGTGATCATGGGAGGAAGTAGCGAGTCGTTCCATGAGAGCCGGAGGAGGAGGAGGCTTTAAGGGGGAGGGCATTGGAGGGAGGGTAAGAGGAAGAACAGGTCAAGGAAAAAGCGTTTTTTTTTCTTTTTTCCACATTATTCTTTTTATGGGATGATGTGGTTCCCGTAGAAGGAGGATATTCGGCAAACAGGAGGCGTCCGCGCTCACCACAGTGTAGAGAGAGTGAGAGGGGCGGCGAATGGGGAGAAATCACGCGGTGGAGGGCCGATCTTGGGGAGTAGTGGAAGGATTTTTTGATGTGGTCGACAATGTTGTCGACGTGGCGAGATTCGCGACTGCCTCGTTACATAGCGAACCTTTTTCGATTCCCCCTGAAGAAAATTCTTTAAGGTAGTTTGAGCGAAATATCGTTTTACTTAGAAATCAATGAATTTGGTCTAATTATAAAGAAAAATATCTCACCCTTCGAATGACACCAAAAATTGAACCCCTTACCACATTACTTTCGGAGATATTTGCCAGAAAATACCAGCCCTTTTACATGGGAAATTGTACGTGTATGCACTCCAGAGAGACGTTATTTACAAAATGAGGAATTCCTAACACTTAGATGTCGTAAAAAACTAGCAGCGTGTACTTTGTATGTTTTATCAACTATATTTGAAAATTAATCATATTGTCTCCGCAGTAGGTTCTTGGGTATCACAAAAAACCTTCCGTTTTGGAGGAGTTTAAAACGCACCGCGTGAAAAAAAATGAGTCAAGTTAAAGACTTATTTAGATATTTTCATTTGCTTACTTACAGTTTCTGTAATATAAAACTGTATTATGGCCCCATTAATAATGTAACATTTAATTGATGTGTCCTACAGCTGGTGGAATAAAAACGTATGGTTCGAATATGGTCTCTATTATGACTAGGGAACTATCTCGCTCGGACTACCTAAAGTAGTCTGAGATGGATCACCATTAATTTTGGACCTAACGTGGAGAATACTTGTGCGAGACATATTTGTCTGCCTATTACGCTGCAAACCACCTCAAGGGATTTTATCAGGGGGTGAGTTATCACCAATATTCTCTACAGTGTAAAAATTGACTTACATCAACATGCAGTGCACTATAGTTGTGCTTCCCATGCTCCAAAAGCTATTGAATTAATGTTTATTCCAACTGCTCATACGAGAATCATGCAGATAACGTACGAAACATGATGTTAGTAATATGAGGCAAATTAAGAAACGAGCTTTACGGAGCAAATCGACTAATCAGCTGAACTACCTGTCGACTAACCTGCGTCACAGGTCTTATTTGCGAGCATTATGATCACTAATCGATCGCGGGAAAAACAACATTTGAAACCTTTTTGTTCTGCTCTTATTTTCCCTAATTTTATTCTCATGATCTGATCTACCATTATATGTTGGAGTTCGTAAGGTCTTCTTACAACTTTCTTTGAAAATAAATTTCTTTTGCGTTTACGTAAAAGGTCTAATTGTTGATCGACGGTCTGTAGACAATTCCCATCTCAATTTTACAATAGGTCAGTAATACTAACGAGACTATCATAACGGCCTTGTACGAATGTTGCTGATCTTCTCTGCTCGTGGTCTAACTTTGTTTTTAGGCATACCTCATGAGGTTCCTAAACACCGGCAGTGTATTCCATGTGGGTAGCTGATTGGGGTAGCTAACTACGGAGAAGTAGCTGATTTCTATGGCTTTATCGTCGCTCTTTCAGAGTACTCTTTTTAAAAATTCCAATTTACCATTAGCTTGACCAGTCATTTTCCAAATATGTTTGCTCCACGAGAGATCATTATTTAGTTTAACTCGGAGGTATTTAACAGTTCTACTGTTTGATTTCGGGAGTGATCAGAGGAAGGCAGTCGCGAAGACTGAAATGAGACTCGTGTCTTCCCAAACAGACACCTTTATTGGCGTGAGGTCAAGTACAACGAGAGACCATGCGTATTTCCTGGCCAGGGCTCACATAACTATATGCCGCCCCCGGACAGGTAGCAAGCTCTTCACCTCCTTGCGCATGCTGTTAGTGTCCGTTCCGCCGCATCAGATAGTCGTCTGCTGAGTATCCGACCGTCGTGAGGTCCCATTTGCAAATCTGGCTGCTATCACTTCAATCTCTAATACGTATTCTGCATGTAGTAGTTGTGTTGAGGAGAGTTTTTTTTCTTTTCCAGAAGTTCATTGCGACGCGTTTTTACAAATTTAATTCTAGCTGCCACGCATCGCACCATGTTTGAATCGCCTTAAGGTCCTTCGTTAGTGCTTCCTTATCATTATTGCTAAGCAATTCTCTTTACACGACAGTGTGTCTGCAAGTGGTCGAGGCGTACTGTCGACTACTCTATCAATACCGTCAATATACAGAAGGAATAGAAGTGGACCTATGACTCTCCTCTGTGGGACGCTCAAAGTGACTTTTAGCTCATTAGAGACGGCGCGGCGCCAGTCTGATACAACCCTCTTTACGCTATCACTTAGGAGTTATCTAATCCAAGAAATCTCATCGTCGTTTAAGCCGTAACATTTTAGTTTAATAAGTAACTTTCTGTGGGACACTGTATCAAATACTTTTTTAAAGTCAAGAATAATTGCGTCTACAGGAACGTTATCTTCACCGGGTACTAAAATATCGTGGGAAAACAGTACTAATTGATTTTTAATTGAGTTCCGGTCCTGCTTAAAGAATAAGTACATATTATCAGGCTTATGGTAAGAAATTCTTCGGATGAAAAAGTGAAAAATTGGTCTTTCTCCGCTCCAGAAGATCAAACGTAGAATATGTCGCAAGTGTTCGGAACACTGCTATGTGTAACTAGATCGGGAACCTACTCAAGAAAGCGAGATGAAAATACTTAGAAAAACCGCATACTTCGATATTAATTACTTCGGGCTAACACATAGTGTAACGCAGCTTGTGGAATGACTAGGTTGAGAGCAGCTAGGGGTTTCGCCATCTGCACGCAAGCCTTAGATTACGTGCGAAATTCAGATGACGGGAACGTCAGGGTGATACTAAGTATATTATTTCAACCCCATACTATATCTTTACGGTTGACAGAAGCGGAAAAAGTAGAGATATACGCTGAAGAAATTACTGGTACAAAATTTCCTTCTTTCCATGCACTAATAATTACTACAAAAAATCAGCGAGATATGGACAGCAAAAACTCATTCAGCATACAGTTCACTCTCATCTTTTCCCCAATCCAAATCCTTGTCCTCCCTTAATTATGACTTGTATGCTAAATACCCTCTGCCACGGGTCTGCGTTATTAAACATGCGCACGTATGCTGCGTGAAGTACTACTACTTATTAATGAGGGAGACTTATCCATGCGAGGTTAGAAGTTAGTAACATTTATTTAACACTTGCACGAAGTAACGTCAACCTAGTGAGACTATTCATTTCCTTCTTCTGTCTATCGCCACTGTGATGCCTCGTTCGCATTGCTAGCTTTTTACAGTTGCAATCATTACAAGGTTGATAAATAACTCCTGATTGGCAATGGACATGCTTTATTTTACTTTATTCATCCGAGTACATTTGACGCACAAAAAGAAATATTATTTCAACACCCATTTTCTGGCTTAGTATTTGCTTTGAAAATAATATTATTACTCATTCTAGCAGGAGATTCATTGCCCTAACAGAACTTCAATATCAACCGGTGCGTATTTTAGTGACAGGCTTGAGTTTTTAATGTGTACATAATTTTTGAAAAATGAGTTATCATCTTGCCTTCGAAACGAATTCATTTTTCACGCAGTTATCGTCAAACGAGTGAATATGGCTACCTCTGTGCACCGTTATGTACGTACAAAGATGAATTCTGCAATTCGAATGAACCTTAATTACTGCATTTAAGTCTTATCCAATCGCCATTTTCTTCAACTGACCGGTGTATGATGGAAAATAAACATGGTTCACGTTGCAGGTGGGAAATACCAGCTGTACGAAGGTTATGAAAGACAGGCGCCAGTGCGGGTAAAAAATCATCTAATTTTTGAGAAATGAGACGAATATAGTAATGTGAGCGAGGAAAAAGGATGTTTTTAATCTCTCCCCTCTACTATCTTATTTTAATTATATATCTCCTAGCATAAAATAGAATGGACTTATTAACTTAAAACGGCTTCTCTATTTTAACTTTGACGGAAGCCTAGAGAAAATATGGCATTAACGCCTATTCGAGTAATGGCCTTGTCCCATTGAAAGTGAAGTCCAGGCATGCCCTGAAATTAACGGAGGATCTCCTGGGAAACAAGCTGCTGTTGATATTGGAGCCTATCGTTGCTAATTCCAGCATAATCCATTGATAAAAGTTATCTACTGCAAGTGCTTTGGATAAGAAATGCAGTGTCGAAAATACTGCGGTTAGCCGCCGCAGATAAGCTAATTGCTGGTTTGAGCGACATCCGTTCGAGAACATTATGCCTGCCTGTTATGCATCGTGATATTCAATGAAATTTTAAAGTTTCAACAAAGTTTTCAATGTCTTTCATTGAACGGGAATATGTTTCGTCGATATTGTCTTATTGATAATGTAAGAGAAACAATTGCACTTTTCCACAAATTGCTTTAATGCGCGTACAACGCTCACAGAGCCATCATCAGGTACAAGACAAAGTCTTGTACCTGATGATGGCTCTGGGAGCCGAAACGCGTTGTACGCATTAAAGCAATTTGTGGAAAAGTGCAATTGTTTCTCTTACATTATGAAGAACTTCCACGATATCTCGCCTGAATCTGTTGAATTTATTGCCTTATCGGTTATTTTTTGGTCAGTTATCGGGTGACTACTGACTCTGTAATTAATTGTCAATAGTAATCAATTGCCGTGGTATAACCTTTTCGAAAATCGAACAAAACCACGTATTCTGAGAGGTATATCAAACGTATAACGCGCTGTGAAGACCGCAGCTGGTGACATTATAAGGAGAACTGTCTCTCCAAAAGAGGCGTCGTTGAGGATTTTTGAGTAGGTATCAATGTACTATCGTTTCCAAAAGTCTGAGTGCGTTGCGACGATGGGCAAAGTGGAGGCTTCCTCCGACTTGTGTGAATTTCGCTCTCGAAAATCACACAAGTCGGAGGCTTCCATCGTCGCGTCGCAACGGCATGAGCGCGAATAACCTTCGGTGTACTCCGATGGGGCCTTCCTCCCTCGTGTTTTACTCCGTCCCCGTCGATCCTTCCGTCGATAACTCATTCCCCACCGTCGTCTCACGACGAGTGAAGCTAGCCCAGCAAAAGACGCAGTCCGCAAGTACTGCCAAATTTCAAAATTTTTCCCACCGCACAAACCGTAGAATGGGGCAAAGTGGATGCACTCAGACTTTTGGAAACGATAGTACGTTAAATGCATCGTATTAAAATGGTAAATACCTGATGAATATTTGTAATGAAACCGAGTGACATTGCTCGTCCACACACGGCTGATCAAACTCAAGGCCTTTTCGGATCATTTGGCTGGGAACAACTTGATCACCCTCCGAACAGTCCCGATCTAGCGCCTAGTGACTACCACCTGTTTTTACATTTGAAGATGCATTTTGGTGGTCAGCGCCACGACGACGATGACGAGGTCAAAACGACCGTGTTGCAGTGGTTGTCAAATCAAGCGGCACACTTCTATGAGGATGGGATTCAAAAGCTGGCTCTACGATGCGATAAGTGCCTTAATATCACCCACATTTACGAAATACCGTGCAAGCCACCACTAGGGTGTGAGGCACGGAGTGATTCCACACCAGGCATTCAGCACTCATTCCAGTTCAATCAGAACCTCACCTCTTCCCCCGAATGCGAGGCGCAGGCCAAAAGCAGTCAGGGCTAAGGTACGCAGTCAGACTACAAACTAGGAGAGTGATATGAAGATGAGTATGCTACCATGCAGCACACTACTACGTGTACGTGTAACTACTGGTTAGTATAACTAATGCGACAAATAAATGGCACTACAATGGTACTAAGACATGCAGGAGTATATCACGCCGGAGATTGCATGCGAGTGGAGAATATCAGTGGAAACTATGTAGAAAAGTAGATAAAGGCACAGGATTTCATGTAAAAAAAAGATTGTTTAGAAAAGTATAGTTGCTTTTTTTATTTCAAAACGGTAATTACTTAAAAAACCACCCTCGTATGCAAAATATCGTATCCCTCCCGCATAGTGGAAGCTGAAGTCGGGGAAGGAGACAATTGAAAATTGCAGTGAATGGGGAGGGACTGTTGCGACACAGAGAACTCGGTGCAAACACACCTCATCTGAAAATAGGCGATCGTGACGGCGGAGACTGATGCAATGCCGCCGAAGTGCGTTCTGACTTGTCAACATCTGTAGTTTGGAGGCACAGCGGTGTCGCGAGTCGGGGGTCTCTGAATTTACCTATCATCCGCAATGCCCTCTCGTGAGTAGGTGCGAGGGATAGAGTCGATGCATACTTGGGCAATAGCCATCAGGGAAAATTTGGTAATCCGATTGTGTGACTAGGAAAACAAGTGGCCGCGTGCTTTAAGTTTGTACGAGCGAGATAGTTCTCTAGCCATAAGAGAGACCATATCCGAATTATACGTTTTAATTTCACCAGCTGTGAGACACGAGTTAAACATTGCATCATTAATGGTGCAATAAAATAGTTTTACATGACAAAAATTGTAAGTAATAAAATGAATATATCTAAATAAGTCTTTAACTTGACTCATTTTTTTCACGCGGTACGTTTGAAATTCCATCAAAACGGAAGGTATATTGTGATACCGAAGAATTCCCTGCGGCAACAATATGATTAATTTTCAAAAATAGTTGAGAAAACACACGAACTACACACTGTTAATTTTTGGACGTGATCTAAGTGTAGGGAATGCCTCATTTTTAATATAAGGTCTCTCTGGAGTGCATACACGTAGAATTTCTCATATAAAAGGGCTGGTATTTTCTGGCAAATATCTTGGAAAGTAATGTGGTAAGGAGTTGAATTTTTGGTGTCAATGTAAGGGTGATATATTTTTGTTAAAATGGGAAAAAATTCATTGCTTTTTAGGTAAAATTATATTTCGTTCAAACTACCTTAAAAGGAGTTGGAATTAAGTTGCTTCCATTGCTAAGTGATCACGCTTTGTGTACGGCAAAGAGAATTCTTAATCGCTTTTTTTCAGATGACTATTACGGAAAAAATCAAATAAGTCCTGCCATGGGCGTAGCCAGGATTTATGTTTGGGGTGAGGGGCCAAAACTCCACCTGTAGCTGTAGATTTATGTAGGGGGGGTGTAGGACATCATCCTGTTTGGCTCCGTAAGCAGAGTAGGAATGAAATGTCTCGTGCAGGGGGGGCGGGGGGATTGCCTCCACATGGTTACGCGCATTCGTTCTACTACAGCTCTGCGGTGTGTTCCGTCACTAAATTTATTTTCAGGTGGAAAATTATACAAACTGCAGGATATCACGAAATATATTACTCGGGTTCCATTTTATATGCATCATCTTCTCGTAATTTACAGTATTACAATACAGCAGCCTCAATTTTAGACAGAAATCGTGATCCCGGAAGTTAACTCCCTAATGAGTGTCCGTTCCCGGCATTTCCCTCTTCTTCTCAGCTTTTATTAGTTAGGCGTTCTCCCACTCCACATTCACACAATTCTTCTGTTAGTTTCACACAATTCTTCTGTTACTGTTTAGTATATAAGGGAGAGATTGCGCGTTTGTAAATCACTCTGTGAATGATGGTTTCTTTCTTAATGTCACTTGTATTAATCTCCTGTAATATGTGATTGGTTTGTAATAAAACAGGGCGTAAAGCCAGGATGCGTAATGTCACCATGGCTGTTTAATGTATTTATGGATAAATGTGTTAGAGGTGCATGTAGTGAAAACGACAGTGTTTTGATCGGAAATGTGAACGTGCGAGTTCTACTATATGCGGATGAAGCTGTTTTGATCTCGTAGAGCCAACAGGGATTACAGAAGCTCCTTGATACGTTTTGTGAATCAACGGAGGGAATGGAATTGAGGGTAAATGCATGCAAGACTAAAGTAGTAGTTTTTGATAAGGAGAATGGGGAGAATTACTGTATGATGAGGGCGAATGGTGAATTAATTGAACAAGTGGATGATTTTGTGTACCCAGGCAAGGTGTTTGCGAATGATGGACGGATAGATGAGGAGATAAAGAGACGTGCGAATGCTGGAAGGAAAGTGGTAGGTAGCATGTGGAGCATATCAAGGAATGGGTGCCTGTCTAAGGAAGTAAAAATCGCCGTGTACAAAAGTGTACTTCTCCCCACTTTGTCGTATGGTAGTGAAACATGGGTCTGTCAGGATAGACTGTGGGTAGGAGTTATCTAAGGATTGTTTGCGGTAAAAGTAGGATGGATAGGGTCAGGAATGAGTGGGTAATAAATGAACGTGGGTTAGATGCTCTAGTAATGGACATATATGAAATGAGTGTGATTTTTTGGTTTGGCCATGTTGAGAGAATGGATGAGAGTCGAATAATGAAACACATAAACGAGTGAAATGAATGGTGCTACAGGTAGAGGTAGGCCAAGAAAGTTGTGGTTGAATGTGGTTGAGGAAATTCTTATGAGGAATATTCGGAGTCTTAAAAACAGGAGGGCGTATATGAAGCAGTGTATGGGGGTAAATGAGGCAAAAGAGGTTGACAAGGATAGGTCACTATGGAGGATATTATTGAAGCAGAGTTAGGTGTACAAAAATGTATTTATGAGTGAAACTTAGTGATTGTGCCTACCCTGGAAGGAAACGGCTTGATTGGAATGTATGTATGATTGAATTACGACAATATTTAAAGTCAAAAGGCGTCAGTTCGATAGCAATTGCGCTGCCTCGGCTGCTGAATGGAATCAGTGTTCAAGGACGTATATCTACATCTACATACTACCCTGCGAGCCGCGGTTATTGTGCGCGGAAAGTACTAGTTTTTGTACCCATCTGTTCGGCAGTGTATCTGTCTTGTTTCATCGCTTCTGTCAGATCTATTGATGTAGTGAGGTGTCGTGATAATGTTGTCAGTGTCCCTCTGAAACACGCCAGTTCTGAATATCTCAAGCAACCTAAGCCTAGTGTGTAGCCTCCCAGTCTCTAGGGGCTCCCACTTCAATCCCTCGAAACTTGTGAAACTATATGTTCGCTCGTAACAGTTTTTAACGATGCATATGCCTACGTTCATCGAATTGTCTGCATATTTTGAAAAAAAGATGCTGTATCAGGACTGATTTTGTGAAACTTTAACGTGCCGAAATAAGATCTCTTAGCAGTTTTCCTCAGTGATTAATGTTTAATGCGACCAGTTTCAATAATGTCATTTACAAGCCACATCCACTTTTATATATTGAATTAGATATTTATCACAGTGAGAAACTCTCGTCCTGCATATTATGTATCTTTTGTTCTCTAAAAGCTAACTTATGCCGTCTGTGAAATCAGTGTTCTCGCAAAGGATGGGATTTTTCGTCATAGCTCCGACCCGGTATCAGCGCCAAGAACCTGTGACTGGTTACTAAGTAGAACAGTTCCAACATTGTAGTCGGATTTTGGAGCGGTATGTTTTGTTACTCTGGGGCATTATTTTATGCACTGTTACGAACATGTCACCATTTATTTGGAAAAAGATTTAACGTGACAGAAAATAGATTGTGATAAACGTCTTATTTCGCGTACAAATGAGACGCTTGTGCATGCGAAGAAGTTTTCGTGTGTGTTTGAATGCCTGGCTTGATGCAGTCCTATTCCGCTTATAATTAGGCATAAAACCTTCACCAGTGGAGGAAAAACCTAACTGACAGGTCATTAGGGGGTCGGTGGCCTATGAAATTTACCGTGATATATGCCCATAAACGTTAACTTTTCAAAGAAAATTATAGAAACAGTAATATTTCCTGGGCTACATTCTTTCACCTTTTGATACATTATTTTTAATCTCCAGCTTTCATATTTACAGCTATTTTGGATGATGCTTGCGGGATATTCGGCAAGGTTGCGACAGTTTGACTAAAGAATTACCTATCTGCAAAGGACTTAACCATTTTATTGTTAATTTTTCATCCTGAGATGATATTTGTGACCACATTTCCTCAACAGCGGACCGCACGTCATTTTTAGTCGAACTCATATACGCCAATCTTTCATTGAACCACTAACTTGGGAGACGCAAATGCTGTAATAAATATGGCTTAACAACAGCGACATGCTCGTTAAACTACTGCCCTGAACCATCCGGCGCTCACCCCTATGGGTATAATACCTCTGAACGGGAACCGCAGTCATGAATTGTATCTTTTTCCGCTGTGCTTCTGTGTCAGCCTGTAAGCGACATGCTTGCATCTCAAATTAGATAGAAGAGCCTACCTTATTCTTTGAAATCTACCCGTTTGAGCTGTTTGATTTCTTGTGGATTTATATCGAAAACTCGTCTCGCTCTTTGAAATATACTGCTTTAAAAATCCAACCGCCTCGCTTATCTTCCCTCTGAATTTTATTTCTTTCACGGCCATCCTCATGCAGTCGGAGAGCATCGAGATTATGCATTTTATATATCTGGGCTAACTGTGGAAGCCATAAAGTTTTATCTCACTCACATTAGCAAGTTGATTCCCTGCTTTTTTATCTCATTTGCGTCGTCGAGTGCATCTCGATAAAATTTTCCATTTCCTGCGATAAGGTCACCTTTGCGAACCATGACCTTGGTCAAAACGGGGGGTTCCATTACAGTTTGGGCAACTTTCATGAAACCTTAAAAATCGGGGAACTCCTCTTAGTTTTTACATTAAACATAACGTGGGAATTTCTCATAACTCTGGGTTATCTAATGGCTCGGAATAATCCCGAAGTGATAATATGAAATCGGTTTTTGTCCTTTGCTTAGCTTTGTGGGGGTCACACCGTTTGTCAATGCATATTATAACTCGTACTTTTTCTCATCCGCTCTCTTAAGTGGCCACATTTACGTATGATGTTTAATTAATTAAGGAATAATTTGGGATGAAGTAAAGCTAATTTGAATAATAATAATAATTGAGGAGGTAAAGGAGAAAATATACGTGACTGGGTACTAGGACCAGAACACAAATTGAACGAAAATGTACCCAAAATGAGTAGCGAAATGTTAGTAACCACGTATCTTTAGAGATAAACTGTTCAGGGGTGTAAGAAGCGTCGGTCGGCCTAGAAAAAGCAAATTCGACGACCATAAATATAATGTGCTGCTATTGGAGAAGAAACAGGCCACAGGAACCTGATAAAAAAGAAAGAATGAGAGAATATTAACCTTCTATGGACAGAGTTATTAAACATCGGCATGAAAAAAATACTGCTACTGTATTAGTTTTTTAAAAGTGCCATGTAAGAATTTTAAAAAATTGCAATTTATTTTATATTAACATTTATTTTGAAATGAGACGCATTTGTATTATATATATTTAATTTAAATAATACTTTTTAAAAATAATAATTACACAAGGTATACTTCAACATTACCTTATTAACGTACTTTTTTTAAACTTTCCCAATTTTTTCTTCATATGACAGCTGAAACTATTTATGTCAGAGCTCCACCAGGCACGCCATCGTCAGTGAATAGCATCACACATCCATCTATTCAAATTGTTCGTCAAACCGCCAAAAGAGACGCACTTTCCACACACTTAATCCGAAGTGTTACAATTGTGTCTAGCGCAGCAACTAAATGGAAAGGCCTCTTAGGAAGCAGATGTTTCAATGACTTTGAAGCGTATCAAATTTGTCTCGCTCGTCCATAGAGGGTTATCTTGTGCCTACTGTCAGCTTCTATCTGAGTATAGACTTCTCTAAATCTTGATTGTTTTTTCATAGGAAAACTTAGAATGCTTCTCAAATTTGGAGAAACGAATACGAGAGGCCACCCTGTTACAGCTATTCGGCCCCCATCTCTCTCCTTCCTGGCCTCAGGCCCCACTCCGCCCCTCTCCCCTTTTTCTCCTCCCCCGCCCCCTCTTGAGATATCCCACCGAAGGACAAAGACTGGAAATGTCAAAGGCTCACGATGCCCGTATCAGTGAAGTAGATTACTGAAACTTCCTTTACGACTCGATTTGATCCTGGCGCAAGAGTTGCAATTAATTTTTATCGACTGAGAACGTCTCCTCGTACGATTGGGGCATATATTGTGTGCTCTGGGGCGGCAAGTGCGAGCCAGTTTGTCTGGAAGAGTTTAATTTCTTTCATTTGAGATTGTGCGATCAGTGTTTCGGGTGTAGTACACCTTGTGCAAAAGGTCGCTTATTGAAGACTTTATGGTTTTCCGGCGAATTGTTTTAGTCAGGATTTCTCGAGTTTTAGACCGGGTGATGTTGTGGAATACTACCAACACTGGAGAACTCTCGGCTTTGTACAACCGCCAGCATCCCTGCTCCAGTCCTCATTATCATGTTTACTATGGCTGAATCTGCCGTCTAAACGTTTGCAGTATTCAACGACAATACCCGGATATTCGTACACTTATTATTAATTGTGAAGGATGGGCTCGGGTAACACCGGCATGTGGCTCTGGTTGTGTGTACTGCGGTTGATGTTTAATATTATCACACAAAACTCTATACAAATGTATTGAACCGACCTACGTTTCGGTAAAAATTTCCTATGATCAAGGATAGTGGTTAGGGAGATGTCATTAATCCTACCATTCACTGGTCATGACAAACATATGCCGAAACTTAGTTCGATTGTGTTTCCTTCGCGTAAAAATTTACAAAGTATTTTATGTGTATATGATACCTGTCACCTATTTCCGTAAATTTTCTCCTTACATTTAAGATTTCTATCTCGATTTGTGGGTTGCATTTACGCATGTCATCTCTTCCTAGAAGTTGGGGGTGAAAAGATGAAAAAATAAGTGGGAGTATTGTTATAGATCTGGGTTTTTATCAGTGGTTCTCAGACTTATTTATCCTAGACACCCCTTTCATTTGAGTCTTGAATATCAACCTCCCTCTGGTCTGGTCCGGCAAACCAAAGGTCCGTGGTTCGATTCTCGGTCCAGGCCGAAATTCCTTAACCTGTGGTGTTTAATAAATTTTATTAGACATAACGCAATAATTAGAAAAAGCTGCAGTTTTACAGGTTTTTACATTATCTACATAACGTAACGGACTATTGGGATAGGGAAGTAGATATTTTTCGAGAAAGGCGGGGAACTGCGACAGAAGGTTGAAAACCGGAACTACATTGGTAGGAATTATCACCAATACTGTGTGGAACGTCAGTCTCAAAGGACCAATGTAAAAAAGTTTTCATTCTTCAACAGGACGATTGTAGATCGGATTAGTCTTCCTGCAGAACTGCTTGAGCCCTTATCTGGCAACATAAATGTTTTTTTAAGAATAGGCGCAGAATATTTTGGACGATTTGTTCATTGCTAATTTTAATTTTTTTTATTCATGTCTGATTTTGTTTTATTTTTGGTGATTAGATAAAAGTTTGGTTTACATTATTGTAGATGAATAGGTATTTTCTGTTGCTCAATTATAGGTATACAAACATGAATTAATAAAACAAGGAGCTGTAGGTAGCTTCAAGGACTACCTGTGGGAAACTACTATCATGACATGAGTGCCCAAATGCAAGACAATACACATTACAAGTATGAATGATATAAAGTACAACTAATCATCAAATTTAGATGAATATGCTGGATTCAAGAGTTAAACAGTGAATAACCTAAATCATTAAAAAATAAGATATAATATTTTTATTACTAAATTGATGACAAGAAAAAAATATGCGTGAATTTTCTCCTTACATTTAAAATTTCTATCTCGATTTGTGGGTTGCATTTACGCATGTCATCTCTTCCTAGAAGTTGGGGGTGAAAAGATGAAAAAATAAGTGGGAGTATTGTTATAGCTCTGAGTTTTTATCAGTGGTTCTCAGACTTATTTATCCTAGACACCCCTTTCATTTGAGTCTTACACATTACAAGTATGAATACAAGATATAAAGTACAACCTATCATCAAATTTAGATGAATATGCTAGATTCAAGAATTAAACAGTGATTAACCTAAAACATTAAAAAATAAGATATAATCTTTTTTTTACAAAATTGAATACAAGAAAAAAATATATTTTTCTTTTACTCAAAAACAAAGTCTAAGTTTATTTGTACAAACTCTAATTCTACTGTTACCACCTGGAAAATAGCCAACTTGCAACTCTTTTGGTTAATAATAATAATTATAAAATTTTGCCGAATGGTAGTCCCAATTCCCCCCAAACCTCTTAAATTTCTCCCTCATGGAATCTCTCCACCGGCTGAACACCCTCGGTTAATATGCTCAATCTGCTGAGTTCATGTCCCAGCATCTAACGTAAGGTCTTAAATCGTACGAGAGGAAAGTGTCGTCTGTTAGCAAAGATGAGTTCGAACATGCGCCCTGCAGTTCGCCTGGCGGTGCGTTGCCAACCTGTTAGCGGCGGTCGGCCCATATTCAAAGGGAATTTAGGAAAGTTAAAGGTGATGGTGGGTTAAAGCGATGGAACTAATTCAAGAATTGTCTGGATATAAGTTAGGCAAAGATGATACCGTATGTTCGGCTTTAGCTAGAGCGCGTTTTGGTCATAATTACTCGATATTTATAAAATATTACTTGTTCTGCCGACCGTATCACGCGTACTTTGTCAATTCACGTTTGCCTTTGTGAATTAACTAATGAACCAATGATTCACTCACTCTTGTTAGTATCTAATTTTATCTCATCATTGGTCGTTCGATTATAAGATTGGTTGACTGCAGCCCTCCACCCTTCCCTATCCAATGCTAGTTCCCTTACTTCCTGGTATCTCTTCCTATGTACTTTCCTCTTTATTTGGTCCATGAACTTTTTCCTGGGTCTTCCTCTGTGGACTTTTCCCTCTATTTTACCTTCCATTACGTTCTTCACTAGCCCATTGTGTCTCAGGGTGTGTTCAATCCATCTTGTTCTTCTTATCTCAATGGTGTTCCACACGGTCCTCTCCTCTTTTACTGTTATGTACACTTCATCATTTCTTATTTTTTCCGTCCATTTCTTCATCAGCATCCTCCTACAGCACCAGATTTCGAAGGCTTCTAGTCTATTCTGGTCAGCTTTTTCAATGGTCCATGCCTGCGATCCATAGAGTGCTACGCTCCACACGAATGTTTTCACATACTGTTTCGTGGTTTGTAGTCCTATCTTCCTAGAGCACAGAAGTTGTCTTTTTTGCATGAACGCCTTCTTAACTTGATTTATTCTCCGCTTGATGTCCGTTATACTTCTTCCGTCCCACGTGATGGATATTTTATTTAAGATATTCGATTTTTTTGTGGTTGATTTGTGAAGAGATTTATGTGCTGCTAGCAATGAGCCTAGTGACATAGGCTCTGTGGGTTGCTATCGTTTCAGGATGATTTCTGTCATGATAATGTACTGACTGCTTTATTTTTACGTCGGGATTTAGCTTCGTATATTGTTATTTCCAACACATAAATAATGCCCTTAGGTGGAAAAGTATTAAATAATGTGATATAAGTTTGTTAAAATAAGGGTATCTATTGAAATGTAATGAAAATCAAAATATCATACAGAATTTAAAAAACACGTATTTAACTACGATTTTTGCTGAAATTTCGAATCCCGCGCCGTAATCCCAAGTCATAACAAGACTTCATTGAGACGAAAAATTGATTTTAAAAGATAATTTTTTCGCATATTTCTACATCAATTGCTATTTCGATTGTAGAAATAGATGTACAGTGAAACCTGTATTAAGCGACTAACGACGGTTCCGCTGAAAAATGGTCGTTCGACAGGGGTTCAATTTCAAGGAGTATTTTGACAATGAACGGGCGGATCAAGGAGTATTTTGACAATGAACAAGGAGTATTTTGACAATGAACAACTGATTTGAATAAAAAGGAAAAACTCTTAAATTGGTTGTTTTGTTACATTTACACGTATGGCATTCATTCCCTCATAATTTAGTTGCTCCTGGGAAATTTCAATGCATATACATTTGCTGTGCTCATCCAGTGAAACCTGTATTAAGCGAAGACCGACGGTCCCGCTAAAAATGGTCTTTGAGAGGGGTGGTCGCTTGAGAAGAGTGGTCGTTAGGAGGGGTTGTACTGTACTTTATTGAAGTGTGGTTCAAACAGTTTTTCGACCAACTTGAAAAGTTATTTATATGTGCACCCAATGACTCACGATTTTCCTCCAACCGCCTTACATCTACATCTACGTGATACCCTGCGAGCCACCACGAGGGTGTGTGGCAGGGGGTGAAAATCACCAAACATGCACTATTGACATGCAAGTAGGATATTTAAGGGAGATATGCTAGATAATAGGGTCAGATGGTGCTAGATGGTTAGTATCTACATAATGAGAATGGGATTATTGGTTGTTATTACATGCATCATGCACTACAGACTACTCTAACTATATTTCACCTACCTATCCCTTTGCTACGCTGCCTATTGTTCTCTCTTATAGTACGAGGGAAAAATGACATTTTAAATAAATGGGTACGACAATCTATCTCTCTAATCTTGTTAATATGATCAAACCTAGCATAATACGCAAGGGTTCTCAATATATATCTAACGTCATCTGTGAACACAACGCTTTCGAATTTACTTAAAAGGTTTAACCTAAATTTTAACCTGCGTTCTGATAGTAATTCCCATCCTAGTTCTTCTATTAAGCTCGATACACTTATACAATTATCATAACGGCCTTTAACAAACCTAGCAGATCTCCTTTGCACACCTATATTCAAAAGCGACGACAGGGAAGACCCTGGTAACTATAGGCCTATTTCTCTCACATCCATTTCGTGTAAGGTATTTGAACACATAATCGTAAGCTCCATGATGAGTCATTTAGATATGGAGGAATTATTGATATATAACCAACACGGATTTCGATAGGGTAGATCTTGCGAAACCCAATTGGCCCTCTTCGTTCACGGCATCTTACTCTCGGGTGAAAATAAAGTTCATTTTGACGCGATATTCCTCGATTTTAAGAAAGCTTTCGATAAGGTGCCTCACGTTAAGTTACTCTCAAAACTAGAAGCATATGGATTAGATAAAAACATTATTAGTTGGATAAATCAATTATTACATGGGCGGGAACAAAGGGTTGTCATAGACGGTATCATGCCAAACACAGCGTTACATCGGGTGTTCCTCAGGGAAGCGTCATTGGTCCACTTTTATTTCTCTTGTACATAAATGTATTTAGCAACGTCGTGAAAAGTAAGCTTAGACTCTTCGCAGACGACGCGGTTGTGTATAGGGATATTAATAATTCCTAAGATAGCGACTCGTTTACAATCGACCTACTTGCTGTTCATGCTTGGTGCGAAAAGTGGCAGATGGAACTAAGCTTAAAAAAGTAGCCTTAATTGTAGGTCGCCTCCCCAAATGATCAATACGTACGAACCGTCCATACCCTTGAGCGGGATTTGAACCCCGCGACCTCTGGGTTGCCAGGTGGGTGCATTACCAATCTGTCTACCGCAATCGGTGAGGAAAAAAATAATCGAGGGAATACTGGCGAATGGGTGATCACCGAATCAAGTTTTTTTCCGGGGCCACATAATTGTCCGGTTGTTTCCTTTTTATGATAGTCGTGAGTTGAGTTGGGGGTGGATAAAACTGGAAAATTCGGCGAGGTTCCACTGGTAAAATAACCTGAAAAATCTGCTTTATCCACACTCCCGTTCACTTCGCAGCGCGCTCCCCAGCCCGCCAAATGGCTTCACGCTCTGTCGACTTGCTGTTCGTTCTTCCTTCTTTATTCCACTTCATCTCCCCCATGCATAACATCATCGTCGTGATTACTTGGTGATGTCGTAACCGAAAATAGCTGCCCAAAATTTTTATGCTTCCATTTTTTTTCGTTGCGTCACAATGAGGCCTAATCACTGATAATGTTCGTCCCCTTCCGTTATTACTGTCTGGTTTCAGTATCTGTAACGTTTTTGCGAGTAAGGTGAGATGCATCTTTACCAGAGTAAGTACTTGACTGAAGTCTGAAGTTCCGAAAAGGCCGTTACATTTTGGAATACTGAACCTTATGATTAGTTTCGTATTTGCTACATTGTATAGTTTAAGGTGGTTTGAGCGAAATTCCACTTCACTTAGGAATCAATAAATTTTGACTCATTTTAGAGAAAAAGATCTCACTCTTCCAAAGATATCAAAGTATTAGTTCCTTATTCGGGCGCATAAAAAGGGGCCAAGGCCAACGCGATCGGACTCATTGATAAACAAGAGTCCTCGCAAAATATGACTCATTAACTTGAAATAGTCAATAATCGCCATTTACCATTCATAGTGATTGAATAACAAACGATACACTTATTGCCTTATGGAAGACATCTGTGACATTGAGTTCTCTTTCAGCTGATTTATACTCACTGTGGTACGTAAATCGGAACTATCTACTACTCAAGATTATACTCTTAACTTCCTTTGGAAAAATTGCATCATAGAACTATAATGATATACAATTATGCCCTGCCCTCAACAACAGTAAAATGCTATCTAATGCATAATCTGTTCAGGAATACGAATCATCACCATCAGCAGTCATCAATTTGAAGATAGGATTGCTACAGTTCTCAGCTCTATTCATTTATCAGCTTAGAGCTCAAGGAAGTTTGAGCGGATTATCATTTCGCCTAGAATTCAATGAATCTGGTCTCAATTTAAAGGAACATATCTTACCCTTCAAAAAATACCAAACCCCCCTCCCCCCACCCCCCGATATAACCCCCTTACCGATCTACTTTCCGAGGTATTTGCCAATAAAATACCAGTGATTTTGAATGAGAAATGGTACGTATATGCATTACAGAGAGTCGATATTACAAAAATGAGGAATTTCTAACCCCCTACTTCTCGTAAAAAATTCTGTAGCATGTGTACGTTGACTAATCAAACAAACTAATATTGCCGCCGCGGTATTTTTTTCAAAATCACGAAGAAACCTTTTTTTGTTAGGTAGTGTTAAACTTACCGTGAAAACGAGTGAAAAAAATGAATCAAGTTAATGAACTAATGGAGATATTTTAACTTATTCACTGACAACTTCAGTCGCATAAAAGTATATTATTTCACCTTAAATATGACAATATATAATTCTTGTGTCCTACAGCCGCTGAAATTAAAACGCATAATTCGAATATGGTCTCCATTACGACTAGGGAACTACCTCGTTCAAACTACTTTAAGTAGGTAATTGAAATGTGAATCGTTGGATGCCATGTATTATTCACAATAAAAGTGTTTGTTCACTTTCCACAGAAATTTTAAATGAAAATCACATAGTTCGTGTCGAAAATGGCATGTTCTTGTCGAAACCTTGGTCGGTGAAATAAAATTTCTGTGGAAAGTGAACATAAACTTTTTTATTGTGAGACCATGGCATCTGCACTCCATTTCCACAAGATATCGCCTGATAGCTAAATTTAAGTGAATCGTTGGTATATTCTCGTGCTAACGTGAGACATTATATTGTACCGTTGGTAATACTTGTGGAAAAACTTATTTAAGATGCTGTTCCCCTTTTGGTTCTTATGACCTCTCGGATGAAATGTTGAATCAGTTTACACACTCCCAAGTAGGGTCAATCCAACTATAGCATTGGAATTCAATGTTAACTAAAATCAGTTCTTTCTATGTTCCGAAATTTTTGCTCATATGAGAGTCGCTTATAACTTTACAAAACGGCCTATTGTGGTATTTTCAACTCTTCGAGAATTTTACGTTCATTCTTCTAAAATACATTTTTACTGTTGTGGTATAGGCACCAATTTGTGGAGGTTGCATGCAATAAATTTATCGAAATAGCCTCTGAACTTCAGCGTGAATAGTGTCGACCGCTTGTTACGTATCGTTCTGATGAAGTAGAGACTAATACATGTGTACGATATTGTTCCTAACACTCATAAATCCAATTTACTGTTTCTTCTTTAATTTGAGTAATAGCCATCCATCAGCCGCTTAGTAAAACACATTGCTACTTGCCGTTATAGTTTTCCTGTTTCTCCTTGCGATTTCAATTCTACTAGACATCTCACCAACGTTAATGCGTTATCATAATTTATAGCCAGAATTAGGTGTCTCATTGTAATAAGTAGATCAGCAGTTACTTAAAATCTTAATTGGAATTAAATGTGCTCAGAAAAAATATGTTATCTTTTAATAATTCACTCTGCTCAGCCTTAATCCATTTTATGTCTTCCCGGAAAACACTAATATGAAATAGATAGGCAATTATATGCTCATATTTTCTGTAGACAAGGTACCTCCTAAATTTTTTCCTGCTAAATACTTTTCAGGAAAATATGCAAAATACTTGGCAATCTTTTTCCTTCCTGATGGGTAAATTCTTCATTCAATCCTGTTGAAAATTACGCCATTTTTTGGGGATAAAGAAAAATTTTTAATGAATATTTCCGATGGCCTTTGCCTAAGGGTAACGGTTGTTGAACGCGCACTTCCTAATCTTTAGCATTATCGATACGTTTTTCAATACCATTCAACGGACCTGGTTTTATTTAATAATTGATTTTGCCGCATACGTGTTCTCTGAATAATCTGCATTGAGTAATAGCTGAAACAGAAACGACCATTGCTCTGTCAGTCGCATGTACTGTAGAAGGAAGGGCAATGGATATCACCTTATGCAAGCGTTATAAAATCCTCCGTAAGTCTTTAATTGAAAGGAAACGTTCTGTAATTATAACTGTATTTTAATGCATGCGGGGATTTTCCTTACTTAACGCGAACGTGGTTGGATGCCGTGAGAATGCTTGGTGGAGAGAATTGGCAAGGATATCAGTCAGCGGCAACTTTTGCCATTATCGTAAGATATGACGTCGAAATTATCGTCTTGAACATTCATTCTGGAATTAATGCCGTATGGTGCATTTGGGAAGAAATGGAGGTGATTAATTACTCTTTACCGTGCTCAAAATGTTCATGTGAATTTGTTAGTTTTTATAGTTGGAGCTCTGTATGATTGCATACTTTTCCTATCCTTAGATTACCCACCGAACCAGGAATGGATCAACATCTTTGCCTGATAACCTGAGGTCTTGGGTCAAAATCAATTCTAATGTTTCTTACCATTGTGGCTTAGCTTGCTTGAGAAATTCAGAACTGGTGTGTTTGTGAGCGACACAGAGAATATAATGATGACGCCTCACTACATCTCTAGGTGTGACAGAAGCGTTAAAATTGGAGAGGTACATTGCCAAACTGATAGGTACAAAAACTCGTTCATTCCGCGCACAATAAGCGACCACAATAAATACTGAGCTCCACTGAATGCAATCCCATAATATGCGTCACCATTTCACCTCCCAAAACCTTACTTCTTTACACGACTGGTATCTTTGCACCACCTGTCACACACCCATGCGGCGGCTCGCAGGGTAGTATGTAAATGTAGATGTGTTTTGTGTAAATTACTTATATTCCCTGTACCTCTCTAAAGGTGTGGTTGCTAAGGAAAATTTAATTATTGTCGTTTGTCTACTATAGCCATTGAGGTATATGGAGAGGGCGCTTGCCATGCTGGCCAATGCTAGAAGCTGAAGCCAGTCCGCCATCTTCGTCAACCCTCATTTTCCCATAGCGCTTGCTGGCTCACTTTCTAATTTTGCAATTTTTCTAGGTTTTCCGTCATTAACTCACTAAAAATCAGCATGCATTGTCTTATATAATATTTATTTTCCTAACATATGTTTCTTATTTATTTAAATTCATTTTAATAAACATTCCTGGTGAAAACTAAGTTTAAAGCGAGTAGAATCCATAGCACTAAGTAGTAATTATATATGTTTCAAGAGTTACTCGCCTTATATTTCAAATAAATGTTGGATATTCTTGCTTTACATGCGATAATTCGCCCACTACTTCGTGCTATACATATGAAAGTAAGGGAAGAGTAGGGTTAAACAATATAGTTGTTAGTTTGGTTGTTAGGCTTCAGTTTGATGAAGTAGTGTACTCTCCATCCCTCTCAATGGCTGTAGTCTTGAATGGCACATGTATCTAGATACTGCGTTCTCATTGGTTGAGGTGCTGATGTCTGTTTTCCATGCGCTTTGTCGTGGATACTCGGCCTCCCTGTTAAAATTCATCGGTGTCTCATCATTTCAGCATGCTCTAAATGTATGCTTTAACCCTCTATGGACAGAGTTATGAAACATCAGCGTGAAAAAAATAGTGCTACAATATTGGTTTTTTTAAGGTGCTATTTAAGCATTTTTTAAAATTGCTCTAGAGTTGATGATAACATTTATTTTGAAATGTGACGCATTTGTATTGTATGTATTTAATTAAAAATAATACTTTGCATAATAATACTTACACAAGGTATAGTTCAACATTATCTTCATTACCTACGTACCTTTTTTTAAACTTTCCCTATTATTTCTTCATATGACAGCTGAAACTATTTATTTCAGAGCTCCACCAGGCACACCATTGTCAGTGAATAGCGTCACACATTCATCTGTTCGAATTATTTGACAAACCGCCGAAAGAGACGCCACTTTCCACACACTTAATCCATAGTGTTATAATTCTGTCTAGCACAGCAACTAGTTAGAAAAGCCTCTATAGAAAGCAGATATTTCAATGCCTTTGAAACGTAACAAATGTGACTCGCTCGTCCATAAAGGGTTGATAAAGTGCTTTCTCACATATAGGCTTGCATTGCTGGCTGTGAGCAGAATCTCCTTCTAGTGGAATGGATAGTAGAAGTTCATGACTTGAGCTACTTTGCTCTACGTGCGTTTTGTGATTCGTCTGTCATTGGTGATTCTGTTTCCCAGATACCAAAAGTATTCCTATGAGGGAAAGGTTTTGCATTCCGTGTTTGACGGTGAGCTAGTCAGACGAAGTTATGGCATGAAACTTTTACGAGTGTTTCTCGCTATGAATGAACGTGTGGACTTCAGAAAGAATAAATCATCCCAGATCTGGAAAGTGGTTGGTTCACTGTGAATTATACATATACAGTTCTCCTTTGCGTGGAATGATCGTTAAAGCTTAATGCCTTGAAGCATTAGTTATCATCATTTTTTTTCAATATCCTCCCTCTCATCATTGTTAAGCGTACCATTCCCCTTTACCGAGGTAGTATAACGAGAAAGATAAGTTTCAAAACAATGAAAAATTGCAGAAACGTTTTCTTTTCGAGTTACGCAACCCCGCTGGGGAAGTGAGAAACATAACCGGGAGGATTTGGACCCATGACCTCCGGTTTAATAGTTGAGGGCTAAACTAAACAAATAATGATCCCTGCGTGACGCTTGCTTCTCGTTTACGTGATGGAAATACATATTAATGCAGATGGTTTCTAAAAAATAAAGAGGACAACTTTTACTAAAACCACTAGATTTATTAAAAAACGACCCGAAGATGAGGTGAATGCACATCGAAACCTGGGTCGTTTTTTAATAAATCTAGGGGTTTTATTAAAAGTTGTCCTCTTTATTTTTTAATGATGGATTACTACCAAGTGAGACTGACTAAAGTGAATGACAGATGGTTTCTGTAGCATCGATTGCATGGCTCGAAAGTGGTGCATGTTGGGGAAAGTTAAATGTTGGAACGCTTGACGATTGTATGTTTTTTGGTTAGTAGGTTTTAAATTGGCGCGTTGCATGTGTGGTCTACTGGTTTCAATGTAATTTCGGTATTCTACCGTATCATTCATGCATGCCTGGTGTGGAAGCACCCCCTGCCACACACCCTTTGGGTGGCTTGCAGTGTATGACGTAGATGTAGATGTTAATGTTTCAATGTAATTTCGGTATTCTACCGTATCATTCATGCATGCCTGGTGTGGAAGCACCCCCTGCCACACACCCTTTGGGTGGCTTGCAGTGTATGACGTAGATGTAGATGTTAATGTTTCAATGTAATTTCGGTATTCTACCGTATCATTCATGCATGCCTGGTGTGGAAGCACCCCCTGCCACACACTCTTAGGGTGGCTTGCAGGGTATGACGTAGATGTAGATGTATATGTAATGTTACACTGTGGTATATGTTGGTGATAATTCACCCCCTGCAAAACACCCTCGGGGTGTATGATTTTACACTTTCCCGGCGAATTAAATTAGTGTAAATTTCTCGGGCTCGCCACCGGGTAAGATTTTTATAGACAGCCGACGTTTCGGGTTCCGACTCGTCACCCATTCTCAAAGCCTTGCTAGCCTTGAGAATGGGTGACGAGTCGGAACCCGAAACGTCGGCTGTCTATAAAAATCTTACCCGGTGGCGAGCCCGAGAAACCCTCGGGGTGGCTTGCAGGGTAATATGTAGATGTAGATCGGAATCATTCCAAGTGGTTTTAAACACATCTACATCTACTAAATACCGTGCAAGCCACCAATAGGGTGTGTGGCACGGGGTGATTCCACACCAGGCATGCAGCACTCATCCCAGTTCAATTCAGAACCGCGCACGTTCCCCTGAAAGCCAGATGCAGGCCAAAAGCAGTCATGACAACGGTACGCAGTCAGACCACAACCAGGAGAGTGATACGTAGAGGAACATGCTACCATACAGTGCACTACTCATGATACTGGTTAGTATAATTAATGTGACAGATAAATAGCACTACAAGGTGCTAAGACATGCAGGAGTATATCATGCCGGAGATTGCATAAGAGGTTAGTATCTACAGTTCATGTTAAGATATTTAGCACTACTGAAAAAATCCTATTTAACCTAGTCAGTATCCTAGAACTGATCTATCACAACTATTATGGTCCGTTATTGTACGTGGAAAAAATGACATTTTAAATCTATCGGTTCTGCAGTCTATTTCCTTAATCTTATTCCTGTTATCGGTCCTACCATAATAGTTTGGCTCTAGCAAAATATTTTCAATGTCGGGCAAAAAATAGTCTACATCAATCCTTCTTAAAAGATTTAACCTATATTTCTCCCTTCGATTGGATAGAGGTTCCCACCCTAATTCCCTCAATAATTTTGTAACACTACTATGCTTATCATAACAATTTGTTACAAATCTAGCTGCCCTCCGCTGGGGAATCCCACACACACAACCCTGCTGGGGAAGTGAAAAACATTCTAGGAGACACTCGAACCCACGACCTCCCTCTAGACGACGACGTTGAGGACTAAACTACTACATCACGTTTCGCATAATACATGCATGACTCTTGAATCTAGTTTACGTGGTTGCAATATACATTTATACAAATGGCCTCTGTACCATTGGTAGCGGGCCCAGAGTGTGATGCACGTTGGTGAGAATTAAATTTTACACTGGTGCATGCTGGTCAAGCCCCATGCCAAACACCCTAGAGTTGGCTTACAGGGTATTATTTAGATGTAGATGTAAACTTCGCCGCCATCGAGGCTGCAGAAATTCTATTAATTTTTTTGCCACACTAGCTACTACAGGGAAGTATTCCTCGGCTAGTATTCAGAGCCAAACTATTATGGTAGGAACGATCACAGGAATAATATTAAGGAAATAGATTGCAGAACCGATGGATTTAAGATGTCATTGTTTCCCCGTACAATAAGGGACCATAATATTTGTAATAGATCAGTTCTAGGATACTGACTTGGTAAAATAGTTTTTTTCAGTAGTGCTAAATATCTTAACATGAGTTGTAGATACTAATCTCGCATGCAATATCCGGCATGATATACTCCTGCATGTCTTAGTACCTTGTAGTGCTATTTATCTGTCGCATTAATAATGATAACCAGTGGTCATATCTTGAGTAGTCTACTGCATGGTAGCATGTTCTTCTACGTATAACTCTCCTGGTTTGTGGTCTGACTGTACGGTATTTCGTAGTTGTAGATGTAGTACTCTGGATTGGATTTTGGGTAGGCGACCGACTGATTTGAACTGAGTGGAGTGCTGTATGCCTGGTGTGAAATCACCCCGTGCCACACACCCTACGTCTACATCTACGTGATACCCTGCGAGCCACCACGAGGGTGTGTGGCAGGGGGTGAAGATCACCAAACATGCACTGTTGACATGCAACTAGGATATTTAATGGAGATATGCTAGATAATATGGTCGTATGCAGCTAGATGGTTAGTATCTACATAATATGAAATGGATTATTGGTTGTTATTACATGCATCATGCACTACAGACTACCCTAACTATATTTCACCTACCTATCCCTTTGCTACGCTGCCTATTGTTCTCTCTTATAGTACGAGGGAAAAATGACATTTTAAATCTATCGGTACGACAATCTATCTCTCTAATTTTGTTAATATGATCAAACCTAGCATAATACGCAGGGATTCTCAATATATATCTAACGTCATCTGTGAACAACTCTGTTTCGAATTTACTTAAAAGGTTTAACCTAAATTTTAACCTGCGTTCTGATAGTAATTCCCATCCTAGTTCTTCTATTAAGCTCGTAACACTAATACAATTATCATAACGGCCTTTAACAAACCTAGCAGATCTCCTTTGCACGCGCTCTAATTCTTTTATCATACCTTCCTCGTACGGATCCCATATACTAGCGGCATATTCTAAATGAGGCCTGACAAGTGTAAAATAGCTTCTTTCTCGTACTCTCTCATCGCATTTGCCTAGAACCCTTTTTACGAATCCTAATCTACGGTTTGCTACACTAGTTATTTCCCTGATGTGTTTCCCCCATGACATGTCTTCAGTGATGGTGACGCCTAAGTACTTAATTGAATCTACGTTGCATATTTTATTTTCTTTGATGCAATAATTATTCCGACCCTAGTGGTGCCTTGCACGGTTTTTCGTCGTTGTAGGTGTTATTGCCAACGTTAATTGATGTATATAATTAAGTGAGGTGTGTTCCAAGAATTTTTCTCGACTTTCTTGAAAAGTTATTAAAATGTGCACTCAACTTCTACTTCTGCTTATTACCCTGCAAGCCACCACAAGGGTGTTTGACAGGGGGTGACTCATCACCGACCTAAACGTAAGTGAAAAAATTTACTTTCGCCAACCTGCACCACATAATGGGTATGCTACAGAAACTACTAAAATAATCTTTAATATAAATATGTCTCAACGGCTAACGATTCGCGATCCAACCTTAAAATATTGCATGACTTAGATGATGATGAAGTTGGAAGTAAAATCCCGTGGAAATGCAAGGCTCTTTCAGTCGATGTAGACTGCTCGAAGAGATGTAGGGCATTCGTTCTACAAGTTTCATGGGTATGAATGGTTTCAATTTTTTTTTTCACCGCCGCCCGTCCCTCAAAAGTCCTCCCCCACCTCCAAATGCCCTCTCCGGTTCGACTTCGTAACCGACGAAATCCCATCCCGGCTACCCGTCGTCACGGCATCCAGCCAAGGAGAATAGAGAAGGCTTCCTTCTTTACCTCCCCCACTCTTTCTCTTAGCGCTCACACTAACGCACGCTTGCATTCATACGTGCATCCATTTGCTCCTCTTGCCCCGCCCCCTCCCTCTCCCGCCGCCCCCCCCCCTTCACCCCCACTCCACCCTCTTCCCGTTCGACCCTGGCCTTGGATTCTGTTGCTGCCTTCTCCCTGTTACCCATTCCCTCCCCTCCTCTCGATCTGTTTCCCTCCCTCCTTCCCCTCTCCCGTTCCTCCCATTCCTCCTCCTCCCGCGGTGCTATCATCGGTGGCTGATGCGTCACAGTTGGGTAATATGCGAGCAGCCTCGCGGCTCATACGTCACGTCACATGGACTCACTCCTCCCCTCCCCCGTTTGCCAACCTTTGCCAACTCGTATTAGCCCCATCCCTCGCGCCATTCACGCAGTCGGCATATTCATGTATATTCTTCATCTCCTCTCTTGATTCTATTGGAGGAAATACTCCCTGTTCTGACCACACTAGGTCGTTCTTTCGTATTTTGCTCATGTGAGCGGTTGAGAGCAAGAGAAGTGAAAATGAAACTCGATCTTCGGTAACTCTGTGGTCATCATTGGTCGTTCAATCCTTAGATTGGTTGACTGCAGCCCTCCAGCTAGTTCCATTACCTCCTGGTATCTCTTCCTATGTATTTTCCTCTTTATTTGGTCCCTGAACTTATTCCTGGATTTTACTCTGAGGACTATTCCCTCTATTTTACCTTCAATTATGTTCCTCACAAACCCATTGTGTCTCAGGGTGTGTCCAATCCATCTTGTTCTTCTTTTCTGTATGGTGTTCCATTAGGCCCTTTCCTCTTCTACTTTTCTTTACACTTCATCATTTCTTATTTTCGAATTTTTAATAGATTCCATATTCATTCATTAGTTGTTCAATCCTAATATTGGTAGACAGCAGCCCTCCACCCATCCCTATCTAATGCTAGTTCCCTTACCTCCTGGTATCTCCTCCAATGTACTTTCCTCTCTATTCGGGCCATGAACTTGATCCTGGGTCTTCCTGTAGGGACTTTTCCCTCTATTTTACCTTCAATTATGTTCTTCAGAAACTTTTTATGTCTCATATTTGGTCCAATTCATCTTGTTCTTCCTCTCTGCGTGGTGTTCATACGGTACTTTCCTCCCCTATTCTTCTGTACTCGTCATCATTTCTTATTTTTTCCGTACATTTTATCTTCAGCATCCTCCTCCAGCACCAGGTTTCGAAGACTTTTCTTCTGGTCAGTTTTTCCAATAGTCCATGCTTCCGGTCCATATAGTGCTACGCTTCACATGAAAGTTTTCACTCCTTGGTTCAACTTTGTGGTACTCCATCATAAATTGATCAACTTTAAACTTTTACAGACCACAGAAAATTTCCAACTTCAACATGACTCGCGACTCGGGTTTCGATAGCTAAGCACCATCTTCAGGTGATTAAACAAGTATCATTCCCTTGTATACTGCCGGTAGAGAGGAAGGGGAAAGGGTACATTTCTGTGAGAGGGCAAATTTGGGAGAAGGGGAAGGTCATACGATGAATGATAGGGTAGGGGAATTGTGAGGAAGCAAACATCCATTTACATGATTAACATCATAACATCTGGGTCACCATTAACATTTAACATCTGGATCACCACATCTTTTTTCAAAATTTCGAGCTGTTCTAAAGCATTTATCTCACGTCGATTGTTTGTTAAATGAGGCACATTCACTTGAAAATCACTTATGTGGTTACAAGTTGAAAGATGTTTGCAGCTAAGAGCAACTTTACCAGCCATCGAAACCGGGGTCATGTTAAAGTTTGAAATATTCTGTGGTCCGTAAAAGTTTCAAGTTAAAAAATTTAGGAAAGGTGAAGCCAATATTATCATTTTTTTGGAAAACAGAGTTCAAACTTACGGTGAATACGAAATTCAACCCCACAGGAAAATTTATCGGAATAACCCTTAGGATAGACTAGCGCCACTCAAGCCCAAAACAGAATACTAGGCAAGGAATGCTTCTGAGTACTAGCTAATTTGGCAAAAAAACGTTGGAAAAATTTTAATAAAATTTTGCAGCCTCGGTGGTGGCTAAGTTTACATCTAAAGCTACATATTACAATTTTTGTTTAGTTACTGTGTATATATTTGCAGTTTATAGTTTCAGTTTTAGTTGACTGGTATTGTAGCTGATTAATTCATATGCACCCTAATGCATGTTTCTAAATCTGCCGAGTAATGCTTATACCATGTTTTGCATATTCCTTGCATGACTCTTGTGTGACGCTTTCATAGTTACATTATAGAATATTTTAGTAGTTTATGTAGCATTTGTAGTATGCCGATGGTGTGGTGATTGTTGGTGAAAGGTAATTTCTTAACTGTAGTTCATGTTGGTGATATGTCACCTCCTGCCAAACGCCTTTGTGGTGGCTTGCTGGTTAATAAGTAGATGTAGATTACCCTGCAAGACACCTCAAAGGTGTCTGGCAGGGGTAATTTATTACCACCATACACCACAGTGTAAAATTTAACCCTCACCAACTTGCCCCACTCTCGAGATACGCAATCAATGCTACAGAAACATTTGTATCAATGTGTAGTGCAACCACGTAAATGAGATACCAGAGTTGTACAAGGATCATGCCAAACGTGATGTTGTAGTTTAGTCAACTGTTAAACCGGAGGTCGAGTCCCGCCTGGAATGTTTTTCATTTCCCCAGCGGGATCACTTAACTCGACAAAAATATGATGAATTCCTTGGGGTGAAAAAAATAGCCGTTTGAAATATAAATTATTTTTTTTATCGCTTCTGTCGGTCCTCGAGATATAGTGGTGCGTCAAAATGATATTCTCGTGCAGCTCGCACCTAATTTGAAATATTCAAGCAAGCTAAGTCTAGCGGGCAGCCTCCGTGTCTGTAGCGGCTCCCAAGCTAATCCCTGTAAAAGCTCAGAACTATATGTTCGCTCGTAGAACTATACTGAACCCCGTAGCTTTACTGAAACATGAAGCCTGATTTTTCATTTATTGGTTCAACACCATGTTTTGCGTCCACCAGGGAACCATCTTAAAAACCCTAGCGGTAGAATGCTTGACAATCTCCGGACTTCGAGTTGCGTAATCCGCCGAGATGTCTCCCCTTCCTCTATGCCTACCATGTTTCGCGTCCACCATGGAGCTATCTTAAAAACCCTAGCGGTAGAATACTTGACAATCTCCGGACTTCGAGTTGCGTAATCCGCCGAGATGTCTCCCCTTCCTCTATGCCCACCGCTTTGCATTTGTTTTGTTGTTGGATCGACTCAGGGGGTCCCTCGTTATAAGGAATGAGGAGTTCGGTCGGGGAGGGGGAGAAATCAAGATGTACACGCTAGAAGCTCGCCTTGTTGTCACTTCGTTGAGAATTTATATTCTCTCCTGAGCGTCAGTCGACAGCCACCTTTTCAATTACGCCCATGCTGGTATATTAATGACTGTCGGATAATGCCCGTATGGGCGCAAGGTTGCAGCAGGCCAATAAGGGTTCGTATTGTTTGCGCTCATCGCTTTTTGTAAATCTCGCCCTGGAACCAAAACAGGGCCCGCGCCCTGATACATTTGTTTTGTGTCGGCCTCATTCATTTTTTCATTCGTCGGCTGAGGCTTACCTACGAATATACATTGCGTTCCATCGTCTGCAAATAATCTTAACTTACTGCTAACTCGAGAGTTTAAGTCCTCTTCTGATATTCCTTGGGTCCTGTCTGAGTGCAATTTCCAATACTCGGGGCGTAAATGTGTTCATCCTTCGTTACTCGCCTGGGAAAAGTCTTACTTGAAGGTTTTCAGTGGTTGTGGAAAGTTAATAAATTTCACTGCTTCCTTGTGGGCAACTGTCACGACAATTGTGGTAATTTTAACTTCTTCGTTGCGAAAGAAAAGGCTCTCGTGACCTTCACGTTATCCATCGGCGATTACGTTCCATACTAAAAAGGGTTGAGGATTTAATTTAAAAATTACGAGCGATTCCTTAGAGCCTTGAGGCAGGAATACATAGCGTGTTACGTAACACAATATAATTGTTTTTCCCGCGGATGTAAATTATATTTTTCTGAAATAACCATCCGAACTTCTTTAACTACAATTATCGAGAAGATGGGTTGTTAAAAAATTGATCATTATCATTTTACCATTATTTATTTTATCTTTTCTACCTCTAATACAGCGCATTTGGCCAATTTATGTCGGGCGAATCACAACAACAAAAGGTGAATACAAACACCCATGCCCTAATTGGTGATAATTCCATCCAGGCATGATTCGAATCCACGACCCTCGGATTAGCAGGCGAGGACTCTACCCCGTCGCCACCGGGTAACATTAACGTGTGACATTAGCCTCACTCATCTTAATTTAATTAGTTTTATTTTAATTTAATCAGCTCTCTTGTTCAATATTAATGTTTATGTAGTTTTTTATGTGGTCATTTTACTTAATTTGCCTTCCTCTGTGAATGGGAAGGAGTGTGTAAAAAAATCGTCGTAAACCGAGTCCAATTCTATCGGATGATGATACTTGTGAATTTTCTTCATCCTCGTGCCCATTTCGGAGCTGTTGAGAGCGTGAATATCGGATGCTATAGGTGGCAAATTGTCCGTGTAATGCCTTATGGGATTAGGCCGCAAATTCCACAATCGTGCAGATTCACCGGATTCACACGCGAGTTACTCCCGAGTGAGAAATGCCCCGTGCATGGTATTGCGAGGCGGAAGGTGTGGTAGGTACGTCTTTTTCCGAGAAGAATCACGAGTGCTATTGAGAAATGGGTTTGGATGTTTATCTCGGGTGATAGGTACAGTGGGAGTAAATTGTTGAATTTTTTCTTTGTTCTTTTGCCTTCTTTCACACAAATTCTGAAAATTCCGACGAAAATCTGTGGAACCGAAACATAGCTGACAAATCACGAAACGAGCAAATTCCATGAGTACAAATTTATTTTCGACCTAGGTTTCGCTTATTACAGCATCATCAGTACATGCATCGCAGCATCACCTGACGATGCTATATTATGCGAAACCTAGGTCGGAAATAAATTTGAACTTGTGGAAATTGCTCGTTTTGTGATTTCTACCTTATTTCATGTGTCACTGAGGCTTTCTCCATTCGCGTTTGTGATGAATCTAAAATTGTGCATTTATCTTAATCCATTACTTCGTAGTGGATTCTTTTTCGCAAAAGAGATTTCTCATTTATGCTTTTGATAAGTAGAGATGCTGATGGATCGATATTTCAATAGTTTCGGCTGAATAATCTATTAAATTTTTTTCTGATTGATGCTAGCGGTTTTTAAAATTTAAATTTGAACTAATTATGATAAGAACTAATAATGATTGGTCATAATCCGATGTCGTTCACTGTCTGCCGTCTGACTCATCTAAAAAATTGTGTCATTTTGAACCTCAACGAAGCCGATTCGAACCCTTAACCTGGGGTGGGATCTAAATTTCTTATTTTCTCGCTGCTGTCATCGTTATCCAAATCACAAACCTCTCTATAGAATAGAAATCCTCGCAGTTGCTGCCCTAAGGATGCACTCCAGCCTTTAAAACTAGCGGTTAGAAATACCTGACAAAAATTGAAGAATGACGATCATTACTATATTTAAATTATTCGGGGTATCTCGCGGCGTATCATTTTCCGCTCTGATGACCGCAGTCGAAAAGTACCTAACGATAAACGAGCGCATGCGTTATGGAGAACCTTGGTACCTATCCTGAGCTGTTGTGGTGGATGGTAGAATAAAATAACTTTGTTTACTCCAATTGTTAGAAAGGTTATTTAATTATTTATTATATAATTAAGAAACCAATATGGAACAATTGAATAGATAAATTAATTAGAGCACAACATATTACCAAGAACACATATAACAAAAAATGCCTCGTAATTGCTACACATTTAACACACTATAAAACAGTTACACAACCGGAAATCACATACGCAAGTGAAACCATCTTCAAAACATTTAACACGGTGGCAATAGATAAATTACTCAAGATAGGAAGGAGAATTGTCAGAACTTGCATGCATAAAAAATACTAAGAGAAACGGACACTGTAGGTTAGCTTCAAATGAAACAGTCTACAGAGAAATAGAACCTGTAACGAGCACGATGAGAAAGAAATGAATCTCATTCTTTGGACAACTAATCAGAAAATCGGAAAACAGAATAAGCAAAAAAATTATAGAAGAACTATGGAACAGTGTGACCAGCCTAAGATGGATCTCAGAAATTAAGGAAGATGTGAGTGAATTACACATTACAATAGAAGATTTGAAAGAAAAGGTAGGCACAATCATGAAACTCAAAGACAAACAGACCAGACTACCAAACCAAGATTAACAAACAGAGAGTAGGAAGGGCGATCCCAGATGAAGAAAGAAAATTTGCGATCTGAGCGAATGAAGAAATACCGGGCTAACAGAAAACAGAAGAATTTCAGAATATGACTGCTGTGGTCAAATGGAGGCCATAAAATAATAATAATTATTTTTCCTATTAATAAAGTTATTTAATTATTCCGTGATGGATAACTTCCACTAAGTTGTAATAACAACCTTATCTAATCTTACCTTATCTAATATCTTACCTTATCTAATCTTACCTTATCTAAACAACCTTATCTAATAATCTCTTTCTTATTATTTAGATACTAACCATCTTGCTGCATGTGACCCTACTATCTAGCATATCTCCCTTAAATCTTAAATATCCTACTTGCATGGCAATAGTGCATGTTTGGTGATCTTCACCCCCTTCCACACACCCTCGTGGTGGCTCGCAGGGTATTACGTAGATGTAGATGAAGTCTAGCCTACAACTGTTTCTTTTGTTATGTGGTGTAATGTAGATTTATGGGCATTAGCTCTGCTGAGGTATATTAGAGTGAGGAAATCTGAATTGAGCGCCGAGCTTTAAAATGAATGGAGCTGAAAACTACAGCAGTTCAATCTTCAGATTAATGACAGCTGATTGTGATAACTCGTATTTCTGTACAAATTATGCATTTGATTGCATTTTACTGTTGGTGCGGAAATGGTATTATTCGTATATCTTTTTAGTTCTGTGTTGCAATCTCTTCTAATAAATTTGAGATCATAATCTTGAGTAGTAGTCATTTCCGATTTACGTAACGAAGTGGATAGTAATCTGGTGAAAGGAAACTTAATGGCACAGATGTCTCCCTTAAGGCAATAGCTGTATCGGTTGTTATTCAATCGTGATAACTGGTAAACGGTTATTATTGACGATTTCTAGTTAATGAGTCCAATTTTTCCAGGCCTTTTGCTTATGTATGGGCCCGATCGCGTAGGCCTTGGCCCCTTTTGATGCGCCCTAAATAAGTTATATTTGTTCGACTCTGTTCTTTGAAAGTGGTGCCAAATAGTCGTCACGACGCAGGCTGGACAGAACGTGAACGAGGTTTTACTGGGGTATTGAACTAAATGTTATATCGTGCAATTATTGAGTCTACGCGATAGTTTATAACCAACAGAGTATGAAAAACATTACATATCGTTTATTCAATGAGTGATTCAATGACTGTATTCATTGTAGAGTTCTGGTTACGGATGGCCGGGGTTCGAATCCCTGCGGAGGAGGATATTTTCCAGGGGAAACCCAGATCCCTGCTTGAGTGTGGAGGTAAGTTCAAGTGCTATACTGGCGGTTGAGACGTTAAACTGTGGTCCCCTTGGCGCCTTTCGTTAAGAGCTGGCCGAAGTTGACTCCGAGTTTCTGTCCACTCTTCCTCCCTTACCTATCCCCTATGGCGCAAATGACATTAGTAATTGGTTGCAGCCCCAAATATCCAATTCAATCATTTTTTAAAAGTGGAATATGGTAAGAATCTGTCAAACTGCGAAACGATATATCATTGGTCGCTGGACGGACGACGTCACTAGTCGTACCCCAAGTATCTTGGAATCTTTTATCTTGGAATTACCTTAACTTCAGATATCGTGGGGAACACACATACAAAACATGTGTGGCACATCATTAAAGAAACTAGGTTTTGTTAAGCGTATAATAGGAAGGTCCTCGGATGAAAAAGTAAAAGAGTGATGCTACTTCGCTCTGGTTAGGCCACACCTCGAATACGCCGCGAACATTTGGGACCCTGGCCATAAAGATTTAACCAAAAAAATTAGCAAAGTACAAAGAAAAGCTGCACGCTTCGTTAAAAACTGCTACGAACGAACATATAGTGTCACACAATTGTTAGAGGGATCAAGGTGGGAGCTCCTAGAGACTCAGAGGCTGCACGCTAGGTTTAAGCTGCTTGATAAATTCATAACTGTTATTTTTCAGAGCGACACAGAGAATATTATCATGACGCCTCACTACATTTCTATATCTAACAGATGCGATAAAATAAGAGAGATACTCTCCCTAACAGATAGGTACAAAAACACGTTCTTTCCGCGCACAATAAGCGACCGCAATAGAAACTGAACTCCTCCAAACGCACTCTCATAGGACATGTCACCATTCCACCTCCAAAAGTTTTACATCTTTACATGGCTGGTGACCTACCACCCCCTGCCACTCGCCCAAGCGGCGGCTCACGGGGTAGTATGTAAATGCAGATCACTTTGAAGGCCGAGTAATGATAACATACCAATCTTAATCATGCAGATCAGTGTGTCACAAAAAAGAGAGACTTTAACTTTTGGAGATTCTTATAGAGCAAGCCGTGGGAAATTTGGGGAGACCATATGTTTTAAAGAGATTGACTTTCAATTTTGGTCAATCCCTCATCGATACTTGGACATATACGTGTGAAGGAGGTTCCTACGTGACTGTTTCAGCCAAAGCAAATAACTAAATTCCCCCTTAATGATCGTGTAAAAAAAATTCTGCTGCCACTTAAACCATGACCAAGCTGATAAAAAAAGCTAAATTACGTCCCAGAAATTGAAAGTTATTTGATGATAACATTTTCGACTAACTCTTAAAATAACCTGAGTGTATTAGATACTGACTCCGGCGTAACACGGTGGAAATCCGTAATGTTCTTCATATTGAAAAAGTGAACTTGGTCTAATTAGTGGTTTCAGGCGTAACTTTGTGGAATTTCTTAACATAATGATAATAACTCATAACTTTGTTTTTCGGCATGTTTTTATTTGTAACGACCCGGTTACGACGTTCTACGTCATCATCAGGGAAAGATTCACACACAACCATCACTGTACAAAAACACCTACCGGACTGTGTATAAAATTAGTGATGTTTTTGTGTGAATCTGCACCTGAAGATGACATTGAACGTTGAAGCCCGGGTCGTTCAGAATAAAAACATCTTAAAAAACAAAGTTGTAAATTATTATCATTAACTTGGTCTTTTTCCACATTTTATTTTCGCTCACCGACCCAAGTTTCGGCCAATCATGACATTTTCAAAGCCTTGAAAGACTTATGGGTAATGTCTTTTTGTGTTCGTCATCCATTGGGAACGTGTGAATAAAGCGATGCAGTAAGGGATGGCAAAAGAGAAGGATCACGTATTTTCTGTAGATCCTTTGTTTATGTTGCAAAACTTTCGCTTGTGATCGGTAATGGAAATTTTCTGTACTTATGGTAGGTACGTTATACAACACGGTGCGATATGACCCTAGCAGCCGATGCATCCCAAAAACCAACTACCACTACCTTGAAAAGCCTTGAAAATGGCATGATAACCCGAAACCAAGGTCGGCAAGCGAAAATAAAATGTAGAAACAGACCAAGTTAATTTTTCATTAACCTGAGGAGCCGACTGTAGTGCCATTGACATTGAATTAACGCGTTGGGGCTCTAGTTTTATTAAAACATCAAGTAATTTTTTTAAAGGTATACAAATTAAGATGATAAGATTTTTATTTTTTGTAATTTATAGTTATATTCTTTTTCTTTGAAGGCTTCCGCGACTCATATACTTGTTAATATTGCTGTTTTCAGGTATTCTCGTCGCGTGTTTAGTTTTTCTGACTACAGGTTGGACATTTTGTAAATGTCCAACGGACCTGAAGACTCCCCCAGGAAGAGGGGAGAAACTGTAGTCAGAAAAACTAAACACGCGACGAGAATACCTGAAAACAGCATTATTGACAATAATATTTTTTGTTTATATTTTATTTTTCATTAGATATTCTAAGTTTTTTCGCTTTTTATTAACTGTTTTTCGTTTAATTTCCATTATTGTACGCTAAAAAAACTTTTTCCTCGTATTTTACCAGTTCTTGAATTTCGTGTAATTCGAAGCTCACTGAAAATAATAGAGGGTGGAAAGACATTTGTTTTGTTGTTCATACTAAAAAGGGGATGTGTTTTAATTTGCGAGAACATGAACAAAATGAAAATATAGTCATTTTATTTTAGTGCCAACTTAAATGGATGGCGCTAGGTTTTACTTTCGCACTTCAAGCGTCGACCTTGTCGGATGAGGGTGAAAGACTCATGGGTAATGTCTTTTTGTGTTCGTCATCCATTGGGAACGTGTGAATAAAGCGATGTAGTAAGGGATGGCAAAAGAGAAGGATCACGTATTTTCTGTAGTTCCTTTGTTTATGTTGCAATACTTTCGCTTGTGATCGGTAATGGAAATTTTCTGTACTTATGGTAGGTGCGTTATACAACACGGTGCGATATGACCCTAGCAGTCGATGTACCCCAAAAACCAACTACTACTACTACGTTATACAACATGGCTTACCTTGATGTAGAATTATCTAGAGATAATCTGTGATTGCGCAGGAACACGTAAGTTACAAAAAGCAATATTTATTTATAGACGGATGAATGAAACTCGCGGGGACTGTTTTTACCTTTATTATACCTATTATTTGTAAAGTTTTGTATGTAGAAGTTATTTGTCGAATAATGCTCTCTTAGGTCTCCCTATAGCCTTAGGCGTCCATTTTTCTCTACCAATAGTTTTGTGAATGAAAATTGACATCTGGAAATTAAATCCACTGTTAATACCAATATATTGATTTATTTGGGTAATACATACCAAGGTAATAGCGACATAAATCAGTCCTGGAAATTTTCTGTGGTTTGGCTGGTTCCTGAAAAACGGATATTTACCGAGTAAGGGTTAGAGCTATGGAAATCATTAAGATTATTACTCGAAAGGTATGGAATTCATCAAGATTTTTACTCGAAATTGCTCCGAAAAAACTGATGTTTTCGTTACAGACAAATAAAACAGCGTAAAGGAAGTAATCTTTGTTGTTATACAAGCTTTGATATATTGATACTGGTGGTGAATTGTGGGTGATGGAATTTGATGACAATTTTTTTTGTTTGAGGGAATAGAAAACCATGTGAATTGGTAGTGAGTCGACGATGACCAACTTAGTGATCATGATAGCGGAATTCCGTGAGATTCCAGTCTGCAGATAACTTTACTTTTTTGTATCGATTCGGATGGATTGTGTGTCAATGGGGATGCGTGTCTTGTTGGATCGGGTGGTAAATCAATTCCTCCTGTTCCTGAATGTTCTCCAAGGATTGCGTCCCCGTGACCTAGATTGTCTCATCTTCTTCCCTTCCGGCCTGGATCGTGTCTGCGTGCACATGTACTGAAATCCCTGACGGAAAACACCCTTTTAGTTTCATCTTAACTCCAGTGGAAATGGATTTCGGCTCTACTTGTGAATCTGTGCAACTTTGGTCTCTTGTTTCTTTTCCTTGGTACTAATGTCTTGGTCATGTCACGCCTGAATAGGGAAAAAAGACGTATGTGTACTAGGGAGCAGATGTGGCGTTTTTATGTAATTATTTATTTGAATCAGTGAGCCAAATTTTCTGTTCACAGCCCCTGTGTGTCTTAGTTTTTAATCATGTATAGAGCAAGGATAATACTTTTGTATCACGGTTTTTTAATATTTTAATTTAATTACCTTTTTAAATTTATATGTATTTCATTTATCTATTGTTTAGATCGAAAATAGAGTCCCATACGGTACTGATTTTTTAAAATTTCTTCTCTATAAACCCTATATTTTCCGGTTAGACATTTTTATCAACTTCTCCTAATTATTGTTCGTCAGTAATTTTTTTTCCTTTTGATTTCATCACGATAATCATTTGAGGCGTGAGTTAAATAGAATGATAAGGTATTTATTCTGGTTTGTTGCTAAAATTGAAGTGTACAATCAGGACTGAGCCATCGTATCTTCCTGCTGAATAATTAAGTGCGTGGAATTTATTTTACCCCAAATTCGCGTCAATTTATTCTGTGGAAAAATTTTGTATAACTATTCATTGTGTCTAAGTCGTTAAAATATGTAAAGATTAAATCGTAATGGTTTTTCATTGTGAAAGCTTTCCGTGGTCAATGTAAGGACGCAGTGTCGATACTTTAAAGTTAATCGTAAAAAAAGCGTTGAGTGTATTGGAATGTGTTGATTGGTTTAATAAAAAGTGTGGTCGTCGAAATACTTCTCTTCCGTCGCAGTGACCGCTTGGCCGCTGGGCTTTTAAAGATTTATTGCTATTGTAACGGTTGAACTGTCTCTCGATGTTATTCAGTTGTTCTGTACTGGTTCGATTGCATTTAACAACGTCAATTTTGAGTTTAGTGTTCGTCATGCTATAAAAAGCTGGCTGGCTGTATGACATTAATTGGATACGAGGTAGAATCGGGAAAATAGAGGCAAAAAGTAGTTTTTGCATTTTTTCTTTGTTTATTTGTTGGAGGAAAAAGTTGTTGAAGGGTATTGGAAGGAGACTTAAAGTGGACGGAGGGAAGGTCGATATCAACGTGCTACCCTTCCAGCCTCCGCATGGGCGTGTGGCAGGGGGTGCTATGACACCCGCCGTATAAAGGGTATGTTTTTGAGGGGTAAAATGGTGACGTGTATTATGGGAGTGTATTTAGTGGAGCTCAGATTTTATTTTGGTCGCATGTTGTGCGCGGAAAGAGCGAATTTTTGTACCTAGCTGTCCGGCAATGTACCTCTCTTATCTTATCTTATCGCTTCTGTCAGACCTAGAGAATAGTGAGGCGTCATGACAATGTTCTAGGCGATTTCGAGGCGGCCTAGCCAGAGTGAAGTAGCACCTCTCTCCTATTTGTTCATCCGAGGACCTTCCTATTGATTGAGAAGCAGTGGTTTGATCAAGGCTAATTATTGTGAGAACATGAAGTGGAATGTTTGAGATAAAGAAAAGAGCTCTCTGGCGTTATCGTGAGATATGTGATGCATTTTGATGAGAATGAAATAAATTGATGAGTAGTAGTGAGTGATGATTTCGATTGAAACTAAAGCCGTAGATTGCGGGGTCTTGTCTTGTCCTAGCCTTGATCGAGGCTCTTGAATGTTACTCATTTGGCCAATCGAAACATTACCAAGAACTCAACAGCCAGCAAACAAATGCATAATGAGTAACTAATGGTAAAAACATGGATAAATGTGGATAAGTCAACTAACCAAAAAAAAGAACTTCTTCCCTATAAAATGCGACATGCGTTGTAATGCCACGTTACTTCAAACCTTATGCATCAGAGTTCGTTCATAAGGTGAATAACACCTTAATGATTTGGACTGCCTGAAGTACAGATTCCTCCTTAAGAAGTACTGTTGTTAAGAGTCTCTCTGGTCGGAAAACGTGTCCACAAAGTTCGTCACTTTTTCTTAGAGAAGTATTGACTGTACTTCTATATTTCTCTGCAACCCTTCGTAAGAATTCGTCGCTGGTGATTCCATTAGAGGTGGATCGTTCGCGAACGAACGGGGCAGAAGGTACGGGTTCACGGAGCGAACGGAAGGACCGAGGACCGACTTCTTAAGAACGACCGGTCCTTACGTTCCTTTCGGTCGCCCGTTCCTTTCGGTCACTTGTTCCTTTCGGTCAATCGTTCCTTTCGGTCAATCGTTCCTTTCGGTTACTCGTTTCTTTCGGTCACTCGTTCCTTTCGGTCACTCGTTCCTTTCGGTCAATCGTTCCTTTCGGTCAATCGTTCTTTTCGGTCACTCGTTCCTTTCGGTCACTCGTTCCTTTCGGTCTATTGTTCCTTTCGGTCACTCGTTCCTTTCGATATATCGTTCCTTTCAGTCACTTATTCCTTTCGGTCTATCGTCCCTTTCGGTCTATCATTCCTTTCTGTCCCTAGTTCCTTTCGGTATGTCGTTCCTTTCGGTCCCTCGTTCCTCTCGGGTACTCGTTACTTTAATATTTTAAATCCGTTTCGTAATTTGATTATTATATTTACCTATTCAATACTGTAGAACGCGATTATTGCAGCATAAAAATTATTTCTAGTTTCTTATATTATTTATTTAATACCTAGGACATATTGAAAATAAAAATTTATGATCATTAATAAAAAAGGAGCGGGTCCCAAAAAGGACCGGTCCACAGTGAAGGAGTTCCCAAACATGAACGAGTTTGCCCATCTCTAGATTCTATCTGCCAGTTGATCTTTATTCACGACTTAACAACATCGCCATTGCTGCCAATCTCTTTCGCTATGCATCTGTTATTGTCCAGGCTTCACCGCCAATTGTAAGTACGCTATTAATATATAAATTTTTATTGAAGTGCCTCCTAAATTCTACGCAATATTGAATACAGCGCAGCCCATACGGAGGGGTGAAGGAAGCAAACGCGAAGGTGTGAGTTCAGGAAATGATGGCGGAGGAAATTCCTCGGCAGAGAATCCCGGAAAAACCCCGAGCGCCCGGCGAGACGAGGAAAACACGAGAGAGAGACTTTATGTTCCCTCCGCCCGCCCACACATCCGCGCTCCGACAAGATAGGGAAGAGGAGGAGGATGAGGAGGCGGGCAAATGCAGGGGAAGATTAGCACGCCGCGATTATTCCCCGGCGAAGAAACGCAAATATGGCGAAACGGAGCAATTCACCCACCACTTGCGCCTTCAATAACACCGCGGTAACGGTGGTTTAAGGGTCGAGATTGATTACCGGTACAAGAATAGCGCAGATTACATTACGAGTCAGCGGAGAAAGACGAATAACAATGCCTAAAGGCCGCTTTACACGGTACATTTTATTGTACGAACGATTGTATGGAGAGAATGGTTTTCCGGGTCTCCTTCCGCGTTTATCTATATTTGATGGACAATATTTCGCCAGCGTTCCAGCTGGCTCCTTCAGGCCCGCTGAAGTGTGGATGCAGAGTTTGGTGCGTCCTTTTATGTTATTCCGAAAACGGAATAACATAAAAGGACGAACCAAACCCTGCATCCACACTTCAGCGGACCTGAAGAAGCCAGCTGAAACGCTGGCGAAATATTGTCCATCAAAGACGGATAAACGCGGAAGGAGACCCGGAATACCATTCTCTTCATTAAAAAAACTCCGCGGAAGCCTTCACGAGAACGATTGTATGAATTCTTGCATGAGGAAAATTGTACCGTAGACAGCGGCAAATTGAATGGTTGTCTGAAAGACTTAACGGAAGATAGAACCTGCTCTATTTCCATTCAGTTTCTTGTACATTCTATGATACATTCATTTTTACAATAAAATGTACCGTGTGAAGCGGCCTTTAGGTTTCAGGTCCAGGCTTTCGTAGCGTCCCCACAATGAGCGAGCACGTATTCCGGGTATTTTCGTTATACTAATGCAGGATTTCTTTGAATGATTGTATGAAAATGAATTTATTGATCTGGGACGTGATTTCCTTTAAGATCAGGAAGCAAGTCACATGATGAGTAAATCATGAAAAAACGCTATATTCTCTTAATTATTGTGAGGGATCACCAAATGAGTCAAGTAGTCCAGTCGATTATTACATGACTAATTGCATAATTGGATTGATAATGCTAGAAACATTTGATTTTTCCAATGCGGAGTATTATTCATCTTCTGACAAACTGACGAAAATACTTTATTTGGATATAGGGCTCAGGGCGGCATCCGCACTGTCGTACTTCCCCACGAATCAGGGTGTTCTTACACTTTCTTATTAAGGAAAGACGACTTCATACCTATCTTCTCGATTAAAATTATGTGATTTCTAAGTTGCATCTATAGATAATCAAATGAAACGGAGGAGATAAAATTTTTCTCAAAAAACCAAAACTTTTCTCTTCTACTTTTCTCAACACTTCCATAACGTTCATAGTATGACGTGCGGGGAGATGAGAATGTGATCATGATTTTGTAAAGGAATTTTGAATTTAACGCTCACTATGCCGTTCATCAAATCTAAATTATCTCCAACCCTACACACACACAAGTGGAATCACTTTTCTAGTCTACCTTCACATTAACGGTATCCACCGTAACCTATTCCATGATGATCGAAGGGAATTTTCGATTATCCAGGATAAAATTTCAAATTTCATATCTCACGGCCGCCGAAAACGTCACGTCCGATATTCATTTCCTTGTGAAAATTGTATCTCTCCAGTTAAGTCGCTTCTTTTTTCACCGGAAACGATCCGGTTTTATGCACTTATCCTCTGTAAAAATTTCCTTGAAAGACACTCATTTCCAGGGAACGAAAAAAATATTTTGACGGATGGCCCCCCGGTACCAGATTACCATAAACATTATTGTTATCTGACCTCAAGGTTATTCAGTAAGACTTTTGGATTAAATCTGCAACAAAAATGTCCACGGAGGAGAGACGATTCTTCTTGGTTTCATTACACGATCGCGAGAATCGTCTTGTTACGTATTTTGTTGAGCCACCGGAAGTGAAAAATGTGTTATACATCTTATGAACGAATTTTGATGTCCAAGGTGGGAAATAACGCGGCATTACATCGCATGTCGCATTTCATAGGGACGAACTTTTTGGTTAGTTGATTTAACCTACATTTTTCCATTTTTTTACCCTTAGTTACTCTTAATGCATTTGTGCTATTAGCGTACATTAGCAGATAATCCCCCCCCGGGGCATAATTTATATTCCCACCTACAGAAATACTATACTCCATACCTCCTCTTCGGTTGATGCTGCAAAATTATGGAATTCCCACCCTCAACGTATTCGTCAACCATCATCCATAAATTCGTTTGGGTCAAAATTATTTCAGTTTCTCCTCAACACCATTTGCTCAAATTGTTAATATCTGGTCCTAATGCAGTTTAATATTGGAGCATAATATGTTAGCCAATAAGCATATTCAAGCTCAGATATTTTTACATGTGTTATAATTCATGTTAAATTGTGTTTGGTTGATACGTTTTATTATTTTAGAGAAGGGAAATTTTCAGTTAATCCAGATCTGTATTTTTTGGGTATTTTTTTTTATTTTTTGGTGTAATATTTTGTTAAGGTGTCCCTAAAGGTCCTAAATCATGGAATTTACAATGTAATGTTATGCATCATTAGTATTCATATTTTTTTGTATTGCCTGCTTGAACCTATGGTACATGAGATCTCAGGTACTAAAAAGTTATTATTATTAAGTCTATAATGGTTCGACCGTTATATATTTTTACAGTTTGAATCATCCTGCCTTAAACAGTTAGAAATGTTTTGCCCATTGGAAACAATTCGGTTATCTGTGTCGGGGTGACTCTTTGGTCCACAAGTCACTATAGTAGTTCCTTATATTACCTCCTGTTGGTTGTAATTAAAGTCATCACAGGTTCTTTTATTCAATCAGCGGATATTATTCACCAACTAAGGAAATATAATACTAAGTGGCTTAGGGTTAACTTCCAATACTACCATTTTTATCGATTGTATTAAGGGGACATGTCAAATCATTTTCTTCTCAAATTTTGGGGACATCAAAGCAAACAAAAAAACTGGCGATAAAGGTTTCACCTCTCACGTAACACTACCTTTTACAGACGGAATACGAGATGTCAAGGATTGCACCTCTGAATTACTTTCTAGGTTCAAGTTCCATTTTATAATTACGCGCTCAAGGAATAAAAAAAGGGAAATGCCTCGAGTGTGCTTAGACAGCAAATTATCTTCTCTCCATCTCTTCTCCTATAGTTTCTGCCATTTGAAATTTGTCTTGCATATTTGTTGAATCCAATGGATGAACTTGGATTTTGTGTCAGTCGAGAAAAGAATCGTTTTTGCCGGCGTTTATTTAACGCGTCAAAATGCTACGCCGTGGACACTAATGAATGTTGTGTATCCAAATTAATGATCTTGTCCGGTTGGGCGGACAATACTTCTCTAAGGGAGAGTAGAATTAGTTGTGGAAACATAATGTGGACTCAAGAAAAACTCTAGACTTGGGCGAAATAGAAAAGAATCGCCTCCCACTCCTGCCGGCATTATGTCAACGTCGCCGTGTCACGAAAATGGAAAGATGGGTAAATTCTGTCGTTCTGCTGTGTATACCTACTATTCCCCTTCAGTCTCTGATTAAGCGAATCGGGTATTTTTTTTATACTAGTAAGGATACATTTTGTACAGTTCTGTTGTTTAATGGTAAGATGCATCTGGTAAAGGCGTCTCAGTGTTAAAACTTATCATTTTTTTAAGAAAAGATGGGCGGGAGACCTCATTGCTGTTATTCGTTCCTTTTCGTGAACATATGCATTGACCCTTATATTATTTATACCTATATTTTGTCCTTTCCGTGAAAGTAATAAATTCTGATATGATAAGTGATTTTCCCCTCTGGCTCGAGGACATATACTTTTGGAAGTTTATAATTTTGTTGTGATTGACTTTGTATCAAATATTTAAATATTGAAGTTCAGCCTGCATAAAGTATAGCTTGCTACCTCCGATCAAATCTACAGTGAAATTCACAATGGAAACGGTTGTAGGCTTTCCTCGGTGCAAGTTATCCATCACGGAAGAAATAAAATAACTTTGTTTACTCAACTTGTGAGATTTTCTTAGTTTCTTGTGAGGTTTTCTTAGTGAAGTCTAGAAGCCTTCGAAACCTTGTGCTGGAGGAGGATGCTGAAGAAAAAATGGACGGAAAAAATAAGAAATGATGAAGTTTACAGAAGAGTAGAAGAGTTAAGGACGGTATGGAACATCATACAGAGAAGAATAGTGTTGGTTGGTTGGTGAAGAACATAATTAAAGGCAAAATAGAGGGAAAAGTCCCCCGAGGAAGACACGGGAATAAGTTCATGGACCAAATGAAGAGGAAAGGATATAGGTTGAGATACCAGGAGGTAGGGGGACTAGCATTAGATAGGGAAGGGTGGAGGGTCAACCAATTTTGGGATTGAACGACCATTGATGATGACTTTGAGATGAAGACAGACATTACGAAAGCCCTGATGGTATTTACTCTTATCCATACCTTAGCCGGCAGATTACCCTGATTAGTTCACGTGTACACCCCCACGAGAGTGTTCCCTCCTTGCGCTGTCGTGAGGTGAAATCGTAATTTTCGTCGAGATGAGAACCCGTTTGAGTGCTCGTCCGGTCCCGAGGAATATAGCCGGAGTGGGAGCAAACACGTTAGCTTAGAGGAGGGCCGGGCAAGAGTTTGGCGGGCGGAGGGCGGGCTCTGATGGCAAGGGTTGATGGGCGAGGTGGGGTGGAAGTGGGGAGGAGGAGGATTGTGAGGTCCGGTGGGATGGCTCACAGCTGGGAAGGAATGGGAAGGGGGGGCCATCTCGGGCATCGCGCGTTCCAAAAATAAAAGCGAACGCTGGACCTTCGCCCACCTCTCTCGTTGCGGCAGCAGCTGAGGGGCCAGCAGAAAACCCGAGGCCGTGAACACAGCTGTGGCCTGCTGGGGGCCCCATAAGGATCTTGTAGTACAAAATCCGCATTACTATGTCACGGACAACGTTCATCTAAATCTACAAAATTCCGTGCAAGCCACCACAAGGGCGTGTGGCACGGGGTGATTCCACACCAGCTCCTAACTCAGCCACCATCATGAGGGCATTATCAGCAGCATTTGCGGTGACAACAATAGCCAAGTTAGCCGTCGAAATGTTAACATTACCCACCTTACTACCTCAGTAAAACTTCACCAACATTTTTGTGACCTCTTGGCTTGAGCTTGAATTATAATGGGGGTGGAATGTGTGTTTCTGAAGTTGCACAGGTATTTTGTTCAACCTCAATGATCATCACATTATGCTAGATAAGACTGAAACTTTTTCTATCTTGACTATTGCCTTCCTAGACAGTGGCACATGTCCAACTGATAATTTTCTATTCACAGTTTCTTGATAAGTATAAATTGTTTCATTTCCATGGAAGCATACTCTTAGATGTTACAAGCTAGGAATAGGAATCTTATGACTACAATTAGTATCGACTTTCTAAAGACAATAATAAGTCATCGTCTGTTACTAAATCAATTACGTAAATACATTCAATGCCAATTTTAATGCCATTTCCATAAAAATATTCATGGGAACCTACACCCAGGCACAATATACACAATATACCCTACAGACCATTAATAATGTTTGCGAGAGTATTTTCACTTGAACGGAAATTCAAACACTGAGTTAGTTCATTTTTTGTGATATTGAATTAACCATTAATAAATCAAACTTATTAATTAAGCATCAAACATACAGCACTCATCCCAGTTTCAATCAGATCCACGCACGTTCCTCCGGATGCCAGGTGCAGACCAAAAGCAGTAGGGACAACAGTGCGCAGTCAGACCAGAAACTAGGAGAGTGATTCGTAGACGAACATGCCTCCATGCAGTACACTACTCATGATATAACTACTGGTTAGTATTATTAATGCGACCGATAGATAGCGCTACAAGGTACTAAAACATGCAAGAGTATATCATGCCGGAGATTGCCTGCGAGGTTACTCTGTGGTTTCAGGCCCGATGGAGTGGAATCGGAGCATAGCTAAGTATGAAAAGATTGGGAACTTCCACTGTGATACATTTATTCCGACCGGTTTCGCTTTTTATAGCATCTTCAAGTGGTGCCTGAAGATTCTGTAAAAAGCGAAACCGGTCGGAATAAATTTATCACATTGGAAGGTCCCTATTTTATATATGCTTAGCATGCGAGGTTAGTAGCTAATATGTAATCATGTTAAGATATTTAGCGCAACTGGAAAAAACCTATTTTTCCTAGTCAGTATCCTAGAACTGATCTATCGAATCTATTATGGTCCCTTATTGTACGCGGAATAAAATGACATTCGAAATCTATCGGTTCTGCAGTCTATTTCCTTAATCTTATTCCTGTGATCGTTTCTACCATAATAGTTTGGCTCTACCAAAATACGTTGAACGTCCGGCAAAAAATAGTCTACAACAAATTTTCGTAAAAGATTTAACTCATATTTTTATGTGCGTTCGGCGTATGGGGTCACTAGCCAAAAGAGACACCAAGTTTACTCGCCGAGGCGACGTTATTATTGGGCGTTCCACATTCATTTGAGACAGTGGCTTCTTATGGGCTTTAAGGAGTATTGGATAAAATCAGGAATCCGTTAAGTACAGGACACACTTAACGGATAAAGATTCTATAATGGGTTTCACTTTTAATAGACATGTGGGCTCTCATTGAGATTCATTTCCTGAGTAAATCTTCTTCAGGCTAGCGGTGCGATGTTGCCAACAGCAGTAGCGGGAAGATTGACATATGCCGCGTCTACACGGAACACTTAAAGTGAGCATTTAATTGCATCTTCTGGTTTCCGCGACGACAGGTGTCTAGAGTCCATCTTCTGGGTATTCCGTCGCGTATGTTGACTTGACATTTCATTACTTATAAATTGTGGTCTGTGTCTGTATCATCCCGTGGATATGGATGCAAGTTTAGAGCTGTATTCCTAAATCTGAGTCTCTCCATAATTTAATTTATCTGAAACGTATCTGTGTGTCCCAGCTTCTTCCTAGTGTACCTGCGTGGAATGTATGTCTTCGTGATTACTAGATAATGTCTCTGGCAAAACTCCGCAGTTTTCTCGTCGCGGTCATTTCTCCTTCTTAGCCCATATTCGCTCGCTTCCCGCACATCTCTTCCTTCACCTACCACCGCTTTCAACTACCCCATTACTACCAACTGCTTGCTCCGAGGTATTCTATCACTTATTTCCTCCAGCAGAGAGTATAGCCCACCTACCTCTTCCTCTCTTTGATTCGAGGAAGGCATATAAACTTGTATTATAACTACGTTAGTTGGATCTGCCTTTAGCTCAGATAACGTTATCCTATCACTCGCCTGTTCTGCATCGACAACTTTCTACCCAGCTCCTTGTTCCTTACAAGAACAACCCCACGCTGTCTTTCACACATTCATTGGTTGTTCAATCCTAAGATAGGTTGACTGCAGCCCTCCACCCTTCTTTATAAAATGCTAGTTCCCTTTCCTCCTGGTATCTCTTCCTATAAACTTTCCTCTTTATTTGGTCCATGAACTTGTTCCTTGGTCTTCCTCTGGGTGCTTTTTCCTCTATTTTGCATTAAGTTATGTTTTTCACAAACCCATTGTGTCTCAGGGTGTGTCCAATCAATCTGGTTCTTCTTTTCTGTATGGTATTCTATATGGTCCTTTCCTCTTCTACTCTGTACACTTCATCATTTCTTATTATGCCCATCCATTTTATATTCAGCATCAGACCTCCTCCAGCAACCTTATGTTCTTATGTTCTCCAGCAACCTTATCTTCAGCAACAGACCTCCTCCAGCACCAGCTTTCGAAGGCTTCTAGTCTTTTCTGGTCAGCTTTTCCAATGGGTCATGCTTCTGATCCATATTGTGCCACGCTCCGCACGAATGTTCACGTACTGTTTCCTCGTATGTTGGCTTTCATATCCTTCGCTTTTTTTTACTCTCTAGTCATCGCTCCAGTCGTCTCCGCTCTCTTTCCATCTACTTTCATTCAGACTCATGATGTCAACACCCACCTTATCCATTTATTTACTTCTATTCTCCAACTTTCCCGCCCCTAGCATGATCCTAATACTCCACATGCTATTCTGATTGCCCTGTTCCTCTTCTGCATCTTTTTTTCCTCTGCTTTAGCATTTGCTTCTACTTCCGAGCAAGAATTTCATGTGATGACGACCGCTTGAGTCCCTTCCTTGAGCTTGCTCCCTCCGCTGTGGGGCACGACACCCGGTCGACTGCTCCGAGTTCCGTAGTTGCCAGGATTCATTTCCGTATAAGCACTGTTCATTATTTCAAGGTTTTTGAGTTGAGTAATCGGTAGCCTTCTCTATTGTTTTTTTCGTGAAGCTATCACGTGTCAATCGGTGTTACCGAGCTTAAATTCCGTAGGATCTGTCAAGTTCTCCGGTTGTATTTTCATCTTCACATTCATTCAACTGCAAAAGAGAAGCGCTGATGCTTAATACTTTACTACTTCACGTCTTATTGGGCACGGCCTCTCTCATGAAGTGGAGTTTTCGAGGTCCGTTTGATGCGTAGGTTCACCGACAAAATTTAAATATCCCTCAGGCTTCCCTTTTGTCCGTTGCCTTGGTTACGCACGACCGAGGACACGTCATGGGTGACAATAGAAAATATTTTCTCCGCTCGAAAATATCGAGCCTTGGGCTGTGGTCCAATTCGCATCTAGGCGTACTAACCCCTAAACATTCGTCTTCTTACTACTTAATTCTGCGAAACAGGTCATAATTGATAATACAGACTACTTCAGCTAAGCTTTTGGATCAACATTATTTTCGCATTGATACAGTATATCTCACATTATATGAAAGGTAATTCTTAAAGTGCCACGTTTTTTTGTTACGTTCTGCTTTTTGTAAGAACGAGAAGTTGAGTAACAATTAAACTTTCCACATTTTCGAATGTCGCAACTTTTTTTTTATTTTATTTTTTAATTTTTTTAAATTTTTAATTATTTTAATTTTATTTAATTTTAATTTAATTTATAAAAAAATATTAAATCTCAGGTTCTTTTCTGGGTACTTCATGGTTTAAGGTTTTCACTTGAGATTCTACGGCGATGGCTGCCCACGCTCATTCGTTTTACGTCTCCGACTACATGCACGTGCATCCACGATGTACCGTGCAAGCCACCAAAAGATGTGTGGGGTGTTTCAACACCAGGCATGCAGCACTCATCCCAGCTCAAATCAGAACCGCGCCTTTCCCCGGTCACTTGGCGCAGGCAAAAGCTGTCGGGATTAAAATGCGCGGTCAGACCAGAAACTAGGAGAGTACTACAAAGGCGAACATTCTACCATGCAGTACTCTATTCAACATACAACTGCTAATTAGTATCATCGATGCGACTGATAAATAGTACTACAAGTTACTAAAATGCCGGGAATTTCATGCAGGGATAATTTCTTTTTGATAATGATGTAAGATGATTTAGCTCAAGTGTAAAATCTACTTTTCCTAGCGAAGGTCCAAGTATCCTAGAACTTATCCTAGAAAGTATCCTAGTATCATATCAATCGCAACTATTATGGTCTCTTATTGTACGTGGAAAAAAATAAACATTTTAAATCTATCAGTTCTGCAGTCTTATTTCTTCAATCATATACCAGTATCTAACTTTATTTCGTAAATTCATTACTTCAGAAATCCGACTTTAATGTTTTTTTACTTTAAGTAATTTTCCTAGAAATGTCCCATTTAACTTAAAAGAGACCCTGACTCACGGTCACTGTAGTATTTGGCATACATGTATATGGATTGAAGTGGTTTGGGACCTAAATTGAAACACGGCCATGGTCCCTGCTTCCCGCGGCCGGCGCCAACTTCCCGTCCGGCCCCCGGTGACATTTGATAGCGTGAGGCTGGCGGGGAATCCGTCCGCAGTCCCCCTGGCAGCGGGTGTGGCCCGCCCGAATTTATTGAGCGAGACAGATCCAGATCGGACCAAAAGTTACGTCCAGCACGTAGCCATTCGAAGGCGCGAGATTACGAGATGCAGATAGCCATGCCTCCCGGGGCTGGCTATTGTCCTTGTAGTTCATCATTCGGAGCCATCTGTTGGGATTCTGACCTGTATCCGAATTATCCACCGGGGAAGGACGCCGGTCCCTTTTTTTCATTTTATGGGGAGGGGTGAAATTCTCGTTGGGATTAACGTCCGCAGAATATACATTATACAGGTTGCCTCAAGATGTGTCAACAATGCGATTCCCGATCCGCGCTGCTATCGGCTAGCCTTTCATGTGGCTTTACTGATGTTACGCGACGACTATATTTTTAGACAAACGAAACTGATTCAGGCGTTACTTTGTGGAAGTTTTGGATATTCATGATGAAAAGATACAACTTGGTCAATTCAAATATACAAGGTTGGACAAAAGTGGAGTGTATAAACTCAAAGCGATGACTGTGGAATCTCATAAATTGGTCAAAGAGGACGGGATTTTAATGACAGAGTGAAAGAACATATGAACCACTTTGTTAATGGTGGTGGAAATTCAAAGTTTAGTGAGCATTTATGCACAGATAATCATTTTAGTGATTTTGACCCTGATATTTTACATGTCACTGACAAGGGTTCTAAGTTGGATTTTTTTTAGAGAAATTTCAAATTGTAAATAGCCTGCATATTTTATGCAATGGCCATATGTTCACCATCCATTCCCCCCTCATAAACATAAAACTTCTCTCTTTCCACAACAGACAACCGTCCTAGTCATCCAATCTGTTCTTGTTTACCTGCAAATCACTCAGTGTTCAACCAGTTGTCTCATCCTTTCCGCCGCCTTCACGTCACCTTTACCAGCATACCTCCACGCCCCCCCCCTTCTCCTCTCCCCTCTTTTCATCCCTCTCCCTCCATCTTTACTGTATATATACTCATTGTCAGCCACTCAAGTCAGCTGTACCTTGAAAATGGCACTCAGCTGCTGATATCCGGGTCGGTTGTAGTAATTTAGTGTGGAATTAACCAAACTGTATCTTTTCATCATGACTATGTTTTTACTCAGCGAGTCTCTTTCAAACTAAGAATAATTTATTACTAAATAATTTTGGTACAATGTTGTGTACAAATATTAATGAGCGTTATGCAGCATCAAAGGTCACAAACCTGTGTGGAGACTGCCTTCAATATATGAAATTCATTGATGGAATACAACAAAAATACTTTCAAAAATTCTGCATAAATCTTCGACTTGTTTTTTCACGCGGTACGTTAAAAACTACCACACAACGGAAGGTTGTGATGTTGAAAAAATTACTGCGGTGACAATTTGATTTATGTAAAAAGAATTGTCGAGAAAACATACCAGCAGCAGCTCTTTTCCCTTTTTTTGACGAGATATAGATTCCTCGTTTTTTTCAAATAAAATTTGTCTAAACTGTACACGCGTACCATTTCCCAAGTCAAACGGCAGGTATTTTTAAAAATCAATTTAGCTGAGAACTGTAACAATCCAATCTTCAGATTGATGACAGCTTATGGTGGTAATTTGTGTTTCTGAACAAATTATGTATTTGCTTACATTTGATTGTTGTTGAGGGTACGGCATAATCGTATATCTTTATAGTTCTATGTTACAATTTCTTCTAATCAATTCGAGATCATAGTCTTGAGTAGTAGTTATTTCCCGTTTACATAACCAAGTGAGTATAGATCAGCGTAAAGGAAACTTATGGCGCATATGTCTCCCTTAAGGCAGTAGGTTGTATCGGTTGTTATTCAATCAAAATAACCGGTAAACGGTTATTATTGACGATTTGAAGTTAATGAGTTCAATTTTGCACTCATTGATATTTAGATGAAGTGGCAATCCGGTTAAACTGCCTTAATGTTTAAGTTCCATTCTCCTGGTGGTATACGCTCTTTGTAGTTAGCTTCACTGCTTTTTTTAGTGTCCACTTTATCTGAGATATGTTCAATATCCGCGGAGAGCTTCGGGCCGACGAATTAATCAATGTGATCTATAATGGAGAACTCAGTCGAAATATGCATTTTCACTTCTGCACTTGTAGGAATCATGAATTAAAATTTGGTTTCTTAATGGTGCAATATATACAGTTATATGACGGCAATTCTAAGTCATTAAATACAAATACCCGCATAAATCTTTCATTTGACTCATTTTTTCACCCGGTATGTTTAAAACTACTTCACAACTTCTTTTGCGATCCTGAAAAAATTACTGCGGTGACAGTATGATTTATTTTCAAAAATTGTAGAGAAAATATACGAACAAAACACTACTCATTTTATGTGGTTATAAAATTTTCATTTTTCAAATGAAGTCTCTCTAGAGTGTACCTTCACGCGTATTATTTTCCAAGTCAAAGGGGTGGTATTTTTCATCTAATATCTCGGAAAACAGTTCGGTAATGGACCGATATTTTGGTGTCTCTGGATAGGTGAGATATTTTTCTTAAAAATGAGACTAAACACACTGATATCTAGATGAAGCGATACTTCGCTCAAAAGGTTTAAATTCCTTTCTTCTGGTAATATTAGCCCTTCGTAGTTTGCTTCACTGCCTTTTTTGGAAGTCTCCCCTTTATCTGAAACTAGTTGTTCCCGGTATGCGTTGCAACGCTAGGGCGAGTCAATTTGGAGGGCAAAAATAAAAATTCGTGATTTTTGTGAATGAGGGTGTCTAAAAATTTGCCTTTTGATGTATAATAACCTAATTTAAAAGGATCTTCAGATACTTCAACTCAAACATAAGTTGGCTCTTCATCTTCGTCGGAGAAAAGAACTTCATTTGGTTGTAATGTTAACTCTTCCTTCCTTTTCTGCTTACATTCAGAAATTCTTCTTAAATCATCTTCTTCCCTCTTCTGCTTTTTAATTTGTCTTCCGTGCTCAGGTAGATCTGGTAATCCAATTTGATACTGTCCGACAGATCCAACTTTCTATCTTTGACTCTTAATAAACACTAGTTCTTTTACAGGGAACTTCATATCCTTAGAACTAGAGCGGGAGATGTGCACTTCATGTCTACAGTCAGCACCACCTGGACATGGACCCTCAAATTCTGAACATAGCTTAATCTCACACTTGAAATTGAGGATGTCAAAGAGCTTGTCTAACGTTGCTATGAAAGCCTCTTTCACTTCCAGTTTTCCTCTGCCAAGTGATATGTATTTGGCCTTTTTCCAGTTTTCTTCTACCTTGTTCAGGACTGTGTCAGTTTGCTGCGAATTTTACATGAAACGTGAAAATATCACGAATTTGAAGTAGCTATTTGCCAAGCAAACCAATTTAATTCCCATTTCTTGTGAATATAATTGTGAGTAGCTAACCAATACATAACTTTTTGACCCCCCTCATTTTTGGAAAAAGAAAGTAAAAAAATCTACCCGCCCTATGCAACGCCTCGTTTTTTCTGAGTAGGCACACGTATACAATGCAGACACATTTACATGTACAAAATAAATGAAACAATGATTTTTTGTGTATTAAAAGAGATTTGAACAAAATTTGGATATACAATGTTTTTGGTCTTACCACCCTCTGCAAAAAAATAAATTTTTCGGCTGTCCCACTCGTGGAAATGCAACTTATGATTGACCATGTCAAAAGGTACTTCGTTACTCGCTTGTCGTTCCTTGCCTGTTTGAGAAGCACGCGTGCCAACACTCATTTGTTGAAACAACTCGCGCTCCACCTATTGTGCAATGGATTTAATGATTCAGAAACCTTCGCGGGCGCGCGCACATTAACTTACTAAAGTTTCATCGTAACCTCATGATTGGTATTGGAACGCATAGAAGACGAAGGAGCAAATATTCATATTTATATGTTAGAAGATATGATCGATATTGGAGGAGGGATTCGGGCCATCGAATCAATCCATCTTATCGCTCTGAAATCAAAAAAGACACGATGCACACGTCTGACGTGGGATTCGAACCTACGAGTGGTTGGTTGCTAGGCCGGGCGAGTTACCAATCCGGCCGCCGCGGCCGTCCTCCGGTAGCCGGTGGAATTCGATGCTTCTCGTAATGTATGCCAGGCGGCAGGCTTAGGTTAACAAGGTTATCTTTGGGAATTCAAGAAGTTTAAGTGGTGGAGCAATCTAGCCACGGGGTTGGAGCGAGAGAGTGAGCTGGGATGGGTCTTGAGGAAATATTTTGGTCACCCCCCCTTCCCTAACCACCCCTAGCTGCTGTTAGTCCGACCACGCCACTCTCCTCCACTTTGCGCCATCCACGCTTGTTTTTCGTCCGCTGCAGTAGAAAGGAAGAGTGTTAATCACGAGGCACGTTGTTTAGCCCCGACAAATGGATGTTAATGGCGTGGCCCGCGTCGTTTTTCCCTCTCACTGTCTAATTCGAGCACATAGTGTAATATTTGTCCAGTCTTAAACGCGCGGGGTTAAGTGAGCGACGGCGATTCGGAATGGAAACTCTCCATGGAAGCCGTGAAACGAGTTTTTATCTGTGCTTTAGGTGTAGTTGTAATTCCATACGAAACGGGGTTGATATCAGAGTTAGATAGCGTCCAGCGAAGAGGAGCTAGGTTTGTGAAACGATGCTACGATAAGTTGGCTAGTGTGTCTGGACTGTTAGAAGAATTAGGATGGGAATCGCTATCACAGCGTAGATTAAATTATAGGCTTAACCTCCTAAATAAATTTCAGGAAAATCATTTTACTGACGACGTAAAAAACATACTATTAACCCCTTCGTACTACGGCAGATTAGATCGCGCCAATAAAATTAGAGAGCTAGATTGTAGAACCGATAGGTATAAAATGTCATTTTTTCCGCGTACCATTCGGGACCATAACAGCTGTGATCGTCGTCATGAATAGTTCGAGTATTGACAATAGGCAGGCAGTAAATCTTTCTCATTATATTCTCCTCTTTCTTATTTATGCATGATGTAAATAATGATGTTCTTATTTATGCATGATATTTTGAATCTGTAGTAGTAGTCTTTGTATCCCTTGCATGTTAGAACGATTGGAGATAGAATGTTTCTTGGGTATTAGATTTGTAATTGGCGCTTTGCATGTGTGGTACGCGGGTTTTAATGTAATGTCGGTGTTCTACCATATCATTAATGCATGCCTGGTGCGAAAGCACCCCCTGCCACACACCAAGATGTAATTATTATTATGCTGTGTTTGAGTTTTACTGAAATCGTGGGCTATTCTTGTCCTTAAATGGCCCTTTTTGAGTGTTCCTATTGGATTTGGAAACCTTTATGCCTCACACACACACACACGCTAAGCTAGAGAATGGAAACAGTTACGTCTGGAATGTTTATATCCTCGTAATGAGGGGCGATGAGATGTTGAATACAGGTGGTGCGTCAAGGGAGAAGTGTTGGGCAGGCAGGGAAGGTTGGGAGAAAAAAATTAAGGCACAATTTCTCTCTTCCCCCACTACCAACAAATGTTACCGAAACTACTAAAATAATCTGAATTGTAACTATGTAAACGTGACTCAAGAGTCATGCAGGGAACATGTAAAACATGTCGTTAGCACTACTTGGCAGATGTAGAAACATGCATTAGGGTGCATATGAATTAACTGCTACACTACCTGTCAACTGACTTACTTAAAAATTCAACTGAAAAATTATAAAAGGCACCTGCTGATAACCCATGGCTTAGCAGGACCATAAAGTTGTAAAGTTGATTAAATGGCGTGCATTTTACAAGATTTACATTATATTGCTTTTAATTGAGTTTGCTTCTATTTTTAAGGTATTGAATGTGTAAATTCCATGTAAATAACAAAAAAAAGGGTACTTAAATAAACTGATTGGTGGGGGGGGGGGTTTAACGCATCCATAATGGTCTCTTATCGATAACGGGTAAAACATTATTTTAAACCTTTCTGTTCTACTGTCTATTTCCCTTATTTTATTTTCATGATCTTATCTTCCGCAGCATGTTGGAGTTCGTAAGATATTGTTACTTCGTCGTAAATTAAACGAGTTTTGAATTTACATTTTTTACATGTGTTTTGAATTTACATTTTGTTTTTGGGAATGACGAATAGCTTCCTTAACTAAGACGTTGGAAGATAAGGTGAGAGGGTCGATGTATTCAGGAAGGGAATTTAGAAGAGAAGGGAATTTAGAGGCGAAGAAAAAGTGAGCGCTTGGTGAGCGTAAATCTGGGAGTAGGGATATGGAGCAATGAGTGAGTCCTTGTGGATCGGGTAGGTATTCTGTAATTTATCGAGAAAGCAACGTCAGGGAAGTCAATGGCTGAATTCAGTGTGGATAAGTTTAATATCAGTTTTATATGGATAAATTTAATACCAGTTTTAAGGAAAATATAATTTTTAGTTACAGAGAGTGGGGACAATACAGCAACAGAGGGTAGGTTGTGGAGAATAGGCTATCTGTTTTTAACAATATTTGTAAAGAATTTAGTGGTATGTTATTAGAATAGGCATGTGTTTGATGCGATATACTACGTTTTCAAAGTTAAATAAAAATGACCTAGAATACTTTCACCCTGCGCTTTTGTGCTTTCTTGTATCCTCATTATTACCGTGCGAATATCACCAGCGAGAACTCATTATTAAACATGGAATAGGATTTTTGTCGTCTCTCAATGGGCTGTAGTGTATCCCATGCCCCTCGTGCCTATGGCAGCTTCTTAGTCTCAACATAGGTATATTGTGTAGGTGCAACTGCAGGAAGGCAACATGCCGGGCTCCAAGTTGTTTTTTTGGACTGTTAAGCGATTTATCACCTCATACTGTGCGCGATCTATTTATTTTTCCCGTGTATTTCAGTATTCATCGTATTTTTTTCCGATGCCCGTTGATATCTTAAAAAAAAAAAGTTTTAATTTTTAAGTTTTCCATTTTATAGGTTTGGGATGAGTTGAGTGGAATAGGGAGATATCCTGCTCTGTGAGTTCATTTGGATTGATCGAAAATGATTGACATAGATAGCTTTGTGTAGTCTCTGCGTGAGAAAATTATAAAAATCTTAACCATGAATGAACCATTCACCCAATTCCGCCGTTATATAAGACGAAATGACTTTCCATCAGTGAAGGGAAAAAATTATTGGTACTTGCGGGGCAAGTCGTCTCTAATCGTCCTTCATGTACGCTTAATGCACGACACAGACACTCTTCCAGAGTGTGTGTGCGATACCTGTTGCACCGTCACAGCGACGCTTTTTTCTTAAGGTGGTTTGAGCGGAATATCTTTTCCACTAGAAATCAATGAATTTGGTCTCATTTTAAAGAAAGCGTTCTCCTCCTTCCAAAGATGCCATTATATCAGCCGCTAACCCAACTCCTTTCGAGATTATTAACGAAAAATACCAGCCCTTTATGGAAAATGGCGCATGTATGTACTTCTTGGAGACCTTATTTAAAAAATGAGGAATTTCTAACTCCTAGATTTCGTAAAAAAATCAACAGGGCATAGCTTTTATTTTCTCTCGAATGTTTATGAAAATAAATCAATGATTTTTCCAGGATCTTAAAAAATCCTTTCCTTGTGAAGGAGTTAGAAACGTACCGCGTGAAAAAAATGAGTAAAATTAAGAACGCATGTGTTTTTTTGTATAATTACTTAAGAGTCCCAGTCGTCTACAAGTATACTATTGTACTATTTATAATGCAGTATTTAACTCATGCTTCATACAGCTGCTGAAAGTAAAACATATAATTTGAATATTGTCTCCATCATGACTAGGGAACTATCTCGCTCTAACCATCTTAAGGTAATTTTAGCGAATTATTTCCCTGGTCATAATGGAGACCATTTTCGAATTTGAAGTTTTTATTTCAGCGGATGTAGTAGGAATGAAGTAAAAAATGTAATATTAGCGGTAGGTATATTAATATATTCATATACGACTGAAATTCTCGGATGTAAAATGAAAATATGTGAGTAGGTCTTTCACTTGACTCATTTTTTACGCGGTACGTAAATAACACCTTCAAAACGGAAGGTTTTTTTGTGATTCAGAAAAAAATTACTGCGGTGACCATATGATTTATTTTTAAAGATAATTGTGAAAACACAAATTTCACTCTGTTAATTTTTTGACGAGATCTAGGTGTCAAATGATCCTCAATTTGTGAATAATGTCTCCGGAGGTTACCGAAGGCTTATGTGACATTCATCGCTATGGATTGATTGATTGGTAAGGGAAATTTTATTTGGGGAATGGAGGAAGAATGCTGATGAACCCATTGTCGGCAATATCATATTCTAAACAAGGCTAGAAGTGGGTATTCATGTCGTACGCGGTCAATAGGAGGCACTTTCCGTATTGTTTCGCTATTGTAAATGTAATTTAATTATGGCTCCTTGTAGAAAAAAGTGTCCTCCTTTCTTTTAATAATCAACAATATGCTATGTTTTGGTCCATATTTTTTCACAGAATGAAAGCGATTGTTGTTGAGTAAGAATGGAAAAAACGTGGTGAAAATCTCTGGAGGTAAACGCGAAAGATTTTCAGACGCATCGCTTTTCATATTCTCTAGTCACTTACTTCGACTCCGCACCCTTCACGTTCGCTTGCTTTTACCGCGTTTTAATTTGAAGCCAAGCTTGCTGTTCAAATGCCTTGAGAAAGAGGGAAGTCGCCCCTCCAATTTCTTTTTTTTTCAAGTTTTGTCCTCCGCTTCTATTTGAAGCGGTGACATAGCATGTTCTTCGGAGTTTCTAAATGTAAATGGCCTTCCCTGCTCGCCGAGTCGCTTTTATCAACTCGGAATGGATAGTTTCAAACTACCGGCCCATCGCTTCTGCATTCTTGGCGATAAGGGAATTATACCCTCAGCTCTCCATCCGGGACTCGCGCACGTCTTTTAAATGCTTCTGGCAGAGAAATAAACTTCGTCTTGACATGTGAAAGCCTGTCAATTTACATGTCGGAATTCCAGTAATGAATTAGAAGAAGCTTAACCGGCTAGAAATTGTTGTCAATGGGGATCCTGTTGCGTAATTTATGTCGACCGACCGGAAATGTGGTGCTTCCCTTTATCGGAGAAAATAATACAAGTTCCTTTGTAACTTTGTGGTTTCCATTTTTCAGATAATTTAATGGTAACATTTACAATACCACAGACTTATAAACACACGGGCTTCAACGTTTAAGCGTCATCTTCAGGTCCCTTTGTTTCCTGTTTATTTTGAATATAGTTCACTATAAACTTATGCAAAAATAATGCTGTCGCTTACGATTTAAACTGTAGGTACTTCCAACGGGACGTACAAAAAGTGCGTAGCATGTGGCAGTCATGACGCGTTTAGGTAAAAATGCCCTACGCACTGCAAACCTATGTGATTCAAATAATGATCCTTTAGATGTAAGTGATGAAAACCTTTGAATTAAGTTCCTATTGAAAGCCTTTGCAACGGCTGCCAAGGGAGGAAACATTATAGTCGCTAAAATTAGTGAAATGAAAAGAGCTTATAGGACGTAAAAACCTCACTCTTTCTGCGATCCTTCTGCGAATGTTTCTACCCTATATTTTAAGAGCACGTGATTTAAAAAAGTAATCTCTCCACCAAATCTAATGCTTTTCGTGTTAAAGTGAATGTTGAAGAATATTGGGTAAGAACAACCACTTCAAGTGGTTGTATCAAATGTTATAATTTTTCCGGTCGGTTTCTGGTATTTCATCCTGTATATCTGCCAAATTTCCATTGACTAAGTTACTAAATGGACCCTTTTAAAGGCGTTCCCAACAATGTACGAGTATGTTAGCACATTTATAATTGACGAACATATTTTTCAACCAAAGATGTATTCTGTTTCCTTTGCACACCCGTTTTTTCAATTTTATTTTTTTGTCTTTTATCCCATTTCTCCTGCCTCGCGTGACTGGATAAATTTACGGTTTATAATGACCTAATTTAATTTCCTAATATGGGTATTTTCGCCCCAGGACCTTTGCTGGTGACGTAGTCAATTATTTAACGTATCTCTTCAAATTTTTCATGAACAGCAATTTCTGAGAAATATCTGAGGAGAATGGAGAGTTTTTATGGAATTATGTTGATGACGACTTTTGTTAACTTCCGTCATGTGAAGTCGTGTTATTAAGAAAAAGACCATGGTAAGAAGATTGTTGACGAGGTGTTCCAGCATCCCACAGGCCGCGGGTTCCAATGCCGCTTCGGACCTGGATCTTATATCTGTTTCCACAATAAGTTCAGATGGTGGAATGTGCGATATGATAAACGTTGTAGCTTTAGCACATACAATCGAAATTTTTATATCGTCACAAAATTAAAGGTCATCCACCTTTTTTTGCGGTAATTACAAGTTGACTTTTGCATTCATAAATTAGGTAGTTCCAGGTATAATTTCCCCGTGTCGTATGTGTGATACCTTATTCGCCTGTTATTTGAAATTTTAAGCATTTTTTTATTTTTATTTTTTTATTTATTTATCTGCACTACCCTGAATAGAGCACAATGGGCCAATTTACGTCGGGTGAATAACATTAACAACGTACGAGACACAAACACCCATGTCCTGGGCAGAAAATATTCTACCCAGGCGGGACCCGAACCCTCTGGTTAGCAGGCGAGGACTTTACCCCGCTGCCACCGGGGCCGACATTTTTAAGAAGTATTCAGGAAATGTAGTTGTATTAACCACGCAAAAATATTGTTTTTAAAGACTTATCATCCAAGTAATAAACTTAATATACTTGTGTATTAGATACTCAATCACGACCTCTATGTTTCACACTGTACACTGGAAACACCTATAAAATCCAAGTTTTTCGAGGTATTTTGAGAAGTAAGGTGTCGAGTGATTAATATATTTTTGAAAAAATGAAAAAAGAGAGAACATTCTCATTACATTTCTGACACGGTCGATATGTCAGATCTTACATATATATATTTTTTTTTAAATTGTGCCTCTCTGAAGTGTTCAGCCCTCCATATCTCGTGGGAAATGGCTTGTGTTTTCAAACAATTATCACGAAAAGACGCGCGGCAGGTGTATTATAGTTTGGCTGTATTTGAAAGTTCAAACATTATTTCATATTTATTGAATTTTTTCTTTAAGGTAGTTTGAGCGAAATACCTGGAAATTAATAACTTTTGTCTCATTTTAAAGAAAAATATATCACCCTTCCATTGACACCAAAAATTCAACCCCTTACCACATTGCGTTCCGAGATATTTGCCAGAAAATACCAGCCCTTTTATATGGGAAATGGTACGTGTATGCACTCCAGAGAGACCTTATATTAAAAAATGAGGCATTTCCTACCCTTAGATCTCGTCAAAAAATTTCCTACACTTAGATGTCGTAAAAAACTAGCAGCGTGTAGTTTTTATGTTTTCTCAACTATTTTTGAAAATTAATCATATTGTCACCGGAGAAAATTCTTCGGGATCGCAGTATACCTTCCGCTTTGATGGAGTTTCAAACGTACCGCGTGAAAAAAGGAGTCAAGTTAAAGATTTATTTAGATATTTTCGTTTGACTACTTACAATTTCTGAAATTTAACACTATTTTATTGCACCATTAATAATTCAATATTTAATTCGTGTGTCCCACAGCTGGTGAAATTAAAACGTATAATTCGAATATAGTCTCTATTATGATTACGGAACTGTCTCGGTCGCACTACCTTAAGTGAATATCTCGCTCTAATTGCCTTCATGAAAAACTGACAGCTACTATATAACATTCTGGTCTTTTGTCCTCGTAGAAGCCGACGTGATACAAGGTTGATGTGGGAGTAATATAGGGTGTTTCTCAATTAGATGAGAGGCTTGGGCTCTTTAGGGTTGGATTGGATTGGATATTTGGGGAGGCGACCGACGGCTAAGGTCATTTGCGCCATAGGGCATAGGTAAGGAAGGAAGGGTGGATAGAAACCCGGCGTCGGCATAAGCTTGCTCGTAACGAAACTCTCTCTTTAGGGGATTCGTTTTTTATGTAAATCTCCATCAGGCCGGATTTTCCATGTTCCCAGTAGCGGCAGGAAAATCAATTTAGTACTATTCCCACAAACTTACTGCATATATAGGAGTCTGCCAATGTTCACGTATTTTTACGAGGGTAAGTCAGTAAATAAGTCGCAAACGTCAGCATTTCATCATAAGCATCAGTGGTAAACATTTCACTGGGAACGCTTCGAACATCCACCGTATAGTCCCGACATAGCCCCCAGTGATTTTCATCAGTTCGGGCTCCTAAAAAATCATTAGGGTGGCCGACGTTTAGACAATGATGATGCCGTAGTCCAAGATGTTATTCGTTGGCTGCGACAGCAAACGAAAGACTTCTTCGTTGCCAGCTATCAAGGACTTGTAAAGAGATGGGATAAGCGTCTGAATATGCAGGGTGAATGTGTAAAAGTGAAATAAATTTCAGGAAGTTACTTTGAATATTATTGCCTCTATCCAGTTTTGCGAGTAATTCGTTGGCTTACCTTCGTATATAAGTTTATAACCTAACTGATTAATCAAAATATAAAGTAAATTCCAAAGATACAATACTAATTGCGACCTCGGTTTAGCTTGTTACAGCATAAAAAGGCGGTGGTGCCTGATGATGCTCTAACAAGCGAAACCTAGGACATAATAAATATTGTAACCGTGGAATTCGCTCTGTTTTTGATTTATCAGTGATGCTTCGGTTCCACAAAATATCGCCAGAGTGAAGAAAGATCTAAGGTTTTCCCGGCGTATGATGTTGTTAAAGGTTTCTCGGGCTTTCCACCGTGTCAAACTCCCCATCTTGGCCGACGTTTTGGTGAACGAGTCGTCCATCGTTATCAGGGGATGATGACGATGCCCTGATGGCGATGGACGACTCGTTCATCGAAACGTCGGCCAAAGTGGAGAGTTTGACCCGGTGGAAAGCTCGAGTAACCTTTAACTATATTGCCAGAGTCTTCAGAATATTTAGTTAGGTGCGTAAATTTAACGCGGTGTAGGTATTGGTTTGCCTAGGCGGTCTAGAGGAGTGGATATTGCGTTTAAGCTGGGCAACCAGGTTCTCAATTAGTCCAATGCTGTCGACTAAAGGTGTAATGCTCTCTAGCCGTGTCTTGTCTTTGGTTCATCCTACATCCGACTTTTCTTTTTCCCATAGGTCTCGGCAATGACCAACCAACGAGTGGGCGTGGCGTGATATCCGCGGGGTTATGACCCGGAGGTAGCGGGCCCGTATGGTGGAAGGAGGCAGTTTTCCCCGGCCAAATCCGTTGGATTAAGCTCGAGATCGTCAAATGCCCCCACGGCGGCGGAGCAAATGATTCTGCTGGCGAAGTACTTCGAAGGTGAGTCCGCTTGCTGCCCCTCCCGTTTGATAGGGGTGGGGAGGAGGTTTTCACATATCGATCAACCCCCGGCCCTGCCCTGCCTCCCGAAGGAGGGCAGGTTGGGTCTCCACACCGCCCCGGGGGAAAATTTTCCGCGGATTTCCCCCCTCCGCCCACTCCCTCCCCTCTTGATTCGTTACCGCGGTAGCCGATCTCCAACCTGCGCTGAATTTTCGACCGAATCGTGCCTACCTCGAGGCTTATCTCGTGAATCAGAGTTGCCCCTGCGGGATTACAGCATTGTCCGCTTATCAGTGTTACGATTAATTTCTTCAGAGATACTGAAAAGCATTTTTAACGAATTAATTTATGGCTCTCTTCGACCCGGTTTCGCCTAGCACGTTCGTGTTACCGAATCACTGGACATGTTTCCCTCGTTTCCTTTTTTCTGGTGGAGTCAAATGTATCTGATGGAGTCAAGTGTTACCGAATAACTGGACATGTTTCCCTCGTTTCCTTTTTTCTGGTGGAGTCAAGTGTATCAGGGTCTTGGAACACCTTTTCTCGTCCTTCATATGGACATGGTCTTGCCATGCATTTGCCATGGCCTTGCCTTGGAGACCTGTTCTCTGGATTATTTGTATCACCGATTCCTTCTTGTCTAACTATTAACCACTCGATTATTTTCTTCGTTTCTTTTGATCTCGGCTCAATAGAACCCCATTTTTAAAATTAATGGTTGAAGGCGTAACTTTGTGGAAGGTTTTCGCAGACATGACGGAAAAATTTCTTAGTAAATTCCATGCTTAAAATTTTATTTCCGACCTAGGTTTCGACTGCGCAGCAATCATTTTCAAGGGCCTTAACCTTGAAACCTCAACCTTGAAAATGATTGCTGTGCAGTCGAAACCTAGGTCGAGGTTGAGGTTTCAAGGTTAAGGACCTTGAAAATGATTGCTGGGCAGTCGAAACCTAGGTCGGAAGTAAAATTTTAAGTGTGGAACTTACTAAGAATTTTTTTCGTCGAGTCTCCAGAACCCCATATGACGTGTAAATTGCTCCGCGTGCCTGTAGCACTCTTTTCAATATTCTTGGCTTTAATACTTTCTGACCGTTCCATACCCGGTACACCAGGGCAGATTGGCCAACAATGGTATTTTTCATAACGATGTATGACAATAAAATAATTGATAGCGGCATAGTTTCAGTGGAGAAACGCTCTTTTGACTCATACGACAAAGACTAATTGAAAGTTACGGTAACTTTTTCCGTTGTTTTTTAATTCATTAAAGTAACATACCGGTAAAAGTTAGGTATTAGTGAAAGACGGTAAAATTCCTGTGGATTTTTACATTAGCTTGTGCAGGACCCTATCTCCCTCTATAGGTTATTTCTTTCTTCATCTCAGCGTACGTTCCACCCGTCTTCTTCCCGTTCATGGAACCTATTCTCTTTATACCCTATCCCCCCGTGCTCAACACCCTTCTCTCTATCACGGTCTGGAAAGCAACGTTAGCTATTCTGCCCTGCTGTGACAAAAGACACATTTTGAGATTGGAGGTGATTCTGTTATTTTCCACCATGGCGATTTCAAAGTACTAAACATAATAACCGTATCTGTAGCGGTTTGCCAGATATTACGTCCATCTTTCACCGTATCTACAGTATAAATTTCAGTTTTCTAGGCCAAATAACAGTAACGACATGTCTCTCTCCCTGAGAATTTCAATACTTTTGTTTCTTTATGATTGATCTTCATTCCACGCTGACAATCTAAGTATCAACTTAATGTAATCCCTTAGAAGATGGACTAGATGAAGAGTCGAGTACTCGAAAGTGGAAACTTTAGCATGCAATAACTCATAACCAACCATTACTGTCCTTTAATTTATCAGGGCAGTATTCTGCAAGCTGTATTTTACGATGTTCGATTATGAATTGTCGATAAAAAGTGACTTCTTTCGTTAGATGGTCACTCGGAAGGTTTTGGATCACGTCCTTCGGAATCAGATATTCATTTTAGATGACCTCAACAAGGTCGAAACGAGTTAAATAATAGCAGTAATGTATAATATATCTGGTTGTAAAATAGCAGTAAAATATATCTGGTTGGGAGATGCTTTAGGACATATGTTCACCTACATGCACCCGGTGAAACCGAAGAAATCTAAGTGCAAAGTCCATGGAAATGAAAATCTCGCAGCTGCTTTGGAAGAAGAATTTGGGTTGGTTACGTCATGAAATTCCATCACACTGAGGGGCTTTGACAAGGGAACTGTCTGCATTACAGCTAACCATCATCATCCTCGTTGTATATGTTCCACCTGCACGCAGGCGTGGGAACAAGTGTGTAATAGCGTCGCTTGGTAATATCAAACGAGCTTATAACGGCGGCGACGTTGGAGAGGGAGATAGAGGGGCCACCTGTGTTGGGGCTGTATCGGGTTATCCTGCGAGTTGGCTTTCCTATTTGTGAGAAACACAAGTGCGCTTCTCTGCGGAATAATCCCCTGCTATTCATCTCGGCCCTCGGAGAGGAAATCGCCTCGGCGATCCGCTGCTGCGTGGGAAAGCGAGTCGGGAGCCGGGATTAGCGCAAGTAATTGCAGCGAATGCTTCTGCTTATACGTTTTAATGCGTGAGGACATGCGTGCATGAAATTGCAACTGCTTAAAAAGCACAGTCACGTCATAGGAAAGGTTGAAATCTCCTTTCCACTCTTTTTATCCGAAGCAATGGATTGTAGGAGAGCCTGTTCATATGCCTTTTAGAATGGAATAGATCACCTAAGATGTAGAATGCTTCACTTTTTATGTGGCATCTGCGAAGTGAGTACTGACGAATTATTCATACTTTTTAATGTGTAGTTTGCATTTTCAGTATCGGTAGGAAAGTCGATGGAAGAACTGGCAAGGAACGACGGAACCTAGATGTCTGTCTTTGATGTAGACTTTGATACTAGTTTCTCAGAATGCGAAGTTTATATCGCACAGACTTAGACATAAGACCATAATCCTTCGGTAAACTCAATATTCAGGTACGAAACGGTATTCAAACCTGAAACTGTTGTGTTGACAGGTCAATTCGTGTCCGACTATGGTACGGCAATCGGCACTTGGCTTCACATACGGACCAAATTGAGTCGAGATTGTGGAAAAGATGCGTTCTAGAATTCATTTTTACCTAGCTCCAGTCTTACTTGCACAATGATTAAGACTCACCGTCGGCTGTAATTTTTGTCGGAAATATGCATTCCACTCAAGTGCTCAAGTTCAACCTTCAAATTGAACGACCTAAATGCAAAAAGAGGGTGAGGATAATAGAATTTCAAGGGGGATCTGATGGCGGATCTCCTATAGAAGGGAAAACGGAACGATATAGCCGAAAAGAGGAAATTAGAAGTACTGTCCAAAAACCTACCAATCTGTTGGTAAAATATTCAAATGAATTAAACGACTGATGTGACTACTATTTTGCCTCGTTCAGATTACCATACGTACGTAAGATTGTGGTGTGAACGGGGAAACAGCGTTAAGGCGACGCATCACACCCACTCGACAGGTCGGATTTGTGATGATTTCCGACCCCAGATTTTTTGTTTAAGTCTTACGTCATCAACTTGAAATTTTTATAGTATAAATAATAGACCTTTTCCAAGGGAGGCTCGTATCTGAAACATGAAAATTTTATCCCGGAGCATAATTATACCATCGGGAAAACGGCAAGATGTAGGGTATATTTTTATAAAAACTATTATTATTATTGACATATCTAAAACTAATGGAGATGTATCAATCCCTCCTCTATCGGAATGCTAAGTAACAGCCGTCACGGTTGTAAGATAGAATCTGTATTTGGTATATTTCGACAAGCTACCTGAATGGTTTTCTGCCATGATGTACTCGGACGGTGATGCAATTAGTTCAGTCTTCTTTCACAGATCTCATATAAGCGCTGCCTGTACTTACGCGCCGGAGACTTGGCTAAAACTTACCGACGACTGTTGCCTTGTGCGAGAGTTATCCTGGAGTAGGAGACTCCTGACGCTAAAACGCCTCGATCGGGTGCGAGTGACGCCATCTTGTGGATTTTCGACAGAACTTTTCCTTACCGAATGGTATGACGCGTCCTCTTAACGGGTTACCCACATCCTCCTCACCGGTGCATCGCGACGATCAGGAAAAGAGCAAGCGAACGAAATAAGGAAAATACCATATTCTTGCGGCGTTTTGAGGCTTTCAACATGTTTTTCCTAGCTAATGACTCTTCTATATGCTTATTCATCAAAGAAACATTTGAGTTTATGCATTAAAGTAACATTTAACGGCAGATCATTTGAGGTTCGTGCATTCAACCAGGCGTTGTAAATTTGCTTTTATTTCTGCAAGTATCATTAGTATATCTTGTATTGTTTAAAATTTTCCCCTTGATAATTATCCCCTTGATAATTATCCCCTTGATAATTATCCCCTTTTTTATTATCTGCTATGACTCTTGACATATTGTTCTTGATATCAGAGTTAGATCGCGTACAGCGAAGAGGAGCTAGGTTTGTGAAACGATGCTACGATAAGTTGGCTAGTGTGTCTGGACTGTTAGAAGAATTAGGATGGGAATCGCTATCACAGCGTAGATTAAATTATAGGCTTAACCTCCTAAATAAATTTCAGGAAAATCATTTTACTGACGACGTAAAAAACATACTATTAACCCCTTCGTACTACGGCAGATTAGATCGCGCCAATAAAATTAGAGAGCTAGATTGTAGAACCGATAGGTATAAAATGTCATTTTTTCCGCGTACCATTCGGGACCATAACAGCTGTGATCGTCGTCATGAATAGTTCGAGTATTGACAATAGGCAGGCAGTAAATCTTTCTCATTATATTCTCCTCTTTCTTATTTATGCATGATGTAAATAATGATGTTCTTATTTATGCATGATATTTTGAATCTGTAGTAGTAGTCTTTGTATCCCTTGCATGTTAGAACGATTGGAGATAGAATGTTTCTTGGGTATTAGATTTGTAATTGGCGCTTTGCATGTGTGGTACGCGGGTTTTTAATGTAATGTCGGTGTTCTACCATATCATTCATGCATGCCTGGTGCGAAAGCACCCCCTGCCACACACCCTTTGGGTGGCTTGCAGGGTATGACGTAGATGTAGATGTAGATTGTTTCACTGAATCGGTTAAACCAAAGTGGAGATAGTATACATCCATGACGTACTCTGCGTCTGATTTCTATTTCTTTAGTAAATTGATTCTCATTTTAAAGTTTTTCTCTTTGTTTCCAGTCCAGGTTTTTCTAATATCTCTACTATCCTATATCTCTCCTTTCAATTTTGTTATTTACAAACAATTAAATAGCAGGAGAACGAAATACGGAACATACCAGTTTCGTGTGGCGTTTTGAGGCTTTCAAAATGTTTCTTCTCACAAATGACACATTTATTTGCTACTTCGTTAAAATAATATCATCTGCTTCGCTTTAATTATCGTCTTTTTTCAATTATCGTCGAATTCGTTATCTCCTCTTTCTACTCGCGATATCTGCGCTGCCAATGTAAGGTAATCAACGTTAGGAATTAAATATTACCATTGTTAAGACTATTGAGGTGTATGGAGAGGGCACCAAGTCATCAAACTAAAGCCTAACAGCCGAAATAACTACTATATAGTTAATCCCTGCTGTTTCCTTATTTACCTATGGGTAGCACGATGGAATGGACCAATTGGCGGATTTAAAGCAAGAATATGAAACATCTCTTTGAAATTTAGGGCTAGTAACTCACTAGGCATACATTGCTTACTTATTGCTATGGATTCTACTCTATTTATCCTAGTTTTCACCGAGAAAGCTGATTATTATCAATTTTAATAAATAAACAATTTATTTACTGAGAATGCATCATCATTGGTCGTTCAATCGTAAGATAGGTTGACTGCAGCCCTCCATCCTTCTCTATCTAATGCTTATTCCCTTACTTCCTGGTATCTCTTCCTATGTAGGTAATTTTCTTTTTATTTGGTGAATGAAATTATTCCTGGGTCTTCTTATGGGGACTTTTCCCTCCATTTTACCTTCAATTATGTTCTTCACAAACCCATAGTGTCTCAGGGTGTGTCCAATCCACCTTGTTTTTCTTTTCTGTTTGGTTGTCCATTTGGTCCTTTCCTCTTCCACTCTTCAGTTCACTTCATTATTTCTTATTTTGTCCGTCCATTTAATCTTCAGCACCCTCCTCCAGAACCAGGTTTCGAAGGCTTCTAGTCTTTTCTGGCCAGGCAGGAGAATGCATAAGTAATCCTTAATTCAGTGTACTTTAATGGCATGGACGTGCATTTAATTACATATGCAGCACACCGTAGTATCGTATGTATATACAATAGTACATCTACATCTACGTGATACCCTGCGAGCCACCACGAGGGTGCGTGCTAGGGGGTGAAGATCACCAAACATGCACTGTTGACATGCAACTAGGATATTTAATGGAGATATGCTAGATAATATGGTCGCATGCAGCTAGATGGTTAGTATCTACATAATAAGGAAGGGATTATTGGTTGTTATTACATGCATCACGCACTACAGACTACTCTAACTATATTTCACCTACCTATCCCTTTGCTACGCTGCCTATTGTTCTCTCTTATAGTACGAGGGAAAAATGACATTTTAAAGCTATCGGTACGACAATCTATCTCTCTAATCTTGTTAATCTGATCAAACCTAGCATAATACGCAGGGGTTCTCGATATATATCTAACGTCATCAGTGAACAACTCGGTTTCGAATTTACTTAAAAGGTGTAACCTAAATTTTAACCTGGGTTTTGATAGTAATTCCCATCCTAGTTCTTCTGTTAAGCTCGTAACACTTATACAATTATCTACAAGTGGTGTGGAAGGGGTATTTATCTCAGGATGTTTAAACTTTATGCTCGAGCCTTCCTCGTCTCGCTCTTTTGTGTGCCTTAGGTATACGTTGTTGAAATGAAGAGGGTGACCGTAATTTATCTCTCCCGTTGGACGGGATATGGGGGAGCGGGGGGGTCGGAGGCAGTCGTGGAATACGGGTGGCGGGGCTTGGGTGTATACGAGCCTCGGAGCGTGGAGAGAAGTGCGACTGTGAAACGGAGAGAGAGAGAGAGAGAGAGCTGTGATGCAAGCGGGCTGAGAGGAAATGGAAGAGTTATGAGAATCCTAACGGCCGAAGCAGCGAGCGTCGGCGCGTCGGGGAGGAGGAGAGGACTCTTCGATTCCCTCTGAAGTTCTCCCTCCCTCCCTCCCATGACATGTTCACCCCCTCGTTTCGCCCCTTCCAACCCCCTCCGTCCCTCCCCCCCCCACTCACTACTCTCCCCTACGTTGTTGGATGTGTCCCCATAAGAGGCAGGCAGCCTATATTCAGACTGGCCTTGAACTTGAAGACGAGTTATGGGGGAGGGGAGGAAGTAGGGGAGGGAAAGATAAGAGGGGAAGTGGAAGATGGTGAGAGAGAGAGGGGAGAGGTATTCCTTTCCTCAATATCAGTGAGGGGATGGGCTTCCATATGTCGATTAGGTCTAATGAAACATTGATATGTGCAGTCGTGTTCGTTCAGCAGTGGATTTTCACCAACATTTACGACTTAGCTATGTTTCTACATATTTATGGTAGTTTGAGCGAGGTAGTTCCCTAGGGACCGTAGTCGAATCATATGTTTTAATTTCACCAGCTGAAGGACGCATGAATTAAATATTGCATTGTTGATGGTGCTGAAAGATATTATTATGCGACTGAAATTGTAAGTAATCAATTGAAGATATCTGATTAAGTCTTTAACTTGACTCATTTTTTCGTTTCTATCGTTTGAAACTCATTGAAAATGGAAGTTTTTTGTGGTCCCGAAGAATTTGCAGCGGTGACAATATGATTAATTAAAAAAAAATAGAAGATAAGACATACAAACTACACATAGTTAATTTTTTGACGAGATTTAGTTGTTGGAAATCCCTCATTCTTTTAAAATAAGCATCTCTGGAGTGCATACACGTACCATTTTCGACGTGAAAAGGATGGTATATTCTGGCAAATATCTCGTTAAGTGATGTGGATAAGGGGAAGAATTTTCGGTGCCATCGGAAGGGTGAGATATTTTTCTTTATAATGGGACCAAATTCATTGATTTCTAGGTGAAATGATATTTCGCTCTCACTACCATCATGCTTTTTTCTCTGGCGATAACCCTCCGACAATTCCTTTTAAATAGCGTAAAATTTTTCTTTTTGAAGCACACCTGGTTGCTGGTTTATAACATCGAGATAGATGGAGAGCGCGCTTTCTATGGTAGCCGATGCTAAAACTTGTAACGTGGGCGTGGTCTGTTCGCCATCTTCGTTAACCCCGATTTTTCCCTTAGGCTCAATCCTTGGTTTATAACATTGAGATAGATGGAGAAGGGGACTTGCTATGGTGGCCGATGCTAATAGCTGTAATGTGGGCGTGGCCTGTCCGCCATCTTTGTAAACCCCGATTTACCTCTAGGCCGACGTACTAAATTTGCAATTTTACGATGTTTTACATCGATAAATTACTAGAAATCAGCATGCATGAACTTCTTTATTATGTATTCTTCTGACTCATACTCTTTATTGAATTGAATAAATAATTATCCGCATTTCTGGTGAAACTATGTTAAAAACGCGAATCATCCGTTGCACTAAGTAACCTGTGAATATTGGATTTGATTGGATTTTTGAGGAGGTGACCGACAGCTGAGATTATTTGCGCCATAAGGGATAGGTAAGGGAGGAATGGTGGATAGAAACCCGGCGTCGGCTTTAGCCTGCTCTTAACTCAAGGCGCCAAGGGGACCACGAGTTAACGTCTCATCCGATAGACGGAGTACTGTACTTGAAGTGCCCTCCACAAGACACTCAAATAGGGATATCCCTATGTGGATATTTCAAGAGCGAGATAGCGAGAGATATATTGCCGATCGGATAGGTACGAAAACTCGTTCTTTCCTCGCACAATAAGTGACCACAGTAAAAACTGAGCCCCACTAAATACACTCCCATAATACAAGTCACTATTTCTCATCCCAAAACCTTATCCCTTATATCTTTACACGGCTGGTGTCTTAACACCCCCTGCCACATGCCCATGCGGCGGCTCGTAGGGTAGTATGTGGATGTAGAAGGGCTACATGCCTTAAATTTCGAATATATGGTGGATGTTATTGCTTTTCTTCTGTTAATCAGTCAAATTCGTTGTGCCATCCATCTTTAAGTAAGGAAATAGCAGGGATAACCAACATAGTTGTTTTACTATAGTTAGATGACGTTGTTCCCTCTCTATCTACCTCAATGGTCTATAATGTTTGATCACGAATTAGGCTATAATCTTTGTTTGTAGACTGGAAAAATGTAAATCTTCTTCTGCAATTTAACCTTCAAGTTTTTTCTGGATACCATCAAATTTCTCACTTAATTTAGATTGTATACAATCGATCGTTTCTTGTAAATGGATTTCTCTTGTATTGGTAGTTAGTAATTCGTTAATGTTAGTTTTGCGTAAAAATTTTTGAGAAACTTATTTTGATTTTCAAATTTTTTTTTGCCCCGGCCTCCAGTCTACATTTTGCTGTCCTGACTTTATTTTCTGGTCCAGTTTCGAAACTATAGTCGATTAAAAGTGTGCATATTTTGGAATTGCCATTGTTTACTTTATCATTGTCAGCTATACTGCGTCATCATAAAGAAACTCCACTTAATAAAACCGTTAGCTGTCACTAAAGTTGCTTTTTGTGGATTTTTAAAAACCATATTCATCGCAAATACGACATAAGAATAAGAATAACTTGTTACTTAGTTTTGTCACAATGTTGTGTAGTAATATCTATGAGCTTTAGGCAGACTCAAAGGCATCCACACAGACCCGTGTGGAGAGTGCTTTCCATAAAGAATATCATTGCTGGCTTTATACAAATATACTTTCATAAGCATATGTAATAATGACAAAGACGATTTTATTTTAGCCCAATTGTGAACAAGAAGAGCGGAGACAATTTTAAAAATTCATCTTGCTAATATTCGTGTAAAACACAAATTATTAAAAGTTATAACATAGGGTACATGTACATACATCGGAGATCTAGTATAAAACATCAATGTTGTTATGTGTCAGTGTCCATTCCTTTGAAAATTTCAACAATTTGTTCTTGTTTTTTGAACTTTTAATGCTCTCAGGTAAGGCGTTAATTACTTTAGGGCCTAATTATACAAAGGATCTCTTTAACAACGTGAGATTTGGTTTTAAAAGCCGATTGGTTATAAAGATCATGGCCGTCATTTTCGTTGGAAATATCGGGTGTACTTTCAATGTCAGCCTTTGTCGATTCAATGCATTCTAAGGATATTTGAAGATGACTCTTGTTCGTTTTAATGCCTCTTAAGTTTTTATAATATGTACATCGTGAAAAAGGTTCAAAGATCACATTTGCTGAGGATATAGATAGTGTAGTTTTTCGACTTACCATGATTTTCCATCCCTGCTTGTACTTTCTGAATAGTCCATCCATGTCAAGAGAAATAGAGGTTTTAACCATTCTCATTGCGGAAATACACCTATAACGGCCTTTGTGATTTTTGGAAAGATATCGATGGTTTAGTTACGACTTCGACTATGTATGATTTTTTTCTATGCTCCTCCGTAACACAATGGTGTACTTCCATCCCAAGGCCATGTTTATGTCGGGAACTTCCCCTATATCGTTTGTATAATTTTAGGAGTGGATATCGATGGTGTGGCGTCTATCGTGACAATCAATGATTTGCTTTCACTGCTCCTCCCTTGTCATTAGTATCCTTCCTGGTCTGTAGTGACGTTTGAACCATGTTCACCGAGGAAACGATAACTTAACCATCTATGGACGAGTAGGTCCATTTTGTTTCGTTTCAAAATCATTGAAATATCTGCTTTATAAGAGGCTTTTCCATTTAGTTGCTGCCCAAGACAGAATTGTAACGCTTCGGATTAATGGTGTGGAAATTTGCGTCTCTTTCGGGAGTTTGTCCAACTATTGTGTGACGCTATTCACTGACGACGGCGTGCCAGGTGAAGATTTTTGAAGAAGTTTGATATAAATGGTTTCAGCTGTCATGCGAGGAAAAAAATTGGGAAAGTTTAAAACAGTTACGTTATGAAGGTAATATTGAAGTATACCTTGTGTAAATTTTATTATGTGAAGTATTATTTTAAATTAAATATATACAATGCAATCACGTCACCTTTCAAAATAAATGTTATCATCAATTATATTGCTATTGTTTTTTTAAAAACGCTAAAATAGCATTTTAAAAATATTTATATAGTAGCAGTATGTCGAAGCGATGGATTCGACTATCGGAGCGATGATTTCGACTGTCGTTGATTTTCCTTCGGCCCTAGCTCAATAGTATTCCACTAGGCTCTTTCCTCTCGGCTGGCTGGGAATACGTAAGGAGGGAAAATTTCATGGCCATGGAGGGGAAGTGTTTGGAGATAGGGGAATGGGGGGAGGCAGTTAAGGCACATCCCCCACCCCCTCCTTCCCTACTACCCTCCCCTAGAACCGGCCCCGGTAGGGGAGGGTGCGAGAGATGCAAAGAGAGAAGGAACTAACACCAACACACACACAATTCTCTGATGAGGGGAGTTGAAAGCGGTGCGGTGGGCGGCTCTCAGATGTTTTACAAGGAGGAGATTGAATGAAGGGAGTTTAAGTGGAGGGGAGAGGCGTGTAGGGAAACGTCGGGGCTGTTGAGCATCGGGCGAAATTAGGACCGCGTCATGCAGGATCGTGAGGGTTAACATTTGGAGGGTTGACCGTATGTCCGCCTCTTCTCAGAGTCATGGTTATCTTCAGCCTTCCGTCCTCCTGCTTTACCCACCTCGCTCTCTTGTGGTCAACCCAAAGTTTGTTGAGGATCGCGGGAAATACTCGCGAAGCCCTTCCGAGAATTTCCCGAGGGCAGAAAAGGCGCGACAAATTTACCAGTCAATTGGGATAGTTTTGCGATCAGAGTGAATTCCGAAGAAGATGGTTGGTTTCGTTGGTGTAGTTGTTCAACACACATGACTAGTGATTGGGGAATCCGAGTTCGATTCCCGGCCGAGTAAAATAATGTTTTCACTGTGATTTGTATCCCATGTGGTGTAAGTGGTGAGTATAACATCACCAGATTTCATATAAATGCTACTTTGCTCTGGTTAAGCCACTCCTCCAAAACGCCGCGAGCATTTGGTACCCTGGTCATGAAGATTCGACCAAAAAAATCAGTCAAATACTTAGAGAAGCTACTTGCTTCGTTAAAAACTGCTACGAGCGAACATATCGTGTTGCACAACTTTAAGAGGGATTAAAGTGGGAGCCCCTAGAGACTCGGAGGCTACACGCTAGGCTTAGCTTGCTTCAGAAATTCCGAACTGGTGTGCTTCAGAGCGACACAGAGTATTATCATGACGCCTCTCTACATCTCTAGGTTTGACAGAAGTGATAACATAAGAGAGATACATTGTCGAACAGATAGGTACAAAAACTCGTTCTTTCTGCGCTCAACAACCGATCACAATAAAAGGTGAGCTCCACTAAATACTCTCCAATTATACACGTCACCATTTCACCTCCCGGAAATCTTACATCTTTACACGGCTGGTGACCTAACACCCCCTACCACACGCCCATGCGGCGGCTCGCAGGATAGTATGTAGATGTAGAATAATTACGTTTTTGAATGGCTAAACTTCCTTAATCATTCAGTTATTTGTTACGATTAAATTCGAGTCTTTAACTTGACTCATTTATTTCATGTGTAAGCTGAAAACGCCTTCAAACCCCAGGTTTTTTTCGATGCTCTCAAAAATAGAACGGTGAATAGTAATTTTATTTATTAAAATAGTTGGGAAAACGTATGAGCTATTCATCGTTTTATGCATTACGCGATCTGTGCATCAGAAAGTGATTTTTTTAAATTCCAATTTAAGAAGCGTTCCGCATCATATTTCGTCGTCACACAGGATGAAAAAGTTTAGATCGTATGCCGAGGTGAAAAAGTGTATACTAGAGCGAGATGGGTTACTGGGAGATGGGAGCGAGTGGGGACTACCAGTTGAGAAGGTGTTGGATAGGACCCTGAATGTGTAGAAAACCGGGAGGAGATTCTCTGACATTCAACAAAACCTACCTTAACTGGTAGATTACTTTAAAGAAGCGATGTACTCCATATGAACTTATACAGTACTGAAGACTGCAATTTTCTGCTACGCTGCAATTTTCCTCAGATAAGTGTGTAATGCTACCGGTTTCGATGTTTCACTGACTTGACAATGATGTGAGACTTTGAAACCGGTTGAATTAGACAATTATTTTATGAAATAATGCGAAGAGTTCTCTCTCCGTTATGGTTCGTGGCGGTGTCTTGAATTCTTTGCTAGTAATGTGCTTCATGAATGAGTGTCAATCTATGTACAGTTTTTCAAATGTTGACTAAACAATTTAACTCTTCGTGAATCACTTACAATGCGACGGGCCATCGGTTAGCATGAATAAAGTAACATTTATTTGGCATTTAAACCAAAATACGATATGCGCCCTTAGTTTTTCGAATGATAGGACTCTTTAAAAGGGCCCCCATGCCGCAAAAGGAAAGCATGCACGGTTTTTAATCATGTGCGTCACGCGCCCTCGCACAAAGCGCTTATATTCTGTCGTGACTCGGGCATACTCTGTCGGAAACACTGATGACGGACTGGCGACTGAGGTATTTGAACATCTTCCTTGAAGAAAGGAGAGACGAGCGAAAGGGAAATTCGGAACTCAAATTTCCGCGCGGTGTTGCATGTTCTCTTCATTGCCGATTCCCTTTAGGAATTAAGAAAAAGGAATAATCAGAGGGGCGGAACGAAAAGTGAGTTTCTTTTGGGTCGATTAGTGTCACGCTCTGATTCTGTTGTACTTGTGATTGGTGGGCAGGAAAGAGGAGTCCTTATTCCTTTCTTTTATTAGTATTCTATCAGTTAAGGTAGGTTTTGTTGAATGTCAGAGAATCTCCTCCCGATTTTCTACACTTCTGGGGTCTATCTCGCTCTAGTATATTCTTTTTCACCTCAGCGTACGATCTACCCTTCTTCATCCTGTCCATGAAATCCATTTTCCTTCTTCCTCTTCTCCGCTTGCCCAACATCCTTCCCTCTATCACATTTTACCACACCCATCGCCCCTTATTACATCCTCCAGCCACCTACTCAGCCGATCTCGAATTTCATTAAGAATTTTCCTTTTCTCGTCCACCATCCATCTACTGTGGAGGAATTCTGATACGATACGAAATGAATTCTACGGTACGATGCGAATTTTTCCCCTACGATAAGAATTCCTCTACCATAGAAGAAGTTTTTTAAGATACGATCAGAATTCTGAGATCCGGTACGAATTTATTCATCTACGATAAGAAATCGTCAACCGTAGAGGAAGTTTTAGACGATTCGATCAGAATTCTACGATACGAATATATTCCTCTACGATATGAATTCCTCTTCCCTTAAATTCTCATTGCCTTTTTTTCTTTTCTTTCTAGACAAATATTGTTTTTTTTTCATTGGTTTGTTTATGTTTTGATTATCTTGTATCATATATCTATATATCTTGTATTTATACCTATATCGGAGCTCAGTTGTATCACATGTACAGTTATTGGTCTTCACTGAGAGTAGTTGTTTTGTCATTCTATTTATATGTTATTAAGCTCCATTTATTTTCTTATTTGAACTAAATGATTTGTTAATTACCTCGCTGCTATTTTATTGTATCGTGCTTTTGCCCTAAGGGACCTGTCCCAGAGTATAATAAAGGTTTATTCTATTCTACCCTAGAGGATGGACTACGATGAGTTGGACAACGACAAGGATAAGATTGGATTTCTCTACCGTAGAGGAATCGTAGAGGGATAAATTCGTATTGTAGAATTCTTATGGTATCGTATGAGACTTCTTTTACCGAGAGTGATGAGAATTCCTCTCCAGTAGAGGGGGTCGATGGTGCCTTTTTCTTCTTCTATTGCTTTATTCTTCCCTATAGATGTAGTGTAAGGGCAACCCTCAATGTCAACCGTACCCAAGCTATGAAATTCGCCCTGAAAAAATAATTTGATTTGACTGGGACTCGAACTCGGATCTCCCAATTGGCTGTCAAGTGTGTTAGCCACCAAGCTATCTTCCTTCAAAGCGGATTTTGACGGGATTTATGCGAACTACATCTACATCTACGTACTACCCTGCGAGCCACCACGAGGGTATGTGGCAGGGGGTGTGGACATGTGTGCGTCTCAAGTCCTCATTGTGGCGCAGCAGATGATGGTTGTGATTCTTATTCTTTCCCTCCTCCGCTTCCCTTCTATTTTTCCTTAATCGGTGTTTCTTAATATTTGGTACTTTACAGCTCTCATTATATGATTAAAATATTAAATATTACTAAGGTTGAGGGTTCTTATGATATTATGTTCTTTATTTAGTCTGGCTGGGACTTCCTTATTCGTGTCTCTTTCTACTCATTATATTTTTAGCATCCTCCTGTAACACCATATTTCAAAGGCTTCAATTTTCTAAATAAATATATATAGTACTCTGTTTTAGTGTCCAGGCTTCAGTATACCTTATAAATGGGTGGAAAAAAATATAATAGCGTATCATGCGTATTCTTAGTTTTATAGTCAAATCACGATTGCAGAAGAATTTCCTCATGGTATTTGAAGTCGTCCGGGCAATCTCAATACGACGTATTATTTCTTTTGAGTGATCACAGCAGTCTGTAATCCATGTCCCAAGGCTGTCTTTCAATCTGTGGATTATTAATCATTAGTTTTACTCTATTATCTTGAGATTGTGTTACTAACATGCATTTAATTTTCTTAACATTAATTTTAAGTCCATACTCAATGCATTTGAGGTTCTTGCATTCAACAGGCGTTGTAAATCTATCGTTACTGCAAGAAAAACTGTGTTATCAGAATATCTTATATTGTTTTAAAAATTTCCCATTGATAATTATTCCCGTTATTATTCTACAGTGATTCTTGATAGACCGTTTCACTGTATATGTTAAGCAAAAGTGGAGATAGTATGTATCCTTGACGTACTCCACGTCTGGTTTCCATCTATTCCGTAAATTCATCCCGATTTTTGAGTTTTGATTTCTGGTTCTAGTACAGGTTTAATATCAGTCATATCTCTACGATCAATATTTTTACACTCTTAAATGTGCTTCAACTTTTAATGTTGCACTTTCTCGAATGATTTTTCTAAATCAATCGCAGGAATGCACATCCTGATTCATGTCCAGACAGCTCTGCATGAAAAGAATCTTACTAAATTGAGATTCTCGAATTCTTAAACCATTGTTAAAACCCTTTGGAGGGCCAGATATTTTACTATTGTAATTTTCTATATATTCTATTATGAATTATTTTTATAAATAATTTCAAGGTTGACTCATCAAGGATATTGTCGGATTAACATTACCTTCTCTCGCATTTGGATTCGTTGGAATCGTTGTAAATGTAGAAAGCAGTCTTCTACTGGTATTTGACCTGTAAGTGGATCGTGTTAAAAGATTTAATAAAACAGAAGGTAATGGCTTCGTCATCCATAAGTTTGAGCAATTGAACCACTATACTCTAGGAATAACTAATTTTGCTACGCTATATTATTTTTCGCGAATAAAAGTAGGAATTGATTATATTATTTAGACCAGAAATATGTAATATAGATATATTATATTCTGCCACCTTGTATTTTTACTGTATGAAAGAGAAGGAAGTCAGGAATATCGGTCGCATTTATTTTCTGCTGAGCCAGGTCGTTTAGTTTTTTTACTTCATCACACAGAGTTTCCCGCTGGCTAAGTTCCAAGCTAATGTTGTTGGGGCACAGGCATCTCTGGTGATATATTCCATGAATTTTTTCCGAGACTCTTTGCTGGGAATCAGTGTCGTTTCTTGGGTGACGTTCAAGCCAAGAATGTGAAGGGCCATTGGGGGCGCTATTCTGACTCAACCTTTTTTGTTATGGTAGTCGTTCTACTTCAGCAAATGTGTTATTTTGGGTTGTGCTGCTGAGCACTCAATCCATATCACATTTTAAAGCAATTCTGCGTTAAAACGATGTGACTTTTAGCTTATGATACCCTCCATTAATGTTGGGTCATTCATTTTTACCGTGATACCAAAATATCTTAAAGCTAGGTATCTCATAAAAATATTCGGGTTGAAGGAACACGTCTACTAGTTACATAACTTATTTACCAATAGTCAAAAGCTTCGAATATTCGACCTAATCTTCTAGTGCCAGATAAAATTTATGAAAGTTAAGCCTGTGAATAATTTCTAATGCACATAAAAATTAGTCAGTAAGAGTAAATTAACTGGTCATTTGTCTCAAAGCAACTCTTTTTTCCAGTATTTAAATCTCCATGCAGTTCCTTGCGCATCCACCATCTTGGCTACTTATGGAACTCAGAACTCCATGCCATAAGTTATGAAACCAATTAATTCATCAAATGTTTCTGCAACACTTATTGAATGATTGCCATGGCTTAACTTGCTATGCAATAAAAGTCTGGATCTGGAGCTGAGAAAGAGACTAGCTAAATGCTATTCATGGAGCGTTTTCATGTATGGATGTGAAGCATGGACATTAGGTAAGAGGGAAAGGAATAGAATAGATCCTTATGAAATGTGGGTGTGGAGAAGGATGGAAAAAGTAAGATGGGTAGATAAGATGAGAAATGAAGAGGTTTTGAGCAAAGTAAAAGAAGGAAGATCGCTCCTAAAGGACATTAGGAAAAGGAAAGGAAACTGGCTGGGCCATGTGATGAGAGGGAAAAGTATTATAACTGTGGCACTTGAAGGTTCAATTGAAGGAAAGAAAAACAGAGGGAGGAGAAGAATTAAATTGGTGGATCAGGTGAAGAACATCAGCTATGATGAAACAAAGAAGGAAGCTCGGGACAGAAGCGGATGGAGACGACAGTGGTGTACGGGACCAGTCAGCAGACAGAACACCAGATGATGATGACCAAAATATCGACTCTTTAGGCTATTCAGACTTCTAACGCATGAGAGTAATTGCGATCTAAAGGAGATATTGTGCCTATACGCATGGGTTTTTACGTCATTTGCTTAAGGCTTTATCTCACCCGGATTAGACTATCAGCATTCTAAATTTTGGCTGTAGGATAGGAAAACTATCTTACCGTAAATGAGTAGATACCCTCCCGCCTGTCCTAAAGTATCATACCCACCTTCGCTTTGATGTTTGAGACCATAGTTGGGAAAATTGCAAAAAAATTAACTGATTAAAGTTAACATCAATGCCTGTAAAAAGTAATTACTTAAAGTGATGAGCTAACTCTTCTCAAAAGCAATGGTTAAGTTGAATGGTTAACTACATTTTTTACTATTAATTTTAATCGTTAATGTTTTAAATCGTTAATCTCAACTATGATGCGATGTGATGTATACATAGTAAGGAAATTTACAAAAAAATTAACTATTAAAGCTAAAGTTAATCTCTGTAAAACGTAACCACTTAAAGTTAAAAGTTAACTCTTCTGAAAAGGAACGGTTAAGTCAAATAGTTGACAACGTTTTCAAAGATTAATTTTAATCGTTAATCCCAACTATGTTATAGACTAATTACATAGGTTAAAATTATAGAGCTGCCGACTGCCGGCATTAGCCTACCCGTGATGAAATGAGCCAAGCGGACCACGGCTTAGCGAGCGTGGCGATGTAAGCGGAACTACCCTTGCAGTATCTGTACTTTCCTCACAGTACGCAACCAGACATCAATCCGAACGTTGTGATAAGCGAGCCATTAGTGATTTAGAGCTACTGTCGATCATCTTGTGATGCCCAGTGTAACGATCAGCAAAGATCGATTCTATTCCATGCCAAACAATGCTGGTATTCTCCCTGTTTCCGTGAAGTGCAGTCTTGAATCGAGATTTTTGGGATGCTCTGTATTTTCTTTATTGTTTATATAACCTTTTATATCCTGGAAACTTGGTGGCTTGTGGCTGTGGGCCTTCAAATAGGACTACATGTACATATTACCCTTCAAGCCCTCTCAGGGTATTTGGCTGGGGGTGATTTATCACCAACATGGACGGTAGTGTAAAAATTAACTTTCACCAACATGCACTACACTATAGGTATGCTACCAATGCTACAGAAACTATCATTTGATGTGTAATACTACGTAAACGAGATAGAAGAGCCATACAGGAATCTTAAGAAACGTGGTGTTCGTACTACGAGGCAGTGTAAGAAACATGCATTAGGGAGCTCATAAATTAAATCAGCTAAAATACCAGCCTACTTACCTACTTCAATGTCTCATTGGCAGCCATTATGGTGTTTTATCGATCGCAGGATAAGCGATATTTTAAACCTGGCTGTTATGCAGGCTATTTCCCTGATTTTTTCTGATAAATTCATTTTCCGTTGAATGTTCGAGTTTTTAAGATATTAACCCACTATGGACGAGCGAGTCAAATTTGTTACGTTTCAAAATCATTGAGATATGTGCTCTCTAAGAGACGTTACCATTTAGTTGCTGCGCTAGACAGAATTGTGATGCTACGGATTAAGTATGGGGAAAGTTGCGTCTCTTTCGGCGGTTTGTCCAACAATTTGAATACATATATAAATGTGTGACGCTATTCACTGACGATGGCGTGCCTGGTGGAGCTCCGAAATAAATAGTTACGGCTGTCACAAGAAGAAAAAATTGGGAAAGTTGAAAAAAGGTACGTTATGAAGTTAATGTTGAAGTATACCTTGTGTAGATATTAAATTGTTAAGTATTTTAAAAAAATCAAATGTATACTGTACAAATTCGTCACATTTCAAAATAAATTTTATTATCAAATAAATTGCTACTACCTTTTGGGAAATGCTAAGATAGCACTTTTAAAAAGCTAATATAGTAGCAGTATTTTTTTCATGCTGATGTTTCATAATTCCGTCCTTTGAGGATTAACAACTTCGTCATAAAATAAATCGGTTTTGAATCTACGTAAAGTGGTGAGTCGAATTTTTAATCGTCGTTCCTAGAGGGATTCCCACCCCAGTCATCAATACCATGATCAAGAAGAAGTGCATCACTGTGATCGGCCCAGATTTGTTAAGAACGTCTTAGAATAGCGATTTTGGATGGGTGTTGAGTGAAGAGAAAGGAAGTTATTATATAGAGTAGGAATGCTAGAAAGGGGAGTTGAAGCAGCGTGGTGCGGATGTTCCAGCTTCTATTATAGCCGTGGGGTGGCGGGAGGGCCCAGGAGGGGAGGGAGGCAGGGGAGTTGGAAAAGGGGGCGGGTATGGAGGGGAGGTGGGGACTTGTCGGTCGGAGGGGCACCCCGCTATGGGTGGAGAAAGAAGAGCCCGAATATCTTTTCCAGTGCCAACCTTCCTCACGCTCTTCTCACCCTCAAACCTGAGTCCCTCTCGGCCCGTGTGAGTGGGTTCCCCCAATCCGAGGCCGAAGGCGGTTGCCATTAGCGACCGAATGTTGATTCACGTGGGTGATATCTTTTTGGGATTCGATCCAATGGCCTACCCCCCCCCTGTATAAAGTTCTTCTCCACCTCGTCGTGAACTCGTCTTTAGCCACTAGGTTAGTTACGGAAATTCCTAGAAATCAATGTATCTCTGAGTCAGGGAAGAGTGGTTTGAATCCGGAAAATGAGCAAAATACGAATAAAAACCGCGCGCTTCGTAAAAAATGACTGCGAGCGAGCAAACCTTGTATCGCTGTCCTGATTGATGGACAAGATTGGAAGCAGCTGTGCACTTCGGAGCTATACCTTGGGCTAAGATTTCTCGAAAGACACAGATCGCGCGAGTTTAGGTTGGCTAAGAGATTAGTAAACTTGAAAACGGGAAAGAAGGAATGTGAGATGTGTCTTTGTGGATTAGTGTCTCGCTGTTTTTGTCTTATGGCCAGTCGCAGAAACGACACATACGTATTGTATGAAGTTATGGGATCCATAAGCCATGGCAATCATTCAATAAGTGTTGCAGAAACATTTGATGAATTAATTGGTTTCATAACTTATGGCATGGAGTTCTGAGTTCCATAAGTAGCCAAGATGGTGGATGCGCAATCAACTGCTTGGAGATTTAAATACTGGAAAATAGAGTTGCTTTGAGACAAATGACCAGTTAATTTACTCTTACTGACTAATTATTATGTGCATTAGAAATTATTCACAGGCTTAACTTTCATAAATTTTATCTGTCACTAGAAGATTAGGTCGAATATTCGAAGCTATTGACTATTGGTAAATAAGTTATGTAACTAGTAGACGTGTTACTTCAACCCGAATATTTTTATGAGATACCTAACTCTAAGGCCGCTTTACACGGTACATTTTATTGTACGAACGAATGTATGAACTCTTACATGAGGGAAATTGTACCGTGCAAAGCAGAAAATTGTATGATTGTCTGAATGAATTAACTGGAAACAGAACCTGCACTATTTCTATTCAGTTTTTTGTACATTCTATGATACACATGTCTGACAATTAAAGGTACCGTGTAAAGCGGCCTCTATGGATCTCACAACTATTGATTCCGTAAGTAAACGTTCTTGCAACTGACCACAACAGGAGAAAAGTCTGAGCGAATCCTATTTATGCTCCTCAGATTGAAATGTTGGAGCTGAAGAGACTTTCAGCCCGAGGACTTATGAGGACCTTCGTAATGGTGGCATGACAAAAACTTTTCTCTCGTGATAGATTGAGCGAGGAACCTTACCCTGGCATAGTAATGATTTTAGAGTAATGAACTAAGTATACATACGTAAGGTATTAACTTGGCTAATTTTTTTCAAGCGGTACGCTGAGAACGCCGTTACAACTGAAGATTTTTTTGCGATTTTTTTTAAAAAACTGCTGTGAGTAATTGATTTATGTCTATAAAATAGTTGAGTGAGCGTTAAAACTACACACTCTTAAATTTATCACGGGAAATGTGCGTTAGAAGTTCTCTCTTTGAATTAAAAGACCCTCAAGTGCTTACCTGTATCACATCCCACAAAAAATCGCTTCTATATTTTTGGCAAACGTCTCGAAAAAGTTACGGTAAATGGCTGATATTTTGGTTATCATTGGAAAGATGTGATCTTTTTCTTTGTAATGAGGCTTTATTCTTTGAATATTATGTGGAGTGATTGTGTGTACACCGGGATTAGCCACATACAACTTTACGGATTCATCCGCAAAGCACAAATGTGCAAATTTCAAAAGAGGAAAAAATCATCCGCCATGACCGGAACTCGAACCCGGATCTCTCGAGTGCTTTAGCCAGTTACGCTGCCAAACATCCACTGAGGAATTAGATGTCTCGGTAGCTCAAATGGCTGTCATTCGGCCTGGTCAAGGCGGATGATTTTTCCTCTGTGGAAATTCGCACTTATCTAATTCCAACAAACTTAATATGAGCGTCGCTGATTAATTTATTTTTTATCGTTGTATGTATTTATTTGAAATTATAGTATAAAAAGGCTCTGAAGTCCTTTATGCCATGGTTTTATGATATCCAACAAAATACATACATCAGTATACGACCCTACGAGCCACCGCTTGGGCGTGTGGCAGGGGTTGTTGGGACACCAGCCGTGTAATGATAAAAGGGATAAGGTTTTGGGAGGTGAAGTGGTGACGTGTATTATGGGAGTGAATCCAGTGGAGCTGAGTTTTTATTGTGGCCGCTTATTGTGCGCGGAAAGAACGAGTTTTTGTATCTATCTCCTCGGCGATTTATCTTTCCTATTTTTTCACTTTTGTCAGACCTATAGATGTAGTGAGGCGTCATGATAATATCCTCTGTGTCGCTCTGACCACACCAGTTCCGAATTTTCAGTTCTGAATCAGTTCAGTTTTACAAGAACTTATACGCAATAACACCCGTGTCGTGGGTGGTGGAAAGTAACCCAGGCGGAATCGACCCCGCAACGGTAAGGCTAGCAGGGGAGGTCCATGATCGGCTACCACCGAGGCTAAAAAAATGATTCTTCCACATTTTCCCCGCGACATACACGAATTTTGGTATTTTCCAGGTATCTGACCTTAGCTTCTACTTCATTCTAATATCCCTCAGTAGTAGAGGAATGCGGGTCCGGGCACAGCACATTTCTGCCTAACCTCAAGGGGCAGGGCATCCATCTTGAAAACTATCGATATATCGCAAAAGTCGCACTCTGATTGGTGCACGTGACCACAAAAGTGGCGCCGCGAAGTGGTAAAAAGGGTGAATTGAGGTAAGATTGGGTCATCCATGTTGAAAATATCGATATATACCTCCGGGGGTCGAGTCGTCCATCTTGAAAATATCGATATATCGCAATAATCGCACTCTGATTGGTGCACGTGACCACGAAAGTGTCGCCGCGTGGCGGTCAAAGAAAGAGGTGAAGCCGGGTCGACCGTCTCGCGAAAAAATATCGATATATATCGCGAGCGTCGCATTCCGGCGTGGGGGGAGGGGTCGGATCCGACCGGAATCACCAACGCGGCGCGTATTTTTAAATTAAAGTAAACCTTGTCCTGGGAATGTAATAAGAAATGAGAGCAAGGGTAAGAACTTTTTTTTATACTCTTTTTTTATTTCCGAACAAGTGTATACAGGCAATTTAGTACACTAACATTTCATCTTCAATTTTAAGCACAAACTTTATCACTCGTAGACGGGTGCCCTTGATACAGTCCGTAATACCGTATCTCACTTGGGATTCTTTGTGATCCGTGTAACACACTGGTTTTCCTCCATCAACCTGCACAATCTCACCACCTCCACCTTTTGATACTACGTAATCACCTAAGCATTTAGATACACCTTTGACAACACGCCTTCCATCGACTTCGGTTCTCTCTGGAACACGTCCTCCGATGGGTTGTGGATCTGGCTTGTAGGCCTCGTGTACATCCAGCCAGATGATGGGAAGCTGCTCCTCGGCTTTGCTTTGTTTCTCCGGATCGGTGATATCAGACGCGAGGGTAATGTTGAATCTCTCGACCGTCCCGTTTCCATTTTGGAAGCCGGAGAATGTTACCTCCTGCCCAACCACATCAAACTCTCGTTGCTGATGTCTAAACACGCAGTAATAGTAGTACGCTTTAAAGCTGACAGTCAATGAGAAATCGGTGTTGCAGATCTTCAAAAGATCTCTGGGGATAAAAACGTCATAGGTGTCCCCGTTGGGCTTTCTCTCCACCCGCAAGTATTCATTTCCCAGGCGAGCTGTGGGGATCTTCTGTAATGCTGCGACTTTAGAATTCATTTCGCTGCGTGCTCACTTCTCTCTTAGGACGTATAATGAGCACGCAGTCATCTGCAGGCTCTTATATATCGTTGGGAAGGGAATGATGGCTGTAAGGAAGGGGAAGGAGGGAACACTGTGAGAACAGCTGCGCAGTTGCCGTCTCGTGGGAATCTTATCTTAACCGCAGGTGGCCGGAAATGGGTGTGGTTGAGACTCAAGCGAGGCAAGAGTATCTGGTGACAGAGGAAGGGGAAGGAGGGAACACTGTGAGAACAGCTGCGCAGTTACCGTCTCGTGGGAATCTTATCTTGACCAGATGTTGGTATCTTAACCGCAGGTGGCCGGAAATGTGTGTGGTTGAGACTCAAGCGAGGCAAGAGTATCTGGTGACAGGTCGGGACTTGTTCTCAAGGTTAAAAATGTTACTAAATGAAAGGCATGGATGAAATAACAAATTTTTAATTTATTCACATATGAGATATACAGAAATAGAAAAAAAACACTCTTCTTTTTGACAATATTGAGATTTCATTAAACATTTTTAAATAGTTAAAAATCTTCCTTTTCTTCAGCTTTCAATTTTAGCATCAATTTGTCCTGAGAAACATTACTGCAAATCCATTTTTTCAATCTAGAACAGTTTTTCACAGCGCACGCGAACTTATCCGTTTCGTGACATGCTAATGAGCAATTACCCCCCAATGGTTTAAGACACTTCAAAGAGGGTACATTTAAAAATTTTTCAACTTCGAATACATCGCGATTTAAAACTTTCGAAAGGAATTTACATTTTTCGATACCCTTTGCAAATAGATAATCGTAAGTCCAGGTTACTTTTTTAAGGATATTACGCAATTCTCTATACGGTGTGTCTCCCACATCAGCGGGTATTCCGTGGTGATGTTCTTGCACCCAAGTATTTTCATAGTGCACCCAAGTATTTCCATAGTTCTCAACCATGCCAGAAGGTAGCTGGAACACCCACGACTTGCGTAGGTCATGTCCGAGACTCTCAATGGCCAGTTCTCTGACTATGAATTCATTCGCACCGCTATTCTTCCTCACTAGAGCTTGAAAGTCTAATATTAACGCGTTGACGTTAACGCGGCCCAGCGGGTAAACTCTAGGATGGCGGTGCATTATATCCTGGGAATCTCACTCTCAAGACGTTGAATTGTTCGTCACCGAAAGTGATGCACACCTTTTCGATGCCCGAATCTTTCAACGCCTGAGTAATCTTGTTCAGATGACCGACTACCAAATCACCCGATTGGGTGACTGCATCAAGAGCCGAATCAATCTGATCGAAAGAGTTTACCAATGCCTTCCAATCGCTAGCTTTTAATGATACGCGAGTATTCTTACTCCCCAAATTTACGTGAGGTTTACCAAAATATTTCACAAATTGAACGGATGAGTCCACGTACGAAGGAATCACTGATGTTTCAAAATAGGCAGTAACGGAGGAAGTGAAGTTTTCTAGGCTAGTCCACTGTTCCGGGCTGAGTCTCGCTGTTTTGCTCGAAGAGGAAATCTCCACGCACGGGGTAGCCGACTCCGTCAACCAACCGATATGCACGCTCTTGGTCTTACTCAGCTCCAGGGATGTCCGGAGTAAAGGGATGATAGATGATGAAGATGTTGTCGGGCTGGAGGATGGAGATCGTCTCCTCTTCTTCACTTGAGACTGCTGCATTCTTACTGATGTTCGTGAGACTTTCACTGTGCTTATATAGTGGTGGGCAGTGAAAGGGAGGGGGGAATAGATTATATTGTACCACGTTTTACTAGAGCACGATCTACTAGAGCACAGCACTTTTGCGATGCTGGATGACATCTTCTCTTGCGTCCAAGTCTGAACTCTCGTTGGAAGAGTTTTGCAGCGATGCAGTCGTTAAGTACAGGTCGGTGAAATAGGGATGGGAATTTTGAAATAGGTTTGCGAGTGACGGACTTGAAGAGTGCATACAGACAACAATATTCCCCACAAAGATCTGATTTATAATTTTGCAGTCGAACTGAATTTGAAATTACGGTGAAGGGTTTCAGAAAGGTGATAATGTCCTTGACTGATGGAGGAAAAGCATAAGAGTCGAAATACTCTGCACGTTTTTTAAATATACATACTGCAACCCAGTGGGTTCCTGACTCGTGTGAAGGGTCGAAGTTAATTATATAAATTCCGCGTTTAGGACGACTTGGAAGTTGATCCGATGGGAATACCCCTCTAAATTTGTGTTTAGTGCGAGGATCCTGTGATAAAACGTCATCGATATCATCCGTTTGCATGTTGAATGACTACTTAACTTTATCCACGACTGCAATCCTATTAAAATCGATCGTGAGTTTTGAATTATACTCGGCATAGGTGATGACGGTCACGGCACTTTGTAGAGGAGATTTAAATTTAGCTTCAAATCTCACGTTTCCTGAAACCGGTTTAGACACGTGAGTATCCTCACCAGTTCGATCTGGAGTGAGATCCCACGCTAACACAGTGTATCCATGCTTGAACATATCCAATGAGACTTGATTACCCCAATCACTATGGTGAGCACCCAAAGCAGAAAAAAGCTGACGGTAGACGCGAGTGGCAAAACTATTTTTATCGCTACTGAAATCCATTTCCAATCCTCCCACAGGGTTAGGGGAGCCGTTCACGTAGATACAGCAATGATGCATCGAGTAATGCTTAAAACTGTAGGGATTTTTATTATGTTTACCCTGAAATGCTTCATCATCAACCATAACCACTAATAAAGTCTTAGGAATTGGACCGACTATTAAGTTCTCATTGTTGATCATAGTGACGTTAGATGGTACGGTAAAAGTTTTAACTTCGGCTCGCGTATACGGGTATATGGCATCCTTCGTTCTCAACATTCGTTCAACAGCTAACAAAGCTGAGGGATTGATTTCATAATGTGGAACAAAGAGTGTAGCTTGCATAATTTTTAGCATGGACATACCAGCCGTCGTTTCCTTGATGTAAAACGCTGGGTTGGCCAACTTCAGAACGATATCTATGTCAACACCATTTAAAAGATAGCGTGATTGATGGAATAAATCAACGTGAAGTTTCCCTTCCAATTCCACAACATTACTATTCGCGAACCATCTCTTCCTCTCCTCGTATCCTTTGTTTTCAGACGTCTGTTTGTCTAAATCGTTACCGGTATCCAAGCTCCATCCATCACACACAAGGTGTGTGCGCGAAGCATCATAGCCGTAATTAAGCAATTTTTCCAAATAGGATCGGTAATGGTAATTATCCGAGGAACACATCCGATTTCCATTGAAATATACATGAACCTGCTCGAACATTGAGTGTAGCAAGTTATTAACTACTCCAGGCTGTTCCGTATCTGATCCTTGGTAATCCACACCATTGCTCTTGCACAACTTAACTCTAATGTTCAAAATTATTCCGTTCAAATCTCTATACCGATCACCACTATCTTTGATAGAGAATCGTAATTCGGTAGCGTTATCGATGGATGCAATCGGTTGATAGTTCGCGATGTTACATCCGTACACGCTCAATTGAATACTTGGATCTTTAAACAGATCTAAACATTCTGGGACGTACTCCACGACTTCCATGATGATGTTATCACTTCGGTGACAATCTTTTCAATAAATCTTACGCTTCCTTTCACGAGGTATTTATGCAAATACATCCTTAGGACGTTTTCGAGACTTCTTTCGAGACTGCTTTCGTTTTTTTCGTCTACCTCCTATCTGCTTCCGTTTTATTTTTTTCCTGACGTAACGACCTGCCCTAGCCCGCTTTGGAGCTCGTAAACCTGCTCCAGCCATCCTAGCCATCTTATCCTCAGCTTTTCTTTTTAAATTATCGACGGCCTCCAGCGAGCGTGTTTTCAAAATTTCCTTGATTGGTTTCCCGGTACCGATATCTGATAGGACTCGTATACCAGAATCTCTCACCTCTTTGCCTACTGTCTTTATTCCTTTTGTAGCTAGAGGTTTCACGAATTTCCAAAGTCCTCTGAAAAAATTACCCAATCCTCTACCACGCTGTCTATAATGACTCGATCGGTACACCGGTCCGATATCTCCACCGATCTGTGAAAAGTATCGACGATAACGATCTACATCTTCCGACATCCCGTCGATGAATGAAATGTACGTACTCCACCTGCGTATTTATTGCTTAACAAAATGTAAAACAACAGTCGATGGGTTTATGCTATCAGGGAATGGATATAGCTCACCCATCTTATTCAACAATTTAATTTCTACTATATCAAATTCGTGTTTATCGAGTTGCATATAATAGGGTTGGGTAAAAATTTGATGATTACCCCTATCACCCATTACCACCCTCAAACATTTTGACATGACATCACCAATTATTTGAGGTGCTAAAACGTCTAGGTAAACAAACACTTGACTCGATAAAGGTTCTGGTTCTGAGATTTCCAATTCAGTTATTTTTGTTTTTTTTCTTCTTAATACAAGCGGGTTGTGAATATCAGTGAGTCCCCCATATGCATTTAAGAATTCCCCATCAAACCAAGTCTTCGCTTCGTTATCCGGCATACTCTCTCTTAGCGAACTTAATAGATTCCTCATGGTATACTTGATAAAATTTAACCGGACAGGAGGATAACGATTTGTTATTATGCCTACGTACGTATAAGAGCACTCGTCGGATATTGAATATTTCTCAGGTGCTATAGCTGTACTAGCTAAGGACATTTTCTGCTGATACCAATCAAACAAAATTCCGTGGAATTCCCATTTCTTATCTACCGGTAGGGTATTGTGTAATGCATATAATAAGCTTTGCAGAGTATACGTTTTACTTTCTAACTTAATTGTAACATCTGGTATAATCTCGACTTCGACGGTGGGACATTCCTCCTTTGGAGCAGACCTCTCTGCGGGAGGTAATGGAATATCAAGCTGAGGAAAATAAATTTCTGCGAGACCTACCCTCCATGATTCCCCTGCAGTTATGCGCTGAGGTAATTTCGCTCTAAAGTGTGCGATCGTGTTACCGGGAAAATATAATCCCGAGCTATCACTTAAAAGAGTTACGAATAAATCTTCAGTCATTGCAATCTTTTCACAGTGGAGGCTCGGATCCAAGTGTTAAAATCATCACCGTACCCCTTCCATTTAACCAAATATTCCAGGTTTTTGCCCTTTCCCCTACGGCTTAAAATATTTTCAATTTGAAATTCTGTATTTCTACTAACGGATGTCTTAGAAAGTTCCTCACCGTAAAACGATCCCTGTATACGTTCACCATTTAGATCCTCTAGTTGATAGGTGGGAATTGACGTCCTATCAATTTTCCAAACTTTAAAAATTTCAGTGGAAAAATTTTGCTTGTATCCCTTGGCGAATGGTAGTCTCTCCTTCGATATGCGAACGAAATCACCAATGGAGTATTTTGGCCTTTTTCGTTTACTTGGTGTAAAAAGACGTGCAATCTGGAACGCGTTCTTTTCGCTAACATCAGCCGGAGGCACGCCCGTGGTAGAATGCACGCGATCGTTATATCCTTTTATTAGTTTCGGTAGCACGCTTACATAATTCAAGGTGTTGAATTTAGTGAAATATTTATACATACGTCCCTTGAGCGTGCGATTAAAGCGTTCCACCACGGCTGCCTTCACATCGGGATTGTTCGTAGTGTAAAAGTTTATCCCATGATTGGTGAGGAAACGTTTAAACTTTACGTTTGCGAATTCAGTCCCCTTGTCGCTCTGAACTTTTACAGGTTTTCTATCGGTTAATATTATGCGAAATGCATCGATCACGCTCTCGGCAGTCTTACTTTTTAGAGGGACAGCCCATGCATATTTGGAAAACACATCAATCACAGTGAGAAGATAAGCATAACCATTATTGTATGTTTTCAACTTTCGCATATCGTTAAGGTCACACTGCCATGTGTCATCTATATACGTAGGAGTGTATCTATTCCTGGGGAACTTCTTCCGCGTAGGCTTATGCAGTGTGTAAGTATTCTGATTTTCTAACCATTCTCTCACACGTTTCTTGCTAACCTTCTTTCCGACACCTTCCCAAAGTCTATCGATGGTAGAAAAGCTGTAGGGGTTAAGTGGATCATAATACACTGAATTCAGCTTAGCGTCTTCCAACGCATGTATGGAGTTGGTTTTACTTTTCGCAGGCGCTGTTTGAGAGGTGGTGTGTGCGCGTCGTATCCTATTGGCTCTTCCTCCTCCTCCTCCTCCTGCTCGCTCGCCTTTATTTCTTCCGCGAAATCGTCCAGAACTTTCTCCATGTTTCCCGCTCGTCGTTTTAGAGCTTTCGTCCATGACTTATCGATCTTACGACTTGTCTTTAATAGCTTTCGACCCTCTGTATTATTCTTCTTCTTCTTATTATTTTTGCTACTCTCGTCCACGAAAGATACGGGAATGGGATCATTCATGCTGTTAACAGCTCCTAAATACGAATCCAAAACTTGACGGTAAAGATGCCATTTTTTAGAATCATCCATTTCAGTTTTAAGCACATTTTGCATTTGCTTATCTAATTTTGAAGCATCCCGCATCAATCGTTCCCTCTTCAACGTCTCCGGATCGATGAGCAGCATCCGTTTGAGACTCATCCTATCAGGTTACCTACCAAACTGCTCAGAAGAGATCCCAAGAGTACTGGTAGAAAACCTCCCTTTTGCTTCAGTATTTGACGTTTTTTATTTATTGATACTTTGGGGCAACTCAACTTCCTAAGCGTATTTTTGTATCGGTGTAACCTCTTCTTCACGGAGGGGCTAATTTTATGGTTCCCGTTCAACGTATTTAGACAGCATTCGCAAATGGTTTTTATTCCGTCGGCGTTTACGGATCCTATGATCGATTTTCGCAACTTTGGATCGGCAGTCTTTAACAACCCGATGAGATGCTTGTTGCGTTTCAATTTCTTCATAGTTTTCAGTATCCGATGGGGCAAACACTGAGGTTATTTCCCCAGGAAATATATCAGTCCGAAATCTTACTCTATCGTCCGTCTCTTGCGATAGGTCGAGGAGGAAATAAGTGAACGCTTTGGATGTAACCTCTTTATAAACCCTCACGAGCTCTCTACAATCATCGTAGACCTGTGAGGCAAGATACCGAAACTGCGACCTATCTCGAGGATTTTTGAAAACTGTTATATATTTAGTGTTGAGAGAGATATTTCGAGACTCAGGGCTCTGGTAGAAAATGTTTTGTGTGATGAGAATGACTGAAATGTTAGAATGATGTGATCCTCGCGTAAAGAGCTCGCTCACGCCTTTGTTATAGCAGTCGTGCATTAAATCGTCTATGACATAAAGGGTAGGTATGTTGCGGGGATTTTCGAAAGTCGGCACCTTGTTTTTAAACTGAACACCTTTTAGTTTTTTGTTTGGTCTACTATTAGGATTGCAACACCAAATAACTCTACTGATTCTTCCATTAACTAATTTTTTTCTGTTCTCCAGGAATTTTACTACGAAAGTTGTTTTCCCACAACAGGATGGTCCGGCGCAAATGCAGGTAAATGGATGTTTCCACATCAATGTTGCAGACATCATTAACTATTTACGTAACGTTCACCAGAGTTTATATGTTACATATCTTCTAGCCTAGAAACTATACTCTTCAATTCATCAACTACATTGGATAGAGTAGAGACATTCGAACATTGAATACCGAAGAGTGACAGACTCCTCGGACCGGCACTTAATAAAGTGTTATTGAATTCGCTATATTCGTAGTAATTATCCCCTTTGAAAAAGTAAATTAATCCATTTGTATACCTGAAAGCTGAATTAATTTTTCCGGGAATTGGGGGAAAATATGTGCTCAAATATTTATGATCTTTAGGTTCAAACCTGCATTCATCCATCTCAACTACGAAAATATCGCTGTAAAATATAAAAGTTCTGCCAGAATACGTGTTTACTGCTGCCTGAATGTTGGCATTACGAGGAAGACGCACGTCCTCGAGCCTCTTAGGGAATCCTGGAAGGGGTGCCAAGCTCGGGTAATCAACCATGAAAATACGATTATCTATGAAAATTACGATTTCTCCTGAAGGTCTGCGGTAAACGGCATCTACTCTTTTCATGTCTGACGGGAGAAATGAGAGCCAGTCAGTGATAACTTGTGCCTTCAACGAAGTCTCATTACTTTTCTTTAAATCCATCATCCAAAATAATCTACCGCTGAATATAAATGTTATATGATCAATGATGAGAAGGTTATCAAAATCTTTAACGTCGCATAAGGAGAGTATGTGCGGTTTTTCAGGTAGGATTTCTTCGGAGTCTCCCTCCGCTTTCCTCTCTCTTTTTTCACCCCGCGTAGGTTTTTCAGGTTTTCCATACAAGTTCTGTATCGCGAGTACATCATCTTCTTGCAACGTTAATGGACCATCGTGCGTGTATAGCGAAAACATGATAGCACGAGGATCTCTGGAATGAGAGATGCCCAGAGTATGTCCGATCTCGTGAAGAAGAACCTTATATAAATTCGCCAATACATTCGAGTGATTATTATCTTTTTTCAAATACCAATCTTCGTCATGATCAATGTGTATCTCTAATGGAGAATTTTCGAAGGTTGGTGATTGGGCATGTGCAAGGACATTTCCCCGTCCGTCTAAAGGAGATGGACATATGCCAGATTTACCATAATATCTATGCTTTGACCTAGTATTAACGATTGTTATATCAGGTTTATTGAAATCTTGTTTGAATACTAAATTAGCGATTTCACTCCAGGCAGTAAAGGCTGCTTCGGCCAACTTTACGTGCGCTTCACTAGCCATAGGGTAATTCCAGGTGATTTCATATTTTTCCCACTTGCGATTTGAAACGGTGAAAGTGATATCATCTTCCACACCGCATCTTGGAATTTTCGTCAAATTTAAAGTTTCCTCATTCAAAATCCCATCCGCTTTCAAATTATAATATTCCTGGAATAGTTTGAGCGATTTCGTAAAACTATCTTCCGATATATTCCTGATTTCATTTTCATTTATATTGAGGTATCCATATCGCCATAAATAATCAGCGACACACTGGTTTACTTCGCCTCTGATCGGAAGAATTAATATTGCAGCAAAAAATATAGCCAACATGATTCACGCCTGTGCTCACCACGCGAAGAGTGGATGATAACTGTCCAAAATTTGTAAATGTCATGTACTTTATCCCTCCTCATGGTGGAAACGCTTCATCATACGTCCTTTTCTTAGAAATTTTAAAATGACCCCACGCTAAGGTGTTAATTCCGTTTTCGCATACGTATCGTTTGTCATCGTTGGAGCTCAAAGCAATTTTATTCATCTCCACAGTGTACAGCTGATGTTTCTGCGATCGAATCAAAGACATTCTCCTAAAGGCGGATGCTTTTTCACGCAAACAGGTGACGTAGTCATCGAATGAGATGGATTTATCAATCGTGACCTTTTTCACACCCTTAGCGCGTTTAGCCTCACCTTCGCCTTGCACACGGTAGGAATAAAGTTTGCTTCGCAATCCAACGAAGTGAGTCATGATCTTCCCCCCACATTCATCTTTCATCTTCCCTATCACTTTGGCATTGGTCTTGGAATAACAAGGGTGGTTAGGTGGATAGTTAGATGTATCATATAAAGAGCTGTTCTTTTTTACATCCTCATAGAAATCTTCTCGCATTTCGATGATGAAACTGTCTGTGTCCATGTACAGCAATGACACATCCTTCTTCTTCAGATGACCATAGAAGAAATCATACATTATCGTTTTTGAAATGTCCAAAACAGCTTGACCTATGTATAAAGGCTTGCTCATTTTGATAAAACTCTGTCTTTTGTGAACGGCTACGAGATTCTCTGCGAAAATCGTCCGATCGATAAATAAAGAACTGCTGATCAATTTATTCAATCTTTTTTCATTATTGATGAGTTCTATATTGCAACGATTTCGCACGTTCTCCATTGTCTTGCCAAATACGGCATTATTCATTAATTTAAACATTTCCCGGGAAAGATCTGACTTTGCTAATTTTCGTTTTTTCGAATTGATGTCAATGTAGGACTTCATCCATGGAGATTGATCAAACTCGATTATTCTATGGATATTTTTCAATCTTAAGCCTGCTGCTAATGCCTGTTTAAGTGCACTGTAATGGATGACGTAACACTCCTTATCATCCAGGGTAGTCAATAATTTTGAATGTTTTCCACCTGGTGGTGTCTTCTGCTCAGGGCAAAAAGGTAAGTCCGAGTGCGAATTGTGTAGTTCAGTAGGATATTCTAGATCTACTTCCAGCACGTAACCTTTAGGAGAATCGTCGGGAATTGTCATCACATCAACGTCTTCTACCCATCTAAAACCTCCCGTTGGAAGGGACGCGGACAATGCACAAGCATATAAGTTATTCGCGTCAACATACGCTAAATATGCAGACTCCTGTTCCGGGTCGAAGCCTTCCACATACTTGTTGTTAGCCTCTGCATATCGCTTCATACACTGACTGATTCCCCCACGAATACCCTTTTCAAACATTAGGATCATGTCATACTCCGTCAAGAGCTCGAGCGTAATCCCTGTATGTTTTAGCATAGCGTCGAAAGAAAGGCCTGGTATGGTGAAGTACCATGCGGGATCTAATCCATATGTATCCATGCATAAATTTCTAAAATTTTCAAAAACGTCAGCTAAAAGAAGAACGTCCGTTTTCAAATAAAGATCCGAATATTCACCTAAAGTTTTACAATTGAATTTGGTCCACACATTTTGAGCAAATTCGTAATCTTCGCTCGTAATGGTATCCTCTGTCAGAGTGCTAAAGAAATGTTCCATGGAAGGAAGGCTTGCATCATTCAACTTTTCCCACGCGTCTACATATTCATAGGGAAAAACACCCTTACGCTTAACTAGATCGAGTTTATCCTTGAAGATGAGGGCTGTTTGTTTGAATGAGTCCTTAGGGAGAGCGTCGACCAATTTTGAAAGAGAAGTTGGGAGAAATCGAAAGCTGTCGATGAAGCGGTAGGAGAAGTAGGAATCTACATATTTAGAAAAGGAGATATATTTCTCCTCGTTGTTCGGGATGCACGTAATTTTCATATCATCACATCCCAAGTGAGGGACAATGAGGTGTGCGTCATAGTTGGATAGATTATGGATGAAAACTGGAAGGAAGTTGGGGACTTTGTAATTAACATTGCAAGCTGGGTGAGCAGCACCTCTGAATTTACCTGAAAGATGATTATGATCCTTCACACGATCCTCACCTAACTCATAGCCGCAGATGTGGCAAAGAGAAGCCTCATTAAAAGCGAGAATTTCCTCCTCACTCAATGCCTGCATAGAAATAGTGTTCTTATAGACCCTCCGCACGAAAAGTGACATTTCCTTAAGTTTTTCGAGAAAGACTTGCACTGCATTTCTACCTCTGTATAGAACAGGCTCAAAAACCTCACCGGTGTTTGAAACCAAAAGAAGACAGAAAGACATCACCTCATGCCGTTGTCGCGCTTCAGTATATGAATGCTCGCTCTGAGGAGAACAACCTTTGATATTAGATAGGATGCACTCAAAGTCTGCATATGCGACGTATGGAAGGTAGGCTGTGTGAGAAAAGTTTTTGAATTTTAAATAAGCATCATCACCTTCGGGGAGAATAATTTTGCTAGGTGAATTTCGCGCGCAGTCCTCGTTATGCTGAACAAGGGATTCCGCTGAAAAGCAATGCTTTAAACAGCGTTTGCAAATATATAATTTCGATTTATGTTTACTCATCTGACTCCCCATCAGTTTATTAAAGTCTTTTATATAACAAAAGTGTGAATTCTTTCCCTCAACTAGGTAAAGAAGATCGCGGTGGTCCTCAAGCTCCTTATCCACAATTTTGATGGGATAAACGTTATTCCTTTCATCTAAGCCGAAAACATTGATGGAAATATTATTTCTTCGCTCAAATATTGCAATTTGGGAAATATCCACAGGATAACTGATGCAATTCCAATCGTACCCTCTGAGAAATTCATCCGTTGTGTAATTTGTAACTCTATGAGCATTGCGGTGGACATTCTTAGCCCAAATTGCATATTTAAAACAGAAATCATCCTTATTTTGAATATTTATAACGCTGAATGTTCGTAAAATTCTAGTCGGTAGGTCTATGAAGGAGGATCCTCTAAGTGGTTGGTAACGATTCACCCTCAGTTCTAATCCCAAAATTTCACTAAGGGACCATCCGGAGCCTTTAGCGGAGCTATCGGATTTTTCCTTTAATATTTTTGCAAACAACCTATCCAAAATTTCACCTACATTGTCTGCTTGCAAAACCCGAACATTTTTTGTTTTAAAACACCGATCCTGTCCCTCTTCATCTTTTCGAAATTTAGCCTTCACCAAGATGTTAATTTTCAGAGCTGTATTTTCCAAACAATCGCGAAGTTTCCCAATTAAGAGATTTTTGATTCCATCCAAAAAATTGACCATGTCCGTATGCACTCTTCCACCACTCACCCAGTAAGTTTTTAGGCGGTTGCGTACTGCAGACTCCAACTCTAGAATCGTGGGCTCTCCTCCTCCACCGGCCTGAACCCCGCAAATAGCATGACGGTGATGTACCTCCGACATCTCGTGGGATGCCAAGTATCTAGGCTGGTAGTATACGTAGCACGTTTGACAAAGAACCAACTCCTCCATGGCTTTCGAGTTCGGGAATGAAGATTTTTCGGTTGAAATTCTGCATTTATTCCAAAAGGGGCAGGGCTAAAGCGTCAGCTCAGTTTTTATCTTTCTTTCTTCCTCCAGTTCATATTTGACTCTTTTTCTTCATTACTCATCTAAGAGGTAACTCAATTCTTTTTTTCAAACATTTTATAGCCTGTTTCACCGTGTTATACGTATTCTTATTCTTTTTACCATCTTTATTTTACCACCTTGTTCAATTTTAGTGATGATACAGAAATTAAAAACCTTTCAGAATAAAGCATTTATTTTATAGTTATATAATCGTTATTTTTAATAACATTTACATCGTGCTTCCAGGGCTCTTTGTTAAATGTTACAATTTCATCTTCCGATAATTTTAAGTACTTAGGTAAATATATTTTCCTCGATTTTCCTTTGAAATGTATGTACCCTATCAGCACCTCTCCGTATCGGGTAGTAGTTTTTTCCAGCTTCTCTATTGGGTACATTAAATCTTGCTCCAAATCTTCTTTGCGCACTACTGTCACTTCTTCCTGCTGATTCATTAATTTTCCTTTCATGGCGGTCATCTGAAAGGAAAAAATATATCAAACATCAGATACACATGTTTTGTTAAACATAAAAATAGAAATTATTAAAAAATATCGAAGAATCATACTCACTTCTCGAGATTGTTCTTGATGTCCTTCTGGTTTGTCTCTCCGTCACTCTCTGTCCACCAAGAGTCTGCAAGTGCTATGGATTCTTCCCTCTCATGGCTATATATATTCTCTTCTCCTTCCCCAACTTCCCGAAGACGTGCAAAGCCTATCCCTTCCCACAGCGAGCGTATTGCGTCATCATACTAACCGCACGTGTGGTAGGGAAATTGCGCATTTTTATCTTTGAAGGCTATGGGAAACTCTAAAACTGGCGTTCCCAAGGCGTAGTCGAAACACGTTCAAAGATTTCACTTCCCACAGCGAGGGTATTGAGTCATCATACTAACCGCACGTGTGGTAAGGAAATTGCGCATTTTTATCTTTGAAGGCTATGGGAAATTTCTGAAAGTGGCCCTTTCAAGGCGTGGTCGAAACACGTTCAAAGATTTCACTTCCCACAGTGAGCGTATTGCATCACCATACTAACCGCACGTGTGGTAGGGAAATTGCGCATATTTTTATCTTTGAAGGCTATGGGAAACTCTAAAACTTACGTTCCCAAGGCGTGGTCGAAACACGTTCAAAGATTTCACTTCCCACAGTGAGCGTATTGCATCATCATACTAACCACATGTTGGTGTTGAAATTGCGCATTTTTATCTTTGAAGGCTATGGGAAATTTCTGAAAGTGGCCCTCTCAAGGCGTGGTCGAAACACGTTCAAAGATTTCACTTCCCACAGCGAGTGTATTGCATCACCATACTAACCGCACGTGTGATAGGGAAATTGCGCATTTTTATCTTTGAAGGCTATGGGAAATTTCTGAAAGTGGCCCTCTCAAGGCGTGGTCGAAACACGTTCAAAGATTTCACTTCCCACAGCGAGTGTATTGCATCACCATACTAACCGCACGTGTGATAGGGAAATTGCGCATATTTTTATCTTTGAAGGCTATGGGAAACTCTAAAACTGACGTTCCCAAGGCGTGGTCGAAACACGTTCAAAGATTTCACTTCCCACAGCGAGTGTATTGCATCACCATACTAACCGCACGTGTGATAGGGAAATTGCGCATATTTTTATCTTTGAAGGCTATGGGAAACTCTAAAACTGACGTTCCCAAGGCGTGGTCGAAACACGTTCAAAGATTTCACTTCCCACAGCGAGGGTATTGAGTCATCATACTAACCGCACGTGTGGTAAGGAAATTGCGCATTTTTATCTTTGAAGGCTATGGGAAATTTCTGAAAGTGACCCTCTCAAGGTGTGGTCGAAACACGTTCAAAGATTTCACTTCCCACAGCGAGGGTATTGAGTCATCATACTAACCGCACGTGTGGTAAGGAAATTGCGCATTTTTATCTTTGAAGGCTATGGGAAATTTCTGAAAGTGGCGCTCTCAAGGTGTGGTCGAAACACGTTCAAAGATTTCACTTCCCACAGCGAGGGTATTGAGTCATCATACTAACCGCACGTGTGGTAAGGAAATTGCGCATTTTTATCTTTGAAGGCTATGGGAAGTTTCTGAAAGTGGCCCTCTCAAGGCGTGGTCGAAACACGTTCAAAGATTTCACTTCCCACAGCGAGGGTATTGCGTCATCATACTAACCGCATTTCGTATCTTTGAAGGCTATCCCACGCTGCGTTGAGGGACCTCGCTAAGACCAGCTTTCTCAACGATGGCTTGTGTATCATTTACGCATTTCGTATCTTTCAAGGCTCGGGAAGAAACTAAAACAGGCTTTCCCAGCATCTTATTTCTGACCCGAGAAAGCCGCAGAACGACCTCACACTCCACGATATGACGCTCAAGTCACGTGATGGTTCTGACTTATAAAGCTTCGCATGCAGGGGAAGAGCTCACATTGGACATCATGGAGCCCACTTGTACAACCATTCAACTGTGCTACACTTGGGAGAACAAGCTTCTCTGTTTCGAGTGTGCGACGCGGGAGTCCTTCGTAGTTAAGGAGTGGCGTCACATCTCCGCCATAGCCCCCCTTTTACTGAGCACCTGCTCTGTTTGTGCTGGGGGCATAACGACTTTGGTGAGGCCAACCTCCCAATGTTTAGTTTGTGGGGAGGGTCGAGATATTGCTGACGGGTTTGCCGCATTGAATTTCGCGGCACATGCTCCGCCACAAAGTGAACCATTGAACCTTTCCTCCTCCGCCTCCGCTCACCTGCCTAACCCTTCCCCATCCCCCTCCCGAGATTGGCACACGCCGCACGTCCTCGAGCCTTCCACGTCGCAACCATCGGCAGAGTGGCTAGTCCCTTCACCCACGATTGAAGACAGGTGGGAGCGGAGGGTTGAGTGGGTGGTTCCCACCCCGTCTCCCGAACCGGTCGGGCGGGCCGCCGCCGCAGAGCCCCACCCCCCATCGCAGCCACCGACTGGCGATGAGGAATATATTATCCCCTCTCCCCTGCCTGGGCCTTCGGTGGAGGATGGATGGGAGAGGAGGGTTGAGTGGGTGGTCCTCCCCCAGTCTCCCGAACCGGTCGGCGAAAGGCGCCGCTGGGAGACTTCGGACGACCTAACAACTCCCGAGTTTTTACCACCATCACCTCCACGGGGGAATTCATCGCGAAGAAAACGGCCGACCCGACCGCGTTCTAGAAAACCTCTGCAGGAGTTAGGGTTAAGCTATTTCTAGAGCGCGGTGCGGATATGTTAATAGCTGTGTTGTTTGTGACTCTTGTGTGGTGGCTGTGGTGTGTGAATTTATATGTATAATTTTAATTAATAAAATTTTACATTCAAAATATGAATTGGCTTATCATTTAAATTGATCCTCACCTCAACTGGCACTCAGATCAGATTAAGATAGAAGCAGTCTTTTAAGATTTCTTTTAATAAAAATTATGATAAAATTTTACATTCAAATATGAATTGGCGTTTCATTTAAATTGATCCTCACCTCAACTAGCACTCAGATCAGATTATTACAATCAAATATGAATTGGTGTTTCATTTAAATTGATCCTCACCTCAACTAGCACTCAGATCAGATTAAGATAGAAGCAGTCTTTTAAGATTTCTTTTAATAAAAATTATGATAAAATTTTACATTCAAATATGAATTGGCGTTTCATTTAAATTGATCCTCACCTCAACTAGCACTCAGATCAGATTATTACAATCAAATATGAATTGGCATTTCATTTAAATTGATCCTCACCTCAACTAGCACTCAGATCAGATTAAGATGGAAGCAATTTAATTTATTTATTTGCCTGGTTGTTTGACTTGCCTTCCACTGTCTTTTCTTTCTTGAGAACTGATAAAACTTTCGTTCTCACGATGATAAATTCCCACCCCTCCTTCACTCCTACCGCTCGCTCTAAATATGTTTGACTAGTTGTCTCCACAACTCGTTCTCACGATGATAAATTTCCATCCCCCTCCACAGGGATAGCACTTTTCCGCTTTTTTTCTGTGGAGGGGATGAGAAACGTGCATATAAGAAGGAACGCTAATGCTATGGGATTCATTCTACCAATACCATGAATTCAAGTAGCCCGTTGTACTCATGCGTGAGATTCGTCATGTTCCGTGTGCATGGCAGGTTTCTCAGGAAGAAGTGCAGGCAGCTCTTCCCCAGAGTCGTCTCCGTCTGCGTTAATTGTTTTGAAGATCTGAACATGCCCTTCATTTCAGTAATGCAGGGGCATGAGATGGTGAGAAATGGTGCAGATAACCCGCACATTTCTCCCTGCCAGCTCTGCCGGAAATTTCCACCTTTACAGTCGAAGCCTGCCACTGCTTGCAGGAGGTGTACAAGGTTGCTCCCCTTTAATGAAGAGTATGCAGTGGTAACGGTGCTGCCTAATTGCGGAATGTTACCATCCGAATTACCATCCGAAGAGGAAGAAGAAAACGAAGACGACCTCTCGGACGGCTCCGTGGACCGCTGGGACGAGGACGAGGACTCAGACAGCACTTACATCAGCAATTTAAGTGATTTTTAATATTTAAAAAACTTGTGAAGGGTTACAAACTTTTATTTTAATTTTTAATAAAATATTTCATTCAAAATTACTATTTTTTGACTCTTTTTCTTCACCTCGATCTCACTCCTCCTCTTTAGACTAATTTAATCCAATGGCTCCCACCATCATGCTTCCCCTCCAACCTGAGACGGCGACGTCTGGGCATGCGAACGATGGCTTCTTTTTTTCTCGATCCATTTATCAAAAATTCTTCCTAATCTTTCACAGTCTTCTTCTCGTCTCCCATTTTTGCACTCGTTCACTCTTCAACGCATGAACTGTAACTGATAGTTAACCTCTCGAGGTAGTGATTAAGTTACGACTTGTTCCTCAGATGTCGGAAATCGAATATTTTGAGAATGTTGAAAGTTTTTTTTAACCACCATGCGAAAGAATGGTAATGCAGAGTATATTCATCACATTTTTTTATTTGAAAACATAATATTGGAAACAGTTTAATATCAAGTGATTCGAAAACAGCCAAATTCTTTTCGCTATTGTCCAATACCGATGAGGAGAGGAGCACTTCCTACACACACACTTCACTTTAACATTCGCCTTGCGGACGTCTTGCGGCCACTCGCTGCACAATTCGGCAGTAACTTACTCTCGCACGCTGCAGATTCACGATGATGAATATCGTCGGGAGGAATGAGAACGAGCTTAAAATCGTAGAATGCAATTAGCTCACCTGGCCCACATGACGTATTCCTGTAGTTATATCTCGAGTTAAAACCTCGCCATTCTTCTTCTTCGTCTGAAGTCGACTCATACACCACACCACCCAATGGTGCATCTCCATCGCTTTTCAATTCATAGCAGAGGCCTGTTCGAAAGCGCGGTGAGCTTACCACATCATCGCCTATTTCGTACACTTTGATTTCGATATCGGAAAAAAATCCATCTGGCCAAATTTTTCTTCCTTGTTGGTCCACGTTCGGCCCCATGAACTCCTTCAATGATGGTAAAAAGCAACGGCTAATTGCCGTCTCATTGAACTTCCGCTGAAATCCCGAGAATACAATTTTCTCTCCAGCGAGGCGGACACTAGAATATTGATATGTCACCGTGATGAAGCATTTCCTATCGAAGTTCAGATGCAGGGTGAGGTCCCACAAGCTCTCCACGCATCCACCCTCATCCTTTATATCCGTCTCGTTCTTTTCGTTGAGCATGAACTCGCGAAGCTGCACTGCATAGCGGTTATAACTGGTCTGGAAGACTGGAACGGGATGGACGACCGGAGGAACCCCTCCGCCGACTTCGGCTCTGACTGCTAGTAGAGACATCTCAACACTGCGGATGGCGTTCAATCATGCGCTTATATACCTTCAGAGGGTGGAGGAGATCTCCTGCGATTCGTTGAGAAATAAATATTAAATAAACTTTCACCGCTTAATTTAAAAATACGCGCCGCGTTGGTGATTCCGGTCGGATCCGACCCCTCCCCCCACGCCGGAATGCGACGCTCGCGATATATATCGATATTTTTTCGCGAGACGGTCGACCCGGCTTCACCTCTTTCTTTGACCGCCACGCGGCGACACTTTCGTGGTCACGTGCACCAATCAGAGTGCGATTATTGCGATATATCGATATTTTCAAGATGGACGACTCGACCCCCGGAGGTATATATCGATATTTTCAACATGGATGACCCAATCTTACCTCAATTCACCCTTTTTACCACTTCGCGGCGCCACTTTTGTGGTCACGTGCACCAATCAGAGTGCGACTTTTGCGATATATCGATAGTTTTCAAGATGGATGCCCTGCCCCTTGAGGTTAGGCAGAAATGTGCTGTGCCCGGACCCGCATTCCTCTACTACTTCCCTCCGCACGAAGTATTTTAGATGTGGATTCGGAGGATAGAGAAAAAGCTATGGACTGAAATGAAGAATTTGCGTTGGATGGATTTCTAGGCGCGGTTGGGGAGGGAAAGGAAGCGGATGCTGGGAGTTGGATGTCGGCGGAGCAGGTGGACGGGCAGGCGGTTGTTAATGAGAGGCGATGGGATGTTGAAGGACGTGGAATGAAGGGGAGCGTTGCTAGGCATGGAAGGTCGGGGGTTTGTAAGGTTTGGCACCTTGTTTGAAAGACAGAACGGATGAATAGACTGTGCCTAACTGACGAATAGAATGGTATAGAGGAATAAGTGCTTGTTGGTGAAGTAGACGGTGGTTACGCATACGTATATCCAGCATTATATCTAATAAATAGAATGAGAGTTAAAAAATTGGTGGCGATTATCCACGTCGAGGATATTTTTGAAGGGTTAGTTATTAATTAATGGACTCGCCCTGAGACACAATGAATTTGTGAAGAACATAATTGAAGGCAAAATAGAGAGAAAAGTCCCCACAGGAAGATACAGGAGTAAGTTTATGTACTAAATAAAGAGGAGAGTACATAGGAAGAGATACCAGGAGGTAAGGGAACTAGCATTAAATAGGGTTGGGTGGAGGGCTACAGTCAACCAATCTTAGGATTAAAAGACCAATGAATTAATATAGGTTGAGGAAAGTTTTTCTGTGTCCGTTATATTCTTCAATCCTAATTTTTGTTCCATTGTAAGCTGCTAAAAATAATGCAAATTAAGCATCTTATTATTATTGAAGCTAGAATTTTCTATTTAGCCAGGTTTAAAAACTGACCATACGTATTTAACTCTTGATCCAATGAAGATGGGCTACGATAAGTTAGAGAGTAGAAAATTTTTATGAAAACTCTGCAAAATTGAAGAGACTAATTGGGCACATTATTCGTTACACAGCATCTTGGAAGCAGCTGTAAAAGGAAATATGTAAGAAGAATTATCGAGAAAGACTTGAGCTGGAATGTGTATTACATAATATACTTCATCATTTAACCCCCAAAATCTTATCCTTTACACCTTTACACGGCTGGTATCCTGAAATCCCCTGCCACACGTCCATGCGGTGGCTCGGAAGGTACATCTACATCTAAGAATACCCTGCGAGCCACCACGAGGGTGTGTGGCAGGGGGTGAAGATCACCAAACATGCACTATTGCCAAGCAAGTAGGATATTTAAAGGAGACATGCTAGATAACAGGGTCATATGCAGCTAGATGGTTAGTATCTATATAATAAGAAAGGTATTATTGGTTGTTATTACATGCATCATGCACTTCAGACTACTCCAACTATATTTCACCTACCAATCCCTTTGCTACGCTGCCTATTGTTCTCTCTTATGGTACGCGGGAAAATTGACATTTTTATCTATCGGTACGACAATCTATCTCGCTAATCTTGGTAATCTGATCAAACCTAGCATAATACGCAGGGGTTCTTAATATATATCTAACGTCATCTGTGAACAAATCGGTTTCGAATTTACTTAAAAGGTTTAACCTAAATTTTAACCTGCGTTCTGATAATAATACCCATCCTAGTTCTTCTATGAAATTCGTAACACTTACACAATTATCATAACGGCCTTTAACAAACCTAGCAGATCTCCTTTGCACGCCCTCTAATTCTTTTATCATACCTTCCTCGTACGGATCCCATATACTAGCGACGTATTCTAAATGAGGCCTGACAAGTGTAAAATAGCTTCTTTCTCGTACTCTCTCATCGCGTTTGCCTAGAACCCTTTTTACGAATCCTAATCTACGGTTTGCTACACTAGTTATTTCCTTGATGTGTTTCCCCCATGACATGTCTTCAGTGATGGTGACGCCTAAGTATTTAATAGATTCTACGTTAGATATTTTCTTTTCTTTGATGCAATAACTATTCCGGGGAAAGCCATTCTTTTTCCAGAAGTTCATTATCGCGCATTTCTTCAAATTTAATTCTAGCTGCCCACTATCGCACCAATCATCAAGGTAGTATGTGTATTTATCAATAACATTATATGCGGTGTCAAAATGAAGACTAATGTTTGGAGTTAAGAGGCTTGGCTGAAAGGGAACAGGAGTGGAAAGCTTCAGTATACCTATCTCTGGTTTTGTAGCATCTGGGGATGAAGGCTAAATTTATGTCACGTGACACTTCAAAAATTCTGAATAAAATATAGTATTGTGTTATCATATTTCTCCCTGTCCTGGGAGTTTCTCGAATCACCTCCCCGGCTGTAGTAGCTGTATGGGACCTTGAATCCCTGCGTTAAATGCTTGTAAATGCATCAATAATGCCCTTCAACTTCCGTATTGCACGTGTAAAAATTGTTTCATTTCATAAAACGTGCGTGAACAAGTTGCCATAATGTCTAATCATAGTTATGGCTCTCATTAGATTTGAGAGACCAGTAAGCCTAATTAAAAAAATCCGTCGCTACTAATTATACGAGTTTCGAGGAACTTATTTGCCTTCACATTTCATATTTTGCTAAAGATTGTTTCACTATATTACTTATGTAACCTTTTTACACTGAATTAAACAAATATACGACCGTGTACTATGTGAACGACAGGTGAAATGATAGGAAAGTTTGTTTTTTTTCTAAAAAGGCTTGAGGTATAGTGAAATAGTGCGTTTAAATGTCAGGTAAATAATTTATTACACCCTGCTACTATTTCTACAGCATTCGTCCGATGATGGGTGTTTAGTAAACATCGAGTCGATGTTTGATCGATTATTTTTCTATTCGTTGTCTTCGATACCTCCACCTAACAAACATAGAGTTATTCGATACATTCACGTCGTGTGGCATCCCTAGAGAATATTGCTATATGATATCTACCCATACTTATGCCTCTCATTAGAATTGAGAGACCAGTGACCCTAATAGAAGAAATTCGTTCGTTACTTTTTGAACGAGTTTCGAGGAATCAATTTTGTTTCACATCTGCCCAAAAAAAATGATACTCTGTCGATACGATTATATATGTATTTGATTTAGATTTTCATGTGAAACATTAAAATTTTGAACTCGGTGCGGCTAAAAATGCCATTCGCAAACAAATAGCTTTCATTCATCTTTAAAACCCTCGATTCGAGTGCTTGTTAATGCATCAATAATGTCCTTCGACTTCAGTATTGCACGTTTAAGAATTGTGTAATTGCATCAAACATGCGTGAGCAGGTTGCCATAATGTCTATCCATAGTTATGCCTTTCATTAGATTTGAGAAACCAGTGAACCTAATAGAAGAAATTCCATCGTTACTATTTGAATGAGGTTTGAGAAAGCAATTTTGCTTCACATCTGCCCAAAAATTATTCTCTGTGCATACGATTATAGATAAATTTCAGATTCGTGAATATTTGGCCATTAATATATTAAATTCACAGCCAATTTTATTAATGTTTACAGCAGTATTAAGCTCAATGCCCTGAGGATGCCAATATATTTGGCGAAACGTTGGCTATGAGTTATATATATTAATCACCAAATATTCAAGAATCTTATTGTTATCTGTATTATATTGGTCGAGAAAGTAATCATTGATTACTAAACATTTTATAATTATATATTTCTATTTTGGATTTTCACATTAAATATTAATATTTTGAAATCAGTGCGGCTAAAATAGCCATTGGCAAACAAATAGCCCTCATTCCTCTTCAAAATCCTCGCATTCGAGTGTGAATAATTTATCGGCTTAACTTTCAACCTTTATTAAACCACAAGGAGGATGCAAATTGTTGCCTTTTGCGTTATTTTTGCGTTTCGATGTTGTGAAAGTTTTGCTAATCGATTAATAATTTAGCCGTTGGCAGTTTTTTATTTTTGCATTTCGATGTTCTGAAAGTTTTGCTAATCAATTAATAATTTAGCCGTTGGCAGTTTTCTCTCCCATTTATATGTACATTAAATTTCCGTAAACCGTATCCCGAAGGCAATGTTTAATTGCATTTATTTTTTCCCTCTTGGGTATCTCCATTGACCCATGCACACCCCCCACCATCCCGATAAGACACTTGGCTTGTCATCAGGTTTCCCAAGGGCCCCCAACTACCGAAGTTTGCGCAACACTCAGTGCCCGAAGCGGAACTCGATCTCGCGACCTTTGCATTAGCAGGCGGACGTGAGCGTCACTCTCTGAGCAAACCGGACTGTTCCTTGCTGTTCCACTGCTTGCGAAAATGTGTATCTTTTTCTAACATTAGACCTTTGCTTTTATTGATTTGTTGTGGGCATATATGTGTAAAGTCTCCTATGTATTTCGCCTCATAAATTTTCGTCAAATTTTTAGGGTCAGAGAAGTTAAAAAAAAATAGAGAATTTCATGCTGTAATTGGTCTGGAGTAGATGAATATTTTGCGACAATGTTTTCGCCTTTTCGTATTAGACCCTTGCTTTTATTGATCTGCTGTGAGGAAATATGTGCAAAATGCCCCGTATATTTCCCCTTACATTTTTTTCACGAATTTTTATATTCGGAGAAATTTGAAAAAATAGAGACCTTCATACAGTAATCGGGCTGAAGTAGATGAATATTAGGCGAAAATGTTTTCATTTTTTCGCGTTAGACCTTTGCTTTTATTGATCTCCCGTGGGGAACTACGTATAATGTGCCCCATATATTTCGCCTTGTAAACTTTCTTCGAATTTTTTAGATTCAGAGAAATTAAAACAAAACAGAGACTTATATACAGTAATTGGGTGGGAGTAGATGAATATTTGGCGAAAATGTTTTCTTTTTTTCGCGTTAGGCCTTTGCTTTTATTGATATGCTGTGGGGAAATATGTAAAAATTGCCCTATATATTCCGCCTAGTAAATTTTCGTCGAATTTTTAGGGTCAAATAGAGACTTTCATACTGTAAATGGGTAGGAGCTGATGAAGATTTTGCGAAAATGTTTTATTTTTCTCGCGTTAGACCTTTGTTTTTATTGATCTGCTGTGGGGAAATGTGTATAAATATAATTCGTCTTATAAATTTACTTCAAATTTTAGGGTCCGGGAAATTTAAAAATAATGGAGCCTTTCTTACAGTAATTGGATGGGAGTAGATGAATAACAACCGGACTCTTCCGAATACACTCCCATTATGCACGTCACCATTTCACTTCCCAAAACCTTTTCCCTTATATCGTTACACGGCGGGTGTCCTAACACCCTCTGCCACACCCCCATGCGACGACTCGCAGGGTAATATGTTGATGTAAATCTTTAGTAAAATTAAATATTAAAGTTAATTTTAGTAAATAGTTGCTTTTTACTTTTCCCTTTATGTTAAAAAATTATTTGCTTTGAAAAATTTGCTGTTTACTTTTTCGAAGCCAAGTGCTTCGCATTGTATTGCAAATGTTCATTGTAGGATATTGGAAATATCCATCTGTCAATGAGGAATCGTGAAATTATCTATCTACCAGCGGAAATATTTCTTAGATCTCAGTTTAGTGCCCAGCTTTACTCGAACGCGGGCTGATATATGTACTACTCAGCCATTATATGCCAGTGGAAATTGCGTTGCTCAAAGAAGCTTCCATTCGCATTCAAGTTTTTTTCTCTAGATTTCATTGGTTTTATTAATAGCAAGTTTTTACTGGGAACAATTCCCCGGCTAATATAACCTTTGACCCAGCCTTTATAATAATCCGCTATCTGCCCATGCAGTTCGTTTTTATTCTCATTTCAGCGGCTTCGTGCGAGACGTTCTCCGGAAAACACTCTCTCGTATTTTACATAAGCACATCACGCTCGTTTCATCTGGGATTCAACTAAATTGCGAAACGCTTTCATCGTCATTTGTTCGCACCCTTTGTACACTTCAATGGTCGTGCTCACTTCTTTCCTTGCTCACGCACCCCTCACCGATGCCAACATTCCCATTTCTTCGTAAGGATTTTCATTTTATTTGTTCACACAAAGAGTGTCATATATCGCAATCATTCAGCCGTCATAGCGATGCTCCAAGTTTTTTCTCTACTGTATTGCATACAGATCTGTTACGAGTGCAAATAGTGTTGTCTCTTCGGTGTAGGCTGAAAGGGTGTCGCTATGCATTTCAAGCATTTGTATATAGAATGTGTAAAAATATTTAATTGACATTAAGTTTTATTTATAAGGGAACTATTATCCGCATTTTTAAGGGAACAATTATCCGTAGAGAATGCAAATTCTAAGTAACGTGATGTACTTTGAGTACATTAGAGATTTAGAGCGGAGAAAACATCCATGCTTGAAATATAAGAAAATGAAAGGGACCTCCAAGCGGTGATTGACTCGACTTACCAGTGGCTAATTAATTCAGTAGTCGAGATTATATATATATATTTGATTGCAACGTAAGAAAAGCCTGGGTGGGTGAAGCATTTTAATCTTTGAACTTAGGCGAATAGAATAAAATCTGGGTGTATGCTTTCTGGAGATAATTTTACACTTTTCGATTATTCGGACAATTGGTGTCGACGCATGTTAAATGTAAATACAAAAATCGCTGGGCAACGGTCTATAATAATCGATGTTTGATTTCCTGTGATGCCTATTTATACTCCAAAACATGTAGACCTCCAACCATTGCTTCGACATTGTTACCGCAAACATAACACCCATTTATCCTCAAGATTATTAGATCGCGACAGTCATTACGCATCCTTCATTAACGCCCTTTGTTATTTATAACTGGCCACTAAAGCTCCCATTCCGGGCGCATAAAATGTGTGCAGCCCGAGTAGGACACCAGCGAAATAGAGGAGTTAATTTCGAATGTTCGCAAGTTCAAATTAAAGGAATTCGCAAAGCTGAAGATCCATTGTATTTTAAATTTTCCGAGGAGAGAATCACGCAAAACATTCACCCTTAAATTATGCGAGTGTAAACGCGAGCATAATAGAATAGAATTTTATTGACTTCCATCTGCAGAAAATTTCATTCATAAATAATTAAACGTATCAACGGAAGGTTTAGGTGGGCTCCAAGGTCAAGACCTGACTTGAGGCACCATCAATGTTTAACGTGTTCCCATCGCATTCGGTTAGCAGTGAAATCATGTACTTCTCATTTCAGTTCCACAAAATCAGGAAATAGCATTTAACATCTTCATGAAACAGAACCTTTAACCATTTTCAAAATTTCAGTTTACATTTGGTTGCGGTGAAATAGTGAACTTTTAATTCAGCAGAATAAAAACAAAAAAAACATTAGAGACTTTGAAAAACATTCCACAATTTCATTTAACAGATACTTTCCTTGAACATAAGCAGTGATACAAATATGAGAGTTATGTATACTATACGCTGGTGGTGTTGTATTGCTGTCTGAGAAGGCTTTCTCACGTCAGCCGGTGCTGGTTGTATCGCAGTGGAGTGGGGACGCCGTCTCCGGTTCCGAGAACCTCCGGATCCTGGAAGAATGCTCGATAATGACTCCAGAGACAGCGCAGCGCCCCTCTTCTCTTAGGTATGCCTCGTCCTTCCGGCGACCGGACGTTCGACGTAGCCCCACCTCCATCGCTTGTGGCGGCCCTTTCCCCAACTCGGAAGAAACGGTGTTGAATTTTCAACTACAAAAAACCAACATAGTCGAAAATAACATGCTGTTAATAATTGGTTGTCAAGCAATTATTACACGACTCGCCTGAATCTGATTCCTTTTAATTGTGGCATGTGTGTGTGCGTACCTGCATTCTAAGTAATATCAAGTTTTCAGTAGAAGAGGAAAAGACCATATGGAATATTTTACAGAAAAGAAGAACCAGATGAATTGGACACATACTGAGGCACAATGAGTTTGTGAAGAACATAGCTGAAGGTAAAATAGAGGGAATAGTTCCCGGAGGAAGGCCCTGAAATAATTATATGGACGAAATAAAGAGGAAAGTGCGTAGGAAAAGCTGCCCAGTAGTAATTGACCTAGCATTATTTGGGGAAGGGTGGAGGGTTTCAGTTAAGCAATTTTAGGATTGAACTACCACTGATGATTATGTGTGTAGGTACTTAAACGAGGATCATATATATGGTTCAATAAACATTCAGGTCTAGCTGGTGAGAGACTTGTCTGTTTTACGCGAAACTTGCGTACCGAATTTAGCTAATGTTTTTTTTCTCAGCTCAAGAAATGTTTTTTACATAGTATTTTTTCTAACTTATTTTTAATAAACAATATTAGGAGTGAAAAGTATTTAATGCTTTGAGTAAATTTTTCTCGGGTTTTCCACCGGGTTCATTCGTTTTCATACGTGACTTACAACATACCCTGATGACGATGGACGAGTCGTCCGTTGGAACGTCAGTACTTATCAAAAATTTCACCCGGTGGACTACGTTAAAAGAATTTACTCAAAATATTGGAAGTCATAATAACAAAAATTTTACCCGGTGGACTACGTTGAAAGAATTTACTCAAAATATTGGAAGTCATAATAACGAGAAGACATGCGTGAGGGTAACTGCAGCAAGGATAGGGTAGTATGGAAAAAAATATTTTTGCAGTCTGTATTACAGGCCTTTTAGCCAGAACAAAACTTTTTTTTGACTCGGCGCATCCAGAAAGGGAACGGTCTTATCCGAATGTAACGTAGATGTGGCAGCAGTGGGTACAAGAGTACTTGAGTGTTTTAGAATGTTTTGGAGGGAGCGAAAATGTAACCAGAAGGGAGTGCTAAAGGCACCCTTTTACATTTACGGTGACACCCCAAAGAGACGGGGCTCCGATTCTAGCGAAGGCTCAAAACTGAGTGTTAAAACTTCCATTCGGAAGGGGTTTATTACAAATTTGAGGATTTTAGATGGCTTGTTTTAGGGCTCGGAGAAAATCTTTTGAGTGGGAGGGAGGGGCGCCTTACGGCGGGACTGGGGGACGTCAAAATGCTTGCATACTTGTTGAAATTCGGTCATGCTAATTGGCAAAACGTGTAAAAATGATCACTTTATTACATAAATCCTATGCATAAAATAAAATTAGTATCCCATGCATAAATAATGACATGATGTTATATGAGGACCCCAGAAGTCAAGGGGTCTAAGTAACAAAATCGTTGTTTTGAGAAAACTTAAGTCAAAGTTGAAAATGTTTGGTACAACTCACTAAATAGTTAAGAGGCATTACCCTAGATAGCATCACCTGTCAAGAAAATCACTTGGATCCCTTTACCACCTAAAAGATTTATATTTTCACGTCCAATTCCTGTACATAACTTGTTTTTTTTAATGTCACTTAGACCCCTTGACTTCTGGGGTCCACATATGTTATAAATATCATCCATGATCCATAAACCTACATTGAGATATCATTGACTGTAACATTTTATTGTTACATTGACGGTGTAAAAACATAAATGATTCATCGAGTTTTAACTATGGTCCCTTTTACATATGGCGACTTGCAGAGCAACCGATATGTCGATGCTGCGCTGCTAGTTGCTTGCGTAAAAAGAGACGAGTTGCTGTTGCAGCAGGCAGCGTAGCAGTGACGAGAGGTTGATGATGGATGACGTGAGAAGTTTTTAGCAGTCTCTTTAGCGCATGAACGAATTGCTATGTACTCAGTCGAAAAGATTCCGTCGAGTTTTGACGTGTTGTTGTTAGCTGTACAAGTGAAATAAGCGAAGGCGAAGGACCAAAAAGTATTATATCGCTCCGATTCGAAGTTAGGAGTTAGAACTTAGGACTACACCTCTATTTGATGCCATTATGACAACCAGGTTGGTAATATTTTTAGAGACAAAGAGAGGATTGTTGAGAAGTTTTCTTTCTTCGTTCACCATACCAAGCACTTCATCGTTCGTTTAACTTTTCATCCTCTTCACTTTCTCCATCCCGACATCTGATGGTGTCACGTGAAAAACACTGTATGGGGTGGGAGTCCTTCCCAGCTATCAAGTACCCAGAGCATGAAAGTTATTAAAAGAGAAATGAATCCTGCCTAGTGTAATAGCTGCCATTTGTTCCAATGTCTCATCTACTTCTACTTATTACCCTGCAAGCTACCTCGTGGGTGTTCCGCAAGGGTCACTCCACGAGTGTCAGCTAGCTGCTCTGCCTAGTTGCTCTGCATAATTGCTCTGCTTGTCGCCTAATGGAATAGGGGCCTAAGAGGCATGACGTTGTCGCCACTTTTGGTGCTAGGAGCTCAGGACGGTGTATCGTTTCCAAGCATTCAAAGGGTTTAGCATCGAATGCCGCACCCGCTCGACGCAGGAGGGGTGCGTCCGAGGGTATGAGGAAGTGCCCATCAGAAAGGGTTTATTCCTCGCCGCTGTTTCCCTCGGGGTCGCCGAGGGGGAAACTCAGTTTCTCGGTTCGCTGCGCGGGGCTGGAGCGAGCACGTGGCCGTCCCTCTACTTCCGCCTGCACGCCAGCGCCGTGTGATCACTCGCCGTGCCTTTGAGACGTGCTCCTCCTCCTTCCCGTGTCCCCCAACCACCTTCTTCCCTCGTGATCCTGTCACGGGAGCTGGCGCGCAAATCCATGCGAGTGCGGGGGGAGGCTTCCCACGCGACGGGCGGATATGGTGACTGCGGATTACGCGTGCTCGACCCGTCGGTGCATTCCGTAATAGTTCGCCGCAGTGGGTGACTCAGGACCTAACCGGGCGTCTATCTTTGAAGTATAATTTCGTTTGAAAGGTCTTTTTTACCACGTTGTTATTAACTCGCTTTCTTGTATGTCTGTGTGTTCGGTACAAATTTTGCATTCGATTTTAAACTAACTTCCCGATGAGCTAAGGACTTGAAACTTTGAACATGGTTCAGAACTGGATGGCAATGCAATAATAATACGTATATATTATAATACTAAATTAAAATAATAAATAATGATAAAAGTTTGCGTCAGGGGAAAACGGGAAGCACAAAAAGTTGGCACCAGGGGAAAAATCGGAGCACAAAATGGAAAAGCAGGTGTCATCGAATGCGATACTATTGGCGAATTCATTCGTATTATCCGCTGAACTGTGCAATATTATTGGTGGACAGATATAAAAAATTGCCATTTAAGATATGATCACCCGAGTCTCAAACGCAGAAAGTAATTTTTTAAACAAAAAATGTTTTTAAACAACTTCGTTTTTAAAACGGACGAAGAAGTATAAAATAATTCTCCCAGCCCAATACAGACGTATAACCCCATACCGATTCCTAACCCCATACGGATTGTCCTGAAAATTCGTGATTGTGAATTTTATGTAAGTAAGGAGCATAGGGAATAGCTGTCGTAGAGAAAACTCACTCAACAGTTCATATCATTTGCAGTACAATAAAATTGTTAGTGATTTAGGTGAACTATTCATGCATCAATTATTTATACTTGGGACGAAAATCATGCAATGAACTGTCAAATAGCATGAAAGATGATGGATCTGGTGTTTTCCCGGCGAATGGAATGATTAAATTCTTCACGGTCTTCCGAGTGAGTCAGGAGTTCAGATATTCACGTTTCAGTGGCTAATTATGCCATCAATAAACTTTACGCTTTCTGGACAAAAATTTTCATAAAAAAAATACAAAAATCGTTTGCTACTGATAATATTTCCCACACACAAACAGTATGACCCTCAAAGACCAAGTGGTGCTCTATTCCTTTTCTAGGAAAAATTTCGTATGGGATTTCAAGTAGCCTTGCGATATCCCGTAAGACAACATTCTTTACTCCCCTAACCCTTTCGAAATGTTTAGTAAACGGTAAAGGCTTGTTCTCACTAGGCTAGTAATTTAGTTGAATACCGAGTAATTTTGTAACTAAATGGGTCTGAACAACAAAAATTTAGTCGAGTGGATTAGCAAGTTATTTAGTCGAGTCGATCCATTTCGTTCTATTTTTGTTCGTTCGTTCGTTTCGTTCTATTTCGTTCTATTCTTTACTCCCCTAACACTTTCAAAATGTTTAGTAAACGGTAAAGGCTTGTTCTCACTAGGCTAGTAATTTAGTTGAATACCGAGTAATTTTGTAACTAAATGGGTCTGAACAACAAAAATTTAGTCGAGTGGATTAGCAAGTTATTTAGTCGAGTCGATCCATTTCGTTCTATTTTTGTCGGGCGAGTAGCGCCCCCCACCACGCGTCACTGCTCACTCGTTCATCGGCTAAATAAGTCCGAACTTGTCGTTTTAGTCGAGTTCATTAGCTGCCGCATGTCGTTTCGCTGGAGCGAAGAAACAACTTTAAAATTTGTTTCTAAATATGTACAACATGAATGCTTGTGGAATGTTAGGTCCCTGCATTACAGAAATAAGCCAATGAAGCAATCTGCATACATGGATTTGGAAAATACAATGAACATACCTGGATCCTCAAACTATCGTAGTCATATCATCCTCAAACTATCGAAGTATTCTTTGGAATCTTCTAATGCTAATTCCTTCAGAAGACAATTCGTAGCTCCTAGTTCATCTCTTCTATTAATCCATTTTCGTACCCATAGTTTTTTTTCTCTATCACACAAATTTCTTCGTCCACCTCTTCCAAAATAGCCATTACCCTAAGCCTCATCAGCTTATTCACTTTATTGCGTTGCAGCCCCTTCATCTTGCAAAACACGACTCACTTGTCAACTGTGCTCGACCGTAGTGCGAATGATTTTTGGAGGGTAGCGAGTATTTTAGCTACTAAAATACTCTCCACAGAACTAAATTACTAGCCTAGTGTGAACCAGGCTTAAGACTTAGTGGATTCATTATTCAGGTCGGGTATTTACACAATTAAATGCATTAGTTGTAATGTAGCGTACATGAGTCAAACTGGACGAAATTTCAAGACACGCATCTAAGAGCACTTACTAAGTTACTTTAATATACACTTCGTTTATCAATCGAGCTCAGATCGATTTAGCCGGTTCAGCTCGGTATGGTAAACGGAACGGGCTAGTGGGATCGATATGAGAAGCGCCCGCTTTCTCTACCAGTCTGAGATTTCAAATCGATATGAACATATTCAAATCAATATTTCAATTGATTTCGCATTGATTAACCAGGCGATCCGAGTAGGTTGGCTTAGAATGTTTAGATCGGTCCGAGTTCATATAGTTTTGAGTTCGATTGGTAAACGTAGTGATAGAGACCAACTCACAATTCGCCAAGTATCTGCTGGATAATAATCACGTAAGTGAATTTATCCCCGAAATTTTACTTTTGCGACCAAACATTTTAAAGATGGATGCTTTGGAGCAAGTGGAAATTATCGTAAATTCAAGCAACCTTTGCACACCACTTTTTAGCGTAAGGTTACTATCGTAACAGTCAGTAAATCAAAGATTAACAATTGTACCTGAAGATGCAGCAAGCTGCGAAACGCGTTGTACCTGTTCAATAAATAACTGTGGAAAAGTACAAGACTTATTTTCAATATGGATTCGAATTCTGCCATCGTTATCAAGGTGAGTGATCTCCTTGATACCTTGATAATCACCTTGATAACGATGATTAACTCTACCACGTTTCGTTACCTATATTTCTCTTGCGTACTTCTAACCCGATTTGGAACTCGTGGAGAATTTATTTATAACATAAAATTAGCCAGAAGCTGTGATGATTTCCTTGAATAGTTAAACAATGGTTATTGGCTTGGAAAAATATTGAAAAATTGTGTCATTAGGTACTTTCTTTTCTTTTCTGTCATTTTGGATTTTTACGAATAATTTGGCGTCTCTGTAGAGCGTGGAAATATGTACTCGTATTCAGTCCGTTGTTTTTGGAAAACTCTCAAATTAAATGCATCCGTGTGCCACATTCATTAATGAATTCGAGCAATGCATTCCACTCCCGCATACCGATAGCAGCAACTGATATCGGATTTTTTAAAAAGCTATTATTAATTTTAGTTTCTCATTAAGTTTTGATCCGTTTTAATTAATGAGCAAGACAGTTTCAATAACAGCCTGTATGGGATTTATCGATTGTATTCCTGCAGGGAGATGACTAAATGATTAGTACGGCTTGTGTAAATAACCTCGAAGGATTAATTGTTTGGTAATGATTCTCATATTCTGAATTTGAATATCCGCTCTCAGTGTCAGGGTTTTCAAAGCAGTCCCTCGGAGACAGCTATTTATGGTGAATGATCTGGTGTAATTTTACTAACAATTTTATAAGATCCATTAGGGCTCAAAAGTTATTCTGGTAAATCACTGTATCTCGCAGAAAATCGTAGATTCTTTGCACCTCCGGGAAATCGTGGATTAGTCGTGGATTTCTTTTCGAGTAGGCGTCCCACACGCGCCGTGCTTTCTGTTTGACTTATATTGCATCATTTAAGTGGCGAGAAAAGTAGTAGACCGCTGTTGAAGTCATCATTTGTCACATCCCACCCGCGGTGGTGCAAGTGTATTCACATTTGCATCAGTAACTGTTCATATTGCTCCGTGATATTAACCGAAGTGTACTCTCGGGAAAGATGGACGTTCCCTTCATGTTCTCCGCCTCCCTATCACTCCGCTTTCGCTTGGTTTCTGTAGCTTTTGCCCCGGGGTCTTTACATCATGGGGCGTCATATTCAACGGTGAGCTATATTAACTTGTTTATTCGCACTTTTATTTATGTAGGAAGAAAACAGCGATTTAGGCAAAAGTAACATATTTTCGCTCTTTTTTTTAGGCCTTCTGCACTGGTTTCAATAGGCCCTAAAAGGAATCGTTTTCAAATCTTGGGGCTCATTAAAATGAGCACCCATCTCACGACTTTTTCATTTCATCGATTTTTTTAAATATTATGATTGGAGGAGGGTTTTGCCTCGTAGCACGCCAAACAGTTCTTGCATGGTTGTTTCTTTCTCATATGATCTCTTCAGCCACATTTCTCCTGTTCTTATGCAGTCGCAAGAGTAATACAAGTGGTGTTAATTCAAAGAAGTGCAGTTCACTCAAAATATTTGGCTCGAGGAAATTGTGAACCTGTTGGACGGTTCTTTTAGCGTGAATTATTAATTATCAGAGCGTTGCCAAAAATGGTTTTTTTATGAAAAGCATTTTTTTCTTAGTTTTCTGTTGAGAAGTACGATTTTAATATTCGTTTTTGCCTGGCCATCCCTGGCTGATTGCATCAGTGAGGTTCCGGACCTTGTCGCGTTCCCTGAGTGGGTATATTCTAGTTGCAATTTTATTCCGTTGCTTTGTGAATTGGGAATTTACTTCTGATATTATTTGTTTGAGGTTTTTTCTTTGGTTTGAGGTGTGTCTTTAATTGATAAATTAATAATTCTAGTTAAGGGTTTACCAGATATATTGAATGATGCTTGCCGTGTTAACGTTTTCCTTTTTTATGGTATGACTCGACTCCTGGAAGTCTTTAAACAATATATCACTGAAGTATTATCTGCTTTGATATTACGGTTGAGCGATTAAATGTATTATGTAAAATTAGATGGATTGTTTGCATGAACAGTTATTATAGGATTTCATTTTCAGCTTTTAGCTAGAATTTAGGCCCAAGATGGTGGTTCCCTTCGAGACTTAGTGGAGGGATATAGCAAAATAATAAGAAAATCGAATTGCACTCTTCCATACGTATTTGAACATTCGATTAGTGTTAGCTATTTAGTCTAGTGTAAGAGGTCACCTTCAGGGTCCGTCGATGGTCAATTAAGGGAACGGCACTTCGGAAAAAGGCGTTTATTCTTCGCAACCATTCGCAATCACTACCTTGACAACATCATCTAAAACTCGCCTTCTAAAGACTGCCGCTCATCCGCTTCTTCTTCCCATGGCTTGGCGTCCCCATGTGACCACCGTGTGTCCATCTCATTGGTCACCAACAGCCGCCTCATAGGATCCCATATCAGCAGTTTCCCACGGACTGCATATTGCCAAAGGCGACTCCATGACCCCTATCTAAATGAAGCCCAGTGAGATCAGCATTTGTAAAAAACCAGATAACAGCCTCCAAAGATGAGCTCCCACACAAGGCCCGAGAAACCCACTGAGCTCATCGCAGTAACCCAAATGGCCTCATGTTATTTCTCCCTTGCGGTATAAATTAACAGATAAATCCAAGGGAATGGCTCTCGCCGGCCATGGTCTCTGTTCACTCAGAAATTTCACTTACACTAGGAAAGTCGCAATGGATTAGCATGCTGAAACACTAGTTCATTCCGATGAAGTTCGCTGATTAGCGATAGGACATTATTCCAAGTTTGGTACAGCAGAGTTGACCCTGAAAAATCCTTACCTATTTGATAAAAAGTTTGTAAGTATTTGGCGCTTTGGCGAAAAATCCATAGTTTCCGAATTTCGTGCATTATTATGTGCTATTCTATCATAAGGGTACATGTGAGGTGCCGAAAATATTTATCGTTTGGAAATGTTCCATTCTGAATTTCATTTTTTTATTATTATTTAATTTTCTTAATGGTTACCCTGTAGGGTTTTTATTTTATTTTGGCGGCGCATAAGGAAGATGGAGAAATCATGTGCTCGCGTCTATGGGAGACAAAACTCACAGCTAGTGTTGTCCACGAATAACTTATAAAGCACACTTGCCATGTTCGGTGAATATCTCGAAGGTCTTTAAGGCGCTCATGATTTTTTCAAGGAGGCCATTTCCGTCGCCTACACTCTTGCCATTTGCGAGGAAGCTAATGTCGCTGTGTGTCATTCCAGTTTGGAATTGGCCGTGAGATGACGTGTACGGCTATTTCGACTTCAACGGTAATTACAGTTTTCTTTGAGTTGACCAATCACCGGAAGGAAAAGGAATTTTCTTACGATGATTGATGAGTCTTGGATTCATTGCGGTTCAGTTGGGAAACGCTTCTTTCTGGAGTTTTTCGCCCGCTTCACCTACACCGTGGACTGACGTTAAAAGTCGCATTGCTTGTGAATTCACTTTCGTATGCATTTCTTAGTATAACAAAAAAAAATTTGTTGTGAAATTCCAAAGAAAGAAATGTCAGTGTGTTTGAAGGTTAGCGCATGCCTTTGGTGTAATTTTTCCCCTGCCACACACCATTGAGGTGGCCTGCTTGGTATCGCGTAAGCGGAAATAATATACCGATGAGTTCTCTGTTTTTAATCCCAACGTTGTACTTATTTGCTTTCTCCAGCTGCATTTTACTAGTGTAGGAAATCCTAGTGTGACCTATACTGTATTGTCGGGAATGCGTAAAATAGATCAAAATTTTGTGCATGAAATTCACGCAGCGTAAAAGTTAAAAATGCTTAAATTGTTTCGCCTTTGCTCGTTCTTTCGCTTAATAGTTGTTTTTTGAAAGTGCGATCTTCTCTTTTATCGCAATATTTTCTGTCGTGGATAAGGAGTAGCCTCGCTAACATTAAGTTTTTTGATATTTCACTCACATCCTCACTAGGAGGCGTAACTATTCCCCCAATTTTAGATTTAGCTTCCCGTGATGAAGGTATGATCCGTATATTGTTTTCACCAATGACGCCCGGTAGAAACGCCTGACAGAACATGCTAGGTGCATCAGGCTCTTCTATCCAGAAAAATCTGCGGTGGCAGAGCACAGCCTGGTAAATGCCCATAGAATTGACTTTGCCATCACCAGAGTCCTGTGTAAAACAAAGGATTACTGGGATCGAATTGTAAAGGAAGCCGTGGAGATCAGGCTGGAGAAAAATAATTTCAACTAAGACAACGGTTTCCAAATCAGCAACGCTTGGAAACCTGCTCTGAGAATGCTGGAAAAACGACGGGAAAAATCCGACCATCCCGAGCCAACCTGACAGATATGGCGGGAAATATGACCAAATGTCACTATATAAATATCGGACTATTCTGGCGAAAAATCATTCACCCTGAAGACGATGGCAGACTGCGTCATCGAAACGTCGGTGCAGTTTAACACCATTACCCGGCTGGATACCCGAGAACTCTTCATTCTAAGCTTTTGCCGGGAAAGACTCAGATCTTACATTCATTATATTCAGTGTCCATGCCGGATTAGAGAAATATTTTGAAATTGTGTTTAGGTCGAATGACACTGAATGATGGAGGAAGCGTGGTAAGCATTCATGGCTATTTCTCCTACTGAAATAGTCCAAACGGATCGGGATGTCGCCCATGGCAATGAATCAAGTTGTACGCGGCCCGGAAAAAGTTGTGAATCGCTGCATTAGGTGACGAAATACTATACCAAAAAACTGACACCTACGAACATGTAGTGTTTCTCAGCTTTGAGAGGGAGAAATTGGGAGCCGCTAGAGACTCGGAAGCTACACGCTAGGCTTAGTATGCTTGAGAACTTCAGAGCAGGTGTGTTTCAGAGCGACAGAGAGAGCATCATTTTGACGCGACACTACATTTATAGGTCCGACAGAAGCGATTAATTAGGGAGTCATATTGCCAAACAGATTCATTCCACTTATAGTGCGTGGAAAAAATTCATTTTTTCCACGCACAATAAGTGGCCATAATATAAACATTCTCTACTTAAATCTCTCCTTTAACACTCTTCACTATTTCTACTCCGAAAACCTTAACCTTTACTCTGCTGGTGTCCTAACACACCCTGCTACACGTAAATACGTCGGCTCGCAGGTCAGTGTGTCGATGTAAAAGTTTGAGGCTGGGTCTAATTTTGCATTCGCAATGAACGATATTAACTGACGATTACTGTCAAAGAGCCCGACTCGAGGACGTACTTCGGCAGACCGCACGGCGTCAACCCGTAAAGTGAGTCAGAGAGATACCTAATCTCAAAGAATTGGGCAACGGGCTCTCTCGGTTCACAAAGAGGTGCGGTAGGTCTTTCGCGAAAGCGAGACCGACGGTCACTCGTCTCAGTTGTTTGGGGTAACCAAACTAATACGAGCTTTTCGGGGAGGCGGAGGCTCAATTGAGGTCCTTTTGACCTCAATCCGCCTCATTGGTGTCGGCCTCGAAGGGGCTGCGGTTTCGCTAACCTTCCCTTCCCATCCTTTCCCTCCACCTCTTCCTCGCCCCGGGTATAAGCGAAAGCTTGAAACCAGGGCGGAAGTTGTAATCCTGCGGCGGGAGCCGAAACACCTGTCAAAGAGCCCTTGGGACTATTAAGGGGACTTGGTAGATTCTCAGAAGCTACAGAGAGGGTGGAATTTGGAGTAAATGCGTCAAGACCGAAGTTATAGTAGTTTATGACGTTCAAAATGAAATGAGCCATGAGGGCGAGTGTAAAATAATTGAGCTGAATGATGTACACACCAGGTCCTAACCATCATTAGACTGGAATTCCGGCGAAACGATCGTCCACGAAATTGCTGCTGTTTGGGGAGAACCCTACAATTTCCATTGCACAAGAAAACCGCGGAAGCATTTGTAACAATCATAGTAGAACATTGTTGATGTTTTAATATATCTAAGCTCAGTTAGATGCCAAAAAATTTGGTGACGTTGACGTTTGGTGAAACGTTGGCTATGAGAGGGATACTTAACTGACCACAATTCAAGAACCTTCTACATATATCTGCATCTACATCTATATACATCTACATCTACTTCTTACCCTGCAAGCCACCTCAAGGGTATTTGGCATGGGGTGACTTATCACCAACATGAAGTGCAGTGAAGAAATTTACTTTCACCAATATGCACCACATAATGGCTATGCTACAGAAACTACTAAAATAATCTATAATTTAACTACGTAAACGTGACACAAGAGTCATACAGGGAACATTAAAAACCCTGGCGTTTGTACTACTCGGCATGTTTAGAAACATGCACTAGGGAGCACGTCAATTAATCAGCTACACTACCTGTCAACTAACCTACTTCAAAGTCTCAACGCAGCCATTATGGTCTCTTATCTATCGCGGGAAAAACAAAAATTTAAACCTTTCTGTTCTACAATCTGTTTCCCTTATTTTATTCGCATGATCTGATCTACCGTAGTATGTTGGAGTTCGTAAGATATTGATAACTTCTTCTGAATATAAATCGGTGTTGAATTCACTTAGAGATCTAATTTTTAATCAGATTGGGTCTAATTTTCAATCGACGGACTGAAAGCGACTCCCATCCAAGTTGTTGCAAGAGGTCAGTAACACTAACTAGTCTGTCTTAACGGCCTTTCGCGTAGTTTGCTGATATTCTCTGCACGCGTTCTAACTCTGTTTTTAATCCCATCTCATGAGGATCTCTGCAACGCGGGAAGAACCCGAAAAATTCTAATGCACAAGAAAACTTACAAAATAAACTGTAACAGTCATAGTATTGTCATAACAGTCATAAGTCATTGCTGTTTTAATATTACTAAGCTCAATGCTCTGATAATGCCAAAAAATGTGGTGAAACGCAGGCTATGAGAGGAATACGTCAGTGACCACAATTCAAGAATCTTGTTCTTATATGTATTGAAAATGGTCGAGAAAGTTGTTATTGGTTGTCCATAAGGCCCGCACTGTTCACTTAAATGTTGAGCGCTCTATAGGAGCCACGGAAGCGGAGGTGTTGGTGAAAGACGTGTGCAGTCGGGAGGGGGTTTCCGCTTCCCCCTCCCTCCCCCGCCGTTCTCCCTCTTTCTCCACCCCCTCTCTTTATCCCCCCACCCTCCCACCCATTCCCCCCCTCCTTCCTCCTCGCGAGTGCCCGTCGTTCGGCGAAAGTCTCCCGCGCCTCAAGGCCATCCGGCGTCGGCATTCTGTGTTCCACTGCCATTAGGAGCCGCGGAAAAGCCTTTCTCTCCGGAGCCGGCCGGCCTCCCTGGGTTCGGAACCGGGCACTGTCGAAAAAATCGAAGCGCTTCTCTTATTTCCTAGAGCGCGTCCGGTGATTGGATGAGACCGGATGAAATTTTCAGCCTCGTGAAGTGAAGGCGGCTACCCAACATGGAAGTCTACTACGTGGAAGTGTCGAGTGTGGCGGTGTCTCGGGGTGTATCACAACTTGCTGGACATCGTTCTGCGTGTATATTACTTCCGGTTTATGCTGCAGTTAGATTTATAAATACCGGACTTTGCGGTATAAACTAAAAAACTTTCCGAGGAAAAGAAATATGTTACTCAAATAGGCATCTAAAACTTTCCTGGCGAATTGTACGAAGGAATGTTTCTCGGGTATTCACCCAGGAAATAGGATGTATTAGGGCCGACGTTTCGAACGTTTGCGACTTGCACTTCATCCTCAGGGCTAATGAATGCCGTATAAATGGTCACTATTTACACAAACAATGGAGATCATCAGATGACTCCCTATTGGTCCGCTCGTCTGATTGGCCGTTGCCTGATTCTCTGGCCTTTCCTAATGTTTTCAATGCATTTTCAATGCAGGCTTCCAGGCACCACTTAATTCTCAATCAGATGAGCGGACCAATAGGAAATCACCTGACGACCCCCATTGTTTGTGTAAATAGTGACCATTTATACGGCATTCATTAGCACTGAGGATGAAGTGCAAGTTGCACTTCGAATCGTCGGCCCTAATGCAGCCTATTTCCTGGGGGAATACCCGAGAAACATTCCTTCAATATATTACTCGCTGAATAATAAATCTTGTACCGGCAAATTGATGTTCATTTTGGGTGTTTCATCTCCGCTCGCAGGCATGTGATCAGGATTTCTCTGGAGTCGTCTGCGATTATTTCGCAGAATCGCTGTGTTACCAACAGAAAAAAAGAGGGTGGTGTCCATTTTCCGTGTCTATGCGAACCGGTCAATAGCGTAACGTTTACTACCGCTATCGAACCTTACTGTCAGAGAATTCCATGCCACATGTCGAATCGCAAACGATTTACTTTGTTATCGCTGTTGGAGGACTTGCCATGGGCAAACCAAACTTCATTTCCCTTATAGTGTCCAGGTGATTGGATGTGACCGCATGAAATCATCCCGAAGAAATTTTCAGTGCCCGCGCCGTGTAAAGGTATATTTAATAGTGGTAGTTGACTTTTGACTACCTATTAATCTATGTCGCATGTATGGATATAGCTTACTTTGTTATACTTCTCGAATTGAGTCGCTTATACTGTAATTTTGCAAATACATACATGAAGAATCTTTTAAGTGAAGGCCACGAACAAAGCTATAATGATATTTCGCGAAATAATTATCACATTCGCACAGGTTTGGCTACACAAAAGTGTAAAGGGACGTAAACATGCGATTGCATTCATATTCTCGCACACGATAATTATCTAGGCGTTCTTGAATTGACTCCTAGAGCACTGCATCATAGGGAATGGTCGTTGCTTTCCATATGTTCTGATAACGAGACCAGTAAGTCATTTCGGAGATATTAGTGTAAACATATGGGCTCGATACCGATGAAGTTTTCTCGGGTTTCCCACCAGGTCAGATGCTTGTTGGCCGACGTTTCGATGGCAGATGCAGCTATCGAAACGTCGGCCAACAAGTACCTGACCTGGTGTGAAACACGAGAAAACTCCATCTGTATCATACGCCAGGAAAAAACCTAATCATATATGGGATGGTTATTCCGGACAGTGTGAATTCGATATCGAGTGCCTGTGATATCGGGATGGTTGCACTGGGATATCACGTTCGTTATTCATCACTGATTCCCCGGAAAACCAAGATTGGTGTTTCCGCTCACACTGATTCGATTCCATGAAGTTAACCGGAGAACAACGAGCTTCATTGATACGTTCAGCGAACGTTTAATGGACTGTGACAGTTTGTTTCTTTCAAAGCTCCCTTATCGCATCTTTTTCGTTTTCTCTCTTTTATTTGAAGTTAAGTCTAGAAATGTGTTCACGTACTGTTTTCTGGTGATATTTGTATCCTATGGAAAAATGACATAATATCCGTGTGCCTCAGATTATCGCATATAACGCTTAGTAATTTTAAGATCAATTTTGGAGAAAAATGATGTGGGTAATTACCAATGTGTTGTATAACTCATCAGATAAGAGCATGTTTTTGTATATGTACTCGTTAAACACTCAACATGAAAACAATGACATTCATTTCCTTTTACGCTGAAGAGTAATGAAGAGAATAGGTTTTATATACGGGATGTAGTGAAGCAGGACTAAAACGGAGATGAAGGAAGAAATTATGCTAATAGATTGGCGTCTGCGCCGGCAAACTTCTGGGGGATTTTTGCTCTCTTACATTTAAACCCACCTTAACCGGTAGGTAACCCAAATCTTAACATTTTAATATAAGCCTATGTCTGAGAGGGAATGGATGATAAAGACACTAATGTTAGAGACAACGGTGGAGCTGAAGTTGGTTTTGGTTTCATTTTTTCTATAGCACCGAATATATCTGGAAAAATCCACGAAATTTAATTTTCTACCCAGCTTAATTGCATATTGAATACATTTAACGCGGCTAAACATAATCTTATGATCAAATCAATTGATTGTGGCGTTACTTTTATGGAACGACGAGAAGGAATTATTCATGATAAAAATTTTTTATCATGAAAATGACGCTATAGGCGTAGACACCGTTAGAAAGCGTTAAAACATAGTGGAACTGTACATCTTTTTTATTATGAGTTATTAATTTTACAATCCCCACGTTAAATATTCATGACAACCGCGAATGCATCGTCAGCTACGCTGCACCTAAGTACTTATGTTTTGTAAGCATTAGTGACGGCCTCTAGGTATTCCACATCTACATCTAATATTACCCTATGCGCCGCCGCATGGGCATGTGGAAGGGGGTGGTATAGATGTAAGGTTTAGGCAGTTGAAATGGTGACGTGTATTATGTGAGTGTATTTAGTGGAGGTCAGTTTTAATTGTGGTCGCTTATTGTGCGCCGAAAGAACATGTTTTTGTACCTCTCTGTTCGGCAATGTATCTCTCTTATTTTATCGCTTCTGTCAGACCTAGAGATGTAGTGAGGCGTATTGAAAATATTCTCTGTGTCGCGCTGAAACCCACCAGATCTGAATTTCTCAAGATAGCTAAGCCTAGCGTGAGGCCTCCGAGTCTCTAGGGGCTCCCATCTTAATCCCTCTAAAAGTTGTGAGACACTATTTGTTCCCTCGTAGCGGTTTTTAACGAAGCGTGCTGCTTTTATTTGTATTTCATTAATTTTTTGGTTAAACCTTAATGACCAGGGTCCCTAATGCCCGCGGCGTATTCGAGGTGTGGCCTAACTTGAGCGAAGTAGCATCTCTCTCTTACTTTTTCATCTACGGACCTTCCTATTCTACGCTTTATAAAAATATCTTGTTTATTTTTATATAAAATATATATATAAAATTTAATGCTGTGCCGCATATGTTTTTTGTGTGTTTCCCTCGATATATCAGAAGTTAAGGTAATTTTAAGATATTTTACTGTATCTGAAGATTATATGTTTATTCCACCCACAGTATAGATATGGCATTTGTGTGATGGCTATTGCAGGAAGTGAACTGTGATGCATTTACTAATATTTAATTCGAACCCCCACTCCTGGCACCACGAATGAACGCTGTTAAGGTCCGATGACAGAACTTCTAAGTCCGTGTCTTCGCTTATTTCACGGTAGATAACTGTATCGTCAGTAAATGTTCTTAATTTACTGCTAACTCGAGAACTTCGGTCATTAATATAAATTATGAATAAAAAAGGGCCAATCACGCTTTTTTGAGGACCTTTTAGACTATTGACAGTGAAATAACCTACACAGTGATAGATAAGTAAAATATAAACTTATAAGATTTGCAATGATGGGTATTTTGCCTGTCAATTTTGAAGGGATGTCGACCGGTCATGATAGTAGTGGAAAGAGATCATGTTTATTGCTGGGTCTGTGCGAACTTTTTTGTGGACACGTCAGTACTGCTTAGGTTGCGTCACCTATCTATTGGGAGAATTTTCGGGATGCCACTATTGCATCATTCGACACACAAAGGGTGGGGCAGGAGACCGTAGCTCTCCTGGAATCTCTCTCCCGAGCAGTGATTAAGGTATGGATTACCCTTTGAATGTAATGACATTCGGATCTCGTTGTTGGGAATCAGTCTGTCTAGTGTGATGTAAATATTTTCTCTATCTGGTCTCGTGATCACCCGTAGTAGTTAATCCTTAGTAAATAACCAGTACTTTAATCGAACATCGGTGTATCAATCTACGGATTAACTACATTTTGACTTTGTCTTGAATTTAGTTACCTGTTTTAGTTTAGTTAAACGATTCGCCCTCCAACTACCTTATGAGTTCTCCTGAAATTTCTTTTCTTTGCTAACGCTTGACTATAATTCTCCATCGGCTATTCTCTCCATCCAAATAACGATTCCATAAAACGGTGACATATATTCAATAATGCCACATCTCTATTGCCTCCAATCAGTTTCGCTCCTCATCTGAAAATGCCCAACCTGTATAAGAATATGTGAAAACATTCGTGTGGAGCGAAGCACTCTATGGATCGGAAACATGGACCATTGGAAAAGCTGAACAGAAAAGACTAGAAGCCTTCGAAGCCTAGTCTTTTATCTTCACCATCTTCAGCAAATTTTATCTTCAGCATCCTCCTTCGTGAAGGAGGATGCTGAAGATAAAATGGACAGACAAAATAAGAAATGATGAATTGTACAGAAGAGTAGAAGAGGAAAGGACCATATGGAACACCATACAGAAAATAAGAACAAGATGGATTTGACACTATCTGAGACACAATGGGTTTGTGAAGAACATAACTGAAGGCAAGATAGAGGGATGAGTCCCCAGAGGAAAACTCAGGAATAAGTTCATGGACCAAATAAAGTGGAAAGTACATAGCAAGAGACTCCAGGAGGTATGGGAACTAGCATTAAATTGGGAAGGGTGGAGGGCTGAAGTCAACCAATCCTAGGATCGAACGACGAATGAATGAATGAAGGTGTTAAAACGCAATGTTTGCTGCAACCTAGGGAATAAGTGTTAATAGCGAAATAAAATATGTAGCTACTAAAATAAAAATAAATTGATAATGCCATTGGTTTCATCCCTCAATTTATTCTGTCAATGGGCTATGCGAACCTACTTCATAGCTGTAATGAAAGCAGACTGTTTTTTTATCTTCATATGCAGCAATCCCACTGATGGTTGGATGGATTCAGCCAGTCGATCCATATACTTACGAGTCAGGTTATTGATTTTTTCTGTTATTTTCTTGGGTCGGGTCGGGGTCACCGTTCTCGGCTGATAAGATATTCCTATTTCTACCCTTCGAGCAGTGGATATTTTTAAAAAAATTCTTTTTCTTCGATGCACTCTGGTGCCTCACATGTGTTCGTCATGAATAACGTACTTGCAGTATAATGGACCGTAAATAATTGCCTGTTCGAGAGATAGCCGGTCTCAAGAAATCGGAAAACGTCGAGACAGCAAAAATGATACCTAATCGCCGTGCCCTCGAGAGAGTGCACTTGACCCACTCGTTCCGTTGGCTGGCGAGAGTTAGCGAAAATTTCCTGTATACTGATGAATGAGTAGTGGGCAATCGTTTCCAGCGACATCTAGCAAAAACGCTAGCTAATGTGTGATTTTTTAGAGTATTGAATAAGTATTCTACCGGTTAAGGTGGGTTCTGTTGAATATCGGAGAATATCCTCCCAGTTTTCTACACTTTCAGGGACCCATCTCGCTCTTGTATATCCTTTTTCGCCTCAGCATACGATCTACCCTTTTCATCCTGTTCATGAAGCGCATTCTTTTTCTTCCCCTTCCCGCCTTGCCCAACATTCTTCCCTCTATCTCACTCTTGGGCAACCCATCGCCCTGTATGACATCCTTCAGCCATCTACCCTGCCTATCCCGGATTTCATCCAGAAGTTTCCTTTCTTCGCCCGCTAACTCCAGCCTTTCCTCGTTAGTCTTCCTCTCCGTCCACTTCACCTTCTCCATCCTTCTCCACACCCACGTCTCAAATGCCTACTGCCCATTCTCGTCCTACATTCTGAGGGTCAGCGTTTCTGCCCCATGCAACGCTACGCTCCAAGTCAATATTGTGTGATAAACCAATTAAAATTAGTAAACGCATCTGGAGAAAATCTTATTGTTGGATGTAAACTGAATAAAAGAAACAAGGAAATTTGCTCGTAAAAACTCATATTTGTGGAAGGTCGCACGGAGAGATAATTCATCATTATTCATCGCTGACATATAAGGTTGGCTTTGTTGCCGAGCTTACACCCGACTGCGTTTTATACGTGCTTGATGGCACGTCGTGGCACGGATAAAGTTTTGCCTTTTATTCTTCTGTATGGTGATGGTTTCCTAGTTGAAAATCTTGAGTTTTGCTCTTCGTTTAGGGAAGGAGTCAATTGGTATTCTTTTCGTATGTAGTCCACTATCAAAATCAGTGTGTTTTATTGCGTCTCACGGTAAATTCTTTTCCTTTAGGTAGTTGAGCGAAAAATCATTTCACCTAGAAATCAATGAATTTGGTCTCATTTTGAAGAAAAATATCCTCCTCTTCCAGAGATATCAATATATCAGCCCCTTACCGAATTATTTCTCAGATTTTTGACAAAAATACCGGCCTTTTACATTGGAAATAGTACGTATATGCACTCAAGAGAGAACTTATTTTAAAAAACGAGGAATTTCTAACGCCTGGATCTCGTCAAAAAATTAACAGTGTGTATTTGTATGTTTTCTCGACTATTTTTGAAATTTGATCGTAATGTCACCGCAGTTTTTTCAGAATCGCAAAAAAACCTTCCGTTGTGAGGGGTTTTGTAAACGACCGCGTGAAAAAATGAACCAAACTAATCATTGATGAAGATACTTTCATTTAATTACTTAACATTTCAGTCGTATAAAAGTGTATCATTGCACCATTAATAATGAAATATTTAATTCACGCTTCCTACAGCTGCTGAAATTAAAAAGCGTAATTCGAATATGGGCTCCAGTGTGACTAGGGAGCTTTCTTGCTCAAACTACCTTAAATAAAACGCGATTGAAAAGAAACGATATTGTTTAACTGCATTATTTATGTTTTTCTCTGTCTTTTATAGCGAGAGCAAATAAATATGCTATTGCTTTACTGTTGATGGCTATTCTGTCAATCTCCATAATAGTAATTATCGGAGATTTATTCCAAAACACTGAACTCGTAACTAAAATGCGAAGATTTCGATTATATTTTTCAATCGTCCTCGGAACTACGAAGGGTAGTGACAGAAGGTTTACCTAAGCACTATTTAAAAAATTCGGAATATCAAACAAAACATTGCTCAATTTTTTGCTAGTGGCATCAATACCCCTAAGTGTATGAAGTATCTAACAATTAATATCAGTTAATTAATGGAATAATACGCAGTTTGAACCTCAGTTTCTTGCTAGGAAAATTTTTATTACCTAAAATACATGGTTTTGTTGGAATCGCAAAATGAAAGGCTTAGTCATGCATGAAAAGATCCGGTGCCCTATTCAGAAAGGCCTCGGAATGTCGAGCCGTAAGCCGGAGCTAATGACGGAATCTTTATGTCGTAAACTCAAAAAATTTTAAATAATGTCATTTAGATATTTAAATCTGTCGAAGTAGTGTCGTCGCGTTCGCGACATTTCCATAGTCTAGTCCTTCCTGAGTAATCCCTAACCGATTTATTTAGACGAATCCTCTAGATTTCATGGCCATAAAATTGACAAAGAAGTTTTTATATGGCTTTTTCTTTTTCGAAACACTCAGGTCAACAATTTTTGAAGGATTCTCTTGGTATTGATGAACAATGTATCATGGGCAAATGTGAATCTTCATTCCAACAGTCGCCCCTGAAATAATGATGTACTTCTCAGTCTTCAAAATATTTGCTGTGTTAGTTGACATACTTTTATCGTTATTATAGAGAACTGGCAAGGATTCCTTTCTTCTTAATAAGAATATGACATAGTCGTTTGAGTCGAGGATGGTGCTTGAGGGAAACCTGCCTTGCAAAAGAAAACGTGTTCTCGTATCATTCAGTATGTTTATTTTTTGTCGTTTCTGATGAATTATACAGCATTTTAAGTTGAATGCTAATTGATATTGCCCTTGACAAAAATCTGACTTTTTTCCTGTTCAAACAATGGGGAGCTCTTTCAGTGGAATTGGGCATTTTTTTAAATGTGTATTTTCTTGTTGCTCGAAGGTGTTTTCCCGAAATAAATGTGTTGAAATTTCTATATGCTGGCTCAAGGTTCTGTTGACGAACTATTGAAAAGAGACTTTTTTTCGAAAACCTGTTCGATCCAAACCAGATTTTTCCGAAACCTTGTATATTCAAATTATTCCTGCGGCCGAATACAACTCGTTTTTTCCGCTAATGTCAGTTTAGCTCCGTTTAGCCGACTTGTAGGTTTTTGTTTACTTTTGCGCAATTGAATTCTCAATTGTTTTCGGTGTTCAAAGGTATCTCACGTTCCTACAATTTCCTTTCCTACTGTTTACCTCAGCGGATAGTCTCTCATATGTCCACGTCCGGTAGGGTTCTCTGTGAGTGAAAATATTATTGGATCAGCGGCGATATTCTTGCTAACCGTATTGTTTACTATCCTTTTTTCCGATAAAGTTGTTTTCACACGTTCTGGTTTTCTTTTATGATTTAATTTTTTAGTGGCGAAGTTTTGGTGAAGAAGAAGGAAGGGGGTATTTTTTCCTACAGCCCTGTTAAATAATAAATTTGTGAATTTTTCACGTTCCTTCTATTTATTTTATTTCCAATTGTTTTTATTTCCTACACTGCGTTCTTTTCTTTGTTCTCACTTAGGCATGTTGCTAAATAAATACTTCTCTTTAGTCCATAGTCTGTATTTACTAAATGATTTCTTGTTCTCGTCTAATGTCCACATTTATTTTGATTATTTCACATAATTGCACATTTTTCTTGATTTTATTACTTGGTTTTCTTGAAGTTGATACCACACTACATTTCAACGCCCGATTGAAACGATAAAATGAAATAGACATTTCCGAAGACATTGGTTCAGAAATTCGTTTTCCACGCACATTGAGTGGCCATAATCCCTCCACACGCCAATGCGGCGGCTCAGAAGATAATATATTGATGTAGAAAAACGAGAGACCGTAAGACTTGAAAGATGAAAAAGGTGCTAACACATTGACAAAATAAGGGAATGAGCTGGGCATCAGAAATACTCCCAATTCGGAAAAGTAAGAAGTGACACTATGATTTTCGCGTCTTAAAATGTGGATATGTATCATCTACATCTACATAATACCCTGCGAGCCGCCGCATGGGCGTGTAGTATGGGGCGTATGGTCCCCAGCTGTGTAAAGATGTAATTTTTTGGGAGTTGAATGGTGACGTGTATTTAGTGGAGCTCAATTTTTATTGTGGTCGCTTATTGATCGCGGAAAGAGCGAGTTTTTGTATATACCTATCTGTTTTCGGCAATGTATCTCTCTAACTTTATCGCTTCTGTCAGACCTAGATATGTAGTGTGGCACCATGATTATATTCTCTGTGTCGCTCCGAAACACACCAGTTCTGAATTTCTCAAGCAATCTAAGCCTAGCGTGTAGCCTCCGAGTCGCTAGGGGCTCCCACCTTAATCCCTTTAAAAGTTGTAAACACTATATGTACGCTCGTTGCCGTTTTTAACGAAGCGCGCTGATTTTCATTTGTATTTTATTAATTTTTTTTGTTAAATCTTTTTAACCAGGGTCCCAAATGCTCGCGGCGTATTCGAGGTGTGGCCTAACCAGAGCCGAAGTAGGATCTCTCTTTGACTTTTTCATCTGAGGACCTTCCTATTATACGTTTAACAAAACCTAGTTTCTTTAATGCTGTGCCACATATGCTATGCATGTGTAATCCCCATGATGTATCAGCATCATAAATCATGTGCAAAAATAAATATGATATTTTACAAATAACAGACCTTTGAGAATAAATAGTCATCGAGTATAATCCAGAACTATGAAACTCAACGCAGGAAATGCCCGCGAAGGACAGAAAATGTGAAAACTAAAGAGATCTACAGATTAAAGAGATTTTTCAATTGCTGCGATATGCAGTACAAGGTGGATGTGTATTCATTTCGCAAATAAAAAAATAATAGAGGAAATTGGAAGAGAATATAGTGTAGAGACTCGTCAATAAACTAAAAAGTAAACGTCAATAAACTAAACGTCTAAACAAACCGAAATTGATGGCAAACCACTTCTTCGCTGACAAAGCTTGCGGTAGATATAGAAATTGCTTAAGCGGTTGTATTTTTTCTTCTGCGGATTTAATTGCTTTTATATGAAAATGGAAGAAGCAAAAATTCTCCACCGCTTTTCATTCTTCAAGGTTATAGGTCTTAATTATCCTTTGACATGACCTGTACACGAGATCCTTTTGCATCCTTACGTATTGGGTCTTCTAAGTCGGGATTGCATCTGTGGAATGCTGCTAGTAACTTTATAGAAACAGCTCCATGTACTCCTCGGATCTATTTGAATAAATTATGGCGACCCTTGCTTCTTATTGGCTACGCAAAGGTGAGGTAACCCAATGTGCTTCAGCTAGAAAATTCTTCTTGTGTACGGCGATGCGAACTTTCCTAATCTTGGATTAAAAGTTTCTGTTGGTTTCCCGGGAATTGTGCATTTGGAAGGAGCACATTGTCGAAATTCCATGCGCAGGATTTAGCGTTTCCTTATTCAAGCTGGGGAACTGTTGCGTCAGAAGCCACGCCGTGTCGTGGCCGGAGCCGGGATATCTTTCGCGAAGCAAAATCAATGCCGCTTCTTGTTGTTACTCTAGATGACTGAATTGCAAATCAAGTGACTAACCTTTCTTAACATTAGTGGCTGTTGCACAGCTGGCTGATATGTTGGCTAGAATTATTTTCAATTTTTTTGTATTATAACTATGGTGCTAACTATGATGTTGTTAATAAACATAAGGTTATGGTGATATAAAATACTATGCGTCCCCTTTTGGTTAAAATCTCAATTATAAAATTAGCTGAATCACAAAATATAGTACCCGCTCTAGAATATTGAGTACATGACTATTCTCTGTGGTTATACAGAATGAAACCTATAATTTTTTCTCTCGTTTAGCCGAATATCGTCTTTAAAAAGTACATCACGTTTTATTCCATAGTTTATTGTAGTGTCCGTGATTTCGGTGCCTTTTTCCAGGTGTTTTTACTTTCGGAGGCAGGTCCGAATATATATGCCAAATCGGGATAATTTGGTGTATTGTACGTGTTACTTACATACATGACTTACTTACATACATACGTCTTACTTATACATAATACATCGGATATAATAAAACGTGGTGTCTTTTTCAACAGTGTTTGATGTTAAAGTATTCCACAAATTTACGCCTGAAAGTTTCGCTTGCGTTAGTTATTCCGAAGTTGATTCGATCTTGGTGAAGGCCATCCTAATTTGTATTTTCTAACTTAATTTTAACGTAGTGCAGAAATTGGTAGTATTATCTGTGGCAGAAAAGGTTTCATGCGGTGTATTTCCGTCTCCTGAGCTCTTTAAGCGGTGGATGATTCCTGTAGATTTCTCACGCGGAAATTCCACCTGTGAAAGTCAAAGTTCCGTTTGGTTAGCGTGATCACGAAGTCCACAAGAATGCTTTAACAAATAGCCACTTCATTTATTTTTCAAAGCCACGCTAGCTCTTTGTTGGTGACGGTGGTGAATCTCCATTATTTCTGAGCAATTCCTCGCGAGTTGTGTAAATGGGGTCAGTTCGACCCCCGTGGTTTTTGTCAAATTCTTTCCATACAGTGGGTTTTTAGGGGGCTCATAACTCATCCTAATATTTCTTTAGATGGCTCATAATTCTAAAACGGCAGAGAAATTCTATTTGCAAAAACTATATCGAAATTGCCGGTCCAAAACGAAAGCATATCTAAACATTAGCCACCGAATACCGCTGTTCTTTGAAAATTGACGATATTTGAGCCTATTTTTCCAAATATTGGGCTGGACGGATTTTGGATTAATTCATACTAGTAAATAGCCCAGCGTTATGTACATACATGCAAAGGGTAGTGTGTTATTTTTGCATATTTTATTTTCGTTTAATATCACATTTTATGAAATTTCCCTCTAAAATGTTATTATGTGAATGATTTAGCTACTCTAGCTATTCGGATGAACTGGCATCCTCGAGTCATCGAGCAAACTTTTGCCGTAGAATTAGGTCCTTTATTAATCCGAGTTGCTCGGAAAACTTCTCCAGTGCTCCAGAGCCTTCAGTAATCACGTAGGCAATGCTTTTCCTACTATATAATTTTAATTACTTTAGCCACTGGGACAGACTAGGCCGTATAACTTTGAGAAAGGATGAGTTAAAAGGAAGCCCTAAATGTCTTCGGAGAGTCTCAAAAGTTACGCTGGAAATGAGAATTGCAGCTAATATTAATTGCACGGCCATAGAGCGGTGAATGGGCTAAACCTCCTCACATGGCTATAAATAATTTTATTTCTGGCGAAGTTGTATGAGATATTAAATGCTAATCGTAAAGTAGGTGTACAAAATAAAAACATATACTCATAATTTCCCTAGAGATGAGGTGTATTCAGAGGGAATACGGAGGGGCAGCCTGCCCCCCCTCCCCCTGCTTGAGACATTTCATTCTAAATATGCTATACTGAACCAGACAGGATGGTTGCAGGTGGGTGTCCTGCCCCCACATCCTACTGACATTACAGCTCCTAACAATCCTAGCTACGCTCTAGCTTACAGATGTGTACTTGGTTGACTAGTAAATTACTCGAAAGACCTCTAATATATAACCCAAGGGATTGTGATTTCTTGATGTTTCCTCTCTCTCGAGATTTCTCGTTTTGCACGACTAAACTTCCTCGAGAATTCGTGAATTAATTTTCATTCTAGAGTATTCTCCGGATAGCTCGAGTTCAAAAGCAATTACTGGTGAAATTTTCCGTAAAATATTTCTTCTTAAACCATGGAAATAGAACGTAGCCTGCCTTAATTCTGAATACGTAATTTTTACTGATATTAGTCTCATACCAATGTGAGCAACCTACTAATTTCGATAATTGTGTTCTCAATAATCTTGCTAAGAAAATTTATCCTTTCGGCCAAGGAGATCGACTCCCTCAACGGTGACCTCTGACAATTTTCTTAAGTAATTTTTTGTCCTCAAAGTAGGAAGTTTTACAAAGTTAAGAAGACTTGCCCAACGGATGAATATGCCTATTTCTGGCAATAAGATTAAACATTTTGAGCAATCATATTTGAGACTCAAGGTTCTCGAATTTGAGAATAAAAATTTAAAAAACTAAAAGAAATTATTCGGATGTCCTCTCGGCGAGTATTCTCAAGCAAATTTCTAGATGACCCCGTTGGAAAACCTCATTTTGGTCTGGAGCCAGTGTTTCTAAATCCCATTCAATTGGTGCGTTCTGCTTCACGAAGAAGTGCAGCGCTCTAAGAGAGATAGAGAGGAGGAAATGGGTTGACTTTGGCGTGGCATGCATAGGAAGTGCTGGAAGTAATAATGGATGTGGGCGTGAACCTGATTAAGTCACGTTTGTGGAATTTTGCGCCGTTAACTAAGTAATTGCAGCTATTGGCAAACGCCAGAAACGACAAGTGTCGACGACATACCTGTACCTGTCATGAATATGAACCATAAGGTTACCGAAGTAATGGAACTCTTAAAACGTACGCTGTTTACAATGTAGGAGTGCACGATCTAAATAAAGAATATATATTCTCTCACTTATCCAGTATTGTGTATGCAAGTGGGTAACTGTACTTGATGCGTTTTTAATCCATGATTACATATTTAAATTTTTTCGTGATTAAATCGGGCATTTGGTATTTTATTGTAAATATTTTACGAAGAGGAATATGAAGTATTATTTTGTTCACTATAGACTTGAATATGGAAAAGTTTTTTGTTGAACAAAATAATTAACATTCTTGTACGATAGAAGAAAATTTTCCGATTCCGACTGATTGGAAGAAACAAGAAAGTGAAGAAATTTCCAATTTACAGACAAAATTTGACGGAAAAAAATGTTCATGAAACTAACGGATTTTTGAATTGTATTGTTAAAGGGGAAACTAAGTAAGCAAAGCTCTCCGCGAATTATTTCGCTGGAAAATTTGGATATTAGCAGCCGGAAAGGACAATAGCGTGAGGTAAAATTTTTATCGACTCGCGTACTATTAAGTTTTAATAGCAAAATGAAAGTCATCCCTCATTATTCTTATACTTGGTAAGTACTTGAACAAAGAAGTGTCTTATATCTATCCACATCTACAAAATCCCATATTTTTTACTTTGTTCGAATATCTTGAAGTGATTTAAGCATGGATGAAAGTTGAATGACGAAGCATGTATAACAAAGAAGAGTTAATATTGAGACATGGAGGGGTCGCCAAAGAAAAGAATTGGTGAATGGGGTGAAGTGTGTTGGAAGTGAAATTACGGTCTATTCACTCGATGTTTAGAGCAAAACATTGCAGTTAATTGGTCAGTCATATTCAATGAATGCGTCGAATAAGATTTCTACATCTACATACTGCCCTGCGATCCGCCGCATTGGCATGTGACAGGGAATGTTAGGACACTAGCCGTGTAAAGATGTAAGGTTTTGGGAGGTGAAATGGTGACGCGTATTATGGGAGTGTATTTAGTAGAGCTCAGTTTTTATTGTCGTCGATTATTTTGCGCGGAAAGAACGAATTTTTATACCTATCTATTTTCGGCAATGTATCTCTCTTAATTTTATCGCTTCTATCAGACCTAGATATGTAGTGTGGCGCCATGATTACATTCTGTGTGTCGCTCTGAAACACACCAGTTCTGAATTTCTCAAGCAACCTAAGCCTAGCGAGTAGCCTCCGAGTCTCTAGGGTCTCCCATCTTAATCCCTCTACTAGTTGTGAGACACTATATGTTCGCTCGAAGCAGTTTGTAACAAAGCGTGCTGCTTTTCTTTGTATTTTATCAATTTTTTTGGTTAAATTTTTATGGCCAGGGTGCAAATGCTCGCGGCGTATCCGAGATGTGGTCTAATCAGAGCGAATAAGCTAATTTCTCTATTACTTTTTCATCGGTGTACTTTCCTATTATATTCTTAACAGAACGTAGTTTCTTTAATGCTGTGCCGTATATGTTTTGTATGATTAACATTAAATTACTGAAGAGAGAAATAAGTGCCATACTTGTGATTCTGCTCACACTCCGCCCTGAAATCAACGGAGAGCCGGTCTCGTATGAAAGGGTTCCCCCTAGTTTTTTTAGGTCGGATTTTGAGTATGATGGATTGGGTTCTCTTTTCAGTGCTAAAATAATTGACGTGTAAGGTGGCGTTAAGCTGGGGGTATATACGGAATCAAATAAGTAAGAGAGTGTGTGAAGTGTATGGATTGTGGGTAAGTGTCCCAGATCGAAAAGAGCATGAGGGACTGGTGAAGTGTGTAAGTATCGTGCGGGATTAATCTTAAGCTGGGACGAGCGTTGCATGGCTGGTCACCTCGTGAAAAATACCCTAGAGGTGGCTTGAACGGTGTTTCGTAGATGTAGTCGTGTCCTACTTCCTTGGTGCACCACCTTTAGCTTGCTTTCTGCTCTTGGAAAAAAGTGACTGCGGGAATAGCATGCATGATTGTTAATGTGATGCAATTATTACGGGGTACCTATCACGAGGATGATTGATTCCAGCGGACGGCCTGGGTATCTTAGGAGTTGGTTCATGAAAGAAAGCGACCCGGGTGTTTCGGAGACGGACGAACATATAAACGTGCTCTGTTGGTCTGGCTGTGTTGAGGAAAAGGATGATATAAAGGAGCCGCTTTTTTCATCTCAATCATTGGTCGTTCAATTCTGAGATTGGTTGACTGCTGCTCTCCACCCTGCCCTATCTAATGCTGTTTCCCTTACTTCCTGGTAGTTCTTCCTATGTACTTTCATCTTTATTTGGCCCATGACATAATTCCCGGGTCTTCCTCTGGGGACTTTTCCCTCAGTTTTAACTTCACTTATGTTCTTCACATTGTGCCTTAGAGTGTACAATCCATCTGGTTCTTCTTTTCTGTATGGTGTTCCATATGGTTCTTTCCTCTTCTGCTCTTCTGTAAATTTCATCATTTCTTATTTTTTCCGTCCATTTTATCTTCAGCATCCTCCTCCAGCATCAGGTTTCGAAGACTTCTAGTCTTTTCTGGTCAGCTTTTCCAATGGTCCATCCCTACGATTCGTAGAGTGTCACGCTCTACACGAAAATTCAGAGGGGAGCATTATTTTTTATGCCACTCTGTAGCCGTAGCCAAATGCCTCGTCATCCAATTAGTGACGCGCATGAATGGATTAACGAGATTCCCACTGTCCCTATCTACTATCTAGCGAAACCACAGCCAAGGGAACGGGCTTGGAAGAATCAGCGGGGAAAGAAGACCCTGTTGAGCTTGACTCTAGTCTGGCAATGTTTTGACGTACTGTTTTATAGTTAGTAGTCCTATCTTCTTTGACCTCAGCAATTGTCCTTTTACCTTGAACGCCTTCATATCTTGGGCTATTCTTCATTTGATGTCCTTTGCACTTCTTCCGTCCCACGCGATGGTACTTCCGAGATAGATGAAGGAATCCACTTTCTCTAATTTCTCTCTTCTCGGTGTTACTTCTGTATTCAACTTTTCTCTTCCACGTTCTAGGATTTTAGTCTTCCTCTTATTTATTTTCATGTTGTATTTTTGGAGAACTTGGTCCATTGCGTTTAGTGATCTTTGAAGATCATCACGATTTCATGCCGGGACAACTCAAACAGGGTACAATTACGAACTAAGATAAGCGAACAGAATAATTCGTGTGGAGCTTATGAGATCGGAGACACTTGGGAAAAGAAAGCGGTGGGTGATTGGTAACATTCGAAACTTGGTGGCGAAGACAACTGCCGAGCACTATTGAATAAGATATGAATATACAGAAGAGTCGTAGATGTATAAAAGTGGCAGATTGAACTGAAGATAAAAAAGTGCGTAGCAGTCAGCTTTTGGAAAAAGAAAAATAGGCCAGGTAGGGCTTACAGAATTAGTGATACGAAAATTATTCACGCCGAGTCTGTTAAGTACTTAGGTGTCACAATTACTCACGACATATCTTGGGGAAAACATATTTGGGAAATATTCGGTCAAGCATACAGGAAGCTAGGCTTTATCAAGAGAGTACTCGGAAAATGTGATGAGAAAGTGAAAGAACGTTGTTATTTTTCAATCGATAGGCCTCATCTGGAATATGCTGTTAGTGTATGGGATCCATATGAAGCGGGATTGATATCGGAATTAGATCGCGTGCAGCGAAGAGGAGCTAGGTTTGTGAAACGATGCTATGATAAGTTGGCTAGTGTGTCTGGAGTGTTAGAAGAATTAGGATGGGATTCGCTATCTCAGCGTAGATTAAATTATAGGCTTAACCTCTTAGCTTAACTTCAGGAAAAACATTTCTCTGACAACGTAAAAAACATACTATTAACCCCCTCGTACTACGGCAGATTAGATCGCGCCAATAAAATTAGAGAGCTAGGTTGTAGAACCGATAGGTATAAAATGTCATTTTTTCCGCGTAGGACCATAACAGCTGTGATCGTCGTCATGAATAGTTCGAGTATTGACAATAGGCAGGCAGTAAACCTTTCTCATTATATTCTCTACTCTCTTATTTATGCATGATGTAAATATTGATGTTCTTATTTATGCATGATATTTTGAATCTGTAGTAGTAGTCTTTGTATCCCTTGCATGTTGTAACGATTGAAGATAGAATGTTTCTTGAGTATTAGATTTTTAATGGGCGCTTTGCATGTGTGGTACGCGGGTTTCAATGTAATTTCGGTGTTCTACCGTATAATTCATGCATGCCTGGTGTGGAAGCACCCCCTGCCACACACCCTTTGGGTGGCTTGCAGGGTATGACGTAGATGTAGATGAAGAGTTGAGCTGAAAACTAGCATCAAAATACCTCGGGATAACGAAGGACAGTTGGATAAAATAGTCTTCAATTCGCAAGGGATGCGTGAGAAATGCAATAGGGAGCAGCTTAAAAGGGAAATCTTTACGAAGAAGACCCAACTCGGATCAGAGCAAGGAAGATGTGGTGGGGTGGTGGGGAAATGCATTCAGGCCTAAAATAGGAGAGAATGGACGGTTACAATGACTGAATTGACTGAGTGTAAACTGATGACCTTGAAGGACACGAAAAACGTGCATGGGTTTACTTGTGAAGGAAGTGTAGAGGGTCAGGACAGCGTGTAATGAGTTGGGGAAATGGAATCAGTTTCCATGGCCCGATGTCAATCAGTTGACTGCTTTCACTACCACGGTGACGTATCTCGAAATTATTATTGGCCAAAAGTACGGTACGTTGAGTTTACTTGGGTACTGGAGGGAACGAAGTGATTGTTTTATTTTTTCTTGTCTATTTCGTATCATTGAAAAAGCAGACTATAACCCTTCGAAATCTGGTGCTGTGGGAGGATGCTGAAGATCAAATTTTTTTTGTTTGCCGGACGATTCTGTTGGCCCGTATCTCCCTGGAATCCCAATTGGCTGATAAGCCTGTCATCAGGTTTCCCAGGGACCGAACCAACACAACATGACATACATCCATTCCCTGGGTGGTGAAAAACCCACCCAGGCGGGACTCGAACCCGCGACCCTCAGTTTTGCTGGCGAGGACTTTACCCCGCCGCCACCGGGGCCGGCAAAGTTAGAAATTATGGCGGGTAAAGTTAGAAATTGTGAAGTTTTCAGACGAGTAGAAGAGGAAATGACAATATAAAACACAATAGAGAAAAGAAGAACCTGGTGGATTGGACACACCCTGAGACCGTGGCTTTGTGAAGAATATAACAGAAGGCAAAATAGAGGGAAAATTCCGCGGAGGAAGATCCAGGAATAAGTTCTTGGACCAAATAAAGAGGAAAGTACGTAGGAAAAGTTACCAGGGAGTAAGGGAAATAACATTAGATAGGGAAGGGTGGAAGGCTGTAGTCAACCAATCTTAGGAATGAATGATGATGATCTATTTCGTGTCATTTCAACCTGGAAGGCTAGTTCTTCGTGCCCCTCTAGAGATGGAGGAACATTCATTCGCTGTGACCTCACAAAGCGAGTGTTGCTAAGTGTAGCGTGCTGTTTGTCATTATTTATCTTGATTGGCCTGTGTTTTTTGTTTTTATGAATGAAAATTAGTTCTCGCAACTCTTCTTTTCCGAGTTAAATACTTCCTTACGGACACATCTTAAATGATGAGGTACAATACTGTGCTTGAGTTTACTCGACGATCGTTTGCACCATTCCGTTGAGCTGGACTGCTAATCGTTCCGGGTCGAATATAAAGGTACTAGGACCGGACAGCATTACTTGCAGGCGGTGAGCACCTTATCACCCTTTATGCTGAATGATATTCCTGTATGGGTGTACGCTTATAAGATCGGGAGTAGTAAAAAAATCTTTTTTTGTTGTATGCTATTTTTAATGCATTTTTGAACTTTTCCCACTATTTTTACGCGAGCAGCGTGTGTTTATCAATGCATGAGAATTCTGTAAGTTGCTCTATACGAATTGGCTTATATGATTGTTACGTGTGTGTGTTTGGTCGGGTTACCATGGTTAGAGGTATTTCAAGGATTTTTTTCACCTTGTATATGTTTTAGGGGAGAGGGTGGGAGAGGATATCTACGTCTACGTACTACCCTGCGAGCCACCACGAGGGTGTGTGGCAGGGGGTGAAGATCACCAAACATGCACTATTGACATGCAACTAGGATATTTAATGAAGGCATGCTAGAAAATAGGGTCACATGGTTAGTATCTACATAATAAGAAAGGGATTATTGGTTGTTATTACATGCATCATGCACTACAGACTACTCTTAACTATATTTCACCTACCTATCCCTTTGCTACACTGCCTATCGTTCTCTCTCATAGTACGCGGGAAAAATGACATTTTAAATCTATCGGTACGACAATCTAACCCTCTAATCTTGTTAATATGATCATACCTAGCATGATACGCAGGAGTTTTTAATATATATCTAACGTCATCTGTGAACAAATCGGTTTCGAATTTACTTAAAAGGTTTAACCTAAATTTTAAACTGCGTTCTGATAGTAATTCCCATCCTAGTTCTTCTATTAAGCTCGTAACACTTATACAATTATCATAACGGCCTTTAACAAACCTAGCGGATCTCCTTTGCACGCGCTCTAATTCTTTTATCATACCTTCCTCGTACGGATCCTATATACTAGCGACATATTCTAAATGAGGCCTGACAAGTGTAAAATAGCTTCTATCTCTTACTCTCTCATCGCATTTGCCTAGAACCCTTTTTACGAATCCTAATCTACGGTTTGCTACACTAGTTATTTCCCTGATGTGTTTCCCCCATATGGATCAGATATTAGGATATGGATCAGATGGGCCAAGGAGTAGCTAAACCTGCATAATACCATGCAAGCCACCTCAAGAGTGAGTTGCGGGGGGGTGAATTTTTACTCACGAGTGTCACACTTTATCCTACTCGAGGAAATAAAACTACGTCTATGTAGAAATTAACTAAAGCCTGAAAATACTTATATATCAGGATGTCAGGAGGTGAAATTTAATATTAAATGTTATGTGAACTATGAGCATTTAGGTATTCCGCTGTCCACTCGACGAAAAACACGTGAGGTGCACAAATATTATAAAAAAATGTCACAGGCGTGACTGGCAGTTACACATAGAACACACCAAAAAAAGAGGAAAAACTCACAGATTTTTATATATTCGGCGGACACAACAGCCTTCTTCAGAAATAAGTAGGTACTCTGTAATACATATAAATGCTCGTTAATGCAAGAGTTGCACATCTACATGTACCCTGCGAGGCGCCGCATGGGCGTGTGGCAGTGGGTGTTAGGACACCAGCCGTGTAAAGATGTAAGGAATATGGTTGTGGCAGGTGAAACGGTGACGTGTATAATGGGAGTGTATTTGGTGAAGCTCAGTTTTTATTGCGCTCGCCTATTGTGCGCGGAAGGAACGAGTTTTTGTACGTTTCTGCTCAGCAATGTCTCTCTCTAATTATTCGCAGGAAAAATGAAATCTTAAATATGTCCGTTTTGCAGTATATTTCCCTAATTTTATTTTATTAATCGTAGCGTGATGATGTTGGCGTATCGTAGTACATCGTATTTCGAAAATTGCCCTAAGATTTATACATGTTTAGGAAACAATATTTGTAATTTGGAATATTGAAGGACCAATATTTGCAATTGGAATATTGAATATTGCATTATCAATGTTAAAAATTCAAGTGTTAAATATTGGAAATCGCGAGGAGGGTGGTCGGAGAGCGTCCTAATCTTTGAAAATCAGACGGCGCGCTTGGAACTCAATGCAGCACTTCCTTTTCCGCCATTATTCATAGCAATAACTGAGGAAAAGAAGCTTACGTTGATTTTGTTGTTTTATTTACAGACCTTTACATAGTTAATAAAGCCCCATTTTCAAAAGCCCCCAGAGGATGGCCCAAGGAATAAGTTCATCGACCAAATAAATAAGAAGGCATATAGGAAGAGATACCGGGAGGTAAAGGAACTAGCATCAGATAGGGAATGGTGGAGGGCTGCAGTCAACCAATCTCAGGATTGAACGACCAAATTGAAATTAGTTTTTATTGCTCTAGGACCGTTCGTCCCCAAAGAACAAAATCACATTACATCAAATAACAAACTGTTTATAACACTATACAGTTGTTCGCTGTGAGCGAAGATACAAAAACGTCACAAACCAAAAAGGAGAGAAAAAAAACAGCAGAAATATTATAGGTTTTACCATAAGTTACAACAATAAATATCGTAACAGCATGTTACATTTACACAAGCGATTAATTACACATTATAATGTTCATATCAGTGATATTCAAAAACAACAAAAATAGCATTCAAAATAAATATGTAAAGTATAAATTCTAAGAAAAGTTGAGATGCAATAACAAAAATTATAGCAATAGAAGGACTTCATTGACCAAATATTGACCAAATGAAGAATTAATACTCCATTGGTCCATTTTCAATATTTTAAGATATTGGATATTGATATTGAGAATCAAATGCCTCCCAGCCCTACGCAGGGCCACCCCGGTACGGAATAGGAGACAAAAAATGGTTCACAAAGCACACTGTCAACCTTCGCCGAAGTGGAACGCCGTGGTGGGTACCTATGCATGTACGTAACGTAGTCGGTGAGAGGAGGTTTTGCCGGTTGGCGTCTTGGTAGCCTGCTCGCGTTGGGAGTCGTCCCGAGATCACGGATGGGGATGATGTTGAGGTGAGTCGGGAGGCATTGGGGGAGGGTTCGAGCGGAGGGAGGGAAGGGGAGGACGGGGTGTGAGGGAGGCGGTGGCCGAATAGGACCGGTCCTTTGAGCACGTGGTTTCCTCACCCGCTGCGTGGAGGCGCGGAGGTAACGAGGAGGAGGAAGGAGAGATGGATATGGGCAAACTCGTTCATTTTTGGGAACACGTTCACTCCGGACCGGTCCTCTTCGGGACCCGTTCCTTTTCACTCGTTCACCGTTCCTTCTTTTAATAGTCGTCATTTATTTTCACTTTTAACGAGCAGAAGGTACATTCGAAATCCAAAAACAGTCGTGCTTGACAATTGTCGTTTATATTAATGACTCATATTACTGATAAATCATTTCTCTTCGAGATAAGATAGGTCTCCGAAGATATTAAGGTCGCTTTACACGGTACATTTTATTGTACTAAGGTATGTATCATAGAAAGTACAAGAAACTGAATGGAAATAGAGCAGGTTCTATTTCCATTTAAGTCATTCAGGCAATCATACAATTTTCCTCTTTACACGGTACAATTTTCCTCGTGCAAGAGTTCATACAGTCGTTTGTACAGTAAAATTTATCGTGTAAAGCGGCCTGTACGCAGCTGTTAATTAATCCCCAGCATTTCACAGTTCTGTCATTGCTGTCGCAGAGATACAATGAATTCACAGAATTGTCATTCAGTCCTGATGAGGTCACCAGAAAAGGGGAAGAAGCGATGCCTCGAATAATTCCTGACGCGGGTTACCCGAAAAACAATAGTGCTTGAAATCTATCGTTTATATAAATCATACATATAACTGATAAATCATTTCTCTTCAATAGGATATTGGTACTCGAAAATAATAGAAAGTTGTTAATTAATCCTCAGAATTTCACAGTTTTGTCATTGCTGTCGTAGAGCTACACGTAATTCACTGAATCGGCAACATTTGTCATTTGCGCTTGAAACAATGTTTTATGAATAACTAGCGGAAGGTACCCGTTGAAATTCAACGGGTGTGCAAAACATTGAACTCATTACATAAGAAAACCACAAAGTTTGAAGAATACTGCCAGCATGGTCATTTGAGGAGTTCGTAATCTATCTTGTACGTTGTGTTCGTTGTAGTAGACACGCTGACCGTTGAAATTGAATATTATACTTGTTGTAAATATGCATTGAATTTATCCATTAATCCCCCGAATCAATCAATCCCCCGAATCAATCAATCCCCCGAATCAATCTTGGGACTCCGGGCCCTTTTTTCAGATTTTCTTTCTATGTGCTATCATGGGCCTGCAGAAAAACGTGGTATTTAAATGCAAGAGGCGTGAATATCCTTCGAAAATCAAATATGTTGTCAAGGAAATATGCTATCGTTGATTTCAGAGAAAAATGTGAGATTTTTCAGCAAGAAACATGATTTTCAGACAAATAGGAAACGTAAAAGATAATCGAGTGAAAGAATTAGAAGCATCATTTAGTCAGCCATCCGATATATATGGTATACAGATACATCCGATATGTTTGGTGATCTTCACCCCCTGCCACACACCCTCGTGGTGGCTCGCAGGGTATTACGTAGATGTAGATGTAGATATAAAAACCCCAGCCCTCTAACTTGAGTGAAAGTGCTTTTAAAAAGCAAAAAATGAAACCACTGCACCGAACCCAATGCTCAGCATGGACCACCAGGGGGACCATCTGGGACCCATGAGGACATTTTAATATAGCCTATGTTCCAACCAGATTTATTTTCTATATATATGCCAAATTTCAGCCCAACCGGTCTGGTAGTTTTTGCGTGATGGAGCAACAGACATGCAGACAGACACCATTACATTTTTATGTATTAGTAAGGATTAGTTTTATGTATTGTTTTCTTGGTTTTTTTAAGATGTGAAAAAACGTATAAACTCTTGGTATCCCGTAATGACGATGTATAAGAATGTTGGATGAAATTAAAGTTGGAAGGTAATATTTCCAAATTTTTACATGGTTTCGTAAAAAGGTTTCATTTATAGAGAGGAATAAAGTACTGCTAATAAGACCGCAAGCATCAGTAGATGAATTTTTGAGGTATTATGAAGAACATTGTATATCTTGAAGATACGAGTGAAAGTATTGATGGACCGAAAGGAACGAAGGACCGTAAGGAACGACCATTCCATAAAAGGTGGTCCTCGGTACTTCATCTGCATCTATGCCCTACCTAGCGAACTGCCGCGTGGGCGTGTTGCAGGTGTTAGGACATCAGCCTTGTAAAGATGTAAAAATAGAGATTTTGGGAGTTGAAATTGTGAAGTGTTTTATGGGTGTTGTTAGTAGAACTCTGGTTTTTATTATGGTCACTTATTGTGCGTGGAAAGATCGAATTTTTGTGCCCGTCTCTTCGGAAATGCAACTCTCTTATTTTATCGCTTCTGTCAGACCTAGATGTAGTGTAGCGTCAAGGTAGTATTCTCTGTGTCGCTCTGAAACGCACCTGTTCCGAATTGCTCAAGCAAACTAAGTCTAGAGCTCAGCCTCCGAGTCTCTAGGAGCTCCCACCTTAATCCCTTTAAAAGTTCATAAACACTATTTGTTCGCTCGTAGCAGTTTTTAACGAAGCGCACAACTTTCCGTTGTAGTTTATTATTTTTTTACATTTTTTCTGTTTCATGCTCCCAAATGCTCGCGGCGTATTCCAGGTGTGGCCTAATCAGAGCGAAGTAGCATCTCTCTTTTACTTTTTCATTGGAGGACCTTCCTATAATACGCTTGATAAATCCTAGTTTCTTTAATTCTGTGCCGCGTATGTTTTGCCCGTGTGTTCTCCACGATATGTCTGAAGTAAAGGTGATTCCAAGGTAGTTGACATTTTCTGATGACTTTATGTACTCCACCCGCAGCGTAGTTATGGCGTTGGTGCGGGGCTCCTTGCTTAATTGATCTAAAAGGTGAGAAACACTATATGCTCGCTCATAGCAGTTTTTAACGAATCGCGCAGCTTCCCTTTGTATTGTATTATTTTTTGGTTAAATCTTTCTGTCCAGGGTCCCAAATACTCGCGGCGTATTCGAGATGAGGCCTAATTGGAGCGAAGTAGCACCTCTCTTTTACTTTTTCTTCCAAAGACCTTCCTATAACACGCGTGTTAAATCGTAGTTTCTTTAATTCTCTGCCGCGTATGTTTTGTCTGTGTGTTCTCCACAATACAACTGAAGTTAAGGTAATTCCAAAGTATTTGACTTTTTCTGAGGACTCTTAAGATTACTCCACTCCACTCTCCACAGTGTAGATACGGCGTTGGCGCTGGGCTCCTAGCTTCATCCCCCTAAAAGCCGAGAAAAACTAAATGTTCTTTCATAGCTGTTTTTAACGAAGCGCGCAGTTTTCCTTTCGATTTTATTCCTTCTTTCGTTAAATCTTTCTGTTCTTGGTCCCAAGTGCTGGCGACGTATTCGAGGTTTGGTCTAACCAGAGCTTAGTAGCACATCTCTCTTACTTTTTGTAACTCTCTAACATATTCCAGAAGTTAAGGTGATTCCAAGATATTTTACTCTATCTGATGATTTACGTTCACTCCACCCACAGTGTAGATACAGCGTTGGTGTGATTTCCGCTGGAAGTGTACTGTTGTGCATTTACAAAGATTTAGTTCCTTCCGTTCAATCAATGGACCCGTTCATTCGGATCCGTTCGTTCGCGAGCGACCCACCTCTAGTGAGGGAAAGAGGGAGAGAGTGAGAAGAGAGAGATAGAGGGAGGTGGAGGTCTTGGTTTTTTTGTGTAGTTTCCCTCTTTTATTTTTTTTTCAACCTCTTGTTTTATTTTTCCCTTCAGCTGGCTGGCGGCCTATTCCTCCTTCTCTCTCTGCCCCTCCCCCACCACGAAGAGGCATTCGGTTCTCCCCTACTTTTCCCCTCTTCCCCCATCCCACTCCCTTTTCCTTTCTCCCCCCTCCCTCCACCTCTTTTCCCCCCTTTCCCCTCCTCCATCAGGCATTCCCACTCTCCCTTTCTTCTTACCCCTCCTCCGTTTCACGTCGGGGGGGAGAGGGAGGGGGGGTATTAGGGAGGGACGTGAGGGAGGAGGAAGCAGGAGGAGAATAGTCTTGGGTCGGCCGGCGTAGCAAGCCGTCCTCTTGGCTTGTGTCGTGCGCGGGGAGTCAGACACGATCGCCGGAGACTTGTGCGTGAATGTAACTCAAGTAGGCAGAAACCGCCGACGCGAAGTCTCGCCGTACCTGTACTTCGCCACTCTTGTAACTCAACACACTCGTTAATCCTCTCCTGTACTGCACACTGTGCTCGTCGTTACCGTGCCACACACACTCAGTACTCGTCGCAACTCTCGTTCCGAAGGTTTCAAGCGTGTAAAAAAATTCTCCGCCTTTTCTGTGCTAACCCCCAGCGGCGAGTGATACTAAAGGTGTCCGCAAAGTGTTTTGGATGGTTTTTTAAACCAGCGTCGTGGACGAAAGGGGAGCGATCGGCCCGGCCTTCTGTGCTCCGGTGTCTTCCTCGTGATAGCCCTGTTTTGTTATTGTTGTTGGAGAGCTCAAACAGTGTGGTTCCACAAGGACTGGTGTCTGCTTTGTTGGGCAGTTCTCCACACTTCTCCCCACCCACCACGGTTCCATCGGAGACTGCCACCCCTCCAGCGGGGCGCCCTTAGTGAAGGGCGAAGGAGTTGTGGAAGAAGTCCGTTTCGTATTCCTCTTCTTCCCAAAGGAGTGGGGACTTCTTCAATTCCATCCGTCTTTACTGTCGGCGAGCCGGTCTTGTCCTTCCTCCCCGCCCCTCCTCCCTACCCTAGGACTGCACTTGTACCCCGAGAGTCGGCGCTAGTCCGAAGAAGCACTTGCTACAACACGTAAAAATTCCCCTTTCTTCTTCCTCCTTGCCGACTTTACTTTCTCAGTGTCCGCAAGGCATCGGGAACCAGCGTCGGTTGGATCAAGTTCGTGTGTGTGTTTTTTTTAAAACTTCCATCCTCTTCACTTCGTTAGCCGGCATTGCGCCATACCACCTGGACTGCGGCTGGAGCAGTGAGAGCCGGTGTCATCCCGAAGCACTTTGCCTCAGTACGCCGCGATTTATTTCTTCGTCCTTGCCTATTGTGTCATTGTGTCCGCTCAACTTCGGGAGCCTCTTGTGTGTGTTGAACTTCGTGAGTGCTAGAGAAATCCGCCCAAGGGAAAACTTGCGCTGCACGTAACGTTCATCCGCATTTTCGTCCTTTCCTATTGAGTTTGCTCTGTCCACTAAGCTTCGAGGGCCTCTAGTTGTGTGTTGAGCCTTGTTTGTGGTACTGAAATCCTACACGGACCTCTGTAGCCGGCGCAAGTCTGAAATACTTGCACAACACGTTTAAAATCCATTAGCTTCATCTGCCTTACGTATTATATCTTTGTGTCAGCCCAGCTTAATAGTTCTCGAGTGATTGTGGAGCTTTGTGTGTGTGTGTGTGTGAATTACCAACCGTACGACAAGGAGGGAATATAATCAACTCAGTCGGTCCACAACCCGGTTTGGTCGCGTTATTATTATTTATCAATCGTCACGTCGTGTGGTGAAAACGAAACACTTCGTAAAAAGTGTCTGTGCGACGCCCATCCCTGCGACTTGTGATTGTTGCCAAGGGGGACTATATTGTCCCAGTGCTTCGTGCTCCACAGGGGGGAGAAGGGGGTTCGGAATAGTGACACCCCCCCTATTTTCACTCTCCTCCCTCCACGTGATCTCTGCCCGAAGGATAATTCCCTAGTCTCCGTTCGCCCTACCCCCGCCGCGTTCATCCGTGCCTCTGGATTATCCGTTGGGATCGCTTGTGTGGCCGAGGCAGAGTGTGTCGGGAGAGGAAGACGAAAGAACCACAGGAGGCTATACTCCGCATCGCCAGCGTGCCCCGTCCGCCATGCGACAGCAGCGCCAGTGATGTGAGGGGCGGAGGGGAGCGAAGCATGGATGATTGGATGGAGGATGTGGTACGTCTTGTGATGAGCGCCTTTTAAAAAGGAGAAAAGAGCGTTTTTGAACGGAATTTATCAATGGAATGTCACGAAAAATCCACACGGAACGCATTTACCGTCTGTCACGGCCTTCGGATTCCCGTTACCTCGTACAACCTGCCACTTCCACTTACTTTGGCATCTCTTCATCCCCCCCCCCGAGAAAAGTCCTGCCTTCTTATCTTTTCTTTTCCGTCACTCTTACAATCTGTCTTCAAAACCACTTCTCAAATGAATGTCGCAGGAGCATTTTTCTCACAAAAATTTCCCGTGAAGATTTCGGCGTGCCCCGTTGTCTTTTGTTACCTTCTCCATCCGCTTACTGCTATTCCTATAAATCTCTATGTGCAGCATCCTTTATGTACGAACCATACCCCTAACTTTTTGTTAATTTTCCTTAACGTTTCTGCCCTTCTAATGATCTCCATCCTTCTCCAAATCCACATCTTCATAGTCACCATTCGTTCTCATCCTTCCTTAATGTTCTGTATTTTTGTTAATAATGTTTGGAAGGTCATACTACGAACAATTCTGTGGAGGATTACTTTGGATGGGCCCGTATTTGACCGTTTAATGGCCAGTTGCAGGAACGTAACATATGTATTCCATAAATTTATGGGACCCATAAGTCATGGCAACCATTCAATAAGTGTTGCACAAACATTCAATAAATTCATTGGTCTCATAACTTATGGCATGGAGTTATGAGTTTCATAAGTAGCCAAGATGGCGGATGCGCAATGAACCGCTTGGAGTCTTAATTACTTGATTAAAGGGTTCTTTTGAGACAAGTGACCAGTCTTTTTACTCTTACTGACTAATTATAATGTGCATTATCAATTATTCATAGGCTAAACTTTCATAACTTTTATCCGGCGGTGGAAGATTAGATCAAATATTCGAGGCTATTAACTATTGGTAAATAAGTTAGGTAACTAATAGATGTGTTCATGCAACCCGAATATATTTATGAGTTCTATAACTTTATGGATCTCATAACTATTGATTCCATAACTAAATTTTCTTGCAACCGGCCATAAGAGAGAACAAACGTTTCCAAACATTTTTTCTATCGAATGTGTCAGAGAATTTTTTACACGAAAAAATCGTAGATTCGTTTCTTTTCGAATTCCAGAGAAACATTGCTATACATTCTAAGCGTAATGTTATTCGGCTTTGCAAATGTCATATGCACTCTCTACTGTGCAAACTGCATTCGTGTGGCCTTAGACCATTAGCCTCAAGTATCGGAGCAGCAGTATCAGGGGCGACTTTCCTTTCGAGCACGTGTTCGATTGTATCAGTTGGCTTTCTTGATATCCAGAGACAAAATATATTATGCCAGAAGATTTTTGCACTCCAATTTCTTGGGAAATGTATTATAATGGTTAGTCTATTGCAGTTTCTTCTTACAAGTGGTATGTTTACTCTTGATTGCTAGGTCCTCGGTTGGTTGTCATGGAAAACAGTTCGGCTGGTACACCCTGGAAAAAGTGGCAAAAACTCTTTTTATGGCTGGCATTTTTTTGTTCAATAGAAATCTCTAATGGCGAAATGGTATTGTTTCTCTGCCCATAATTTCGGTCTTTGAAAAAATTCGATCCTCTCGAACTGTCACGAGTCCACCGATTTAATTAATGGTTTAAAGCTTCTGATCGTTGTTACTCTTGCTTGTTTCTACGTTTATTGGTTTATGAATTTTTATTCGAGGTAGATGAACTAATCTGTGTGAATTGATTCCTCGACATCATCACAAATTATGAATCCCGCAGTGTAAATACTTTTCGACGTGAGTCATTTTTTTTTTCATTTTACGTTTCCACCTCAATGAATGAATATAGATACAAGCCTCATACTTTTCTAATACGGCGTATCACAGATTATTCATTGCGAGCTACAATGTAGTAAAATCTGCTCTAACGACGTGTGCTTTTAGTTCAACAAATGTGTTTTTATTTTTTTTCTCAACATTTCCGGGAAATAAATTGAGATCGAATTGGTTTTTTAGTCTATGAGTGTTAAACTATGTTTCGACTTACGAACCGCGGACGAAAACGAGTTTAACCCGCTTACCGCCATCGCTTTCGGCGGCACATGTGATATTTCCCGTGAGAAACTTTTAAACAAGAGGTCACCTTTCATGAAATTACAACTTTTGGTTTTGAACTTTAATAAAATTCGATCTAAGGTCTGGTCGTATTGCCTTGTGATCGCGTAAATGCTAATATACTCAGAAGTTTCATCGCGGTGGCAAAACAAAATTAGGTATAGTTTGTAATTAATATTTTATTAATATAATCTCCATCGCCCGATTTTGGTTTTTAACTTTCATAAAGTTCTATCTGAAATATGGTCTTATTGCTTTGTGAGTGCGTAAATACTGATATATTCCGAAGTTTCCACACGGTGGCGACACAGAACAAGGCATGGTTTGTAATAAATATTTTATTAATGTGATATCCATGAGCCGATGCACGAGGCTTTTAATGAAGCTCTTTTCGCTTAAGAAGCTGAAGCCAATATGTCGGCCCATGGCGCTTAAGCTCGCGAGTTGAAGTACTTCACTATTTCTTTGGAAAAATTTCTCAGTGGACAGTTCTCGACTCTTAAAACCCGATGCCCTAGGTTTTGGGTCCTTCCGATTCTCTGAATTTTCGAAGTTATTACTAGGAATTTTTAAAATCCCCGAGAGTTTAGATTTTTTTCGGGGATCGTAAAAAACCGAGAGTAGTCCGTCAACTCGCCCCTTCGCCTGTCCCCTCACCCCACCCTGCCGTGCCGCGCTGTGGGCGTCCTCGGCGCCGGATGCGTTGACGCACACGCGTTCCCACCCTACCCCAAGTCCAGGGGCGTTCGGCTGCGTCGCATCGCGTAGGGTGCGGCTGACTCAACCCTTTCCAAGGCGCGGCGTCGGCATTCAGCTGCGTAGTGCGCCGCCGCGCCCGATAGCGTAAACCACGTCGCTCGCTGGTTGTTGAGTTAGGATTACTCTCGGAGGCCATGTTCTGTTTTTCTTTTGCTCGCTACTTGAGAGACTTGTTGAGGAATGTGAAAAAGTTATCCATCTCGCCTTTTCTAGGTGGGTGTGAAAAGTTTGGACTTCTGCTTGGGCTTCGGAGTTATGAGCAATGCAGAAATTTTCTATATTATGTTTTGTTCACAGATGACGTTAGATATATATATTGAGAACCCCTGCGTATTATGCTAGGTTTGATCATCTTAACAAGATTAGAGAGATAGATTGTCGTACCGATTGATTTAAAATGTCATTTTTCCCTCGTACTATAAGAGAGAACAATAGGCAGAGTAGCAAAGGGATAGGTAGGTGAAATATAGTTAGAGTAGTCTGTAGTGCATGATGCATGTAATAACAACCAATAATCCCTTCCTTATTATGTAGATACTAACCATGTAGCTCCATGTGACCCTATTATCTATCATATCTCCCTTAAATATCCTACTTGCATGTCAATAGTGCATGTTTTGTGATCTTCACCCCCTGCCACACTCGTGGTGGCTCGCAGGGTATCACGTAGATGTTCAGTGATTAGTGTTATGTTCTGTGATTAGTAGTCCTCTCCTCTAATATATAAAAATTAATATTGATTTGTTCGTCTTCTATGCGTTCCAATACCATTCATCAGATTGCGATGAAACTTTGGTGAGTTGTTGGGCGCGCGCCCGCGAAGGTTTCTCAATTATTAAATCTATTGTAAAATAGGTGGAACGCGAGTTGTTTCAACAAATGAGTATTGGCTTGCGAGCTTTTCAAACAAGCGAGGAACGACAAGCAGGCAACGAAGGAGATCGTTTACGAGTTGTTCAATCACGTGCGTCGGATCAGATCTGTCAAATTTAATTTAATGCACAAAAAATCATTGTCTTACATTTATTTTGTACATGTAAATGTGTCTGCTTTGGATGTGTGTGCCTACATAAAAAAGGAGGCATTGCAACGCGTATCGGGCACAGCTATTTATTTTATAATTAAATGATTTAGTTACCCACCACTTAATCGTAATCCTCGAAAAAAATTAATCAGTGGCGTATCATGCAAGTTGAAATCGTCATAGTAATAATAATATTTTATTTATCCGGCAGGTATGAAATGAATACATGGCTTCGTCATAATAAATATTATCAATACAAACAGCGATGACGTAAGACAATCCATTGTTTCGCGATCTAATGCAGCATCTCACTAAAATTTACAAAATTCATTTAGTCCTGAATCATAGGACTCCATGAATTCATTCACCTTATAGAAAGATTCATTAAAAGATACTACTTAGCCTTTCTTTTTAAAGTGATATAATGCAATTTTTTTAAATAATAATAATAATTTTATTTCAAAGTTTACAAGTTTTACAAAAGTAATAACAAATATATAAGGAATAAGACGGTTTGGTCCTGCTAAGCCTTTAAAGGCTTGTCAGCAGGTGCCATATTTTAATTTCAGTGATCGGATATAAGTTCAACGAAATGAATAACATGAAATAACGTTCATAACATTTTGTAACAATAGATATCCAAAAGCAACTCAAAAAATAGTTTACAACACAAAAGTTGGTTTACAATCTAAAATGTACAAAGTGCAATGTATTTTTTTTTTAACTTGTAATTTGTTTTTGTATTTTTTTTGGTACAATACAATACAATAAGATTTTACAGTAGTTCATTACGAGAAAAAAAAAGTATACCTAAAACTAACAGACAAGAACAAAGAATACAAAAAAAGGAGAAAAAAAAGAAACTTGAAACATGAAAAAGGGGAAAATACACTTAATGAAGGCGTGAATGCTAAAATTAATTTTGAATTATACTTTTGTAATATATACATGTACGTACATAAGCAAATATACCCTTACATATATATATTAATACGCATAATTAGTAATAATAAATATATTTGATGGATAAAGGTAGCTTATTGTGCTGTAAGGTAGGGACCTCGCAACGAAAGGGTAGAGATGTGCTAACCGATGTGGATAAAGGTGCTACATCGAGTGGAGTAGTTGTGTTACTCAGAATTGGTTCGGAAGATCAAAGGATTGTTTTCTTCAAAACAGTCACATATCGGTATTAATATTGTGGGGAGAGTAAAGATTTTGGAAGGAGCGAAAAACTTCGGGCGGGAATTCTCCATTTGATTTTGATAGCTTGCTTTTGAACTCTGCCGGACACTGTATACAAAGAACTGTATAGTCAAGTTTGCCTTCACAATCGTAGGTTTGATTACTTCTCGTGGTACTCAGTTCATTTATTTGAAGCTCCTTTTGATCTGTGTTTAAAATGTTCCCTTTTGATTTGAAGAGGTCCTGTTTTGACTCAACTTCGGAGGTGTGATTGATAGCCTGATGATAAGGCGGAGAACACAAACTTGCATATACGAACATCTACATACTACCCTGCGAGCCGCCGCATGGGCGTGTGGCCGGGAGTGTTAGGACTTCAGCCGTGTGAAGATGTAAGGGATGAGGTTTTGGGAGGTAAAATGGTGATATGTATTATGGAGGTGTATTTAGTGGAGCTCGGTTTTTATTGTGGTCGCTTATTGTGCGCGGAAAGAACGAGTTTTTGCACCTCGAGAGTGCAAATCAGATGCCGATCAGATGTTTTTCTATTTCTTCTGTCAGACCTAGCGATGTAATGAGGCGTCATGATATTCTCTTTGTCTCTCTGAAACACGCCAGTTCGTGGTGCCGTGTGAGCCACCTCAAAGAGTATGGCAGGCGGTGACTGCGCCAATGAACTAGCAGCTAAACGCACTTTCATAGCGTTATTAGCTTTGGTATAAATGTACTGATATGTGACATTATGTTACGTACTTGGGAGCCGTAAACCGCAGATTAAGCCTCGGCGAAAATTCACCTAAGAGTGTTTCTATCATAGCGAAAGCTATATTATTCCCGACAAATGTTGCAGGAGAAATGCAATACTTCAACTGTTATGTGACCTTATTAGATAAATTACTTTGTACTCGCTTTTGTCATCCCACGGTCAAGATTTGTGGACTTACGTGGACCAAGTTGTGTGGATTGTCCCATGATGTGCGGAGATTCTAGAACCTTCCGGTTGCTTCAGCCACTCACGGGACCAATGAAAGCTAATGTTTTTTTTAGTTGCGTCTCGGAGGCGTATTTCTGCAATTGGCTATGATTCTAATGGAAAAGATGGTAAATTATCGTTTGCGACACATCCATTTCTATATCGCGTGGCTTCCGTATTAACGTGAATGTCACGGACACGCTGGGCCATTTTGAAAAGTCGTTTTGATGACAGCTGTGAATGAAGTGTGATCACTACATCAAAATTATGTTTTCACAATTTAGTTTTAAACTTCTAGACGTCTCTTTTCGGATAACTATTTTTCAGCCGTGTCTGTTTATTCGACTCAGAAATGAGCTTAACGCTCTTACATCTACATCTACTTATTACCCTGTAAGCCTCCTGTAGGGTGTTTGGCAGGGGGTGGGTTTTCCATGGAGTGTAAAAGTTATATTTACTAATTATATCCGAAGGTGACTCCCATGCTTCGAAACTAGTAGTTCCTAAATAAAATTCTATGCCAAATAATTTGTGTTCTTTGTCGTCGTTGAAAATCAATTTCCACGAAGTAACACCTGTAACCAGCGAGTTAATGAACTCATGATGGTAAAAGTACTGCAGATGGATATTTTACAAAGTTGGTTCCTAATATTGCCTCTTACTGCAGGGGTAAAATTTTATACTCGGGACGCCCTCGCAGTTCATGCACTGAAAGCTCCCATGTTTTCCCGCTGAAAATAGATGGCACTCATGTGGTTATGAAATAAACGCAAATGTTCCGTGCGAGGCTAACACTGGAGATGTGAGAGTGTGCATGTAACGCTCTTTTCAAGGTGCCATGTCTCCTCGATGTGCTAAAAGCCGTGCGATTGTTATTAATTAGCGTCTTTCTTCCGTTTACTTTTCCCGGTTCACTCCGCATTATCCCATCGTTTCTTGTGTGTTCCCTCCGAGTTAATGTCTTGAGCTGTAACAGTCTCGCGTAATTCGTCCTTGACCTTAGCCTCTCCTTCTTTCCCGTCGCTTCAATCGCTTCTCCCTCCCTCCTTCCGATGGGGAGTGCCAGCGCTACGTAAAGCCACGGCTGTGTCCAGTGGAAAATAACTTTCTGTTCGGTAAAGACTGTTTATTTCGCGAAAATTTCAAAGATTTTCTGAAGAGGAATATGCATGCACCTGTTAGGTATGTAGTGCCCTGCAATCCTATCCTGCAATCTACCTCAAGGTCTAATGGTCGAGGGTGAATTTTCTTCAACACTCTTTTAAGCCCGCTTTACACGGTACATTTTATTGTATACTAACGAATGTATCGTAGAATGTACAAGAAAATGAATGGAATTAGAGCAGCTTCTATTTCCCGCTCAGTCACTCAGACAATCATACAATTTGCCGCTTTACACGGTAAAATTTTCTTTATGAAAGTGTTCATGCATTCGTTCGTACAATTACATGTACCGTGTAAAGCGGCCTTTACAGTATATCATACTCAAGTTTGAAAAAGCACGACTAATGATGCGTTTAAAACTAAACGACTTCTCCATATGGTCATGAAACGGAATGAACGAATTAGCGGATGTAAAGCAAGAATACCATACATCTGTTTGAAATATAAGGCAAGTAACTCATCAAATATACATTGGTTACTTAGTGCTATGGATTCTACTTGAATTTACCCTCGTTTGCTGTGCGAATGCAGATTATATTTTATTTTGAGAAATAAACAATACACGCAAGGAGAATGCACGTTTAAGAAGTAAGTGTATGCTTATTTGTGGTGTGTTGTCGATGGAAATTGAAAAGTTCGTGCGTCAGCTCGCAAGCGCTATAGGAAAATGAGGATCAACGAAGATGGCTCACTGGCTTCTGCTTCTAGCATTGGCCAGCATAGCAAATGCCCTCTCCGTACTCCTCAACCGTAGGAAATAACTATACATATTGTCGTATCAGTGATGCAATAATTACATTTTTTAAATTTCCTCTCAATTTATGTTATGACTTGTGTTTAAAGCGCGGCATTCGCAATTTAAGCGAAAACCTTCATCTACATTTTCGAAATACCGTGCAAGCCACAACTAGGGTGTGTGGCACGGGGTGATTCCACACCAGGCATTCAGCACTCATGCCAGTTTAAATCAGAACCGCGAACGCTACTCCGAATGCCAGGCGCCGGCCAAAAACAATGAGATCAGAAACCAGGAGAGCGACACGTAGAAGAACATGCTTCCGTGCAGTACACTACTCAAGATATAGCTATTGGTTAGTATCATTAATGCGACGAATAAATAGCTGTATAAAGCATTAAGGCATGCAGGAGTAAACCTGCCGGAGATTGTATGCGAGGTTAGTATCTACAATTCTTGTTAAGATATTTAGCACTACTGAAAAAACGTATTTAACCTAGTCAGTGTCCTAGAACTGATCTATCACAACTATTATGGTCCCTTATTGTACGTGGAAAAAATGACATCTTAAATCCATCGGTTCTGCAGTCTATTTTCTTAATCTAATTCCTCTGATCGTTCCTACCATAATAGTTTGGCTCTAGCAAAATATTTTGAACGTCCGGCCAAAAATCGTCTGCATCAAACTTTTGTAAAAGATTTAACTTCTATTTCTCCCTTCTATCGGATAGAGGTTTAATAAATACTTTCTTTATTGTCGGCATATACCGTGATATTTCACAGGAACCATTAAAATGATATGATAGGTATGTTTTCGCGTTTAGGAGAAAATATATACTCGTCATCGAATTATGTCGAAATTTTTGACGTGCCCTAGGGCTTGTGTTAAAATAGCATTAAATGGCCAAGAAAGCAAATCGGTAACATGCATTTTTTTTCGCTTTATGCGTATTACTAACGAGTACGCGTATGAAATGTTTCACGCATATCTGTACTTCACGCTAATCGCTCCGACCACAGCATTTGTGCATCCGATGAATTATATACGTGAACCTAAAATTCTATAGTTTGTGCTGAAGGTTTCATAAAAGTTCTGATCATTGATTATTCTTGAGTATTGCTTTTGTGACATAATAGGTATAAAACTTTCAGTTACGCTGATTATTACGTTATGTTAGTGAGTTGATGTCTATGTGCACAGAAGTTTGTACCTTTGACCCCTAATTGTTGGCTCAGAAATAATTTTATTTGTTGTGTTTTCTGCTAAGTTTCGATGCGTTTTCGGGAGAAAGTTACGAACGATGAACCCTAAGTTTGGATGATGGATGAGGGTTTACCTTGCTTCGTGCTAATAGGCGGGTAAGGAGAGATTTACTCGTTCAGGGTATGGATTTCTTTCCCTGAGCCACCGGTGGTTACCTCTCCGAATTTATAACCCCCCGAAAATCGCACCTCAAGGATTTTAGAAGGGGCTTGCAGAATATTCTGCACTCGTATCGGAACTTGGGTTGCCTACTATCTCGGATTTCTCGGAAGACTCCTGGAATTGAGCATCATGCATGCATACCAAAACGCCTTTCCCTTCCGGGGTTTTCAAAGTCAAAAAAACGTAGTTATTGCTGTTTGGCCTCGGAAAGATGCTCTCTTTGAATAATTTTCCCTTGGTTCGCTATCATTGAATATCTATGATACGTTTGACATTCATGCATTACTTCATACACACCCCTATTTACCTTCTTTTCCTACTGATAGATTTTAGATCTGTTTCTTAAGAAATAGTTTCTCTCACACCTGGTTCTTAGATGGAGAGGATCAGGCGTTGTTATCTGGCCATCCCTTACGGCCGGTTGCAAGAACATTTAGTCGTGGAATCGATAGTTATGACATCCATGAAGTTACAGATCTCAGAAAAATATTGTTGCAGGATCAAATCTAATTGTTACATAACTTATTTACCATTAGTTCATACCTTCGAATATTCGATCTAATCTTCTGCCACTACATAAAATTTATGAAAGTTTAGCTCATAAATAATTGATGTTGCACATAATAATTAGTCAGTTAGAGTAAATTAACTGGTCATTTGTCTCAAAACAACTCTTTTGTCTAATTATGAAATCTCCTAGTGGTTCATTGCGCATCCGCCATCTTGGTTACTTATGGAACTCATACATCTACGTATCTACGTAATACCCTGCGAGCTACCACGAGGGTGTGTGGCAGGGGGCATTTTCTCATAACTGCATGCCATAATTTCAACAGATTCAGGCGAGATATCGTGGAAGTTCGTCATATTATAACAGAAACAACAATTGCACACTATCTTGTTGAAAAGTGCAATTGTTGTTTCTGTTATAATATGCATGCCATAAGTTATGAAACCAATAAAATTATCGAATATTTTTGCAATGCTTATTGAATGTTGCCATGACCTCTGAGCCCCATAACTTCGTAGAATACATACGTGTGGTTCCTGCAACTGGCTATTTGACGGTCTTCCTGACGGACGGTGACCCTCTAGAATTCCGCGTAATACCATCTTGAGAATTCGTGAGTCACCCATTCTTTCCGCATGGTCTCCTCAGACTTTTCTCTCTCTGCCCCAACCTACAATATCTTCCTCATTGCTGGTTTTACGGATCTCTTCATTTTTCATTCTGTTTAGTTGATTTTTTCTCAACAATGGTTGCAGTGTCTTCATTTAATGTGCATCTACATACTGCACAGCGAGCCGCCGCATGGGCGTTTGGCAGGGGGTGTTAGGACACCAGCCACGTAAAGATGTTAGAGAAATTGTTTTTAGAGATGGAATGGTGATGTGTATTACGAGACTGCATTTAGTGAAGCTCAGTTTGTATTGTGGTCGCTTAATGTGCGCGGAAAGAACGAGTTTTTGTACCTATCCGTTCGGCGATGTTTTTCTCTTATTTTATCACTTCTGTCAGACCTAGAGTTGTAGTGAGGCGTCATGATAATTTTCTCTGTGTCGCCATAAAACATCAGTTCTAAATTTCTCAATCAACCTAAGCCTAGCACGAAGCCTCCGAGTCTATGCGCTTCCACCTTAATCCCTGTAAAATTTGTGAAACACTATATGTTCACTCGTAGCAGTTTTTTGCGATGTGTGGAGCTTTTATTTGTGTTTTTTTCATATTTTGGTTAAATCTTTATGACCAAGGCCCCAAATGCTCGCGGCGCATTCGAGATGGGGCCAGAACATAGCGAAGTAGCATCTCTCGTTTACTTTTTCTTCAGAGGACCTTCCTATTATACGCTTTACAAAACCTAGTTTCTTTATTGCTGCGCCGCATTTGTTTTTCATATGTGTGCTCCACAATATACGTATGAGAAACTAAAGTTTGATTTTCATTCCGTATTCCGTCTAGTAGAGTTTTTCCCACCAACGTTTCCAATGTCTTCATTTCAGTAGTTATGAGAAGGTTCTTAAGTCGTCTCTGCTCTTGATTTGGTTCCGTTAGTCATTAATGGTCGGATGAATCTTTTATAGTCTTACTTCTTGCTTTCCGCCAGCATGTTTTATTACTCAGGACGGTATCTCCAAGGCATCCAGAGATAGCCGCCGCTCTAATTGTTGGCTCTCATTCTTATTGACCTCCTCCTTAAGAGTCTATTCCACCACTTTCATGGATGATTGTTTTGATCAACCGCTTCCTCTCGATCTATTTACTCCTTTATCCTGATTCTGTTACTGCAGGGTGTTTCAGGAGGAAAGTTCGAAACTTCTGGAGGAGGTAGGGGAGGTGATTTTAAGCATTTTTTGTCGCCAACTCCTTAGTTACCAAAGGAAACATTTTTTCACAAGTATTCTGCAGGCACAATAAAAACACCGAATTTCAATGACTAGTGTCGATTGAGGAGATTTGAATCTTTTCACGGTGGTGCATAAGACATGTATCGTTCTTGTTCAGCTATCATCTACATCTACATCTACGTCATACCCTGCAAGCCACCCAAAGGGTGTGTGGCAGGGGGTGCTTTCGCACCAGGCATGCATGAATGATATGGTAGAACACCGACATTACATTAAAACCCGCGTACCACACATGCAAAGCGCCAATTACAAATCTAATACCCAAGAAACATTCTATCGTCAATCGTTCTAACATGCAAGGGATACAAAGACTACTACTACAGATTCAAAATATCATGCATAAATAAGAACATCATTATTTACATCATGCATAAATAAGAAAGAGGAGAATATAATGAGAAAGATTAACTGCCTGCCTATTGTCAATACTCGAACTATTCATGACGACGATTACAGCTGTTATGGTCCCGAATGGTACGCGGAAAAAATGACATTTTATACCTATCGGTTCTACAATCTAGCTCTCTAATTTTATTGGCGCGATCTAATCTGCCGTAGTACGAAGGGGTTAATAGTATGTTTTTTACGTCGTCAGTAAAATGATTTTCCTGAAATTTATTTAGGAGGTTAAGCCTATAATTTAATCTACGCCTTGATAGCGATTCCCATCCTAATTCTTCTAACAGTCCAGACACACTAGCCAACTTATCGTAGCATCGTTTCACAAACCTAGCTCCTCTTCGCTGGACGCGATCTAACTCTGATATCAACCCCGTTTCGTATGGATCCCATACACTAACAGCATATTCCAGATGAGGCCTAACGATTGAAAAATAACAGTGTCATCAGTGCTAACGTTATCTTATTTTTAAGATGGCTCTCGCATATACTTCCAGATTTCATTCCTCATAAACAAATAATGAAAGATACCACTATTTATTACAGAGATATCATAAAATTTGTCGGAATGAAACTGTTAGTAAATTTATTTGTCAATTCGTTGCAGGAAAAGTCACATTTCGATCTTTTAAAATAAGGATTATATGGTAACTTAGCTGATGTTATTACAACGAGGCAACAAGTATCCTTGCGTGTAAGAGCTGTAATTTATTTTATAATCCTCGACGATTAGTGACTCTAATCAAAATTGCCTTTGGGAGAAACACCCGAGGAGATAATGCAACCAATGTGTGGTGTGGTTGCTGAAAATTGCAAAGTTAACAGTCACAACGGCAACAAAGACTTCGAGGCGGGGTTAACGATATGAACGAAAAGTTTCAAGAAAGAAACACCCTGTATATTCTACTCTAATTCATTCTCTCAACATTACCAAGCCAAAGAAACTCTCTTCTTTCGTAAATTACCATTAGCGAAACATTCATTCCATATATTCCATATTCACGATCCCCTCATGTCTAGCCTTATCCCTCCTATTGAATGGAATTGAGAATTGTTCGTATCTCTCACCTCCCTGGTAGAGGCGTTGGCTTCCCGCATTCACTCAGCGAGGAAATAGACTGCAGAACCGATAGATTTAGAGTGTCATTTTTTCCACGTACAGTAAGGGCCCGTAATTGGTTCGATAGATCATTTAGGTTAAATCTAATGCGATAGTTGACTAGCTGATATTAAAACAGAAACAATAATTGCACTATTCCACAAGGTATTTTAACGCGTCGTACGCCTTAAAATACCTTGTGGAATAGTGCATTTGTTGTTTCTGTTTTAATATAACGATCTTCCACGATATCGTGTTACGAGCTTAATAGAAGAACTAGGATGGTAATTACTATCAGAACGCAGGTTCAAATTTAGGTTAACCCTTTTAAGTAAATTCGAAACAGAGTTGTTCACAGATAACGTTAGATATATATTGAGAACCCCTGCGTGTTATGCTAGGTTTGATCATATTAACAAGATTAGAGAGATAGATTGTCGTACCAATAGATTTAAAATGTCATTTTTCCCTCGTACTATAAGAGAGAACAATAGGCAGCGTAGCAAAGGGATAGGTAGGTGAAATATAGTTAAGAGTAGTCTGTAGTGCATGATGCATGTAATAACAACCAATAATCCCTTTCTTATTATGTATATACTAACCATCTAGCTCCATGTGACCCTATTATCTTGCATATCTCCCTTAAATATCCTAGTTGCATGTCAATAGTGCATGTTTGGTGATCTTCACCCCCTGCCACACACCCTCGTGGTGGCTCGCAGGGTATCACGTAGATGCACGTAGATGTATCTCGCCTGAACCTGTTGAAATTGACTTGCTGATAGTTGATTTTTTGCCGGAAGTTCAGTTTATTTTGCTAGAGCCTAACTATAATTATATAAAAGACCTCATACATAAAATTAAGGAAATAGACTGCAAAACCGATAGATTGAAAATGTCATTATGGAAGCGCTATGAGTCTCCCTAAACTTCACTACGAACGGCGTGAATTATTGGATTTCCAGTGGAACGTCTTCCATTTCCGGGACTCGAACGCGGGCTCACTGATTCTAATTCTCTAACTACTAGATATACACCAACTCGATCCCCTGATGTAGTTACTGAAGACTTGTGGCTTCAGGTGCGTAAATGTGATTGATAGAAGAAGTGAGTAGTGGCGTCTTGACGTCCATAAGTGAAGCATATTTTACACTAAAAATGATCCATCTAACTTCTCTATATTGCGTAATTTTTAAAAGAAATATATTATATTAATAACGTTGTGATTTATTTTATTTTATTATTTTTCTATTGAATGTTAATAGATTAGTCATTACAGTTCCGATACGTTTCCGATACTAATAATTCCGATACCTGTTTTCGGCATATTGACACCACAACTGACCCATTCAAATCGGCCAATTGCGCATTTTAACTTGGGCAATTTTTTAAAATAACTTTTATTAATCAAGGTGTGATGTTTTGGATTTTTATTATTTCCATGCAGCATTTATGTAGAGTAGTCATTACTGTACCGATAAGTTCCTGCTACTTGTGTTTACCTATATTTTCGGCGTATTGTCTCCACAACTGATCCATTCAATATGACTGATTGCGCATTTGAAGGGCTTTCGTAATCCCCCGTGCTATCTTATCGAATGGTTCCGTCTATTCTCTACTTTAATCAGTGGTGAGAGCGAGTGTCTTTCATCACGCTCTAATCGCATTACATGTGATTCGGATATCGAACGTGGGAGAGTTTTGAATCTCGTTCTCCGCTACACGGTCGCATAATCCCCGTATAATTACGAGTCGCTGCATCTGGGACTTCCACGCGCGGACCTAGGGAAGGGAGGGGCACACAGTAGGCATGGAGTAGGGTTATCCAATATATTGGATCCAATATCAATGTTTTTAATATTGGGATACGAAATCACAATTTTTTGAACGACCAATACCAATATCCTGTACTGGATGTTGGTGGTCGGAACAACCAATATTTGTAATTGGAAAATTTTATGTTGAAGAACCAATATTTGTAGTTGGAATATTGAATGCTGGATTACTAATGTTAAAAATTCATGTATAGAATATTGGAACCCGGCGAGGAAGGTAGTCAGAGAGCGCCCTAATCTTTGAAAACAGACGGCGCGTGTGGCACTCAGTGCAGCACTTCCTTTTCCACTATTATTCATAACAAATACTGGGGAAAAGAAGCTTACATTAATTTTATTGTTTTGCTAACAGACTTTTACATAGTTAATAAAGTCCCTTTTTCGAAGTAACCCCCCCCTCGGTTCTAATACCCTTCTGCCACCGCTTTTTTTGTTTTTTACCTGTTAATTTTACCTGTTAATATTGCTATGTTCAGTATTTTCCAATTTACCTATATTTAATTTTTTCATTATTTCTAATATTACAATATTTCCAATATACCTCTATGACAATATTTTCCAATATTCAATAATCCATAAAGGTTATTGATATTGGTCGATTTTCAATATTTTAAGATATTGGTTATTGAGGCTGGAACCTAAAAGTGTTTTCTTTTAGGTTAAAGTCCAGAAACCAAGTTGCAAAACTGCGACCCTATAAGGAGTTTTACAAACGTTCATACGAATTTGTGCCCCAAAATTTTTTTTAAATTTGGTACAAATAGATATATCTTCCGTAACAAACTAACAGTTTTCTTATAAAATTTAAAGAACTGTCTACTACAGCAATATTCAGTTGATTTTTTTAAAATGGGAAACTTAAATGCTTTAAATTACCTATGTAATGGTGATCACAAGAGGCATTCGTTTCATTTTTTATTCTTTTCTTTTTTATGAAAAATTGTAATGTATTGATTTAAAAACACATGATATGGACTTAGTGCTCTCCTTAGCCATTTCGCTGCGGCCCGGTCTCCCGATCATGAGGCTTACCATGCGGATGAAAAGTGATTCGCCCGTGCGTAACTCTTCCTCGAGTAATATATTACATAGAGGAAAGTCATGATATACATATTTATATCTGTTTTTTAATTACTTGAAGATTAAGAAACATTTAAAGCATTTTCTGTATTTTGTGTATTTAAAAGCAATCAAGGGGTAGTGAGTAACCATGAAGCGCTCCACGGACCCCGAGCGTAAAAGTACGTTCACAGCAGCCTGCTGTGCGAACGTACAAGTACGTTTGCAGCAGTGAAAGGGTTAAGATTGACTTTTTTATGTTGAAATTTGCCTGATGTTTATTTTTTTCCAGTCACCTCAACACAACACGTTATTATTCATGAGATATGCTAAATGCATGTAATTTACTATTTCCATTTATCGTATTAATGTCGTTGTAGGGTATTTATTGTGTTGGCAAATTACGGAATTAGCAAAATTTAAAAAAAATGGGATTAAAATAACTCCCAGCCCTAGCATGGAGGCTAATGCGTCACGATCTCCGGGAACGGGCCTGTAGCTGAGCTCCCAAAGCCTTCACAGCGCCCCCGCCTTCATTCCATCGCCCCATCTCCCCCGTAAGTAAAGCGGCCGGCCGGCTCCACTTTCTCCTGGAGCTCTTTATCGCGCCGATCCCCTCCCGCTCTTGTTTCTTTCCGATTCTCCCTGCCGGCCGGCCTCAGCGCGCTCGTAAAAAGTTTTTTGCGCGTCGCCCCCGGGGGCCGAGACAGATGAATGCGGCCGGGGAAAATTGCACGTTCGGAGAATGCACTGGGCGGCTATATGCGCGCCACAGATGGATTGCAAGCGTCCGGGACCGTTAGTCATTTGTTACCCCCCTCGCGTTCGTGCGTGCTTTCTCTTTCGTCATCGGGAGAGTGTGTGTGTGTGTGTGTGTTGGGGGGGTAACGATTGGTAACCATTTTCGAGCTATCTGGGTGGCGTCTCCCGTGGACGTGTGAAGATTAGGCATGCCCTCGGTGTGAATATGAAATCTATTCCTTATTTTCCGCCGCGAAATGGTGTGTTCATCATCATTTTATGCTGGAACTCTTTTGGGGTTTCCCAACGGGCTGAAGGCTCCTCGTTCGCCAACGTTTCGGTGCTCAACTCGGAAGTCAAGTAAAATACCTTGGAATTACCTTTACTTCTGATATATCGTGGGGAACATGCATTAAAACATATGCGGGACAGCACTAAAGATACTAGGTTTAGTTAAGCATATAATAGGAAAGTCCTGGGTTTAAAAAAGTAAATGAGTCATGCTACTTCGCTCTGCTTAGGCCACACCTATAATACGCCGCGAGCATTTTGGACCCTGGTCATCAAGATGTAACAAAAAAATAATAAAATTCAAAGAAAATCTGCATGCTTCGTCAAAACTGCTACGAGCGAACATATAGTGTCCCACAACTTTTAGAGGGATTAAGGTGGGAGTCCCTAGGGGCTAGGAGGCTACACGTTAGGCTTACTTTGCTTGAGAAATCAGAAGTGGGGTGCATCAGAGCGACACAGAAAATATTATCATGACCCCTCACCACATCTCCTCACTACATGATTTGTTAATCGTGTAATAGGAAGGTCCTCGGATGAAAAAGTAAAGGAGAGATGCTACTTTGCTCTGGTTAGGCTACACCTCGTATACGGCGCGAGCATTTGGGATCCTGAACATAAAGATTTAACCAAAGAAATTAAGAAAATACAAAGAAAACCCCCTGCTTCGTTAAAAACTGCTACGAGCGAACATATATTGTTTCACAACTGTTAGAGGGATTATGTTGGGAGCCCCTAGAGACTCGGAGGCTGCACGCTAGGCTTAGGCTGCTTGATAAATTCAGAACTGGTGTGTTTCAGAACGACACAGAAAATATTATCATGACGCCTCACTTCATTTCTAGGTCTTACAGATGCGATAAAATAACAGAGATACACTGCCGAACATATAGGTACTAAAACTCGTTCTTTCCGTGCACAATAAGCGACCCCGATAAAAACTGAGCTCCTCTAAATACAATCCCATAATACACGTCACCATTTCACCTCCCAAAAACTTACATCTTTACACGGCTGGTGACCTACCACCCCCTGCCACACGCCCATGCGGCGGCTCGCGGGATAGTATGTAGCTGTAGATGTAGATCTCTTGGTCTGACAGTGGCGATAAAATATGAGAGATACATTGCCGAACAGATAGGTACAAAAACTCCTTCTTTCCGCGTACAATTAGCGATCATAATAAAAATTGAGCTCCTCTAAGAATGCTCCCATAATATGCGTCAGCATTTCACTTCCCTAAGGCTTATATCTTTATAAGGCTGGTGTCTTAACACCCCCTGCCACACGCACATGCGGCGGCTCTCAGTGTAGTATGTAGATGTAGAATTGTACCTTGAGATGCATTAAAGCTGTGAAACGCGTCGTACGAATTAAATTATTGTAGAAAGTAGAAAGTATTCTTAATAATATGGGTACAAGTGAATTACCTATATTCATATCTGTTTTATGGAAGTTTATCTGTTAGGCGCCCGCCACTATAGTTTCTAATAGTCTGAATCCTCTTCACAGTGAGTGGTTCCTTTTCGTGATTCAATGTGTTAAATTCTTCATCAATGCCCGCTTCTTTCGCCGAAGGTATTTTGTTGTTCATTGGGGTTTTGTGGTCATGGGCTATCCCTGATAACTATGACTTATCGTCGGGAGAAATGAGGATAGGATATGACAATTTTTATTTGCTCTCTGTGCCTTGCCTATTTGAGCTTGGGAACGGAAGTACGATAGGATGTGCACACAAGTGATAAATCGTCTACCAAGTGGACCGATATCTTTGTAAGCCTTCGCTCTTTGCTTTAGATGAGAGTATAGGATCCGCATTTCAGTTAAAAATGCAGCGGGTTCCAGATTCAGTATAAACTGTGGTGAATCGGAAGTTGCTGTTGAGCTTGTAACTATGGTCACACCGTGTTTTTGCGATGTGCAGTGAATTTTTGTTGGATATTATAAGTGAATGAACAAACACTGTTTATCGTACATCTACATCTACGTCATACCCTGCAAGCCACCCAGAGAGTGTGTGGCAGGGGGGGCTTCCACACCAGGCATGCATGAATGATATAGTAGAACACCGAAACTACATTGAAACCCGCGTACCACACATGCAACGCGCCCTTTAAAATCTACTAACCAAGAAACATTCAATCTTCAATCGTTCCAACATGCAAGGGATACAAAGACTACTACTACAGATTCAAAATATCATGCATAAATAAGAACATCAATATTTACATCATGCATAAATAAGAGAGTAGAGAATATAATGAGAAAGATTTACTGCCTGCCTATTGTCAATACTCGAACTATTCATGACGGCGATCACAGCTGTTATGGTCCCGAATGGTACGCGGAAAAAATGATATTTTATATCTATCGGTTCTACAATCTAGCTCTCTAATTTTATTGGCGCGATCTAATCTGCCGTAGTACGAGGGGGTTAATAGTATGTTTTTTACGTCGTCAGAGAAATGATTTTCCTGAAATTTATTTAGGAGGTTAAGCCTATAATTTAGTCTACGCTGTGATAGCGATTCCCATCCTAATTCTTCTATCGTATTGTGGAAGTGAGCCATAAGTTAAAAATTCGGAAAATATGTGCCCAACGCGACAGTTTTGCGGATGAGTTTGTGGTGAACACAGTCGAGAAAAAGTATTAGTATAATTCATTTTCTTAGTTTTAAGTGTACTTTCCTGATGAAACTTTTCCCCGTCATTATTTTTTCTGCTAGTGATGCAGAAGACAATGAATATTTGATGAGTAACGGGGGGATTATTTTACGGAATACGGGTTTATGTCCCGGGTTTGTGTATTGCATAACGTAAACTGCAAGCTGGCGTGGTGGTCGTTAGATTCGATATATCTGTGGTTCTATCGATAAATGTCTTCGCAGCCATTTCCACCACACGGCCGCCATTAATGTGCTTATTGAGAATTTACCACCATTGGACTCCAAAGACCATGTGCATATATGCGGCGCCAGCAATCATTTGGAACACAAATGCACTGACGAATCGCCAAAAACGTTGAACATCCTATGATATGCATACGTAGAATACTCTAAAATTAGCACATTAATTGCGGACTTGATTGCGTTGCGAAGACCTGTATCGAAGGAAGATTACAATCGATATTGAACGACCTTGGTTTAACAATGAGTAGGGGTTCCGTATCTCACATCTGATTGAACTTTGCTGTACTTTTTTATACATGGTATGTAACTTATCATAACTGGAGTTGCTCTTCCTGGGATGTATTGAATAGTGTCGAATTGTGAATTTTAGTGAGGATGAGTTATTTTTAAGTAGCCAAGTGCGATTTATCGGAATATTTCTGAAAGTAGGTGCGGAGAACTTGGATGGTAAGTTGGCTTCGTTTGCTGATTAAGTGTATAATAGGAAAGTCCCCGGATGAAAAAGTAAAAGAGAGATACTTCTTCGCTCTGGTTATGCCACGCCTAGATTACGCCGCGAGCATTTGGGACCGTGATCATTAACAATTAACCAAAAAAATTAATAAAATACAAAGAAAATCTGCACGCTATGTTAACAACTGCTACGAGTAAACATATAGTGTCTTTAAACTTTTATAGGGATTAATGTGGGAGCCCCTAGAGACTCAGAGGCTTCACGCTTGGATTAGGTTGCTTGAGAAATTCCGAACTGGTGTGTTTCAGAGAACCGCAGAGAATATTTTCAATACGCCTCACTACATCACGAGGTCTGACAGAAGGGATAAAATAAGAGAGATATATTGCCGAACAAATAGGTACGAAAACTCCATCTTTCCGCATACAATGAGGGACCACAATAAAAAGTGAGCTCCACTAAATAAACTCCCATAATGCGCGTTGCCATTTCACCTCCCAAAACCTTAATACATCTTTACACGGCTGGTGTCTTAACACACCATGCCACACGCACATTGGGCTGGTCGCAGGGTAGTATGGAGATGTAGAAGTTAATGCATAGGTTACGTCTTCTTTGCTGTAGGCACACAAGGTATTACAAAACAGGACTGGTGTGTCAAATTCGGTTATTGAATTAAAAGCACTCTCCCTTAATTTTTTTAATGCCCCCCCTCATTGTTGTCCTCCCCGGTGATGTGAATTTATCGCGTAAGCTTTTTCGTTCGCTAGTCGCAACTTTTAGGTATAAAGTACCAATGTAAAGAAGAGAAAAACCGGAATGTTTTACAGGCTCTTGGTGATTTCCCAGGTGGACGGACCATGTGCGGATGAGCGGGAGAGTGAGAGCGTGGCCTTGACTTTCGGTGCTCTGCGCGAATACATAAAAAAAGATAAAAGAAATGCGAAAAAAAGTAAACGACAAATTCTCTCCGCTGTTTTCCGCCATATTGACTGTGCGGGACGGTCGACTCTTCCGTCGAGCTGGCGTAATTGTCTTTCCACTGAAAGTGAAACGGCGTGTCCCTTACGGGCTTCCTCGCCTCTACAGGGATCCATTCTTCCACATCCGCGCTCTCCTAGTCATGTACGAGTACAGCTTCGATTAATTTTGCGTCCTCTTTGGGATTCAGTTAAAAGGCAAGTTCGTCAGGTTTCTCGTGGAAGCCGTTAGTGTAATATTCCTCTCCATCTAAGAAATACCATGCAAGCCACCGCTAGGGTTTTTAGCACGGAGTGATTCCACACCAGGCATGCATCACTTATGCCAGTTAAAATCAGAACCGCGCCCCTTTCCTCGATGCCAGGCGCAGGCCAAAAGCAGTCAGGACAACGGTACGCAGTCAGACCACAACCAGGAGAGTGATACGTAGAGGAACATGCTACTATGCAGTACACTACTCAAGATATAACTACTGGATAGTATTATTAATGTGACAGATAAATAGCTCTGTAAGGCATTAAGACATGCAGGAATATATCATGCCGGAGATTGCATGAGAGGTTAGTATCTACAAATCATGTTAAGATATTCAGCACTACTGAAAACATCCTATTAAACCTAGTCAGTATCCTAGAACTGATATATCACAGCTATTATGGTCCCTTATTGTACGTGGAAAAATGACATTTTAAATCTATCGGTTCTGCAGTCTATTTCCTTAATCTTATTCTATATAATAATAATTATTATATAATATTTTGAACGTCCGGCAAGAAATAGTCTACATCAAACTTTCGTAAGGGATACAACCTATATTTTTCCCTTCCATCGGACATAGATTCCCACCCTATTTCCCGCAACAATTTAGTAATATTACTATGTTATCATAACAATTTATAACAAATATAGCTAGGTATCTCTCCCATTCTCCAGTTGTATCAAAATATTTACCTTTTGCAGAATTGCCGTTCGAGGTATTTGACAAAAACTGGAAGCTGTTTTCTTTGGGATATGATATTCCTTGTAGCAGTGGAAATATCAGTTACTTAATGGATTTTATACGCAAAGATTGTGTTAGAAGTATTACGGTGTTTGTGATATCTTTTCTCAATTTATTAAAATAATAATTTTACAGCACGCCGAAATATTTTAGTGCATAACAGCCTAGAAACTATGAGTTGTGAAGGCGTTTTCAGAGTGCGGCGGGAAACGATGGAATTAATATTAACATTGAGGTAGATGGAGAGGGCGCTTGCTATGCTAGCCAAAGTTAGAAGCTGAAGCCAGTTCGCCATCTTCGTTGACCCTCATTTTCCTATAATGCTTGCGGGCTGACGCGCTAATTTTGCAATTTTCCATCGATAACTTACTAGAAATCAGTATGCCCTTCTATAAGGTAGTTAGAGCGAAATATCATTTTACTTAGAAATAAATGAATTTGGTCTGATTTTAAAGAAAAATATATCACCCCTCCATTGAAATAAAAAATTCAACCCCTTTCCACATCATTTTCCGAGATATTTGCCAAAAAAATACCAGCCCTCTTATATGGGAAACGGTACGTGTATGCACTCCAGAGAGACCGTATATTAAAAATGAGGCATTTCCTACACTTAGATCTCGTCAAAAAGTCAACAGTGTGTTTTCTCAACTATTTTTGAAAATTATTCATATTGTCACCGCAGTAAATTCTTCGGGATCACTATTAATCTTCCATTTTGATGGAGTTTCAAACGTATCGCATGAAAAAAATGAATCAAGTTAAAGACTTATTTAGATATTTTCATTTGATTACTTACAATATCTGTCATGTAAAACTGTTTTATTGCACCATTAATAATGCAATATTCAATTCGTGTGTCTCGCAGTTGGTGAAATTAAAATGTATATATCGAATATGGCGTCTAATATGATTAGGGAACTATCTCGCTTGCACTATCTTAATGTGGATTCACCCTACGTATTTCGTTTATTTATTTAAATTGATAATCATCCGCCTTCCCGATGAAAACTATTTGAAATTTAGCATAATCAACAGTGTTAAGGGGGCTCACTACTTCTCAGATTCTCCTCGACTGGCTTCTCCCCTCCGAGACCTGAGTGGAATGGGAAAGTCCTAATCTTATTGTCGAGGGGGGGAGTAGTTAGAGGAGGGGGTGACGGCAGAGGAGTTGGGGGCAGTCGGCCATATGCCGTGACTAGATCGCGAAAAAACACGAAACATGTGTTAGCATTTTAAAGTCTGAGGCCTTATAGTGACAAGCATAATAAAGTAGATGACACCAAATTAAATACCAAAGACCATTATGTGATCTTACTACGTGATATGTTTCTTTTAGTGAATAAAAAGGGCAATGAAGAGGTCTGAAAAATGACTGAAAAAGGTCACTGAAAACACTAATTATCATTAATATGTCTTGTGAAGTGAACAATCATATCTCAATGAAAGCTCAGATACATTCTTTCCTAACAAAAATGTGAAAACCTAAACTTCCTACACAAAAAAATAATAGGGTGACAATTAAAATAAAAGTGGTCTGCAGAGGCGATTTTAGCTGAGGTAGTGAGCCCCCTTAAGCAGCCAATATATGTATCAAGAGTTACTTGCCTTAAATTTCAAGTAGATGCTTGATATTTTTGCTTTTTATCCGCCAATTCGTCCATTCCGTCGTGCTGTCCATAGGAAAGTAAGGATACATCAGCCTAAAACAATATGGTTGTTATTTCGGTTGTCAGGCTTCAATTTGATGACTTAGTGCCCTCTCCATAAAACTCAATGTGTATAAGCCTCGAAAGCGTGGGAACATTTAGTTATTTACATATATATTTCCTTAATTTTATATACATATGTAATAAGACTATTCTCTTTATGCTTTCTTGCTTTCTGAAACTTTAAAATTCAATGCGAATGTGGGCTCTATTTCGACCTGTAGATCGAATCGGAGAAGGCTTTCTTACGGTACATGGCCGTTGTTAAAAAAAGTAATTTAACTTATGACACTCCTGCGCATAACATGAAGTAAAAGCTAGGCTTGTCGGTGCTAAATAATTGAAGAATATACCCGTTCAGTTTTTTCCGAGCAAGTTCAGTTTGTAGGTAGTAGATACGTTTCATTAGCCGTCAGAAAATCGGAAGAATCTTCGATGGCAAAATTAGACTTGTGGCGCAGATGCTATGTATTTCCCTTTATAGCCAGTGACGTTACTCATAATTGTGTGATTTTCACAGTTGAAAAATCATTCGACTGGACTGGACGTCTGAATTCGAATCCAGATCCCTCGTTTTCGCGCCGAGTGCTCTTGCCAATTAAGCTACCCAGGCGTCAACTTCCATCGTGAATCTCATGGAGGCGTTTGGAACTTTATGGGATCTGGGATCGATTCCCAGTCCAGGCGAATGATTTTACCACTCTGAATTTCACACAATTGTGTGATCACTAGCCGGTGACTCCGTTGAAGTTACTGCGCGGCTAGTTCCGTAGTTCTTTGAAAACATGTAATCCATTTGTTTCGATATAATTCTATCTTTGTATTTTTATCCCTCTACTACTATCATAGGACCAAAGGGTTTAAGTACTTGTTCGACGTGTTATGTGAAACAGCAAATTCAAGGACACCGTCAATGCTTGTGTAAGTCGTAAGGATCCTGTTGACTGAGGGTCCTTTTTGATTTCATTACCGAAATTGCTCGACAATTATTGCAATTGTAGCAAATAGCTCGATAACTGGGACTTCCGCTTCATTCCTTTTATTAAGATTATGTAACCCATTATAACAGTATACTTAACTCCCATAATCCATTAGCAAAAAACGTGAAAATAATGGGCGCCAATTCCTTTCTGCGTAATTATTTTTTATTGATACCCTTCACCCAACTTCGTGCTTGAATGCTAGGCTTTTGAATTTGTAAGTAGGGAAATTAGATATTTAATTTTTTAAATTCTTTTATTGATAACTTTATTGATGACTTTCACTCAATTTCGTACCTGAATGCAAGGCTTTTGAATTAGTTAGAAGACAAATTGTATTGACTTCTTAAGTCTTCTCAATCATAGAGGGCGCTTAATTGAAGTTTAAAAAACGTGTAAAGAATTTTATGTCTTTTACGTTATAGGGCCGACCCTTCTTCATTTGTAAGTGAAATAATTGAACTTGCTTGGAGAAAAATTGAAATTGTACCGCTTTCAGGAACATTTTTGCGCTGCTCATGTTTTTCTCTCAGGGATCTTAATTATGGATGAACTTGAAACTGTCGAAACTCGATGTCAAGAGTGTGACTTCTGTGCCTCGACCAGTCCAGAGTTTTTGTGGTAACTTCGGGATTTTTCACGGCTGTGGCGTCACTATTCCTCATTGTCGAAGCTCGGAAATTTCGAGCTCTTCCTTAATGTATATCTCTGTTGTGTAAAACAATCTTTAACTGAAAAAAGGAAGTTCTCCTTTTCGGGAAATGTACTACTGTATGGGACAAATCAACAGTAAAAAAATCAGAACTTTTGGAAATGGCAATTTTGAAAAACAAAATTTTTAATTAAAAAATTCAAAAGGCTACAGCAAGAGAACGTGGACATATAATTCCTAACCGAGGATTTCCCTTTAATCAGAAAATTATTATCCTTCAAGTAAAAAAAACCACAAAATATCTCGAACCATTCCTTGCGGAAATTTCACATGGTAAATTGCACCCGAGGCGCCATCTTTGGCATCCTGGATGTCGGGCCTAGAATTTATTTGGATCAAACAAAAAAATATAGGTTTCGTACTTTGTCCTGAATTTTAATGTATGGTAAATTCAATAACATATGAGACTACGAATGTAAGATTTTTTTCTTTGCGTGCCTGAATTGTTATGGACTATGCCAAGAGGATATCTACATTTACATCTACATCTACGTCATACCCTGCAAGCCACCCAAAGGGTGTGTTGCAGGGGGCGCTTTCGCACCAGGCATGCATGAATGATATGTTAGAACACCGAAATTACATTAAAACCCGCGTACCACACATGCAAAGCGCCAATTAAAAATCTAATACCCAAGAAACATTCTACCTTCAATCGTTCCAACATGCAAAGGATACAAAGACTACTACTGCAGATTCAAAATATCATGCATAAATAAGAACATCAATATTTACATCATGCATAAATAAGAGAGTAGAGAATATAATGAGAAAGGTTTACTGCCTGCCTATTGTCAATACTCGAACTATTAATGACGACGATCACAGCTGTTATGGTCCCGAATGGTACGCGGAAAAAATGACATTTTATACCTATCGGTTCTACAATCTAGCTCTCTAATTTTATTGGCGCGATCTAATCTGCCGTAGTACGAAGGGGTTAATAGTATGTTTTTTACGTCGTCAGTAAAATGATTTTCCTGAAATTTATTTAGGTTGTGTGATATGTGCAGGTTGAAGGGTCTTTGGACCAAGGAGATGGCTTCTGTGAGTGAGCTTTTATGAGTGAGTTTGTGTGGCTCAAAACCAACGTCGACGAATAATGTGAATCCGATTGAGAAGTACAGTTGCTTCAATTTTTCTTCATAGTGAACACTGTGCATAACATTAAAAATAGTACGAAGGAGGACCCAAAAATAACCGGACACCATTTAAAAATAATACAGAATTTACTCATTTGTTGTACACTTATCGCCAAACTCGCTTCGTATTCACATCACCTTTACTTTTGTAACAAGTATTTTCGTTGTTGTTTTTATACTTTGTATTATGCCCCACGTTATGGGAGCCAAAAATGTAAAAGGTATTATTACAAATTAATACGCGAAGTGCCACACGTTGTGGATAAACATGTAACACGAAAAACTATTGATTCTTTTACCTGGAAAGAAACCACGATTGCGATATATTCTCGTACCTTATATTTTAATTACTTTGCCCCAGCTTGCTCGTCGGAAAAGAAAATACATGAAACATTGCAGGTTTAGAGATACGGTTGCAATTTACTTGACAAAATGAAATATTCAATTTACAGACAATTTAAATAATCAAAATAATTCCTTATACCCTTAGGTCATGACCAACAGTATATTCTAATTTAGACACAAATTTGGTACATGAATAATTATTCCTTCTTTTAAGTATATTGTCTAATTATTTGCCACACTTCATCACCTAAACTTTTCACAAAATCCAATTACTTGATAAAAAGAGATACCAGTCACAAACTTAATTCTTGGCCAATTAAAACCTCTTGCCTTATGGCTTCTTGTATCTTATATGAAAATAAAAGTTTATAGTTACAACCCAATTATTCGACGACACAGGTTGGTTTGTCCCTCTGTGGTCTGGAAAATCCTCTCAGCCTGCGTGGTGTTCGTCCTTGGCGGGCCCTCAGCTTTTTGGGTCTCGTCCTGTTGTAAAATCTCCCGTTCCTCTCCTTAATTCCAGCTCCTTTGTCAATTCTCCTTTTCTACGTGGGCTATGTCTCGCACGATGCCACACTCTTGAACTTCCCTCTACCAAAAACTTGCGTGCTCTGTCTTTGCACGTCCGTTCACTGCGAGGGTTTGATCTCACCAAACTATTTGCGTGCTGTCTTTGCACGACCGTACACTCCGACGGTTTGCTCTACAATCCCCTTTTGTTGCCGACGCTTCCACTCCTTAGGTCTATTGTTTATTCTCAAAATTCACAATATGGTGGGTCCCTTATTGTTATTATAAACCATGAGGTGGTAAAAGAAAAAATGGCGAGGCCAGCGTTATGTTACACTTTCGTCACAGTGAACACCTTTCCGTGCATGACTTTAGAAACAGTATCTATCTCTGTAGTCGTGAGAGAGAGTACCATGTGATTTGAATTGTCAGTACATTTTCACTGGAGTGTACACGTGCACCATGTCGGTGCACACGTAATCGTCAAACTCTCTTCATATTCACATCACATTGACGTCTGGGATACGCGATTTGACGGAGTGTAACGGTATGTCGATTCGGAAGGTTTGCCCGCGCCTCCATTGCCATCACGTTGACTTCTTCTTCTTCTTGATGCCGTACACTATTCAGTGCGTTGGCTGCTCAAGCATCGCTCTCTTACCTGTTGAAACAGGTCCCCAGTATCTCTAATCCCTGTCCACTCTTTGATGTTTCGTGTCAATGAACTTTTTCTTTTCCCTCTTGGGCGCTTCCCTTCAACTCTCCCTTCCAAGATCAGACTGAGGATTCCGTACTTTTTCCCTCTCAGGATGTGCCCAAGATATGAGATTTTCCTCTTCTCAATTAACTTCCTCAGTGAACTATCAAGGCCTGATCTTCGCAGCACCTCAGTGTTTGAAACTATCTTGATCCATGAAATTTTGAGAAGCCGTCTTATGAACCACGTTTTAGTTGCTTCCAGTCTTTTCATTGATGTTTTCTGAATCGTCCAAGTTTCCACTCCATACAATAAGACGGGTATTACATAGGACTGCACCACTTTTATTCTGAGAGCCAAGGGAGTGTCTTAATGGATCAATATATTATTTAGCTGCCGGAGTATTGTTTAAGCTGTACCACATCGAATTTTGATTTCTCTGTCACAATCAAGTGATGAATTAATCATTGAGCCAAGATACTTGAATTCTGAAACTTTTTTAATTTCGTTCTGATCAATACTGAGTACGAAATTAAATCACGTCGACAATGTCGATATTTGTTTCCATTGTGCCTTGGAGGTATCTTCGATTTCCTCGTGACACTGGTACTATATCCTTGTTGCCTTGGATGTTTTTACCAAATCAAGGGCCGTTATTATCAACAGTCCTTAGTCTGAAGGTTGGTGTAATTGTCCGGACCTTTGAGGTGAATGGAGAGGGCGCTTACTCTGGTGGCCAATGGTAAAAGCTGTAACGTGGGCTTGGCCTGTCTACCATCTTTGTTAACTCCGATTTTCCTCTAGCTCTCACGAGCTGAGGCTCTGATATTGCCATTTTACGATGTTTTCCATCTATAAAAGACTAGAAATCAGGATGCACTTACTGCTTTAAATTTGATTCTCCTCACTTATGCCTTGTTTATTTATTTAAATTAATAACAATCCCCATTTCCGGTGAAACCTATGTTAAAATTGAGTAGTATCCATTTTACTACGTGACCAATGTATGCTTCATGAGTAATTTGCCTTAAATTTCAAACGTATGATGGATATTCATGCTGCTCATCCGCTAATTCGTCCATTCCGTCGTGATATCTTAAGGACAGTAAAGGTAGAGCAGGGATAACCAATGCAGTTGTTATTTTGTTTTTCTGGCTACTGTTTTATAACAAAATAAAAGGGTCTCCAATGACCGTAAAAAATGGCACATCTTGTCACACAACAGTCGCTGTGTTGGTTTGCGGGAATGGAAAAATTCCACAGCAGAGACCAATCACAACGTCTCAAACAGAATACCCTCCTGTGGTGGTTTACGGGAATGTCACTTCCTCGTCAGTGACCACCACAGACACTCACATCCTCTACCCAATTGGGATCCTTTGCAAGGGCTAATGGGACCCCGCTAAGGATGCCTGGGTTATATCCTGGGATCCTTCACAGGGCTAATGGGACCCCACTAAGGATGCCTGGTTATGAACACAATCACACTCACTAGCACTCAAAATCACTCACTCACACAAACAAATGGGCCCAACTTCTGGGAGAAACTCACTCAAAAAGAGCGTAGTCAAAAAACACACAGGAACGAACGAGGGTGAGCGTCGGATACTCGTATTTCGGCCACTAAGTTCTTCAGCGAGCTTATGGGAAAGCACTTGCAACACGAGGTTGTAAGTGAATTAAGGGAGAGGACAACCTAGAATAAATAGTAAACGGACAAAGGGGGTAGGGGGAATGGAGCCAATGAAAATGAGGTGTTGAAGAAAACATAAATGCATTGGTGAATAGCGGAAAATGGCGGGGGGAGTAAGTGGGTAGGAGGAGGTCCCAGTTATTTTGTTATCTTAAGAGGCCGTAAAGCTCAATCTCCCTTGATTTACTGTTTTATAACTTAAAGCCCTCTCCATCCACCTCAATAGTGCGCATTTTATCATCGCGTAGCTGCACAATCGAAATATTTATAAAATACGGTCTTCCTAACTTCCATGTGTTACTTGCTTTTAGCATGCTCGTATGATGCTAAAATGCCTTCTTTACTTGGGCCGATATGCGATATGGAATATTGCTTAATAAAAAATGTACGTCACAACTCCAATGCGAGTCGATATCACTCGTGTTATCGGAGCGACACCGAAAGCACGTTTCTGCATGTGACGAGTTGCCTACCCTTTCTCCATGAGCGCGGTCTCTTGAATTTTGATGCGTGGTGGTGCGGCGTCTCATCGGTTGCGGGTGGATGGGGTGCAGCTGCTCCCTTGCTCACCTGGAGAAATTGCCAGTCTGAAGATCTTTCCCTCTCGGATGGTGGGTGTAAAATATGACTGTATATGCGTGTGTCTATAGGACTAAGGTATGTTGAAATTTCCTCGCCATTTTTATGTCTGCTTCATCTGTTAGTTGTCCCCTTTCGTTTACCGTGGGCCGGTCGATTTCGGGGTCCTCTCCAGCACTCTTCTATTAACCGAGTAATAGGGTTTGGGAACAAATACGCGTGATAAGAATTATTATCGTGCTGTAAATTGAAATTTAGTGTCCTAACACTCAATTATCCAGGAAAAAGTAGAAATTCCAAAATATTTTTGACGTTTCCATGTGATGCATCTGGGATTCAAATTGTAGTATGTGTGTTTGTTTACTCTATTATCAACGGAACTACCAGAGACTTGTACTCTCGCGCAAATGGCGAATGATTTCACAAGATATTGGCGTCCAGAAATGTGAACTGTGTGTAGTAAGTAACCAATGATAGTATTCTGAATTTTATCCGTGAATACGTCTAAGATTATTCAGGTCGTCAGGGAAAACCTGGAATGTTCGGGGAATTTTGAATTTCTTGAAAAGTCATGGAAAAGTCTGGGAATTCTCGTAACAGTCAGGGAGAAACTGGAATAGGAATCCTCGTAAATTTTCTACCGTTGCATTTATCGGCCAGTATGTCCCGCCCTTTATTTCACCAGCTAAAACTAACGTCCGTCGCTGACGTGCATGGAAACAGAGCCATCAATTCGTGGAGTAATCAGTTGTGAATCTTAATTATTTAGTTGTGAATCAGACGCACAATGTATCCCTTTCGTATATCCTTATTGCGATATTTGCCTAGTTGTATTAAAAATCATGATCACAATGTATTACGCTCATCACAAGCAATCCGAGGGTATGTTGTTGGGAAAACTTTGCCTCGCGTTTATTTTAACTTCCGAAACTCAGGTCGAGAAGTAGCTGGAGCACATAGTAAATACATTCTTGCAGATGTGCGAATTTCCACAGAGAAAAATCATCCGCCTTGACCGGGATTCGAACCCGGATCCCTCGATTTCCGGCCGAGTGCTTTAGCCAGTTAAGCTACCGAGGCGTCCTCTTTCCCTGTGGATTTTTATGACCTTTACGGGACTAGATGTTTCTAAAAATACGAGACGATGATTAGAAAATTTATAGCTGCCGTAGAAAATTTAATTCAGCAGAAAAAATATTTCAATAATTGGTGACCTTTCGGAGATCCGTCCGGGAAATCGGTAAATCCATCAGGGAAAAGTCAGGGAAAGGTCAGGGAATTTGAAAATTGGATATCAGTAGCCACCCTGTTATTCGTAAATTGAACTTTGCCGAGATTGGAGGAGTGGACTCGTCAGTAATGAATTCACTAATCGTTATTGATAGACATCCTAAGCTTGTTGCCGGCAACTCAGACTTGGAGCTCCAAAAATACTCTATTCGCTGGTATTCTCTGACGGTAGCTAGGCCAGAAATAATTCACTAAATGACAGATTATTTCATTCGTTGCTGGATCCTCGACGGCCTGGGTAGAAACATTTAGTAAGGTAGTTAAGTGAAGGAAAATTTTCTACAAAAATCTTATTTTAGTGTTATTTGCTTTATTTCCCTTTTTTGTCTCCTCGCGAAATTGGAACGATAACGATACATCTACATCTACGTGATACCCTGCGAGCCACCACGAGGGTGTGTGGCAGGGGGTGAAGATCACCAAATATGCACTCTTGACATGCAAGTAGGATATTTAAGGGAGATATGCTAGAAAATAGGGTCACATGGAGCAAGATGGTTAGAGTCTACATAATAAGGAAGGGATTATTGGTTGTTATTACATGCATCGTGCACTATAGACTACTCTAACTATCTTTCACCTACCTATCCCTTTGCTACGCTGCCTATTGTTCTCTCTTATAGTACGAGGGAAAAATGACGTTTTAAATCTATCGGTACGACAATCTATCTCTCTAATCTTGTTAATATGGTCAAACCTAGCGTAATACGCAGGGGTTCTTAATATATATCTAACGTCATCTGTGAACAAATCGGTTTCCAATTTACTTAAAAGGTTTAACCTAAATTTTAACCTGCGTTCTGATAGTAATTCCCATCCTAGTTCTTCTATTAAACTCGTAACACTAATACAATTATCATAACGACATTTAACAAACCTAGCAGATCTCCTTTGCACGCGCTCTAATTCTTTTATCATACCTTCCTCGTACGGATCCCATATACTAGCGGCATATTCTAAATGAGGCCTGACAAGTGTAAAATAGCTTCTTTCTCGTACTCTCTCATCGCATTTGCCTAGAACCCTTTTTACGAATCCTAATCTACGGTTTACTACACTAGTTATTTCCCTGATGTGTTTCCCCCATGACATGTCTTCAGTGATGGTGACGCCTAAGTATTTAATTGAATCTGCGTTACATATTTTGTTTTCTTTGATGTAATAATTATTACGGGGAAAGCCATTCTTTTTCCAAAAATTCATAATCGCGCATTTCTTAAAATTTAATTCTAGTTGCCATCTATCACACCAATCATCAATCGCATCTAAATCCTTAGCTAAAGACTGACTGTCCTCTTCATTTCTAATTTCCTTATACACTACTGCATCATCGGCAAAAAGACGGAGCTTTGTATTTTTTACTACTGTATTCAAGTCGTTTACGTACAGAAGAAATAAAATTGGGCCTATCACGCTTCCCTGGGGAACACCTGAACGATAAGGAAGATATATCCTGTACATAGAAATGTTAGTGCAAATGGCTTCATCAAATAGAAGCCAAGCGTTCACCTAGTTGTTTAGGTACTACAGAGTGATGTTAGAAATCAAAACCGGTATGGCCGCGTTCTTTTTTTAAGCATTGTGCTAAAATACGTCCTGCGTAAGTGTTATATTGCTAATTGAACGTGGTTGTTCGTCGAATCACCGTGTAGCCATCCTGGTCACCAGTTTCGCCCTGCATTGAACTGCCGTCCCACTCCTATGCAAGTCTTCAACCAAAGGTTCGATCGGGGACCATTTTCCGGGAGAATACCATCACGTCACGTTTGTGAATGCGTCGCTGCATGTCGGATTAATGTGAGGGGTTTCCCGTTGCCTTCCACGCCGATGTATCTACGACGGCCGATTCCATGAACGACTCCCTATCTTACAGATGTGTCGGTTGAGATCGTATTGATCACCGTCAACGATGCTTTCTGTTGGTTTCTTTATCCGCGTTATGTGATGTCACATGGCAGCATAGCGTTCGTGTGTTAAGGTGGCTTTGGCCTGACTATATTAGTCAAAACAAGTGCCATATTACTTATTTTTATTCATTTGGTAAAAAAACTTCTTTTGCCGATGAAATGGGTTACCAAATGATAACCAAAATTAAGGTACATAATATGAACATCATTTCAGGAATATAATTTAAAGGCTACATTTGTCCGGTACATGGTAGCCAACTGCTGCCCGTCTGTGTGGAACTAGCGTCTTGTGACTTCTATAACGTCAGTAAGTCGCTAATTTATCATAGAAATACGTGGTAGGATGCCCATATATTATTAGATTACAATTTTCCAGGACTTTTAGCATCTTATAAATATGCGAATTTCCACAGAGAAAAAATCATCCGCCTTGACCGGGATTTTTTCTCTGCGGAAATTCGCACATGTGTGCATTGCGGGTGACTCCGTAAAAGTGGAACTCCGTGGCTAGTCCCGGATAGCTTGAAATTTGTCATCTTATATATAGTTTTAATTGAAATATTAAACATTTTTCTCGTCCAAATTGACGTATACCAGGAGTAAAATGAGCTATCTCCATATGAGACTTCCCGTGTAATCCCCCTTTCCCCCCCAATCTCCCTCTACCACACTCGAATGTTCTGATGGAAGAGGAGAGAGAGGCCTGATGCGCCATGAATGGGTTTGATGTGCGCAGCGAACATAAATACTGGGCGTGGAGAGAAGCGTGGTGATGTTTCTATCTTAGCTTTCCCTCTCCAGCTGAAGCACAAGGTCACGCGGGAGCGACAGTTGCCCCAGGTCTCGGGGTTTAGGTCTATTTTTAATTGATCGATGATGAAAGTTCCAAGTTGAGTGGAACTAGCTCTAAATTTGTGACAGCTGTCAATTGATATGTTAAGCCCCACTAGGTAAAGTCGGCTTTGCACTTGTGCTAAATATGTTAGCATCATTATTGACAAGATATTATTCCGGCAAAAGAATTTCCAGCAGGGTTAAGCTTTTGCGTTATTTAGTACCCTGTAGTACTATTTATCAGTCGCATTAACAATACTAACCAGTAGTTTCAACTAGTTTACTGCATGGTAGCATGTACGTCTGCGTAGCACTCTCCTAGTTTCTGGTCTGACCGTGCATTGTTATTGTAACAAAACAGTTATGCTTTAAAGTAATTTATAAGTTATTTATTAGTAAATTGAAAGTGAATACCATGACCCAAGAATGCGTAACCAGGGACGCGTAAGAAAAATAAATATTGAACAATGAAAAAGGAGATGGAGAATGCCGCGAGTGAGGGGACGAGAGACAGTGTTTTGAGTGAGAGTTACATAAAGTTTTCCTTTGTGAGTGCGAGTAGCAAGATGTTCTCTGAAGAGAAACGAGTATTATAGTGTATTATAAAGTATTCTGTGAAAAATGAAACGAGTGAAATATTCTGTGACAAATTAAATAGAGTGTTACATTATCTTAACTGCATTTGGCCAGCACCTAGCGGCTGGAGGAAAGTTCGCGGTTCTGGTTTGAACGGGGATGAGTGCTTTGTACCTGGTGTGGTATCACCCCGTGCCACACAACCAAGTGGTGTAAGGGGTCAAAGGTTTTCCCGGCGAATTATATTCCTAAATGTTTCTCGGGGTTGACACCGGATAAGACCACCCATGTGGTTGCTTGAAAGGTATTGAGTAGATGTAAGCGTGAGGTACGATGCATATTTTTACTGAGGATAATTTGAAGCGCAGGCGATAAGGATAGCATTCCCGATGAACTGCATAGCTCCCACACACTTCCCGCCTCTTTCCCAAAGGTGGAAATCCCCACGTCACCCCGACTCCTCCCGATTGGTGGACATATTTTGCCATATGCCCGCACCGTCTCTCTCGTGCCGTAAAGTTAGTCAAAAGGGTAAGATCTTGACGTCACCTCCCAGATTTGAGAAAAAAATAAGTAAGTCAGGTCTGCCTTAGTGTGGACTGGATTACGACCTCACGTACACTCCTTTCATTCTCAACGATTAAAAAAAATCGCATTTCAGGATATTTTTGAGAAGACGTTATTGTTTTACGGGCAATTAAGATCAATAAATAGCCTGCTCTTGACTGAAGTAACTGTGCACCCTAAAAAAGATGCCTTCAAACTTAAAATGCTGAGCATGTTCTTTTCGCACGGGCAATTAAATTTGAGAGATGAAATGCCATAAAAGGAACATTCACAGAGACCTACGACGGAAATAGCAAACTGGGGATCGTAACCGAGGAAAAATATTTCTTTATTGCAAGAAACCAATAAAACATCCCAGAAATTATATCATCACTTCCATTCCTTATCGTCCTTTAATGCAAATGCACAGATTTTTCTTACTTTTCATGGCTCCGTAATCTCCGGAAAAATTTATACTAACATTTAAAATTAATGGGAATCATCAATAAATAATATGCAGGGGTGAAGAATGCAATCTTATAAAATCAGACTATGCCTTAATACCGAACTGTAAATCTTAAGAGTGATGTGTTGATTAAAATGGCGATAAAAATCAGGATATGAACAGAATTAACTTCATTTACATTTTACGGGAAGATAGACAAAATAGCTGTATTTAGTTACATTACTAGCAGGCAGCTAGGCTGCTCACTCCGTGAGCAGGGGTGTGTACCCGCCCCAGAGCTAGTGATGGAAAAATGTCGGTCAAAATCGATTTTTAATCGAAATGAAAAACTCGACTTTTCAACAAAAAATCGAAATTGGAACCAAAAGATCGATTAATCGAAAAAATTGACGGTTCTTTTTTGAAAAAAATACAGTTGGTACAAAAACATGTTTATTATTCATTCGAAAAACGCTCATAATACATATTTGAATAGTATAAAAACTCCCTAAAATCTACTTAGAATACAATCTTGAATTATTAATAATAAAAATTTACAAATGCACGCACATTAAAGTTTGGGCATCACCGCTTGGAACCATTCGGCTTCACTAAAATTTTTGAAGAAAGATCAACTGATTGAGATGCTTTCTTGATGATCTAGGGTGGCGTGCCTTTCCAATTTTACCGGCCTTAGAGAAAAGTCTTTCACATGGGACGGATGACGTTATCATACTCAGCACTCGGATCGCGAAACGGTACGAGAGTAATCGGTACGGTATGCTGAGATAAAACGAAATGGTCAAGATCGAAGTTGAAAAATCGAGTTTGGATCGAAACTCGAAGATCATGGCTCGATCTCGATTTCCTCGATCTTTGACTATTGTAACTCGATTTTCGATTTAAATCGAAATCGATTTTTCCATCACTACCCAGAGCTATCAGCTGTTCTCCTTTGTTGTTTTTTAAGCCATTTGAATAGGAGAGCACTGTGGGTTTCTTTTGTTTCAACCTTTACACTCTTCCACTCTCCCTTTTGGCCTTTCTCCTTTGTCACTGTGTTTCCCAGCATCGGTTGTTGCAACCACAACCAAAAAATGATCCATTTATTCTCCAAATAAATTACACCTTTGCACGGCTGGGAACCTAACACCCCCTGCCACACGCCAAAGCAGCCGCTCTTTAGGATCTTATTTAAACTAACTAAATACCCCCCTTTAAATTCATGTCTCCATTTCATCTCCAAATATCTTACACCTTTACACGGCTGGTGACCTAACACCCCCTGCCACACGCCCAATAAAAATCCAAAACTACTACCAAATCATGAAGACAGAGATTCCACATTCAACGCACCAAACCTCACTCTTCTAGCTCAAAAATTGACAGAGAAAGAAACAAAACGGATACAGAATGACTGACACGCTACAACATTAATATTTAACATCGTGGCATTCTCCTATTTTACTCGGCTATAATTTTAGTTTTATTTTTTAATTCAGCAGATGAAAACCGCATAACATTATGTTTACCGAGCTTCGACATTCTTTTTGCAGTAACATATGGAAACTAAACTGCAGGCCATTTGCGTTTCAGAGGCTTTCCGCATTAATATAACATCGTGGCATTCTCCTGTTTTACAGGGGTCCAACTTAAATTAGTCCACTTGAAATGAATTTTGCCAATTTTAGGTAAAAATATCCCTGAAAGTATCGTAATCAGCAACATTTCAGTATACGGCCTAGATTTCCACTGTAATACGTATCTCTAGATATAAAACCCAGCCACCATTGTAAATGTCTCATTTCCCTTCTAAAGCTAATGCTAATTCCACGGTTACCAAGGAAATATCCTATCGTTGACAGAAGTATAAAATTCATGATTTTGACATTAAAAACGTGATTTCTAGGGAATTATTCGTAATAATAAAATTGAATTAAAAAAATAAGAAATTGCTATCTTTATCCATCTAATGGTGAAAACTATAGCCTTCTATCTTTAGTAGAACTAATTAAAATATGCAAAAAGGGAAACCTCTGCACTTGTTTCATCTCCAAATATCCTTCACCTTTGCACGAATGGTGACCTAGCATCCCCTGCCACATGCCCAAACTATAATAATCAAAAACTACTACCAAATCATGAAGGCAGAGATTCCACATTCATCGTACCAAAACCTCACTCTTCTTGCTCAAAAATTGACTGAGAAAGAAACAAAACGGATACAGAAGGACTGCCACGATACAAAATTAATATATATGGATTAGCAACTTTACTCATATAAGAATTAATAATGCCATATATTGTGCAAACGTAAATGACTCTCCGTCATTTAAAGCCAAAAAACAGCCGTTTGTCAGATGTGTAACTCGCCGGCCAGTCAATCAAAATACCGTGGGTTCGAACATTACCTCTACATAATACCCCGAGAGCCGTAGCATGGGAGTGTGGCAGGGGTGTTAGGTCACCAGCCATGTAAAGGTGTAAGTTTTTTGGAGATGAAATGGTGACATGAATTATAGGAGTGTATTTAGTGGAGCTTAATTTTTATTGTGGTCGCTTATTGTTCGCGGAAAGAACGAGTCTTTGTACCTATCTGTTCGGCAGTGTAACACTCTTATTTTATCGCATCTGTCAGGCCTAGAGCTGTAGTGAGGAGTCATGATATATGTATCTATGTCGCTCAAAAAACCCCTATGTCTTTTTGCGTCATAATTGATATGTTGAACGCCTAGTTGACTTCTAACTTTCCCTTTACACGACAAAAATTAGATCCACCTCCAGAAGCAGGCAAAGTTGAAAATCCCTGGTGACATAAAAAACTTCCTGCATATGGGGAAAATGAACCTTTATCTGCTCGCGTATTATTTTTAAAAATCTATATAATCGAAAATTCACGTCAAAAAGAAATACCGATGGCAAATAGCGTTAATCCTTGAGAAACAAAATTAGCAACCTTACACTTTACAAGGAAATATGATGACGTTACGCTGATTAAAGAACGAGGCCCTGTTAACTTAAATGTAGACTCTTTATTCTGTATGGTCTTTAATATTGACCTGCTATATATTGGGAATGCGGATAGAATCTAATTATTTTCTGACGAGTTACCCTTCTCTAATATTTGCAACGTTCAATCTTTCGCTTAGCTTGAAAATTCCGTTACCATGCATCTAATTACACATTTGTATATTTTAACATACCTTTTACTGACCAGAGGTCACTTTTAAGGATTCCACTACGTAAAACTTTTATTGGTAAATTAAACTGATATTTTAAGCAAATAAGTAAAATTATCTGGATAAGACTTTAATATGTTCCAATTGTTCACCCCGTACGTTTAAAACTACATAACTACGGAGGGTTTTTTGCGATTCTGAAAAAAATGCTGCGGTGGCAATATGATTTATTTCCAAAAATTGTTGAGAAAAGATACAAACTACATACTGTTAATTTTTTGATGAGATCTAGGCGTTAGAAATTCCTTATTTTTTAATAATGATACTCTGGACTGCATTTACGTACCATTTTGCTTTTTGAACGACGGATTTTTTGCAAAAATCTCAGAAAGTTCGGTAAGAGGCTGATATTTTTATATCTTTGGAAGGGTGTTATATTTTTCCTTAAAATGAGACCCAATTCATTGATTTCTTGTTGAAAGGATGTTTCGCTCAAACTACCCTGAGAATTCGAATCCGTATTGAAAATAAGCTTTGTACTCTTCCACACTTATTTATTGTAAACGCACAACGCGTTTCGGAGCTTGCTGCATCTTCAGGTGCAATTATTTATCTTTTATTTATTGATTGTTACGATAGTACGTTAAGAAGGGAGGGGTTGGAGAACAAACTAATTTTTGGGTGGAAAGGCAGGGGAACATAGATTAGGGGCTATTGAGAAGGGAAATTTTTACGGAAAGGAATGAAGAGGGGTGCGGAAAATGTAACTCGTTGCCAAGGTTGCTTGAATCTCTGATAATTTCCATTGGCTCCAATGCATCCATCTTTAAACCTTTTGGTAGAACATGTAACATTTTGGGGATAAAATCACTTAAGTGAATATTTTCCAGCAGATGCTTGGCGAATTGCGAGTTGGTATCCATATTGAAGTAACTTCGTGAGTGTTCTTTCATCTGTGTCGTGAAATTTCGTCCAGTTTGATCTATGTAAATTATATTACAAGTATTGCATTCTATTTTTAACTAGCTGTGCCGGGCATGCTTTGCAATGCCGCTTTTTCTTTCTAAGTAGGCAAAAATATTCAAAGCAGACACATTTACATGTAAAAAATAAATTAATGACAATTATTGTTTTCAGTGAATTTTATCATATTATAAATTCGCAAAATAGAATTCTCTATCCTGAAGTCCCGATTTATTACCATACTTTTCATGGTTTTGCCCACAAATCTTATCTGAGTTCATAATCGGTTCGTAAACAAATGCGAGACCTAGTACAATGAATTCCTCGTACATACACAGGAATTCATGACGCACAAATTATGGCATTAGTTTCCATTCCATGCTAATGCTGCGGTTTTCAAGTAAATAAAATATTCAATTGCTGAGGAATTTCGAGCTTAAAAATCCAATTTTAGAAAAAGCGAAGCATATACAAAAATTGAATGCAAGAATCCAAAATAAGAAAACAAAGAGACCATTGCACCAAATCTACTTCGTTGCTTGCTTATCGTTCCTCGCTTGTTTGAGAAGCTCGCGTGCCAACACTCATTTGTTTAAACGACTCGCGCTCCACCTATTGAACAATGGATTTAATAATTCTGAAACATTCGCGGGCGCGCGCACAACCACCTACCAATGTGTCATTGTAATCAAATGAATGGTATTGGAGCCCATAGAAGACTAACAAATAAATATTTATTTATATGTATTAGATATGGATTCGAATATAAAATACTTCCACGGAGTGACGAGTACAGAAAGTTTTGAAAAAATTCTAATTTGACGAAATGTATTTGGGCCTTATTTTGGCCGCGGTGCGTTACGTTCATACGTTTGGCATCGTCCTCCCTCAACCCGTATTCAGTTCCTTGAGGCCTCTCAAGCACCCATGTGAGAGAGCGTCAGATGACCTTGGCCGTCGCGGAGACTCGAGAGAGAAATGAATTGCTCCGAATGAAGGATGGAGAGGACACGAGTCACGTCTTTAGTAGGCCGTCATCAGTCATATCTTTCTCCCGCCCCAATGGCGGTCGATCCGCGGGGAAAAGATCCAACTTTGCGTTCTTCTTCTTCTCTCTCTCTGTGGGGAAGTTTTTGAACGACTTCCAAGTCTCGTGTAGGTGCTGATCCCGAAGCGGCCTCCCCTCAACGCATTGCGCGAGCCCTGTTATGTTGATGTCAGAGTCTAACGTCGCGATCCTCTGTTTCTCTCCTCGGACGAGGGCAAGGACGGCGGCGGCCGAAATGAAATTGGGAATCGGTGAAAGTTTTCTTCTACATCTAGCATTGAGTGGGACGTGAAAGAATGTGGATCACATTTTCCAGAAATGTACATTTATGGAAATAATGTGCTTCGTGGATCCCATTGAGGAGGACGGAGAGGGAATTAAATCATCAAACTGAAGCCTGACAACCGAAATGACAACTTTATTGTTTAACACAGCACTCTCCTTACTTTCCTGCAGATAGCGCGACGGAATGAACGAATTAGGGGATGAAAAGTACCAATAACGGTTTTATGTGCTCTGTCAAAAGTTCTCGAGCGAGTCGTTTATGAACGAACTACGGATTACCTCTTGACTCATATTAGATATGATCGTTTTCAGTCAGATTTTCCAAAAGGCTATATTACGCAGTCAATGCTGCTTAAACTAACCGACGATATCCGCTCCGCAATCGGCAAAGGAATGGTCACGGTTCTCGTTTTATTTGACTTCAGTAAAGCCTTTGACCGTGTGAACTATTCACGCTTACTTCTCAAAATGAAAAAAATTGAACTTTTCTTGTACATTAAATTGGTTCCACTCTTATCTAATCGATCGACGTCAAGCAGTGAAGGACTCGGGTGGAAACCTTTTCAGGCGGGGCTCTGTTTCTAGTGGAGTTCCTCAGGGTTCCGTCCTTGGCCCACTATTATTATCCCTTTTTGTTCTTGACCTTCCGCAATGCATCATAAACTGCCAGCACTTGCTCTACGCAGACGATCTTCAAATATATTGTCGCGGCTATCCACATCAACTTAGTGATGTGATTTCTAAGGTTAATCAAGACGTCTGTACTATTGTTGATTGGGCTGATGAAAATTTCCTTCTTCTGAACAGTAGCAAAACGCAAGCTATCCTCCTCGGGAGCTGAAAAATAATAAATAAATTCGACCTTAATATCATTCCCAAAATCAAAGTTGGGGATATTAACATTAGAAGGACGTCAGGGGTCATTTGACCAATTTTCAGAATTCAAGTTAATTTTTCTCTATGTAAAATATTTTCAAATTTTTGAAACTTCTTTACTTTTTCTGTTTCTACCTGAAATTAGATAAACTGAAAATAATTTATCTCTTATCCTTTTTTGTTGCATTTTACAAGAGCTTATACCTAGAAGGACGGCTGGGGGTCATTTGACCCACAACTTGTTTTCGCGCTGCATCTTTATATTCCTTTTACCCTTAGGCTCTTCATTCATTATGAAGATCAATATATTCTGTGGCGTGTAGTGCAGTAGGTATAGTGCTTGATTTTGAACCCCTTGAGGAAACCCGGATCGATGCCGGGTGATGCCTCTAGACACCCATATCAGAAGTGAAACCTCAGTGATCACTTAACGTTTGTTGGCAATTTTTTATCTAAATTGTATGGAATTTTATTTAATGAATGTTTTCCGGAATAGTTTAGCCTGTTCAGTATTATATTCTCATTGCCAATTTTTTTTCTGGACAATAATCGTTTTTTTTTCTTTTGGAAATTTTGATTCTCCTGGAGGTTTTGGAGGATACTGGGATACTATCTGTTTTACCTTTGCCGTCCGTTAAGGATGGCGACATTAAAACAACTGCTGTGCTCAAATATGATAGGACTATAAACCAGGAAACAGTATGTGAAAACATTCGTGTGGAACGTGGCATTCAATGGATCGGAAGCATGGATCATTAGAGTGGCTTACCAGAAAAGACTAGAAGCCTTCGAAACCTGGTGCTGGAGGAGGATGCTGAAGATAAAATGGACGGACAAAATAAGAAATGATGAAGTGTAGAGAAGAGTATAAGAGGAAAGGACCTTATGGAACACCATACAGAAAAGGAGAACAAGATGGATTGGACACATCCTGAGACACGATAGGTTTGTGAAAATCATAATTGAAGGTAAAATAGAGGGAAAATTCCCCAGAGGAAGGCCCAGGAATAAGTTCTTGGACCAAATAAAGAGGAAAGTACATAGGGAGAGGTACGAGGAGGTAAGGGAACTAACATTAAATAGGGAAGGGTGAAGGGCTGCAGTCAACCAATCATAGGGTTGAACGACCAATGAATATAAAGGATGGCGTTGCTTTGGAATTGAGCTCTTGGATGAAGCTTGTGTGTGTTAACAGTACTTCAGCCGTGCTAAGCTACGTATATTTGGTTTATAACTACGTATTAGAAGACTTTCTGTAGAGTTGGAAGAATCAAGTCGGAAATGGAAATCAAGTGGAGGCATCGGAAGTGGATTAAGCATGTAATAAAGAGGAATTGGATATTGAAGGCCGTTTTGTACGTCATTATGCTGGACTATCCTAACAAGGTTGACGGGAAAGGATCATCAAGCCATAAAAAACCTATCCAAATCGGGAGACAATAAATGTAAATTGAGTTACAAATGCTTTTCCAATGCCTGCCTTTATGACTAATGCATAGGTCAGTATTACGATATCTTCACTTTTGAGAAGATAAGCTTGTCCTCTGTGCTGCTAGTAGGAGGGACTGGTAATTTTCCACGCTAATTGACGGACACCGCCTATGGTTTCGTCACTTACAGAGGGGTCCTCGAGGTGATTAGGCTTCTTGGAATACGAAGAGCGTAAATTTCCCCAAGGTTAAGTCTTAAGCTGTCGTAATTTTTGCCCTTTTATCCGGATTATTTGTCATTGATAATTTTTTTAATGTTTCTGATGCATTTTGCTTGTTTCTTGCTTTGTGAAGTTTGCTTTGTGAAGAGCTTGCTTGTTAAAAGGAGTTTTGTATCAAGTACCTACTTATCTATGCAATTTCCTCGTAAAATGCTTGTGCATAGTCGGAAAGAATTTAGCCCATTAATATTCCATTCAGTTATGAAATTATTTGGAAAACAGATGGAAATTTGATGGAGATTGTTCCCTAGTCATATAGGAGATCATATTCCAATCACACAATTTAATTCACGCAACTGTAGGACGCATGACTTGAATATTACATTATTGATGGTGCAATTGTATATTTTAGTATGACTTAAAATCTATGTAATTAAAGAAAAATATCTATATAAGTCTTAAACTTGATTCATTGTTTTCGCGCGGAACGTTGGAAACTCCACGACCCGAGGTTTTTTACGATCCTGAAAAAATGCTGCGCTCACTGTATGATTTATTTCTAAAGAAGTTAAGGAAGCATGAACACTACCCGCTTTAAATGTTTTGACGATATTTAGTTGTTAGAAATACCTAATTTTTAAAATAATGTGTCTCTGGAGTGCTTTGACGTACCATTTCTCGTGTAAAATGGCTGATTTTTTGGTACATTTCTAGGAAAGTAATTCGGTAAGGGCCTGATATTTTAGTATCTTCGAAAAGGGAAATTATTCTTAGAAATGAGACCAAGTTCATTGATATCTAGCCCAAACTACCTGATGAAAACATCATTTAAGTCCTCGATAAACCAAATGGATTTTCCACCCAAGAGGTGGCAATGGGATGGTGAAAAAATTGTCCTACCAATTTCCGTCTATATTCCAAGTAGTTGTGTTGTAATTTTTGATATTTTCTGTCTGAGGCTTATTTTAGGATACATCTCATGTCTGTCGGTGATGCATGTAACGGCAGAGTACCCGATCTATTCGCTTTGTTGGGTAGTTCATGGCTGCTGTCACTCATGGTTATGCTCCGCGCTCTGTGATATGAAAGAATCGATGGTGACCTCAAGCATCGTGACGTTACAATGCATGACGGTGCTGTCTAACGCGTCAATCACTTAAATGTTTGGGTCTAATTGTAAGCTATCGATTCCTTTCCCTCCTTCACCTTGCGTCTGGGACTGAAACTCAGCCATGCGCAAAGAAGTTTGGAGACGTTTCTTAACTTCGAAGAGAGTTGAGTTTGGTGCAAGGTCAAAAGCTGGAGTTCTCTCTAAAATTTGTTTTTCATTTCGCATCGGAATGGGACGGAGCGCAGCTCGTAACTTAGTTTTTGTTTCCGAGTGGAAACGTAAGAGTTTTTAACTATTCAACGTCCTCTAAGTGCGTTTGAGTTAGGGTCCGGAAGTTTTATCACGTAAACACATCAAGGTTGTTGGTAGATGCGTGTGGGTTTTTAAATTTTAAAGTCCCCACTCGTGGAACTTCCGCTTTTATTAGTACGAGGCCGGAAAGCTCTAGATAGTTGTTAAATGTCCGTATTCACAGTTTAAGAGAAAATTTTTTAAAGAATTGTAATGTTGGGTAAAATTTGTCTGGTTTTCCACCTATGAATACAATTTAAATTATCCAATTATAATAATAACAATATAATAACATTTATTGGCTCTAGGAATGGATTCCTTTGGATCAGGAATAAGTAATTACATCGCAGGCAAAAATAGAAACAATCACATTGAAAACATTTCACTCATTTACAAGAATATTATCAAATCACGGTACTTGTTCACAACAAATATTTACAATTTCATGCTCAATACATTGTAGCAATCAAAGAGGCAGTATATTCACGAATTTAATTCAAGATGTTTGCCAAAATATTAAGTATCATTGAGATAATGAGACAGCAAGCATTTTTTAAACTCTTTCTGTAGACTTAATATTTTTCAACTTTTGCGCAATCGAATCCAATACAATACTTGATTTTACATAAAAAGAGTTATGGTACATAGTGGTTGTGTGGCAGGGTCCAATTAATTTGTTTTTATTCCTGGTATTTCTGGATTTTTTAAACTAAATTATCTAAATACGGCTGATAAATGTAGGAAGGAGTTTCTGTTTTTTATAGTTTGTGCGTAAATACTATGTGCATGTATAATTACGTCATCAAATCGCCGGCCCCCGTGGCGGCGGGGTAAAATCTTCGCTTGCTAAACCGAGGGTCGCGGGTTCGAGTCCCGCCTGGGTGGGTTTTTCTCCACCCAGGGCATGCAGGATGTATGTCAAGTTCTGTTGGTCCGGTCCCTGGAAAACCTGATGACAGGCACAGCAGCCTATCGGGATTCCGGGGACATACGAGCCAACAGAATCGTCCGGCAAGCAAAAAAAATAACAGGAAAGTGGGAGTTGAAGAAGCATAGAATGTGATTGGCATATGCATAAAGGAGCTTTCATGAGGTGTCCTGAATTTTTTTATGGAGGAGGATGAAAACGTTCTCAAACGTCAGTATGCCTTGGATCATTAGAGAAACAAGATTTTCCTAATGATACAAGGTCCCGTGTCAAGTAAAAAAACCGTTTATTTGCGCTCTCGAAAAAGATTCGACAAATAGCAAAACGATTGCGGCTTTAGGCTTCCGCCTCTTCCGGGAATCGGTCATTTAATCTCTGGAATTGTGTTTACAGGCCCGGGAGCGGTTTGGTCCGGCATTCGCCCAAGGACGGAGCAGGCATGCTTATGCTTATATAATTCCCTAATACCCCGGGATATGTTGGGCCCGGACGAGGGTTGGATGGGTGACCATTCATACCTTTACCGTGGCGCTCTTGTCCCCTGTCTGCATGTGGCGGGCAGGTTAAAATGGCGTTGGCACAAAGGACCACTAAAGGTCTAGGTGCCCGAGCTCCTGACGAAGGCTCCCCCAACTAACAATACAATTCCCCGGGATACATATCTACGAATGACAGAAGCGAGAAATGAGACGCACGCTTTTGAATGTGTTAGAGGCACTCCTGTTAAAAACACACCTCGCTATTCGTCCATTCGCGCCCACCAATTCCTATCCTTTGCCCACTCTTCTTGTCGGGTTTTGTCCTAATGCGCCCTTGGAATGGCTGGCGGAGTAGTGGCTGGACGTAATAAGAACACAAGTAATGATTTTTGATGGATGGCAAGGAGCTCGTCTTAATATACTCCCTTCAGCTTAGGTGTGGGTTTATATCTCTCTTCCAACAATAAATTGCCGCGAAGTACCTACTTGTAATCGGATATTGTAAGACTTGTGATTTATGTGGGCACATTCTTAACACAAATTTGGACCTGAGAACCTGAGGCCAAATTGGCGACGACGTTGGCCCGTGACCGTATGGAGTTCGTCTTTTTTACATTAATTTAAAGTGTATATTAATTAACATTGTTAATATACGGATATTCTTTTGTTGATTGGCCATATTAAATCGTTTTCCTTCGTCTATCAATATCTCTTATCGCATTTACGTCGCGTGCTTATCTCTCACCAAACGCCTCGTTTCTCGTTGGTTATCCTGTCAGCCAAGGAGTTACAGCATTGTTGTGAACGCCTCAAGATCAAAGTGACAGGAGTGAGATGAAGATTAGCCACTGGTGATTAGAGAAGTGGTTATATATATTCTCAAGAGTAAGGATTTTCATGCTAAACGATAAAGTTGGAAGAAAAGCTTTGAGTGTGGAATTGGCTTAAAGGGAATACGACTAAAGATGGAGAAACGCGCTTGCCGAATAAGAATATACAGAGAAGAGGGTGTTGATGAGAACACAGTTTGTACTCGTCAAAAAATTCCTTATTTAATGAATACATTTAAAGAATGAGAAATCTGGTTGGAAAAAATGGAAACTCGCCGTAGTGAAAATGGAGATATTCTCGAGAAATAGCAGAATTTAAATTTGAAGAATAATTGGCTGAAGGATTCCGTCGTTGGCTTTTGTATCACTTGCGTTTGTAAACTGGCCTTGGATTCATCATCATCCATTACAGTTTCCAGCCACTGACCGTTTGCTTCGTGTGCAAGCATTCGTATACATTTCATTTTCTTCTGTCATCCTTCCATCTCTCTATTGTCACTGCTTTCCAATCCTCATTCCGTCTCTCTGCGCTCTCTTCCACGCCTGTCAACCATCTGTCCCGTGGTCTTCCTCGAGGCCGTTTCCCTCGAATTTCTTTTTCGTGCACCTTCCTCAACATTGGTCATCGCCTTTATTCTCGCTAAAACTGTCTTGGCACCCGCATTGGACCTTCCTCGGCCATGCGAATATGCCTGTGCATCAGTGATGTTGTTTATTGTAAAATGTTTAGTTATTTTTTATTTTATTTAGTTTATTTTATCTTAACTACCCCGAATACAGCGTATCTGCCACACACCCTCGTGGTGGCTCGCAGGGTATCACGTAGATGTATCTGGCCATTTTACATCGGGTGAATGAGAACAACAGGTGAACACAAACACCCATGCCCTAAGTGGTGATAATTTCCCCCAGGCGGGATTCGAACCCGCTACCATTGGTTTAGCAGGTGAGGAATTTGCCCCGTCATCACCGGGGCCGGCAAATCTAGTTAATTACTGAAAATTTCAGTAGCATATCACAGATACATGATTAGTGTCGTCGCTTATGATACTCCATTTTTATTTTTGCTCCAAGAACTGCTACAATTTTAAGATATAATTTGGTCGTCGCCTTTATTCCCGCTAAAACTGCCTTGTAACCGGCGGAGGACCTTCCTCGAACTGCGTTTTGGACGCTCGGCCATTTCATTCGCCTTTCGTTTCCTTTCAGCGAGGAGCGGTGGGATCGAAATTTTCCTCCTGCCGATAAGCCGTGGGAGAGTTGCCGAGAGAAGCAGATAACCGCCCAGGCCCCTTCTCACTACCTTTCTGGTTGGGGCAGTCGGGCGTCGTTTGTTCGATAAAGCTGGATGTATCTCCCGTCGCGATCTCTCCCGCGGGGCATTCTGGGATCGATAGAAGGGGAAGGCCTGGAGGCCATCATACGCCGACGGGCACATAATGGAGAGAGGGAGAATCATTGTGGAGAGAAAGTTTTTCTGATAATACCGCGGTGGGAGTGCCTCTATAAGATTCTCAATTGCCCGTTGCGTGGGCGAGTGAAGCGTGTTTCTACGAATGCGCCTTCAAAGGGTGAAACGTTTATTGCCCAAGGGTAATCGTTTGTGAAGATATTTCGTTCAGTCGAGGAAACTTCTGAACGCCAAAGAAAAAGATTACCCTTGCCTGTTTTCTTTTTGCAACTCACTCTACGTTCTTTTCATTGGTCGTTCGATCCTAGGATTGGTTGACTGCAGCCCTCCACCTTTCCGTCTCTAATGCTAGTTCCTTTTCCTCCTCGTATCACATTCTATGTACTTTTCTCTTTATTTGGTCCATGAACTTGTTCCTTGGTCTTCCTCTGGGTGCTTTTTCCTCTATTTTGCCTTCAGTTATGTTTTTCACAAACCCATTGTGTCTCTGGGTGTGTACAATCAATCTGGTTCTTCTTTTCTGTATGGTGTTCTATATGGTCCTTTCCTCTTCTACTCCTCTGTACACTGCATCATTTCTTATTTTGACCATCCATTTTATCTTCAGCATCCTCCTCCAGCACCAGGTTTCGAAGGCTTTTGGTCTTCTCTGGTCATCTTTTCCAATGGTCCATGCTTCCGATCCAGAGAGTGCTCATTTTCAGGAGAGTAACTTAGTTTACATAAATTGACCGGATATTGGCACGTGCATGCGTAGTTCGATTTCATGTTTGAATATTTATTCTGGAAGAAATGTATAATTAATTTCGTTTTTGTATTAATGTTTGTATAATTGTTATTTCGTCACATATAAGTGGAAGCTGTTTTAGTCACCGTGGCGAATTTGCAATCTCCGAGTTACGGGGATCATCGTTGCAACATGAAATTTTGCGTGTAACTTTGGAAATCTTTAAGTGGTTAGTGATTAGAGTCTTAGTGCTTCAAAGACGTCATTTTGACGCGATTGACGACGTTAAAGAGAATTTAGCACGGGAAAGGGAGGTGATACCATAAGATGCCCTCCAGGACTCTATGGCGAAATAGGAACACCTCTGAAAAAAGTATATCTCTAGATAAGGAAAGTTCTTATTAGGGTATGTAGACCAATAAGTTGTAAGTGATCTGAAATAATAATTTTACAAATATTCCCGTAATTTGTTGAACAGCCCTCGTATACTTCTTGAAGAAATCGTTTTTGTTCGAATACTGTTGTTATTGTTTATTCGCGTTTATTTATGCGTATTCAATTGCAGATATAGGGGTATTCGAAGGTAACTGCCGAGATGTGGTTAATTTTGTGCCTCTTTTATATTTCCTCTTCGGCTCCGTATGGTCAAATAAAAGCCATCTCTGCTTACTCTAGGATATTATATTTTATTCATGAAATGCAATAAACTGTGATTTTGTTGCCAACGATTCTATCTGGACTAGCCTCAAAGGTCTTCATATTCGAATATTTTTTCCAGTCGCTAAAAAAATGAGTAAGCAGCCTTGGAAGTTTCTATTTTGATGCATAGCTTCCCCAAGGCTATGATGTGGATCAATTCACGGTGGCCACTCCCTGAAACTCTCAGAGAACGGAGAAACTGGGGAAAATTGTGAATTTTTAATCCCCATAAATTTTTCTCCATAACTTTTTGTTTAATATGGCTATGCTCGTAAGAATGTCAGACTTGATTAAGGATTTTCTTAACCCTACAGTAGTAACGCGAATTATCGGGGCATGCATAGTGACGTCGGTCTTCTACACCAATTATGACTTAGGAGTTTTTTAAAAGAATACATCTGTTTTTTCTTGAATGCTTTCTAAATAGCAGGATTCAAACGTGAATTTAAAAATATTCACTGAAAAAATTTTGATAGTGATAAGAGAAGGTACTTAAGTTTGTATTTAATCTATGGCAAACGGTAAAATGGGTTGGCTAAAGCGTTGTTTTTCTTCACAAGAGAAAAATAACCGTTACAAGGAAGGATTCATTTCCATAATATGTCAGAAATCACTTTTCCGCATTTTTAACGTATCATATTGTATAAAGCTCAAAAAATAGGTAGTATTTGAAGACACGAGTGGTGAGGCACGGTCTGTGGGACCGAAGTAGCTATAAGTAGCGAAATTCTTATTAGGCATTGGTTACACGAAGTGATTTTTTGGCTTGCATATCGGAGGAGCGGTATAAAGTGTGACGGTTCTGAAAAGCATGAATAACAAAATTTCATACTTCGCCTGCGTCTCCAGAAAGAATATTTTGTCGGTCTGAGAGACCGGGCGTCAACACTCTATGGTTCGAAGTCGCCACGGGTTATTTGTACCAATTCACTAGCTCAGTTATGTATTAAACTCATCTGGGCACCACTTTTTATTTCGAGTAATTGATTCTGAACTTTTGGCCGACAATTGATCACTTGTATTTTGCTCATGTGTCTTCCTTATTACATGGTGATTTCATTTCATCTTTGCTTTTATGTACTCCTCATCACTCTATTATTTCGCTTTCACCCATATACCTTCAGTAAAGTGTCCTAGCTGCTCGCTTTATAAATTATCTCAAAGTATCTAATACAGAGGTGGAAATACGTAGAACGGATTATGCAGTGATACCATGAAAACTGATTTCCGTCTGTCTGAATGAAGATTCACATTGTACTTTCTTTCTCTTGCTTGAATATCTCTACCCCTTATCCAACTGAATTTTAATATTGGGGAAAGTGTCCAGGATTTTCTGGAAAGGATTATAATTTATCATCTTCCACACTCCAAGCTGTGGTTTCAAACTGTTCTGTTCTGACTTCAACCTGTTCTGACTTAACTTTCACCTCCTGGTTTTGTCTCCTCTAATTCTTCTTTTTCGTGGTACCTTGTTTTCCATTGTTTTTCTCAGAATGCTCTTTTTAGCTGTTCGCCTGACACGCGAGTTCTATTTTATTCTATATACTGTCACATATCGACTGCCTGGAGAACATCGAGTAAACATTTTTCAATTACTTTCGGTAGCGCGTTTTTTGGAAGACGGGAAATTCTCGACGCGTCGAGTATAATGAAGATAGAACACAGGTGTTTCGGGAAACTAGTATATTTAACACAATATTGCGAAAGCGGCTGATCATATGTTCCCCGTGTCAATGCGGGCCAACGTTTTCTCTGGCGATATCGCAAATAGAGCTGGTGGAGCTGTTTACGCACGAACTGGCATAAAATAGTCCGTCACAATTAGACGTCCAAGGCAGACGAACACTTCAGTAAACTATCGGGTAGGTATCCTTCCGCTCTTTATTACTCATAGAACTCCATTTAACTTAAAAAACTCTTTCAAACACGTTTGATAATTTGACGAGCTTGCCAGTATTGGTGCCGGTATTAGGTCTCATAATATAATCAATGGACTCGGTATTTCTCCGGGATGAAGGCTGACTTATTATTTTCACTATGCTCTCCACCTTGCTGTTTTTCGATAGTTCTTCCCTTTAGTGATGCGTTCCGGTTGTTATGTCTCGGAATTCATCCAATAAGTTAGTGTCTCCTATTATGCAGTTTTAATCCAGCACCTTCAGTCTTCCCGCTGACTTATCGCACTTCTTTGTGGGCGTTCTCTCCGTACAAAAGATCGCCATCATTCTTCAGCAACACTACGTTGATTACGGTTGTTAGGGAGGCAACCGAGCAACTGTGCCATTTTCGCTCTTACCAACGAGTGAATAAGACGATTAGGAAAGGATTATATAGGGAAAGGGAGGAGGGGTGTAAAGAATATCGGCGCCAGCGTTAGCCTACTCTTAACGAAAGCCGCTTTGGTAAAGTTGGTACTTCAATCACGTTGTCTTCTCCATTATAGGGAGTCTCTGGCGTTGGTGACGGTCGAAGCGCATGTGAGGAGAAATAACATTGGTGGCGTGTCGTCAAGAATGAACAGAGTAACCCCATCATCATTGGGCGTTCAATCCTAAGATTGGTTGACTGCAGCCCTCCATCCTTCCCTATCCAATGCTAGTTCCTTTACCCCCTGGTAACTTTTCCTATGTACTTTCCTCTTTATTTGGTCCATGAACTTATTCCTGGGTCTTCCTCTGGGGATTTTTCCCTCTAGTTTACCTTCAATTATATCCTTCACAAACCCATTGTGTCTCAGGGTGTGTCCAATCCATCTTCTTCTTTTCTGTATAGTGTTCCATAAGGTCCTTTCTTCTTTTACTTTTCTGTGCACTTCATCGTTTCTGATTTTGTCGGTCCATTTTATCCTCAGCATCCTCCTCCAGCACCAGGTTTAAGGCTTCTGTTCTTTTCTGGTCAGCTTTTCCAATGGTCCATGCTTCCGATCCAGAGAGTGCTAATTTACAGATGAGTAACCTAATTTACAGAAATTGACAGGATATTGGGGCGTGCATGCGTAGTCCGATTTCATGTTTGAATATTAATTCTGGAATAAATTTACGAAAATATTTACAGTGAAACACCGGGTTAACAACACATTTCCAATAGCTGATAGCATTCTTAGTATATTATTATGTTACATAACATCTCAGGCAGACGTCGAAAGGCCATGTGCGATCGCGAAAATAAATAAAAACTTTCCACGATAGTTAAAGAATAGGATCTGACGAAATTCTGTCGGCGATTTTTTTTCGGACACGAGGCGACAACAGTCGGCCTCAGGCTACACATCTAGGATTCCAGATGACTGTCCGACGATGAGGCGCACCCTACTGTCAACTCCTGTGGACTTCGCAAATAATCGGCGTGAGCTAGCCGCTGGCACGTCCGCAAATCTGGCGTGCGATAACGACAACACGTCCGCTCGCCATTTCGTCCTTCCTTCGCCACGCTCCTCCTCCACGCTCAAAATAATACGCCCGCCCCTCACCCCCCCAGTCTCCAGGCTCCCGCTTCTCCACGTGGCAGACTATGTGAACCATATCGAAAAATTATACTCGAGTTGGACAGCGTGTGTCTGCATTCAAAATCAAGGAATCAGAGGATCGGTATATCTTTTTTTTAATGAAGGTCGTAATGAGTTGCAGGATCGACTAATTGCTGGATTGCAGTTGTAGGATTGGCTAGTCTAATTTATTTTTAATCCGAAAGTAATTTAGCTAAGCCAACGATATTTCACTGCTGACAACTTTGCAAAAACTTTTTTTTCAACGTGCGATAAATGTTTATGTAAGAATGACCTGTCATCCGTTTAGAGCCGTGGTCGGCAAACTCATTAGTGAACACAGCCAAAACACCTAAAAACGATGAATTGTCCTTCCTTTGTGGCAAGGGCAGGAATAACCATACTCAAGACCAGTGGTCGGCAAACCGCGGATTGCGAGCCGCATACGGCTCTTTGGCTCCTTGAGTCAAAATACCAACTGTACAATGATTGATATTTCTTTTGGGAACCAAATTTTTTAAACTTAAACTACATAAGAAAAATTCAAAATATTCACCCGCCATGTTTGATTATTTTTAAACTACATAGGTAAGTATATTGTTATTAACTTACTTCGTGTACTCCTAAGCTGGCCTTTGCTATAAACGTTCTCAATCTTATTGAGGTACGTTTGCTGAGGTCCCATCCTTCCAACTTTCCCATCCACACTAGTCTTGTATACTTGTCTCTTGTAACTCCTTTTGTTCACCCCCTCTATATGTCCAAGCCATCTCAACATACCTATCTCAAACATCGACACTACATTGTCTTTCACGTTACTTCGCTCCCTATAATTAACTTAATAAACTTTACTTAAATTTCAAGTCTTAGTTAAACTATAGGCACGTTGATTAAAACTTGATATCATACCTAACAACGATATTATTGATTGATGAAATTAACTACATACGCGTCCGCACGTGGTATTTTGACTCAAGGAGCCAAAGAGCCGCATGCGGCACGCGATCCGCGGATTGCCGACCACTGGTCTAGAGTAAGGTTTATTCCTGCCCTTGCCACAAAGGAAGGACAGTTCATCGTTTTTAGGTGTTTGGAGCTCGAATCGTGAGTCATTGAGTTCAAATTTTAAAAATTATTCAAGTAAGTGGAAAAGAAATTCTTGGGCCACGTTTCTCTTAAGTACATGTATTTACATGTTGTTGATAACCGGGCATATTGTAATATCAATTGTGAAAGAATTATATTTTAAAACGTTCGTCTCAACTGAATCAATGTTATGACTTGGGTTTCACGGCGCGGAATGCGAAATTTATGCGAAAACCGTATGCAAATACTTTTTTTTTGCATGAATCCTGGTCCTTTATTAGGAACAATTATATTATAAGGTATGTTTTCGCATTTGTGAGAAAATCTGCACGTATGTCATCATATTCGAAACATGTCATGTGCCGTTAGGCTACGGGTTAAAATAGTATTTAATTGACTAGATACCGAATCGGTAACATGCAATTGTTTTTACCTTTTATCGATACCTATGACTATAAATAATATCGTGACGTTTTGATTCGGTATTATTTGAATCGGAAACTTGATTGTGAAATGCTTTGTTGTCACTTTCCCGCAGATAATTGCAGTTATGTTGGTAGCGTAGTCTACCATGTGCGGTTATATCCCCTCCGTTCCTTAGACGACCCCTTCCACTGGAACTAATACTTTGTGCTATTGAATTGTTGAGGGAATTCGGGTGTGAACCTCTATCCGATCGAAGGGAGAAATTTAGGTTAAATCTTTTACGAAAGCTTTGTGTGGACCATTTATTGCCGGACGTCTAGCATATTTTGCTAGAGCCAAACTATGGCGGTAGAAACGATCATAGGCATAAGATTAAGAAAATAGACTGCAGAACTGGTAGATTTAAAATGTCATGTTTTCCACGCACAGTAAGGGACCATAATAATTTCAATAGATCAGTTCTAGGATGCTGACTAGGTTAATTAGGATTTTTAAATGGTGCTTAACATGATAATTTGCTGCTAACCTCGAATGTAATCCCCGGCATGATATATCTCTTGCATGATTTAAAACCTTATAGTGATATTTATCTGTCGCCTTAATAATACTAACCAGTAGTATCTTGGGTAGTGTACTGCATGGTAGCACGTTATTCTACGTATCACTCTCCTAGTTTCTGGTCTGACTGCGCAATATTGTCCCGACTGCTTTTGGCCTGCGCCTTGCATTCGGGGAAACGTGCGCGGTTCTGATTTGAACTGGAATGAGTACTATATGCCTGGTGTGGAATCACCCCGTGCCACACACCCTAGTGGTGGCTTGCACGGTATTTCGTAGATGTAGATGAACCATCCCCTCTTCGACATCACGCTTCGCGCAGGGACTACTACCATGTTTCGCTACCGCCGTAACTAACACTTTAATCCAAAACTAGTGGCATCCTTGGAAAAGGCAGGATTCGGACTCGCTATCTTGTGGCAGGAAAGAATTATAATATTGAGGTGGATCGAGAAGGCACTAGCTATGGCGGCCAATGCTTTACCCCGTAACGTTGGCGTGGCCGGTCCGCCATCTTTGTTCCCCCGATTATTCTCAGTGCTTACGAGCTGATTCTTCCGCAAAATGAAAAATGGATGATAAGTGAATCATCGACTTAAGACCGAGGCTTGGCAAAATCACCACGACATCATTCCGTTTCACAACATAATCCGCGGAAGTCATAGACGTGTGAAAATTAGGAGCATTTCGGATTTTTTGGCAACTTTCACCATTTTAAAGAATGTCGAAGAAGATGGCGACCCACATTTTGATATCCCGGCTCAGACACGATAAAAAAATAGGAAAAATGGCACTCTGTAATCACTGCTGTGCAAGTTTGAGCTCATATTCCACTCCTGTAACTCACTCTTATCTCTAAGCCCGTATTCTTTCCGACCGTCGCCAAATCGTTTCCTCTCGAGAAAAAGTACAGCCTGATAAAAGAGCTTCACTTGAGCCAGTTCGGTACGTTTTTCACAGAAAGCCGCGTTTTTCGAAATATTTTGTTGTCATTTAGAAAAAAAACTACGCTCCGATCTCAACCAACAGCCATTTTAACGGTACTGCGTTCGTTTCTTGTCGTTCAAACTTTCGTATACGCCATAAAAATTTCAGTTTAAATAAACCATAAAAATATTTCGAACAATATAAATCTATGTACATATAATAAAAATTGGCATGATATCTATTGTGTTTTATGATATTCTCGTGTACAGAAATGAATTACACAATTATAATACTAAAATGAATAGCAATATCAATCTTTTAAGAGAAAAAAGACATCACCACAGTGCTTACTGTTTTAAAGTGTGTTCTTATGTCATAACTCAAACACCTCGGAATAGAATAACATTTAAAATGAGCTTATATTCAAAAGAAGATTTAAAGAATGTTTGCTATGAGTAACGCTCAGACATCAATTAAAATATTTATAGCGTAAATTGTTTTGATACAGAGGGCATAAGGAGTTCTACTTTCATGTGTAATGGAAGTGTCACAGTTAATGTTTGCAGATATCTTAATATTCCTTTATAACTTAAGATCAAATTTTATTCTCATAACTTCTAACTTCAATTTTAATTGCTTATTTGAATTTCTTCTACTGAATAAACGAAATTTTTAACTCATTAAGGTAGGTGAAGAAGGCATGAGATCATCAAAGTGTAACCGGACACCCGAAATATCCACCATATTGCTTTCCCCATTTTTTTGATAAAATACAGAGAATTATTTCAATACCAATATTTATAAAGAATGTATTGTCAAGAATTAAATGCGTGCTAACTCGAGGTGAGTTATAAATTATACGTAGAAAAAATGATTAGCCAATCAGTTTAGGGCTTTTATATTGTTGTGGGCGGAATGCAAAGGAAAATTAAATTTGGTGGATGTACGACTTTTATGTAAATACATTTTCTTTAACTTTTCCCTGTTTCGCGATACTCAAACCCGTTGTCAAATTTTTGAAAAATATGTCGACTGTGGGACACCGCCTTAAATATGGCAAAGCCTTTTGAAAGGCATCATACTGTTTCACTTGATATCATAAAATTCATAATTTTAGTCCTTGTTTGATTTACCGGCCGAGTCTATTTCCTCTGGCTCGTATGAATTTTCTCAAATTCAAGTATTGGGATTCCTTATATCAATTTCGTCTTATATCTCCTTGACGTTTCCGTGGAAAGACAGCAATCCTGTTACATCCGAGATGCCCCTTGAGTTTGAGAGAGCTTCCAGTGAAAGTTTGAAAGTGTTTCAGTATTAATTACAGCCAAGTGACTTATGAAACGTGTTATTAGGTAGAGTAGCATCCATTTTAGAAATTACTCTGTTTCCCTTCGCATTTAGTTTCGCGTGTTGCTAATTTATTGTTTCTTTGAATTATAGTTTTTCTAAATTATATAGCTGGGAATGAAGTGTGACAACGCGGATGATAGTGTGTAAGCTCCAATAATTTATGCTCCATTATTACGTGTCGTGTTACGTACTGGAGAAAATGGGTAGTAAATTGTAGTCGCATAGTTCATCATCATAATTGGTCGTTCAATCCTAAAATTGGTTGACTGCAGCCCTCCAACCTTCCCTATCTAATGCTAGTTCTTTTACCTCCTGGTATCTCTTCCTATGTACTTTCCTCTTTACTTGGTCCATGAACTTATTCCTTGGTCTTCCTCTGGGAACTTTTCCGTCTCCTTTACCTTCAATTTATTTCAGTTTACCCTTAATGTTCTTCATACAGTAATTAGGTAGGAGCAACAGTAATTGGTTTGGAGTAGATAAATATTTTGCGAAAATATTGACTTGTTTTCTCAATAGACCTTTGCTTATGTTTATCTGCTGTGGGGAAATTTTTTAATTTTCGTCGAAATTTTAAGGCCAGAAAATGGAGTTTTTCATGTAGTAATTTCTTAGAGATATATATTTTCTATATCATACATTTAAGCGTTATGCCTGGAGAGGAGTCTTGTTGCAGCTAGAAGCATAAGCTTGGGATTGAGGAAGTAGTTTAGTAAGACATGTATTTCCATTATGCTTATGTTTCATTAATCCTTAAATCCTAAGAATAGTTTACTGCAGCCCTCCACCCTTCCCTATCTGATGCTAGTTCCCTTACCTACTGTTATGTCATCCTCTGGTGACTTTTCTCTCTATTTCACCTTTAATTATGTTCTTCACAAACTTATTGTGTCTCAGAGTGTGTCCAATTCGTCTTGTTCTTCTTTTCTGTATGATGTTCCATGTGGTTCTTCTATTCTTCTGTACACTTCATCATTTCTAACTTTTTCCGGCCATTATATCTTCAGCATCCTCCTCCAGTACCAGGTTTCGAAGCCTTCTAGTCTTTTCTGGTCAGCGTTTCCAATGGTCCATGCTTCCGATCCATGGAGTACCACGCTTCACACGAATGTTTTTACGTAATGTTTCCTGATTTGTGGTCCTCTTCTTTGAGCACAGTAATCGTCATTTCACCGCGAACGCCTTCTAAGCTTGGGCTATTCTCCGCTTGATGTCCCACGTGGGTGGTAGTCGGAAAGTTGGAGAAGGTAATATTATTTCTAGATGTGGTTATATAGGATGGTGGGAAAAGTAACGTGGCTGGTAAAAAATAGTGTGAAGGATTTATCAAGTTTGTTGGGGAGAAGAGGAAGTTGCGTGTGGGAATTATATTGTGGTGGTAAGTGTATGCTACTTAATGTGCGTGATTGGCTAAAGCTCTTGATAACAACAGAAAATGTAGAGGCGTGAAAGGGAAAGTATTTTTTTGGTATATAGGATTGGATTGGATATTTGGGGAGGCGACCGACGGCTAAGGCCATTTGCGCCATAGGGGATAGACAAGGGTGGATAGAGATCCGGCGTCGGTATTAGCTTGCTCTTAACGAAAGGCGCCAAGGGGACCACGGCTTAACGTCTCATCCGACAGACGGAGTACTGTACTTGAAGTGCCCTCCACAAGACACTCAAGTAGGGATCGGGTTTCCTCTGAAAAACATCCTCCTCTGCAGGGATTTGAATCCTGGCCGTCCGTATGGCTAGCCAGTACTCTTTCCACCACACCAACCCGATCCCCTTTTTGTCTGTTGTATACGTAAGAAGTAAAAGTGAAGATGTAGGCGTAGAGGTGAAAGTGAAAAGCGTTCGATTCGGCGTGGTTATTACATTGTGTGGCTTCCCATTCCGAACCGCCCGGTTACGATCCCCGACGGTGGCCTAGATTTTCGTTTGAATCCCCAACTCTATATGGGGCTATAAGTGAAGCACTTATATCAATACTAAATGCCTTCTCTTACCTCCCGATATCAATTTTACCTTAGCATGTAACCCACTTTCCCTTCCTTTAGCAATTTTTCCATTTTTTCGCATTGCCTCATGCTCCCTTATTGCTGGTGAAAAATAATTATGTTCTAAATTTATCGGTTCTGCTATTTTCTTAATTTTATGCCTGTGATCGTTTCTACCGCAATTGTTTGGGTATAGCAAAATATGTTGAGATTCCAGCGAAAAATGGTTTAGATCAAACTTCCGTAAAAGATATAACATATTTTTCCTTAGATCAGATAGAGGTTCCCACCCTAATTCAAAACACTGCTATATTTATTGTGACAATTCTTCCTGCTGCTCTCCAATGTATTTTATCATTTAATGAAACTAGTCCTATTAGGTAGGGCTATGTTCGGTTAGGGCCCCATATGCTTGCGGCGTACTCCAAGAGAGATCTCACGAGAGAAGAAGAACATCGCTCCTTTACCTTCTCGTTTGGTGGTGTATAACTCTCAAGTACGCCTCACTGACAGTTGGGAGAGTCACGTCTACATCCCGGTCAAGTTAAATGATTATTTTCTTCACAAATTCCATCTCTTTTGGTGTTTATCATCTACATCTTCTTATTACCCTGCAGCCACCTCAAGGGTGCTTGGCTGGGGATGACTTATCACCAACATGAACTACAGAAATTCAATGCGATATGGTACTTTTTTCACAGTTTTTTATTTCAGGTCGACCGGTTTCGTCACATAGGCGACATCATCAGGACCACCTGATGATGTCGCCTATGTGACGAAACCGGTCGACCTGAAATAAAAAACTGAAAAAAGTACCATATCGAATTGAATTTCTTTAGAATGGATTTTCACAAAGTTAAGCCAGAAGTAATCGAGTTTAACATGAACTACAGTGAAGAAACTTACTTTCACCAACATGCACCACTTAATGAGTATGTTACAATTGCTTCAGAAACCACTGAAATAATCCATAATGCAACTGTGAAAACGTGACACAAGAGTCATGCAGGGAACATGCAAAACGTGTTGTTAGCACTACTCTGCAGATTTAGAAACGTGCGTTAGGGTGCATATAAATGTGTGCTACACTTACTGTCAACTAGCCTACTTTTAAGTCTTAACGTAGCCATAATGGTTTCTCACTGATCTCGGGGAAAGAGACATTTTAAACCATTCTATTCTACAATATATTTCCCTTGTTTTATGAATATTCTTATGATGTTCTACCGTAGCATGTTGAAACACGTAAGGTATTGGTAACTTCGTCGAAAATATATCCGTTTTAAATTTGCATACAAAATTGAGTCTAATTTTCAATCGACGGTCTGAAAGCGATTTCCATCCAAGTTAATGCAAGAGGTCAGTAGCACTAACAAGACTATCATTACGGCCTTTCACGTATCTTGCTGATCTTCTCTACATGCCGTCTAACTGTTTTTAAGCCTACCTCATGTGGATCCCAAACACTGGCAGCATATTCTAAGTGTGGTCTAACAAGGGAGAAGCAGCTGATTTCTCTAACTTTATCGTCGCACTTTCTAAGTACTATTTTAACAAATCCCAATTTACGATTAGCTTGACCAGTTTTTTCCCGAATATATTTGCTCCACGAAAGATCATTTGTTAGTTTAACTCCGAGGTAATGTACTGTGCCATCATATACTATTCCTTGCTATCCTTTTTCATTCTTTACTAAATCCTGAGTCCATAGGTGTGGTCCTGTGATTTCTCCGCTCTCCTCAACTGCTGTGTGAATATACATATCTGGGTCCTGCTTTTCGATCCTTCGTGCGTGGACTAAGTACGTTTGTGGAAATTTCCTCGCTCGCCTCCCGTGTGTTGCTCCCGGAAGCCTACTACGTGCACTGTCCCTGTACTCCGGGGGCTTCTCGCGGACGCAAACACGGGCGGGAAATTTTATTTACGCATGTATCTCTGGTGCACGGGCATCCTTTCTCCATTCTTCGAGCGACAGTTGCCTCTCTGGACTTATATTCGACTCTTGGTTTTTCGATGTGGAAACTTTCGAAGTATTTTTCGTCTAACGGTGGGCACTTAAAAGTGTGCGGAGATCTTCGCTTGTTGTTGTGATATGATCGGGACATGGGATGTGAATTATGGGCCACTGACTTCACCGTCTCCTCTATACTCCCGCGGATTCTCCGGTATCGCTGTAATCTTCTACCGCTTTACTCGGGCTCCAATACCTTCTGAGAGCGAATCTTTTAAACAATATTTGACAGAAGGATTTTTGGGTGATCAAAAATTGTTTTCAAAGCTTTTGGTATTTTAACGAAACTGTGTTTATAGTTTATTTCTCTTGTGTAACGTTGGAAAGTGAGTGTGAAACATAAGAACGTCCAAAAAAATAACCTATGACACTTTCCAGAGTGACAAATGTCCAAACGTAGTAGGTAGGCTGGTAAGTTTTTTGTGTATAATTTTGATAAAATATTGTTTCAAGCGTAAATGACCATTTTTTGTCGATTCCGTGAATTCATTGTAGCTCTGCGAAATCAATAGCAGCAGTGTGAATCTTTGATGGTGAATTAACAACGGTCTATTATTAACGGAGTCCTATCTTCTCTAGGAGAGAAATTACTTATAAGTAATATGTATGTTAAGTATAAATAGAGCCCGTGGATTAGTAGCCCCTCCTTTTCATTTCCAATGGCCGACTCTCTGGGATCAAACGCAAAGGGTAGGTGCACAGAGATCCATCCGGTGATTCCTTCTAACCGTTCGTACGGCTTCTAACGAAATGATAGAGATATATTGATGATTGTTTGCTCTTTGGCCTCATGTTGCTCAAGTAGCCGGAATGGTTGGGTTAATCGCTGCATTGACGACGCTCAGGTTTGACCTTTCTCTTCTTAAGATGGTTGGAACGCTAATCGTTATTCAATACGACACAAAAGTTTCAGATTTACTTTTGGAATTTGCGAAGCATGTTTTTTCTAAGTGTCGCAGTGGAAAAATTCCGTAAAGTATACCCAGAGACGAAGACTTACGTGAGTCATTGAGTTCACATTTTAGTAACCTTTCAAGTCAGTCGAAAAAAATTCTTGAGCCACAATTCACTTAAGTATATCTATTTATACGATTGAAAAAACCGTGCATGTCATATAAGTGATGCAAGATTTCTATTTTCAAATTTTCTTCTGTATTATAGTATTGTTATGACTTGGATTTACGGCGCGGAATGCGGAATCTGTGCAAAAATCGTATGGCAATACGAGTTTTTATATGGTTTGATACCTTCATATTTAATTGGAACCTATATACTAGTATGAAACGCATGTTTTTCGCACTAAGAGAAAATCTGTACCTATGCCATCGATTTTTTCCGAAGTATGCGTTAAGTGCGTTAGCGAGTGCATTAGAGTATTTTAAGCAACTAGGAAGTACGCTAGAAGAAAACGGAAGTAGTAGCAAAGTACGGAAGAGAATAGCATTAGCTAAGGAGGCGTTTAGTAACATAAGGGAGCTGATGATGGGGACATTGGCAAGGCAAGGATGTGAAGAAGAGGCTGGTGAAGAGCTTGATATGGAGAGTAGCGTTGTATGGGGCAGGAACGTGGACCCTCAGAAAGGAGGACGAGAATAGGCTGCAGGCATTTGAGATGTGGGTGTGAAGAATGATGGAGAAGGTGAGGTGGATGTACAGTAAGACTAACGAGGAAGTGCTTGAGATAGTGGGCGAGGAAGGGAAAACTCTGATTGAAATCCAGGATAGGCAGGGTAGATGGTTGAAGGATGTAATAAAGGGCGATGGGTTGCTCAAGAGTGTGATAGAGGGAAGATGCTGGGCAAGCGTGGAAGGGGAAGAAAAAGAATGCGCTTCATGAACAGGATGAATAAGGGTAGATCGTATGCTGAGGCGAAAAAGGATATCCTAGAGCGAGATAAGCCCCTGAAAGTGTAGAAAACTGGGAGGAGATTCTCTGACTCTCAGCAAAACCTACCTTACTGGTAGAATACTTTAAAAAATGTTAAAATGCCGTAAGACTTCATGTTAAAATAGCATTTAATTGCCAAATCGGTAGCATGCAATTTTTTCCTTTTATCCGATCAAGTGTTATTAGCACAAGTATGCAAAGTTTCACTACTATCTGAACGTAAACGAAAATCGCTCCGACCAACCAAAGAAAAATTAGTCGTGGCGGTGCTAGTTGAGGACGCCGTTTGGGGCACGTTGTCCACTGCGCAAATATCTCCCACTCCGGTGATAACGCGAAAGGCAAGCTGAATTTTGTTCGTATATCGTGTGGTAAGTAGGTCTCCCTAGGACAATGGTTAAGAAAGTCAAGGTTAGAAGTTCGTCATTTGAAGAGATATCGTTGGCTAACATTAGCCTAGAATCAGAATCACGTTACCCTCTACGGCGGAGGACCAGTGGAGAATTTATTGGGTTGTTGGGGCAAGTAGGATTACTAATGTGCCTCCCTAAAGAGCCTTGTGCCTTTTTGATTTTGGAATTGTTCGGTTTTATTTTCATCATTTTAATAATTTTTCTTTTTTTCCTCTAGGTACGTATCCATTGATGGCTGGAGGGAGAATTTACGAGTGAGCCTTGTCAGCAACGTGAATTATCACCTTGAAAAACATTGCCGTCGTAAGTATTGAGGAAATCACTGTTTTAATAGGATTTTTTCTATTCTCTGTGTTGCGTTGCTCACTTCGAAAATTAACTCAGTAGTTAGTACCCGTATTGAAAAAATACTTTGTACTTTTCTACAGTTATTTAATTTGTTCGACGGGTTTCAGAACTTTACTGTGTCGTCGCGACACATAGTTACATTCACCGCGTTTACCAGTCGAACCCAGATCGATATGAACTCAGACCGACCTGAAGATTCTAAGCCAGCTGACTCGGATCGCGTGGCTTACCAATGGGAAATCGATTTAAATGTCGATTTGAATCGGTTTATATCGATTTGAAATATCAGGACTGGTAGAGAAAGCGGGCCGAGTCATCCCTGATCGGTCAGATCGATCTGAATTCGATTGGTAAACGTAGTGATTGATGCTCCTTTCCATTCGTTTTAGACACTGAACCCTAGGAAAAAGATCGGGAGTAATGCAGGAGTGTGTTTGAGGAAAAAAGAGCTTTGATTATCGCAACTGCGATTGGTGTTCATGTATTGATTGGCGGCTAAGGTCTCAAACATGGATATTATTACTGGATCTTCAGTCGTAGGTTTCCACGGCGCTGGAGAGTTTATCCCTGCATTGGTTCGGGTTCCCACCGTGTTCGTTGGCGTCTGCAGATGGAAAACCTGAAGTATTCAGGTCAGAACCTCGAACTGAAGACTCCAGCTGGAACGCTGGAGAACCTGTCGTCATGAATGCACTACGAACGGGGTGGGGACCCGAACCAATGCAGGGATTAATAACTAAATCTACATCTACTTATTACCCCGCAAGCCACCACAATGGTGTTTGGCACAGGGTGACTTATCACCAACATGAACTACAGCGAAGAAATTTATTTTCACTATTAAGCACCACACTATCGATATACTTACTACAAATGATACAGAAACTACTAAAATAATCTATGATGTAACTATGAAAACGTGACACGAGAGTCATGCAGGTAACATGCATGTTTTTTACCCAACCCTCCAGAAATTGACTCCTCCAGAGTACAAACATTATAGAAATGGCGCTTGAAAGCTCCGATTAAATATAATTGGTGATTCATAAATGACATTCAATGGTATTACGAAGAAAATACACGGCAAAAGCCCTTTAACTGCATTGGCAAAAGCTGTTTACTTAGCTAATCCGACATGAGTTTTAACAAATCACTGGAAATATGGAAGGTGTGCGAGAAGCCAAGAGAAATGGGAATACTTGACGATTTAATTTATTGTTGACTAGCGGAAGGTACCCGTTGAAATACAATGAGTGTGAAAAACATTGAACTAATTTTATACTATCAATAGCAATCGAAATATATCCCTATATATCGCGTACAAGATATTTCTTATGGATTATATGGAGTCTTCTATTTCAATTAATACGTTCTGGGCCTATATTCACTATATATCCATATGAGGTTCTAGTCAAGAGGACAGCGTACCAAAAACGCTGAATTTTCAGCAATTTTAGGATTGTTTTTCAAAATTTAAAGTAAACCATTTGGAAAACAAAAATATATTTCAATAATAAGAATTTTTATTCGTTTGTCTGTCCAATGGTCTCTGTCGCGACTTGAAAACAAAAATATATTTCAATAATATGAATTTTTATTTGTTTGTCTTTCCAATGGTCTCTGTCGCGACTTTGTACGACCATTATTTCTAATTTAAATATGCACAAGAAATGAGGCCTGCATGTCAGAAAAATGAACTATATGTATTTCTTATGGAAACACTTTTACTCGTCAGGAGTCGAACCGGAGACCATAAGGTGAACAAAAAGTAGCCATAAACCTTCCGAGTGACATAATGAATCAGTTTACAAAGTTTTACGTCATTTCGTGCAGTGGTTTGGAAGTTATAAGAGACTGCACATTCACACTTTCACATTTATAGATTACTAGCTGTGCCCGGCATGCGTTGCATTGCCTCTTTTTCTTTCTAAGCAGGCACACATATAAAAAGTACACACTCAACAAATTCAATAGTTTCAGCCTTAACTTTGTAAACTAAACCGGTCGTGCAATAAATATTCTGAGTAAAACTAACTAAGTATGCTGATTCCTGAACATGAAAAAAGTACACACATTGACATGTATAAAATTCCTCCAATTGCCTACTTTTATAGCCCATAATTTACTTCGAAACCTCATTGTTTTCAGTGCATATTATCATATTCTAAATTTGAAAAATAAAATACTCCATCCTGAATTCCCCACTGATTTTTATACTTTTCATGGTTTGGCCCACAAATTTGTTCCGGGATCAAAATTGGTCCTTAAACGACTTTTAGACTCAGTCCAATGAATTCCTCGTACCTACACAGAAATTTGTTACGTACAAATGATGCCATGAGTTTCCATTCCATGCCTATGATGGGGCTTCCAAGTAAATAAAATATTCTATTGCTGAAGCAGTACAAACATTAAAGATTTTCGAGCTAAAATGTACAATTGTAGGAAAAAGCGAAGGATATACGAAAATGGAATGCAAGAATTAAAAATAACCAACAAAGAGACGACTGCACCAAAACATATTTGCAAAAATAAATAACGTACCTTTTAAAACAAATTATGTCTCACTAATATGATTCTGATGCACGTGATTGAGCAACTCGTAAACGATCTGCTTCGCTTGCTTGATTGCCGCTCCTCGCTTTTTAGCGAAGCTCGCGTGCCAACACTAATATTTTGAAACGACTCGCGCTCCACCTAATGTAAAATGGATTTAATAATTCAGAAACCTTCAGGGGCGCGCGCACAACAATTCACCAAAGTTTCATCGTAATATGATTGACGGTGTTGGAAAGCATAGAAGACAAACAAACAAATATTCATTTTTATATATTAATAGATTACCTAATATTAAGATGACTCTGGAACGCTTTTCGACAGTTATTGGTATTTTTAACCCTTACCGTTAATAATAAATTTTACACAAAAATAAATTTAACACTTTCACTGACAATTAAATACTATATTTTACAATTTTTTGATTGAGTAAATATAACCAAAATATGGACAAAATCGTAGTGACTTCTTATGACTTGTATCGTTTCTCAATTTCTACTGGTTAAAATAAGAACCTCTCTCATTGGTTAAAATAACGATCGTATTTTTAAATTTAATAGTATTTGAAAAATTTGGTTAGGATTATTAGCTTACCCGTCGGGCATTGCGCGAAAAGTATTCTAAAGATTGAGAGAGCCTTGATGGGTGGGGAGGGGGCCGATATTTAAAAAATTTTTATACCTTAAACCTTCGCAAGAGTGTACTCGATAACTTCTTAAAGTTTCTTGGCGATCGGATGAACAGTGTAGTAATGAAAACAGGACAGACAGACATGCAGTCGTTTTTATATATATATAGATATAAGAATAAGCAGTACTCCTTGATGTAGTGAGGCAAATGTACATTGAGGGAATGCCATTAAAAAGGCGAAGCTGGAACCAGATCTAGCACAACTAACCCATGGTTTTCCTCAAATATAACTTTTTTAAATCACTCAGTTACTAGATAAAAACAGGAAAACAATAGCACCCCATTAGCACTTGGGCATCTGAAATTATACACAAGTAACAAGACACAATGAAGAGAGGTACAGTTGCGTGGGAGGTGTCTCAAATATGGATCTTGTAAAGTTTGTTATTACTTTTTGAAAGAAATATTTTTTAATAACCAAATTTACAAAAAATGTGCAAATTCAATACCTAAAATATAAAAGCAATATCATGTAATAATGTAAAATGCACACTATTTTATCAATTGTAGAACGTTATTGTCCGTCTAAGCCAAATGTGGCTTATCCGCAGGTGCCTTTTATAATTTATCAGTAGTATTTCCATTTATCTCTGGCAACATAATTTATGTGCATAACAACCCCTCCTTTGCCCTTCATTTTGACTTTAAAGCACTCAGAACGTTTATAATTAAATATACTCAAAAAACATTCGGCCTTGACTATTTTGTACCGAAAAAAATGTTACCTCCCCGGTGATTGCCGAACATTACGCCGGCACACATCGCTTCGTTCGTGTGTGCTGATGTGCTTCGATGCACGTTAACTGAAACACCTCGAATGGAGTGTTCTCGTTTACTTTTGCCACTTGCTCAAATTCAAGATTTGGATCTTGCTTACCAATTACTGACATTGACATAATTTACTAATCGGGCGGCGAAGGTTCTGCCTTGGCATTTCGAATCCACGGAGGGGAATTCAAGCGTTAAAGTTTTGTTTGGCCTGGGAAAATGTGATGTGTGTCGAAATTGGCCGCCGAAGCGAAGTGTTTCCGAGTTCCTTTGTGCCGGAATAACGAGTGTTTGTCCAATCGAGCGTCAGAATTTTGTGTTCGCGCGAGCTCGGGAACGGGCGACTGTCCATCCCGGCAAATAGGATTGGATATCTGCGCTGATGTGGAACGGGGTGCAGCTTCGTAGGTTAGAGCTTCGAGGAGCGGTCCTTTTTCACGGTGTTGACACTAGCTCTTGGCCATTAGTACGGAGAACGAATTAATCCCCACATCCGCAGCACCCTCGTTTGGCTCGTAAGCAAGTTAGGGGTGGCGCGTCCTCTGGCCAGGGGTTCCGCAGAGCGGACGGGGGTGTCGATCGAACGTGGAAATCGGAGTAACCCTGGGATTCCTCTCCCTCCCTGGCGGCTGGCCTTCGTTCCAGAGAATAGTTGCGGAAAATTAGATAAACATTTTCCCATTTGAAAATGCGTTTTGGTATGTCAAGTCGCGGAGTACTTTAGCATATAAAGACAGGGTGGATGGAAGCTAAGAAGGAGGAAGGAAAATTTGAGAGTACCGAGTGGATGGAAGCTGCATGAGATGCTAAAAAGAGGGAGGCTGTGTTGTGGGATGTAGAGCGAAGCGGATGGTATATTGGGTAGCTGGATGGAGGATGGAATTACGGGTAGATATGGATGGACAGTGGTTGAAATTTTGACGGTCCTATGATTGTTAAAGGGACCCAGATTGAACATGCAAACTATAAACAAGTTAAACGACATTAAAATTAATAACTGGGAAAATTAATGCTATTTTTATTTTGTAATAAAAGGGGGATAAATAGAAAGTATAAACCACCATTTAATATCAGCGATTATAAATACGCATTCCGCAGACTCCTTTGGGAGTTGGCGGGGCGTTTTTTTTATATAAAAGTTTCCACAAAATTACTCAATTTTTATGCAAGTTTGGATATGTATCACCGTTTTTAAATGGATGCTGGCATAGGATATTTGGAATGATGCTTCCCTTCGTATTTAATAAATACATTTAAATCCTCTCCAAAATTTTTCGGAAAGCTTATTTGTTTCTTCTTCATCGGAAACCTCGATGTGATAGTCAAAGAATACGTTTCGTCCAACCTAAAGTGAAATCGTTAACAGCTATGCTTGAACCAATGATTTTCTATCGGTGTAACAGTCAGGAATTTTCTTAAGGTCAGGCCCCTGTTTCATCTAAGTGTGGCGTGAGGTTTCGAGCCCCAGTTAAATTGTATTTGACGTTCGATTTCTGGTACCTCCTGTCTATGATGCGTGGTAAAAACGAAGAGTTGAACCTTTGCGTTCAAATTTATTCCTCTGTCATTTGGTTGTTTTTGTCTTTCCTGTGGATATAGTGAAAGCTGATGCATTTTAGGCATTCGTTTTGCTGGTCATACTTGAACAATGCATGGGAATAACGAACACCGGAAACTCATGGCGTCATTTGTGCCTCACGAATTCCTGTATAGGCACGAGAAATTCATTGTACTAGGTCTCAAATTCGTTTAGATACAACTACTGATTAGTGTGACATTGGCCGCTTACGGAGGTGACCGCTGAAGGGAGGGGAAATTTATACTGCTCATATCTACGTCTACATTCTACCCTACAGCACATTGGCGTGTGGCAGGGGGTTAATTCACCAGCTGTGTAAAGATGTAAGGGATAAGGTTTTGGAAAGAGAAATGGTGACATGTGCTAAGGGAGTGTATTTTGTGGAGCTCAGTTTTTGTGAACCACAGTGTAGGCATGGCATATGGGTGATGAGTTTTGCAGGAAGTGAACTGTGGTGCAATTACTAAGATTTAATTCTAGCCCCCACCCCTGAACCACGAATGGGCGTTGTTAAGGTCCGATGATAGAACTTCCAAGTCTGCCTCTTCGCTTATTTTACCGTAGATAACTCTTAATTAATCAAGCAAATAATCTTAATTTACTGCTAGCTCGAGAACTTAGGTCATTAATATAAATAATGAATGAAGGAGGGATTCTGAACCCAGAAAAGATTTGTGGGCAAAACCTTGAAAAGTATGGAACTCAATAGGGACTTCAGGATAGAGTATTTTAATTTTGCGAATTTTGAATATGAGAAATATGCACTGAAACCAATGAACTTCGGAAGTATATTATGGGCTTTAAAACAGGGCGGTAAGACCAAAAATAATGTATATCCCAGAGGAGTGGAATAAGTTTTTTCGAACTCAATGTAATACACAAAACATCATTGTATTTCATTTATTTATACATGTAAATATGTCTGCTTCATATCAGTGAGACATAATTTGTGTTAAAATGTACGTTATTTCTTCGTATGTAGAATAAGATTCGGTGCATTGGTCTCTTTGTTTGCTTTTTTTTTAATTCTTGCTCTCGATTTTCGTATGCGCTTCGCTATTGCCTAAAATTTGATATTTATGCTTGAAAACCTTGCATGTTTGCACTGCTTTTTTAAACAATTTATTTCAATTTTATTTGCATTATATCTATTTTACAATGCGTTTGCGGATAATTTTTAGAGTAATTGAATATAATAACGCTAAAATTCAAAATTATTAAATATATGTATACAATAGATTCTCAATATAATAACAGATATAGTCCCGCTAAGCCTATAGCTTGTCAGCAGGTGCAGATTTTAATTAATAAATAAATTCACAATACTGATCAGTCATAAAACAAAAAAAATGTTGAAAACATAAAATGTAATAAGAACATAAATATACACAAAGATGCAATTATAACTTAAACAATAGAATATTTTTTCTACTTGGAAACTGCATCATAGGCATGGAATAGAAACTCATGCCATCATTTGTGCATTACGAATTCCTGTGTAGGTATGAAGAATTACTTGGAATAGGTCTCCAACTCGTTTGTGTCTGCTTTGTATATGTGTGCCTACTTAGTAAGAAAAAGAGGCTTTACAGCGCATGCCGGACATATCTATTACCCAATAAAAAGAAGGGGGATCCCTCGGAGAATCATAATGTTGCATGAAAGCCTGGTACCCTCTTGTATTACTATGCGCGCACTGGCGTTTGCCGCGTCAACCGCTTCAGGGTTATGGAATGAACGAGCTATCCATATCACGTCGCCTCGACTTCGCTGCTATACATATCGCTAGCTTCCGTGAGCCGTTGTTATCGGCCAAGTTGTACCGAATGATACCGTGTCTGGTAATGCTTACCCAGCTCTCAGTGGAGCGTGTAATTGACGTGCATGTAAGTACAAAGAGGAGTGAGGTTTTTCCCATTTACGCGTCATCAATCTATTTTTATGGTTTGCTCAGAAAATTCATGGCGGGTTCCTCTCCCCCGTGACGACGACTGTCAAGTGACTTGGGGAACGACTCAAGAAAAGTGGTTGCGCAAGAAAAATTGCGCTCAGTCCACCCTGTCCACATCGACTGTGTCGGAAACGCTGGTAGAGCACAGTTCCTTGCCTTGCCATTTGATTGATTACGCAGGCCTACTCATTTTAGGGTCCTGAATGGTTTTCTGATGCGAAGAGCCCTTTCAGACTTACTTTTGCGTGCTGAACCCGGATCTACTCACGAAAATTGGCTATCACGTCAGGATTTTGAGATATTAAAACCTTAAAGGGTCAAAATAATAATTTTTAAGTCTTTTTGAACTTGAATATCTCATAAACCAAAGGTGATAGATTAATTCTGCAAACGGATTCGAAGTCTGCATTGAAAATGTATAGAATACATCAATGAACCCTAGAAAACTATTGTTACCATAACCTGTTTTTACTTTGCAACTATCTACAACTTTCTTATATTTCAACTCTACTATAATTTCGAATGCACAAACTTGAATTATAAGATAGTGAAAATTTCAGCCCTTAATTTTTGAGTCTCAAATGTTTTTTAAAAAAATGCCAAAAAATAGAATCACCTCCGTTTAATCCAATTCTTTGTTTCGTTTCATTTTCTCTTTTCTTCAAGGCTCTCCCATTACGTAATATCTAGCAGCTGTCACGTTTTCTTTAATGCCTGCTGTATACGTATCTCACCGCCATTCTTAGTGTGTACTTTCTCTAAATTAAGCTTATTCAACCTCTTTATCATGTCGTCAGCGTGAGTGGCACTTATGAACGACATAACAACACCTTCGAAAATATGGAAATTGGTTATTTTTTTGGCTCACAATTGCGGTGGGATCTAATTTTCCGGACGTACAACATGTTTTGCTAGAGCCACCCTATCACGATAGAAACGATCATGTGCATTTGATGAAGGAAATAGACTGATGAACCAATTGATTTAAAATGTCATTTTTACCCGCCCGATTTTTTACCACAATAGTTGCGATGTATCAATTCCATAAAACTCCCACCATCACTAGGTAGACTTTGAACTTGTATGTAATAACATACCATCATTTGTGACTACTCGCCCCGATTGAGATCTCCGGCATAATTTTGTTTTTTGCATGTTTGAGAATATTGTAGTATTGTTTATTAATAGTATTAATAATACAGTGAAACCTTCCTCCGCGGACAACGTCCTTGAGCACTAACTTCTGTGCGCCGATTTTTTCGAGAAAAGGGTGAGTTTTTCATTAATTGAATTGGGACTTTGTCAGTGATCGAGAACAAAAATTAGTTATTGATGGCTTTAGCTCTGATATTGTTGGAGTCACATCGAGTGTTCCTCAAGGAAGCATGATCAGCCCTCTTTTATTCATTATTTATATTAATGACCTAAGTTCTCGTGCTAGCAGTAAATTAAGATTATTTGCAGACGATACAGTTATCTACGGTGAAATAAGCAAATACCCAGACTTAGAAGTCCTGTCATTGGACCTTAACAACGTTCATCCGTGGTTCCAGGTGTGGGGGCTAGATTAAAATCTTAGTAAATGCACCACAGTTCACTTCCTGCGAAAATTATCACACATAGGCCATACCTACACTGCGGTTGCAGTAAACATAAGATCTTCAGATACAGTTTAAAAACTTGTTCTTTAACTTTTCTTAGACTGAGCCTCACTACGTCTTCGGTCTGACAGAAGCAATCAAATAAGAAAGATACATTGCCGAACAGATAGGTACAAGAACTCGTTCTTTCCGCGCACAATAAGCGATCACAATAACAATTGAGCTCCACAAAATACTCTCCCATAACACACGTCACCATTTATTTTTCCAAAACCTTATCCCTTACATCTTTACACGGCTGGTGTCCTAACCGCCTGCCACACGCCGATGCGGCTGCTCGCAGGATGGAATGTAGATGTAGATATAAGCAATGTGAACTACCCCTCCCTTCAGCGGTCACCTCCGAAAGCGGCCAATATCAGACTAACAAGTAGTTGTGCGCAAATGACCTTAGCCGTCGGTCGCCTCCCCAAATATCCAATCCAACCAGTAGTTGTATCTTAATGAGTTTACTTCTTGCTCGTCATCGTAATACTCTCCAAGTTTCTGGTTTGACCGCTTATTTTTTTCTCTACTGCTTTTTTTTCGGCCTGCGCATAGCGACATAGGGAACGTGCGAGGTTGTGATTTGAACCGGGACGAGTGCTGCAAGCCTGGTGTGTAATCACCCCGTGCCACACATCCGTCTACATGTACATACTACCCTGCGAGCTGCCGCATGGGGGTGTTAGGTCACCAGCCGTGTAAAGACGCAAGGTTTTGGGAGGTGAAATGGTGACATGTATTATGGGAGTGTATTTAGAGGAGCTCAGTTTTTATTGTGATCGCTTATTGTGCGCGGAAAGAACGAGTTTTTGTACCTATCTTTTTGTCAGTGTATCTCTCTTATTTTATCGTTTCTGTCAGCCCTAGAGATGTAGTGAGGCGTCATGATAATATTCTCTATACCGCTCTGAAACACACCACTTCTGAATTTCTCAAGCCTAGCGTGTAGCCTCCGAGTCGCTAGGGGCTCCCACCTTAATCCCTCTAAAAGTTGTGATTCACTATATGTTCGCACGTAGTAGTTTATAACGAAGCTTGCAGCTTTCTTTACATTTTGATTTCTTTGTTGAATTATTACGACCAGGGTCCCAAATGCTCGCGGCGTATTCGAGGTGTGGCCTAACCAGAGCGAAGTCGTATCTCTCTTTCATTTTTTTATTGGAGGACCTTCCTATTTTACGCTTAACAAATTCTAGTTTCTGTAATGCTGTGCCGCATATGTTTTGTATATATGTTATGTATATGTGGCTTGCACTCTATTTCGTAGATGTAGATTCAGTTTTAAGGACCCTGATTTTTTTGGGCGCTCCGCTCCAACCCTCTGCGTTTTGGGGGATCGTTCAATTTGTACCCGGGGCATTTCGGAGTTTTTTTTTGCGGGAGATGAGGTGGATCCACCGGCCGCCGGCCCAAGTAATCCCTGCCGGCACCATCCAAGCCAGCGCAGCGGGAGGGGGGAAGGGGCGTGTTGGGGGTCCCGCTCTCTGTTCGACCTCATTCCTCTCCATTCAGCCTCGCCCAATTGCAGCCAATGAGCTGAGGCCGCCCGGAGCCTCTCCGTAGATTCCCCCCGCCCAAACCCCCGTAGCTTCACTCGAATGTTCCGATGGGAGAGGAGAGAGAAGCCTGATGCGCCATGAATGGGTTTGATGTGCGCAGTGAACATAAATCCGGGGCGTGCAGAGAGGCGTGGTGATGTTTCTTTCTTAGTTTTCCCTCTCAAGCTTAAGCACAAGGCCACGCGGGAGCGACAGTTGCCCCGAGTCTCGAGGTTTAGTTCTATATGAAGTAAATATGTGAAAGAAGTTCCTAGTTTAGTGGAACTAGCTCTACATTTGTGAAAGCTGTCAAAAGATATGTTAACCCCCACTAGGTAAAGTCGGTTTTGCACTTGTGCTAAATATGTTAACACCATTATTGACAAGAAATTATCCCCGCGTGAAATTTTCGGCAAGATTTAACTTTTGCATGATGTAGTATCTTGTGTTGTACCTTATCCTTTCCCACGGACTACAACCTTGACGTGGTGGAAGGGCTTGCGCGTTCTAATGACCCCAAGAGATGGACTGGCGGGAGCAATATATATTGCTCCCGGTAGGGCCATCCGTGCCAGATAGGTCGAAGGGTAGGAGCCAGACGAAAGGTAGTCCTGTGATGGTGTCACGTGAAAAACTCTGTTGGGAAGTGGGGGTGGGAGTCCCCTCCCAACTATTTACTACCCAGGAAAATGAATGTAATTCAAAGATAAATGAATCATGGCAACTACGGAACGTCGCCCAATCCCGGGTGTCGGGCCCGGCATCGGGGCCCACGAGGTCGTCGTCTCACGAAATCCTTGCACAACAGAGCCATCACAGGATGCAAGTACAAAGGAAGATTAGATTACTAATTATCAGGCGCATTACTAATATTTACCTGTGGCTGTATCTTAAATTGTATACTGCATGGTAGCATGTTCGTTTACGTTGCACTCTACTAGTCTCTCGTCTGACCGCGCATTGTCATCCTGACTGCTTTTGGCCTGCGCCTAGCTGCCGGGGGAAGGTGGGCGGTTCTGATTTCAGCTGGGCTGCGTGCTGCATGCCTAGTGTGGAATCACTCCAGGCCACATACCATAATGGTGGCGTGCACGGCTTTTCGCGGGTGTAGATGTAAATGAAGTGATGGAAAATTGTGCGAGTTTCTCACGATTTTCGGGTGTTCCACCTAAAAAATGGTCGATGTGTAATGTTACTCAGTGTTTTGAGTTCTTGAGAAAAGTGGGTCCTTAACAGCTGGCTTCAAAAAAGTACTACCTTTTCGAATTCTTAATTTCGGCTGCCAATGATATTACTTTTTAAAAGCGCGAGCTTTCGCCTACTTGGTCAGGCGATAATTAATTCCTAAGTATGCAGGACTATACACGTATGTAAAGGTATATTTGGAGGTTGCAACAATGCAAATGCAAATATTATCCTTTCAGATTATGACTTTAATATTTTGCCGACGAAGGCCGCTGGAGGCGTGACGATGGGTCGCACTGTTAAAGATGGTTACGAAAATGGAGAATTTGAGAAAAATTCATGGCAAGTAAAATTTAAGTTCAGTGGCACTATTTTTCCCCATAATTTTCTTTGCCAAGTGAACATAAAGTGACTTTGGTTAGAAGGGGAGAATGGACGAAGTGCTGGGAAATATTGTTTTTTTTTTAAAGAAAATGTGTACCATTTGTTTTTAAAAAAATATTGATGTAAGTTGAGAAAATTTCCAGGCTTTAACTCCTGAGGGCTTTATACATATATTGTAACTCTGTATTCTTCCCGTTAGGGTCAGAGTGCAGTTATTAATTGCATTCACGATTAGCTTATTGCAAGTTTTTGTTGTACGTGCATGAGGAAGCGTTGGATCAAGGGAAAGAAAAATCTGTATCCTGGGCAATTATTGTGACAAATGCATGGATGCTTTCCAGATTCGCATCGTCTGTTAAGAAATAAAGATTCAAATTGTGATTTTGAAGTTAGCAAATGAAAAAGTACATAGTAATGTTACATTCCAGTTTTATATTTTCAAAACTTAGGCAATATATAAGAATTAGCCGACTGTAGAAATATTTTACTTCGTTTTACGGTCTTTGTTTCTTCTGGCGATAATAAATATATTTGGGCCTCCATTTTGTGTGTCTATTTTGTCTCTCAAAACCCCACTCTTGGAGTTTTTGTGTTCTTGACTATATTTAAGGTTTATAAGTACTTGTAATTCCGCTCCGAAATTGATTTCAAATGTAGTCCTGTAATGTAGTAGTTACTCCATTGAAACCCCTTTCACTTTTGATTTGGCATTGTTTCAAACCTGGCGTATGTTTTCCGTGTGTTTTCTACCGCAGTAATTGCCAACCGAACATGCAAGTAATGTACTATGCAGTCCGTCTTATCCATGTTAACTACTGCCAATCTACCGCGCATTCTTGGTTGAAAAAAAGATACAAATAATACAAAATTCACTCTCTTTTTCGTTCGATATTAAAGGTCAATGTCAATGAATTGCTTTGGTATCATCGTGATGCTTCCTTAATGCACATAATAGTATTGGGCCGTTGGCTGTGCGCAGACTTGAGATGTAGTGAATGAGTCAATGTTTGTAGTATTTTTTTAAATAGATGTGTTAGTTTTGAGCCGTAGGGTGGACGATTTTGGAATTACTAATACAAGTTTCAGGAGACCGAGGTCTAGCAACACCTGATTTATGCATACGACTGAATTTGCGTTCAGGTGTTTAAATGAAGTTGTGGCATAAAAGCTATCAGGAAAAAAATGTTTGTGGTGTAGCACAAAAATGCTTGCTGAATTATGATGACGGAAGATGTAATTTTGAAAAAGAAAAATAGCCCAGGTAGGACTTACAGAATTAATAATACGGAAATAATTGACGCCGAGTCTGTTAAGTACTTAGGGGTCACAGTTAGTCACGACATATCTTGGGGAAAACATATTCGGGAAATATGCGGCCAAGCATACAGGAAGCTAGGCTTTATCAAGAGAATACTCGGAAAATGTGATGAGAAAGTGAAAGAACGTTATTTTTCAATCGTTAGGCCTCATTTGGAATATGCTGCCAGTGTATGGGATCCATATGAAGCGGGGTTGATATCGGAATTAGATCGCGTGCAGCGAAGAGGAGCTAGGTCTGTAAAACGATGCTACGATAAGTTTACTAGTGTGTCTGGAGTGTTAGAAGAATTGGGATGGGAATCGCTATCTCAGCGTAGATTAAATTATAGGCTTAACCTCTTAGCTTAACTTCAGGAAAAACATTTCTCTGACGACGTAAAAAACATACTATTAACCCCCTCGTACTACGGCCGATTAGATCGCGCCAATAAAATTAGAGAGATAGATTGTAGAACCGATAGGTATAAAATGTCATTTTTTCTGCGTACTATCGGGGACCATAACAGCTGTGATCGTCGTCGTAAATAGTGCAAATAGTGACATTAGCTATACTGTAGATATTATTCTTTATATTATCTACGTATTTATGTCTGCGTGATGTAAATATTGATGTTCTATTTTATGCATGATATTTTGACTCTGTAGTAGTAGTCCTTGTACCCCTTGCATGTTGGAACGATTGACGATAGAATTTTTCTTGGTTAATAGATTTTAATGGGCGCATTAATGTGTGGTACGCTTGTTTCAATGTAATTTCGGTGTTCTGCCGTATAATTCACGCATGCCTGGTGTGGAAGCACCCCCTGCCACGCACCCAATAGGTGGCTTGCAGGGTATGACGTAGATGTAGATGTAAATTGGGCAACGGCTTCAATTAGGCTACTTCCAGTCAGGTTATTCAAAAGCGAAGAAGTTATGAAAAGGGAAAATGGAGCGAACCCTTATTTGAGAGTAAAATACAAACGCGGGCTAACTTAAGCTAGTTTTAGTATATTGTCGACTGCCATGCTGAGGCTGAAGTTTGAACATATAGGGTTCATAAACATTATAATTTGTCGCTCTTCTTCGACGTAGCTCAAGGAGGCGGTTACAATTTACGATTCGTCGCCCGATATCATGCCAATATTACATGAACGTAAATGTAAGAACTTTTACACTTTATTCTTCATTACTTTTGAGTTAACAAGGTGAACCGTTCTCTCGTTTGTAAATGAATGTAGCAGTAGTTCTACCTAACCTGCAGGAAGAAAGAGTTTTATTCGTATAGATTGGGTGGTTGCTGGTATTCATAATTACATGTGTACTATGTTTCACCTCTGACGGTTTACCTTGGTTGGTTTGCAGTCGAGTGGTACGTGCGCCACGGAGACACCATTAACGTGTTTGCAGAATTAATCTCCGCTTATCTGTGGGCGTGGCTCGCGTCGGACGGAGTGAAAGCGGTGATAAGGATACTCACGTGTCGATGCTTCGATCATTGAGTGGCCTCACGAGGACAGGCGCTTTCCCGGCATTCATTTCTTGCGCTCCTTTTTAGGAGGTTCCGTGGCCATTGCTCATGCCAAAACAAGTTTGAAATCTTATCTTTGGTGTTCATTTAGCCCTTTGAGTGCGGCTTGACGTGATATCACGTCATGGTTGTCTTGACGGTGGTGCTGATGACGTGATATCACGTCAAGGGTACCATCCAATATGACTGGGGATCTATCTCGCTCAAACTACTTTTAACCCTTTGAGTGTGGCATGACGTGATATCACGTCATGGTTGTCTATACGTTGGTGCTGATGACGTGATATCACGTCAAGAGTACCGTGAGTGTTCTAGATCTCACTAGGGAACTTTCACTTGGCCCCCTAGTGAAAGCTGAAACACTCACGGTACCCATGACGTGATATCACGTCAAGGGTACTATCCAATATGACGGGGGATCTATCTCGCTCTAACTACTTCAACTCTTTGAGTGTGGCATGACGTGATATCACGTCATGGTTGTCTGTACGGTGGTGCTGATGACGTGATATCACGTCAAGAGTACCGTGAGTGTTCTAGATCTCACTAGGGAACTTTCACTTGTCCCCCTAGTGAAAGCTGAAACACTCACGGTACCCATGACGTGATATCACGTCAAGGGTACCTTCCAATATGACTGGGGATCTATCTCGCTCTAACTACTTCAACCCTTTGAGTGTGGCATGACGTGATATCACGTCATGGTTGTCTTTACGTTGGTGCTGATGACGTGATATCACGTCAAGAGTACCGTGAGTGTTCTAGATCTCACTAGGGAACTTTCACTTGGCCCCCTAGTGAAAGCTGAAACACTCACGGTACCCATGACGTGATATCACGTCATCAGCACCAGGGTAAAGACAACCATGACGTGATATCACGTCATGCCGCGCTCAAAGGGTTCAAATTGAAATACGCCTTGCACTGACTATGGGTCCTAGAGCCAGAAGGAAGTTAGAATAAATCCCATTTGTCACGAATACCTTTTACTGGCTCTCTGAATTGTTCAGCGCCATTAGGTCCTCCCACCCATAGAACTCATTCTGTCCTTCTGCAATCACACTAGTGACACTCGAAGAGAGCTCCCCAGCCCCACATTTCCATCGTGTTTTCATTTTTTTATATTAACGTGATGGTGGAAAGAGTTACTTTTTGAAATTTCGACACATGAGAGAGCTAACAACTTTGTAATAATCCACTTATTAAATTCAACAGATTCAGGCGAGATATCGTGGAAGTTCTTCATAATGTAAGAGAAACAATTGCACTTTTCCACAAATTGCTTTAATGCGTACAACGCGTTTCGGCTCACAGAGCCATCATCAGGTACAAGACAAAGTTGTAAGAGGGTACATCACATATATATATATATCTTTTCAGAGGAGGGGGGGGGTTAGTGGGAGGAGACTACCTCCCCCCTCCTCTGAAAAGATATATATATATATATATATGTGTGATATACTCTCTTACAACTTTGTCTTGTACCTGATGATGGCTCTGTGAGCCGAAACGCGTTGTACGCATTATAGCAATTTGTGGAAAAGTGAAATTGTTTCTCTTACATTAATCCACTTAATGTTTATTTCACTTTAAAAATTCCTCATTAGAAGAGTGTAGAATATATTCAAGTTGCTACTTGTACTATTTTGTTTATACTGATGATGCGGTCGTTTAATTATGTTGTATTTTCACTTCGTGAAACATTTCTGCAAAAACATTGGGATATTTTAATTTAAAGACCTAAACTAGCTATTTTTTAATATCTGCTGATAACTAAATCAAGTATATGTTTTATAAGGAGTTTATCCTGCCCAAAGGGTTGGCTTAAGTAAATTTGTATTGACTTTCTGATTGTTGCCGAGAGTTATGGTAATGTTTTGTGATTAACTCATTGAAATAAGTTGTTTTCACATTTGGGTTCATTTTAATTTCCCAGAAAAAATGACTGCATTTTTTAGCTTTTATACGTTTTTCAATTTTTTTTACGAATATCGCCGAGAGTTATTGTATTATTTTGTGAATAACTCATTGAAATAAGTAGTTTTCTAATTTGCGTACCTTTTAATTTCCTGAAAGAAAATAAATGCATTTTTCAGTTTTTTTTTACGTTTTTCAATTTTACGATTTTTGCCGAGAGTTGTTGTGTTATTTTGCAAATAACTCGTTGAATGTTGGATAAGTAGTTTTCTCATATGGCCATCTTTTAATTTCTTTGAAATAATGGCTCTTTGTTCTGTTTTTTTACGTAGCAGGCAAATTTGTTTCTGGAAATACAATTCTGTGTACTTGTACATATTTTCCCCATATTCCCATTTCTAAGCCCATGCTAGCTTGAGTATAATTTAATTTAAAAACATTGTTATGAGGCAGGATTATGTTTGCGTCATTGAAGGATTTTTACATTAATAATATACTCCTAATATATAACATATATAATATAAAATATACTACTAATTTCTAATGATGTAAATTTTGGAAGAATATGATTGAGTTGTTAACTCTACCCGATATTTATTATCACGATCTAAGTTTCGACACTTTGTGTCATCTTCAGGTCTGTGTCTTCGTGGCCTGAAGATTACCCGGTGTCGAAGCCCGGTCCGTGATAATAAATCTCAAGTAGAATTAACAAAGTTATTTTATTCCTCCGCAATGGATAATTTCCACAGAGTAAAGCCGAAAACCATTCCCTTTGTGACGTAAATTTCATTTAACTTTCTTAGGTGGACGTGACATTGTCTGCGTGCGGTTTTGGCGAAAGACACCGCGGGCGTTCGAGAGAATCTTCGGAATTCCAGAAATATCTCCAAACCGCAGCGAGCAAATCCACTTTTCCACGAACCGCATTCGCGCACAAATAAGCACTATATGCATATCCAAGTTCTCTTTTTTGCTGGAAGGCCAGCCGAAGGCACGGCGTGTGCAAAGGCTAAGAGGGTTGGGAAGTGTCAGTAGGTATGTTGTCAGTGCGTAACGAATTCGTCCGCTTACTAATAAATGAAACCACGAAAACACTTGGGACTGTTCAGTAGATTTATTTAGCTGGCAAAACACGTTTCACCTCACCGTGGAATTATCATGCGGAATGTTTGCGGGTTTTTTTTGAAAGATCTACGACCCTTGACGAATGAGGGGGGCGGGGCTAGATATTTATGGTCTAAACCAACTCTCCTTGATCATGTTGATGCCACGGTGTGTTTTAATGCGTCGTTCCACATGTGTTTTATTCATCTTGAATATGAAAGACTTCCGACGGAAGTCCAGCCTGCACTGTAAAATATTTTTCCCCACGTTTGAAATATGTGTATAAATATGAATACGTTTGAAATTTAAGGTTAGTAACTCTTTGAACATATATTGGCTACTCAGTGCTGTAGATTCTATTCAATTTTCCCATAGTTTTCAACAGGAATGCGGATCACTCCCTGAGGCAAAATTGGTTTTTCAAGAATATAATTGAAGGAAAAATAGCGAGAAAAGCCCAAAGAGGAAAGCCAAGGGATATATTCGTAGGGCTAATAAAGAAGACATTAAATGAAAACAATTGCCAGCGGGTAAGGGATATAAAGTTAGGTGGGCAAGGATGAAGGGCTGCAGTTAATCAACCTTAGGATTGAACGACCAATGATGGCGGATCACTATCAATTCAAAGAAATGATCAATATATGTATGAAGAATGCATATCAAAGAAGTATTTGCTTGCTGATTTCTATTAAGTTATTGATGGAAAGCATAGTAAAAATGCTAAGTAGTGCATCAGCTCGTAAGCGCTAAAGTAAAAATCGGGGTTTACAAAGATGGCGGATTACCCACGCCCACGTTACAGCTTCTAGCCTAGGCCACCCTAGTGAGCGCTCTCTCCATCTACCTCATTCAAGATTGTTCGTTCAGTATTTCCTGTCTATGTAGCATTGTGTCCTGCGTTGTGGGTGTTTATGACTTGTCATTATTTTTATGCCCGTGCAAGTGGCTTATCGCGCAAGCTGCACTGCGACTTGCTTGAGATGGTCTGACTGACGCAAGGTCGCAGCAGTTCGGCTGACATAATCGGATGAGGATTACGAATCCTTTCGTAATCGCATACCGGTTCTCCGCCACTTCCCATGGATACCGATTTTTTCTTTAAATCTCTCGTCCTGCTTTTGCCAATTATATGTTCAATGGATGTCAGAGAGTGGTCTAAATTTTAATGCAAGGAGATTCGGAACTTGCTCCTCACTATACTCAATGGGGCCATTCCGTGAGCAAGGGAGATCGGATTTGCATATCATAGCTGGAGCTGACAGCGTGGCGTGGCCGCGTCCGTTGTCAAGGTCGCATCATCTGACGCGTGACGTAGGATGGACCAAGTCCAGCGTCCCTCTATCCTCAGCTGCGCGTGGAAGTCTTCATTTTTTAAATGTTTCAGTGAGTGTTTCCACTTTAACCGTTCTCTCTTAAGGTATCTTACTTGAGCGGTTTAAAAATACTCGTGAAACTTGGGTCTCAATACACCACGTTACTTATTTGACAAAGGCTTTATCTTAATTTTTTAGGGGTTATTGCTTGATTTAGTATTGGTGATCTTGAATATAATTGGCATTGCATCTGGAAAGAACTAATAGCATATTCGTTTATATTAGGCAGTGATAAGAATTGGGATGGGAATCACTATCGTATTGTAGGGCAAAGAAAAGACTTCATCTCCTGGGGAAATGTGTGGCCTGCTACTTCTCTAAAGAGGATAAGAATGTATAGAAAAAGCTTCGTGTTCCTGTTGTATGTTATAGCGGTTTTTTTGTTTTTTATTGTTAATTCTTTCTGTCCAGGGTCCCAAATGCTAGTGGCGTATTTGAGGTGTTGTCTAAGAAGAGGGAAGTATAATGAAATTACTAGTGTAGTAATTATTAATGAAATAACTAGTGTAGCAAACCGTAGATTAGGATTCGTAAAAAGGGTTCTAGGCAAATGCGATGAGAGAGTCCGAGAAAGAAGCTATTTTACACTTGTCAGGCCTCATTTAGAATATGCCGCTAGTATATGGGATCCCTACGAGGAAGGTATGATAAAAGAATTAGAGCGCGTGCAAAGGAGATCTGCTAGGTTTGTTAAATGTCGTTATGATAATTGTATTAGTGTTACGAGTTTAATAGAAGAACTAGGATGGGAATTACTATCAGAACGCAGGTTAAAATTTAGGTTAAACCTTTTAAGTAAATTCGAAACCGATTTGTTCACAGATGACGTTAGATATATATTAAGAACCCCTGCGTATTATGCTAGGTTTGACCATATGAACAAGATTAGAGAGATAGATTGTCGTACCGATAGATTTAAAATGTCATTTTTCCCGCGTACCATAAGAGAGAACAATAGGCGAGTAGCAGAAGGGATGGGTGGGTGAAACGTAGTTGGAATGGTCTGTGGTGCATGATGCATGTAATAACTACCAGTAATCCCTTCCTTATTATGTATATTTTAACCTGTACTATACCGTAGTAACTAATATTCTATTGTAATAACTACTGCAATTACTTGCAATAACTAATAATCTACTGTAGTAACTAATAAACTATGACCCTATTTTCTAGCATGTCTACACTATATATCCTACTTACTTGGCAATAGTGCATGTTTGGTGATCTTCACCCCCTGCCACACACCCTCGTGGTGGCTCGCAGGGTATTACGTAGATGTAGATGTAGATGTAGATGAAGTAGCACCTCTCTTTTATTTTTTCATCCGAGGACATTTCTATCATACACTCGATAAATCCAAGTTTATTTAATGCTGTGTCACATATGTTTTGTATGTCTTGCGTGGAGCTGGAGAGACAAGAAGCATGAAAATCGGCGATGGAGAGGGAAACATATTGGACACATTTTTTGACACAACAGCCTGAGTGAAACCAGTTTTGGAAGGAGAAATAAATTGGAGGAATTATTGCGGAAGACCAAGAGTAAACGTCGATCAAATCATAAAGCACGCCAAAGTAAATAGTTAGGTAGGAATGTAACAGCTGGTGGGAGGGAGAGTGGGATGTAGGGAGGCTGCAAACCATTCTTCGGATTGATTACAACTGACGATGATGGGGATATATTTAAGCTACTTCTCCTTGTTAGACCCCACTTAGAATGCACCGCCAGTGTTTAAGACACGTTTTTTAAACAGAAAAGCTTAAAATGTCGTTTTTCCCGCGATCGATAAGAGGCCATAATGGCTGCGTTCAGACTTCGAAATATCGTAGGTTAGTTGACAGGTAGTGTAGCTGATTAATTCATATTCCCCGCATGTTTCTAAATATGGTGGTGGTGTTAACACCATGCTACGCTTGTTCCCTGCATGACAACGTGAAACGTTTACGAAGTTATCAAATTTTCAATTAATGGTTTCTTTAGCATTTGTAACATACCCATAGTGTGGTGTATGTTTGTGAAAAGGTAATTACTTCACTCTGGTTCATGTTGGTGATAAGTCATCCCCCGTCAAACACCTTTGTGGTGGCTTGTAGGGTAATTGGAAGATGTAGGTGAAGGTGGCTACAAGGTGATCGAGAGAGGGCCAAAATATCAATTTATTCTTATTCTGGATGTTTATCGTAAAATATGTCCTCTGTCTGATTATTTCAACAAACTGTTATCTCTCTGGGCTATTTTTATCGCAAATTGAACGTGAAATTACATGGTGATCAATGGGAGAAACAAGAGGAAAAATGGTATTTTCCTATCTTGTATAAGTTCCATTCCCATGGAAAACTGTTTTTAAAAAGCGAAATCTCGCCATAAATGGATTTATAATAAAGATATCGTATTATATTTTTAGTACCTAATTTGCCAATTAACTACGAGAAAAAGGAAGCCAAAATATGATAACTCCGTAGAAAAGGCGCTGAAATCGGCGCTTATGCCTTGAATATTAATGCAATATACAATGTCCTTCCTGAATGATGTAACCCTTCCAGTATTCCCCTCCCGGAGATCCGATTGAGGGACTATTATACCTCCGTAATATTTTACAGGGAGGAATGCCATCATGTCATATATAGAATGCAGGGCTGCATGTGGTTGCCTTCCACATCGCAGTAGCCCGGCAAATTCCGTGAACTTCACTCTCGCCCGAAGCTGTGGCTGTCGAGTCTTCTTGATCTGCGCTGCCAATGCATTCTGCTGCCTCTCAGAGGAAGAACCGCGAACCTTATCGCAATTAACTTGTCAATGCTGCGTCATACAAGGTCACGATCACCAAAATATTTTTATGAGTACTTCAGGTGACCATGCGAGTATAGTACCAAAAATTCATCAAAATCACTAACAAAATTTTTTCTGGGCGGAGATGGGTTAATTGTCGGTCGGTGCCTCATTCCACAAGTATGCGCGTGTAATCTTTACTGTGTCCAAGCTAGGGTTTGATTGAGGTGCGCTGCCGTAGGTGCGATGATCAGGTGTGCAGTGAAGTGCCGTTGGTCGTTCGTCTGGGTTACATCTTGTAACTTTCACTTTATTTGTCACATAATATATATTTCTAAATAAATCACAGCACTCGTTTTGCTTCACAGATCACTTCGCTTGTTACACATACAAAGGAAACTTTATGTCACACTCACTCAACATGTCTCTCGTCCCCATACTCGTGCCCGTCTCCCTCTCTCTCTCTCCTTTATTTATCTTTCTCCCGCGTCCCTGGTTACCACGGCTCACACCTTCAATTCACAAATACCTTATGAATTACTTTACTAATAAATAACCACTAAATCACCTTCCAGAATAGTTGTTTTGTTACAATCTCCCCTTGCAGACGACAATTCGGGAGCTGGCTGTATTTAATGGCTTTCCATTTCAGCCCTCCATTCGGCTCGTGACGTGTCTTCTCCACATTCCGGAGATGGTTGGCTCACGAGGGCGACCGACCTTGGCCGTCGGGATTGGACGGGCGCTGTACGACACACTCGGTAGGGACCAGGAAGATCGGCTGATGCCCAGCTCTTGGGGAAGTGTGGGACAGAGCCTTGGGCATTTGCGACGGCGCGCGGCGTCCACAATACCTTCCCCAACCCCGCCCCTCCCATTAATTGTTGGGTCACGCCGGTTTGGCTCCGAGCGGAATACGTCGAAACTTGTTTGTGACCCACTGGTGAAAGTGTTGATTAGGTAACTCGTCGGGAGTTTAAAAATATACCGTGCGTCATTGAGTGTGTGAGAATTGTATTGTTGGAAACGTAATTATTTGTCAGGTGGCTCAATTTCCTGTGGTTTAAAGAGCTTTTATTGCCTTCGGCTCATGTCATGGTGGTGTGGGAGTTCTTCGATTAATATGACTTTGAAGCGAATATTTTTTTGTACAGGTTTTCCGTAAACTTTGAACACACATTCTCGATGGATTACGGTGGAGACATTTCCTCTTATCGATTTGGTTTTTTGGATCTTCTATGGAATTTAACTGATTTGAAAAAATGATCTCCATCTCGGCGTGAAATATTACATATCTTGTTATTATAATTGTTGCGAACAAATTTCAAGGTGACACACCGCTCTGTTATTCGAAAACAACATATTTTCGTCTGAATTTCGAATAATGCGCCGTTAACTCCAGTAATAAGTTGCTTAACATTAAATAAGTTTTTAAATTATGATCATTTTAGTCATTTCAATTTCTGCTTGTGTTGCGCTTTCCAACGCTTAAAGAGGAGCATTTAGGTGAAATGTGATCCAGAAATTTTTTTCGACGTAGTTAAAAATTTATTTAAATGTGTACCGCTCCAGACACCTTTATTCCACTCAGGTCACTGGCTTCATGCCCTTACGGGCCCGGGATCGTGTCTCATCTGAGTTGAATAATTCTCGGTGCAATCCCGGTGCAAGCAATATTTTCAATGGCATTAATTGTTGTCTGGTAATAACCGCCCCCCACATTATCAGATTACGTGCTTGAATGTTTTTCCTTTATTGTAACAAACTCAATCTTTTATACAGGAACTTAAGGTAGTTCGATCGAGATAGGTAGTTCCTTATTCGTAATGGAGGACATATTTAAATTATACGTTTTGATTTCAGAAGTTGTAGGAAGCATGAAGTAAACATTGCATATTTATGGTGCGGTAATATACTTTTATATGACTGAAATTCTAAGTAATTTAATAAAAAACATCTACATAGGTATTCAATTCGATTAATTTCTTCTCGGGGTGCCTTAAAAACTCATGCAAAACGGAAGTTTTCATTTCGATTCTGAGACGTTACTGCGGTGACCATAGGATTTATTTTCAAAAATAGTTGAGAAAGCATGAAATCTACACCCTGTAAATTTTTTGACGAGGTCTAGTTGTTATAAATTCCTCAATTTTTAAATTAAGGTCTCTCTGGAGTACATGCACGTACCATTTCCCGCGTGAAAGGGCTAGTATTTTTCGTTAAAAGACTCGTAAAGTGGTTCGGTAAGGGGCTATAGTTTTAGTATTTTTGGATGAGTGAGATATTTTTATTTAAAATGAGACCAAATTTATTGATATGCACCCCAAGGCACGCGGAGGGCAGCTAGATTTGTTAAAAATTGATATGATAAACATAGCAGTGTTACAAAATTGTTGAGGGAATGGAGGTGGGAACCTCTATCCAATCGAAGGGAGAAATACCTATAAGTTAAATCTTTTACGAAACTTTGATGTAGACTATTTTTTGCCCGACGTTGAAAATATCTTTCTAGAGCCGAACTATTATGGTAGAAACGATCACAGGAATAAGATTAAGGAAATAGACTGCAGAACCGATACATTTAAGATGTAATTGTTTCCACTTACAATAAGGGACCATAATAGTTGTGATAGATCATTTCTAGTATACTGACTAGGTTAAATAGGTTTTTTCAGTAGTACTAAATATCCTAACATGAATTGTAGTTTCTAACGTCGCATGCAATCTCCGGCATGATATACTCCTGCGTGTCTTAGTACCTTGTGGTGCTATTTATTTGTCGCATTAATAATACTAACCAGTAGTTATATCTTGAGTAGTGTATATCATAGTAGCATGTTCTTCTACGTATCACTCTCCTAGTTAGTGGTCTGACTGCGTACCGTTGTCCTGACTGCTTTGGCCCTCGCCTGGTATTCGGGGAACGCGCGCGGTTCTGATTGAACTGGGATGAGTGCTGCATGCCTGGTGTGGAATCACCCCGTGCCACACAACCTAGTGGTGGCTTGCAAGGTATTTCTTAGATGTAGATGAAATACCCTCCACCAGACTACCCCAGTCACCATGACGCCCTTCTTCGTCTGGCGTCCCCTTGGCGCCTTCGTTTAGAGCAGGCTAATGCCGGGTCTCTCCCCACCCTTCCTCCTCTCCCATGAGATACGTCCCTACCTACCTACCCACCTGACCTGAATGGCGCAAATGACCTCAGCTCTCGGTCGCCTCCCCAAAAAACCAACCAACCAGTCAAGGAAGTATTCAAGTTTTCGTCCTCTGCAACTTAAGGTATTCCGAGCGAGATAGTTCCCTAGTCATAATAGAGACCATATTCGAATTATACGTTTTAATTACACCAGCTGTAGGACACATGAATTAAATATTGCATTATTCATGGTGCAATTATATAGTTTTATATTGCTTAGTATAGTTTTGATATAGTTTTATATGACAGAAATTGTAAGTAATTAAATAAAAATATCTAAATAAGTCTTTAACTTGACTCATTTTTATCGCGCGGTGCGTTTGAAACTCCTTCAAAACGGAAGGTTTTTTTGATACCCAAGAACCTACTGCGGTGACAATATGATTAATTTTCAAAAATAGTTGAGAAAACATACAAATTACACACTGTTAGTTTTTTTACGACATCTTAGTGTTAGAAATTCCTCATTTTGTAAATTATGTCACTCTGGAGTGCATGCACAGAGCTGTAAAGGGGCTGGTATTTTTTGGCAAATATCTCCGAAAGTAAGGTAGTAAGGGGTAGAATTTTAGGTGTCATTGGATAGGTGAGATATTTTTATTTAAAATGAGACCAAATTCATTGATTTCTAGGTAAAATGATATTTCGCTCGGACTACCTTATGACCAGTGTATGGGACCCTTACGGAGTGGGACTAGTTTGAGATATAAATCGAATACAGGGAAGGGCAGCTAGATTTTTTAAAAATTGCTGCGATAAACATAGTAGTGTTACTAAATAGTTGAGAGAATTAGGGTGGGAACCTCTATCCGATCGAAGGGGAAAATATAGATTAAATCTTTTACGAAAGTTTGATGCAGACTGTATTTTTCCAGGCTTTCAACATATTTTGCTTGAGCTTAACTATTATGGTAGGAACGATCATAGGAATAAGATTAAGGAAATAGACTGCAGAACCGATAGATTTAAAATGTCATTTTTTCCTCGTGCAATTAGGGACCATAATAGTTGCGATAGATTAGTGCTAGGATACTGACTAGGTTCAATACATTTTTTTAGTAGTGATAAATGTCTTAGCATGATTATTAACTACTAACCTCGCGTGCAATCTCCAGCATGATATACTCTTGCATTATGTACTGTGTTATTTATCTGTCGCTTTAATAATACTAACCAGTAGTTGTATCTTGAGTAGTGTACTGCATGGTAGCATGTTGTTAGTCTACATAGCAATCTCCTAGTTGCCGGTCTGACTGCCCACTTGTTGTCCTGACTGCTTTTGTCCTGCGCCTGGCATCCGGGGGAACGTGCGCGGTTCTTATTTCAGCTGGAATGATTGCTGCCTGCCTGGTGATGAATCTCTCCGTGCCACACACCCTAGTGGTGGCTTGCACGGAATTTCGTAGATGTTGATGTAGATGAAGGGTGCTCACTGCGAAGAGCCAAAAAGATCATTGTTCCGCTGATCGATGTAATTAACTTCCGGGTTTTAGTACGCTAGCCTTCGACATCGTAAGCCTCATCTATATATACATGCTACCCTGCGAGCAACCGTAAAGGTGTGTGGTAGGGGATGTTAGGAAACTTACTATCATCGACTGCTACGAAATACCATGCTAGTCTTCAATTTTGCCATCACAACGAGTTCTCTGTCACATTTGTCTTGGTTGGCCTCTAGGGAACATTGGTCTTTCATTCGTAAGTTATCTCTCTTCGTCTTCTTATTACCCTGCAGGCCACCATAAGTGTGTTTTGCAGGGCATGGCTTATCTCCAACATGAACTACGTTGAAGAAATTTACTTTCACCAACAAGCACCATACTATCCGTGTACTAAAAATGCTACAGAAACTACTAAAATAATCCATAATGTAACTACGAAAACTTGACACAATATTCATGCAGCGAACATGCAAACCATGGTGTTAGCACTACTCGGCAGATTTAGAAACATGCATTAGTGTGCATATGAATTAATCATCTGCACTACCTAATTCAAAGTCTTAACGTAGCCATCATGGTCTCATATCGATCGTGGAAAAAACGGTATTTTAAACCTTTCTCTTCTAAAATATAGTTCCCTTACTTTATTCCCATGATGTTATCTTCCTTAGTATGCTGGAGTTCGTAAGGTTTTGACAACTTCGTCTGAAAATCAATTGGTTTGAAATTTTCATTAAAGATTTAATTTTCAATCGACGGTCTGTAAGCGATTCCCATCCAAATAAATAGAGAATCAGGACTATTGGCATAAAAAATTCTTACGCTGACATCATGACTTGTGCAATTGTAATACCAATGTTACCTCGAGGCCTACCAAGTCAAATTCGAAATTACTCCTACGAAATACTGTGCTAGCCTTCCGATTCGCCCCCAAAACGAGTAGTTCTCTGTCTCATTTGTCTTTGTTGGCCTCGAGGGCACATTGGGTCTTTCATTCATAAGTCGTACGCGGAACGGAAGATTTTTTTGCCAATAATCCTGATTCGCGATTAATATCTGGAGTTCTTTTTCCTTTGACCTTAGTTTCTTTTACTTTGGATAGTGAAATTTCCGTTTTTACCTATCTACGTTTACGGAATACCGCGCAAGTCACCTCCAAGGTGTGTGGTGCAGGGTGATAGCTCTCCGGACACGCAACATTCTCTCGAGTTCAAGGGCGAACCCGCACGCTTCCCCGGCCACCAGGCACGAACCGAAAGCAGTTACGGTTAAATAAAAAAACTAGGAGAGTGCTGAGAGTTCGAACGTGCTAACTTGCTGTATCAGGGCCAAGATAATGATATTGAATTGTGTATCATCTATTGAATACTATTGAATTATATGACATCAATACTGCATACTCTTGAATGCTGCAAGGTACTAATATAAATGGTGCTATCCTTACTTTGAGGAGGTTCCATCGGAATATAACATAAGTGTCATTGAATTCATAATAGAAGTACTTATAGAAAAACATGTCCTGTATCTGATTTCAGTTACAAAATGTTGCCTTTCCATGCTAAGTGACAGTTCTCCGGACAAGCAGCTCAACTTAAATTTAGTTGAATGGTGCCAAATGCGACATTGGGAGAAATACGGGGAAATTGTATAATTTAATAATAATACTTCATTCCCGGCTAGCTGATTACGTGGAGTGTAAACATCCGAGAAATTCACTGCAAAATGAAAAAAAAATATCCTACGACCTTCTTTATTTTAGTGATTTGTGAATTAATCTAATAATTTATGTGAAACTGTGATACTTCCAAATTCGCCATGATCGGATTATACGGATAAAAAAATTAAACTTAAAAATATATCCTGAGAATAACCTGTATATTTTTAAAAGGTGTTATTGCTCGTGCCTTAGTTATGATCTTCAATGGGTAAAGCATGTCATCTGCGAAAAGGGATTTTTTTCCAAATAGCAAAAAGTTGTAGTATATGTAGTATTTGTATTGCTTTAAATAGTCGCGGTGGGACCTCCCTAGCGTCATTTGCGACATCGACTCATATTTGTATCCATATTGCAAAGAGTACTCTGTACTTTTCTGCAATTATTTAATTCTCCGATGCGTTTCACAGTTTTACGGTATCATCAGGTACGGGGCGTTTGCGTTTGGAAATTCACTGCCAGTGCTGCCGTAAACGGAACGTGTGGCAGTACCACCACCGCTGCAGTATCCTGTTCTTTGAAAATGGTCGGCAGTAGCATAATGCGAAAATGAAATTCAACATGGCCCACTTGTGTAGTGATTTATTTTCGAGTGATTTTCATTACGTTAATTCATATTGCTAATGTAATTGGCGTTGTAATAGAGCATGTTAGTTAAACTTTATTTTAATTGCCTTGCTCTCATTCTACTTCATACTTATTCGTTATTTCCTCTGTTGAAACTAAGATGAATACGCGTCAGCTGTTGCTGATGTAATCAAATAAGCTTCGTAAACGTAAATCATTAACTCCTTTATAAATAACATTATCAAGTTGAAATTTAACAATGTTAATCTTAAGCTTTTAATCAAGTCTTCGAACGGAATTTTCAAGTCCTGATTTTCTTCATTATTTGTGCATTTATTTACCATGCTCATTTGATGTATTCCTCCATTTGTTTGTTATGGTTGAAATAGCAACACCTCTACTGCCGCAACTGTAGCTCGAGAGCAGCAGCAGCGGCAGTAAAATCGACAGTAGGAAACGTCATCAATCGACTACGGTCATTTGTATCTGCACAGTACTGCAAATCGATTTCGGAACGCATTCACAGTACTGGCTGTGAGTTTCGGAACGCACCCTGAAACGTTTGATATTTAATTATTGATGTTTATGTTGTTAGGGAGTTGTTGATGAGAGGAGAGAGAGAATTGTTGAGATGGAGAGAAAAAGGGAAAGTGGCTCGAAGTAGTGAGGCAAAAAGAAACTGTATCTTTAAGAAAATAAAGAGGATTTGGAACATAACAAACGTCTGACGTTACAACCCACAATTATTTGTGTTGTATTTATTTATTAATTGTTGCGATAGTAACGTAATGCTGGGGGGTTGTTGAAAAAAGCTAACGTTTGGGGGAAGGTAGGGGAACATAGGGCTTGTGAGTTGGGAAAGGTTACTCTTCAACAAAGAAAGTTTGTCGGAAAGGAGAGGGGAGGCGTGCGGAAAAGTAGCTATTCACTAAGATATCTTGACTGTCTTATAATTTCAATTTGTTTCAAAGCATCCCTGTTTAATACATTCCGGTGAATATGTAAACTTTCTGGGTTACAATCACTTACATAATCATTTTCAAGCAGATGCTTGGCTTAGCTGGAGAAGTTGAATCCATATTTTGGTGTGTTCTTTGATGCGTGTTGTGATGTGTCGACTAGTTTGATCAATGTAGGGTATAATACAGCTATTGCTTTTAATTTTGTAATCACCATGCTCGACTCGACTCGACGAAGTATAATGTGAGGTTCTCCGCGAAAGAATCTTGTGACAACTTTCCGAGTCACTTTTTATAGTCACTGGTCACTTACAGTATTTTGTTTATACAATTTTGTTAAGAATACAACTCAAAATAAATAACAACTAAATAAACAGCATTGTTGCTCAGAATTAACATTATTTTCATAAAAATGAATTATTATATGCAGCACATTCAACAGTGGGTTTTCTCCGCCATTTTCGAAGAGAAAAAGCGACAATGGATTGAATCTACGTGAAATGTGTGTGGTTATAATGGCGCGAGTCATCTTTTCCGTCTCCCTGTGCCCACGGGCGTATTTATAGAGGGCGCCGGTGAAACTCAGCGGCGGCGGTTGGGGGTTGAGGGGAGGTAGGGGATTGGAGAAGTTGGGGGAGAGGGTTAGTCGTGTAGTGCGTGTGTGTTCAGCGGTGTGGTGCTTCTTTCCCACCCCTCCTGTAAACTACTTCGTTCCTTGCTTGTCGTTTCAATAAGCGTCGTATAGGCTTCGATCCCTCTCCTTTAAGGAAAAGCCGCCTCTCGGCCGTATGAGACAGAACAAATGGAAAATTGTACTTTTTTCGTTTGCGTTGCTCAAAAATATGTAAGTATATACAGTGTTCAGAGATGACGTGCCCTAGCTCTTAGGAAACGAAATTAGGCTATTCATGTAGATTTTTCGACGGACTTAATTTTTGATGATCACTTTTTCCAGCTCCAGGATCTAAGTGCAGCACAATTCCTACTGAGTCTACGCATTTTGACTTAATTTATTGCATTTATTCACCAATATTAAACAAAAGAGATGGACTGGTTACTACATCTTATTGACATTTAATTACATTTTAGCAAAAATGGCAATCGTATTTGATGGAAACATATTAGCATTTAATTACATATACAGATTATGTACATGTATATATACAGATACAGATTATGGCGTATATGTAATTAAATGTCAATAAGATGTAGTAACCAGTCCATCTCTTTTGTTTAATATTGGTGAATAAATGCAATAAATTAAGTCAAAATTAGCCCCCTTTAATTTACCGATTCTCTTATTCAGTTCCCTACAATTTCGAATTAGACTTGCAAAAAAATGATGTGGAATCTAATTATTATGTCGTTCATGTCAAACAGCCGACACTAATTATTAACCAGAAGATGACTAAAGTGATGTATTGTTATATTTTTCAAATGTCTTGCGAGCTAGGAGGCAGGGCCAAAAGTTCGTGGGGGTGAGCTAAGACGGAAAGTTTTTCGTCGCGTGACCTTCCCAGAGCCCATCAGGGGACAGTAGGCGTGGCGTACAGCCTCGAAAATTCAGTAGCTCTCAGTCCTCCGTTGTGTTAATATGCTCATTCTGCTTGCTTTGTTGCTAAACCTCATCGCCACAAGGCCTCTCTCATTGTGGGGCACGCGGTTTTTCCTGCTGAGGGATAATAATCTCGGTAACGTCGAGCTACTAGTAGAACCTCCCTCTCCTCTCGGTGGCAGTTCCCCGGGCCCCGACAGCGGAGGCCTTCGAGCAGTTTCGGACTAGCACAAAAGGCGCGCGCCCCCACACATTTTAAGTCTGCCTCCTAGCCCCATAGACATTTTAAAAAGATAATAGTCATCATCAGGCGGAACTGCTTTGAGAGCTGCTTATCGTATCTGTTCTGATTTGCGCACATGTTTAGAGTAAGCTTGTGATAACAAACTCAAAACACGGTTTTGTAGCATGAATAGCGGTTATCATTCCTTGTGACCTAATTGAATTCTTGATGACATACTCTTAGATAGTCCTTCAAGCGATGAAAATTTACACCCCAAAGACGTTTTGCCTAATTTAACAAATTTTGAATACCCCTCATGATATTAACAAGGTGATTTGTCATTTTTTTGTTACATAGGCCTTATTATGATTGTTCAGCAGTATGTAGTAGGTGAAGACTTGGATTTTTTGGTACGCTCACTGCCGAGGTCAAATCGTAACATCTTACCTAAAGCGTGATTCTTAATACCCAAAAGTTCAGGGATGTCTCAGCTGATGGATGTGTGAGGAAATCACATTAAGGAATCCATTCTCCCTCTCTTTTTTCATCATTCGAGCTCGTATTTTTTTCTCTTACAACATATCGTAAATCTACATCTACGTACCACCCTGCAAACCGCCACATGAGCGTGTGCCAGGACGTGTTAGGTCACCAGCCGTGTAAAGATGTAAGGTTTTGGGCGGTGAAATGGTGACGTGTATTATGGGAGTGTATTTAGTGGATCTCAGTTTTTATTGTGGTCGCATATAGTGCGCGGAAAGAACGAGTTTTTGTACCTATCTGTTCGGCAGTGTATCTCTCATATTTTATCGCTTCCGTCAGACCTAGAGATTTAGTGAGGCGTCATGATGATATTCTCTGTGTCGCTCTGAAACGCACCAGTTTTGAATTTCTCAAGCAAGATAAGACTGGCGTGTAGCCTCTGGGTCTCTAGGGGATCCCACCTTAATCTTTCTAAAAGTTGTGAAACACTATATGTTCGCTCGTAGCAGCTTTTAACGAAGCGTGCTGCTTTGCTTTGTATTTTTGGTTAAATATTTTTTCCAGGGTCCAAAATGCTCACGGCGTATTTGAAGTGTGGCCTAACCAGAGAGAAGTATCATCTCTCTTTGACTTTTTCATCCGAGGACCTTCCTTTTATACGCTTAGCGTAGTTTGAGCGATATATCATTTTACTTAGAAATCAATGTATTTGGTCTCGTTTTAAAGAAAAATATGTCACCCCTCTAATGACACCAAAAATTCAACCCCTTACCACATTACTTTCGGAGATATTTGCCAAAAAATACCAGCCCTTTTATATGGGAAATGGTACGTTTATGCACTCCAGAGAGACCTTATATTCATAATGAGAGGTTTCCTACACTTAGATCTCGTCAATATATCAACAGTGTGTAGTTTGTGTGTTTTCTCGACGATTGTTGAAAATAATTATTACACCGCAGTAAATTCTTCGATATCACGAAAAACCTTCCGTTTTCAAGGAGTTTCAATTTCAATCAAGTTTCAAGGAGGCGTCTATTCGCTTTCAAATAGTGTCTATGTATCCAAAAGCAAACCTAATGTCTCTGTCCGGGGTTGCAGTCAAACCAGCGATGCTAGGGTTTCTAAGTATGATCGCTACCGACCTCACATATCCGACAAGGATCTCTTGCATCAGCTCCTGCCTGACACTGAAAGTGCTATTTCTTGCAGAATTTATCTGCTCCTCTTACGGTTTTTTGAGACTCTTCTTAAGGTAGTCCGAGCGGAATATCATTTTACTTAGAAATCAATGAATTTGGTCTCATTTTAAAGAGAAATATCTCAGCTATCCAATGACACCTAAAATTCTACCCCTTACTACCTTACTTTCGGAGATATTTGCCAAAAGATACCAGCCCTTTCACATGAGAAACGGTACGTGCATGCACTCCAGAGTGACATTATTTACAAAATGAGGAATTTCTAACGCTTAGATGTTGTAAAAAAACTAACAGTGTGTAGTTTGTATGTTTTCTCAATTATTTTTGAAAATTAATCATAATGTCACCGCAGTAGGTTCTTGTGTATCACAAATAACCTTCCGTTTTGAAGGAGTTTCAAACGTACCGCGCGATAAAAATGAGTCAAGTTAATGACTTATTTAGATATTTTTATTTAATTACTTACAATGTCTGTCATATAAAACTATGTAATTGGACCATTTATATTGCAATATTTAATTGGTGTGTCCTACAGCTGGTGTAATTAAAACGTATTATTCGAATATGGTCTCCATTATGACTAAGGAACTATCTCGCTCGGACTACCTTAAGGAAGAATTCCATGTGGTATTTTAATAAACTGCGCTATAAATACCGCGACATCTAGTAGTAAGTAAGAATTAAGTTACTACTTGTAAGAATTAAGTTTTTTCCTCGGGTTCCCTGCCGTTGAAGGTTGGGTTTGCACGCCCTCTGAAAACTGCTACTCTGCGGCATTGATTTTGAAAGCACTTCCATTCTCAACTCGGTGTGACCTAAATAATATCTATCTTCGGCTGCTTTTACTTTCTTCCACCTTCACGAGCTCTTGTAATCCTATTGTTTTTCTGTCATTTACCCTACCTTCTTCTATCCGCGGCAGCTTTCAACGTCTCGTTATCGAGTGTTACTTATCGAGTGTTTTGTTTTCCTCAACAGCTACGGTTTGAGAAATCGCAATCGGCCAAGAAATTTTGTTTTTGGCGGGTGGCCTAAATTTTTTTTTGCCCATGATTGCCAAATAGATTGGTCAGGTCTTGCTTATTGAAAAAAAAATTTTTTAGTCTCGACTGAAACTATTTAGGTGTCTATCGTTCGCTAATGACATTCTGTTACCTACCTGTTCTGAGGGTTTTTCTTTGATTTGATTCTCATTATCAAATCTAATTGTAATACTGGGCTGCATCTTTTCTTCTACAACTACTTACTACCCTGCAAGCCACCACAAGGATGTTTGGCTTCGGGTGACTTATCACCAACATGAACTAAAGTGAAGAAATGTACGTAAACCAACAAGCACCACACCATCGGTATACTATAAGTGCTACGGAATCTACTAAAATAATCCGCAATGTAACCTTGGAAACGTAATACAAAAGTCATGCAGGGAACATGCAAAACATGGCGTTAGCATTACTCGGCGAATTTAGAAACATGCATTAGTGTGCATATGAATTAATTAGCTACACTTCCTGTCAACTAACGTACTTCACGGACTCATCGGCAGCCATTATGGTCTCAAATCGATCGCGGGAAAAACGACATTTTAAACCATTCTGTTCAGCAATCTATTTCCCTTATTTTATTCTCATGATCTGATCTACCATAGTATGTTGAATTTCGTAAGATATTGAAAATTTCTTCTGAAAATTAATCGGTTTTAAATTTACGTAAAAGATTGAGTCTAATGTTCAATCAACGGTCTGAAAGCGATTCCCATCTAAGTTGTTACAAGAGGTCAGTAACACTAACGAGACTATCATAACGACCTTTCACATATCTTGCTGATCTCCTTGCACGTATTTTAACTTTTTTTTTAAGTCTAACTCATAAGGATTCCAAACACTCAGCGTATTCTAAGTGGGGCCTAACAAGGGAGAAGTCGCTGATTTCTCTCACTCTATCGTCGCACTTTCCGAGTACTCTTTTAACAAATCCCAATTTACCATTAGCTTGGCCAGTTATTTCCCGAATATGTTTGCTCCACGAGAGATCATTAGTTAGTTAAAACCGATGTAAGTAGATCTTCAAGCCCTATTCTTTTCTCTTTTCGCGTATGCTTGCATGATCAAATTAAATCTGCTCATGATCAAATCAAATCGTCATACTGCGCTGAGTTTTCCTCACAAAACTGTAATGGTATGAGACCTACCGGTTTCAACACTTCCGTGTCATAATCAAGAAACTATAAAAAATACGCTGCCAGTTTTTGGATCCTTATGAGGTAGACTTTAAAAAAAGTTAACTATAGAGTCCCTTGAGAATGACACGGAAGTGTTGAAACCGGTCGGGCTCTTACCATTAAAGTTTTGTGTGGATTATACAAAGTGTTATTATTTCATTTCAGTATGAACTCTGAATTCCACTGAGTTTTCCAGCCCTGTTCTTTACTCTCTTCGTGTAAGCTAGTCGCCCCGATGGCGGCGGGGTAAGTCGGCTAGCTTTCAACAAAAATTGGGGATCGGGTTAGTGTGGTGGCTAGAGTACTGGCTAATCATACGGACGGCCAGGATTCAAATCCCTGCTGAGGAGGATGTTTTTCAGAGGAAACCCGATCCCTACTTCAGTATCTTGTGGAGGGTACTTCAAGTACAGTACTCCGTCTGATGAGACGTTAAACCGTGGTCCCCTTGGCGCCTTTCGTTAAGAGCAGGCTAATGCCGACGCCGGGTTTTTATACACCCTTCCTCCTTTACTTGTCCCTGATGGCACAAATGACCTTAGCCGTCGGTCGCCTCCCCAAATAATCCAATCTAAGCTGGTACAAGCATGACTTCAGAAATGAAAATGAACTGTGTTACCATACGTTTGACGTATATCAGGAATTCTTCGCCTGCTAACTCGAGGATCGCGGGTTCGAATCCCGACTGGGTAGAATATTCACTGCCCTGAGACAGGGTGTGTGTGTTCGTCAAAGGATTTAATTGTAAGATAGGACTGTACAGACCTAAATTATTTTTCTTGCACTTATTCTCTTGACCCAATCAAGTCGTAATACTGGGCTGCATTTTCAAGCCCCATTCTTTTCTCTTTTCATGCGTGCTAACACCTATTCCATACGCGGAAGCTAATTTAGAGACGGAGACTAACGTCCACATCCGCGACATGTATCAAGCTTGTCATCCCGCGATGTAATTTTCTCATTGAGGGAGTGTGTGCTGAGACGCCGGCCGTGGGCTGGCCGGGTCCCCCGAGTCAACGCTGACGTGGCCACTGCCGCAGTCGCGAGTGTGTGCGAGCCCCCTAGATGCTCTCGCTTACCATCACCAAGCGTCCTGCGTTGAGGTGTTGCTCGATGACAGGCGAATACGAGCCTGGAAAATGTCTGTAAACAGAAAAGGTTATTCAGAGGGACAATCGACGAGTGAGGTAAAATTTTAAAAAGCAACTTATATTCCTACACATTACTCGTTGCTTTTGCTACCTATGAACGTTTACGCGAACTATGATCGTTGCTCACCGTTCGCTTTTACGGTTTCTGCAATTTTCTGCGTATGCAAGAACGGCGATGTTAAGTTAGTTTGAGCGAAATATCGTTTCATCTAGTGATCAATAGATTTGGTGTCATTTTAAAGGAAAATATCTCACTCTTCCAGTGACATCAAAATAACAGCCCCTTACCACACTACTTTCCGAGATTTTTGACAAATAAAACCTGCCCTTTTGCATGGGATATGGTAGGTTAAGCTCTCCAGATAGGCCTTATTTAAAAAAATTGTAATTTATACTACTTAGATCTCGTCAAAAACTAAGTGTGTAGTTTGTACGTTTTCTCATCCATTTTTGAAAACATAAATCATATTGTCACCACAACAATTTGTTCAGACTCCCAAATAAACCTTCCGTACTGAAGTTATAAACGAACCGTGCGAAAAAAATAGCCAAGTTAAAGACTTATACGAGATTGTAATTTATTAGTTTTTAAGTCAAGTAAAAGTAATATGGTATGGCTCCATTAATACTGCAATATTTATTTTATACTACCTGCAGCTCCTGGTATTAACACCTATAATTCGGATATGGCTTCCATTATGATTGGGAAACTATCTCGCTCAAACTACCTTCAAACAGATAAGGCTATTCAGAGGGGAAATCGTCGAGTGAGGTAAATTTAAAAAAAGTAACATCTACCCTTACACACCACGTCGTTGCTTTTGCTACCAATGAACGTTTACGCGAGCTGTGATCGTTGCTCACCGTTCTCATTTTCAGTCTTTGCAATTTTTTGCATAGGCGACTTCGGCGATTTAAAGTACCTAATAGTTGTGATTTTAATATCGAGGATAGTGTTTTTTTCAGTTCTGAATTGTGTGGCAAATCAAGCCCGTGCGATAGCCTTCATGCCAGACATGCGAAATTCACCGTGAAAACTTATTTTGGATTCAACCCAGAGCTTCCGAATCTCCCCCAAGTACATAAAGCCCATATTTCCTCTTTCATTGTGGATTCGGTAAAGATTTAATGGAACTAGTTGTTCCCACAGGTACTGTGTATACAGGGGTACGTACTATTTTCACGGGGGAACATCAACATCTAGGCACTACTCCGCGAGCCGCCGCCTGAGCATGTGGCAGGGCATATTAGAACACCAGCCTTGAAAAGGGAGGTATTCGGAAATAAGAAGGGGCAAGGTAAAGTTGAGAATCATATGTTAACCTAGTGTGTTGAAGGATGACTGTGCGGCATGATGCTTTTGTTATAATCGCAGTTGATTCGTGGAAAGAAGGAGCCCTTAAAACTATAATGTTGGTAATTCTCGTATGTTGTCGCTACTATCAGTTTTTGAGGTGTAGCACGGGGTCAAAATAATATTCTTAGTCTCATTCCAATACTCGCCTGTTTGATTTTTTTTTCAAATAATCTAAGCCTAGCGGGTAGGGTCTATGCTCTATTCTCTAGCACCTGCAAATATTCCTTTCAGCCAATCTTTCCGCTCCCGCTATAATCCAGCTGCTATCCTTACGGTGTCAGGATTAGCCTGCTCTTACGCCTTGGGATCTACGGTTTTTACGTCCCCTCCGGCAGACGGAGTGCTGCACCTTATTGATCTCCACTTGGCACCCAAGTAGGCATCGGGAATTAATCAGATCTCTTCGGGGATTCGAATCCGGGTCCATGGGATGGGAAAACTGTAATTTAGCTACGCTAAACAAACCGAACCTTTAATTTCAACCAGGCGTAAGTCGTTAATCCGGATTTACGTTACAAAGTATAATCAATTTATAATTATTTCAAATAATAATTTCACATCTAGGAAATTGTTCGGTGAGGGACTGATATTTTAGCATCTAAAGAGAGCACATTCATTGATTTCTTTATGAAATGATATTTCGCGCATACTACCTTAATCACTCTACTATGACACAACATAGCCATTGATTCCATTTTGCTCTGAATCTGAAATTATTCAGGCTTCTCCGGAATTGATAAACGTGCTCCATATATGTTTCAAAGAAGTGGTTACTTTAATTTCAGGCTGTGTCACTTGAACGTTATCAAACGGCAGATTAGATCGCGCCAAAAAAAAATTAGAGAGCTAGATTGTAGAACCGATAGGTATAAAATGTCATTATTTCCGCGTACCATTCGGGACCATAACAGCTGTGATCGTCGTCATGAATAGTTCAAATTGTGACAATAGGCAGACAGTAAATCTTTCTCTTTATATTCTGTACGTTCTTATTTATGCATGATGTAAATATTGATGTTCTTATTTATGCATGATATTTTGAATATGTGGTAGTAGTCTTTGTATCCCTTGCATGTTGGAACGATTGACGATAGAATGTTTCTAGAATGTTATTAGATTTTGAATTGGCGCATTGCATGTGTGGTACGCGGGTTTCAATGTAATTTCGGTGTTCTACCGTATCATTCATGCATGCCTGGTGTGGAAGCACCCCCTGCCACACACCCTTTGGGTGGCTTGCAGGGTATGATGTAGATGTAGAAACGTTCCGAACGAAACGCATGCTGCTCATCAATAATCACATTCTCAAACTAAGGTCTTACTCTTATGGGAACTAAACTTTCAAACACCTTACATCTACATATTACCCTGCGAGCCGCCGCATGGGAGTGTGGTAGGGGTGTTGTGACACCAGCCGTGTAAAGATGTAAAGGATAAGGTTTAGGGAGGTGAAATGGTGACGTCTATTGTGGGAGTGTATTTAATGGAGCTCAGTTTTTATTGTGATCGTTCTATGACCAAAGAAAGAACGAGTTTTTATACCTATCTGTTCGGCCATGTATCTCTCTTATTTTATCGCGTCTGTCAGACCTAGAGGTGTGTTAAGGCGTCATGATAATACTCTCTGTGTCGCTCTGAAACACACCCGTTATGAAATTCTCAAGCAAGCAAAGCCAAGCGTGAAGCCTCTTAGTCTCGAGAGGGTCCCACCTTAATCCCTCTACAAGTTGTGAAACACTATATGTTCGCTCGTAGCAGTTTTTAACGAAGCATGCATCTTTTCTTTGAATTTAATTAATTTTTTGGTAAAATCTTTATTACCTTAGTCCCAAACACTCGCGGTGCATTCGAGATGTGGCCTAACCAGAGCGAAGTAGCATCTCTCTTTGACTTTTTATCCGAGGACCTTCCTATTATACGCTTAACGAAACCTATTGTCCTTAATGCTGTTCCACATATGTAACAATGATACTCAAACGATATCGTACTGTCTTCCAAATTATTTCAAACTCTTACAACACGTGTTTCAACTTTCTAGCAGTCATCATCAGGTAAGACTGTTCCACATATGTTTTGTATATGTGTTCCCCACGATATATCAGAAGTTATGGTAATTCTAAGATATTTTACTGTACCTGAAGATTTTATGTTTACTCCACCCACAGTGTAGGTATGGCATTTGTGTGATGACTTTCGCAGGAAGTGAGCTGTGTCTAATTATTATGCTTATACTAAATATGATTATTCTTAGCTAAATATGATCGAACAGTTTTAGGCCTATTATTCTGTCAGTAAAGGGTAGGAGACGATCGATTCGCATAGCCGCAATGGTCTTGGGTGATGGCTTTTCTTTACTCACCGAAAAAATTTCCGGAAACAACGTGGAAACTTCTCTCTCTCTCTCCTCCGCCTCCTCCAACCAATCTTTCTTCCCCCGCTCGAGTCACGTGACACGTTGGGTTACCTGGATGGGGAGAGAAGGAGAAATGGTCAACTCTAAGGGAAGGGGGGAGGGGGGGAAAGAAAGTGTGGAGGGGAATAGGGAGAGTGGAGGGGGCTCTCGCCTTCCCTCCCCTCTCCGTGCTTATTACGTGTCCTTGGCAATGTGTGGGTGACCTCGTCCTTGTTACGCTGCCGCGATCGTTATAATTCTCCCCCTTCTCTCTTCACTCGGGCGACAGGAGTGTGCCCATCCCTGACCCACCCCTGCTCCCCCTCCCCTCCCCTCTGGTGATTACAGAACTACTCGCCAGAGGCGCTGGGTTGAACGTGTCAATTCGTGTGTGTTTTTGTCTAGTGCATACAATATTCAATTACAAGAGTTCTCCATCTCTCATTTTACCGAAAAATAAAAAGCGAAAAATTCCCGCCCATCGCTGTCTGCATTCGTGCATTCTTCCCTCGAGTTCGCCACGTTTCTTTGGTTTCTCTGTGGAGTCTACGTCTACCTATTACACTGCAGGCCACCTCAATGGTGTATCGTCGGGGTTGACTTATCACCTACATGCACTACAGTGTAGCAATTAACATTCCCCAACATGCACCAAACTATAGGTATGCTACAAATGCTACAGAAACTATTATGTTAGTCTATAGTGCAACGACCTGAACGTGATACAAGAATCATGCAGATAACATGCAAAACATGGTGTTAGCTCTGCGGGGCAGATTTAGAAACGTGCATTAGGGAGCACATCAAGTAATTGGGTGGACTTCTGTCAACCAACCTACTTCCAAGTCTAAGCGCAACCAATATGGTCTCTCATATATCGCGAGAAAACCGAGATTTAAAACCTGTCAGTTCTACCTTCTATTTACCTTATTTTATTCTCATGATCTGATCTACCATAGTATGTTGAAGGTCGTAAGATATTGAAAACTTCGTCTGAAAATAAATCGGTTTTAAATTTACGGAAAATATTGAGTCTAATGTTCAATCGACGGTCTGAAAGCGTTTACCATCCCAGTTGTTGCAAGAGGTCAGTAACACTAACGAGACTATCATAACGGCCTTTCACATATCTTGCTGATCTTCTCTGCACGCCTTCCGACTCTTTTTTTTAAGCTTACCTCATGAGGACACCAAACTGCTTTTGATAAAAGTAATCCTGGTAAATATTCATAGATATATGCTACCTCTTTAGTGTTTCCAAGATTGGTGTCGTATCAACCGGGTGCTGCGTTAGCGAGAGTGGTCACCTGCCGGCAGATTGTCGCATCGGCTTCAGAAGTGTAGTCGCATCCCTATTTTCTTTATAGACAGGGGGCATGGAATGAGTTTAATTTTGAAACCAAGGCCATGATTAACTTTTACCGGTAAGTTAGGCGATCTAGATTGAATCTCCATCTGATAGTTGTAAATACATGTGATTACTTTTCCATTGCGACGTATCATAGGCTTCAACTCGATCATATTTCTACAAATGGCTTTGGTGCGACAATTTTTGTCAACCAATGTTTTTCGAAATATTTCTTTCCCAGACACACGCTGATTGTATTACCTAATTCCTTTTACACGCACTTTAAATTAATTTTGTGGTGCCCATCTCGTATTTTATAAAGCCCTGTGGTAAGGCCATTAAAGAAAGGAAAATTTTCTTTGTCACTTTTTGACGCTTCAAGGTTAGACCGTAATAGTGTTCAATTGATTTAACGCATTTATTGCAGATACCTAAAGAAGTTTGAACCCAGGTTGAATAGGAAGTGAAATAGAAAATCATAGAAATTAGTTTTTCTGAACGCATCGGTAGAAAGTGGGATATCCCGAGCATTTTTCTTTGGTACAGACAAGTTTATTGCTGATATCAGGCTACTTTTACTGAAATGTGTCGTGGTGAGGAGTCTGCTGGCGTCTAGTATCCATGAATTGGATCATAGAGATACATGGAGAGGGCACTTGCTATTCTGGCCAATGCTAAAAGCTGAAGCCAGTCTGACATATTCGTTTACCCTCATTTTCCTAGAGCGCTTTTGGACTAACGCAATAATTTCGGTATTAATTCGAGTTTATTATGGTTTCCGTCGATAAGTTACTAGAAATCAGCATGCACTAACTTCTTTAATGTACATTCTCCTTGCGTTTATGGTTTATTAATTTAAATAAAATACGATTCGCTGGATAAATGTTTCTCGGGTATTCCACCGGGTAAACAGGTCCATGATTCCCGACGTTTCGGAAAACGACTTTCTCTCCATCTTCAAGTTCGGTGAGAGGGTCGTTCTCCGAAACGTCGGGATTCATGGGCCTACTTTCCCGGTGGAATACCTGAGAAACATTTATCGAGCAGATACGTCGGGAAAACCTAAGATCTACCAAACATAATCCGCATCCCCGCCGAAAACTATGGTAAAATGGAGTATAATCCATAGCAATAAGTAACCAATGTATGTTTCTTGAGTTACTTGCCTTAAATTTCAAAGAGATGTTTGATATTCTTGCTTCGCATCCGCTAATTCGTCCATTCCGTCGTGCTATCCATGAGAAAGTAAGGAAAGAGTAAGGATTGGGAATATGGTTGTTATTTCGGTTGGCAGGCTACACTTTGATGATGTAGTGCCCCTTCATGAATATCAATGGGGTGGATAGTACGGTGGTATGTTGATGAATGCTTGAAGCAAACTGAATTGGGGCTAATTTTAAGAAGAGGTTCTTTGCAGAAAGCAGTCAAGGTCTCTTTGATCCACTTGAGTCGCGGTGGGGCTCTTTTGGACTATTTTCAGTTTTCTCTGGGAGTCAATACGCCAGGATATGCCTAAACAACCAAGATCGTGTCGGCGGTGCTTTGGTCAACCGGAGGTTCAGCGAAAACACCTCGTTATCATTACCCTTTCATTGTGACGAAAGCCTTGGTCGGGCTGAATTCCGCGGTTGCGGTGTGTGTTGAAAATAGGAAAATGTTTTTTCACCTTGATATGAGCGTGGTCAGAACATTTAGCGAGTATTTCGGGATCAATCAGGGAAAGAGTTTATTGAAGAAATAGGTTGAGTTCGAAAAAGTTCTGCTAGATTATAAATCGAAGTGGGTCGTAAGAAAAAGCTAAGTGCATCTGCTTTATTGTGAAAGCAGACATGTCTTGTTTATGAGGTGCGTCTATAGCTGCCGTTATTTGAATGTAATATAATGATATTTATGATTCTAATAATAGAAATTTTTTCACATCTGTCATTAAAATTATAGTTTAAAATGAGTATATTAAAAATTAAATTATATGAGTACATCTCAAATGTTAATCATTTTGAAAACCAATTCTCGTTGTTTCATCTGTATTAAAGGAGAAATTTGTTACTCCTTAATAAAGGCTATCACACTAATAAAAATTAAATTATAAGGGTACATTTAACTTATTAAATTACTATCATTAATCATTTTAAAAGCTCAATTCTCGTTGTTTCATCTGTATGAAATGAGAAATTTGTTACTCCTTAATTAAGTTTATAACACGGCTAATCCTACTATGACTGTCTCCGGTTATTTGAACTTCAATCCGAATATCGCTGTGATTCGGTTAGTTAGGAAACCTTTCAAGTAAAATCTAGCAGTAATAAATGAGCTTATGCCCAGGGCCCCACTCGAGTGAGAGCCTCACACCAGGCTTTTTCTAATTCGCTCTCAAATGAAATAGAATTTTGTGGATCGAAGCTACTATTTAGACAAGAATTAATGCTGACATGTCTTTTGATGTATCGGCACCTGATTGTATTTATTTGACATTTTATGCGTGGAGATCTTCTTACTTAACCAACTCCTCTTGCGAAAACCAAAGAGTCGGTTTCTCGGGCCAAAATGGTGGTAGTTTCTCCGCGACACGACGAACTGCAGGCGGGATGTTCTCGGTGTCCGGGCCTCGTCGTGGATTGGAATCGGTTAGTTGCTGATGGGGCTGGGCGTTTTCTTCTCGTAAGCGTTGAAGCTCGATATCGCGCGGCAAAACCATTTTCAACTAATGTTAACTACTTATTCTCCTCACCGGGGTCACCAATGTGGAGTTGGTTAAGCAAGAAGATCTCCTCGTTTCTCAAATTAAATGATTACAGCCATGATGCAATGCACGTTAAAATCTCCGTCCAACTCCTTATGCTTACATCAACATCCTATTTATCTAAACATCAACAGGCCTCCTTGGCTACAACATAAAATGATGGCACCGTATCTGATCGTCACATGTATAATACTGTTTTATGTGTGTAAATACCCCTATTGTAATACTTCCGATGTTCATTTAAAATAAAAGGGGAATTATGTTTTATTTATGTTTTCTGTTTTTAAGTTAGAATGGCAGAGAATGTTCCTAATGCATAAAAACGTTTCTGTTTTTCGTACGAAAAAAGTGTTCCACAGAGAGGTTAGAATGATTGAAGACAGTGTGTCCAGTTTTCATCCTCTTCCTGTCGACATTTTTTGATCGATTATGTCATTTGAGGAAGGTAGGTTGAAATAAATCGGAATGAGTCATGAATGTATGTGCGGAAGAGCTCCGAAATCGAACTTCATTCGTTGGCTGGTGAGATCATTGAGTCTCAAAAGTACATTCGATCCTCCCGGAAAAAATAGTGGAAGGATAACCCGAAGTACGAATGAGTTTCGAGAATCTATTTTTCCTTCGTATGGTTCGTGACAGCCCAGAACTGCTGCGGAGTACCAATCAATTCAAATTACGTAATTACTCATCCATCATACAGGGCGGCCCTTTGGATTTCGATTCTTCGGGTGCTAAGCGAGACTTTTTTGGGTCCGTGTAAATTAAAAATTAATAAAATCATTGGGGCAGAAGGAGAAACGGTGAAGTGGCGGACAGGAATAAAAACGCACTTCTCAGGTTGGAATGCTTCCCATTTCTAGTAAAATTTAGATATTGGTAAAGTAAAAATATCGCACTAATGCGCTAGGTTGGCATTATATATGACGTAAATTTCTTGGCGATGCGCTTATTAGTAATGAACGAAAAAAACTTTTGTGCTGTCGTGACGGAAGCTGCATTTTTACCCAATATTTACTGTGCTATCTTAAATAGAAAAAATTAATGGTACATGATCCTGGTTTTATTTTACATGAGCATCGGAAGTATGCAATTGCGGTGATGAGGACACTTACAGAATGAAACATAGAGTATAACCTGGACGTTTTTGCTTGCTTTATTGATTTTGAAAAAGCTTTTGACTGGGTAAATTGGAATAAACTAACGGAAATACTCTGGAAAATGGGAATAGATTGGCGAGACATGAGACTAATCCGAAACTTATATATGACGCAAAGGGCGCAGGTGAGGGTGGCTGATGGTGAATCAAGGTTGGCAAGTATTAGTCGTGGGGTAAGGCAAGGGTGCCCGTTGTCGCCATGGCTTTTCAACATTTATGTTGAGGAAATGGTAAGACAGGCATGGGAAGAACTTGAGGTCTGAATCAAAGCAGGAGGGCATCTGATAATTCGGTTAGATTCGCGGACGATCAGGCATTGGTTAGTGGATCTTCGAAGGGACTGCAAGCTTTGATAGATCTTTAGACATGCAGTGCGGGATATTCGGAATGAAGATAAGTCATAAAACAAAAGTAATGAGATTCTGTAGGACAACGAAAACTAGAATTCAGTAATAGAAGGGAGCTGATGACGGGGACATCGGGTAAGGATGTGAAGAAGAGGTTGGTGAAGAGCTTGATATGGAGCATAGCGTTGTGTGGGGCAGAAACATGGACCCTCAGAAAGGAGGACGAGAATAGGCTGCAAGTATTTGAGATGTGGGTGCGGAGAAGGATGGAGAAGGTTAGGTGGACGGAAAGGAAGACTAACGAGGTAGTGCTTGAGATGGTGGGCGAGGAAAAAAAACTTTTTAATGAAATCCAGGATAAGCAGGGTCGATTGCTGAAGGGTGGTATAAAGGGTGACGAACAACTGAAGAGTGTTATAGAGGGAAGGATGTTGGGCAAGTGGGGAAGAGGAAGAAAGAGAATAGGTTTCGTGGACGGGATGAAGAAGGGTAGATTGTATGCTGAGGCGAAGAAGGATATACTGGTGGTTGATGGGCCCTTGAATCGGTAGAGGACCGGGAGGAGAGTCTCTGACACGCAACAAAACCTACCATAACCGGTAGAACACTTTAAAAAATCGGAAGTATTTTAAGAGTTATATGTCCATAAATAAATCAGTATTTTTTAAATCGTTTAATAAATACACTTGGGTCCCTTTAAGTTAAAAGACATTTCAGTATTCATGTGTATCTGAACAGTTATTTCTTGCTACAATTTTGTATTTTATTTGAGAGTGAATATGAAAGAGCCTGTTGCGAGGCTCACACTAGTGGAGGATCCTGGGCATAAGCCCATTAATCAGACCTGTGAGGCGCTACCGTCATCATTCACGCCTTTCATTCATGAAAGTTGCTGGTGCCCTTACGATTCCTGACATGCGTGCCCATGTTACAACTTGCGGGGTGCAACTAACACGCTTCCTGTTTAGAATAAATGAAGCTAATATCGCCACCGAATTAGTTGTGAAAAATTAAACCGACGAGAAACGCTCTCCGACTCTAAACCTTGGGAATGCCATTATGTAACGCTGAGAAAAATCTTTGAAACTCCCGCAGAATATTTGTATTCTTCAAGGGTTTGTCGTACCTTGAATATCATCATTTCATCAGAATTCTTGATGACATCGTCCTATCGACGAAGTCTGATCGTCAAAAATAAGAACTGTGGAAGTTGAAAAGTATTTTTTTCGTATTTTGTTCGCGATAAACTAACAACTTTCTTGAAGATCAGAGTGACCGAGGTATGCAAGATGACTAAAAATCATGCGGTACAGCAAATTGAACGAAGATACAGATGTAACGGAGAATACTACGAAATGTGAGGAGTTATTACTTTCATTTGCCCCTGTACACTTTCTTTTACTAGGAGATTATTTACAATCATAGGGAAAAGCTCTATAGGCTAAATATTTTTGTGCCTTTCTATTTTTCTTGTTCAAAAATAGAAAAAAAACCGTAGTATCTCCTCATTCTATTTTCTTAGCCCCCTGTTACTAAAACCATGTTAACTAGGAGATACTCATCTAACCTTTATTTACCCTGACACTCATAAGGAACTCTGACATTACATAAATTCTTCGTCATTGGTTCTGTACCGTGATATATATCGCACAGCCTTGCGCATTAAAAACCGGTGGTAATTTGCGATCCTTTATGAGTAAATAGGAAAATATACTGCATATTTTCGTATTCCATGTTCTTGTTTCCGCTTACTAAAAAATTACCTTGGTAATTTAAATTTGTTTTCTTGTTTAAATGTTGCGGTTATTGTAATATTTAGTAATTAGTTGTGTTGAAAATTGTTCAAGCATCCTTCTATTGGAAAGGAATGAAGAAACCCAGAGGAAATAATGTATGCAAGGCCATCTTCCCGAAGAGGAACTCAATAGTTTCTAAGAGTAGGTAATAAATAATGAAGGATAGTCCCCTATATATATATATATATATATATATATTATAACTGCACTTAGGATCACTCAAGTGAGGAATATATAAACAGTTTGCCAGAGGAAGGCAGACGATAAACACAGAGAAACAAAAAAAAGAACACACAAAGTTTCTTGATATTTCGGTGCCACTACCACCTTGGTCGCAAGAGCGTATTGGACGAAGAAGTAGAGGTCTTAGAGGAATATATATATATATATATATATATATATATATATATATATATATATATATATATATATATATATATATATATAACTTATATCATTTAACTTTCTCTTTGTATACATAATTTCAATTTTTATAATTTTGTTGAAAATTGTGTTGTACAGCTAATTGCAATTATCATTCGACCTGTCCATATTTTTCTATGTCACCTTGACCTCCTCTTCAGGATTGGTGTAGGTTGTGCTTGAGCATGTTATCACACCGAACCATTTGCGTGAGGAACCACTAGGTGAAAGCAAATAAAACGGGCTAATATTGACTGGCCGATTTTGAGAAGTTGGTGAGAAATGTCACATGCTAACAAACCACGTTGGAATGAGTACGTGGACGGATTTCCAGATCGTATGCGTCACTCTCTTTTTCGGCATGTTTTAAGCTCTCCTATTATCTTGAAAACGTATATTCTCTTGCCCTCCTAAGCACCCGACTGGAGGCATAATTAATTTTTTTGACCGATTGAATACAGCCGTTTTCCCATAAATAATATTACGTTTAGCTCTAAAAATAAATTGCTCCCTTTTGGTTTTTGCTCGTTCTCAAAGATGATTTCCCTCGTTTATTAGTGCTGCGAAAATAAAGCTGCATTATGCTGGAAGTGGTCTCAAATTTGATTTCATTGCTATTGTAACATTTAAAATTAGTGCCAGAGGCGTCAATAAAAAGTGATGCCAAGAAAATGCGCGGCAATTACGGTTCTGATATAGTTTTCGTGTCAGAGCCAAGCCATTAGACCAGAAACGATGGCTGGCATAAAGTTAAGGAGATAGATTGCCGAATCGATATGTTTAGATGGTCATTTGTCCATGCTCAATAAGGGACCATAACAGTTGCGATATCTCAGTTCTATGAAAATTCGACCCTTACTAATTGCAAGTAAAGTAGGTTTTGCACTTGTGCTAAATATGTTAACATCATAATTTACAACTACCCCCGCGTGGAATTCCCTGCATGATTAAGCTTTCTGCATGGCTTAGTATATAGTACGAATATTTGTCATTCGCATTAATAATACTAACTATTTGTTGTATCCAAATTAGTGGTGCATGGCAGTATGTTAGTCTATGTGGCACTTTCCTAGTTTCTTGCCTGACCGCGCATTGTCATCCTGAATGTATTTGGCCCACGCCTAGAAAGTTCGCGGCTCTGATTTAATCGGGGATGAGTGCTTTGTGTCTGGTTTGGAATCACCACGTGCAATACACCCTTGTGGTTGCTTGCGCGGCATTTCATAGATGTAGATGGAATATTCCAACTTTGGACCTGGTCCTCTCCTGCAATAAAAAATGTACGACCTCAGTCTTCTTGTACATTTTTGTTTCCATTATTTCTAATTACCTCTCATTGATCATTAATGCTAGCTTATGCTCCGACACGAGAATTTCTTCGGTTTGATGGATGGTGACTCATTACTCATGGCTGTAAAAGTGAGCCAGGCCACGAAATTTCATGTGATGGGCACCCGGTAGCACTTCGACCTCGTGCTTGGCGACCTTGAAGCGAGAAACATGATTGATCGACCCGTAAGTGTATCGTGAGTGGACGTCGCCCGAGGCTCGGAGCGGGAAATTATTACGCTCGTAAAAATAATGGACGTGTTCATAATTTAATGGTGGACGTCGTGAAGTGACCCGCGGGGAGACTCTGGATTCTTCTGGAACAAATAATTCAAGCCACCTTCTTCGAATGAGGGGTGGATTTCGATCAGCTCAGTTTTTTTCTACCGGTTTTCCTGCACGCATGAATTTTAAGGTGGCCAGAAAAGACCCTTGGTTTTCGGTAAAGATTACGAATAATGTTCAATTTGTGGTATTTAAAATGTAATAGGATATTTTTATAGTAATGGATATTAACTTCTATCATCTAATATATGAGAATCCCAGAAGTCAAGGGGTCTAAGTAACCAATTCGTTGTTTTGAGAAAACTGAAGTCAAAGTTGAAAATGTTTGGTAGGTTTGGTACAACCCACTTAGTAGTTAAGAGGCAATACCCTAGATAGCATCAGCTGTCAAGAAAATCACTAAGATCCCTTTACCACCTAAAAGATTTATATTTTTACATCCCATTCCTATACCTAACTTATTTTTTTTTAATGTTACTTAGACCCCTTGACTTCTGGGGTCCACATATAATTACTAGATATATAGACATTTATACTATTAATATTAATTACACAGACCTACAGGGTTATGCTTTTTTATGCTATGCTATATTAGACGTAATTTTATGTGCTGAATTCAAATCTACTCTCGATAATTGCCTATCACGTCAAAATTTTGAAATATTATAACCTTAAAGGGTAAAAATGGCAATTTTCAGGTCTTTTTGGGCTTGAATATCTCGGACACCAAAGGTGATAGAGTAATTCTGCAGAAGGATTCGAAGTCCGCGTTAAAAAATGTATAAAATACAACTGTGATGCCAAGAAAAACTATTGTTTCCTTAACCCGTATCTTACATTTCATATTTGTGTTCTCAAAATTATAGTAAAGTTGAATGATAATCAAGTTGTCGTTAGTTACTAAGGTAATAGAGGTTATGGTATGGTATGCTTATGGTCGTTTGTATTCCCAATAAAATTATGTCGACCCATACGGTCATGTCGTATCGAAAAAATGAAACGCTTCTTATTAGGAAGAATATTGGAGCACAGTATTTTATTAAATACATAGTCATACCTTTCAAGTGCGTAGCAAGTTGCTCATGACTGCATGAATGCCATTATTCGCGTGCGCTTATAAGCATACGTTTATTTCTCTGGATCTTCATATACGAGTAGGGTATTGGTGCCATTTCATCGTTTGGAGCGTGGTTGTAGTTCTGTTGCCATATTTTGCCCCATTTTACCTCTAGCAATCAGATCGTATTGCTTAGTGGCGCGTACTAAATGTGGCAACAATGAGCCTTTATGTGCCTCCACTATCACCCAACAACGTTCGAGCGTGAGCTTATGAATTGTCATCCTAAATCATTTTTATCTAGTGTTCGATTGGTGCTTTTAAAATTGAATCGAACACACTTTCACCATCCCGTGCGAGTGACTGGCATTGTATTAATGCGTATCGCTGATAAATTGAAAATTCGAAGACTCGCGCGCAGGTGTTCACTTTCGCCGCTTTTGAGTTCTGTGACGCGCCGGGAGCACGGAGGTGAGGAGCTAATTTGAAAAGTGAAATGCAAAGCGTATTAGGTTGACGTGAAAGTGTGGTGCAAATGATGTTACGCGCAAGGTGTGACATACACAAGTCGACCTGCACGTAGCACGCCTGGACGGTATGATAGCTGGGAAGGAGAGTTGTGTGGGATTGAGGGTGTGAGATAATTCCGGTTCTCAGGTTGGATGAATTAAAGATACCATTTGCTCATTAGCCGGATGAGAATCCTGAGCTCAAGTTACCTAATGTTTTGCTTTAGAGATTCAATCTTGGTACCATTTTATGGTATAGAGTTAAGCTACAAGTTCAAGCAGAAACATAACTTAGTAATCTGTACATTTCCATCTCAACAAAATTATATGAAGCAGGCTTTTGAATGTTTTTAGTGATAGGTAACGCTCAATTCTTCTGGAGGGTTGGTCTTCAAGTGAATAATTTTATTACCTGTGCTTGCCTTCAAATAAACAATGTAATTACGTAGTATGAGGAAGGTATGATAAAAGAATTAGAGCGTGTGCAAAGGAGATCTGCTAGGATTGTTAAAGGTCGTTATGATAATTGTATAAGTGTTACGAGTTTCATAGAAGAACTAGGATGGGAATTACCACCGAACGCAGATTAAAATTTGGGTTCAGCCTTTTAAGTAAATTCGAAACCGATTTGTTCACAGTTGACGTTAGATATATATTAAGAACCCCTGCGTATTATGCTAGGTTTGATCAGATTAACAAGATTAGAGAGATAGATTGTCGTACCGATAGATTTAAAATGTCATTTTTCCCGCGTACCATAAGAGAGAACAATAGGCAGCGTAGCAAAGGGATAGGTAGGTGAAATATAGTTAGAGTAGTCTGTAGTGCATGATGCATGTAATAACAACCAATAATCCCATTCTTATTAGGTAGATACTAACCATCTAGCTCCATGTGACCCTGTTATCTAGCATATCTCCCTTAAATATCCTACTTGCATGTCAATAGTGCATGTTTTGTGATCTTCACCCCCTGCCACACACCCTCGTGGTGGCTCGCAGGGTATTACGTAGACGTAGATGTAGATTGTGATGATTCCGGTACTCAGATTGGATGAATTAAAGATACCATTTGCTCTTTAGCCGGGTGAAAATCCTGAGTTCAAGTTACCTAATTTTTTTGTTTAGAGATTCAATCTTGTTACCATTTTATGGCATAGAGTTCTGCCACAGGCTGAAACAGAAACATGATTTCGAAATTTGTGTATTTCCATCTTACCAAATTAATATTTAGTAGGCCTCTGAATGTTTTTGTGATAGATAAACTCATAATTCTTCTTTAGGTTTGGTCTTCAAATAAACAATTTAATTGTCGGGTATGAGATGGTTCCGGTACTCAGATTGGATGAATTGAAGATATTCAATCTTGCTACCGTTTTAAGGCATAGAGTTCTGCTACAAGTTCATGCGGAAACATAACTTCGAAATCTGTGTATTTCCATCTCATCAAATATGAAGTGGGCTTTTTAATGTTTTTAGTGATAGGTAAACGCTCAATTCTTCTGGAGGGTTGGTCTTCAAATTAACAATTTAATTGCCTCTTGCCGATTCAAAACAACTTTATTTATGCATCAGCTATACAGATCCTTGAGATTGTTGAATATTTTTGTTAATCTCTCTGAATAGCAACCATGAAATCTGGTTACCATTTCGAAGTACATTTCACTCAGCCTGCTCTGTCCATGCATACATGTTAATGTTTTTATCTCTGGATAAAAATAGTGTTTCAAATATCTTATCAGTCTCAAAATGTTATTTAACTCATGCTTGTTGCACATTATTAAATATAACCTGCGCTAATTTCATTAATTTCGTTTTACATTCTACGAGACATTCGTTAGTTCAATAAAATTTCCCGTGTAAAGCGGCCTTTGAACAAGGGCGCTTCTATATTTGTTGTTTTTTTTCAAATTTCAGGGTTATTACTTTATTATTTTTATGTCGTTATCTCCGCGGGACAATTCTCATCTCCGTCCTCTGCGGTTGGAGGGAAAACAACGCATAAATGTTGGCTTCGTCATGAGTGCGTGACTGCGATTTAAGGTGGTTCTGACGTCAGGGTCAACAGATCCAGAAAATTTGAATATAGTATCTTCGTAGTGCGTTTTATAAACTAGAGATTAAAAAAATAAAATAGTGATTAAGGACTAGTTTTCTACATCTACATAATACCCCGCGAGCCGCCGCTTGGGCGTGTGGCAGGGGGTGTTAGGTCACCAACCGTGTAAGGGTGTACATTTTTTGCAGATGTAATGGTGACATGCATTACAGGAGTGTATTTAGTGGAGCTCAATTTTTATTGTGATCGCTTATTGTTCGCGGAAAGAAAGAGTTTTTGTACCTATCTGTTCGGCAGTGTATCTCTCTTATTTTATCGTATCTGTCAGACCTAGAGATTTAGGGAGGAGTCATGATAATACTCTGTGTGTCGCTCTGAAAAATATCAGTTCTGAATTTATCAAGCAACCTAAGCCTAGTTTTACTGTAATTAAGCCTTGAAAGTGGAGATTTTAACAGGGTTTCTTAAGGAGATTGCTCGGATTACAGTGGAAAAATTCGAAATGGAAGGAGATAACATATTCCAGATTTTAATTTAAACATTTTTAGAAGATGCAGAAATTCTTGGTAAATTGAATGAATATGAAATAAAGGCATCTTACCCCCTACTTTTGTATGTTATTAGCGAATTAGGGCCGTAATTGAAGTTAAAATGTAGTAGTTCCATTCTAATGGCGATGCAGTCGGCTCCTATGGCAGAGCAAGTGTTGTCAGTAAAAATAAATTCATGGTATAATCTGATTATATTGTGCTTTAATTTTGGTCCTCTTCAGGTTCAGGTTAACCATTTTCATCAGCGAAAGCTGAATTTTTAACCTGAATAAATAAAAATGAGTAATTCAGTATTTCTCTTGACTTACATAGTCGAGCCAGACCCATCTTAAGCCTTTCGTATGCAAGTAAAGACATATTTTGTAGCGATATTTATTTATTTCAAGCTTTAATCGGCGTTCAGCGTGCGTTGAGCCGGGGTATCTCTATTTTCTCCTGCTTTTACTCGCTATCAGCACTTCTCGAGTGCACGACGAGACTATTGATGTTCCGCACAATGTCTACGGAGCAAACAGCACACCACAGAACGCGAGTAAGGCAGGCACGAGAGGGGACAGGACGTGGAGACGTGGAGAGGAGTTGAACCCGAGCGAGGGACTGGAATTGTTTGAACAATGGATATATCACCGATCGATTCCATACCGAAACGATTCTACTCGAGCAGATTGACAGGCGGATGCGAGCGAAGTGTCGTAGCCAAGTGCCTGTTAGGTCGTGCCCATTGTAGTAAATAGAGAGGGCACTACGTTATCAAACTGAAGCATAACAACCAATACAACTATATTGTTGTGTAAACACGTGGCATTTTTCATGTGAAAATGGAGGTATTTTTCGTCAAACATTTCGGGAAGTACGTAGTTCGGTACGGGATTGATATTTTGATACCTTTGATAGGGAGGGATGTTTTTCTTTAAGGTAGTTCGTTTTTTTTTCGATTCGATATGTACGTTTTAATTTCACTAACTGTGAGACTCGCGAATTAAATATTGCTTTATTAATGGTGCAATCAAATAGTTTGACATGACAGAAATTATAAGTAATAAAATGAAAATATCTAAATAAGTTTTTAACTTGACTCATTTTTTCACGCAGTTCGTTTGCAACTCCATCAAAATGGAAGGTTTATTGTGATCCCGAAAAAATTACCGCGGTGACAATATGATGAGTTTTCAAAAATAGTTGAGAAAACACAAAAACAACAAACTTTTGATGTTTTTACGAGATCTAAGTGTAGGAAATTTTTCATTTTAAATAAAATGTCTCTCTAGAGTGCATATACGTACCATTTACCATGTAAAAGGTTGGTATTTTCTGGAAAATATCTCGGAAAGTAACGAGGTAAGGGGTTGAATTTTTGGTATCAATGGAAGGGTGATACATTTTTCTTTAAAATGAGACCAAATTCATTGATTTCTATATAAAATGATATTTCGCTCAAACCACCTTAAAATGAAAAAAAACTCGCTCAAACTACTAAAAAAACTATTAAACTACCTTAATTGAACCTTTTGATGCACAGAGATTTCAAGAATGTGGGGCTGGAATTAGAGAATGGGCTATTTTTCCATCATCCCTTGTGAATTTGTGTGTTCATTCTTGAATTTCACCGCTTTACGCGACGCCATTTTCAATGCACGTCCGAGCACGCATCAGTTTGTGCATTAAAGTGCCTCTTATCAAACAGCCTGTTAAGTATATCAGCAACCTGCTGCGTTGTAGCATTTTTGTGAGTAAGTTGGAACGCTCTGGTTAGTTCACACCTCGAATACGCCGCGAGCATTTGGGACCCTGGTCATAAAGAGTTAACCAAAAACATTAATAAAATACAAAGGAAAGCAGCGCGCTTCGTTAAAAACTGCTACGAGCGTACATATAGTGTCTCACAACTTTTAGAGGGATTGAGGTGGGACCCCTAGAGACTCGGAGGCTACGAGCTAGGCTTAGAGTGCTTGAGAAACTCAGAACTGATAGTTTTCAGAGCGACACAGAGAATATTATCGTGACTACTCACTGCATCTCTAGGTCTGACAGTTGCGATAAAGTAAGAGAGATACACTGCCGAACAGATAGGTACAAAATTCGTTCTTTCCGCGCTCACTAAGCAACAACAATAAAAAATGAGTTCCGCTACATAATACATGTCACCATTTCATATCCCAAAATCTTACATCTTTACCCTGCTGGTGACCTAACACCCCCTGCCACACGCTCATGCGGAGGCTCGCAGGGTATTATGTAGATTTCGATTGTGGTAGATGAAGAGGGCACATGAACGAACTGAAGGCTGACATTCGAAATAACAACCATATTGTTTAATCCTGCTCTTGTCCTAATTTCTTATTGATAGCATTGCGGAATGGGCGAATTATCGCATGTAAAGCGATAATATCACCAATCTGTTTGAAATTTAAGGCAAATAACGTATCAAACATATGTTGGTTGCTTAGCGCGATGGATTCTAATCGATTTTGCAATGGTTTTCATCGGGAATGCGGATGATTTTCTATTTCAATAGATAAACAAAATACGTGAAGAGACTGTACATTGAAGAAGTAAGCGCATGATAATTTCTAGTAAGTTATCAATAGAATACATTGTAAAATTGCAAATTAGTGCGTTAGCCCGCTAGTGCTAATGGAGAATGAGGGTCAACGAAGAAGGCGGACACCTTCCGGCGGAAGGCGGAAGAGGCTTCAGATTCTAGCTTTGGCCAGCATAGGAAGTGCCCCCTCCATATGTCTCATTGTTGTGGTCGTGTCCATTATTTTGTTACCCGCGAATCGTCGTTGTCTCCGCGTCTAAACAGAGCTTGGGTGGCAGTCTTCTGCTTTTCTCTCTATTTTCATTAAGTTGGTTGTAGCGCGAATAATGAGCACATTTCAATAATTAGAGTAAGAAAAAAAATCTTGGACCTAACTTCACTTAAATTCACCCTTTGTGTGTTGAAAAAAAACCATAAGTGGTGCAAGAATCATATTTGCATTGTCATTACTTGGATTTACGGCGCGGAAGTCGAAATTCAAGAGAAAACCGTACATGAATATATGTTTTAATTCGGTATGCGACCATGATATTTAATATGAATCATTATAATAATATGAAACGTAAGTTTTCGCGTTTAGGAGAAAATCTATTCATATTTCATCGAATTTTTTTTGCATCCTGGACGATTCTATAAATGGAAATCTAGAAATATTTCATCGAATTTTTTTTTGCATCCTGGACGATTGTGTTGGCCCGTATGTCCCTGGAATCCCAATAGGCTGCTAAGCCTATCATCAGGTTTTCCAGGGACCGGGACAACAGAAATTGACAGTCAACTCGGTCCTAGTTGCTGAAAAACTCACCCGGGCGCGACTCGAATCCGCCAACCTCAGTTTAGCAGGCGAGGACTTCACTCCGTCGCCAATGGGGCCGAGTATGTCGAATTAGATTTAGTAGCACGTATTAGGAATGTAGGTCAAATTTTTAAATGCTACGTTAAAATAGCAATTAATTCCCAAGAAACCGAATCAGTAACAATTTTTTTTTTTTACTTTTATCATTGCATGTTACTGTTAATGAGAACATGCTTGCTAAATTTCCTGCGAATCTGTCTATAAACGAAATTTGTTCCAACCGCCATAAATGTGGATACGGACTTGTATTCATTTTTGGAATAGTAATCATGTGTATTCAAACGCCAGTAATGTTTTGACGTGTTAGGCACTTATGATATGCCAACAGAGCGCTGGTTATAGTCATGTATTTGTTTTAATTGTCGTTTTTAGGCATTAGAATCATCTCGTTTTTCAGCCGTTTTTAAAAATAGTTTTCCTTCTCTTTTACTTCTAGGTATGTACCAAGTTTTGGTCGTTGTGGGAGAATAATGAGTGGTGTACGTGAACAGCGTAATCAGTTATCACCATGAGAATCATCACCGTTGTAAGTATTGAGAAAATTACCTACCGTTTTATTAAGGCAGTGTTTATGAGGTGTGAATGCTAATAAAATTCAATGAATTTAGCCTCTTTTTAAAGAAAAAGAGGTCTCATCACTCCATTGGTACCGAAAGATCAGATATCTTTGCGTTGATTCCTGTATAATTTGTGAAAAAATAGAGGCCATTTTCCATGGGGCATGATACTACTGTGCTCCCCATAGGGATGTGATTTAATAAAATGAAGCTCTTACGCACTGATCGCATATGAAAAGGAATGTTTTGCCCTCTATCGATAGTGGTGGGACATCGAAACGCACGTTGAGGAAACACTCGCTCTGCTCTGTTTCAATAATTCCTTCCATACTGCCTTACCCTTGCTTGTCTATTCTTCTTTTGCGTCAATGCATTGCTTCACACGCGCACTCTTCTTATGGTATTTTGAGAGAGATATCGCTTAACCCTGAAAACAATTAAATTTATCTCATTTTAGCCTTTAAGAACCGGATTTAAATGTCCAGTAGTCAACCTTCACAGGCGGATTTTATTCCGGCTCTTAAAATTATTACCATTTCTGAGTTCATTTCACTCAGCATGATCTGTTCACGTCAATGTTTTGATCTCAAGGTTAAAACAGTGTTTCAAATATCTTGTCAGTTTTAAAAATGTTATTGAATTACACTTATTGCACATTATGACCCTGAAGATGCAAAAATAATAAAATGTCGGGTAACGTCGGAAAGAGGTGATTAAATTGTTTATTTGAACACCAACCCTCCAGAAGCATTATGTGTACATAAATGTGGTCAAAATCTGTTTTCATTAAGGATATACTTAATCTATATTAAGAACAGCTCTTTGTGTTTTGTCGCTTTTCGGTGTTACATGTTTAACAGGATTCTCCTGGAGGATAACAGTCTAAACGTCTTGTAGCTAAATTTGGAAACTTTCTCTTTCGATGACTTTTCTCTAAGAATGTTTCATTCTTTAATCCCCTTGTGTTGAAGGTTACTGATGCGTTCCTTGCCCATTTCTCGACAACTTTTGTCGCCCACACTTCATTACCCATTTCCTCTTCATTACCCATCCCGAACCGATAGGTGCTTGGGTTCTTCTTTTCACGCATCATTAGTGATTATAAAAAAATACAGCTCGTATCACTGATATAAGATACGCGGTTTACATGCTGTTCACATCATTCCCCTCCCTACTTTCTTTTGCCTTTTCTCTATCACTTCATAGCTATTGGCTGAATTACCCTGTCGCGGCTTACATCGTACTATGCAGGTCTACATCTACATATTATCTTGCAACCATCATAGGGGTGTTTGGAAGGGGTGGTTTATTTATTTATCTTCACTATCCCGAATACAGCACTATGGGCCAATTTACGTCGGGAGAATTACATTAACAACGGACGACACACAAACACCCATGTCCTGGGCAGATGATAATCTACCCAGGCGGGACTCGAACCCGCGACCCTCAGGTTAGCAGGCGAGGACTTTACCCCGCTGCCACCGGGGCCAACATGCGCTGTAGTGTAGAAGTAACTTTCACCAACATGCATTACACTAGGTTTCCTACCAATGCTACAGAAACAGTTGAATTAATGTATACTGCTACTGCATAAACGAAATACAAGCGCAGGGATCATGAAAACCATTGTGTATTTTTAACGCAATACATAACCGTGCTACTTTTATCGCTCTCACTTCATAGATTGCCCTTTCTTTCATAGACATCAAAGAGATGGTTCATTATTTTTGTTAATATCTGTCTGGCAACCATGAAACATTATTATCATTTCTGAGTTCATTTCACTCAGCTTATTCTGTTCATGTTGAAGTTTTATCTCAAGGTTCAAACAGTGTTCCAATTATCTTTTTCAACGATCAAAACACGCTTGGCTTTGGTTGCTTGAGGAATTCAGAACTGTTGTGTTTCAGAGCGACAGAGAGAATATTTTCATGACTCCTCACTACATCTCTAGGTGACAGATGCGATAAAATAAGAGAGATAAACTGCTGAACAGTTAGGTATAAAAACTCGTTCTTTCCGTACACAATAAGCGACTGAAATAAAAACTGAGCTCCACTTAATACACTCCTATAATACACGTCACCATTTCATCTCCCGAAAACTTACATCTTTACACGGCTGATGACCTAACACCCCCTCCCACACGCCCATGCGGCGCTCGCAGGGTATTATGTAGATGTGAGTGCTGCGTGACGGATTACGATACAAGCATTAGGGGGCAAATTAACTAATCAGCTACACTACCAGTCTATTTACCTACTTCAAAAGTTCTATTGGCAGCCATTATGGTCTCTTATCGATAGGTGGAGAAAAGACATTTTTAACCTGTCTGTTCCTTTGTCTATTTCCCTGATTTTATGCTTATGGTTTAATCCACCGCAGTATGTTGGCGTTTGTAAGATATTAATTATTTCGTCAGAAAATGAACTGGTTTTGAAATTACATAAAATATTGAATGTAATATTTAATCGACGGTCTGAAATCGATGCACATCCCAGTTATTGTAAGAGGTCAGTGACACTAACGAGACTATTATGACGGATATTGATAAGTCTCCCTAGAGAATACTTTGTGCCCAGAACTTGTGATAACTACTAGTTCCTTGGGGAAAACTCCATTCAAAACCTAGCTTCCTGGCTTCCTTTTTGTCAAACTGAATGTAAAAAAACAGGGCGCACGTTTATTCCTGCAGCTTTAACTGTCATTAATTCTTGTATTTAGCTCAATTTTTTCCTGAAAGTGTTCGGTGACGTGTGAATTGTTAACCTGAATATGTTATTCACGTCCTTTTTTTGCTCTGTTCTGAGTTTGGTACTTCGTGATCTTTTGTATGCAGTTCAAATTTCAAATTACGTAAATAATCTTTTGGAATGTCAAAAATAGAAAAGGATGTTTTATCATAATTTGAACTGCTTGCGAATGTGACTTACGAAACTGTTTTCCAATCATGCGTATTTTAACCAAGTATAATTTTCAGCCCTTTCATTGCCCCAGTCTTTCGTGTGCATCTGTTAATTTTTTCTACATCTACATAATACCCTGTGAGCCGCCGCATGGGCGTGTGGGAGGGGGTGTTAGGTCGCCAGCAGTGTAAAGATGTAAGTTTTTGGGAGATTATATGGTGACATATATTATAGTTGTGTATTTAGTGGAGCTCCATTTTTATTGTGGTCGCTTATTGTTCGCGGAAAGAACGAGTTTTTGTACCTATCTGTTCGGCAGTGTATCTCTCTAATTTTATCGCATCTGTCAGAACTAGAGATGTAATGAGGAGTCATGATAATATTCAATTCAAGTCAATTCATTTATTTTCGTTGGACTTTCTGGCCCATGAGATATTTTACATGGTTATTACAAAATTAAGAAAAGTATAAAAATAAATAAAGAAAAAAAGAAGAAATGAAGTAATGATTACAAAAAATATACTTTTCAATCTCATTTAATGTTAATTCGCCGGTTATCAGTTTAACAATGTATATGCATACCATGAATGTTGCAAATAATCTCTGTGTCGCTTTGAAAAATATCAGTTAAGAACTTCTCAAGCATCCTAAGCCTAGCGCGTAGCCTCCGAGTCGCTAGGGGCTCCCACCTTAATCCCTCTAAAAGTTGTGAGACACTATATGTACGCTCTTAGCAGTTTTTAACGAACCGCGTTGCTTTCCTTTGTATTTTATTAATACCACCAGCAAATAAGTATTTTCATAGGGTTTTTCGTTTTGAATCCGATAGATTTTTAAACTGCATTTTACTGTTATTACCTCTTCTCTAAGTTGTTAGTAGAAGAAAGCACATTCTTTTCACAGAATGTGATTGCTCTCGATAACTTCCTGCTTTTTTCCTCTTGTGGTGCACTCATCGGCCAAAGTATATCATTAGCAATTTTGACGTACCCGCTAATAGTTTTATTACCATGCATCTTATGAGATGGTCTATTTATTGAAGTAGAAAGAGTTCTATTCTGAACGATAACTCGCATTCTAAGGTATTTTTGACTATCGTGAGAACCTTCTCTTTTTCGGCTGCGTATCTGCAAAGCAGAAAAAGCGTGTTGGGAAGCCAAAATATGAAACTATATTAGTTAGGTCAAGGGGATGACAGAAGGGCGGAGGTGTAAATTGGAAGAAGCCGTGATAAGTGGATTTGGGAGGCGTTGCGGCGAAAGAACATTGGACGAAGAGAATCAAGAAACACAAGCGTTGAGAGGAAGGAAAGGTGATCAAGACAGCCCGCAGAAGGATGTGGACAGTGTTACTGTCGGCGAACACAAACACCTATATACTGGGCAGTGAATAGTATTACCCAGGCGGGACTCGAACCCGCGACCCTCGGGTTGGAAGGCAAGGACTTTACCCCGCCGACACCGGGGCCGATCTACTTTTCCCCTAATGAATGGAAAATCAATCTATGGTAAGTCGAATGTTATTAATCCGTAAAAATAAAACTTACAGGATTTCGAAAACCCACAAGAAAGCATTATCTCTGAACAGCCGAAATAGGCGTGAAAAAGAAGGCATTTCCTGGCGATGGTTGTACTTTCGCGGATATTCCAACGTGATCGAGAAAAGTCGGGGTCATTACAACTGATTTTTCTATTAGTATCCATATTGCAAAGAATGCCTAGTACTTTTCTTCAATTATCTAACTAGTACGATGCGTTTCACAGTCGACTGCATCCTAGAATGAGTGGGTTACGAAAGGATATGGATGTAATGCTGCGCTTAAGGACTAGAATGAAAAGCTATTCTCAAGAGGAAAGTTATCAATATGGATGGGAGTGCAATCGATAAAATGATGAATGATAGAAGGGAGTGAGAGACGAGGCTGTTCGAGAGAGAGGAAAGGTTGATCAGGATTGAAAGGTCACTGAATTCGGTAAGTAGTAGGAGTTCAAGGGAGCGAAAGGGAATGTATTAAAGTTGTAGGAGTGAAAGAAGCCTTTGCAGAAGCTGTAAGGAAATTGTTTTTTAATTTGCCTTGTTGCTACATTTTTCTAAATGTAAGGTGCCAAGACCCAGGACTGACCCTTTTGAAGACATTTTACGCATTTTAGGGTGCTATGTACCCTGCTAAAAAATTCCTTAGAAGCTGTTCTGTAGCACGTAAGGAATTCTACAGATATTGGCTCTTTTTCTTCAGAACTAGTTCCTTTTCTAAGGATCTGCACGGAACATGAGAGCCTGACTCTACAGAACGTATGTTCTGTAGAGTTATTTTCTTCAGAGCAAAATAAATCCTTACAAGCTGTTCTGTAGAACTTAAGCAACTCTACGGAAATATGTGAGGTTTCCTTGAGCTTGTAAGGAATTCTACAGAGCGTCAAAGGACTTCTGTAGAACGTCGTAGGGAAATCTGCAGAACATCCTAAGGAATTCCGCAGAACGTCTTAAGATATTCTGCAGAACATCATAAGATATTCTGCAGAACGTCATAGGGAATTCCGTAAAATGGCGTTTCAATACTTTTAGGAATATCTACAGAATTTTAAGAAATTCTGTAGAAATATTTATAAGGAAACTATACAGAATTTTTTAGCAGGGTAGTATTTCCATATGAGGTAGTTTGAGCGAGATAGTCCCCTAGTCATGAAAGGGACTTCATCCGAATTATGTGAAATAAATTAAGGTGTAGGAAGAATGAATTAGATATTGCATTATTAGCCCTTTCTCTGCTGGCCATTTAAATAAGTACTCTCCCAAGACTGCTGGCCATTTTTGGCCTATTTCAATAATTTATTGTGGAGGTTTCATAGTCCATAGAAACATACCTCTTGCATTTGTAGATAGCATTATTTTTCTTCTTTAATATTCAGTCTCAACTGTTGATATGTGAGTTGTACAAGATTTTAAAAATTTCTCCTTGCCGTAGTATATCTTGAGAAAAACAAAAAATTAAATTTTTATTACTTGGTTGAAACTGCCTTCGACAAAATGCTATAATGCACATTTTTTATCACATAATAATGGAAAAGATTAATAATGCCATATTTGTCTTTACTGAAAAACACTAAAAGTTACAAAGCAGTATATTACTAACTCTTGTATTTTTTAATGAAACAGTTAAAAGCGTGGCTTCATGCACAGGCCTCAAGTAATGGATTACTTCTCCACCTAATGGATTTTAGATTAACTAAATGAACCAAGCTTGGTGTAAGAGAAAGTCGAGAGACTTTCCTTCTTCGCCTTACTTCGTAATGAATAGTGTAAATAGGATGAACGTCTATTGACGTCGTCCGCAGTCCTTGAATGATCTGAAAAGACGTCAATTGACGTCTAGCGCAGCGAAAGTGTCCAAGGTACAATAGTGTAATTTTATGTGACTGAAATTCTAAGTAATTTAATAAAAATATGTAGGCACGTAAGTCTTTAATTTGTCTCATTTTTTCACGCGGTACGTTGAAAAGTCCACAACGGAAGGTTTTTTGCGTTTCTGAAAGATAATCTACGGTGACAATATGATTATTTTGGAAAAATATTCGAGAAAACATGCAAACTACTCACCGTTAAATTTTTGACGATCTAGGAGTTGTGAATTCCTCATTTTTTTTACATACTATCTTAAGTGCATACTCATACCATTTCCCATGTAAAAGGGCTGGTATTTGTCGTCAAAAATCTCGAAAAGTAGTTCCGTAAAGGGCTGATACTTCGGTTTCTTTAGAAGAGTGCGGCAATTTTCGTAAAATGAGCCCAAATCGATTGATGTCAAGGTGAAAAGATATTTTGCTCAAAGTACTTTATGCCAGAACTCCGTTTTGCCTTAATTGTTTCCTTCTTTTGGCTTTAAGTAGGGATGGACCGATTCCGATATGAATTATCGGCCGATACTTATGGTATCGGTAGCATCGGTATCGTCAGTAACGTCAGTGTTTTTCAGATTTTTACCGCCAATTCGGCCAGTTAAACGAGGTGTCGAATTCTACCACTAGAGTGCTCTGGTACCGAATGCCATCCGTAAGGAGCCCTCATCAGCTCAATGTGAGACTGCGTTTCTTTCGATCACCTTTCTTCACCAAACTTTTTCAGTGAATTTAGTGTTTCGCCTGTGTAATAATGGTTGTTTCGGAAATCTGGTTTCTTAGTTGATTGAGCCAGCTTAAAATGTTTGTGGTGGAATATTGAGTTGGTATTATACCTAGAACGAAGTAGTATCGGTATCGGTAATGGTATCGGGTGGAGGAGAATTGGTATCGGAATCGGTATCGGCAATTTCTGGTATCGGTCCATCCCTAGTTTTAAGTTTTCTGTTTTCTCTAGTACCGTACCGAATTTTTATTCCCTTCCCCTATCTTCAGCTTCCACCTGAGACCGTCCACTCCGTCAAAGTTACCGGCCAACATTCTCTCCACTTTCGCAACTTCAAACTGTCACATGTAAATTTACATCATACGTGAATACATATTTCTTCATCGTCCTTTTTACTCTCACTAATGTCATTTCGTCGTAAAGCATATCAAACGTTACGACCTATCATTAAAAATCGTCTTATTCTCATTTCAGCGTGGTTCCTCCATCCTTTTTCTCGTCTACTCCTCTAATTTCGTTTGCTATGGGTCTCATTTGTATTTTAACTAGGGGTGAGTCGATTCCACTTTTTTTCAGTTCCGATTCCGATTCTTTCAAATCGATTCCCGATTCTCGATTCCGATTCCATCGATTCTTATTCCCAATAACAGGTAAGATATTGATATACCAGTAGCATACGACTATTATTTAAATTCAAGTATTGGCTGAAATAAAATAAAGACAACTAAATCTCTCAATAAGTCGATTTATTAACAAATAGCAAATACATCCTCAGCTTATTGAGGTAGATTAAAAAAAATGAAATTTGATTTGAATATTTATCTATCTGGAATCGATGGAATCGGAATCGACTTTAGGAAATCGATTCTCGATACCGATTCTAATCATGAGAATCGGTGGTATCGAGAATCGACATCTGGATTCGACTCATCCTTAATTTTAACGCTTGTTACGGAACGATTCAACCATACCCTCCGTTTCAAAGTGGAGTTGATAAAGGTATTTGAAAATTTTCCTCACCCTCCATATTTAACCACAAAATAGGGCTCTAAATCTGCCTCATTGGGGTATAAAACGTCATTTTGCTCTTTAGATTCATAATTCTTTCACTAAAACCAGGTTTATGATACAAGCTTCAGTCAGTGTATATTTCTTATGCTCGATTACAGCATATTTCCAATGCAGACTCACTGTCTCCTTCCCGGATTAATTTTTTTTGCAGCAGAAATGCCGCCTGACCCGGTACATTTAATTGTACAAACGGATGCATGCACTTTTTCGTGAGGGAGGTTGTGAATTTTAAAGCGGCAAATTGTATGATTTTTCTGAATGACTGTACGGGAAATATAGCCTTTTCTAATTCCATCAATTTTGCTTGTACAATCTATGATACACTCATTTGTACAATAAAATGTACCGTGTCGAGAAGCCTTAACAAACTATAAAGCAGTTTTTTTAATGTGGTAGAGAGCGATAGTTAGGTTTACTACGCTTCGTTATGGCATCTTGTAGGTGAGGAGTTCGAATCTCACTTAGAGATTGAGTAATGTGTTCGCCTACGCATAAGGTGGCCCTAGCTTTACTATGTGAATCTTGACATACATATTCAAAGTTTCTCTTCTTTATTTATTCAGTTTAAGAAATCCCACTTTCGCTGATTAAATGGATTGTCTGTTGAAAATCAATATTGAAGTACCAAATATGTATATTACTCCACGAATATACTTTTAATGACCGCATTTGTTCAGCCATAGGAACCGACTGCAGCGCCATTACCATGGAACTACCGCATTTTGACTTTAATCACGGCTCTAATTCGCCAATAACTTTTAAAATCAGGTGATAAGTTGCCTATGTTTTATTTTATTCAATTTCGCCGGACTTTTCTCATATTCAGTTTTCATTAAGCGCCTGATCACATGTTCCCCGTGTCAATGCGGGCCAACGTCTGCTTTGGCGATATCGCAAATAGAGGTATTTATCCATGAACATTGAACAGGGATCAAATAGTCCTTCACAATTAGACATCCAAGGCGGACGAACACTTCAGTAAACGATCGGATAGGTATCCTTCCGCTCGTTATTACTCATGGAACTCCATCTAACTTATAGAGCTCCTTCCAACACGTGTGGTAGACGGGGCTAAACGGTATGTTACCCTGTGGCAGGAGACTCCTTAAGATCTCAGGTGAAGCAGTGCCAAACCATTTTAGATCACATGAAGACCCACCTCCTGTTCCTACTACTTTTCGATATTGGCGGAGCCGAAAGGGATTTGGGTCAAGGCTCTTCCCTTGGTCACGTTTGAAAACGAATAGGGTCTCCTATTTCAGACCGCACCCCACACGTCCTTGGCCCTTTCCCTGATCCGGGCTTCTCTTGTAAACCCTGCCGATCCATTAGCGATAACATCTGGGAACCGGATTGAAGAATACCCTCGCATCCTATCCGTCAATCACGCGTTAAATAATTAATGCGATCGATTCCGTGAGCGACCCCGGAATTAGCGCTCACTTGTTTCCGAGTCTCGGAAAGGGGTGGGTAGGGTGGGATGGGAGAAAAAGGGGGAGGAGGTGAGGGACCACGTGCCCTGTTGGCCACGCCCCACGTTGAGTTAGAAGGGGTGGCGTCAGGGGGTGCAGAGGTGGTGGGCGCAGAATTTTGTCCGGGTACCACTCGCTTCGCGGGCCCAAGGGCGTTTCCTAGCCTCCCCTTGTTACCCTCCTTTCCACCCGCATTTCGCCTAAAAACAGCGAAAAATCGTCCCTACTCTCTGAGAATATTTCGCGCTGTTTTCCTGTGCCGACCCACTGTAAGCGGTGCCTCTCGCCGAGTCAAACTGACTTACCTAGGTCGACCAGTCACTAGTTGTGCTCGCGGGTAGCTAACAGTGTAGAATGTGGTGAAAATATAGCCACGTTCCAGGGTTCCTTACGAACGTTGAGAAAGAAGACACACTCGTTCTTAATAGACATGAACAGAAGATGTATTTATAACCCTCAAGTTTTAGCACAACATTCAATAAAAGAAGTAGCAATCGTCACTGACATACGTTCTGCATCACGAAGTTCATGAACACAAAGAAAACTGTCCTTGACACTTTAAGTATAAAAGATATACTTTCTCCACTTCGTGCTCATGGTTACTCAAATTAATGTCAAAAGCGATTTATTGACATCGAAATAATTAGAGCTCGCAGTACCATGCCTATGAACTTCCCCTATCTCGTCCGTGTTACGGCCTGAGGCCCCTATTGTCGCCTTTCGAATCAAACTGCCGCTAGATGGCAGCACTATAACTCGCCCATGGATTGCGTTGTGGCAGATGAAGCGAAGCAGAAAAAAAAGCGATATTAACACATTTTTTGGTGTTAGAGATGTTGAAATTTGTAAAATATTTAATTTGGAGTTCGATTTTATTTCAAATTAAGAATCAAGAAATCAACGGACAGTAAGTAAACCAAATAATACATGACAATTACCCTCAGAGCAGGAGCCAACATCGTACTCAATGAAATTGAGTACACGCTGCAGAATAAGCAAATATATTCAGAGAAATGATATGGAGAAACAATAAAATTCCTCTTTTGAACATTATACTTGACGGTTTTCACGGTAAAAAACAGAAATCGGATCTTGGGCCGCATTAAGAAGGAAGTTATATTGAAAGACGTCGTCTGCTACGCAACAGCAGTACAAAAACGAAGTAACTGAAGTAGGCACATAAAATCATTATACATTACATATCTGATTCTTATGCAGCATAGTTTTGCGAAAGAAGAAATATATGAAACAAAATAAAAGTGAAGCCACCTCGGGAAAACGGTATAATTAACATTTAATGAGCAGTTTCCAGCCACAGGTGGTTTGATGACACTATAGGATGCCAAAATTCTGTACAGCTGCAGGAATGTGGGGGTACTAGGATGATTATTTGCTCCTCCAGCCTGCCTGATGGTCCCAAAAAACCTCTGCAGAAATAATGACCCACAAAATTAAAAGAATACCTATAAAATCTCATTGCTCAAATACGTACGTAGTAACGTTACTCTCCCCAAGACGATGGACACCAGGTTATCGCGCCAGGCTGTATCACCAGTAAATTCTGCTAAATGAAATAAATTAAACCTGGTTTAATGCATTTAATTTAGTGAGACTATGAATGAGCATTTGTAACTCAGATTCGCAGTTCCTGCATACGCAGTGAAGAAACTGGATTTTTCTGACGATCCTTAGTCAACATTTTCAGCACCCAGCTGGACAGGACCTTGTTCTGGACATTTCTGGGCATCATTCATGGAGTTTATCCTGCATTCACGAATATTTCGTCGTATTTAATGAAAATATAAGGAAATCTACGATTACAGATAGCCTTCAATACTGATCCTTCCATCGCATCCACAATACATCACTTCGATTCACCGATGCCCTGGCATTATTAAAAGTTCCTAGAATCTTTTTTACTATTTTTGTTAGCGAAAATATGCTATACACCACAAAAATATGGACGCAAACGCAAAAACTTGAAGAATTCTCGTTGTCATCAACGCAAATCATGGGCGAGTAATAGTGCTGCCACCTATCGATTAAGTTTCCCCATTGGCGACAATAGCGGCTTCAGATATTTTCCTGAGTTTCCACCAGCTGCGCAGTACACAAATAGGTCTCTTCATGTTTTTGCGCTTCTAACTACTCATTCCTCGTAGATCCTACGAAAATTCTTGCCTACCTTTATTTCCTAAAATCTCTTGCAACCTCGAGGGTAGGTTAACTAATCCTACAGCTTTTCTTGCCTTCATTTCTTTCAAAGCTTTCTTATGTGTCAATAACCCGAGGTTATCTTCCTCTAGTGTTCTCTCATCCTCTATATCTAGTTAGTTGGTATACTATCGCTATCATACAGCTCCTCCACGCTCTCTCTCATGATAGATGGACTGTCTCTTGGGATCAATTCGCTAAGTATGCATATTGAATGTTGTGCTAATATGCATAACCTTTGGAAGAAATTTGTTCCCACTGAGCAATATCACAGGGTATTTCACGAAGTCTAGAACGAAGTACGGCTGGATGATGTCTTTCGTTAGAAAGTTTCTCAATGGCTTTGAGTTAGTTTTCAAGGATTGTTTAAAAACAAGTCTCTCTCAGGATAGATCGTTCGCCATCACGCTGTTGCGTCCCTTGATACAATCACCTAAAACTATTGGCCCCATTTTAAACTATGTTTATTAAATCCTGGAGGGAGTTTTTTAAAACTTAATTCCTTGGGACAATCTAGCGATATTACCGCGGTAATTAGCTGTTTGAAACAACCCAAAATTCTGGTGGCTTAGATGTTGTCTATGGTATTAACAGGACAGTTTTTACAAAATCGCATTTCCTCGTGAACCAGCCTTTCTAATTTATTTTAGCCGGTAAAACTAATTAAGATCTAATGAAGTGGCAAGTACTCCACGAAAAATGAAGTCTTGCGGCTGAATAGAAGTACTGTCAGCAAAAACTGCCTGTTACCGTGAGTTTTAACCGACCGTAATCGTTTTTATTTTTTTTAGCAGTAAGCGTAACTGTACGATTGTCACTACAATAAATGGTTTTATTCACAAATGAAAAAACGACTTCGTTTTCTTCCACTGATTTATTTTTTTGGTACAACATGTTTCGACACATAGAGGTCATTTTCAAGTACTTGAAAGTCGTTTTTTCATTTGTGAATATCAACTTCCACATAGTTGAGCCTGATACCATTGAACGCATAAATGGTTTAATTATTTTTTTGAAAAAATAATAAAAGTGCATATAAGGAAAGAAAAAAATCTACATGCATCAATAAATGTTGAAATGATTAGTCTATAAAAAGGCCATAGAATCCGGTAAAACCGGTTACCCAGTTGTAGATAGAGATTCCTAAACTCAACGGACTCGACTTTTTTAATGGAAAGTAGATAGGAGCATTATACCCCCATCAAAGAAAGGGAAAAGGTATCGATTTTTCAGTTAGTCAGATTGTGTTTTTAGCAGAGATCAAGGACCCTTTATTGTAGTGACAATCGTGCAGTTATACTTACGACTAAAACAAAATGAAAACGATTACGTTCCAGGGTTCCTCTAAGGCCGTTTTTCTTTCCTTTATTACGTAACAAACATGCGTCAAAATCTCCAATTTATATCCTAAATTTTAAGTGAATGACCGTGACATAAAGTCGGACCATCGGGTATTGAACGCCGAAAACAGGGCCTTTTTGCAAATATAATATCGTAAAAGTGTAGATAAGGTTAGGAAAAAATGTCTACATTCATCAATAAACGTAGAAATTCTGTGAACATTCTGTCAAATGCATTTTATTTCGTCAAAATCGGTTGACTCTACTTGAAGATACAGCTTCCTAAAGTCAATGGACTCGACTTTATTAATGGACAGTAACCCTTTCTTTGATATGGGTATAATACTCCTACACTGCCAACACTCAGAAAAAAATAGAATAGAAGTAATGATCTCTAAATAATCATAAAAATAAAGCTCAGTACTTGGAAAATAATTTGAAGGAAAGAAAATAGCCTCACCACTGGGTACACCGTCCCTCTGTCAAAATTCAATGGACTTCCGCGAGCCTCTAACACAAATTTGATCAAGTCCACCATGAAGTACCGTCCAATCGCTTTTAAAACAAGTGATTTGTCTCTGTAAAAATTTATTTGTCGTCCTGTTGCAAGTTACATTCGCGTATGAGTATGGTAATTAACCATCAGTAATTTTCTATTACATTTGTGTTATGCGTATTGTATACGTTACCAAATTACGAATATGGCTTACGTTTTCATCTTTCATTCTACTGCTATGGCTCCAGGTACGTTCATGATTGATTCCGCGTCTGCTGGAAGGTTTTTAGACGCCTAGTTCTGGGTTTTCTTTACCAAGCCTCAAATTGAAAGAAGAAGCTCTTATTTTGTGGAAGGCTGCCATGATTAATAACAACAACTTCGTGACTTCCACAGACTTTTATTGACAGACGACCGGTTTCGGCTGTTAAGCCATCTTCAGGTGCAAATAATCTCTATACAGCCAGTATATGTAGTCCGGAATGTTTAGGCGAGAGGGGTAAGTGGAAGACGTGGAGGGTGGAGGGGGTAGTGTGATGCGTAATAGGGGGGATGGGTTGGAGAAGGTGATGTCATTTAGAAGCCATTTGGATTCACTTGCAAGGACAATTGACCGCTGTTCGTATGTGTCCATCTTCCATTCCTTTTCCACAAAGTACAATATTTCAGGCTTAAAGTCACTTCGGTGCCCCAACTCCAGCATATGTCGGGCAAAGGCCGATGAGTCCTCTGTTTTGTTTTTAAAACATGCCTGATGTTCCTTGGCTCTTAACTGGAAGCTTCTCCCCGTTTGACCAATATAAAACCCCATACAATCATGACATACAAGTTTATATACACCACTTTTAAAACCAGGTTCAATTATATCTTTTGAATTCATGAACAATCGTCCCAGGGTATTATTGTTATAAAAACGTACATTAAAAACATCCCTCGGGATAGTATTTGAAATAGAATATGACATCAGTCCTATAAAGGGAATTTTAAACAATTTTAATTTGCGTCTTGGTTGGACGGGTAACAAGGAACTGGAAGTTGTAGATGCGAGACGTTTTAATTTATTATTTAAAATGTTGGATATTAAAAGGTCGTCATACCCATTATTACGGGCAATCTGTCTCGTTATATTAAGTTCCCGGTTAAAATCTGCGGTGGATAAGGGAATGTTGATAAGGCGGTGGATCAAGGAATGAAAAGGAGCATGCTTATGAAAATGGGGATGTCATGAATCATGCTTATGAAAATGGGTAGGCCTTCTGTAGATCGAAAAATTATGTCTATTGTTTTGAATGGAGATATTTAAGTCTAAAAAATTCAAAGATGATCCACCAATTTCGGCTGTTAGTTTTATTTTTTGATGATGGCTGTTTAAAAAGGTTAAAAAACAATCAAGTTGTCGCTTGCTGCCCGTCCATATACATAAAATATCATCAACATATCTGAACCAATATAAAATATTATTGAGTAAAACATTTCCAGAGTCAAAAAGTTTTTCCTCCCTGTCATTCATAAAAATATCTGCTAAAAGAGGTGAAAGAGGGCAACCCATAGCTAGTCCCTCATTCTGACGGAACACTTGTTTTTGAAATAAAAGATAATTTTGGCCGGTACACAACTGCATTAGTTTCAAGAGAGAACCCATTCAACTTCCCAGTAATTCAAAACTGGTATCATTTGATGTGGCTAATTTGTTTTCATGTGCACCAGTCAACGAAGCCCTCAAAGCAGCAGAAAAATTTCTAGACACGTCGGAGGCTGCCATCGAACTCTTGAAACTAATGCAGTTGTGTAAAAAAGTTTTAACTAAAGGATGGTTTTATTCAGTAAAAAATAAACCGTGGTTTTTTAATGTTACCTTTCAGTTATGAGTTAAAGAAATGTCTGTAAACAACTATAAAAAGTTTTGCTCCTTAAATTTCTTTTGGGGTCCATTACGATAGTGCGCTACGAATGTTTTCACGAATCTTCTGTTTTACGGTTAACTTGATAATTTTTGAATTTGAAAAGACACCGGAAAATACTAAAGAATGATTTTATTCAGCAAAAAATAAACCCGTGTTTTTTAATTAGTACATTTCAGTTATGAGTTAAAGTAATGTCTGTAAAGTGCTAAAAAAAGTGGTCCAATACTTAGGTTTTATATTTTAATTTTAACTTGGAAATTTAAATGGTCGGAAGTGAAGCTTTTTGATTTTTTTCCGCGGTAAAACGAACGTTTTGATTTTCGTGTAAAACTTTTCTCTAGATGAGTATACAATATGGGAAGCTTATTTTATTTATCGTGTATGGGGTTCGGTAAACGTGGCTACCCGGTCAACAGTTGCAATATTTAAAGACGAATGAAAGCGGATTATGTGTCAAGGCATGATTTATTCTTGAGTAGAGACTTGGTATCCACTTTCTACCGTACTAATAAGTAGGCATGTGAAACGGACCGGCTATAAAGAACTCCAGACTGCACTGCTGTTTCCGCTAGTCCTTGAATGAAAAAAATCAACCCCCCTCCACTTACCATTTCCTCGAGTTCCGCCTCATTCTTCCTCCCCCAATCCACCCCCTCCCCCCTCACGGGCTTGTTTCCCCCATCCCCCGGTCCCTGTTACTCAACTTTTCGCGTGCTTTAGAGCGCCGAAACGCTTCGACCCGCAGTCTTGTCGAGCACGCAACAGATATCGGCGGCTGCCCTCAAGGACACGCGGCGAAACTCACCCGCTGCCCTACCCCCACACCACCACAGCCTTCCCACGCGACTCGGAGGAAGAGTTGGGTGCCTATGACAACATGTACTAAAATGTCTTTAATTTTTGGCCACTTATGTATAAATGAGGATATTTTTGGAGTTTTGGTCTCTTCCAAAATTTACAATTTTTTTAACAAGATAAAATTACTAACGAATTGAGTGGAGCTCTACGGCCTAATATTTTGGAGTTTTACGGCCTAAGATTTAAGCAGCCTTTAACGGAGTGTTGTCAAATTTTAATTTACATCTCCAGGGTTAAAAAAACATAAGATTAAACAAAAAATTTTTATTTCAAATATTATTTAAGAACAACGCTTTTTATAATTTATTATGTTTTTATTTTTTCGGGATGTGGCATAATAATCGTTAGGTTCAAAATTTGTGCCAAACTTAAAGGCTCGAAGTTGTTAGGAAAACGCTGAGAAAGAGATCCTAAGATTTCTCCTACGTCCACAGAAATTTCGAAGAAGTAAAATAAAAATGATAAGTATAGAGAATTCCAACAAAGGACAAAGAGTACCCGTTAATTGATAAAGACCTGATTATATTTTAAGATGATTGAGTCATTTTTTATTTAATACGCCAAGTACGCCGTCAAACAACAATGTCATCAGTGAGGACACCTTTTTTGGAGTTTGGGCCAATTAAAATAAATTCAAGCAGCCTTTACCTAAGTGTTGTCAAAATATTTATTGACATCGTCAGGGCTGAAAAAAATAAAATTAAACAAAATCAGGATTACTAAAGGATCGTGGTCGATTCAAATTCGAGTAAAATAATTAACAATGTTGTCATAGGTTAGACTGATTTAGTGAGAGTTGAATGGGAGTCCACACAGCTGTATTTAACACCAAACAATTTATCATGGTGACTATATCTTAACAAAAGATGAAAATAACACCAAATCTCCGTAAAGTATTGTCACGCGGGGAGAAATCTGCACTCACCGGGAGTAATTCCGCATCAAGCCTCCACGTCAAGGCGGACAGCTCACATCCCTGTAGTTTTATGCCGGAGCTGTTCGGGTTCCGGTAGAGGTGAACTGTCGGGAACACACACACACACACACACACGAAACACACATGGGAAGTGGGAGAACACATGAGGTCCAAGGAGTTAACCGGGAGATATTCCGCATCAGGCCTCCACGTACACCTACATCTACGAAATACCGTGCAAGTCACCACTAGGGTGTGTGGCCCGGGGTGATTCTACACCATGCATGCAGCATTCATCCCAGTTGAAATCAGAACCGCGCACGTTCCCCTGGATGCCAGGCGCGGGCCGAAAGCAGTCAGGACAATAATGCGAAGTCAGACCAGAAACTAGGAGAGTGATACGTAGAATAACGAGCTACCATGCATTACACTACTCAAGATACAACTATTTGGTATTATTTAGTAGACTACAACTGGTTAGTATCCTTAATGCGAGTGATAAACAGTTCTAGAAGGTACTAAATCATTCAAGAGTTATATGATTCCGGAGGTTGCACGCGAGGTTAGATGCTAATAATCATGTTAAATTATTTAGCACAACTGATATTTAATCTAGTCAGTATCATAGAACTGATCTGTCGCAATTATTATGGTCCTTTATTATACGTGGAAAAAATGAATTGTTAAATCTGCCTAAATGTACCTTGGACCTTACGTTTTCTCTTTGTTTCCTTGTGTGTTCGTGTGTGTGCATTCCCGTCAGTTTACCTCAACCGGTACCCAAACAGCTCCGGCATAAAACTACAGGGATGTGAGCTGCCCGTCTTGACTTGGAGGCCTGACGCGGAATAACTCCCGGTGAGTGCAGGTGTCTCCCCGCGTGACAATACTTTACGGAGATTTGGTGTCATTGTCATCTACTGTTATGATACGTGATAAATTGTTTGGTGTTAAATACAGCTGTGTGAACTCCCATTCAACTCTCACTAAATCAACTCCACTTTCTCAGGCGAGATATTGTAGAACAGCATAATGAGAAAAAGATCAAACCGTACTGTCTACTAGTTTCTTATTTCACCTCTTGCTACACGTGTTTCAACTGAACAACAGTCATCCTCAGGCAAAAAATAAATAAAAAACTAGTAGACAGTACGAAATCGTTTGAGCTTATACTCTCACTTAATCAGTCTAACGTATGAGAACATTGTTAATTATTTTACTCGAATTTGAATCGACCACGATCCTTTAGTAATCCTGATTTTGTTTAATTTTATTTTTTTCAGCCCTGACGATGTCAATAAATATTTTGACAACACTTAGGTAAAGGCTGCTTTAACTTATTTTAATATGCCCAAACTCCAAAAAAGATGTCCTCATTGATGACATTGTTGTTTGACGGCGTACTTGGCGTATTAAATAAAAAATTACTTAATATATCTTACTTATATATATTACTTAATATAATATCTTAAAATATAATCAGGTCTTTATCAATTAACGGGCACTCTTTTTCCTTTGTTGGAATTCTCTATGCTTATCATTTTTATTTTACTTCTTCGAAATTTCTGTGGACGTAGGAGAAATCTTAGGATCTCTTTTTCAGCGTCTTCCTAACAACTTCGAGCTTTTAAGTTTGGCACAAATTTTGAACTTAGCGATTAATATGCCATATCACGAAAAAAACTAAAAACATTATAAATAATCAAAAGCATTCTTTTTAAAAATAATCGAAACAAAAAATTGCACTTATACGCATAAAAACGTGGTTTAGAAAGATTAATTTTGGTGGAATTCTTTAAAATTAAGTGCTAGTACACAAATAATTTAAAACTTCACTACACAGGATGAAGCATAGTTAAGTCCCGCATTATTTTCCTTGGTAAGTTCTTTCCAGTGTGTCGCTGGCGCCACATAAATCCAAACTCAAGCAAGTGTAGAAAGAGACCTGACGACTCACATTCTTCGGAAGGAAACAACAACTGAGTTACTATAGTAATTAGCTAAAGTAAAGTAAATAGTATGTTTGTCGAACCATTGTTAAGGATACCATTGACGTCAGATTTATGACATCTCAAAATGAAACAAAATGTGTTTTTCTTTAATATTTTGATGACATTACTTAATTATTTTATATTTCGGAACTATTGAAAACATTTAAAAAATCAATAATTTTCTTATTAACCGTAATAATATAAATTTCACCATCATTGCCCTATAATATAGGTATGCTATCAATGCTTGAGAAACAATTGAATTAACGTATAATGCAACTACGTAAACGAGGTACAAGAGTTATGCAGGGTTCATGCGAAACGTGATGTTAATGCTACGTGAAAGATTAAAAAACAAGCGAGCAACGTAATTCCGATGCGTGCTAAGATGTGCGTGCTAACCCATGCATGCAAAGCGTTGTGGTTAATCATGAAACTGTGAAAAATGCTTGATTCAATATCGCGTGAAACTTTTTGTCGTGAGTCATGGTTCCTATTTTCTTCAATTATTATTTTGAGCCGGGACTTGACACGGGCCATTGAAATCCCCATTATCGCGCCTCGGCGAAAATATTCGCTTTGGGAACGGCCGCGGCGTCTTTATTTAATCGCTGCAGCCCTCCTATGATTTATATTGGGTGTACCATCGAGGGGAATTTAATTGGACTCGAGATTTGGGCACTTGTCCTTGGAATGACTCACCGTCGTTTTCAATCCTTTACTGTCGTGGAACACGTCATTGTTTGGCTTTCTATTTCTATCTGGATGCGAGTGCCAGGAGTAAAAATGTTTTTTACCGTGGGATGTGATGATGTGTCGACCTCATGTTCATGTTTTGTTAGTGTCAGCCCTGTACAAGCGAATAATTTGGACTTTGTCAATTGCGGGTAGATAAATTACTTCGATTTAAAAGTTATCTTCCTGTGCGACTCATGTTCACGAATCGTTAAAATCGATATCACACCAAGCAAACATCTCAAGATTTTTTCAAGAGCGGGGAAGCGAGTGTTCATGAAAAACAAAACACACCAGCTAAGCACGCTCCTGTCATATTAGTCTATTACAGGTTCCATTGTCTTTTCTGGCCGACGTATTCCCAACCGTCTCTCCCCTAATTTTACTTGTGGTATTGGAGACTCAAATCACCGATAGCGGCGCTGTTGTCGGTGACGTAATTGTCCAAGATGGCCGTCAAAACGATGATAACTAAGAATCAAGCTGACTGTGATTCATAGCGGAAAAAGCTCCAGCTTGGTTTCATTGCTACTTGGAAGTAAATCTCAGACGTTGATAATTAGTTCCTTCCTTCTTTTTGGGAATCCATCTTAGAAATACACGGCTTTAAGGTAAATATCTCGATGCACAATAATGATGTCCGTGTTGTGCCTAGCACAGTGAGACATTTTGTCGAAGAACTTTCGTGCTCAATCCTATGTATCTTCCCGTGATGTATCATTTCTTTACTCTTTGTTTTGTTGGTTTTGTGTATTTATTTCGCAGATTTTAAAATGGGTTGCCGAATTCAGCTTTCGTTTGGTGAAATTGTGAAATACATGGGAGGGCACATGGATTCCAGGTGTGTAGTGGAAGGTGAATGTGTATTGAACGCAGGTTTGGTCGCGTTAGTTGGAACCAGGGCAAGAAAGGAACAAGTGGTGTCCATATTTGCCTTGGTTCTTCAAACGAGCGGGCTCACCAAGGATCCAATACAAGTTGGAGGGGAATTACATATAACGGACGAAACCGTGTCCGTGATTAAGTTTAAGTGCAGCTGCAAAGCTGGGCTGTCTGGGAGATGCAAGCACACCGGAGCCGTGCTGTGGTATCTAAATAGGTAAGCACCTAAGATATGGTATTTTGATCTTGCTAAGAAAATCACTCTTACCCCGATCAGTATCTAATTGTGAAAGGATTGTTCTTAATGATATCTGTGACCCAACCTTTCAGAAACGATATCAATGAGCTGGAGCAGTTGTCCTCTACGGACGTAAAATGTTTGTGGTCCGGGGATATGAAGGCCGTGGTAAAAATGGACTACGCTCCTCGAAAAATCAGCGACTTCTGCCATGTAGAGGGGAAAATAGTGCCGGCAGCGAACCCATATTCTTCTGATTTTCTTCAGCGAGCTACTGAGATGTTGATAAATGCGAGTCCAGGTTCAGCTCTTGCATTGCACAGGTAAAATTAAATTATATTAACTGAAAGCGTATAATGCAAAATCGTATGTAATCAGGTAATGCTAAAATTGAATTGTAAACACACTTTAAAATCGCCAATTTTTTCCATTCTTCTGCAGAGAGGGGAGATTGAGGGAGAGAAGAGAGGCCACAATGGAAGATTAACTTCAGTTTTATTAATGTTTGTGTTTATATTAATGTTTGTGTTTATATTAATTTTTGTTGTGATATTCATGCTTATGTGAATGCAGTTGACAATATATCGTGATAATGTTCATATTAGAAATAATAAAATTTGTACCACACACAACGTATTAATTTCGCCATTTACTATTATGAAAATTAATAAGTTAAGCACCACTGAATGTTCAAGGCAGATTGGGAGAGGTCAGCAACTTAATTGTAGAAAACTTAGGGTAAGTAAAATAAAATGAGGAACTAACCTATAAATTAAAATTATAGTATGTGCCTCATTCTATCTTGAAGAGATTGTCTGAAAACTGTAGTCCTAGGCTTGTTGTTTGAAAGGATACGCATAGCTTATCTGTAATTTAGGTGTGAATTGATTGTTGATCACGGTGTTAAATTTGAGGAAAATGCATTTCCATGAAAGTAAGCATGGGTTTAATTTACTTGGGTTGATGGTAACAAAGGTGCTGAATGGGAGTTACGAATTCTGAAAAATGGGGAAGTAGATGTGAAGTGTAATTTGGGATGTGGAACAGGTGCTAAGGTAGAATTTCTACGGCTTGATGCTATTGTAGACCTTTATTTCTAAGTGAGAATCCACTGAAAAATGTGTGCAAAGTTTAATGAGTGCATTGATGAATTTGAATAGCCAAAGAATTTCATAAGGGAATCAAATTTACAAGAGGCTTATTGTGAATCTCATGCTGCCAAGATAACCAGGAAACCAGTAAGGAGTTGACTTCTCATTGCAATTATTAATAGCCCTGAGATTTTTTCATGTGTTCCTTAGATAAACAGTCATCCTACCAGAGCAAACAATGCATTTCCTTCGGTATGTTATTTTCTTATTTGGTAGTTTTAATGTAGTATCTAAAATCTGGAATCCAATACTAGTGTACAGGGAGTGTTCATTTCCCCACTATTGAACTATTATTTTTAGTGGCACTAGAATCCTGGAATAGTGTACATTGTGATGCTAAATTCAGTCTTCATTATTAGTTTCATTACTGCTATTTAATACAAAACCTTAAGCATGCAAAACCAGATAGTATGAAGAGATGAAACCACTTGTGCTCATAGCCATTAAATTCATTATAAAAATAATTAAGTGGCCCAAGGCTCCAACTTGCTTATTAAAAACCCACTTAAGGAATGCCAAGTTCTCATTGATGATATCTGGAAGTCTAGGAAAAATAAAGAATATCAAGCTTAATGATATAATCAAATCAATATTTTTTGTTGCCTACTGGCTATAGGTATTTTGAATTCAGGATAAAGTTATCACTGGACAATTCAATCATGCACTTTACACCCTTGTGTTATTTAATTTTGGGCAAATAGTACTTGTACAACCTCATCGCACCACTTTATATCCCATGACATGGCCTTTGTTCTGGAAGTGCAACATCACTTGCCGTTCTTAAAAAGTAACTTACCTCAGGTGAGAGAGGAACTTAAAATAATAAGAATTCTTAAATGAAAATGACAACTTTGTAAAATTCCACCAATTTATTTTTTTAAATAAATTGGTGGAATTTTACAAAGTTGTCATTTTCATTTACGAAATGAACTTCCACAAAGTTAAGCCTGAGATGATAGAGATAAATAAGAATTCTATTCATCTGTAGCACATACACAAATTAACCTTGCTTGTGGCCTAAGATAAAAAGACAAAACTTTACTAAGAATGTACTCAATTTCTTACAGTTTGTGATAGTGAATGAAACTTTTTCAGCTGGTCGACTCCTAACTAATAATAAAAATAATAGCACGAGGGTGCATGCTCACACAACTGCTTGTATATCACAAACTATTAAATGAAGGATGATAAAATTTTACTTTATTACTATTCTCACCAAAATGTAGATTCACAGAAGATTTCATGTAAATCCAAGTCAGTGGGTTTCATTTTGAATAAAATTGGTTGAATTGTCATGGAATAATCCTTAAAAAAACCTGCCCTGAGCTCATAGATACAAGAAAGTGAAAATAGATACATATTTAGGATTGGGAGAGGCTTCTGATAGGATTTCACAGTTGAGAATTTTGTTAGAATGGAACTCAAGACTATTATCATGATATAATTGCATGGGTCTTCGACTTCTAAAATGTATTTTTGACTTTACAAGCAATGATAGCTGACTAACAAGTTATGCATAAGCCACAAATAACATACACAGTTGAAGTATGGCTGATATCACTGCTTAATTACATATGCAAGTTCAATTCCAGGAGGCTTCACTTCTTTATAATACCTCAATAACACACATGAATAGATTAGCTATAACGAATAGATTAATCACACTAATCCCTGGTATGCAGAAATCCAAAATAGTCATTTGACATGGAGTTGAAGAAAATGAAATGTAAAAATGATTTTAAAACATTTACTTATGTTTGAAAAATACATTTACAAATTATATTACAAATTTATCATCAGCCAGAACAGGGCTCGACAAATTGGTGACACCAGCAATAATAAACATAATCTCATCAATAAGATATATCAGAGGTGCAGGCACAGTTTCACATATAATTTTGAATTTTTTAAGCCTCTCAATCACCCGCTCCACATGCACTCTAGCTTTAGCTACATTTGAGGTTGCCACAGCATCTACTTCAGTAAACTGAGTTGCTTTCCTCAGGAATGGTGGGTGAATAACACCAATGCCATGATTCTCACAAACACCTCGGATTAAAAATCCTTTATCCACCATTATGTCATCATGATAAGGTTCCAAAAGGTGAAGCAAACCACTGTTTTCAAAAATATATTTATCAGACGCTCTTCCACCATAGGCATTGCTTACACAGCTAATGAGGCCACCAGGAGTTACACCAATCATAAACTTTATGGTATGGCCCCCTTTATAGTGTGAGTAACTCAAAATTCTACATTTTAAGCACTTAAGTGTTGGCATTTTCACCTCAGTACAATCAAGGACAACTCTAACCCTTCGAAAATTTTCAAAACATTTAGGAATATTTTTCAAAATTTCCTCCTTAGAAGGCCAAACAATACAATTTTTAAATATTGGGGACAGAAGAAGAATTACTTTGGTGAAAATATTCTTACATGTGGTAGGTGTAACACCAAATAATGTTCCCAGAACTGAGAAAGACCAACTCAACTTCAACTTCATGAATGTCAGCATAACTTCTGATTTTAAGTCCAGGCTACAACGATTATTGCTGGGAATAACTGATGACAGAATTGCCAAAATTGTTTCCAATTTTAAAAAGGTGTCAAGCCCAGTGAAGGTTGTCAGTTTGGCTGGGGTATCTATTACTGAAGAAAAAGGACTCCTAAAGTCCCCACTACTGACTTGACAGGAGAAATCTCTCATCTCCACCGAGCATTGAGTTCCAGCAGAACATGTTTTTTGCATGGTCTTTCCAAGGTTCAATAGTGCATCCACTGCATCATTGACATTGTCATCGGCAGCTGCTTCAGCATCACTCACACTCATTTGTTCTCCTTCCTGTTCATCTCGAAAGACAGCATCGCAGGAGGCAGAACCCTGTGATTGTTAAAAATTCAATTACCATAAACCTCTAATGCAAGCAGGAGAGTATACATCTCATCACACTGGTTGAAGTAATATAACTCAAAAGGTTCTAGTCATGTTCTTATTTTCTATACAATGCATGAAGGATTTTTTTCAACATCTTACCATCCTGATTTAATGATCAGCCATCATAGGCAAATGTAATCAGTGAATTTCAGTGAAACCAAAGATAGTTGTAGGAAATCAAATATAGCACAAGAAGTAAAACCACATATACTATCTAAAATTATTACATCAGGACATGTAAAAAAGAGAATCATGATTATTTAATGACTACCATTCTTAGATTTTTAAAAAGCTAGGTGGTTGTTGGGTTTCACAGATGACCAAGCATTAATTACCCAGTCAGCAAGGGACTGCAGTAATTGCTGAACTCATTACAGGAGTAGTATGAGAGGTATCTTAAGAGGTAAAAAGCCAAACTGAATATTAAAGTTGGAGGGTATAAATTAGAAGAAGTAGAGCAATTTACATACATAGGTAGCATTTTGGAGGAAATGGGATTTAGCAGCAAGAAAATAAGGAGAGGAATAGCTCTAGCTTAAGAAACGTTCACAAAGACAAGGGAATTAATGTGAGGTACTAGTAGAAAGAACGAGGTTAAAAGATTAGTGAAGACCTTGATTTGCAGAGTAGCATTGTATGGTATCTAACAGCAATAAAATGATCAGTGAAATTAAATTCAATAGGTCTCGTAATAATGAATACTGATGCCATAAATCCCAGTTATTTGAAGCCTTAACTACTCATACTGTACAAGCCTACTTAAGGCATCAGTTATTACTACCAAAATATTTTTTACAATTATTTGTAACATAACAAAATACATAGTTTCATAAAAGGTATACCTATTAACAGGCAACCATGTAAAATCCATAGAGACATAAATAATAAATCCCTCAAGCAGGATACTCTTTGCTAATTTCACAATGACTATTGTCAGCCCAATTTAAATAAGTTAACTCTTTCCTGTTTGTCAAAATAAGCACTGTGATGTGTCTACTGCCATTAGCCACAATTTAAGGAGGAAAACATCAACAACTACTGCCACTTTTCAGCTAGGAAGTAAAATTAATAAATCACTGGATAGCAAATTTTCAACAGCTTAGCATATATCACGATTTTATGTAATCAGCATGATAATATCTATCAAAGCAAAGCGATGGGTAATAATGACCATATCCGAAGCTGGATAATATCACAAGGATGCTGTATTAATTCTTCCCTTGGTTTGCAATCTGAACTGTGATTCAGTAGACAAACTAGACGTTAATCTTTCCCTAACACCAAATGTACTGCCATCTATTATGATTATAAAGCCCAAGGCTCTAAACATAACACCGATACATAAGGTCAGTTTAAAACCCAGGATCACACATATTTAGTTGTTACCTCAAGAGCCTCAGTATGCGGGTATTTTTTTGGCCTTCTTCGGAATCTCATCGCTTTCTCTCGCTCGGCATCACAGGCAGTGATTGGTAGATTCATGGAAGGGACGGCCGTCTTCTTCAAGTACCTGTGTCTAGCAGGCATGTCTAAAACAGATGCCATATAATAAATAACTATGAAGCACAGCAAAGTGACAAATAAAGTAATAATAAGGCTATACGATACCATACCTGGAAGAACGTAATCCGATCTCAAAAAATGCCGCGAGCAAACAAACATACTCTTCGTCACCGGCTTCCCGATCTTGAGGACTTTAATCCACGACTTCCTCCGGTCGCATTTTTCCCGTATATCCAATTTGCTTGTCAAGAAGACAAACTCTCCATCAGGAGGAAAGGTATGGAACCTCAATTCAGAATTCCGCCGCTCCACAGACGAGCATTGAGGAACGCAGCAATTGCGATTCGAGGAAGTTTTCCTCGGTGAAAACTTCGCGTGCTCACCAACCATCCTCGACAAAGAGCCCACCACGTGTGAATAACCCACACGAATAGTCCGTGCACAATTACTGTGAAAGATGAATTAAATGATGATGATGGAATGGATGAAATAGGAATGAATAACTTAATACAGGCAAAGGATATGGATGAATATGGGTGTTGAGGTTAAGGGAGTAAAAAACGAAAAAAATAAAAATAATATAATGGAAAGGTGAAAAAGGAAGAGAGGATAACGAATGAGAGATGAAAAATGAGATGATAAGTCCTTAAAAGAACTGTTCTAAAGAATGTAGCACAAAAGCTCTTCAACAAAATCCACAAGTCAACCACAAATCTCACAGTGCAAGCACGTTATGATCATCACTCCGGTGTTTCCAGATTTTACCGGTAGGTGGTGTCTTGCTATGTTGGAGTCGCCAATATTTCAGAGCGACACAGAGGATATCATTTTGACGCCACGCTACATTTCTAGGTCCGTCAGAAGCGATAAAATAAGATAGATATATTGCCAAACAGTTAGGTACAAAAATTCCTTTCCTCGCACAATAAGTTACCATAATAAAACCGGAGCTCCACTTATAACACTCCTTTTAATAAACTTCACCTTTTACCCTTCCAAAATATTATCCTTTACACAGCAGTTGGTCAAACACCCCCTGCTACACTCTTATGCTGCGGCTCACAGGGTAGTATCTAGACGTAGATATAACCAAAGTGTCACGTGGGTGAAGAAGGGAGAGGTGGATTGGAGGTCGGCGGGGGGAGGGGGAAGGAAAAGTTCCTCGTTGTTTCCGGAGATTTTTTCGGGAAGTAAGAAACCTCATCACCAAAGACGGTATAACTCCATTGCGGCAATGCAAATTGCTTTTCCCCAGCTCTTTTGGGGGCGGATTTTATTCCCAGGCAGCGTCTCGTAGGGTGGTTATACAGATGTGGATAATTGGGAGAAAGGGAGATCCTTAACGTACCTCAGACCTGCGGGGAAGCGAGTGGCATCGATTTCTAGCCTCTCGGACTCGGCACCTAGTCCCCTGGGTTGGTGAGGCCGTATCCTCTGGAGTTGGAATCAGTGTTTCTCACTCGATTGTGTAGGTCTTCCGTTTATAAAAATTCCCCCGACTCGAAGCACTCGAATGAGTATAAACTCCACTGAGTTTATCTCTCGCGGCTTCTTCTAAAATGTGAAGCGTTTTATTGGAACTGTTCGCGGTCTTCATTGACGACAAGCTGGATATTTAGCATTCCCGGCCCCGGTGGCGGCGGGGTAAAGTCCTCGCATGCTAACCCGAGGGTTGCGGGTTCGAGTCCCGCCTGGGTAGAATATTATCTGCCCAGGACATGGGTGTTTATGTCGTATCCGTTGTTACTGTTATCCACCCGACGTAAATTGGCACATTGTGCTGTATTGGGGATAGTGAAAATAAATATATAAATAAATCCCAGGGGACAGAGCGATAAATTAACGAAGGGGGGTGTATGTTGTGATATTAATATTTCGGTGTGTTGCATTGCGACGATTTTTTTATTTCGGTGACCTCTGTTGGTATTTATTTTAAAACGCGAGCATTCGCTGCCCCTCCTGCTGGCTTCGTTAGTCAATGACGATCCTTTTTGTCAGGCATAGCCGGCAGTGGGTTTGCGCCTTTTCTGTAAGTTATCAAAAATGTGCACTCACTGACTCAGGATTAGCTCTCCAGCTACCTTAAGACATAGTCATTCGAGCTGAATGTGCTGCCACGGATCGATTGCTAGTCGCTTCGTCTTGATCCACTAGTCCATGTAGGTGCCCGCTGTGTTCGGTCATGCAGGTCTTGGATTGATTGTGCGAGCCAGTCATCCGAGGGAGCACGTGGAGCGACTGTGTGGAGGAGAGAGTGGAGGCCGCTGATTGGAGCATAAATGATTAAATTCGAAGGGACGGCATTTAGTGTGCCCTTATGCATGGCGGGTAAGATTTTGGTGCTTTAGGGTGCGCTCTAGTCTAATTCGCGCTAGGGTACCTCATGAATCCCGGGGAAGGGGACATTGTACCCGCCCCGCGTCGTAACCGCAACGGTATCTAATTGGCTGGTGCTAATCGCAATGAGTGGACCTGTTTTCCATGGCTGACACTTTACTCATTTGCGATAAACACCCTAGAAAATGTTGATATGCCCTTAATACATGCCTAAAGTTTTCTTTTGAGCGTGCGACGAATCTGGTGGTGCGGAACACAGTTTCAAATTTTAGTTTCAAACAAGCTCGTATGAAAGAATTCGCTTCTGGAGGCAATGTCTGTACGCTTTTGGTTAGCTTCCCCTTCAGGTAGTTTGTGCGAGAAATCATTTCTCCTGGAAACCAGTAAATTAGGTCTCTCTTTTTAAAAGAAAAACAATTCACCCTTCCAAAAATACCAAGATATTAGCCGCTATTTGCCTGAACATATGTGCCATTTTACACGGGAAATGGGAAACGAGCGTATGCAATCTTGAGACGCCTTTTTTTTTAAATTGTAGAATTTCTAACACTCATATCTCGTTAAAAAATTAGCAGTTTGTGGTTAGTATGTTTTCCAAACAATTTTAAAAATAAATCATACACTCACCGCAGTATTTTTTTCAAAATCGCAAAAAAATGTACCATATTGATGGAGTTGTAAACGTTCCGCGTTAAAAAAAGAGTCAAGTTTAAGACTTAGCGTGGATAATTCGAATATGATCATTATGACTCGGCAAATATTTCGCTCAATCTGCCGTTAATGGCTTTAACATACATGCCATCACACTGTTTCCTTTCGGGGTGGGCACAGTCAATAGATTTGTGTATCGGTGATAGATAAAATTTACTCTATGGCATAACATGGTGGAATCGACTCATGTTGATAATAAGTAATTAAAACTACCTTTTGGAATTTACAAAGGTACTTATAATTAATATTTATACCAATGTCGGTGATGGGCTTGTAAAGCTAACTCCGCTTTTATGATTTTCTCCCCACTGTCCTATTTGATTTCTAACTCACTAAAAAAAAGCCCTAAAATTTGTTTTACTCGCGCATGCCTTTGTCATGCTCTATTTCATTCCTCACAATAGGTGTATAAAGCTTTAATATACTTTTCCTTCAAATTGATGATTTTCTGCAGTAATCTGAGCAATCTCTATCAGAGCCCAAATTGAAATCTCCACTTTAAAGACAATTTCAGTAGAATTAGTATGGAAACCCTATTTTTTCATCTCAGTTTGTGAAACGCACGTAAAAGGTGGTTTATTCAAGTTACCCGTTTCACTGGACCTCTAAGGTTCCGTAGCCCACGTCCCAAAATTGTCTTCTTCGTAGGACTAGGGAATTTTTCCAGAGCTATTCCGCAGATAATCGAGGCTTTACTGTGCAGTCGTTGTCCCTGTAGGGATTAAGAAACCGCCGACGACAGTGAATGGGTTTGTTAAAATTAAACTGCACTGAGGGCCAAATCTTGAGGTCTCATTTTGAGACGAGTCAAAATGGGGCGTCAGGTCGTCGTAAGTAATGCTAATTTTCGAAGCTCTTGTGCTTGGAGCAATTACAAAGACTCACCTTTTCCCCTGTTTCTCCGGGCTCCTAAAGTTTCGTAACCCACGTCCCAAAATTGTCTTCTTCGCAGGGCAAGGGACTTTTGCGAGAGCTACTATGCAGATAATTGAGGCTTTTCTGTGCAGTCCTTGTCTCTGGAAGGATTAAGAAAAAGCCGACAACAGTGTGTGGAGATTTTGTCATTGAGACTGCACTGAGGACCAAATCTTGAGGTCTCATTTTGAGACGAGTCAAAATGGGACGTCAAATCGTCGAAGTCATCATAATTTCCGATGCGAGCGCTTGTTCTGGCTTACAATTTGAAAGGCTCCAAACTAACAACCTTTCTGCCCCGTTTAGCCGGACTCTGAAAGTTCCGAAGCCCATGTCTCAAAAACGTCGTCTGTGCCGGGCCAGGAACTTTAACGAGAACTATTCCGCGGATAATACGTGCTTCACTCTGCGGCCCTCTTCCAGGGAAGGATTTAAAAAAATGCCGACGAAAGTGAATGGGGTTTTTGTCATTGAGAGAGGGGTAGGGAAAGTCTCCGAACCACCAGTAAATGGTTTCACCGTCACTGTTCCTTATCCCCATTCGTTTTCGTTCCCGAGTGTCCTCCACGTGAGGGGGCTGGCTGTCCCCCAAACCTCCCCCTACCCCAACCCACCAACAGCAGTGCCCCCTCTGTGACTCCCTTGGCTACGCGCCAAGGCACAGCGAAATGGAACAAAAAGAAAGGATGCCAACAAGCAAATAACTGTTCATCAGGGAAATTAAAGGGACCATTTTGTGTGCGAGCGGCCTTGCGCAAGGCATGTTTTGATTCGGGTCTAATTTTCCCCGTAATCATTTGCCTCATGTTGGCGCTGGGAAGTTGTCACTGCGTAGTGGATCCCAGTCGGTTTTTCATGAATGTATATACTATGGAGAAAGGTTATGGTAAGCAAATCTACACCTACGAAATACCAGGCTAGACACCTATTGGGTGTATGGAACGGGCTGATTCAACCTGAGGCGCTCAGCACTCAGCCCAGTTCAAATTAGAACCGCGCACTTTTTCCCCGGAATGCCAGGCGCAGGCCAAAGCAGTCAGAATAACAATGCGCGGTCTGACCAGAAACTAGGAGAGTGCCTCGTAGACTAACATGCTACCACGAACAACAAGTTATGATACAACTAATGGTTAGTAGCATTAATACGATTGGTAAATAGTCCTACAAGGTACTATGTCATTCAGAAAGCTGAATCATGCCGTTTATTACACGAGAGTGAGTTGTTAGTAATGATGGTGAGATATTAAGTACAAGTACAAAATCTAGTCTTTCTAGTGAGATTCAAAGTATTAAAGAACTGATCTAACTATAACTGAACAGATATTATGGTCCTTTATTACATTTGGAAAAATGACATTCTAAGTATATATTGGTTTTGCAGTCTATTGCCATAGTCTTACGCCTGTGATCGTTTTTTCCATAATAGTTTGGCTCCAGCTAACATGCTGAATGCCCGGGACAAATCAAACTTTCGTTTAATATTCAATCTATATTTTTCCCTTCAATCAGATAGAGGTTCTCACCCTAATTCCTTCAACAATTCAGTAGCATTGATAAGTGTATGGCAACAATTTCTAGCAAATCTAGCTGTTTTCTGCTGTATTCGATATATGTCTGAAACTATTCTTACTTCTTAAGGGTCCCATATACTAGCGGCGTACTCCAAGTGGGGTCTCACGAGAGAAAAATAACATCGCTCCTTAACTTTCTCGTCGCAAATTCCTAGAATTCTTTTAATAAATCCCAACTTACCTTTGGCCTTGCCCCAAATTTCCCTGACAAGTCCTGAATAAGGGTCACACCTAAGTACTTAACTGATTCTACATTTATTAGTTGGGGTTGATTAACTGTGTACGTCTCGTTGTTTAAGTTACTCTTTTTTCAAAAACCATAACAATACACTTTTTTAATTTTAATTCTGTCAAGTATTGCAACATTCGTTTACAGCATTTTGGTCTTTCTTCAGCGCAATTCTGACGCGGTGTTAATATCCCTGTAAAATACTGCGTCGTCCGCGAAAAGGCAAATTTGGCTCGTAACGACGGTGGTGATATCTTTACATACAAAAGGAATGATTAAGGACCAGTGACACTGCCCTGGGGTACACCGGATGTGACTTAAACTGTATCTGCACTATCGTCGTCAAGAACTATCCTCTGTTCGCGGTTATCTAAGAAATCTTTAATCTAGCATATTATATCGTGATGTATTCCATAGGTTTTAAGCTTAACAAGTTATTTAGAATGCGGAACTTTATCGAAAGAGTTTTTTGAAATCTAAAAATGTCGCGTCTACCTGTGCGAGCCTTTCTCCAGAGGAAAGAGTATAGTGAAGGAAGAGGATTAACTGGGTTTCGCACTACGTAAGGTAGTGCGAGCGAGATAGTTCCCTAATAATAATAAAGACCATATTCGATATGTATGAGTTATTTTCACCAGCTGTGAGACACACGAATTAAAATTTTGCATTATAAATGGTGCAATAATGTAGTTTTACACGACAGAAATTGTAATTAATCAAACGAAAATATCTAAATGAGTCTTTAATTGGACTCATTTTTTTCACGCGGGAAGGTTTATTGTGATCCCGAAGAATTTACTGAGGTGACAGGATGATTTATTTTCAAAAATAGTTGAGAAAACGCACAGACTACACATTGTTGATTTTTTTACGAGATTTAGGTGTTAGAAATTCCTCATTTTTTGAATAAGGTCTCTCTGGAGTGCATACACGCACCATTTCCCAAGTAATAGGGCTGGTATTTTTTTTGGAAAATATCTGGGAAATTAATGTGGTAAGGGGTTGAAATTTTGGTGTCAATGGAAGGGTGATATATTTTTCTTTAAGTGGGATCAAATTCGTTGATTTCTAGATAAAATGATATTTCGCTCGAACTACCTTAACTGACTCTACGTTCGATGGTTCGGTTTGATACTGTAACAATACAGGGTATGAAAATACACTTCGAGTGCAGTGTGTCGTCCGACCGTTTGTGTTGCGTATTCATCCGTATCACGGAGTAATCTGGAAGCCCTCGTCTGGGTTTGTAGCACAGGGTGATCCCACACGAGGCATTCAACACTCGCACCTATTTAAGGCCTAATCTGGCACGCTCGATAGGCCGCTAGACGCAATGGTAAGGAAAGCATTCAAGGGAGGTGGAACAGAGGGACAAAATTCCCCTCCGGGAGTCCTGCGCTAACCTTTCCCGCTCATCAACGCTTGGTTAACCCTTGGTGACCTCTTATTCCGGGGTTAGGGCTGGGCGGTATTTGAATCCCAATATTAGTATCCAATATTTTAAAATTTTGAAGATGGACTAAGATCAATAGCCTGTATTGGACTATTGAATATTGGAAAATATTGGCATATGGGAATTTTTGAAATATTGTAATATTGTAAATAATGAAAAAATGAAATATTGGCATATTGGAAAATATTGAACATAGCAATATTAACAGGTGAAAAACAAAAGAACGGTGGCATAAGTGTATTACAACGGAGGGGGGTTACTTCGAAAAAGGGACTTTATTAACTATGTCAAAGTCTCTTTGATAAAACAAGAAAACCAATGTAAGCTTCTTTTCCCTAGTTATTGCTAGGAATCATGGATACCACAGAGATCATGGATTTACAGTGTTCATGCTATGAATAACGGTGGAAAAGGAAGTGCTGCACTGAGTTCCACGCGCGCCGTCTGTTTTCAAAGATAAGGGCGCTCTCCGATCACCCTCCTCTCCGGGTTCCAATATTCAATACTTGACTTTTTAACATTGGTAATCTAACATTGAATATTCCAATTGTAAATATTGGTTCTTCAATATACAATATTCCAATTACAAATATTGGTTTTTCCGACCACCAATATCCAATACAGGATATTTGTATTGGTCATTCCATAATTGTGATTTTAGGATCCCAATATTAAAAAATATTGAGATTGGAAGTAATATATTGGAAAACCGCCCAGCCCTATCCTGGGTGGTGCGTGCCACCAAGTTTAGCTAAAACTTCCAAGCTTTGAGCACGCCCACGTTTTAAGTGTCCCGGAAGCCAAGGTCCCAGGAAGTGGACAAAGACGTTCCGGCCAATCCGGCGTCGTGGAGGACTTTGCGACATTGTGACGTTGGAATCGCCGCGGCTTATCAATTGGTTATCTCACAAAAGCGGCTCCGTATTGACGTCGCGCTCTGCGCAGTCCTCACGTTCACGGAGCGCAGTTCTATCAAGGAGTAGCTCTGCGTTGAAGTTCAGGGTCACTAGTTGGAATGACGGATTCAAGTTGCTTTGTTGATTCGCGAGGGAATCCCATGTTGAGGTCGTTCTACACGAGGCACTTAGGGTAGTTTGATTGAGATGTCCATACAATATTGGAATAATAGGTTATGATTTCAGCAGCTGTTGGAAGCATGGAGTATATATTGCATTATTAATGCTGTACTATAGGTACTTTTATGCGACAGAAAATTTTATTAATTACATAAAAACATCTGTATAAGTCTGTAACTTGAGTCATTTTTTTCGTGTGGTACGTTTAAAACTCTTTCTCAACGGAGAATTTTATGATTCTGAAAAAAATACTGAGTGACTATGTTTATCAAAAATAGTCGAAAAAAAAACTACACACGTAATTTTTTTGACGAGATCTCATCATCATCATTAGTCGTTCAGTCCTAAGATTAATTAATTCAACAGATTCAGGCGAGATATCGTGGAAGTTCTTCATAATGTAAGAGAAACAATTGCACTTTTCCACAAAATTGTTTTAATGCGTACAACGCGTTTCGGCTCACAGAGCCATCATCAGGTACAAGACGCGTTGTACGCATTAAAACAATTTTGTGGAAAAGTGCAATTGTTTCTCTTACATTACTAAGATTAATTGACTGCAGCCTTCCACCCTTCCCTATCTGATGCTAGTTCCCTAACCCCCGGGTATCTCTTCCTATGTACTTTCCTCTTTATTTGGTCCATGAACTTATTCCTGGGTCTTTTTCTGGGGACTTTTTCCTCATTTTTCCTTCAATTTTGTTTTTCACAAACCCATTTTGTCTCTGAGTGTGTCCGATGCATCTTGTTCTTTTCTCTATGGTGTTCGATATGGTCGCTTCCACTTCTACTTCGTGAATTCACTCCCCAAAACCTCATTTTTTACACCCATACACCCCCTTGCGACGGCTTAGTGAGTAGTATGTTGATGAACTTTCGGATCATCATCATAGCATCGATGCGTTGGTGCTTTGAATGATCTGTCTTTGATCACCTGCTCTTCCCAATAGGGAAGCCATATCTGACCTTTACCCTCTCATAATACTCACCCTGAATTCTCTAAAGGGAGTCTCTTTTAGGACCACTGTGTCGTCCTTCAAGGTTTCCCGTATTATTACTCTATTTTGCTCACTTGTTCTTGTGAATTATAAGGTAGTTTGAGCGAAATGTCATATTATCGATAAATCAATTACTTTAGTCTCAGTTTAAACAAAAATATCTCACCCTTCCAAAGATGAAAAAATGTCAGCCCATTAACAGTATCTCCCATCATATACTTGAAGACGATATAAAACTCTTATACAACTCCCTTATGGTAGTTTGAGAGAAATATCATTTCAATGTATTTTGGTCTCTTTCTAAAGAAAAATATCTTATCAATCCAAAGATACCAAATGTCAGCCCCTTACCTTACTTTCCGAGATATTTGACGAAAAATACCAGCCATTTTACACGGGAAATGGTACGTCTCAGCAGTCCAAAGAGATATTATTTAAAAATTGAGGAATTTATTACACCTAGGTCTCGCCTAAAAGTAACAGTGTGTAGTTCGCATCTTTTCTCAACTATTTTTAAAAATAAACCTTGGTCACTGCAATTTTTTTTCAAAATCACAGAAAAACCTCGTTTTGGAGGAGTTTGAAACAAAAAATGAGTCAAGTTGAAGAGTTATGTAGATATTTTTATGAATTTCGGAGAATTCCACTATTTTAAAGTAATTATTGTACCATTTATATTACAATATATACTACATCTTTCCTTAGGCTGCTGAAAGTAAACCGTAAATTTCGAATATGGTCTCCATTATGACTAGGGATCTATCTCGCCTAGACTATCTTACATTCTTCCTTGTTTTGCATGTGAATTTATTTTCCGACGAAGTTATCAATAACTTACGAACTCCAACATACGACGATAGTTCAGATCATGAGAATAATACAGGAAAATAGGTTGTAGAACTGAAAGGTTTAAAAAGTCTTTTTTCTCGCTATCGATAAGAGACCATAATGGTTGCGTTAAGACTTTGAAGTAGGTTAGTTGACAGGTAGTATAGCTGATTAATTCATATGCACCCGAATGCATGTTTCTAAATTTGGCAAGTAGGGCTAACACCATGTTTTGCATGCTCTCTGCATGACTCTTGTGTCACATTTACATAGTTACATTGCTAGCTTATGCTACCACCTTCGGTGACAGTTAATCCCGCGTTCGTATTTTTCTCTCAAAGAAAGGTTCGCCCTCTTTTCCCTTGTCATTACTTCTTCGCTTTTGAATTGCCAGATTTCGAGTTGTCTAATTAAACAGTCGCCCAATTTACATCTCCTGAAAGTATTCAAATCGCTAATTTCCTTTCTTTAAATAAATAGTTTGTAAAAAGTAGAATTTCCTCATGATAAAAGTAACTTAGTTTCAATCCACACGATTTTATTATAAACGACCCGGGTTTCAGCAACTTCGTGCCATCATCGGGACCTGAGTTGTTTTTATCATGAATATAACTCACTTCAAGTTAAGCCGGAGACGATTACTTAAAATTTCTACGTTTTAACGAACACATTGAGACTTCTAATTCTACTCACAATGCATAATATTTAGCTTTGAAATACTAGAAAATAGGTTTAACCCATATGCTAAACCTCGAGAGTCAAAAGCCATTGGGCGGGGATCGAACCCTCGATGCGCATGCTCCAGCGCAATCACACTAGCCACTCCGCCACCCACGCTCTGGCCATCTCACTCTTGCTCGACTTCTAATTCTTTATGCATAAATCAGGTGTTCCTAGATCTCGGTCTCCTGCAACTTTCTACGAAAAATTCAAAAGATCGTCCACCCTACGGCTCAAAACTAACATATCTATCTAAAAAAAATACTATAAACATTGACTCATTCACTACATCTCAAGTCTGCGCATAGCCAACGCCCTAATACTATTCATCTACATCTACGTCATACCTCCACTTGTGCTTCCACACCAGGCATGCATGAATGATACGGTAGAACACCGAAACTACATTGAAACAAGCGTACCACGCATGCAACGCGCCAATTAAAAATCTAATGCCCAAGAAACATTATATCGTCAATCGTTCCAACGTGCAAGGGGTACAAGGACTACTACTACATATTCAAAATATCATGCATAAATAAGAACATCAATATTTACATCATGCAGAAATAAGAAAGTATAGAATATAAAGAAAAAGATTTACTGTCCGCCTATTGTCACAATTCGAACTATTCATGACGACGATCACAGCTGTTATGGTCCCGAATGGTACGCGGAAAAAATGACATTTTATATCTATCGGTTCTACAATCTATCTCTCTAATTTTATTGGCGCTATCTTATCTGCCGTAGTACGAGGGGGTTAATAGTAGGTATGTTTTTTTACGTCGTCAGAAAAATGATTTTGTTGAAATTTAGTCTGGAGGTTAAGCGTATAATTTAATGGATACTACATTTTTCTAACAGCTGCCGAAAGTAAACGGTAAAATTCGAATATGGTGTCCATTACGGCTAGGGAACTATCTCGCCCAAACTACCTTAAATTCTTCCTTCCTCTGGATGTCGCCGAATGCTCTTGCTGTTCGAATGTAATGCTTGTGGCATGTGCTTCGGTCTCTCCTCCGTCTTACCCAATGTCCACCGTCGGAAACGACTCGTCCAGGTGGACGGAACCCAAGGAATCAGATGTCTTTGAGAGTCGCGGGACCGATTTCAAAGTCAAGGTGATGGTTGGCTATGGTCGCGGGGACTAGGCCACCTTCACGGCGGAAGAAGAAAGGGACGTTGTTTTTTCTCACGGTGTATGGTTTGGAGGGGAAGTGCCTGTACGGTGGGGAGGGAAGTCTGGCGGCCACCCCCTCCCTTCCCCTCATTCATGCAGTGACGCAACAATGAAGGGAGAGGAGGGGAGGGGATTGGCGTCCGACCCACGATACTTGTCCACTCCCGAGCCTTGAAATCTTTCGTTGCGCGACTGATAAAAAATTCGTCGTGTCTTTACCAGGTGCAACTTCGAATGAAAGGTGATTGTCGACTGCAACCATTGAGGTAAATTGAGAGGGCACTACGTCATCAGACTGTAGCCGAACAACCGAAATAAAAACGTTACGGCCGTATTCATCGATTTCAGCTAAAAGGCGCTAGTAGGCGACTAACTTATGGCCGGTTGCAAGAAAATTTAGTTATGGAATCAATAGTTATGAGATCCAGAAAGTTATAGAACTCATAAATATATTCGGGTTGCATGAATACATCTATTAGTTACTTAACTAATTTACCAATAGTTACTAGCCTCGAATATTTGATCTAATCTTCCACCGCCGGATAAAAGTTATGAAAGTTTAGCCTATGAATAATTGATAATGCACATTATTGTAAACAAACTGGTCACTTGTCTCAAAACAACTCTTTAATCAAGTAATTAAGACTCCAAGCGGTTCATTGCGCATCCGCCATCTTGGCTACTTATGGAACTCATAACTCCATGCCATAAGTTATGAGACCAATGAATTTATTGAATGTTTGTGCAACACTTGATTGAATTGGTTGTCATGGCTTATGGGTCCCATAACTTTATGGAATACATATGTTACGTTCCTGCAACTGGCCATTAGTCAGCTACTAAGAGTACTTAGTCGCATACTAAAAAATGGTATTCATAGATCCTTTCCAGTGAGCTACTTGGAGCTACTAACTTAGTATGCTACTATCGCCACTATCGTAGCGGAGTACATAATTGTCGGTAGCGACTGCCCTAGAAACAATGAAGCAACGCTTGGCAACACTACCACTGGCTTCATTGTACGTGAATTCGTATGTCATGCATCAGTATTGCTACAATGAGGTCATCGTTAAATACTCTAATTTCTCCATATTTTAGAATTACCATCATAATTCCGACAATTCTTCCATAAAATTTTATTGTTATTGTATAGAAAAATCGGGAATGCATGCTTGTCATAACCTTTATTTTTTGCCACACGTAGTAATACACCACAAACTTGCACAGATCGTTCATAAAATCATTTGAACACACTGGAGCTCAACGTGAGCTCCAGCATGAGCTCACTGGAGCTCATGATAAAAGAAACCAAGAGACGGCAGGGGGCTGAAGACAGGGTCCTGACCGCATGGTACCCTATATTATATATATCCTGAGATGAATACTCTTTGTTCATTGGATTTGAAAAAACATCAGTTCAGCCTTAATAATTTCAACCTTATTTCTATAACGTCCTGATTTTTTTCAATAATAATAATAATTTATTCCACTCCTTAAACATAAATACATATACATACATACAAACATAAATAAAACGTAGGGAATACATTAGTGGAATATAGGTACCCCATAGGTTAACCTGTTTTGGGGTTACCATCTTTCACATTATAACTGAGGCAGCGGCTGGAAAAAACAAAAACTCACAAAGTATAACAGTTTTTACGTTTAGTATTTAACCCTAAGTGCACAACAGCATTAACTTCTTTACATTTGTACATATTTATAATAAATATACCTTTGGATACAAATAAAAATACATCAGTACAATACATTAATGAACAAAGATTACCCAAGACCTTTTATTAGGTCTTCAACTTTCTCTTTAGTGAATAGCCATTTTCTTATACTACTCAATTTTATATTCGCGCGTCTCCCCCTCCGGCGCGGCGGTAGGATGGGTATGCAGTCTATTATTTTAAAGCTTACGGTGTTGGAGCGTTGGTTATAGGTTTGTAAAACCAAGGGGACGGCACAAAGGCTCGAAAAAGTTTGGAAAACATTTCCTCATTCCCTTCCCTTCCACGGGTGGTGTCCGCTCGCCTCTGTGGCAGACCGCAGGGTACTATGTAAACGGTCCTGACGAAACATTTCTTGCTATATTCCACTCTCAACAGTTTAAATCCGACCTAGATTTAGAGTGCACACCAATCATTATCAAGGTACATTTACATCATATGTAACTCAGTGTACAGAGAAGAGATGGGGGGGAGAAGTGAGGGTGGTTAATTGACGTCAGAGGCGTGCATCAGGGTATGGTTCGTTCAGTGGGAGGTGGTGGGGCAAAGGTAGAGATAATAGAGGAGAACGGGAGGGAAAAACGCATTCATTGAGAAGTTTCACATTTTTGTTGTTAGCAGCATTCACAGATTCAAATCGTTCAAGGAAGTCTAATTTGACTCGCATATGATGTAAGTGAATATACCTTGATAATGATTGCTGTGCAGTCGAAACCTAGGTCGGAAATAAACTTTGAAGTGTGGAATATGCTAAGAAATTTTTTCGTCATGTCTGCGAAAATTTTCCGCGAAGTTACGCCTTCAACCACTGAAACGAAATTTTATTTTTTGCTATGTACACGTAGACTTTTTGGTAAGTATCTGAATGCGGCCGGTAGGTAATGTCTCGTGAAGTACCCCAGCGCAGCGAGCGCGTTAAGCCGAGTGGGGCCCCGCTGAGCCGGTCCCCGCTGTGCCGGTGAGGTGTGTCGCGCGTCTCCCCCTCCGGCGCGGCGGTAGGATGGATCTAGAGACGAGGCAAGTCTCCGTGGTCAGGGCGGGCGGCGCGTGGGAAAGTCACGCACGTGGAAATGCTCGCCGAGGCATGTCTCCTTCTGCGGCCGAAGCGTGCTGCTGGCGACGCGCTTTTTTTTTCATTTTTTTTCGTTTTTTTCATTCATTTTTTTTAAGCTTAACCGCTGCACGTTATTTCCAAAATCGTTTGGTGTCCTTGGGGATGGAAACGTAAAGCCTCGATTCACGCTCCTGGGTTTTATCGTTGAAGGATTGCTTTCGTGTGACCCGAAGCTGCGACTCCCGTTGCGAAACTGTTGTCATGTAATGCAGCCAACGCGGTGAATATCCGTTAAATCAGGAATTCAAATGTCAACATGAAGTTGCCGTCAATTCAAGTATCGATCAGCAATTTATCTACTGTTTTATGCATGTGTGGTTCTTATTTTATGTAAAGATATATTAAAAACAGCACAATCAGTAATAAACATTTTGTTTTCCTTTTATGCGTGTTACCGATTCATCGGACCATTGCTTCGACAGGGTTGGTCAGTTGCTTGTGTGACAGAAAACTGTAGTTATTTTTTAAAGGTATGTAGGTCGGTAGGTTTGTTTGATAATAGTTATCCACATCTACATATTACCCTGCAAGCCACCTCAGGGTTTTTGGCAGGGGGCGACATGGCGACATCGCCAACGTGCGATACAGTGTAGAAATTAACTTTCATCAAAATGCAACACACTATGGGTATGCTGCCGCAAAAACTACTAAACCAATCCATAATGTAATGATACAAAAATGATACAAGAGTGATGCAGGGAACAAGCAAATCATGGTGCTAGCACGACTCGGCAAATTAAGAACAAGCATTAGGGATCGTATAAATTAATCAACTACACTACCTTTCAACTAACCTACTTCAAAGTCTCAACGTATTCCTAATGGTCTCTTATCGATCGCAGGAAAAACGTCATTTTAAACCTGACTTCTACTACCTATTTTACTATTATATTCACATGATCTGTTCTACCTTAGTATGTTGGAGTTCTTAAGATACGAGGTCTGTTCAGAAAGTTGCCGAACTTTTTGGATAACGCGCCTCCAGTTGATTGTTTTTTAATCCATTTGGAGGCGTTGTGTCCGCGAAAACTTCCCAAATAACCACCTATAACCACTTTGTTTATATCTTGTTTTATTGCTTAGTTACGACCGTTTATGTGAAGGGGTGTTCGTGGAGTGCGGCGAAAAATCGGATCCGCGAGAATGAGCTCTTCGAGGGAGCAGCATTGTTCTGTGAAATTCTGCGTGAAACTCTGCGAATCCTCCACGGAAACTTTTGAGTTGATTACCAAAGCTTATGTTGAGAATTCTACGAAACGTACCGAGTGTTATGAGTGGTTTACCCGGTTCAAAAGGAGGCGGCAATCAGTGGAAGACGACGAGCGTTCTGGAAGACCATCAACGTCGACTGATGACCCCCACATCGAGAAAATGAACGATTTCGTTCGTGCAAATCGATGTTTGACTGTCAGGGAACTTGCAGAAGTGTGGCATCTCCATTAGTTTGTACTATGAAACCCTAACTGAAAAATTGAGGATGCATCGAGTCGCCGCCAAATTCGGTCCTCGCCTGATGACAGCAGACCAGAAACAACATTGAGTTCAAGTCTGTCAGGAACTGTTTGATCGAGCTGAAGAGGATGAAACCTTCTTGTCCAGGATCATAACAGGGAAAAGTCATGGGTTTATGGATATAACATGGAAACAAAAGTGCAATCTTCACAATGGATTGGTGAAACTATCCCCCACCCCAAAAAAGCTTGACAAGTTCGCTCGAATGTCAAGGTGATGTTGACTGTTTTTCTATGCAAAGGGGGTTGTGCATCACAAATACCTACCTAAAGACCAGGCAGTCAGCACGGAGTACTACCTGGGGGTTATGAAACGCCTAAGAGAGAGAATTAGGCGAAAACGACCCGAACTTTGTGGGAGCGGCGAGTGGTTTTTTCACCACGACAACGCGCCGGCTTATTCGTCTCTCAGAACTCGTGAGTTTTTAGCCAAAAACAAGACCGCTGTGCTTCCCCACCCACCCTACTCACCCCAAGTGACTTTCTCCTGTTCCCTATACTAAAAACCCCGCTCAAAGGAAAAATATTTGTCACCACTCCAGAGATAGAGAAAAATCCAGCGGAAGAGCTCATGAGCATTCCGGAAGAAGGGTTCCAGGACAGTTTCATCAAGTGAAAACAGCGTTGAGATAAGTGAATACGTTGGGGAGGAGACTACTTTGAAGGGGACCCTGACCAATTATTTGTCAGTGAAGTATTTTTTTGTAATAAATAAAGTTCGGGAACTTTTTGAACGGACCTCGTATTGGTTGGTGGCAATGGGAGCGTCTCGGCTGACTTTCTTCATTATCTTTTAATCTGATGACTTCCAAGTAAAATTGTATCATTTTTGTTATTTCCTATATATATGTCTCAAATTATGCATATTCTGTATTTTCAATATTACTTTCGAAATGCGCGGAAAAAATCTATTCCAATTCATTACTTTATTTGCACCATAAATAAGTGCCATTCTGCATTCCGCATTTTCGCACGGGGAAAATCGTGACTTTATGCGGTTAAGATATTATACTTACCAATTAGCTATTTAATTTCGTGAATTATTTGTTTATTATTTTTTAAATAATTTATGCAAATGTCTGTTTTTTACTGTAATCTACGACAAAATGTACTGTAAGTACAGTTCATATAATCAATTAAATTATTATACCTCGCTGAGAACTATTTATTAGTGCCCTTTCTACCTGATATACATGAATAACTAGGTTTTCATAATGAACTTAATGTCAAAGTTTTGATAAAAACTCCTACTTTACGCTAGGCCCGCAATTACAAGTAGGCTAGCGTACTTACTAATAGCTATTGGGCCTGCACTACTAAAAAAAAAATATTCTGATGTTCCATTATTGGGGTGCGGGCGCATAATAAAATAATAATTTTCGTGGATGTTTAATACGATCGTGGGTACAGTTGATTGATGCGCTCTAATTCGGAAAAGCAGCGGCAGCAAGACAGAGGGCGTGGCGCATGTGTCACAAAAGTTTGGGAACTTTTTGAAGAGACCTCGTAGCGATAACTTCGTCAGGAAATAATAAAAATAATATGTAAATAATTTCGTCATAAATATCGTGCCAATAATACATTTTTATACGCAGGATTGTGTACCAGGTGACCGAAAAACGTTACATGAAACGTCATAATTGAGGTCGAGGTCATTTGTTTAAGTCGGCTAGCTTTTAACGCAAAAAAGGGGATCGCCTTGGTGTGGTGGCTAGAGTACTGGCTAACCATACGGTCGGCCATGGTTCAAATCCCTGCAGAGGAGAATGTTTTTCGGAGGAAACCCGACGCCTACTCGAGCGTCTTGTGGAGGGCACTTAAGGTATATTACTCCATCTGTCGAATGAGACGTTAAACCGTGGTCCCCTTGGCGCCTTTTGTTAAGGGCAGGCTAATCTCGGCGCCGGGTTTCTATCCACCCTTCCTCACTTACCTGTCCCGTATTTCGCAAATGACTAGCTGTCAGTCGCCTCCCCAAAATCCAATGCAATCCAACTTAACGAAATAATGAATCACCATCTAGCCATCATCCTGAAGGTAGCCATCCGTAATAGCCTCATTTCGCTCGTGTGGCTTCTTATCTGGAAAAGCGATAATATGTGAACTGAACTTCTCCTTTTTTGTACTATCGGAGTGTGAGGTATCATATGCTCTTGAAGTCGGAAGGAATCCGTGAGTAAGCGTTTTATCTAATTGCAATCAGTCGTCTGAATGATAATTGGAAATCGGAGATGCGTGTCACTCGTATTTTCATACTTTTCGTGCCGCTGCTTGTGTGTCAGTAAGTTCCTGGTCAAATCAATGAAATCCCTTCGTTGATTATTCGTCGATTCAAGGTATGTACTCTTGCCTTCATTCGGGCCTTTGGAAGTCGAGATCTAAATTTTTCTCGACTGAGACAGCAATTCCAAGTTCTGCGTGACTAGCGTCCGGAGCTTTCGCGGAGTTTACTTATCGAGGATGACCATACAACAGAGTGGTCGTGTGCTACTCTTATCAGTACGTTACTGAGTTGCAACCCCATTGTTGTGACGTCAGGCACGGTAAGGTTCGTGATTTTTGCATAATGGTGCCCATTACTTTGCGAATATTATAAGAAAATCACTCTCAGCGCATAGGAATCGTGGTGGTGAAGCTAATCTACATCTACATATTACCCCGCAAGCCACCTAAAGGGTATTTGGCAGGGGGTGATTTATCGCCAATATGCACTCTAGTGTTAAAATTAACTTTCATGCTACAGACACTATTGAATTAATGTGTTTACGTAAACGAAATATAAGAGACATGAAGGGATCATGCAAAGCTTGATGTTAGTATTACGTGGTAGATTAAGAAACAAGCGTTAGGGAGTAAATTAACTAATCAGGTAGGCTACCTGTCGTTTAAACTACTTCAAAGTGTCATTGGCAGCCATTATGGCCCCTTATCGATCGCGGTAGAAACGACATTTGAAAACTTTTCCGTTCTGCGGTCTGTTTCCCAAATTTTGTTGTTATGACCTATTCTACCTTTGTATGTTGGAGTTAGTGAAACATAAATAACTTAATCTGAGAAAAAATTAATTTCGAATTTACACGAAAGATTAAGTTTAAATTTTAGTCGGCGGTCTGAATTTGATACCCATCTCAGTTGTTGCGAGAGGTCAGCTACACTAACGAAACTATCGTAACGGCCTTTCGCATATCTTGCTGTTCTTCTCTGTTTGCGTTCTAACTCTGATTTTAAGACTATCTAAATTTTGATATGTACAAGGTCGCTTTGTCATACAGTGATTAATCGCGATTTGGAAACGAAGAAAGACTGTTTCATGATTTCACTACCACTCTAACCCTCGTTTTATTTCTTTATAATGCTACACTCGTTTTTCCCCCCTTTTGAAATATTTAGTAATACAAGAGAATAGCGCTAGCTAAGGAGGCGTTTAGTAATAGAAGAGAGCTGATGACGTGGACACTGGGTTAGGATGTGAAGAAGAAGCTGGTGAAGAGTTTTATGTGGAGCGTAGCGTTGTATGGGGCAGAAACGTGAACCCTGAGAAAGGAGGACGAGAATAGGCTGCAGGCATTTGAGATGTGGGTGTGGAGAAGAATGGAGAAGGTTAGATGGACGGAAAGGAAGACTAACGAGGAAGTGCTTGAGATGGTGGGCGAGGATAGGAAACTTCTGATTGAAATTCGGGATAGACAGGGTAGATGGCTGAAGGATGTAATAAAGAGTGATTGGTTGCTGAAGAGTGTGATAGAGGGAAGGATGTTGGGCAAGCGGGGAAGGGGAAGAAAGAGAATTGGTTTCATGGACGGGATGAAAAAGGGTATATCTTATGCAGAGGCGAAAACGGATATATATTTGAGGGAGATGGGCCCCTGAATGTGTAAAAGACCGGGAGGAGATTCTCTGACATTTGACAAAACCTACCTTTACCGGTAGAATACATAATAAATAAATAATACACACTTCCTTTAACACCGTCTCACACTTCTTTTTTCTTCCACACAATTTCTCTACCACTCACTTTTACCTTCTGGCTCGACAATCTCCCCACGTGTTCTCCCCCTTTTATCAACTAACTTCTCGTTGCCATTGCGTTGTTAATACTGCAAGGGCTGCCAACCCAAGAGCGAATGATATGATACCCATTACACCACGAATCAACAAAAGTCGTGTGTGAGGATGATGCCTCTTTTTCCTTCTTTTGGATATCTCTACGTGTATATCTGTATACATCCCGACGAGCTGCCGCAGAGGGTCGTGGGTAGGGGGTGTCGGGACCCCAGCCATAAAGAGTGTGAGAATAGGGAAAAATAAAGGGAGAGAATAGGGGCAATTTGTATTTTTACGACGCCCAGTGCTCAGAAAGCTGGAAAAAAGTCCAGTATTTCTTTTTTTGGAGGTAAATGCTTGAAACTTAGTTCATAGGGCCACAAATTGCTGATTATGGAATGACAAGAGGTTTGTCTTATTCTACATCTACTAAATGCCGTGCAAGCCATTACTAGGGTGTGTGGCACAGGGTGGTTCCACACCAGGCATGAAACGCTCATCCCAGCTGAAATCCGAACCGCACTCGTTCCCCGGAATGCCAGGCGTAGGCCAAAAGCAGTCAGGACAACAGTGCACGGTCAACTTTGCCTTAACTAGGATACCGAGGCTCGAACATCACCAAATTTCCGAGAAAACGCCCATTTTCATTTTTCATCGAAAATCTTAAAAGTTACGGAGATGGTGGAGTAATGGAGGGATAATCATGAAATAAAAACATTACAATCCGTCGACATGGAACTTATTGTTAGCCTTTACTTTCCATTGGTTTCAAAGATTTTTGTCAATATTTGTTCGCTATTACGTCCCAAAAAAAATTTGTCCCATTACGTGCGGAAGCTTTTCCTGGCAAAATTTTACATTAAGCAGTCGCTATCTTTGGTTTAAGAGATATGTGCCCCGATATAATTCTTTAGCCTATAAAATAAAGACATTTTCACGTAATTATGCAAAAATCTTGGAAAAAAGTTTGCGACGCCGAAAGTTTATTCGATTTTTCGATCGCGCGTCGCTTGCGTCTCCGCGCAGCCGACTCACTCCGGTGGATTGTTGAAGTTGTGTGGGCCATAACTCCTCGAATCGCCGTTTACAAGACATTAAAGAAATGGTTGACATTACCGTTGGCTCGATATTGAAGATATTGCGACGATATTGATTATAGCGAATCAAATAGTGGACGCAAAATTGTGGTAAATTTGTTTTTCAATCATTTGTGAGTCTATGCGCCGAGCTTCAAGACTTTACCTAAAAAAAAGCAATTTTGGACTTAAGTCCGGCTTATTTCGATTTCCGATCACTGTGCGACGTGTCTTACGTTAGTGCCGCACTGTCTTTGTTATAACCACTTATGGTGTCTGGAAAGTTAGAATTTTTGTATCTATCAGTTGGGTGTTGTATCTATCTTATTCTGTGGCTTCTATCAGTTCTGGATAAATAGCGTGGGCCAAAACAATATTCTCCGTGTCTTACTGAAACTCACCAAATCTAAAATTTGCAATTGCTGTAAGCCAAGTAATCTCTGCTCCTCTAATGGCTCCCTGCCTATAATAGGCCTTCCGTCAGCTGTGTAACACATTCTGTTCGATCGTAGCGGTTTTTCATTTAGCAAGCGGCTTTCCTATATATTTCAACGTCTTTATTGTATTTCTCGAATTGAGTATTTCCTTTAGGGCCCCAATTGCTCGCGGTGAATTGGAGATTTGGTGTAACCAAAGCATTTTGGATGTCTTTCAATTTATCATAGGAGAACCGGGAGGACTCTCATGGTATTTGCTTGAATATTCAGTGTCAAAACAGAAACAACAATTACTCTATCCCACAAGGTATTTTTATGCATACGACGCGTTTCAGCTCACAGAGCCGTCATCAGGTACAAGACTTGTACTCTTGTACCTGATGATGGCTCTGTGAGCTGGATGAGTTCTACGCATTAAAATACCTTGTGGAATAGTGCAATTGTTGTTTCTGTTTTAATGTGACGAACTTCCACGATATCTCGCCTGAATCTGTTGAAATTATTCACAGTGTCTTTTAAGCCGCGACGAAAATATTTCTTGCGTGTTTCCCTGACGCCAGGTCTGATATATGAAGTCTAGACCACCCTCTGTCGGCATCCCATTGCATTGAAAATAGCTGGGAGCGGCAGTAAGTTTTGTCAGCCGTATGACTCAAAGACTGACACTATTCGGGCTTTATTGGCTGATTTTCCGGGTCTGAAGTCACTCGGTTTGTTAGTTGCTCAGGAGAAAGTTCTCTCTTCTGGTGGATTTTCTGGTCTATACTTGATCTATGAGAGCAGGCGAGAAATTCTTAGGCCGCTTTCGAATTACCGAATCTTTCGTGCACTTTGTGATTCTCTTTTTCCGGAAGTGACGTCACATAAGGTGCTACCATCCACTTTAAGAAAAAGAGAGTAGATGAATTCTGGAGACACGAAAATGAGGCCTCTTTTCGTGGAAAATATTATACACCTTACTGGGCCATCGGGCGGTATTTGTTGATAAATTTTATGACTAATGCAGTATTATTATGGGAAAATGTTTCCAATTTGCTCTTTTTTTATGCATAAATGTATAAATCATTGCACCACCGCAAATATTCCTCTTATAGTGTCTAGGTTTTCCACGCTGTACTACTGATTCTTGGAATATGATTGATATCGCATTTTGCTTGCGTCAATATTCCTCAAATGTACTCTATTTTTTTAGGTTCCTGTAGGTTCCTTCTATTTTTTTCTCTAATTCGTGGATGAGGTCAAGTCAGTGGGAGCGAGGAAGTGTTAAAGGGGCCGGAGACGCAATCTCTGTGTCGAAGACACCCATATACATTAACGTTAAAAATTGCTACGCGCGAACGTATATTGTATCACAAATTTTAGGGGGATTAAGATGGGAGCCCCTAGAGACTCGGAGGCCTCACGCTAGGCTTCGGTTGCTTGAGAAATTCAGAACTGGTGTGTTCCAGAGCGACACAGTGAATATTATCATGATGCCTCACTACATCTATAGGTGTGACAGAAGCAATAAAATTAGAGAGATACATTGCCGAACAGATAGATACAAAGCCTCGTTCTTTCCGCGCACAATAAGCGACCATAATAAAAACTGAGCTCCACTAAATACGCTCCCATAATACACGTCACCTTTTCACCTCCCAAAACCTTATACCTTACATCTTTAAAGTTCTGTGTCCTAACACCCCCTGCCACACGCCCATGTGGCGGCTCGGAGGGTAGTTTGTAAATGTAGATTCATGTAGGTTTATGCAGTTCATCCTTGTCGTTATTTTTTTTCTTTCCGTTAACACTACCGGGCGCTAGTCGACGTTGGAGGAACGAGAGAGTAAGAGGGCAAGGGAGAGACAAGAGAAATTTGCTTATTGGAAAACGCTCTTATGGTCGACTGCGCAAACATACTTGGGGATCGAATTCTAGTTTTTAGATCTTTAAAGTTATGGACCTCATTACTAAATTAATGTTGCAGGAACTATCGCCTTTGTATCTTATCTCAATACCAATGCTTCGAATGCTTAGTAAACTTTCCTTCCGCCGGATTAAATTTATGTTATCTCTTTATATGTATATAAATTAAATACATTTAATCATACGTGTTTTTAATAGTCGGATTAATACCGTGGTTTTAATAGCCGATAATTCTTCATTCATTTCATTGTATATCTTTTAACAAGTTATCAAACCTCCCGAGGGATTCATTTCCCAACCGTCATCGAGTTTACTCATTGAACTTAAGGTAGTTTGAGCGAAATAGTTCCCTTGTCATAATGGAGACCGTATTTGAATTATACATTTCAATTTCAGCAGCTTTAGGAAGCATGTGTCAAATATTGAATTATTAATGGTGCAATATCGTACTTCTATACGACTGAAGTTCTAATAAATTAAATAAAAATATATGTATTTGTCTTTGGCTTGTCTCATTATTTTTGCGCGGTGCGTTTAAAACTCCTTCGCAACGGAAGGTTTTTTTTCGATTCTGAAAATATTTCTGCGGTGACAAAAATGGTTGAGAAAACGTACTAACTACATGCTTTTATTTTTTAGACGACGTCTAGGTCTTATAAATTCCTCATTTTTAAAATATTATCTCTATGGATAGTATACACGTACCATTTCCCATGTAAAATAGCAGATATTTGTTGGCTAATATCCCGGAATGTACTTCGGCGAGGGGCTGATATTATGGTATATTTGAAGGGGTGAGATATTTTTAATTAAAATGAGACTTAATTCATTGATTTATGGGTGAAAGAGAATACGCTATAACTACCCTAAGTACTTAACTCCATTCCATCAAGGCAAATAAGTTATGAGACCACTTACGGAACCAATCAATTTATCGAATGCTTCTGCGACGCAAATTAAACGTTTGCTTTGGCTAATGGATCTCATCACTCATTTAGCAATTTTAAACGTGTACCAAAGCCAATGTACGAAAACTGAAGTTAATGGCACCAAGAAAGAAGCCGATAGAAGGTATGCGATAAGGTTACCCAGTATCACCTTACTTTTTTAACTAGTATATTGAAGAAGCATTATCCGTAATGAAAGGTGTGGTGGCAAGCGTACTGGCTAAACATTCAGGCGCTCAGGTTTCAAATCCCTGCAGAGGAGATATTTTTTAGAGGATTAACCGGATCCCTACTTGAGTGCCTTGTGGAGGGCGCTTTAAGTACAATTGGTACAGTACACCGTCTTTCGGATAGGACGTTGAACCGTGGTCCCCTTGGCGCCTTTCGTTAAGAGGTGGCTAAAGCCGACGCCGAGTTATTATCAACCCTTCCTCCCTTGCCTGTGGTGAAAATGACCGTAGCTGTCGGTTGCCTCCCGAAATATCCGTTTCAATCCTAAGGAAAGCATGGACAAGAGGAATTAATATTAAAGACAAATAAATTCAATGCATTCGATGTGTAGACGATATACCTAACTCTTGAAACAGATTCAGAGAAAGAACTCGGTCGAATGTTTGTAGTTAGAAATAATGTTATCATAAAACGTAATATCAAAATGCACATCGAGAGAGCAAAGATCGCGGTGCCAGAAAAGAAGAAAAATTACAGAAAGACGAATATAAAGATTGGAGGAGTGAGAAATGAGGATATATCAGATTTCTGCTTTTTGGGTAGTAAATTGGAAGACGATGACAATTGCTCCCCGGAGGCCAAGTGAAGAATAACTTTATCAGAGAAAGGTTTTCAAATAGAGAAAATTCTCCTGTTGAAAAACAGTATTCGTACTGATACCAAGAAAATATTCGTGAAAGCTTTTGCTTGCGGCGTGTCAATTTATTGACGTGAAACGTTGACCCTAAGAAAGAGGGAAAATACTGAAATCGAAGCTGCATACATGTGATTTTAGAGAAGAGTGACGAGAACTAGGTGGGTTGATAAAAAAAAACGAATGAGCAAATGATAAATCAGGTTCTGAGGAGAGAAGAATGAAAAGGAATGCCAAGCTCATCGAACTCTTACCCCAGTATGACAACTTCATGAAAAATATAATGGAAGTAAAAATTCTTGGTGAAAAGCTGTGAGGTCGACCATGAATCATCATCATCACCGGTCGTTCAGTCCCAAGATTGGTTGACTGCAGCCCTCCACTCTTCCCTATCCAATGCTAGTTCCCTTACCTCCTGGTATCTCTTCCTATGCTTTCTCCTCTTTATTTGGTCCATGAACTTACCCCTTGGTCTTCCTCTGGGGATTTTTCGCTCTATTTTACATTCAATTATGTTCTTCGCAAACCCATTGTGTCTCAGGGTGTGTCCAATTCATCTGGTTCTTTTTTCTCTATGGTGTTCCATATGGTCCTTTCCTCTTTTAATCTTCTGTACACTTCATCATTTCTTATTTTATCCATCCATTTTATCTTCAGCATCCTCCTCCAGCGCCAGGTTTCAATGGCTTCTAGTCTGTTCTGGTCAGCGTTTCCAATGGTCCATGCTTCCGATCCATAGAGTGCCACGCTTCACACGAAGGTTTTCACATTCGTGTGAAGCGTGGCATTCTATATAGAATAGCCAAGAATATCCTACATAAAAGTTATGTTGACTGTGTAACTTATTCATGGAAATAGAGAGGAAGGCTGAAAACCAATAGGGTTGAATGTCGTGGCGTCAACAATGAGGCAATGCCTTTTGGGAATGATGAAGTCATTTAGGTACATTTATGTTGTTCCTACGACCGACTGTTAGGGAAGAAAACATGAGCTCATCTGCATCCACGAAATACCGCGCCAGTCTCCTCAAGGAAGGGTGGCACAATGTGATTTCCTACTGTGCGTACAATTAAGAGATAAATCATAAGAAAACAAAAGCAATGAGATTCTCGGGTACAAAGAAAGTGAGGCTAATCATAAAAGTTGGAAGACATAAATTGTAGCAAGTAGAGAATTTCTATTACTTGGGGGTAGTACACTAGAAGAAAATGGCCGTAGTAACAAAGACATGAGAAGGAGAATACCCTTAGCTAAGGAAGTGTTTAGTTTTTGAAGGGAGCTGATTACGGGGACTGTGAGTAAGGATGTCGTGTTTAGGATGGCGAACAGCTTGATACGGAGGGTAACGTTGTATGGCGCTGAAACTTGGGCCCTAAGAAGGGAGGACGAGAATAGGCAGCATGCGTTAGAGATATGTGTGTGAAGGAAAGGAAGACTAACGAGGAAGTGCTTGAGATGGCGGGTGAGGAAAGGAAACTTCTTATTGAATTCCGGGATAGGCAGAGTAGGTGGCTGGCGAATGTGATGGGTTGCTCAAGACTGTGATAGAGGGAAGGATGTTGGGCAAGCGGGGAAGGGTAAAAAAGAGAACAGGCATTTATGTGCGAAATGAAGGAGGATGGATCGTATGCTGCTGCGAAAAAGGAAATACTAGACGTAGATATGACTTTGAGAGTGCAGAAAGCTGGGAGGAGTTTATCAGTCTTTCAGCAAAACCTACCTTTTACCGGTAGAATACATACGTGATATGACATACAATGCGTTCCAGTTAGAGGTCGAACCCAGCGTCCAACTCCAAACACTAACATCCTCCTTAAATTAGTTTCATACTCTTGTCCGGACCCTCGGTGTTTCGAATAGTTCTTTATGTGCTGTCATGCTACTTGGGCAACCTCTTCCCATTCATTGGTGGGGATAAAACGGGAAAAGAGGATATCCTGCTAGCTCAGTTTAGTAAAAACACTCTCCGCGAAAATAGAGTATTTGTGGTTAATTTCCAGTTCAGTTGGATGATTCAGTTGGATGATGATGATGTTGGGAATATAGGAATATGATTACCTGTTCTCATTCTGAGAGACTTGTGGGCCCATGAAACCCCCATCATTTCGTAAATGGATTATTAAATGTGTCTTTTTTGTAAATATCGTGATCTCTCCTTCCGTGCGTCATTCTGTATCGTATTATTGAGCAAAGTTTCTCATGCAAAATGCATGAGACTATACTCTGACGTGATTATAGCATATATTTGACTAAGAGAATAACTGAAATGCGAATAGCTTAAGAAGTCAACCTTGTCATGCATTGATTTTAGGCAAGGGCATCAAACGATACCGAGAGTATTTTTAGGGACCCATGTTTTATGCTTGGTTTATGTTAACTCCCAGATGACGTAGGGTTTCCGTTAACTTGATGAATAGTCTGAGTGTTCGAATTACCTATTTTCAATCAGATTGTCAGTTAGTTGACGAATAGAGCTGGAAGGCACGAGAAGTTACTTCAACATTACCTTTATAACGTACCTTTTTTAAACTTTCCCCATTTTTTCTTCATATAACAGCTGACTAATTATTTCAGAGCTCCACCAGGCACGCCATCGTCAGTGAATAGCGTCACACATTCACCTATTCAAATTGTTTGACAAACCGCTGAAAGAGACACAACTTTCCACACATTTAATCCAAAGCGTTACAATTCTGTATAGCGCAGCAAATAAATGGAAAAGCCTCTTAGAAAGCAGATATTTCAATGATTTTGAAACGTAACAAATTTGACTCGCTCGTCCATAGAGGATTAACAGCAACAGCGATAGTAAAGAGACGCGCTGAAACACGTATTTGTGTTTTTTAAGTTACTAGCATGTATCCAAATATGGCGCCATAGTGACTGGAGAGTTGTGCATATGCGAAGCGTATCGCATGATGATCTTTTCAATGAGATCGTCATGCTTAACCATTCCTGAATACTATTCTAATGTCTGCAACTGCAAAAACGTATGTACACTGCGTCTGAGAAGAGAGCGTTGCACTTTTCGGGCTATTACAGTGCTTACCGATCGCTGTGGAGTTGCTACTACGAGGGTAAGTCAATTAATAAGTCGCAAAGACTTAGCCCCAATGATTTTCATCTGTTCAGACCCCTAAGTGAAATAGCAAAGTAATCTAGCGAAGTGAAATAAATTTCAGGAAGTTACTTCGATAATTATTGCCTGTATCCACTTTTGCAAGTTATTTATCGATCTACCCTCGTAAATGAATGATGGACATTCGAGGAACCTCGCCTGGTGGAAGCTGGTATAAATTCACGACCAGTAGCATCGGCGCGCCATCGTTGTATTTTGCTTAATATGTCCTTAATATGTTCCCGCTTTCAGTGGAAGAAACGATAAAATAACTTGTGTTTTCGTTGCGTTGGTATTTGTTTGCGAACCGCGGTCATTTGAGAGAATGGACCTTTCACTCGGGTGAATCATAAGAGAGAATTGAGTGTCGTGAGTCATATACTCCAAAAGTGTTCCACCATCGTCTGTTAAGTTGTTTATGTTACTGCCGCTCCATATCCTCTTAAAAATGGCTCTTGTAATCGTGATAGATTCTATTGCGAGGTTTTTTTGTGTGGGAAAAAATTGTAGTTTCCGTCTGAAACGACGCCTGTTGATATTAAATGTATCATCATCTGGCACAATGACTGACTCTTTGTGTGGAAAATTGAAAATTTCTCCGTCTTTGGGTTTTTTTTAGCCGATTTCCTTGCTGTAGGGAAGGTGAGCTGCCTATAAATTCATATCTCCAGGATTGAATCACGCCAGTCGACTTTTCTTTTTTTTGTGGTAGTGAAAGAGCGAATCCACGATTGGTATTCAGACTTGCTTCCCGTTATGCACCTGGAGTTATTGCTCTTGATGGAGTTTCAATCTTAGCCCCAAGCGTTACTTGGTGTGTTAACCGTTATATAGAGTCGTATTTTCTAAGTGGTTTACCTGAGAGGCGTTCGCTATTTTCTGACTTTCTCTGTTTTTTTCTGTCCTTCAATAAAACGTCTAATGAAGGAATCATTTCACCATATGGCTCGTCTCTCTCCCTTCCTGTGACCGGTTGCTAGAACATTTAGTCATGGAATCAATAGTTATGAGATCCATAAAGTTATAGATCTTATAAAAATATTCGGATTGCAGGAACAATCTACTAGTTGCATAGCTTATTTATCAATACTTTATAGCTAGGGATATTCGATCTAATTATCTACCGCCGGATAAAATTTATGAATGTTTAGCCTATGAATGCATGATAATGCACATAATCGTTAGTCAGAGTAAATTACTTGGTCATTTGTCTCAGAATAACTCTCTTATCAAGTAATTGAGTCTCCAAGCGGTACGTTGCGCATCCGCCATCTTGGCTACTTATGGAACTCGTAACTCCATGCCATAAGTTATGAAACCAATAAATTTATCGAAAATTTCTGCGACACTTATTGAATGGTTGCCATGACTTATGGGTCCCATATCTTTATAAAATACATGCGTATCGTTCCTGCAACTGGCCATTAGAGGAGTATCTGCCAGACTCGCGTCTGCTGATATGTTCCATTCCATCTTGCTTTTCTAAGGTGATTTCGTTCTCTTACGTTGAAAGTGAATAACAAAGAGAAGAAAAGCTGGAGAAGCAGATGGACGTGTTAGAATACGTTGTTTAAGTCAGTGTAAAAATACTTAATATGTATGGTTAGGTACAAAATAAGTATATAGTACAAATATAAACAGTATACAAATGATATAATGAAATATTGGAGGCTCCGTCAGGATGTAGACGCGTTGTGCATTCATATTTTAGCGTGATAACCTGACTGTGGTTTTCCAGGGAGAAATTTTGGAGCCCGACTCATCTACTTGCGGCATGAAGGTGACCCTGTTTCAGTTTTTGTGATGCTCGCTTTACGTTAACCGTCTGTCGATGTAGCGTATCGCAAAATCGACGTGAAAGTGGCTGTAGCGCGTATCGTTAGCTATTGAGGGCACATCTTAATAACTTTTCGAGTAAGTCAGAAAGAATTTGGACCACACTTCACTTAAGTACATCTATTTATACTTTGTAAATTACCATACATGTTGTATTGTGAATTCAAAAATCATATTTGGAAATATTCTTCTCGATTAAAAGCATTGTTATGTTTGGGTTGACGGCGTGAGATACGAAATTAAAACGAAAATCGTGTGGAAATTCGTGTTTCTTATTCCGCATGACGGCTTGATATTTACTTGGAACCATTATAATGATACGAAACGCACGTTTTCACTTTTTGGTAGAAAATCGTCAGAGATGTCATCGAATTATTTCGAAATGGAGTGTCATAAGGCTACATGTGAAAGTAGCATAAAATAGCCCTGAGAGCATATAGGTAGCATGCAAATTTTTCACCTCTACCTATGCACATTAGTAATAAAACACGTGGACCATGTTTCACTCAAATTTGTACATCAACGAATTTCGCTGCAACCACCTTAACTGAGTTTTCTGATTTTGTGTATTACATCTGACCGTAGGTTAGTTGACGCGAGCGCTATCAGTTGGAGAATGCATTTACTTAGCGTAGACACTGGTTGTGAAGTGAGATAATAGCTCTCAATGTAATTCATTTTCTCTCTACGATGGAAGCCCATGCGAGGTATATATACATGACTTTCTTACCCTTAGTCGCCCTTACCCTATCCCTCTTCTGATGCCAGTTGCGGGAACGACACATCGTATAAAGTTATTGGATCCACAGGCCATGGCATCCATTCACTAAGTGTTGCAGAAACATTCGATAAATTTATTGGTTTCATAACTTATAGCATGGAGTTATGAGTTCCATAATTAGCCAAGATGGCGGATGCGCAATGAACCGCTTGGAGGCTCAATTACTTGATAAAAGAGTTGTTTTGAGATAAATGACCTATTAATTTACTCTTACTGATTAATAATTATGTGCATTAGCAATTATTCATGGGCTAAACTTCCATAGGTTTCATCCGGCGGTAGAAGGTTAGATCGAATATCCCATGGTATGTAGGATTGGCAAATAAGTTATGTAACTAGTAGATGGGTTCCTGCAACAATACTTTTATGAGATCTATAACTTTAAGGATCTCTTAGCTAGTAATTTCATTACTAAATGTTCTTGCAACCGGCCATAAATCAGTTAAAAATCGTGATAAAGGAGATATTTTTACATTTCACATTTGTACTCGCGGGAAAATATTGGCCCAGTGGAATTTGATAACAAATGTCTATGGTTAAAAAAACGAATCAGATCCCTCTTATAGTTGAGCATTTAATTAGTGCTCCACCATTCTTTACGATTAGCCTTCATCTTTTACGTCAGAATCTTGCCAGCCTTGTCTATGTCCCTATTTGTATCTTTGTATATGGGTTTATCAAACAATTAGCTTTTTTATCTACTTCTTTGGTCGGCTTTGAAAGAATCGATAAAACTACCTGGTTTCTACGGGAACGGAGGTTTTTGTCGGGAGTTTGGTGAATTGAGCTGCATATTTATAAATGATTACGAGATTTTCTTATCTAATCTCTTCACAACGTAATCTCTCTACGCCAAGGCCAGCTCGACGGCACTGGAAACTCACTCCGATGCTTTGTTTATCGTCGTGCAAGGAGGGAACGCAGTATCTGAAATGTGAAAGTTATTTTTGAATCGAGTAGTGTGGAAAGTAGAATTTTAGAAGTCCCATGAATCTCTCTGCGTAGAATTAAGGTCTAGGAGAGAATTTTTCTGAAGGTCAGAGCAAGTAATCTTGTGCCATCGCTGTGTTGCTATTTTCCCATTACTCAGAATTTTTAAGCAATCGATAAGTAAACGCTCAAGGTTTTCGGTGAAAACTGCGTTTATTGTAACCCAATTATTAAGTGATAAATTACCATTCATTGCACTGACAAATGTAGTAGTACTATGTCACTCACACTGGTGTATGTACACTAATGGTTGAAATTCGCCATGAAGAAATCATTTGACTTGACCGAGATTCGAACCCGGTTCTCCCAATGGCCGGAAAGGTGTGTTATCCAGTTACACCGCCAAGCCATCTTCCTTCTTCGTACCATATCATTTGTAAATGCAATGATTGGAAATTCCTCAATTTCGTCGTTATATAAACGACAATTTGGGTTTATCGCAGTGGATTTTTAAGCACGACCATCGTCTCATGTGCTACAATTTAGACTTGAGGCGAGAACATATAGTCTGCATAAACCCTGCTTGTGTTTGAAATTCGCCTTGAAGGAAGATGGCTTGGCGGTGTAACTGGCTAACACACCTAACCGGCAATTCGGAGATCCGGGTTGGAATCCCGGTCAAGTCAAATGATTTTTTCATGGTGAATGTCAACCCCTGGCGTACTAAATGATAGTTTAAAAATATATTAGTCGATCTTAGGGTAAAATTTTCCTTGCCAATCCTGTAGTGAATGAATGGCGTGTCGCTAAACAAAGGTTGACGAGGAAGCCGAATTGGATGGGACACGTCCTGAGGGAAGATTACCTGCTGAAAAGATTATTAGAAGGAAAGATCGAGGGAAGGAGAGGGAGAGGAAGACGAAGAAATAATGTCTAGGGATATTATGAATGAAATGAGTTACGAAGAGCTGAGGGAGGCAGCACAGGATAGACGAGCATGGAGTTCAATTGAAACCTGTCTGAGGACAGGTTCAAGCTAGAAGAAGAAACGAAGGTGAGCAATTTAAACGCCTGTATGTTTTTTCTTTCACCTTAATATATAAGTATCACCAACCTTTATATTTATGCGAAACTTCACGGACTTCTTTACATACACAAAAACTTAAGGTGGTTGGAGCGCCAATCGTGAAATGTTTAGTGCAGATTTTAATAACATTTTAAATAAGTCGGAATATATTTCTTGGCTTAGCTTTTCTTGGTATAGCTTTTCACGTAAACCACCATGAATTAATGATGCTAGAACTATATTTTAGAGGTTTCGCCTTATTTTAAGCATATCGATGACTTGGATTTTCAACGCGAAATTTGAAATGAAGGCAATAATCATCTGTAAATACATGGTTATTACTCTGCATGATACCTTGACATTTTCAGATACAACTTGAATTATAAGAAACGTTATTTCGCATCTCTGGGACAATCTGTACTTATATGTCATCCAATTATTTCGAAATGTATGTCAAGTGCCGTAATCATACGGGTTCAAATGTCAATAAATTACTAAGAAACCAATTCGGTAACTTAACAACAAATTTAATTGCGAGAAACGTGTTATTTCGTGTACCTATATCTGTACATATGTCATCGGTTAATTTCGAAATATGTTTCAAGTGCCCCAATCCTACGTGTTCAAATATCATTAAATTTCCAAGGAAGCAAATCGGTAACATGCATTTTTTTTCACTTTTATGCACTAATTTTTGTAGTAAGTGAACGTAAGCCAATTTTCGCACAAATCTGTACGTGATTTAAGATGGCTCCCACCAATTACATGTGTACTCGTCTAACCCGCACTTTTTGTCCCCTTGCCGATTTGGCGAATGTCTGTCGACGCATTCCAGTGGGGTTTTTTTTTGGCACCCCCTGTGCCTCTCTTCTCCTCGCCACCCCGTTTGCTTTCAATCACGGCTCGTCTCGAGAGCGTGTGAATGGAGACATCCCCACGCTCCAAATACACACGTTCGAGTCGCAAACCGCTCATTTGACGCGGGGCCTCTCTCGTACGCCCTCTTCCTTCCCCACACGCACAAAACCTTCAAGGAGTCAATATTTATTTTCGGATCGTCTATGGGACTTTCGAAGCCCCCCTTCATTCTATTTGTGTTCCGCTTTCGGCTTCTTTCGGCCTCCACGCCCGCTTATCTCCATCGGTGACAACTTCCAAACGCGTTCAAGCCCCAACGTGAAGCGATTGGGATCTCCCTCCCTTCAACTCACGTCCTTTCTTTTGTTTTATTTACCCAGAAGCAAGCCTTTAGCCCACATGCCCCAAGGGTTTATATTTTTGACGAAATAATTCGACCGATCGCATCGGGATATCGTGCGAAAGGCAGGATTCGAAGAAATTTGTAGGAAATTTAATGATATTTTAACCCGTAGGTTTACAGCAATTGACACATCATACATACATACTAATATTGCCGTTCCCTTCCGTTTTTCCGAGCATTTGGGTTGGATACTTTGTACAAACCACTATTGTAATTTTTAAAGCTATAATTTCATTAAAAGTAGTTGAATACTATAAATATAGTTTTAAAGACATCTTATTAAATAATTCCACCTTTTTTCCTAAAAAGCCTGTTTTATTATCATGTCATCATCAAATGATCTTCTGCCTACTAGCAGATCCCAAACACCTAAGCTGTCTCCAATTCGTCCTGTCCTGGGCCTCTTCCTTGGTTTCCTTGTAACTTCTTTTTATCTTCACTTCGTCTATCATTTTGAGCCTCGTTCCTCTTCTCTTTTCTCCCTCCACTGTTCCCTAGACTGCCGTATTTTAATTCCCCTGCCCTCTTAAAATATGTCTGATCCAGTTTCTCTTTCTCTTCTGTATTTTTTTCAGTATTGTTCTTTCCTCCCTAACTCTTCCCAGCACCTCCTCATTCCTTACTCTATCCACCCATATCACTCTCTCTAGCCTCCTCCACACCCACATCTCAAAAACATTGGTCTTATCCTTCTCTCTTCTTCCCAAGGCCCACGTTTCACATCCATACAACATAACACCCCACCCGCAACATTTCTCCAGTCTCTTCCTCAGTCCTAGCTCCTTACCGCTGCATAACACTGAATTATGTATTTTTTAATGTATTATTCGTTAGAATTCTTATCTCTTGAGCTATTATTGGGAATCTTCGCTTGTGATGATTCTCTCCGTTCATTTGATCTCCATCGCTCTTCGGTAAATGAACTCCTGAAGTTTCTTTCAATCTCTTTTGATTTGCAGCTGTGGATGTCCGGGCTTCACAGCCATGCAAGAGTATGTTCCAAATATATATTTTGATAAGGTGCTTCCTTTCTTCCAGGCTTTAAATTCAAATGTAATAAAATTTAAAAAAAACGTGAGTCGATAATTAGACCCTTCACGAGGTACGAAGATTCTGATTGGAGGTTTATGAAAGTTTGAATGAATGGGTTTTTTTTCCATATTAAGATTATAGGACCATTATAGGACCTGAGAATTCGGAGAAGAATGAGGCATTTTAAGAGGCTGTTCTTGGAATGGAATTAATTTGACTTGTGTGACAATCAAAGGTTTCTTGTGGACGAAGGATCGATTAATTAAGACTGATGATTACTCTTAGGAATTCAATGCAAAATATATTGAGCTCCTTCATTGTGAATTTGAGAATTGATGCTTGGAAGCATAGTAAATAATATCTTAAGGTGTTGGATAAATGAATCAAAAATGTCGTTGGTCCTTACACTAGTTGCCAATTGCATCATTAGCGCTGTCCCTCTGTATTTTACGTACAAAATACCGAGAGGGACAAAATACCAATTACACTTATACAAAACATATGCGGCACAGCATTAAACAAGATATGAATATGAAACTAGATAAGAAACTAGGATTTGATAAGCTTATAATGGGAAGGTGTTCGGATGAAAAAGTCGAAGAGATATGCTACGTCGCTCTGGTTAGGCCACACCTCGAATACGCCGCGAGCATTTGGAACCCTGGTCATAAATATTTAACAAAAAAAAAATAATAAAATACAAAGGAAAGCTGCGCGCTTCGTTAAAAACTGCTACGAACGAACATATAGTGTTTCACAACTGTTAGAGGGATTAAGTTGGGAGCCCCTAGAGACTAGGAGGCTGCACGCTAGGCTTACGCTGCTTGATAAATTCAGAACTGGTGTGTTTCAAAGTGGCACAGAGAATATTATCACGACGCCTCACTACATCTCTAGGTCTGACTGAAGTGATAAAATAAGAGAGGTACCCTGCCGAACAGATAAGTACACAAACGCGTTCTTTCCGCGCACGATAAGCGACCACAATAAAAACTGACCTCTTCTAAATACACTCCCAAATACACGTTTCTCCTTCCAAAATCCTTTACGTCTTTACACCGATGCGATAGTGACCTAACATCCCATGTCATACTCCAATGCGGCGGCTCGCAGGGTAGTATGCAGATGTAGATGTCGATACTTTCCTGGTAGTCGTCGTCCATGAATGGCGCCGAAGCTGTCCAAAGACAGCCAAAGGCACATAATTGGTGAAAATCTGTCCTTTTTCTATGGGGAATAAAGGGGACTGATTGTCCTCTCAATTGAGGTTGGAGGAGAGGGCGCTTGCTATGGTGGCCAACCCTAGAAGCTGTAAAGTGGGTGTGGCCTCGAGGAAGTCAATGCGGGTTTTCCACCGGGTCAGGTTGTCCATGTCCATGGGTGTGGCCTGTTCACCATCTATGTTAACCCCGATTTTCCATTAGCGCTTACGTGCTGAGGCGCTAATTTTGTCGTTTTACGTTGTTTTTCATCGATAACTTACTAGAATTCATCATGCACTTACTTCTTTCATACACTTTCTCCTCACATACATGTATATTTTTTTCACTTTTTGGCCAATGCGAAAAACTGAAGCCAGTCCGCCGTCTTCGTTGACTCTCGTTTTCCTATAGCGCTTGCGGGCTAACGCACTAATTTTAGCAGTTTTGCTATGTTTTCCATCTCTAGACTCACTAGAAACCAGCAAGCGTGGTCTTCTTTCGTATGTATCTTCCGTAAATTCATTTTTTTTACGTTCTATAGTTTTAGGCTCAACCATTTGGAAGTTGAATTTAACAAATGAAGAAGTAACTTTGTTTCCTTCCACCGATTTATTTTCTTGGTACAACATGTTTCGACGTAGCGGTGTCATCAGGTACAAACTCAACATTTTTTTTCATTTGTATATATATATCATATAGTGTTTGGGGGACGGTAGGAGGAGGAAGTGAGGAGGGAAAACCAGGGGGAGGTAGGCCTTAATCCCAAACCCTTAAGCCTTAAACCCTAACCGCTTATGATATATACTTATACATCTGAAAATTTTTTTGTTTGTACCTGATGATGACACCGCTGTGTCGAAACATTTTGTACCAGGAAAATAAATCTGTGGAAGAAAACAAAGCTACTTTTTCATTGTGAATTATTTTTTTATTTATTTAAATTAATAATAAACCTGCATTATTGGTTAAAACTATGGTAAAATGGAGATAAGTCTGTGGCTATAAGTAGCTAGTGTATATTTCAATAGTTACTTGCCTTAAATTTTAAGCAGATGGTGGATATTCTTGCTTTTCATCCGCTAATTCGTCCATTTTGTCGTGCTACCCTATGGGAAGCAAGGCAAGAACGGGGATAACCAATGTGGTTGTTATTTCGGTTTTCAGGCTCCAGTTTAATGACACAATACCCTCTCCATCTACCTCAATGGTCTATTAGAGCATAACTGTAATTCTAATCTTAATTCGCAACATACTCTCCATTTTTCATACTCTCAACGTTTGTTGGAACACATTCATATCAAAAGAAAATGAAAAAGAAGTTCCAAAAAGATCCAAATTTGAAATTGGGTCTAAATTATACATTGCATTTGCAAGTTTGATCCTTCATTGACTATCGTTAACAGGCTTAAGTAAGAATCAAGTAACGTTATGTCAGAGGTACGAGTCTAAGATCTCTTGTAAATCTTTTTCGTACCATATCCTCAGATTGTCATAGGAAAAGTAGAAAGATTAGAGCACCATTTCTTCACGTGAAAAAGGCTTCAAAGCCGTTCATTGGAGAGGCTTGGGATGCCAGTGTGGCTCTCTGCATGAGCTCTGTGATTTTTCATCGCCCATATACTTTTGATAGGTCGAAAGACTTTAAACGGAGGCATCGCTTTTGATAATACATTTAATTTCCGCGTCCGAGTCGCTAGTGTACACATTTTCGATTTTACGAGAGCTTACGTCATACACTAATGCCAGTAAATATTTTAATGGCCTATATCATATGCTCCCGGCCTTTGGTTGCCCCCCATTTTCGTTTTATGGCGCTCGATATCTTCATCCCAGAAGTGCGTGTCCAAGTTCCATTCTATACTCGGTTACTCTTGCTGTCTTCGGCTGTGAATTCTTGGCGGTTGTTGGACTGGCTGCCTGATTTTTTGATCCTTCTCGTGTAAATTTTAGACTAGTTATAACGCTGAAACTCAATCTGTCGTCAGGAAACCTGTCTGTGAGACTAACTCAGTTTTTGTGTGCTTTCTTTGTCTTTCCGTTGCACTGTAACTATGATTCCTTCGAGTATATAGAGAATATGAGTCCTGAAAACGTATTGGTCCTGCTTCTTTTAATCCTGCTGTTTTCAAGGATAAATTTGTGAGCGTGTTCTTTAATATGATTTTTTTCAAATACGGTGAGTGGAATTCTTCGAACTAGTCACCCTGAAACCTTGGAACATCTGATTTTCGGGATCGCTTTGAATAACATCGACCTAAAATTTATCTTTTCTCTATTGGTCAAAGGTAGGTTTTGAGCATTTATTCGGGCATGGTTTTGGAACTGTAAAAAGCGTGTCATGGGCGTTATGACGTTTGAAATCTTGAATATATTATTGGTATGTTTTACGGAAGCCCTCAAATATCATAATGGAGTTGAGAGCTTTTCATTCGGATTACTCCGTTGCTTACCTCGCAGTGCCACTTTAAGTTGCTTTCTCTTCTTTTCAGACCTTAGCACTAGGCAACACGCTTCGAAAAATATCGGGGGTATTAAATGCGACTCTTCTCGGGTTAAATTCCGGGTCTAATCTTCCATTTCATTCAACGTTTCCATCGGTGTCCCGCCCATCAACCTCATCAATAGTTTCCAGCCAATGGCCGGGCCTGCCTCGTATACAAGCCTTTCCACTTTTCTCCCACCATTTCTCTTCTTTCTCTGTTTTCTAATCCTTCTTCCGTTTTTCAACGCTCTCTTCCACGCCTTTCAAACATCCATCCCTTGGTCTTCCTCGAGGATGTTTCCCGTGAATTTCCATTTCATGTATCTTCCTCGGCTTTCTGCCAGTTTCCGTCCTCTTTATATGCCCAAAACATTTCAGCCTGGATGTCTCTATCCATTCCTGAAGCGCTTCCTCGTGGACTATCTCCATGATGCTTTCATTTCTCAACCTGTCCATTTTGATATTTTCTTGCTCTTGTTAATTCCACATGCCTGTAATCTACTCGCGTCCTTTCTCTTCGCTGTCCATGTTTCCGAAGCGTACGTCAGGATTGGGACGTAGCATGTCGTGTAGATAATCCCCTATTCTTTTGAGGGACATCTTTGCTCCATACCAAGCTACTAACACCTCTCAGAAATGCTTCTGCTTTCCTGCCCCTTTCATGTATATCTCTATTATTTCTTCCATTTCCTTCCAATACACTTCCATGGTATTTGAAAATTTCTACTCTTTTTAGTGGCTCGCCTGCATTAGCTAGTCCAGTGGTATTCCTACCTTCTTTCTTGTTGTGATCATGAGCTTAATCTTTCTTCCATTAAACTTTATTCCATACATTCCTGCTTCCTCCGTCCATCAATCCAATTGTACCTGCACTTCCTCCTCCGGATTGACCTAAATCATCAGGTCATGTGCAAAGGCCTTCACTCTCATCCTTTTTTCCCAAATTCGTCATGCCACCGTCTCATCCAGTGCAAGGATAACGAGAAAGAGTTAAATTGCACTCTCCTCTTTTGAACCAATTATTGTATCCAGCCCGTTCTTTCTGTTTCATTCCTTACATGCTGTCCTAATTATTTTTACTTATACTCAAAAAACAATAACATAGTATCATTATCAAATTTTTTTCTCTTTTCTACCTCCTACTGCAGAATCTTCTGTGATTTCCGAAGCACATCTTACCGTCCGCTAAAAGCGGTCCATCATCATGAGGGCAAATTAGATAGTATTCACATCTGCCGTTATTTTTAATGTAAGAAGATTCAGTAAATGCATCCAGAATGGATAATGTGAAGTTTATTTTACTGATTACCGGTAATAGGATTTCTTTTCTCACTCGAGTGTTAGGAATCCGTGAAGTGTCGACAGAAATTTCGGCTGAGGTTATCGTTTCCTAACATGGTCAACTACCGGATCACCAAACACCTAGCACCGTTTTCCCTAGCACATCGTTCCGTTCATTGTAGTTCATTTGCGCTGACATGTTCCGATCTGCTCTACCTAATAGACCTTTTATGAAGAACTATCACCGTCTATCTGAGATTAAATATCCTCCGGAAATTTTGTTCTAAAAATTCATAACATTGCGATTGGGAAACAGGACCCATAATGGTTGCCTATTGATTATCAGAATTAACAAGTTCTTCGTGACCGACAATGCAATATCCGACTTCAACTCAGCTTGCTCATTAAGGATAGAGTGTGTGGGAGTCAGACTTTTGATTATTAATATCAAGTGCCGCTTTATGTATCCTTGCTAAACTCGATGATGCTAATGATTGGCATCGTATAGCATTTTTGCTATATCGTTGTGTTTTTAATCGTTTCCAAGAACTCATTACGCTCGGCAAATGGGGACGTGCTTTTAATCAGAATCCGTAAAGCTTTGAGTTATTAAGCCATCTGCTCCTGTCTCAATCGACCCGTCAGGTCCAGAACAGAATATTGGTATTGAATACTGCCTTGGTTGTTGTTTAATGTCGATTAAAGCTTAAATAGTGATCTTGCGCAGTCTTGTCTTTTCTTTACACTCTTGAAATTTACGGTTGGCCTTTTCAAACAAAGAAACGTCACTTGCTTTAGTTTATTCCTTTGGTACATCGTGAATTTATTATTATTTTATTCTGTAAACCAATTATCCAAACGCGGTTTATTGTCAAAAACAAAAAAGTCTGAATTTTCTTTCTGAATCAATTTTAGGGAAATTCTTATTCAAGGTAACAAAACCATTGCTGATGTACACACATGTTATGTGGGTTGCCTTGTGTGTAGGATAACTTTGCAATGCGAAATTATAATCAATCATCCTTGGTTACCAAATGCGTTTTTATCGTTAATGCCCACGAAAGTGATATTTAATGATCGGCTAGTGCTGGAATGCCTTGATGTGATCGAGAGAGGCCCTGCAGAAACACTTATTTAGGTGTGTTATAATTGCAAAAATTGTTGCTTGTGATTTTGCGATTCTCTTTGAGAGAGATCTTTTTGAGAGAGAGAGTTGAGAAGTTCTCAACATATTTCAGGTTTTTTGCCCCTTAGTGATTTTATTCTCTTCAGTATTTTGTATGCAAAACATGATATTATTTTTAGAAATATGACTATTTCCCCTTTTGTGTGTTTCATTTCTCCATATATGTGGTCGTTGTTTGGAAAAACTTTTATCCTTTGAGAGGAAGGTTGGCTTAGTAATTTAGGCAAATGTAAATAATAGTGAATCTAAACGATGCCCGTAGTTGCTCAAATCAAACTCTCAAGAAGCATTGCATTTTTATTTTAACTTGATGCAGGAAAGGAATATTTTTCTCGTGTTAGAACAATGGACTTTGGTCATAGTCATCATGTATGATATATCATCCACCTCTATATACTACCCTTCGAGGGTTGTTGCAGTGGGTGCTAGGATATCAGATATGGAATGAGAGGGAATAGGGTAAAGAGAGAATTGATGAATGTTAACGATGCCTCATGTTACTTTCTGGATGTTTTTTTATTATCACTATCGACGCGTGGAAAGGAGGATTTTTTTTCCTCATCAGTTCGTTGTATCTCTCTTATTTTGTTACTTCTATCAGTTCTCGAGATATGACACCCCGTCAAAATGGTATCTATTTATTTAATATTTACTTATTTATTTCACCTCGAAAATAGTGCGATAGGTCTTTTACTTCGTTTTTTTAATATCAACAATACGTATGTAGACGTACGCAGACACCCATGCCCCGTGATGGGGAATATTCCACCCCGGAGGGACTCGAACCTTCGACCCTTTGATTAGCAGGCGCGGACTTTACCCCGTCCCACCGGGGCCGATTATATTCTCCCTGTCGTTCTGAAAGTCGCCTGACCTGAATTTTTCAAGTAATCTAAGCTTAGCGTGTAGCCTCCTGAGTCTGTGACGGCTCCTAGTCCTTCCATCAGGTGTGTGACACTTTCTGTTTGCTAAGGGGCCGTCAAGTATTACGTAAGAACCATTTATGCAATTTTTTACCTCCCCCTATGTGAGACAATGTAAGATTTTCCCACCCCCCCCTCCCTGTCAGTCTTGCGTAAGACGTTAAGTATTTGTATCTACTCTTCGTTAAATGCTCGCTTTCTGCTGTTTCATCTTTCCATCGTACAGCTTTTAGCCCTGGGTATCGTATAATTATGCAATTTTGGAGTACCACATTCTGGAAAATTTAGAGCGAATAGGTACCACAGCTGATGAAGTTGTGAGCATCACAGGATATTTGAAAAAAAAACACTGGATATTTGGAAACGATACAGTGTTTCAAGACAGACAAAAATGTTACGTAAATTGGTTCCAGACCCTTTGCCATCCCTCTTCATAAGACAAAGGAAGATGATTCCAACCACCCACCCCCAAATACTTCTTAGATTTTTTATAATACATTGCGGCAGACATAACCGCCTTCGTCAGAATATTAGTAGGTAGTCTCATACATACACACATACAAATAAAGGTTCAAATATTATATATATATATATATATATATATATATATATATATATATATATATATATATATATATATATATATATATAACTACACTTAGGATCACTCACGTGACGAATATATGAACAGTTTGCCAGAGAGAGGCAGACGCTAAACACAGAAAAAAATGAACACACTTACTGAGTTTCTTAATATTTCGGTGCCACTAGCACCTTGTTCACAAGAGCGAAGAAGACTGATATATATATATATATATATATATATATATATATATATATATATATATATATATATATATATATATATATATATAATATGAAACATATATTATGTCCATTACTGGAGCATTAAACACACATTCCACATTCATTACCCACTCATTCCTGACCCTATCCGTCCTACTTTTGCAGCAAAAACTCATCAGATAACTCATACCCGCGGCGTTCATTCTACGATTATGCCTATCCTGACATACCCATGTTTTACTCCCATACAACAAAGTGGGGAGAAGTACACTTTTGTACACGGCGATTTTCGCTTCCTTAGACAGGCACTCATTCCTTGATATGATACACGTACTACCTACCACTTTCCTTCTAGCATTCGCACGTCTCTTTATCTCCTCATCTATCCGTCCATCTTTCGCTAACATCTTACCTAAGTACACAAAATCATCCACTTGTTCAATTACTTCACCATTCGCCCTCGTCATACAGTTATTCTCCCCATTCTCCTTATCAAAAACTACTACTTGCTACTACTTGTCTTGCTCGCATTAACCATCAATTATCGATTAATTTCGAAATATGTTTCAACTGCCGTAATCCTACGTGTTCAAATATGTTTAAATTGCCTAGTAACCAATTGGTAACATAGCAACATATTTAATTATAAGAAAGGTGTTATTTCGTGTATATGGGACAATCAGAGTATATGTCATCGAATAATTTCGAAATATGTTTCGAGTGCCGTAGTCCAACGTGTTTAAATATCATTAAATTTCCAAGAAATCAAATCGGTAACATGCGATTTTTTCGCTTTTATGCACTAATATTAGTAATAAGCAAACGTAAGCCAATTTTCGCACAAACCTGTCCGTGATTTAAGATGGCCTCCACCAATTTGGTGTGTACTCGTCTAACCCGCACTTTTTGCCCCCTTGCCGATTTGGCGATTATCGACGCATTCCAGAGGATTTTTTCAAACATCTCACCCAAGTACACAAAATCTTGTATTGAAATTTGATAAAAAAACCTCGATCGTGTGAATATGGATAGTTTTTACGTATAGGTGGTCTCATCCTCTCCTCTTTGAATGCGGCCAAAGAGATAACCCCGCAATGATGTCTCCTCTCTTTCCCGCAGGTATCCATGATGTCGGAGGAGGGTGGAGGGGGCGCCGTGATGCTGCCGCAGCACATCAAGAAGGAGGAGGAGGCGTCGGTGGCGGCGGGCGGCGCCTTCCAGCCCTGCTCCTCCTCGAACAGCAACCTCTACTCGCCCACCACCACGGTCATCCAAGCGGACGTAAGTGCACCCACACACACTTCTTGCAACTTCTCCTGTCGGAACGGCCTCATTTTCATTTTCCTATTCCGATCCTTTTAAGGTTATTCGAGCGTGATAGTTCCCTAGTCATAATAGATAACATATTCGATATATACGTTTTAATTTCACCAACTGTGAGACACGCGAATTAAATATTGCGTTATTAATGGTGCAATAAAATAGTTTCACGTGACAGAAATTGTAAGTAATCAAATGAAAATATCTAAATGAGTCTTTAACTTGACTCATTTTTTTCACGCGGCACGTTTGAAACTATCTAAACGGAAGGTTTATTGTGATCCGGAAGAATTGACTGCGGTGGCAATATGATTTATTTTCAAATATAGCTGAGAAATCACACAAACTACACACTGTTGATTTTTTTTACGAGATCTAGGTGTTAGAAATGTCTCATTTGTAATACAAGGTCTCTCTGTAGTGCATACACGTACCATTTACTATGTAAAAGCTTGGTATTTTCTGGCAAATATCTCGGAAAGTAATGTGGTAAGGGGTTGAATTTTTTTATGTCAATTGAAGGGTGATATATTTTTCTTTAAAATGAGACCGAATATATTAATTTCTAGGTAAAATGATATTTCGCTCACACTGTCTTAAGGCGTATTTACACGATGCATATACAAGCGCAAGTACGTGGCTGGACAGATGCGTGAACAATAAATGTTCACGCATCTGTCCAGCATTGTTATTATTATTTAATTAATTGCAGCAATTATTGCTCCAAATTAGAGCGGGCTACTTCATGGCCTTCCGCAATATTGCATGTTTGCATTATTTCCATGGACAGATGCGTGAACAATAATTGTTCACGCATCTGTCCAGCATTGTTATTATTATTTAATTAATTGCAGCAGTTATTGCTCCAAATTAGAGCGGGCTATTTCATGGCCTTCCGCAATATTGCATGTTTGCATTATGCAATTTTAAAGGTGAATATGTTTAAGCATCTACTCGTTCTGTTACATGCATCTTGTGAACACGGCTGAAAGTCAATTGAGCGAAATGTCATTTCTCCTCGAAATCAATGAATCTGGTCTCATTTTTGAGAAAAATATCTCACCCTTCCAAAGATAAAAAAAGTGTCAGCCTCTTTTACATGGGAAGTGGTACGTGTATGCATTCCAGAGAGACTTTGCTTGAAAAATGAGGAATGTCCAACACCTTGATATCGTCGAAAAATTAACAGTGTGTGGTTTGTATGTTTTCTCAACATTTTTAAACCTATTTTTCCAAACATTGCTCGTAACAAATGATGTGGTACGAAGTCACTCGCAAGGTGTATTTTTAAACCAGTCGATCCTGCAGTATATTTCCCTAATTTTATTCTCGTATAAGATAGTGCGATCAGTGAGGTGGTTAGTAATGTGAAAAACAAACATTTATATCTAGATAAAATTTTTTTAACAAAAATATTTAAACCGTCACTATTTAAGTCATCACCGTACAATGCATTCATAGTGCAATGGGTATCATATCCAATGACTTCCCGAAAGCCAGTCGTTTGCGATATGCTGGAAGGTTATGGGTTGGCAGCCCTTGGAGTGGTTCGATCGGTTTGCGGCTCTGCAGGGAAGGTTTAACTGAAAGTATTGTTGACATTTGAGCATGGAGTGGTGGAGGAGAGAAAGGGGGGAGTATTAACAATGAGGTGGCAAGGATGAGGTTGTCTGAAAAGGAGGAGAACGCGGGGAGAGAGTGTCGAGAGAGGATGTAAAGGAGTGGTTGTGAAATTACGTGTAAAAAATAGGTGAAAGCGTGTGTGAAGGAGGTGGTGTGCCTGCAAGTATAATTCAGTATAGTGGGGGAAGAATTGGTGCCTCCAGGAATCTCCCCGAGGGATGCTGGATTTGTGTATGGGGCCCCAGAGAGTCCACTGTCAGTGGGTGCCACGTATTTTTGTTGGTGAAGCCATGCTTGATGTAATGTGAAAAAAGGGTATTTTGTTATATCCTATAATATTAAACGACCAATCTTTGTTTGTATGTTTACATGTTTGCTTTTTACCCCTCCAAAACGGCTCTAACGATTTTTGTTAATTTTTGTAGACAAAGGTTGTTTGGTGCGCGGCATCCAATGCGCTAGGTCTCATCCTTGTAAAAAAAACTGCAAAACCTTAAAATAACATAAAAAACTATTTCATGTTTAAAGTTTAAATTGTCCGATTTTTACTGTTTGAAATGCATTATTCTCTGTATAAAATGCTGAAAACGAATGTGAAATAATTGTTAGATGATTTGCCAATCGATTTTTGAAATTCAATCTTTTTACTGGTCTCGGTGTCACGTCGCGCTTATGGGTCCGCTCGAGACGAAACCAGCGACAAAAGAGAGTGCAGGCTCGCATCCAATGTATAAGGCTCCTCAAGTACTTTGATTCAAGATTTTTTCTCTCCTACAATTTTAAAACCTTATATTATGTACCTATAATTTACTATCATACAAGAGTCGTAACATGCTAGTTAAACATGCAAGTTATGGCTCCTTTTGTATTGTATATAACGTTTTTCAATAATCAATGAGAATGATCCACGAATATTCCGGAAATAAAAGATGCATGGAACAAGAGTGCCTTGAGACTCTACGATAATGGAACTTTAGAGAATACTTTGATTTTAATGTGAATTAATTTTACAGAACAAGAAGCAATACTCGTACGAACACACTGACATTTATGTATTAATTGAAAAGTGTGCTGAGACGAATTAAAGGATTGAAGCACTCCGACATTACCGTCACTACCGGCGTAATCATTTTTTTACTATAAACAATTTCAACGAATAAAATAAGAAAAAGAGCTTCAGCAGGCTCTCCGTAATAATTTAAAGATTATGCACGGAAAATTTGAGAGCGTTTGGTGTGAGAGGTTTTCCCAAAAAAACTCTTTCGAAAATTTTGTAGACGTTCTTCACATAAACCGCTGATAATGCTACGTTAGGCATTTAAATTTTCAAATTTGTTCATATTTGTTGGGATGTGAACGCTGATGTAGCTTGTATGCGTGTGTAATTAATGTGGCGGGATGATGTAAAATAAATATCGGCATTAATTTATTTGATTAGGTTCATAATAATTTGAAACTGAGATATATAAAGTAAACATGACAGCCACATTAAATACTTCATTTTAATCATCCGTATCGCTGAATTTTGTAACTTATTCATTCGATTGGTTATTTGATGTACATTCATATTGAAATAAATTCTTTAAAAAAATCTAACGTGCGAAGCTCGGTCACATGGTACTATAAATTATAACAGTTACAATTGAAAGAAATGAGATACCCTTCTTTGGATGGAAGGCGCGATTTTCTTTCCTTGGCTGGCACCCGTTGAGTTGACAAAAAGCCAAACAGTGGTTTAAGGGCCAAACAGTGGCCTTTTTATGGGCTAAATAGCCGTCAATACCATTGCTGAGAGTAATAATTGAGGTTCGCAAAAATCTTAAAGACCTCCCGTTATTTTAGATACGTTCGTTGTATAGAACACCGGATTGTCGATCTTCGGAGCGGACCTCCTCTTTAGCATTTCCTAACATGCTCTCTAAATATTACATGGTGTACTTTCGGAATGCCATCAGCGTTTCCCACCCTCTAATAAAAAATTTGCATGATATATTTTCGGAAGGCCAAGCTTGATGGCAACGGCTAGAACCCAGTTGCTTAGTCCTGGAATGTGTTCTCAATGCTTTTAGGTTAGACGGCGCGACACAGCATTCTCGCATGGAAATCATGAAATCTGATACTGTTTCAACTAAGTCAAGGTTTACACTTGGGGTTGGTGTGCGACCCTCCGTAGAAAGTGTACTGTTGGTGCAAAAATTATGTAGGCATGAGTTTAGATCTCTATTAAAAATGAACAATATATCTACTTGTATGTAACGTACCTCAAACTTAAATTTATTTTACTCTGTGTTTAACCATTATAACCAATTATTGTTACAATACGCCAATAATTATGTATCGCAACTACAACATCCCATCCCATTAGAAAACAACCTTGAGCCGGGACTTTTTCTGTACTTAGAGCGATTAAAAATCTTTGGTGTATTGTAACAATAGTAATTAGTCATAGTGGTTTGACCCAGAATATAATAAGCTAAAGTTTGTTGTAACTTACATCCATATAGGTAGTATATTTAATATTTTATCCCTAACTAAACTTGAGTCATTATATATCTACATCTACTTATTACCCTGTAAGCCACCACAAGGGTGTTTGGCGGGGGGTGACTTATCACCAACATGAACTGCAGTGAAGAAATTTACATTCACCAACATGCAACACAATATGGGTATGCTACAAATGTTACAGAAACTACTAAAATAATCTATAATGTAACTATGTAAACGTGACACAAGAGTCATGCAGGGAAAATACAAAACATAACAAAATATAGAGTGCTAGCACTATTCGGCAGATGTAGAAACATGCATTGGGGTGCATATGAATTAATCAGCTTCCTCACCTGTCACCTAGCCTAATTCAAAGTCTTAAGAGGACGCATCATACCCTTCGGTAAGGAAAAGTTCTATCGAAAATCCACAAGATGGCGTCACTCGCACCCGATCGAGGCGTTTTAGCGTCTGGAGTCTCCTACTCCAGGATAACCCTCGAACAAGGCAACAGTCGTCGGTAAGTTGTAGCCAAGTCTCCGACGCCTAAGTACAGGCAGCGCTTATGTAAGATCTGTGAAAGAAGACTGAACAAATTGTATCACCGTCCGAGCACATCATGGTCGAAAACCATTCAGGTAGCTTGTAGAAATATACCAATTACAGAGTCTATCTTACATCCATGACGGCTGTTACTTAGCATTCCGATAGAAGAGGGATTGAGACATCTACATTAGTTTTAGATATGTCAATAATAACAATAGTTTTTATAAAAATATACCCTACATCTTGCCGTTTTCCCGATGGTTTAATTATACTCCGGTAAAGGATTTTCATGTTTCAGATACGAGCATCCCTTGGAAAAGGTCTATTCTTTATACTATAAAAATTTCAAGTTGATGACGTAAGACTTAAACAAAAAATCTGGGGTCGGAAATCATCACAAATCCGGCCTGTCGAGCGGGTGTGATGCGTCACCTTAGCACAGCCATGATGGTCTCTTATCAATCGCGGGAATGACGATATTTTTAACCTTTCTGTTCTACAATTTACTTATAATGTTTGCACTGACGATAGGCTCCAGTTGAGTCGAAATCGAGGTTTTTATGACTGTGCTCTATCGGAAATTGTGGACAAAGGAAAAAGATGATCTTTCCTTTAAAAACTGAATGAAACTGGATTTCTGATGAAGCAATTGGTGATTCTTCTCACTCGGCAGTTTTGATAATGCTAAATTTAATACGATTGAATCATCAGCCTTGGGTGAAATAAGTTCCAATCCTCTCGCTATCCCCCCCGGCTCACTTGCCCTCGTCAGATGACAAAGAGACCCACATTGTGGCCTTCAACATAAGGAGACCGAAGTTTTTTTCCTCCCTTCGCTGGCGCACGTGATCCGTGGTAATATTAGGCCCTTGACTGCGAGCCAATGGAGACAAAGGTGGCGAGAATAGCTGAAAACGAAAGGAAACCCTTTTTGGAACGAAACGTGGACGGGCGCTCGTCCATTGATTCCGTTTAAATCGGCCGGACGAACAATGACGGTAATTCGGAGGCGTGGTGTGGTATCCACGTGGCTCTGCGTGAGTATTAGAAAGGCTGGGCTTAAAGCTGAACTATTTGGGTTTTGTATGGATTACATCGACGCTTAAGGGATCAGGCTCTCCACGCGTTCGCTCGTGTTATCGTGTTTTATCAATGGCGCTCGTGAGAGAAAACGTGATCGTCATTCCTCAAATTTAATCAGATGCTTTGAATCACTTGTTTTAATTACTGTTCGGTATTTTCTGGTTTTCCTCCCGCGTTCGTTGACTTTTTCCGACAACGGTTTCGATAGCCATCCTGCTACCGTCTTCAGGTCGAAGGTGGAAAGAAGCTGTTTTGACCGAATTATATAGTTTAGTATATAAACTAGGTTTTGTTAAACGTTTAATAGAAAGGTCTTTGGATGAAAAAGTCAGAGAGAGATGCTACTTCGCTCTGGTTAGACCACACCTCGAATACGCCGTGAGCATTTGGGACCCTGGTCAAATAGATTTAACCAAAAAAATTAATGAAATACAAAGGAAAGCAGCGCGCTTCGTTAAAAACTGCTACGAGCGTACATATGGTGTCTCACAACTTTTAGAGGGATTAAGGTGGCCCTAGGGACCTAGGGATTAAAGGCCCTAGAGATCCGGAGGCTACACGCTAGGCGTACTTTGCTTGATAAATTCAAAACTGATATTTTTCAGAGCGACATAGAGAATATTAACATGACTCCTCATTACATCTCTTGGTCTGACAAATGCGATGAAATGAGAGATATACACTGTCGAACAGATAGGTACAAAAACTCTTTCTTTCCGCGAACAATAAGCGATCACAATAAAAATTGAGCTCCACTAAATACACTCCTGTAATGCATGTCACCATTTCATCTGCAAAAAACGTACACCCTTACACGGTTGGTGACCTAACACCCCCTGCCACACGCCCAAGCGGCGGCTCGCGGGGTATTATGTAGATATATAGTGCTAGTCGTCCTGGCGACCGACTTGGTGCTGCGCTGTGATTGGTCAGATCTATCTAAGCCAATTGACTTATTTTGTCAATCTAAGCCAATAGACTGAAAATGATAGTAAATTTATTTTCGGTAATTGATCCGAAATCCTCAACATTTCATTTATCAATAAATTGAACATCTACAGTTATATGTATAATTTTAATAACTGTGATATTTCGATTATTACCGGATTCAATAATTATAATTATGTCAACTTTATATGAGGAATTTAAAACATCCTTATAAAACATACTTAGAATCCAATTTTATATAAGAACACAGAGGAACGCTGATACCCAAAAAATGCATTGTCTGATTAAATTGAATGGACAGTCTTCACGTTGATATCTGGTTTTCCGCATTTCAGCAGTCTGCGATGACTTGTCTTTTTTACTCGTATGATCTAAACAGAATTTGACCAAATATATACCACTTCATGTAACGTTTTAGAATGAATTTCGCATGGTAGTCAAACCATGTTCAGTGTATTCGTTATCACAAAGCATCGGACACCTGTTTCTGCCTGTAAGGCGTCCTTAATTCGCGTTTTTCTTTGAAACTACTTGTTCCTGTTATGCGGTTAGTCGTACAAGTGCAACGAAAATGCGCACTCTTTTCGTAGCTCGTTCCTAAGCCACGTACCTAAGGTCGTTCTGTGGTACTCCGATAAATTTGTTTCAATTCTCAGTCATTGGCCTCGCTGATTCTCCAAGCAAACCGATACCCCAGGGGGTGATTCTAAGGCTCTTGGTTCATCCCTTAGACTGAAAGGAAACATAATTCGAGAGTGACCTCCCCCAGAGGGGTAACTGATTGCACCCAAGAGTTTGAATCCGCCTTGGTTGATTCGAGAGGATGAGTGGACGAGACAACGTTGGTCCCAATTTTTTAATCATCACATATTTATGCTAGTGGCGTAAATGTTATGTACTCCGGCTCTCATCTACATCCACATAGTAACCTGCGAGCCACCCCGTGGGCGTGTGGCATGGGGAGTTTGGACACTAGTCGTGTAAAGGTGTAAAGGATGAGGTGAAATGGTGACGTGTATTAAGGGAGTGTATTAAGTGGATCTCCGGTTTTGCTATGCTCGCTTGTTGTGGGTGGAAAGATCGAATCTGTTCGGCAATTTATCTCTCTTATTTTATCGCTTTTGTTGGACCTAGAAATGTTATGTGGCGTCAAAATGATAGTCTATGTGGCGCCTTAAAACACGCATGTTCTGAATATTTTAAACTAACTAAACCTAGTGTGTAGCCTCTAAGTCTCTAGCAGCTCCCAATCTAATCTCTCTAAAAGCTGAGAAAAACTTGCATGTTCGTTCGTAGCAGTTTTTAACGGAGCGCGCAGCTTTCATTAGTATTTTTAAAAATTCTACTTTAATCTTTCTGCCCAGGGTCCCAAATGCTCGCGACGTGTTCGAGGCGTGGCCTAACCAGAGTGGAGTAGCACCTCTATTCTACTTTTTAGTGACTATTATAAGCTTGATTAATCCTAGTTTCTTCAATGCTATACTGCAAATGTTTTGTATGTGTATTACACGCGATATGTCTGAAGGTAAGGTGATTCCCAGGTTTTTACTTTCTCTGAAGATTTCATGTTCCGCAAGAAGTGTATTGTGGTGTATTTTCTAAGAAATAGTTCTAGTCCCCGCTACTGGCACCACGAATGAACGTTGCGTACATCCGATGATGGGACTTCTAAGTCCGTGTCTTCGCTAATTTCTCAGGAGATGACCGTATCGTCTGAAGATTATCTTAGTTTACATAACTAACTCGAGAGGTTATGTCATTTATATAAATATTAAATAATATATTGTGAATTTGAGGTGTTATGTCAAATCGAGTTTTAATTTGTTCCATAGTTTGAGGCTCAACTATGTGGAAGTTGAATTTCGCAAGTGAAAAAGTAACTTTGTTTCCTTCCACAGATTTATTTTCCTGGTACAACATGTTTCGACACAGCGGTGTCATCATCAGAGACCTGATGATGACATGTTGTACCGGGAAAATATATTGTTTGAATAATTGATTGAAAAAATCACGATGGTGATCAATTTAATTTTTTACATCGTTTTATAAGATGCGAGTTTGAGCTGAGAAGTCTACTTCTGTGAGATAGTGTTAGGCTATTCCTGGGCTGGCTCACGCCCTGTATTTTTCTGGAGTCACGTCTACAATTACCCTCCATTCAGCTATGAATCATTCGGGCAAGAAGCCTCCCAATTGGACCATTGTGCTTTTAGAAATTTCCGACACGTCGGACGTGATGTGATTAGTTCGTTTATTAGTTTTCGTTTCGTGACTAGTATTCCATAGATCGGAATATAAATTAGTATATTTTGCTCTAGTTTTCTCATTCCTCCATTATCTCTCTCCGAACTTTCTCTCCTCTGAAAAAAAATTTCTAAACTTCTCCGCCTGAGGAAAAATTTAAGCAGGGGGGCTCCTCTTTCTAACAAGAAACACGGTATTTTGTTCTGAGCATTTTTGTCCATGTTTCAGAAATTAACTCGGAGCTGTGTAGGTTCATATGCCCAACCTTAGTGTAGGCTCATGATATTAATGCGAGTGACGTTTCATGTATTTGTAAAAATTAGAGTGCATCAAATGTCTTTGAGTACTTACGCTGTAGCCTAAAATTTTCTTAAGAATTTCGGTTTTGGATTGGTGTGGAGGTTAGAGTAACAGCTTCTTCTCTGGGAGGCTAAGGTTTGAATCCCGGTGGAGATTTTTCAGGGGGATATTTATCTCTTCTTTGGTGCTTGGTGATGAGCATCTAAAATGCTTATCTCCCTTGTGTGGGACGTTAAACCTTGGACCTATTTCCACTTTTTGATAATAGTAAGCTAATGCCGACGCTGGGTTTCTCTCTACCCTGCTTCCATTCCTCAATTTATCTTTCCCTTACTTTCCGAACCGTTACATATGTGCAACTTTTCTTTTTATCGCGAAATGATACTTTTAATTCTAGTATTAGTTTGCTTGCAATTTTAAAGGTGCCACGTCGAGTCAAAGATTCCAAAAAAACCTTTATTACTACACTTTTCACCTAAATTGCGAATTCCGCTCTAAAAAACATCAATAGATCAAGTCATACGATGCTCTAATAAAAGGCCAAAATCCAAAGTATAATTATTGTATCATTTACATTTTTGCTTGGCGAGGTCCACCGCATAGACTGATGTACTTAATGGTAGTTTGAGCGAGATAGTTCCCTAGTCATAATGGATACCATATTCGAATTATACGTTTAAATTTCAGCAGCTGTAGCATAAATTAAACATTACATTATTTATTGTGCAATAATGTATTTTGTATGGCTAAAGTTTTATATAATTATATACAAATATCTATGTAAGTGTTTAACTTGATTCAATTTCTTCGCGCGATACGTTTAAAATTCCTCCACAACGGATGGTTTATTGTTATTCTGTTATATGGCAAACAACGAATTAAATTACTAATTTTTTTTCATAACTAAAGATCTATATTCAGGTTTCCTTCGGATATTTGTCTGGGATATAATTGATTTATTTTTTCGACGGGAAAACTAAATCAATTAAATCACGTGGTCCTCTAAAAACTATATAATAAGTGGTTGTACATATTTAGTGATATCTTATTCCGAATTTAAAAAAAATTTATCGTATATTAAAAAAATCTTATTTTGAATTTCAAAAATTAAATACAATGTTTGAATACAAAATAAACTCAGGATTGAGGGCCTAATGAAGGCTTTCTAGACACCGGAGAAGCAGGAGTTAATTGTGGACGTTCATTTAAAATGAGGGTCTAATAATTACTGGAGAGGAAGTGAGAGGAAAGGGATCATTTAAACGGTTTTCAACCCTACTAACTTAGGATAATTTGAGCGAAATATCATTTCCCCCATAAAGCAACGAATTTGGTCTCGTTTTAAAGAAAAATATCTCACCCTTCCATAAAATGCGATAATATTGAACTTACTGAACTACTTTCCGAGATTTAAAAAAAATGGGAGCCACGTAAAAAGAAGCAAGAAAGTAATTAATGGGTCAATCAAAATTTTGGCGTCTTAGGAAGGGTGAGATATCTTTTAAAATGATAACACGTTCATTGATTTATGGGTTACATGATATTTCGCTCAAACTACCTTGAAATGAGGCCAAACTTCTGGAATTCTTGACAGAATGACATTTCGCTAAAACTTCCTTAAATGAAATGCGGTGCTAGAATTATTATTTCGACTTGCTTGAAACACTATTGAAATGAGCGCTCAATGAACCGTGATTACAGCTCCAGCCACCTTAGCGTCCCATCGTTTGTTGAATTGAGCACTTCTCTGTCGCTGCAGCGCAAAAACTAGACGAAAAACTTCCTCGCTAAAATCCACGCCTCTCCCGGCAGTGCATAGCGACTCGCGGCGTAGGAGGACAGGATTTATTGCCAGACACCGCGGCACTTGACTCCATCCCTCCCCTTTCTCCCGTGGCATCTCCTTTCGACGGATGCGGATTGAGGGACTAATGAAGGCTTTTCAACCCTCCTTTTGGCGCAGACGTTGATGGATAGTGATCGGGCTGGCTTTTTCACGTGCCAACCCGCGGTCAAAACTTGATCCCGCCGTATCGGAAAGTAAAATTCCTTCCTCCGAACTTGCCTTAGGCTTAAATTAATTAGCGTTGGTTATTTTGATGAAGGGAACAATCATTATCTCCGTAGAAATTTACCGATTATGGTTTTAACTTTTGAATAATCCCTTCCAACTTTAACGAAATGTTGTTTGCTTTCGATTCTCAACAGACAATTCATATTAACTTCGAATGAATCGGCATAATAGTAAATTCCTACTTGCTAACGGGGAAGGAGATCAACCCTCTATGGACCGAATTCAAAGCAATAACTTAAAAAAACGTAATTATTTAAATCATAATTGTTGTTAAAGAGGTTGTTTCGTAATTTTTCGTATGTTTTAGTTAAGATAACAGCCACTGGAGGGCGTAGTTATTATGACTGTGCGCGAGACGCTCTCGTTTTTGTGTGTGTGTGTGTGTAAGCCCAGTAGACCAGTCGTCGGTAGCAGTCCCTAGTGAATCCCCAAAGTGCACAGTGCCAATAACCCCTCCCCCCCATTCCTGTGTGAGTGCCAAGGACGGACCATGGACATGGACTGGCAGCTAAGTTTCATTCTCTTGCCCCAATGTATTATTTGTATACTTAATGAAAAGGGTGAAATATTGTTATTTGTTTGAAATATATACATTAGTGTAAAGTCATTATCGGTCCTTCGGGTTAACTTATTTATTCTTAGTTGAATTTTCACTACGCGACAGAGGTTATTATATATCTGCAGGAAAAAAAAACAAAAATTGTGCCACTGTCCACTCTTCTCATCCGTAGCGTTACAATTCACCCTAGCAGGGCAACTAAATGGAAAAGCTTCTCAAGGAGCAGATCTGGTTGTGATTTTGAAACGTGGCAAATTTGACACGCTCGTCCGTAGAGGGTTAACAGGATGTAAGGATTATGTGGGACGGAGAATTGTTGAAACATGTGAAAGAGTTTGAATACTGGAAGAAAAATAACTTCTGACGGAAGGAGTACAAAAGAAATACGGAGTGGAATATTTAGACCAAATATTGACTATAATAGTGACAAAAAAACTCCTTATGTTTCACTGCTTCGATATTTTACTGAGAAAAAGGCTAGTCAAGACCTTTTTGTGGAGTGTATTGTAGCATGGCAGCGAGACATGGGCTGTGGGACAAACGGAGAAGAAAAATCTAGAAGCTTTTGAGATGTGGTGTCATAGATGAATGTGTATGATAAGCTGGGCAGAGCGAGTAACAAACCAAGAGATACTGAGTAAGGTGACGGAAGAACGGAGCCTGTGGAATACAAAAAATGTAATGGGACGGATGGATCTGTCTTGTACTGCGGTATGAGGGATTGGAGAAGGGAATTTTAGAAGGGATGGTAGAAGGAAAAAAGGTATAGATGAACACCTAGACTTGGTGTATTGGAAGCAGATAATGGAGGACTTGGGATGTGGACGGTTTTCAGAAACGAAGGATGGCAAAGGATATGTACTTAGTGTGAGGTGGAGGGCTTTCGCAAACCAATCCTGATGGATTGACAACTATAGAAGAAGTAAAAGAACTTTGGCTTTCGATACGGTATCGCACAAAATAAACACATATTCCTTCTACTACATACTTCTTCCCTCACCTTTACTTGGAATCCGTAATTATCTGTAACTCTAACAACTTTTCATCTGGATTTCGTACGCCGTTATGGAACATTATTGATGAAATGCTATTGTAGTTTAGTTCCTTTGCAGTGTATTCCGTTGTTTATTCTCGAATTTCAATGATTTGATGGGAAATTATTTGTATAGTAAGGGAGAAGAAGTTGGAAGAATAGCAGTTTGACGTAGTAGAGGCTCCAGAAAATTCGCAGAGGAAATTACCAGCTAGGGAAGATGTGTAGATGACAGTTGGATTTTTGAATGCTGTTTTTGGAGGGAAAAGTGTTCAGTAAATGGGTAAACGAGGATTTAAGAAACAGACGTAATAATTGTAGGGTAGAACTCTTGACGAGCTAAAAAATGGCTACAGTGTGAGGCAACATTGAAGTGCAAATTAAAATCGTGTGTACGTATGTTTCATGATTCATCCATAATTGTCATAAAATGATTGATTTCACCTTTACATTGTCCTTGAAGGCATGCAAATTTAGGGGAGAGGATGTTTGAAATGTTTCTGAAATTGTGCATTGATTAAGAAAATGGGCTAGTTCTATTAGTTAGATTAAGAAAATGGGCTAATGATCAGTTGTTTTAGCAAAAAATGGAGTGTTGGACATAACGATTTTGGATTGTAAGCTGCCTGAGGAAATCAGGAGAAAGCAGAGTTAATTGATGAAGTAGTCATTTAGAGGTTTTGTGATACCGAAGGTCGTGAGGGTTATGTTGTGTTGGCGGGGAAGGAGAGTGGACATTTGGTATCAGTTTAAGGTGATTGGAGCGCGAATCGTGAGTCATTTAGTGCTCATCTTAATAATTTTTCTAGTGAGTCGGAACAAAATTCCTGGACCACACTTTACTTATGTACTTCTAATTATATGTCGGCAAAAACCGTAAGTACATGTTGTAAAATTGATGGCCAGAGAAATACTTTTAAAATTTCCGTCTTAATTTAAGCGAAAATCGTTTTTTAATATGTGTTTTTTATCCGTTAGATTTATTAGCAATCATTATAGTAAAATGAAATGTATGTTGTCGCGTTTAGGAGAAAATCTGTACATATGTCATCGAATTATTTCGAAATATTTGTCAGTGCCATCAGGCTACGTGTTGAAATAGCATTAAATTGGCAAGAAACCATTTAGGTAATTCGTAACTTTTTTCGCTTTATCTAACAATATTACCAATACGTAATGTATGTAATGTTTCACGTAAAGATGTACATAAATGATAATTGCCCCAACCACCTTAAGGGAGTACACCTTGCCAGTCTCAAGAGGAAGCATTTTCCTGCGTCTGCATGTGATGGAATGGAAGTGCTTGGACGCCAATGCAACCTGCTTAAATTGATATTATCTCAGATGTGACACAGGTTTCTTCGCCAAAAAATTAATTACAGGAGTTTTGTTTCATGCAATATGTCCATGGACGTCTCAATATCTTCACTCTCCATTAGCAGTGTCTCCCTTCATAAACATAAAGACGGTATAAAACTCGTATGCAACTCCCTTATGGTAGTTTGAGCGAAGTATCATTTCCCCTAGGAATCAATGAATTTTGTCTCATTTCAAAGGAAAATATCTCATCCCTCAATGACACCAAAAATTCAACCCCTTACCACATTACTTTCGGAGCTATTTGGCAGAAAATACCAGCCCTTTTGTATGGGAAATGGTACGTGTATGCACTCCAGAGAGACATTATTTACAAAATGAGGAATTTCTAACACTTAGATGTCGTAAAAAACTAACTGCGTGTAGTATGCATGTTTTCTCAACTATTTTTGAAAATTAATCATATTATCACCGCAGTAAATTCTTCGGAATCACCAAAAAAACATTCCGTTTTGAAGGAGTTTCAAACGCACGTCGCGAAAAAAATGAGTCAAGTTAAAGACTTATTTAGATATTTTATTTAATTACTTACCATTTCTGTCATATCAAACTATATTATTTCACCATTAATGATGAACTATTTAATTGATGTGTCCTACAGCTGGTGAAATTAAAACGTATAGTTCGAATATGGTCTCTATTATGACTAGGGAACTATCTCGTTCGGACTACCTTAACTGCTATCGTCGGGTCTTTATTGACCCGACGATTATACGACCTGTCGAAAAGACTTTGAAAAGTCTTTTTTGAATTTGCTATTTTTTTGTAGTAGTAAAACAACCGCTCGCAGCAGCCTTGGCTACAATGTAATCCTAGAGGAGGGGAGCAGGCCAGTTGAACTTGAGGCAGTTCGGGTGACGGTTGTTGTTTACGAGCAGTTCGAAAAATCGGGTGAAAAAAAGACCCGAGGATAGTGTGTACGTGGCCAAAAACCACGATAGTAGTTTAGGGTTAAGGTTGTTTGAGCGAAGTGTCATTTCACTTGGAAATCAATGACTTAGGTCTCAATTTAAAGAAAAATATGTCACCCTTCCAAAGATGCCAAAATGTCAGCCCCTTTTCCTAACTACTTTCCGAGATATTTGACGGAAAATGCCTCGCCTTTTACATGGGAAATGGTACGTGTATGCACTTCAGAGGCGCCCCGTTTAAAAAATGAGGAATTTCTCTCTAGATCTCATCAAAAAGTTACAGTGTGTAGTTTGCATGTTTTCTCAACTATATAAACAATAAATCATATTGTCACCGCAGTATTTTTTTTAGGATCGCAAAAAACCTTCCGTAGTGAATGCGTTTTAAACGTACCAAGTGAAAAAATGAGTAAAGTTAAAGGTTTACATAGATTATTTTATTTAATTATTTAGACTTTTAATTATATAAAAATATGCACCATTAATGATATACAATTAGTTATATAAAAATGATAACACCATAAATAATGTAACATTTATTTCACGCTTCCCACAGCTGCTAAAATTGAAACGCATAATTCGAATATCGTCTCAAATTTGACTTGGGAAATAACACGCTCAATTTACCTTAAAGAAAAGTATTTCACTTTTCACACGATACCTAAATTGCCGAATTACTTTTCGAGATATTTTCCAAGATTTAGAACTCGTTTTCCATTAGATTTGACCCGTGTAAGCATAATAATTTAGTTTCAAGAAATGTGGAATTTCTAACAGATGGATCTCGTCAGAAATTTAAAAGACTTGTTTCTATTTATTAAGCCCGTTTTACTCGGGGCACGCAATTGCACAAGCTGGTGTGTGTATGGACGTGCATTTCAAACTGCATCGTGTAAAGCTTTGAATTGCAAGAATGCATGCAAAAATGCATGCACCAATGCATGAACGCGAGATGGCAAAATGGCCCCTGCTCTTTCTTCAATTGTTATTGCATGAGAGAAAGAGGAAAAAATGCAATTTAAAATTTTGCAGGTTCGCGCCCCGTTCAAAACGGGCTTATAAACATTTTTTCAAATATATGGAATACTCTTCTCAGTTATTTTAACAGAATTGCTAAAAAAGGTCTTCTGTTGTGAATGCGTTTCCACCATACGGCGAGAAAAAAATGAGTCAAGTTAAAAACTTATAAAGATATATTTCTATCAGTGACTGTACGGAACTTCTTTCCCTCATCAGTTTCAGAGTTCATCGCGTCACGCTCGATCAATCTCATAACTCCATTCGCCCGCTCCCAGATACACAGTCGTTGAACGATCGCCCTTCATCCGTCTTGCCTCGCTAGTGAATTCAGTGTCTGTTGACCGCGTTCCCTTTTCCCTGTATTGTAAAAATTTGAACTTCTTGACCATGACACATCATTCCGTAAATATTTAGCCATCTATCTCCCCTTCTTGTTCCTTGCATTATTTGCTTTCTTGTTTATTTTGTTTATGGTTTCTGTCCTATTTACTTTTGTTTCTACTGAATCGTTAATTTTCAGTATTCCTATACGAGGATTTCTTTCTTTAAATAAGTAATATCGTATTATAGTGAAAAATATAAGATTTACAGACAATATTAGCACTGCATATGGCACTTAGGATAAAGAACATGTATGAACTTTTTAAATTTTATAATATACATGGTGAAATATGATTTCTGTGCAGCTGTACCTAAAGTGCAAAGCAGATGGTCAGTCAATTTATCACAAGTCACCATTTTGTTTAGTTAAAACAAAACTAAACTTATTTTAGAGGGAATGGATTTTTTTTCTAATGGATATTATTTGATCTGTTACGTTTCCGTTGTAAAATTTAAGTGACTTTCTTGAAACTTCACGTTATGCATATGTAGTCACCTCCTGATGAGCAACACCGTTTTTCTCTGGTGAATGTTTATTTTTTGTGCTATGTGTTTGTTTATTTTTCTTGCTATGTATTCAAGAATTGTCACATTGCATCTAGATGCTACCTGGGTATCTTAATGAATCGTTAAGGTCCAATGCAATATGAGAGAAAATGCTGAAATAATAGTTGTCATTATTGCTCGTGGGCACCTTTTGACATCTGGGAAGGCTTCTTCTTCTTTCAGTGAATCTGTATATTGACAGGTCTCAATGGAGCTGAAGTTTCCAGGAAATTCTGTTTTGGGCGAGGTTCTTCATTCTTATTTTCATTTTCATCCATATTTTTCTTCCCTTTTCCTCATTGTCCACGTTTCCGATCCTTACAAAACCACACTCCATATAAAACACTTTGCAAATCTTTTCCTTATATCCTTTTGGATGCTCCCAGTTGTCGGGAGTTCCTTAACTTTTCCGAATACCATTTTTCCCTGAGAAATCCTACTCTTAACTATTTTTTTGCTGGATCCATTTCAGCTTTCTAGATATTTTTCTTCCCTTTTCCTCATTGTCCACGTTTCCGATCCATGCAATACAATACTCCGTATAAGACACTATTCACATATTTTCCTCTTTGTCTTTTTGGATACTCCCAGTTGGCAGGAGTTCCTTAACTTTTTCGAATGCTATTTTTCCCAGAACAATCCTACTGTTAACTTCTTGTGTACAGGGCCCATTTCAGGTGATTATGCCCCCGAGGTACGTAAATGAGCTTGCTCGATTTCCGTGCCTTCCAAATTGATTTTTACCTCTTGGTCTTCTTTAGATCCTCATTTCCTTCGATTTGTCAAATTTAACTTTCATTCTATGATCCTCCCCTTTCCTCGTGATCTTCTGTATCATTTCCAATCATTGCATTGACAAATGATGTGGTACGGAGTCGTTCGTACGGGTGCATATACACCAAGGTTTGAAATCGCCATGAAAAAATCATTTGACTTGACCGGGATTCGAGCCCGGATCTCCCAATTGCCGGCCAGGTGTGTTACACTGTACACTGTGTGACTGTCTAACACACCTGACCGGCGATTCGGAGATCCGGGTTCGAATCCCGGTCAAATCAAATGATTTTTTCATGGTAATTTTCAAACCTTGGTGTCTCCTGTATTATTCTTTGTAGGGAAGGCTTACATTATTGTTTTTAACGTCCCAGCGGTCGAATCTTTCGCCGATTCTCTTTTCTTGCCTTAGTAATTTAGCCCTGCCTAGATCCAGACAGTTAACACCAACCGTAATTATAATCTCCCCTGGGTGAACTCTGGAAAAAATACACAATCCACCCCCTTAACCCCCTCCTTGGACCTCAATTATGCTCGAGAAAGGGGCGGCGGGTGACTGTAACCCCTTCCCCACCCTTTCCCCCTCGTTTCACAACCATTCACGCCCCTTCCTCCTACTCCCAACGCTCTCCCCCTCACTCCAATGGCAACCTCTGGCGAGACGCAATGAATGAAACAACAAAAATGCAAAGCGTTTGGCTTTGGGCGGCGAAGGTTATGGTATTTTATTCCCTTTTCGTTATCTTCGCTGACGATCCGAGTTGGGTGGACTTGGGGAGGGCCGATCGGCCTTTTGAAATGTGTGCGTTGGTCGAAGGGGTCCTCTGGTGAAGGGTGGGACGGTTTTTTAAGGGGGGAGGGGGACAACACGGCGGGGGAGTCGTGAAATTGTCACCCCCTCTCCTCCGGGGGATGTATCCGTCTGACACGGCAGGACATGTTGGGCACTCTGTTCCACCTAATGGACTATTAAAGTACCATGTCAGCCCGAATGTAGAGAGACATTTGTTTTCTCCTTTAAAAGATACCTTGTATAGTCGCGTTCGTAGAGTATGCGAGTAATTTTTAAATAAAAAAAAATTGAAATTAACTTTAACCCTCTATGGACGAGCGATTCAAATTAGTTACGTTTCAAGATCATTGAATTATCTGCTATCTAAGAGGCTTTTCCATTAAGTTGCTGCGCTAGACAGAATTTTAACGCTTCGGATTAAGTGTGTGGAAAGTTGCGTCTCTTTCGTCGGTTTGCCACACAGTTTAAATAGATGAATTAGTGACGCTATTCACTGACGATGACGTGCCTGGTGGAACGCTGAAATCAATAGTTTCAGCTGTCACGTGAATAAAAAAAATGGGAAAGTTTAAAAACGATACGTTATTAAGTAAATGTTGAAGTATACCTTGTGTAAATATTATTATGTAAAGTATTAGTTTAAATTAAATATCTAAAATACGAAAAAGTCACATGTCAAAAGCAATGTTATTATCAAATCCAATTTTTTATTGAAAAATGCTTAATTGGAACTTAAAAAAACAGTATTTTTTTCATGCTGTTTCATAATTCCGTCCATAGAGGATTAACAAATAAAGTTGACGACATCTGGCGTCAAGAACAACCAGCAACCTTTGCAATGATCCTCTTAAATTGCTCAACTTCAGTTTGTTTGTGAAGAAACTGGTTAGCTCAATCTTCCACCGAAAGATAATGAAAAAGTTATAAAGGTTTCTTTTATTTTGAGAAAATTAAAAAAAAATTTTAGTCATAATGTAGAAAATCCACACATAATTTTACTTACATAAAAGGAAATAAGGGAATAAAATACCATAAATACCTTACGAATAATCGACTCAACATTAACCTACCTCAAAGATTTCGCATCATAACATAGGTCAAACTGGTGGAAATTTCATGACACGTATCAAAGAACTCACCAGAAGTTTTATAAATTTAAATTCTTCCTCTTAATTTGCCAAGCATCTGCATGAACATATTATGCTATTATTTAATTTGCACGACGCGTTTCACAGCTTAACTGCATCGTCAGGTCAACTTATGCCAATCAAATCCATAGCCGCTAACAATAATTACAATCCAAATTCTTCGTAAGAAACAAAAATCCTTATCCGTAAAACAGATTTCCCCCGCACAATCAGAAAAAAACCCTCAAATATCCAGTGCTGCTCTGTTCCATTTCTTGAGAAAATTTCTTGTAGGATTTCAAACCGCTTTCCAAATTCCTTTAAAACCATATTCTACACTCCCCTAACCCTTTCGGAATGTATAGTAAATGGGAAAGACTAACAGGATAGGTTATTCAAGTCTGGTATTTAAAAAATTAAATTCAACTGCTGAAATATACCTTACCTAAGTCAAACTGGTCGAAATTTCATGACACGCATCAAAGAACACTCCAGAATTCTTATGCATACAGAGTCCTCCTCTCAATTTGGCAAGCATCTGCTTGAAAATATCATTTAAGTGATTTTAACCCAGAAATTCTACGTATTCTCCCGAAAGGTTTAAAGATGGATGCAATGGAACGAGTGTAAATTATTGGACAGTCAAGCAACCTTTGTATTGAACTACTTTTTTCCGTACCCCTTCCCACTCCTTTCCGACAAAATTTCTTTATTGAGTAATAACTTTTCTTACCTCACTAGCCCTTGATCTATGTTCCCAAGCCTTCCCTTCCGAAAGTTAGTTTTTTCTTCACACCTCCCAGATTACGTTACTATCACAAATTAATTGATAAATATTTTACGCAAACAATTGTACTTGACGATGCATTAAAGCTGTGAAACGCGTCGTACAAATTTAATACTTGGGAACTCCTCTAAGCCTGAAGCTTCTCTAAGCAATCACTCCTATCAAGCGACTACCCTTCTCGACGACCATTTTTTCAGCGGAACCGTCGGTTGTCGCTTAATTCAGGTTTCTCCGTATGTGTACATCAAATTAATATGCATTGGAATATCCCGGGAGCAACTAAAGTATGAGAAAATTAACGCCATCTGTATAGGTTTTTACAAATTCGTCGGTTTAAGAGTTTTTTTTTTTTTTCAAATCAGCCGCCCGTTCATTAGCATAATAATCTCAAAAACTGAACCTCTGTCGAACGACCAATCGTATTATTGACAATTTTTCAGCGGAACCGTCGGTGGTCGCTGAATACAGGTTTCATTGTAATTGTGGAAAAGTACAAAATAATACTTTCAGTGTGTATACTAATTTGAAATCCAAATTCGCCATATTTTCGAGCGCTGGAAACTTGAAATACGTAAGCGTATATGGCAAGTCTTCGAATGCATCTATTTTATATTGCTATATTACGTATTAATTTAGCGTTCGTACTTCGATGCCACTGTGCGCAAATGCACTTGAAGAGCATCCTGATAAGGAAAGCAAAATTTTACCGGACGATATAGAAAAAAATCAAATGGTATTTTGTTTTTCCTAAATTTATCTGCAAAGTACTTTCAGCCGCTCTGTATTTAGCGGCGTTTTATGTTCGGGAAATTAAAAGTATGCTCTAGATTGGGAATGCCATTATTTGCAACTTTTGTCGGCGAATTTCGAAGTTTTATTGCGGGAATACACGAAAAATGATGCCTAATTTAGAACTCTTATTTTTTATTTAGATTTCCTTCCGTCATTATTGAGACGGGAAAGTAAGAAATTAGTCTTGTATATCAATCTTCTCCACGCGTTTTTTCTTCTTCTATTCCATGTTTATCTCTTAAGGCCCCTGTCCCCCGGCACGACTTCCTCTGTGATATTTTCTCTCATACCGTGCCTTTTCAACAGATTGTGTCGCGTGATGTTGGAACCACTCAATTTCTTGTGAGCCGCCGTCCACATGTACGAGTTTTGAATCAATCTTTTCCTAAGGTAGGATTTTTTTGTGCTTTCTGCATGCATTTTAGGAATAAGGGAGGCGATCCATGGGAAGTGGAAAGGAATTAAGATATCGCAGTGACATCCCGCTAATAGTAATTATCTCACGTATATCCCTCGTGACTCAGGTTTTGCGTGACCAAGTTATCATTGCATCGTTCAGTTGCAATATTTTCTATTGTGCTACTTGAGCTCAATCAATTATGTTATCTGGTTAAGGTCGTATTGCCCGCCTATTATTTCAGTGCTGAAAGTCAAACTTATGTGGCGCATTTTAATGGCTTGTATGTGTTGTCCTATCGCGAGTTTCAACACATTATCGTCTTTGATCTATTGATCGCATATAAGTGCCTTAGCTGCGTGTAAGATTTTATGTCTGCGAAGTTTTACTTTCAAAAGTAGTCTATTTGTCGCTACAAGGTGTGTAGTTACTGAGTCAAGGGTGATGTACAAATTGCTGTTTATTCTCCACTGTAGAGATTTACCTTGCTGTTCTCTCAGGTGTTGATGTTTCCGCATCAAATTCATTTAAATTAGAAAAGAACGCCATGCTTCCGGGAAGCTTAGAGTGATTAGGAATGTAGTTTGTACAGGTGAAAAAAATCATCTACGAAATGTATTACATCATCCCAGAAAACTTGTAATGTTCCTTGATTTTTTAAAATAAAATCCAGTGGTCACCCTACTCAACGTTTAAACAACACGTTTATAAAACACTTGCGGCCTATGAGGCGCTCTAACCAGCTTCTTCGGGATAGATAGGCATTCTTAAGTCAACCCAGACGCGTGAATCGCATTTGTTTCATGACAAAAATTGACCAATGGCGATTTTTTTTGGTGTTTTTCAGATAAATACCCTGCACTCCACCTCCGGAGTAGGGATTCCAAATCGACTAAAAAACATCGAGTAGTCGATTTTTCGATGTTTATATAAGTACTTACCACTCACTCAATTTTCATCGGATCATTTTACTACTCGATTTTTTCGATGTCTAGGCCAAAAACATCGAGTAGTCCGATGCATCGATGTCGATGTGGCATCCCTAGTCCAGAGGCATTTTTATGACGCTAGGTTTCTCTCCACACTTCCCCCTCACAACAAAATTTCATTCACCTATCGTCCACGGCATAAATGAACTCAATCATAAATGAACTTTTCAATAGCCTCCCCAAACAACTATGGAACTACTTATAAGCGTTATGCAAATAACAAACCAACATTTCTGCTATATCTCTTGCCTGAAGATTTTATTCTTGAAGAATCCTCATATCAAAACAGTCGTTTCGATAATGGTTATATAATGCCTTTGTCACGAGACAGGGGAAAGTAAGCCGACCATCGAACTAAATATAGTAGCTGAAAGTTATGTGTCTGGAAATCGAAGCACGACATCCTCCAAACATAAATGCAAGCGTGAGTGATATCCTGAATATTGGCCGAAGAAGTTATTGCGAGAAGCCATCAAGTCACGTTTCTTTAGTAAAGGAGGCTTACGATGGCCTTGTCCTTGAGCCTCTGGAGATAATAAAGATGCCTATCCCTAGCTCAACTTCTGTCCCGGAAAGTATTGCCGTGGTTCCTCTCATGCTTTAATCTAATAACCTTTTTCATGGAGAGAAAATAATACCCCATATATTGGCAATGACGTTGACTTTCATTTACTTAGGGTTGCAGTGCTTATGATGTGGATGTCGTGGAGCCCAATGTAAGGATTATTTATTCCAAGGGGCATCTGGGGTGCGTGCTGGCTAGATTAACTCTCGGCTATCTTCCTGTCTGGAGGTTTACGACTCACATCCTGAAAGTGGTGGAGAATTTTTAATTGGAATCCCCTGGAATTGTTGGGGTGATATTTGGAGATGCTTTTTAATAAATTTAGCTAAGTAAGCAAAAAGGTTGTCGCACCATAATTCGTTTGGATGTCAATTTGTTTGAATTTCGTCTCGTATGTTAGTTATGGAGTTTGCTCCTGAACGGAAGATCTTAGAAAAAATTTAACAACGCTACTTGATGATGATTTTCTTATTTACTCAGCGCAGAATTTTGTGTGATAATAAGTGTGATTAAGTCCTTTCGTTTCTCTTGCTTGCTGGATGTATTCCTCAAATAGTCCTACCTAATACCTGGGCGGCACATTGGAAGGAAATGGGGATATTAGCGGAGACATCTCGTGCACCAACAGTCTATTTTTGTCTTCCTTTCTCAGTGTCCACGTTTCTGCTCCGCACGACGCTACTATCCGTAGTAATCTCTTCACCGGCCTCTTTTTTTGCACTCTTACCTGAGGTCCCGTTGCTGTGTTTAAAGAAGATAGAGTTACAACCGAGCAGACAATTTATAAAACCATTCGTGTGTTGAGTGGCACTCTATGGATCGGAAGTATGGACCATTGGAAAAGCTGACCAGAACAGACTAGGAGCCTTCGAAACCTAGTGCTGGAGGAGGATGCTGAAAGTAGCACTCTCTTTTTCTTTTTCACCCGAAGAACTTCCTATTACTCACTTGACAAAGCCAAGTTTTTTTAATGCTGTTCCGTATATATTTTGTGTTCCCATCGATATGTCTGATATTTATGTAATTCCATGATTTTTGACTTTATCAGAGGACTTGATTTTTACTACACCCACAGTGTGGATATGGCGTTTATGTGATGACTTTAGGAAGAAGAGTACTGTGGTGCATTCATTAATATTTAATTCTAGCCCCTAATCCTGGCACCACGATTGAACGTTGATTAGGTCCGATGACAGAACTTCTAAGTCCGCGTCTTCGCTAATTTCGTGGGAGATGACCGTATCGTCTGAAAATATTCTTAATTTACACTGCTGACTCGAGAACTTAGTTCATTTATATAAATAGTATAAATGAGTGTAAAAGTGGGCCGATCACGTTTCTTTGTGGAACACCCGATGTGACTCTAACCACATCAGAGTGAATGCCATCAATAACTACTTTTTTGTTTGCGATCTCTGTGAAAGCTCTGTATTCAGTTCACTATTTTTTATTTCCTTCGCATGATTACGATTTTATTTCGATTTATTTTAAGTGGAATAGGTTGGCGTTGGTAAGGTAATGAAAAAAGGTCTTGTTAAGTTAGCGAAATCCAGTCTCGCCATCGTACCACAACAGTCATGGTGACATGTATCAATTGTTATAAAAGTTTTGCATCAAAAGAGAAAATTAATCAGCAAATCTGACCGTATCTGATGATACGGAAGTCGGTCTGCAATGGTCAACATCGGCAGAGAGGGCGCGCCCTCAAGGATATATTTGTATGCACGAAGGTTAGAACGAAGAAAAGTGAAGTTCTCATCTCCGGCTCACCATGGGTCCTCTCTTGATTCCGATGGAAATGGCTCGGTCCAGCCGGCGGCTAAATTATGGTCCGCGGAGAAGGGAAATGATGCGGAGGGCGGGCGGCCTAACGGTAACATCTCGAGGCCGTGATGTAATCGCACCTTAGCTCGACTATTTGAAGGGCAAAACAAGGGTTTCGACATTCGACGGGCCGTAATTATGGAATGTTTGTGTTGGGTGTATTTTTGTGTGCGTGTGGAACTTCGGAAATGGGTGTTTTTGACAGGTATTTGGAGCGAAATGAAACTAAATAATTAGGCTTGTCAAATTCAGCAGTTCATGCCTTTATTTTGTAAAACTTCTCCTTCATATGGAAGAATTAAGAAAACTTCGTAAGTTTTGCGAATAATATTTATTAGACGACCAGCTTCGTCGAATAGTCGACAGCATCAGGCGTCTACTATTCGACTTGTTGACCATTATACCTGATGATATCGACTATTCAACGAAACCAGTCGTCCAATAAATATTCTACGTCAAACTTACAAATTTTTTGTTCATTCCTGAACATTTAGGCTTGCATTCATAGTCACCAGTAATTACAGATTCGTTCCAACATAGGATTTTATTTCCCATTTATTATTGCTTCCTAATCATGGTCGTTTAAGAATCTACGATCAATCAGTAGTTTATTCTCTCATCAAAGATTCATCAATCTCCGATTGATTTGTACAGTAGCAACTCACTAATACGAAGAATGAAAATACGAAGTTTCGATTTTACGAAGCAAAACTGTTGGCCCCGACGAAAAGCCTATGCTAAATATATGGCGTTATTCGAAAATGCGAAGTTTCGAAAATACGAAATTTTCGAAATTACGAACCTCGGACCCAGTCCCCACAGAGAACCTGAGTTCGTTTCTACCTTGGAGGGAAATCGCGTCGGAAAAGCTCCCTATTCGCCAACGCAGACACCTAACAAATCAGCGTTGCCGAATATAATCTAGCAATTATGCATAATGCGTGAATTTTAATGCATTTATCTCTCACAAGTGCCTAAGTCACACAATTATTTATCAAGTTTTAGTCGTGGATAATTTAGATTTCGAGTGACGGGAAACATGGTAGCTTGAGGAAATTTTTCCCTTATTTTATCTTTGTTTTAACTGTTTGCTTGATTTCCATCATGTAAACAATTCTCTTTTGGTTATTACTCATGTGTGGCTCTGTGTACCTACTCAGTGCAATGTGCTATTAGCGGCAATTTCAATTTATTGAGCGCTCGAACGGAAAATGACGCGATTAAATGATGGGAAATAGGACTAGGATACCTGTCGCAGCCTCTATACCTAAATCTGACTTCACTGTGAATAAACCCGCGTTTACTGCCATTGTCCGTATTTCATGAGACAATATAAAGAAAACAGTTTCCAAGACTTTACGAGGGTGTAGCCGTCCCCGCGATTGATATAATTTTGCATTTAAAACGGTTTATTTCTAATTTTGAAACCGATGAACCAATCGGGGGAGTAGCTCAACAATATAACATTTTAATGTACCAGCTGTGCCCGGCATGTATTGTAATGCCTTTTTCTGGGTTCAAAATCGATCCTTAAAAGAATTTGAGACCTACTATTCGCTGCAAAATTTCGTCACCCGAGTTTGAAGACTAATGTCTCAAAGACGGCTCAATCGATTTTAAAATAAAGTACACCGAATCATAGCTTTTTTATTTCTGCGTTTAGTTATGGTATACAAAGCTTTTTACCTTTTATACTGATTGTAGTTATTTTCAGTTGACGGAATTTTGCAATGGATAGTTGTCCAATGAATTCCTCGTACCTACACAGGAATTCCTAACGTACAAATAATGGCATGAGTTTCCATTCCATGCCTACGCTGTGGTTTCAAAGTAAGTAAAATATTCTATTGCTGAAGTTGTGCAAAATTCAAGATTTAAAAGCTACAAAGTCCATTCATAGGAATTAGCTACGCGTATGCGAAAATCGAGCGCAAGTATTAAATAAAAATGCAAAAAAAGAGACCACTGCACCAAATCTTATTCCATGCTCAAATAAATTACGTACATTTTAACACAAATTGTGTCTTACTGATATGATTCTGATTGACATGATTGAGCAACTCGTAAACGATCTGCTTCATTGCTTGATTGTCGTTCCTCGCTTGTTTGAGAAGCTTGCGTGCTAAAACTCATTTGTTGAAGCGACCCAACCTTTACCTAGTGTACAATGGTTTTAATAATTCAGAAACCTTCGCGGACGCGCGCACTACAACTCACCAAAGTTTCATCACAATCTGAGGAATGGTATTGGAACGCATAGAAGTTGAACAAACAAACATTTTTATTGATTAGATAAGTCCTGTGATGAACCGCTAAGAAACATCAACCCGAAGAAGCCGTCGTCCGCGAAATATCGTCCTATGAAGTATATTTCTTTGCATAAGTAAGCCAGAAAACTGAAATCTTAAAATAAAATCCCCACGGAAGCCCTGTCTTTAATTTAATTCCAAGACGTTGTTGGGGTAACTTCATGAAATTTTACTGGAACCGACTTTCATCCATTAATTACTTCGGTGAATTCGTTGAGTAACCAGGCCTTGATACATTAAATTTTATATATCATCACTGCTATCCCTGATTTCCACGAGATAAATGGCCAATTGAATCAGATTTCATTGTGATGAGTAACTTTGAGTGCTTGCGATTTTAATTCGCGGATATGACACAACATCGGGGCATGAACTGGATCCTGATGCGCTCTATTTCAAAATCACTCGACGTCTAGAGGGATCTAACTACGGAAATACTATGCGAAAACTTACTGTCGTTATCTGGATTTTACCACAGAAAGGATTTAGGTTTCAGCCTCAGCTGCGGTAGATTTTTTCCGTGACTCCTACCTCTTCCTAAGTTCTTCTTGAGTTAATTTAACAAAGTTACGCTTGAAACAGTTAATTATACTTCTTTTTTTGGGTATTTTGCTCTACAGCGCAATCAACTAAAGAAGACGCAAGTCGCAGAGGGGAAAGAAAATAACTATGTGATGGAATGGAGAACACTGGATCTGGAATATCTCCACGATGCTCATTTAGGATGAAGTTTCTCTTTCACACTATTGTGAATAAAAAGTTACGAAAATCGTAGAGTGATTCCGGTGTCACTTTTTAAATTCGAGGTATTTCATTAGCTTTATGTTTTAGCTTACCGATGTTGGCACATAAGGACGCGATTGAATAAAATGGCGTTCAGCATAACACCTGCGACGCGAAGAGATTACGCATAGAAGGATAAAAAAATAATCCTGGCCGAGTTTTGCCGAATAGAACTGTAAGCACGAATCATCGAAGTGAAAAGGAACTTGGTCATGAATTAATGTTTCTTACTCGAACTTCAATGAGCGGTGAAACAGTTTGGCTTGGATGGAAATAATATTTCTTCCCAATTTCGAATATCCAGTAGGTGAAGAGGGAGAAACCCCAAATAATGACCTGAGAAGGGTTTTTTAAATGGACCGAGTCCTTTGTTCTTTTTGCCTATTATTGAGCGATAAAAAGGGCGATGGGAAGCATGGTCGGGCCAGCGAATGTCTTAACTGCGTAGATGTTGGAAACATCGATAAGAATTGGATTGGTGAAGCGCCGTCATTGCAAACGAAGGTAAGGCATGGCAGTTGAAGCGTTCATCCTTCCTCCACGAACCGTTATCTGGGGTTCTATTTTCTTCGGTATCATTCTCCACGACCTCCACATAAATATACCATCGGTCCAAAAAGTATCGCCATCTAGAACCGGAAACTTAATATACTCCGAGATGATTTAGATATGGAAAACGCCCAATTTGTCGTCATGCGATTAGTAATTGGAACGAAACATAATTTTCTTCTCAAGTTTGTATATCCAGCGGGCGACGGGAAAGAAACCACAAACATTGACCCGTGAAGGATTTTTTTAGCTGGAGTGAGTCTTTTGCTCATTTTATCTGTGATTGAGCGATTAAAGAAAGGGCGAAAGGCCAGCTACCGTCTTAACTGCGTAGATGTAGGTAACATGCCCATACCAGTTGCACGTCCTAATTAGCCGCAGATTAACATAGCTAAAGTCTCATAAAAAATGCAGAACTTGCTTCATATACTTCTTCTAAACAGGGCGAAAATTTAGCAAAGAAAATGATATCAAACTAAAAATCATTTGCATGGGGAACTAAGTGGTGGTAGTTATTTCACGAACGTTTGTGACATTTAGCTTATGATTTAAAGGCGTTATTTCGAATGCTTTCTCGAATAACGACTTTAAATCGTCTTAAAACGTTTCCAAAGACCAGAGAAGTCAGGGGGGGAGAGGGGAATTATTTTTTAGCGACTTATTAAAAAGGCTCGAAAATGCGAAACTCGAAAATACGAAGTGCCAATTTTTCGGTCCCGCCAACTTCGTATTATCGAGTTGCTACTGTATATACTTTCAGTCGTCAAGAAATGTTTATTAATTTTTCCTTTTATTTTCGTTAAGATAATTGTAATTATTTGGATAAATAACTATCGATTCGTGAATGGAGCTGTGGATCATTATTAAATTGAATTTTTTCGTGGTTTCGTTCCTTGACTTGATTTGGATATTTTTCGATGGAATATCCTCTCGATTTAATATTTTATGCATAGGATTGACAGTGAAAATGTGCCAAAATTCCACAAAAGACTGACGGAAAGGTATATTGGTACGAATTTTAGTATTTCGTTTAGTTTTTATCTCCGTATTGAGCGTAACCAGTTAATTTTCTGAAATTGTTTTGCTTTCGGGGAAAAACGATATGTTGAGGAGCAATTTTGTTTCACTTCAGAAGCGAAGCATTTTCAATGCTTTTAGATGAATCTAGAAGAACCGTTAGAAGTTGGGTTGTTTTTCTATTTTTTAAAACTGTTGGTGTAAAATTTCTGTGTACTACTATGAATGAAAACGAGCAAGAGTAGCTGTAGCCGGCAAGACGTACCTTTTGTAGGCTAAGGACCAGAGTAATTGGATTTGAAAGTCGGCACAAGGACTCGAATATCTTTTAATGGGCCCTAATTTTCGACAGTCTGCCTTGAAAGTACATACCTTGATGAAAATCTCGCGCTACTAAAAACAAAAATTACTTGCGGTAGTGCGAGAGAGATTTTCTCTAGCCATGGTAGTAACAATGTATTACATTTATTTTCGGGTTTAAGAAGTTATAAGAAGCCTAAAGTACACATTGTTTTATTAAGGACGCAAAATTTTCTTTTGTATGAATCAAATTGTCAGTTATTCATTATATATTCACATAAGAGGCCTCTATTTGGTCAATTCGTTTCTCTCCATGCAGTGAAAATGTCTACAGCCAAAGATTTTTTTGCAGCTTTGGGAAATTAATTTCAATTGTACATTCTATTTTTTGGTTGTTTAAGAAAGCGTACAACCTAATTTTTAAAAAATTAAGTTTATTTGGATTGCATGGTCGTGCCATGTTCTATGGAAAATTGCTTACATTTTTTTGGCTAGAATCTGGAAAAGTAGAGCGGTAAGTGGCTAATATTTTGGTGTCATTGGAAAGTAGACTTCTTTTTCACCATAATTAGCCCAAGTTTACTGAATTTCGTATGAGGCGATACTCCCTCTGCCTAAAGAGTAAGCATATAAATATTTTAAAAATACGTTAAAATGAGCAACGGTAACTTGGTGGTGGCGCTTTCATTCATTCGTGTCTACTCCTGCACGTTCTCAAATCACAAAAGATCGCGTTTTACGAACTGAAACCCCTTGAAAGTGTCGCGGACACCACCTGTTAGTCGTTTTACCTCTTAGTTCTTTGGAGATGGGAAGTGAATTCTACGCTAGAAACCAGAGCATTTTTTGGGCCGTGAAAATATTCAATGAGACGGGTCGATCTCACAAAATCCCATCGGGCTCTAGCAGCGGTCCGGGACGGATGCGAGTGGGCTGGACGGCCGGGCTGGGTCGAGTCCTTTGCAGCCCCCTCCGCTGGAAGACCTGAAGGGTGTGGTTGAGGCCCCTCGAGCTTGTATCATCACACCAATGCCGTAGCTATACTGTGGGTGGAGTAAACATAAAATCTTCAGTTATCGTAAAATATCTTGGAATTACCATAACGTCTGATATATCGTGGGGAACACACATACAAAATATATGCGGCGCAGCATTAAAGAAACTAGGTTTTGTTAAGCGTATAATAGGTGAGTTATAGGAAGGTATTCGGATGAAAAAGTCGAAGAGAGATGCTACTTCGCTCTGGTTAGGCCACACCTCGAATACGCCGCGAGCATTTGGAACCCTAATCATAAAGATTTAACCAAAAAAATTAATAAAAAACAAAGAAAAGCAGCACGCTTCGTTAAAACCTGCTACGAGCAAACATATTGTGTTTCACAACCTTTAGAGAGATAAAGGTGGTAGTCGGTAGGCTACACGCAAACCCTTAGCGTGGGTGAGAAATTCAGAACTGGTGTGTTTCAGAGCGACACAGAGAATACTTTCATCACGCCTCATTACATCTCTAGGTCTGACAGACGCGATAAAATAAGAGAGATACACTGCCGAACAGATAGGTACAAGAAGTAGTTCTTTCCGCGCACAATAAGCGACCTCGAATAAAGTTCTGATGAAGGCTTCCGCGGGGCTTTGATGGAGGTTGATTCCTTCTTTCGGGTTTTCCGCCGCGTTGGTTCATGTTGAGGACAATATTTCGCCGGCTGTCCTGCTGGCTTCCTCAGTCCGAACCTGTTCCTCAGTCCTGACCGAATTGTCACATGGACCTGAGGAAGCCAGCAGGACAGCCGGCGAAATATTGTCCTCAACATGAACCAACGCGGCGGAAAATCCGAAAGAAGGAATCAACCTCGACCTCGAATAAAAACTGAGCTCCACTAAATACACTCCTATAATACACGTCACCATTTCACCTGCCAAAACCTTACATCCTTACGCGGCTGGTGACCTAACACTCCCTACCACACGCCCATGCGGCGGCTCGCAGGGTAGTATGTAGATGTAGATTATGAAAAAAGAAAGCAGGCGCTGATAGGGCCAGAGAGAGCCGATTTTTGCGACGATAGGCACTGTCGGATTCCTGTCTTTTGCACAGTGGAGCCCCTACACCTCGTCTAATTCTGCATGATAAAAAAGATGCGCCTAAAACTGCAATGGTCTCATGCAACGCTCATTTTTTTCAAGTACCAGGAGATGAACAACTCGAGCCCATTGTACATTGGACCTAAGCCGTATTACTTAAGCCAGCAGCACTTAAGGCGTAAGGATTTCCTTTAGGCAGTCATTCTCCAATGCAGAAGAAAGCCGTAGTAGATCGACATGGATATCGAAGACAAACGAGAGAGTCGAAATAGTTTCTGCGTGTCATAGAATTGCAAACTCACTGTGTGTGAGTGTTTCGGAAATAGCTTATAAAATTTTCTCTGTGATGTTTGCAAAAATTCGATATTAATCTCTAACCTCGAAAATACTTCCGCTATAGCAGTGGGCCGTGACTGACACCGGCAGTAGTCATGGCGCGCTCTGATTGGCTGACATATTTCCTGCCGTAAGACGTAAAGATGGGACTTGACCATCTTCCTTACGGCTTACGTCCATTGTAGAATGGGCATCGAAATTTGCACGCTATGAAATGTCGCCACCCCTATGATAATGAGCTGATTTTTTGCACACCGATTGTCTCAAGTTCGACTCTAGGTCTATCACATGAACGTCCATAAGAAATGCATGTCATTTTCATCGCCTGGTGGCCATGTTTATTTAGATAAATTAAAATTAGAAATAATGGTTGTACGGACTTGAGAGATGTGTCTTAAAAAAGTAAAGTAAGCGGTCTCTCATTTTGTTATCATTGAATTATGTTTTCATTGCAAACTGTAAGAACTTTCGATAAAAACATTTCAAAATTTAGTACAGTTTGGCGTTATTTTGTGGATTTCGTCGCTTTCACAACCCATGCCATCGATGAAGAATGTACCGAGGAAAACATCTACTGGAGTGAACCGAGAAATCAGTGCCATTGCCTGTAAATTTTATTTATTTTGCATAAATTAATTTTAAAAATTGGTCCTCGGAAATTAGTGTCTTAGAAGCATTAGTTTTTTCTTTCCTGGAATGGGTAGCGGCGTAGTGAGTGAAGCGATTTGGAAGGAGATAGATGTCGGCTTCAGTAATTACATTTTTACCTTTTTTTGTCGAATATATGTCTTTGATATTAAAAATATCGTTCAGTAAAACAGCTCAAATAAACAAGGAAAGCGTTCTAAGGTAGGCAAGATTTTTTTATTGCGGAGAAAAATTATTAACAGTATTCAGAGTAAAGTACTTTGTGCTCTCAAAATTAATGAAGCTATCGAGCAAAGGCCTCAAGTTTTAAGCCACGAGTGCCGAACTCGGCTGAATTTCTCAGTAAATCTACATACTGCCCTGCGAGCCGCCGCGTGAGTGTGTGGCAGGGGGTGTTAGGACACCAGCCGTGTAAAGATGTAAGGTTTTGGGAGTTTTCAGTTTTTACTTTGTATGTTTTCTCTACTATTTTTAAAATGTCATATGGTCACCGCAGTGATTTTTTCAGAATCATTACTAAACACTTTTTGTAGAGTTTTAAACGTACCGCGTGAAAAAAAGTCAGGTTAAAGACTTATGTTGATATTTTTGCCTAATTACTGAAAATTTCATTCATATAAAAGAGTACTACTGTACCATTTATACTAGATTATTTACATGCTTCCTGCCGCCGCTGAAATTAAAAGGAAAAATACGAATATGGTGTTCATTATGACGAGGGAAATATCTCGCTCAAACTATGTTAAGTGGCTGGTGGCCATCGAGATGGTATTCGAGGAATCCCGGGTTTGAGTGAAAGTCAAGGTCGGTGATTTCTCCCGTGTGTAGTTATCGCACTTCTGCGCTTTTGCGGGTGACTCCGAAAGGTAGTACACGGCTGGTTCACATTACCGTGACAATTTTGCCCATTTCTCTATGGACAATCCAAGTCTTCCTTGTGAAGAGGTTGGATCTTCTGGACCGTTTCTGGGGCAATATTTCTCCGACTATCTTGCATGATTGTGTAATGGAGGACCTGTATAAATTTTATATCTTAATCTTAATTGGATTTTTTATTCAAGTATTCTATCGGTAAAAGGTAGCTTTTGTTATAGGTCAGAGAATCTCCTCCTAGATTTCTACTCTTCCAGGGTCCTGTCTGCCTCTATATAGTAGCTACTTTTTCACCTCGGCATGCTATCTGCCCTTCTTCATCCCGTCCATGAAACCTATTCTCTTTCTTCCCCTTCCCCGCTTGCCCATCATCCTTCCCTCTATCACTCTCTTCAGCAACCCATCTTTTACTTCCTCCAGCCACCTACCCTACCTATCCCGGATTTCGTTCAAAAGTTTCTCGCCCGCCATACTAAGCACTTCCTCGTTAGTCTTCCTCTCCGTCTACCTCAACTTCTCCACCCTTCTCCACACCCACGTCTCAAATGTCTGCGGCATATTCTCGTCATCCTTTCTCAGGGTCCATATTTCTGCCCCATACAACGCTGCGTTCCATATACAGCTCTTCACCAGCCTCTTCTTCATACCCGTGCCCGAAGTCCCCGTCATCAGCTCACTTCTGTTGCTTAATACCTCCTTAGCTAACGCTATTCTCCTTCATATGTATTTGCTGTCTCCATTTGGCAATAAAATTGTCCTCAAGGCAGTTACTGCAGAAAATATTTGCCTTTGGAAAGTTAAAAAAATTAAATAAAGCAAAGTCACGTGATCCGAAATGGCATCGCGGTGGCTTGACGTCACCGCACGGTATCAGTTCCTTTCTCTACATATATATCATTATTTTACTTATCTTCATTATCCCGAATACAGCCAAATGGGCCAATTTATGTCGGGTAAATAACAGTAACAACGGACGGGACACAAACACCCATGTCCTGGGCAGAAAATATTCTACCCAGGCGGGACTCGAACCCGCGACCCTCTGGTTAGAAGGCGAGGACTTAACCCCGCCGCCACCGGAAGGATGAATCGCACTTGTTCATTGTCATCCGCTTGGGAAATTAAAACGATCATTTCGTTGATAGAAGGAAAATAAAGTCGAATTACTTAAGGAAATACTTACATATGCTGGAATTGATACCCATCCGTGACGTCCTTCTCCTAGAACCCCGATGTCGTAGCGTTTCTTCACCCCCAAACGCGCGTAATGTTCTATAAAAATATTCCAACATTGCAAGAAGATATTCCGATTAAATTTCAGTCTTCTACATTTAAGAATGCTTTCTTCAAACATTTATGGTTTTGAAAAATGTTTGTTACTCATAGGAACTAAAGAAGCCTTGCTGTACAGTATGCGAAATATTGTCCGGGAGATGGAACGATTTAGCATAAGGCGTGGAAAGAAACGGAAGATTCAACCTTTCTCACAAGTTTGACGTGTGTCATTAGTCGGTGTATGCGAGAAAGTTGTCAAATGTGTTTGGATTTAAATCAAACCGACTTGGTAATCTTTTCACGCAGTTTTGGAATTTTTCACTCGGTTTTCACAGACACTTGAAAATGTCACTTATGAGATGAAACTGGTCTTTCAAAATAAAACTGTTTAGTTAAATTACCTAGTCGTTTTGATTTTTCACGATGAATTTTCACGAATTAATCCCCGAAACCATCGAATTTATGTGTTTGGATCCCTTGCTTTCCCCGCAGATGGAGTTCTGTGAGAATTCGCACTCTCCCAAGCGGATCAAGCTGTACCAGGAGGACCAGGTGGAGGTTTGCGGGGGCGGCGGGGGGCTGATTGGCGGAGCGGCCGGGGACGAGGCCACCGAAGCCTCACTTCTCGACGCCTCAGGGTCCCGCTCACCCGGGAGCCCCGATCGGCAGTACTGCTCGTCGACGACGCAGCCTCTAGGGGACAACCTGCTTGCCAGGGCTGAGGTACGTCAAGAGTTCATATCAGCAGTGACTATGAGCCTCCTTATTTTCGTGATACCTTCATATTTATATATTAATGTATTGCTGCTGCTGGGTGTTCAGATTGATGAATGCATGTTATGGGAGCCTCACAAACAATCTGTCTGCTCAAAAATTGCATCAGGATGTTTTCTACGGAGACTTATTTTACCAATTACTAACTTTGAGACAGCCATGTCAGTATAATATACCTTCGTTTATAGTAGGCTTAAGTATAGTAATGCTGCATGGGGGCACTCACACCATTCAATGAGAGTTTCCAAACTCCAAAAATGGGCTGTTGGAATTTTAGCAGGTGTGGGTAAATCCCACAGCTGTCGGCAATTATTTAAGGATCTTAATATTTTAACCTTGCCTTCCATTTATATCTACTCATCTATTCTATATGTGAAGAGCAATCATTATGCCATAGGTTTGGAGGTAAGCATTGATGTACATAGTCATGATACCAGACAGAAAAAAAGATTATAGACTTATTACACAAAATGTAAAGATATCCTCAAAAAGTCCGGCGTACTCTTGTACGTTGTCTTTTAAAACTCTTTCCCTATGGAAATAAAAGTAATAAAATCTCCTCCATACTCGGCTTCGGAAATATTTAATTGATAAGTTATATTATTCAGTCTCTGAAGTCCTTAGTAGTTAATGTTGTTATTTTAATGAATAGGGACGATCATAAATAATTGATTTTCTATTGTATATATTTAATGGTTGTATTAAGTTTTAGATTTTGTGTCTTGATATGAGCCCGTTACTGTTTGATTATAATGATTATCTTGACTTGTCCTATACATGTATATAACTTGTCCTGGGATGAATAAATGTACCTACTTACTTATCTGTTACACATGTGCAATTTAAGATTCCTATGACTTCAGGGTCACTAATTCCAGATTTTCTGAAAACGAATACAACATCTTTGAAGTGAACTTAACACCTTCAGGCATCACTTCATTAAAGTATTTCATATTCGAATCCATATTGAAGATAAGTCTTGTAATTTTCCACCGTTATTTATAGCAAACGCACTGCGCGTTTTGCAGCTTGCTGCATCTTCAGGTAAAATTGTTTATTTTTTATTGTTTTTACTTTCTTTCCAAAAAAAAGATAAACAATTTGACCTGAAAATTCTGCGAGCTGCAAAACACGTTGTATAATCAATAACTGTGGGAAGGTACTACATGGCTTATTTTCAATATGGGTTCGAATCTTTGAAGAGCGTTATATAAACTGAGATAAATAATAAAATAGGGTTTCCAGGCGATCATTAAAGATGTAATAATCAGCGTATTTTGTGCCTTAATTTTGGTTTTCAATAGATTGCCGATTCCATGTGCTTAAGTAGGATTTTTTCAACTGAATAAAAGAAATAGTGTAATTTAGTATTTGTCGTGACTCACATGGTCAATTTAGAGCCACCTTTAACAGAGGAATTATAGTAAAAAAAATTCATCAGTGAAGCAACTAGGATTTCAATTTGGTGGGCGTAGGAGGTTGTTATGTCATATTGGTATTCCTTTTCCTTCATTTTACTATGAGCAGGGGAGGGGGAGAGAGCGGTTGAAATTTTTTTTAAATTAGGAGAAAATTTGTACGTTTAAGTAATTTTGAATGCAATTGGAACTGTGAGATGTAAATATTTCGGTTTGCAAACCTCTAAAGTACAAATAAGCTCTGTTGTTTGTGTTGAAAAATTACTTATAACTAACTGGTAAGTTTGCTCTAAGTAAAGGGTAAAATTAGCGATTGGTCGAATCCATATTTATCGATTACCAACCCCGAATTCAAAACTCCTATTCATACCTATATTCAAAACTCCTATTCATACCTATATACAAAACTCCTATTTTTATCAAATCTCGAATTTCGATATCCTGCTATCTCTTAAATATATCTCACATTTCCACATCATTACCAGTACATAAATAATTAAAACATATTTAAAACAAATTCAATTCCTCTGTTACATTTTCTTGTTATTTTACGAACCCATGAGTTATTCTAGGTTTCCCATCATCTACAATCTAATTATTTTGCTTTAAAAAATTAAAACTAAAAAGAAACTTGTTTACAGTAAAATCTATTACTTTCTAAGTTGCGAATATAGAAATATAGTTAAGTGAACACAACTGAATTTTCACGTATTCATGTACTTTCTTAGTTATTTTCCAATGAGGTGTTTCAAAACCTTTACATGTCTTTTTTAGCTAAATCACCGGCTTTTACTGTTTTTCTGACCAAAATTGAATTTTTTAATTGTTATTATCTAGGGCGTAATGGCTTTGGACACGCACCGCGGGACATAGTATCAGAATATAGCACTAAATCGTGCGACGAATTTGCTAACCCTGACTCCAGTTAATCCCGATCGGTTGCATTCCCTTCTTTTCCTGGTCTGGAGGGAATTACCTCTCTTTTCTTTCGAAACTCGTCATGAACATCTATCCCCGTATTATCAGCGCGTTTAAATTTTTCTCATTTTTTTGTTTTATGGGTGTTTAGAACCTAATGACTCCTTAATCAATCCTAAAAATGTACCTGCTAAAGTTCCTTGTATTTGCGGCGCTATACCAAGGCGCGATGGAGCAACAAAAACGGTTTCGAGAATATTCGGCGGCGTAAATATGCGTCGTTTCATTATGCGTTCTTTGCTATGTGCATATTTTTTTTGCCACTCAATACTTCGTTTTTCAGAAACAAAAAGAAATATTTTCATTCTATCGGTTGAACACATAATAAAAACGGCAGGCACAATTATCTGCGGCGCGCGCACGTCGGCTTACAAAATGCTCCGTAAAGGTCTGGTTTCGCAGGGGCGTCCAGTGGCCGCGTCCGACTGCTGCTGCTGTCCGCCACTGACTCATTGTATGTACTTGCAATGTAGTGGTTTCGTCGAGACGGCTCGGCCGTCGCGTTCAACGGCTGGCCGCCCATTTTTTTGTTTGACGTCGCTTCGGGTAGTCGTGGCCGTTCAGTTTTGTGCATTTTCCTTTTTGATTTGAGCGATGGCTTCGCGATTTCCTGGCAAAGACGATGAGCGCCTAATAGAAGAAATAAGGAAATACACTTCTCTGTGTAACCACGAGGATAAAGATTATAAGGACTACCAAATGAAGGAGAACACCTGGACCGTAATTGCATCCAAATTAGGAAAGAATGGTGGGAAAATTTTTTCTTTATTATTTATTGATGAGGTTACATCATTTTCACACAATACATTAATTTCTCTATACATAGAAAATGTATCATTCACTGCTCCTAAGCCGAAAAACACGCTCGTCCTGCCAATTTAAAGCTCCCTCTTCATTGAAAAACTTCAATGTCTGTCACTTCAAAACCTTCTGCTCCAGCCCCCTGTTCTTCCCAAAGGGACCATGTTCGCTGGTGGATCTACATTTGAGTCGTACTTATATTGTGGCCGTTGATGCTTCTCTAAATAGCCATCCCTCAATAAATTATGCAAACAACTTGCTGTAATTATCAATTTTTCACATTCAGGTGTAACCGATATTGGTGTATAAAACACAGGAAAAACTTGACTCAGTAGCCCAAATGCATTTTCTGTTACTCTGCGAGTACGAGTTAACCTCTGATTTGGTGAAGGTAGTAACAAAGGCACCAAACGGTTACACAGTGCTTTCAGTGTATCTCTGATTATCACATTAGCTGTGTGAAATGCGAAAAGCAAAGGACGTTGATCGAAAGAATTCTCCTGTGGCATGAAACCTGAAAAAAAGATGCAGTTATTAGTTGACAAATTTATAATTTTTTATTTTCTTCTGCAGTGGAGGAGTGTAAAAAAAGGTGGAAAAATGTAAGAGATAATTATCTGAAATTTAAAAGAAAGCAAAAGCTCGGGACAGGCTCTGCTGCTTCCGCCAAGACTTCAATGTGGCTACTGTATCAACAGTTGTCATTTTTAGACTTAGTGAAACAGGAAAGGAGGCAAGGGAAAACTGAGAGTTTTACTATATTTAATATGGATGGCATCTTATAATGTGTATAAAATTTATTAATACAGTTCTTTATTTTAGAACGCAGAGTAATGTTATTGAGATGGATTCTGGAGAAAATAATTCAGAATCCGAACATTCACAAGGAGATCTGGAAGAAGGCATCGACACAGAGTCGGTGGGTCGAAGGACCTCCGTAATTATTGACAGAGGTATTGCAATAAAGAGAAAAGGGTCTGATGTCTCAAGAGCAGAAACTCCGGACTCCGATACTGCTCATAAGGCTACACAATCGAGCAAGTCGGGTAGCATTGTATCAAGACTTGCTCAAAGTTTTGAGGAGAGAGCAAGGGAGAGAATGGAAATCATTCAGGATATTAGAAAGAGACCAAAAGAAGATGATGAGGTTGATCATTTTATGAAAAGCATGGCATTAAAAATGAAAATACTCTCTCCACAATCAATCGCGAAGGCACAAATTGGCATCCTATCCTTGATCACAGAGCTCCAATTTTCATCAGCTACCTGCACCATAAACGACACTCCACCTACTTATCAAACTCACTTCTCAACTCCTTCGACCTGCCTACCAAGTCCCTCACCATCTTCAGCACCTAATAATTCCTTGCACTCACCCATCACTTTTATACCCTCATCATCCATTTCAAATATCCATTCACTATCCGAGAGTGAAAGCAATCACTTAACATATTCAACTACAGAGTATATTTTAAATACCATAGTAAATGTAACAAACTAATTGTAATACAAATGAAAGCTTTACATTTGCAATAAGAATCAAAAAGTAATCTCGTAAAAACAAAATTGGTGAAATGTTTTTTTATTCCAAACACCTCCATACATACCTTAAAGTTACCGCCAACTTTTCCTCCGGGGATATTGGACGCTTCACAGCATTTGTTCCACATTTCTTCAAATCATCCTGTACCAGATCTAATACAAATTGGAACTGCGACTGGTTTAATCTGAAAAACTGTCTCCACTATTCTTCGTTGTTCTTCAAATGTCCATTAGAGAGTATATTATAGCAGCCCTCCTCTCTTCGGGTTTTATATAATTGCTCCTTTCCAGCTCTTTCTTTTAAGGCTACTTTTAATAATTCGACGTCTTCTTCTTTGTCTTCAAGCAGAAGTAACAAGAGTACATTTTCGTCCATTTCCACTATGCACTAAGTCACCCTAAGTCAGGCAAACGGGTACTGAAATGCATTTCGCGCTCAAAACAAGTGTCGGCCGGCCGCTGCCGTGGGACGTGGACGCCCGAATGAAACCACCCTACCGCGTCGTTCAACCGCGACGACCGAACGCGACAGTCAGACGCGGCCGCTGGACGCCCCAGCGAAACCAGACCTTAAGGTTGATGCTGCGCATGCGCCGTGCGGCGATTTTAAAATGAAACTTGATGTGACTAATAACTGTGAAAATCTCCGCTGAGGTGCATATTTAATACGTGATGAACGTTTGCCCAAATAACCTCTCGAAAGAAGCACAGCGATGTCGAAATGACTAATTCCGAGGTGAGATTTCTAACGAATTTACGACAGACTACAAAGTTTGGGGCGACGTAGCGCATATGCCACTCGTACATTCAGATTCGAATTCGGTCGAAGGTTTTTTTTCTGAAGGATTCGGTGGAATTCATAGATTTGATGAGATTCGATCAAATCCTCGAATCCGGAGTACATCGCTAGGTAAAGTAATTCAACATTATGTGTAAAAAAATAACTTTCTTCTTAAAAGCCCTTATTTGAAAGATAAATTCATAATTCTTTGGCACCAAAACCGAGCTACCCCAATTTTACTGTAGCGGCAACTTTGGATTTTTATTCACATAATTTGATGACATTGTTTTCCATAGCACTACCATCAATTTCAAGACCGTCAAGACATTCTCTGCTGGGATTTGAACTTGCATGAGGAAACAATATTTTAAAAGACAATTACTTGAAAGAATGTAATGCATGCTATATGATTTAGAAAACTTAGTAAACCAACAGGTAGCAACCACAGCACCGTAATATATGTTCATTGCATGATATATCTTATTGTGAATCTGAAATATTTTATTGTCGCCCCTGGAATTTTCTAGAATGTTTTGTGGATCACATTTTGGGCTTCAATTATTCTATATTTTATAAAGTAATATCAGTTTTGTAAATTTTCCACTAGTCTTTGGAATGCAATTAGTATCCAAGTCAGCAGTGTCTTAAAATCCTCGAGAACCAATTTCTCTGTTGGCTATTTTTATGCTCCAAGTGCTGGGAATGAAGAGTTCTCGGGTTTCCAGCCAGGTAATGGTGTTAAACTGCACCGAGGTTTTGACGTAGTCTGCCATCGTCTTCAGGGTGAATGAACCCTGAAGACGATGGCAGACTACGTCATCTAAACGTCGGTGCAGTTTAACACCATAACCCGGCTGGAACCCCGAGAACTCTTCATTCTAAGCATTCGGTGGCAAAGACTCCGATCCTACAGTCCAAGTGGTGATTTACACATTGTGCATGCATATTTTTCTCATACTCTTTCAGGAAAGTATGAAGGAGGACGATTCTCCGAGGAGGCTGTGTTTGGTATGTGGGGATGTGGCCTCTGGTTTCCATTATGGTGTTGCCTCGTGTGAAGCCTGCAAGGCTTTCTTCAAGAGGACTATTCAGGGTAAGCTGCATTTATTTGTTGCAGAATGTATTCTCCCTTCCCTTGTAAATCACTCACGATTGTGGAAATATGTTACTTGTTTAAATACCAGCATTCACCATGAAATACCATTTGATTAAAATGGGGTTTGAAATTAATGAGATAAAAAGAGCATTGCTCGAACTAAGCTTGTGAATTTTTAATCAAGTCAACCGTGTTGGGGAAGATGAAGTGGGGCAGCATCTTTGAAAAGGAAAATCAATGGAGAAGAGTACTGTCCACTTTATTCTTAATTGCCAACACATACTTTGTTTTTTTATAGTGCTATTATACCTGATGATGGCTGTTTAGTACACTGAAACATGTTGTTTGTATAAAATTAAGTGAACAGTACCATATCTATTGATTTTAATTTTCGTGTGAATTTTTTAATGAATTTTACTGTCTTTTTTGGAAGGTTTATTGTTCCATGTATATTGTCTCTCCAGAAAATAATGGTTCAATAATTTCTTCTCAGCTTTATTAGACTCTTGTGGATTGGTTTTTTCAGTGTTTAATCTGCATGACTATTAAGGTTGTACATCGCAAACAAACCCTGTTTACTGTCATTGTACATTTCTGAGGAACTTTATTTGTATCACTCAAGTTTTCAAGTCACAGTGTGTATTCCATCCAGAATTTTTGGTTAATCTGGCGTCTTTGTTCCGAAGTTACCTAGTTGAATTCAAAGAATTAAAGTAATTAATGTGGTTTCACCTCTTACCTTTGTTTCTGTGTGAATGAGAATATCTTGTGACAGTTTATTTATGGTAGGTTGTAAAAGTCTCATTTCTTTTCATTTTTATGACTACACTGTGGAAGAGGCCTTCATGGCTTGATTCTCTCAGCCCCAGCTCTTAACATTAGCTAAAAATCAGCCTCAATTATTATGCAATTTTTATGGTTATTTCATTTAATATATGTATTGCTCAAGATTCATAAAAACATCAAATATTGGGAATTGGTTTATTTGAAAAATAATAATGAAAACCCAAAGATTTCCCAGTTTTCAGATATTCAAGGAATGATGATGGCCCAATAATAAAAATAAATAACCTTGTGACTGGAAGTGTACATTTCCAAAATCTTTCTGCTTGGATCCGTGTGATATCATTTTAAACCATTAATATTTTTACCTTGAAAATTCTACCATTGAGTGATTTGATTTGTTGGCTCACTCAACTCTTCTGAAGCTAATGGATGGTGCCTTGCTCTTCTTCATTGCCTTTAATTAACCCAGGTACTAATTACTCTTCTTTAAACTTATCTCCCCGTGTAATAAAGGGAACATTGAGTACACCTGCCCTGCATCAAATGACTGCGAGATTAATAAGAGGAGGAGGAAGGCATGCCAAGCATGCCGATTCCAAAAGTGCCTGCGGATGGGGATGCTGAAGGAGGGGGTGCGGCTGGACAGGGTGAGGGGTGGACGACAGAAGTACCGGCGGAACCCTGACATCCCGTACCAGATCCTATCACTCCCTCCCAGCAAGCCAACACTGGAAGGTAAGTGGAATCTCAAACTGCTTGAGATGGGGTGTGATTTTGCCATTGAGGTGTATGGAGAGAGCATTACGTCATCAAACTGTAGCCTGACAACTGAAATATCAACCTTAATGATTATTCCCGCTTTTTCCTTACTTCCCTTTGGATTGCATGATGGAATGGACAAATTAGCTTTAGCGTACGTAGTTGATGCCTTGATGACACTGGTCACATACAATTTAACCTACCTTAATTACCAATTTTCTGGCTCCTCATCGGCAGAAAATAAATGTACTATATTACCAGACATTAAATCATAACACGTACATACGTAGAAAACATTGAACATGCACTCTGTGGTTTCAGGCTTGATGGAGTGGAATCGGAACATAACTAAGTATGAAAAAATAGGCAACTTCCACTGTGATAAATTTTATTCTGACTGGTTTTGCTTTTTTACAGCATCTTCAGGTAAGAAATATCCAGTGTGCATAAGTTTATATAGGTAGGCGGGTGGCAGGAAGGAGGGGGTGGTAAGACGGTGTGACGGATGGAGGGGAAGGGGGAAGAGGAGGGTGGAGTGTCATCGGGCATAATGGTTAGGAAATACCAGAAAGGAGTCTGGGATGGGTAACGAATACACATACACAAGGCAGTTCAGAATAAAGAAGTTCATGATATGCTTCCTCATCTGCAGGGTGGAGTTGGTTGGCATTAATGACTGGTGTCCAGGGGTGGACGCCCGAAGAGCCAGCGCTGATAGAGAGAGTCCTGGGGTCGAGTTGAAACCGTGGAAAAACCCCCCTGGCTCGACATCCTCTTTTGGTCTCTGGTCCCTCCCTGATGGTCGTACGGCCGCGATATCCTCGCCATGGGTGTCCCGTGGTGTCAGCCATTGAGGAGGATTAGGGAAAGCTTGGATGGAGAAAAAATTCCGCCGTCTCTGTCGGAGAGGAGGGGGAAGGGGAGGGAGGGGTAGAGGGGAGGAGAAGGGAGAATGGGCTGCTAGGAATAGTCAATGGATAGGAGGGGTGAACTGCTACTGTATAGTAATTGGTTTAGGAGGGGGCTGTTTTTCCTTTTCTCAGGTTGATTTCTAATTGCTCCAGTGTCAAGTTTTCTCCCTTTGTTGGCTATGTGTAAAATTTTGGGCTCAAAACTACAACTATGCCCTGATTTGATCAGATGTTTGGCCACCATGGATGTAACTTTTTGCGTCCGAGGTTTCAACTCGTCCCCGGGACGCTCTCCCAGCGCTGGCTCTTTGGCGTCCACCCCAGGACACCAGTCAATAACGCCAACCAACCTGCTGATGAGGAAGCGTATTACGAACTTCTTTATTCTGAACCGCCTTGTACATGTGCATTCGTTACCCATCCCCGACTCTTTTCTGGTATTTCCTAACCATCATGCCCGATGATTCTCCACCCTCCTCTCCTTTCCCTTTCCCCTTCCCCTCCATCAGTCACACCGTCTCACCACCCCCTCCTTCCCACCACCCGCCTACCTATATAAACTTAAGCACACTTGATATTTCTCACCTGAAGATGCTGCAAAAAGCGAAACCTATTGGAATAAATTTTATCACGGTGGAAGTTGCCAATTTTTTCATACTTAGTAATTGAACATATACATTTATTCACAAGAACATTTGCAATGTACTCATGCATGTTAACCTTTAGGTTTGTATAGAAGACAGAGCAATAATGTCAAGCATATGCTCGAAATTTTAGGCAAGTTACTCTTGCAACTTACAAAGTTGAAGATTTGACATGTTGGAAGGTCAACATTATAACGAATCACCCTACTGTCGGCGCAGAAATTATGTGCACTCGAGTTTGGGTACAAATAAAAAGTTATCGAAAAGACTTACAGAAAACCTAACGACACCATCATTTTTCTCCTTCATTTCTACGTTATGTAATGGCAAATTTGAATTTTTTGATCAATTTTTATATTTTTTACTAGAGTTATAACGTAAAAAGTACCGGTTATTTACGGCGCGCGGGAAAAGCTCCGACTTTGACACCTTGTAACTCAAACACAAGTTCGTCAATGACAAGTATATTTCTTTAAATGGAGGATAGATATGTTTGCTATAGATTGTGCGAGTTTCAGCCGAGCGGGTGTACGCGGCAACACAGCACCGATTCGGCCTGGCGTTTCGCCTAACGGGACCTCTCACTTCGTCCATTATAAATATCACTCGATTTAAATTAAACGCGCTTATAGATGTTTTGGACAATAACATATTGGAAACGTTCAAGGCATGCCAATTGCAACGAGACCAAGAACGAAATCTTACGATGCCCCAGTTTTGAAATGCGATCATTTTAAATAATTAATAATAAATTTGATTATATGAAACATACAAAGCTGAAACTCGCACAATCTATAGCAAACATATCTATCCTCCATTTAAAGAAATATACTTGTCATTGACGAACTTGTGTTTGAGTTACAAGGTGTCAAAGTCGGAGCTTTTCCCGCGCGCCGTAAATAACCGGTACTTTTTACGTTATAACTCTAGTAAAAAATATAAAAATTGATCAAAAAATTCAAATTTGCCATTACATAACGTAGAAATGAAGGAGAAAAATGATGGTGTCGTTAGGTTTTCTGTAAGTCTTTTCGATAACTTTTTATTTGTACCCAAACTCGAGTGCACATAATTTCTGCGCCGACAGTATGTGTTACAATTATGCAACTTATGTTGGTTGCCTAGTGCTATGGACTCTACTCAACTTTACCATAGTTTTCACCAAGAATACTAATAGTTATTGATTTTGATAAATAAATAATGCATGTAAGGGGAATTCACATTAAAGAAGTAATTCATGCCGATTTATCCATGTTGTCCATGGAATAAATTGTATAAATTCAAAATTAGTGTTAGCGCTGATGGAGTGTCAGGATTAACAAAGATGGCAAACAGACCTCACCCTCATTCTAGCTTTTAGCTTTGCAACCTGAGCAAGCACCCACTCCATCTACCTCAATCACCCCACCCCATCTACCTCCGTCTACCTCTCATCCTACCTCTACCTCAAATGTTCCTTAGAAATATTACATTGTGAAGGTAAAGGCCCCCAGCTAGACGCTCTCGAGCAAGTTGAAGTTTTGAAATCTGTGAATGCCAATTGTGACATTGTAAATGATCTATTGTATACTTCCCACTCTCCCCTCCTCAACCTCCCCCCCTTCCATTAACCCCCATACCTTCGCACACCCTCAATTCACCCTCTTGGTAAGCCCCCACCCAACCCTACTCACCCACTCCCCCCTCCTTGCCACCCTCTACCTTCCTCCCCCACACCTCTACAGTCTCCTCCCCACTCTCTCTAGTATATAAGTTGTCGCACAAATGTATCTTCTCCTGATGATTACGTTAATCATCGAAGCCATGGTTTAAGTCATTAAAATTTATTGTGGAAAAACAAAGTTTACCCTATTCATTCAAAATGTTTAACAAATTCCATAAAGAATCGCGGGAAACCACCAGCTACCTCAATGGATTTTACTAACTGTAATTTTGTCTTGGTGATCTGTTTGTCATGACTTCATGTTGAGATAGGATTTGCAGGATCACAATTTCGGGAAAGCCATTTTTCTTTGTTTCTCCACTCTATGTCAGTGGAGTTTTCTGATTTCCAACTTTCCAGTTTCTTGCTTCTAACAAACCTTGTGTCATCCAAATACTTAACTGGGAGTGTTGCTTTGGTGAGTTTACTCGTCCCAGTTCTTTGATGATATTGTTCCTGCTAAGGAGCCAGCTGTTCAGCAAAATGTCCAACTGAAATCCGATAAATTACACCTTGTAAAGGGACATCACTGACAAAAATCCTTTGGTATTATGGCTGAGTTGGTGTTGCCGCATTGGGACAGTGAGGAAAAATCCTGCGGTCTCATCCCACCGCTACCTCAAATATACCGCTGAGCTTGGTCTAAGCTCTCAGTTTTATTTTAGTTGACTTGCTGAATCATGGAAATTATGCCGGTAAAATATTTTATCATCTCATTTTATGATCTTATAGTGTGGGGTATGTCGTATTCAGGGTTAAAGCTAGCTTGGACAATAGTGACCGGAGTGTATACCTCAGTGCCTCAAACAGTCATGTTACTCAAGGTATATTGGTCAAACTGGTTTAAAATTTGTTGTGAGAGTTGCAGAGGATCAGAGGTGTTTTATTTATTGTCAACCAATGTTGAATTTACAAACATTTGCTGTAGTGTGGTCTTAGTGGTGAAATTTTCCCTGAGTTGACAAAGAAAGAAAACTGGACTTATTTAAACCATTTCAATTTCTTAATGGAAAAAATGTAAACCTGGTAAATGATCTGAACTTTGACTACCACTCACCCCTAACATCAATGAGCTTACCAAGAATAATATGACCTTTTGTTACCCCAGTGGTGACTGAGTGGTGGCTTTTCACCACTCAGGACTTGGGTAAATGTGTTCCTGAATAGTTACTTTTACCTGTACATGTACACCTGATATGAGAGGCCAGTAGAGCTGTTTTCTGGGATTTTGGATATTAATAACAAAGTACTAATTATTCTCCCTTTTTAGAAGGTTTCATCGAGTTTTGCATGTTTGTCTGGGTAAATTTTGCATGTTTGTCTTGTAACTGAAATTTAACCTTCTTCCTGATGAGGTAGAGCTCTGGAATTTTGTCCAGAGACCCAAGTCCGGTGATAATACATTTGTCAATTGATACCGCCTATAATTAATCAACTATCTATTTATTTTCAACTTATGAATAGTAAATTACAATGCCCCTCTTCTCCACAAAGAAGTAGTTCTCCCTGATTGTTGCTACGGTTCACGGACAGATCCCTTCCAAGATACGCTCAATAAAAGGCATACCGTTTCAAACGCTCCTGAAAACAAATGAACAACTTACAAGCATTGGAGCTGGACTCATTACAAAAATCACAGATGTAATTCATAAAGTTAGGATATCATTATGAGTAAAGAGCGTTTTATCAAAGCGTAAAACCTTTTTTCCTTAAAAATTTTGTTTTTCTATGTTTTTTTGCTTATTTCCTCTTCCTCTCCGAAACCTCACAATGACCTCTCCTGTTGTTTGCCTTCCATGATCAACTAACAACAAGCCAGGTATGAAGGTAAGGAGGGTTGTAGATAAATGTTGAATTTTGAATGCTGGTCATTTCTTTTGCAGAGAACAAGATGCTGGAAGTGCTGGCATCTTGTGAGCCAGAGGCGCTGCAGGTTATGGGCGGTGGAAGTTCATTTGGTGACGGGATGGGCGGGGGTAGCATGGGCTCCCTATCGTCCTCCCCCTCCCCCACTTCCCCCTCATCCTCCTCCTCCATATCTTCGCATGATGGCTATCGAACTGTCAGCACTCTGAGTGATTTGTACGACAGGGAGCTTGTGGGCATAATCGGATGGGCCAAACAAATTCCAGGTAAGGAGTCATTGAAATATAGTGAACGAATGTTATTTGGGATTACTTGACTGTAATTGGGTTAATTACTGTAATTGGGGAGCTTACTTAACTAATTTGCAACCTCTTCTGGTATCCCAGAAAAAGGTAATAAGGGTAACGCTAAGGGTGTCAAATAAAATGCATTCCTTTCCGCTATTCAAACAAATGAATATTTTACCTTTGTGGCATTCATTTGTGTATAATCCTTAGGATTTTTTATAATTGTGGAGGTGAAAAGAGAACACCAAGAGTCCATGAGCTCCGTAGCTATCACAACATAACTATATCTAGACCTAGAACAGAAATTTTTTAGCAGTTATTCATTCCTAGGGTCCAAAATATATTGTGCGCTACCTGAATTTATTACTAATGCAAGAAATGAATGAAATATTGTAGAGGTGTAAAAAGTTGGTTATTTGCCATTGATGATGTATCAACTTTATTTTAATTTTGTGTGAAATGGTGTAGCTCACAGCAGTGTCAATTGTCTATTTCATGTTTTCTTTTTTTTTCTCATTTATTATTGATATGAAAAGTTTAATGAGTTAATTTCCCTATGCTGAGTGAATTTTGATTGTAACTATACCAGCACTAATACCAGGCCCGTTTTTAACCCTCGTGGCGCAATGGGCAAATTAAACAGGTGTGCCCCCGGGGCGGAGTGGCGGTAGAGTCGTCTGTAGTGGTGGCAACTCTGTTGACGTCGCTCTACAGTACAACCTTAATGAAAGTTATGCACTTTGGTTTGCTGCGTGTTAACCTCTTATCGGCATTTAATTTTTTTTCTACTTCACTTTTGTCATCTGGTAATTAACTTGTAATCTTCTCTTGCGTCCCCTTTATGCCCCAAAACCCTTGCGCCCCTGGGCAAGTGCCCATTTTGCCCAGTTATAGAATTGGGCCTCACTAATACATTGTTATCCAAATATAAAGCCAGGCATTCAAATCATTTTGTATGTAAGAACGAGTCGGTAACCCCAAAACGGAGTTCCTCCAAAGGGGTTCCTTGGTATATTCCAGAAATTATGTCACTCTTAATTGTATCTGTTATGTGTGGAATAATCTCATATTATTATTATATGTTAGCGGGAGCTATGGCAGATTAGCAACTCCCATGTTTTTCCTTTTTAATATCTTAAAATTTAATATAAATTTGAACTTATCAGTATTTAGCTTCACTTCGTGGAAGCTCTCTGCATACATAATTGAAATAAAATATGTTCATGTGTCTTCAAATTTAAGGATATGGGAATTGTAAAAGAATAGTACAAGTATTTTATTACAGCTGTGAAGACCTTAATTGTGCCTGCCAAACCTATGATTTAATATTATAACAATGCTTCAATGTGAAAAAATTATCAAAACACAATTTTAGTAGTACTTTTTCTGCTAGATCTGAAAGGAATAAGTTGATTTGTTGACTTATTGGGGTGTAGCTTGTGTACTCTCCATTGTGATAATTTCCCCCAACAAAATTGAGGAGGTATAAGAAACTAAGGAGTTAAGATGGTAAATTTTAAAATGATAAAAGGCTTAGAAACATTAGAATAAATCCCTCTTTCTCTCAATTAAATATTCAATGAACATTTAGTCAAGGAACATTAGCAATAATATAATGGGGTAAATCCATACCAAGTGATCCGAGTTGGTAGCTTGACCATTTTAGAAAATTTTTTATTTTCAGTCTGTAGCCTCATGTTTTGACTGTTGGAAACAACTTTATTTTATTATCACCCTTTCTGGAAACAGCTTGGTGGCCATTTTTCAGTCTCTGTGCTGAGCGTTTTCTGTGTTTTCAAGCATTGGAAGTACATAACTTCCTTTTCCCAGCTGTGGTGAGCACCAGGACAAATAAGTAAAACTTGTTATGTTATTAATCTTTAATACTACAGTTTTTTATGCCTTGTGACCTGGAATTACTCTTGCTTCATAATTATTATCATCGCCAAAATGTGGAGTTAAAATGGAAAAAAATGCCTATTTTCAGGTTTGTTTTTGAGGAGGAGGGCAGTTTGGCAAATTATTCATATTCTTTGAGGGAGATCTTTCCCTTGTCAGGATGGTGATTAAGATTAAATTTTATAATCTTTTTAATGCAACAGCTGTAAGAAGTATGACATAAATTTTGTGGTAATGATTGCTCAGAAATATAGTTTATATGACTCAATTTTTCAGTAATTTAATAAATATATCTATTTAAATCTTTAACTTGACTTTTTTCACACTGTTGGGGAAATTGTGTACACACAAGGTTTTTTTTTATTTTTAAAACAAAGTCTCTCTAGAGTGCATACCTGCACCATTTTCCGTGGAAAATGGCCTCTCTTTTTGCCAAATATCGTGAAAAGCAATATGGTCCTTGGGCTATGGGCTAATTTTTTTTTTAATCTCTGAAAAGGTTAGATATTTTTCTTTAAATGAGGCCAGATTCATTTAATTACATGTGATAGGGTATATCACTCAAACTACCTGAACGAAAATTCTTATAGAGTGTAAGTTCTTTTGGTATATGTTTTTATCTTGTTCGTCTTTTATTATAGGTTTTACAGATCTTTCCCTGAATGATCAGATGAAGCTTTTGCAGAGCACATGGGCTGAAATCTTGACTTTAACCTTAGCATTTAGGTCACTTCCATCAAATGGAAAACTAAGGTTCTCATCGGACTTTCATCTTGATGGGAAGCAGGCCAAAGAATGTGGTGTTTTAGACCTCTATGAACATGTAAGTTATGTATCTTAAATATTGTAAAAGAATTTATTAATGATATCCTATAGTGTTTATCAGAGAATCTCAATTTTATGATTGCTGAAGATAATGCTTGTTTTGGTTCAACTATTAAGAAGTTGATTCTAATAGCTACATACCTGGTTATATGTATTAGTATTTACTTAGCCTGCAGTATCTACTTACCTACTTAGGGCAAGTATTGGTTTAGGAAGTTTGCAATACTTAATGACCAACATTTTTCCTATCGTACCAGGTATCACAGGTGAGGAATTATTATTACGTCATTCTCCTTTCAACCCACCAATGATGTTGGGACTATTTTTTTGCAAAAAAATTGGAATAGACTCTCTCTGTCAATGAATATGAATTGTAAAAGGATTATGTCTACAAAAAACTTATAAATGCTATCATTTATGTATATTTTTAGATGTAGGTAAACATTATTTCAGTAAATTTTCTATTGAAGAAAAAATCATAACACAGCGTGATAACAGTATAATGGGCTTTGAAATGTTTTAGATATGAAACAAAAATTAAAAAAAAATGAGCCAAAAGCAATTTTCTGACATTAAAATTTTACATTTAAACTGATATCAATAATTCCAAAAATCTCAAAATATCCCAAAAATGTACCTGGTATGTCTCAGTACTAATTAGCAACCTAACAATTGATGTTTTCGTGACATAGCGTACTAGTAATTTGGATTTTTTTGTTGCTAATGTGGTTGTTAGAGAGAGCTTTAAGAATGTGTGAATTAGTGGAATGTGCAGAAACATAAGATTGTGTAGATAATAATTTGATTATCCATTTAAAAATTTGATTATCCATTTAAAAATTTGATATCCGTCAAAAACTAAATTAAGTTTTTAAAATCTCTATGATTTCACCATTTACAATTCTAGTGAAACTGTACAAAAATCTTCAGAGAGATGCAAATTTTTGAAATGAGATAATAAGGCCCTTAATGTTTGTTTCTGTGTTATTAAGATTTGATGCCTATTTACAATGTATGATGTGGATATAATTAATTTGCATAATGATATTTTTTTAAACTTGGTGAATTATGTGGAATTAGAACCACTTTTTCAGGGAAAACAAACAGTCAGATATTCTGTAATTCTACTAATCATTTTTAGTCTTTTTGTTTCTTTTTTGGTACTGAGTAAGTGAAGAATTTAGATGTTTTGTTCTTAATAACATTCGCTAAAACTATCAGTGATTAAAAATGAGAAATGGTATTATACATAACTTAGTACTATGTACATATTTGTTGGTCAATTTCATTCATCTATGTTTTTATCTCTTCCCATTTTATGATATTCTGTTCACATTTTCAGTGCATCCAAATTGTGGAGCGCCTGGAAAGGCTGGGTGTGGTGAAGGAGGAGTACTTCATAATGAAGGCCCTCGTTCTTGCCAATTCAGATGTCAAAGTTGATGAGTTTGCATCCCTTAAAAAGCTCCGAGATAGTATAATGTCTGCCCTCAGTGATTGTGTTGCGGTGATTAGGTGAGGCATTGTCACTCATGTTTTCTTCCAAACCTTTTTAGTATATTGATTAAATATGTTGGTCAGGTTGCCCCTTGTATATTTTAAAATGTAATATTGTTATTTTCCCATTTTCTGAACATTTTTTCCACTATATGATAGGCTTTTGAATATGTTAAAAGCAGAAAATTGTACATTGATGATAAGGATTGAGGTAAGGCAGTGCCAAGCAACTGAATTTAAGTTGCTTTCTTGGATGGTTACGTTTAGGTAAATCCATTAATCATATTTCTGAGTATGATATCATTCCAAATGTCTTAAATCTGAGCATAAGTTTATGTTTTCTATAATGAGGAAAGATATTTCAGTCGTATTAGGTGTATAGTTTTTCCAAAGGTGTTGTTAGCAACTCAAGGACACAAATTATAGTTGACATTATCTTCAATTCAGTCCTTTAAGATAGTTGATGTGCACACTATCAAAAGTTACTGTGTAATGCCCTGTTTACATTACTAGCTTTCTAACCAGGTTAACTCTAACCCTAGTAAAAGTTCGCAGTTGAAAACAGGTTGGTGCTAACCCTAGTCAACTTTTCAACCTTGCTCGAGTTACTAGGGTTGGCGCAAGTTACCATCATTTTTAATGTGTGTGAATGTAAGTTAGTTAGAATAGTAATTAAGTGATCCAGTCCACATGTAGCTTTTACTTGAAGCGTACAATATATAATGAGAGTTTATCTTATCATATTCTGTACCCATGCATCAGTGCCGAGTATCTTCATGTATTTACGTAAATGCATGAGTGAATGATGAACCGTATATTAAGTTTTAAATTTACCTTAAAAGTGCAAGCGAGGACGGTTCATGGGCAGAACTTGGAAGAATAAGTAATTTATTTTGCTGCATATATTGAGGCAAGGAATCAAAATGGAAGTTATTTATAATTCTTGCATTTCAGATAACATCTTGAATTGTTTTCACCTGACATAAAAGAGTGCAAATTACTTAATAACGTAATATTCTTGGAGTATCTTAATGGTAAAGTATTGCATTGTAACAAGCCGTTCTATTAAGGAAATTTATTCTCTCAATTTTCATCTTTCAATGCATAAAGTATTGTTTAGGCATGGAATGATGAGTGCGTAGTTTAATACTAATGAATGAGAAGTCTAACCATATGAAACATTTGCATATTCAATCCCTTTTCTCACCTTTAACAAATTTCATGAATATTGCCCATAGCCCAGGAAACAAATGAAAAGCGACTTGCAATGCTTGTTGGACTGTGGGCTGAATCACCTTCTTGACTCTCCACCAGAGGCCACCAGCATGTTAACAAGGGCTAAAGGGTGAATGCAAGCCATATCCCAATTCGTGGCGGCGGTTAAGCCGCCATTTTAACAGACATTCTAACCATAGTAATGTAAATGGGGCATAAGATGATATTATTGTGTTCTTTAGTGGTATAATTGAAGTGTTGAGATGGGTAATGAAGAAATTCTACAGAATTATATACCCTAGTCCATCACCTAATGATTCATGTGCCTCATATACTGGGTGGAAAAGTCATATCACAGAGTAACTTCAAGAAATCAATCTATGATCATTTACATGTATGGCATTGTATCCTGTACTGTCAGAGGACACCTTATAGTTGATATTAGCTGTTGACATTGTTGACATGAGTAGAGATGGGTAAGGTAATTAATTAAAAATTAACGTAATTTTCATTTGAGGCAAATTACGGTAATTTTCATGTAATTTTTAATTTTCTGCGATTAATAGCTAATGGAGGATTAATTAGGAAAGCCAATAGCTAAAGCGAGGGTTAGCAACAAACTATTACACTGCTACATTAATGTATTAGAGATAAAATAAGAGATATTGAAATATTATAAATAAATATGGCAGCCCACACGTAATGTGACATTCTTTTGTCAGGCATGAGAAATATATGTTCAAACCATTAAAGCAATAGCCCTCACAAATATTCCACAAAGTAAAAATATTCCATTAATGAGTTGTGTGTGCCTTAATTTGTAATCAAGTTTGTATGAAATATATATAGACGTGGCTTAAAATAATATGTTTGGAATGTATTGGTATGAAAATATCTGCAACAAAGGTGAATATTACCAAAACATTCGGTAATTTTCAGGGGTTGCAGTTAATTACGTTGTAACCAGAATGTAACCCCCTCTTCCTTTCTTTATTTTTTTTTAAACTTCCCACTCATCGTGGTGCAATGTCAACCAACTTACCTTCCTCTTAAAGGAACAGATTAATATGATGACAAACATAAAAAATAATACATTTGATATAGAATTATCTCAAAGCAAAACACATTTATTGTCAAGAGCCCCGTTTTAAAACACCAAAGCACTCAATCATTAATCAGAATAATATTGGGCCCAATTTACAATACAATTGTTAAAGTATTTGAGTTTAACATGTAAATTTTTACCCTTTGACTATTAAAATGATCAGTTAATCACCATAGACTTCTCTTAAACAGACAAAATGGACTCAGTATAGGATTTTATCGGACTGAAACGTTAGAGTCTTTTCTTTTAGATTTGGACAACTATTTGGGGTTAAGAGTTCTTTTCTAATTCTTATTATTCATGATTTCACTTATCATTATCTGGGTCCTTGGCATCTTTACGCGTGAACTGGCGTCGCTCCATCCATCATCGGTCAGCTAGAATCTTTTTTCGACCTCTCATATAGTTCTGCTGTAATCAAATCATTGCCACTTAATCTGCAGCCTTTTTATGTTGCTTTCTTCCACCGTTCCATTCGTTCCCTTTTACTGACTCTCTCTTTCTCCCCCTGTCCTTAGTTTCTCCTTTTTGTTGCCCCTTTATCTTTTCCTGGCATCCCTATTTTTTGTATTGTTGAATGTTGATTTCCTTTAAGCGCTCTTAGTTTCTATTTTTGTCAATATATACTTTTCTTACGCGTCCGTGGTTTCATATTGTTTGGCTATGATTCATAGTTTCAATGAACTATTTTCTCTAAATTTCCGGATTTCCCAGGCCTCCAGTTAGTTGTTTGGTTACAATGTAAAATACCACAGTAATTTACAAAAATTACCCCGTAAATTTTTGGAATGGCCCATCACTATCCATGAGGAAATTTTTACTTGGGGAAGGTTGCTTTACATCGCCTCCACCTCTCTGTTCCCAGTCTAATTTTTAAGAAGTTTTTCTATGTAAAAATTTATATTTGTCAATTTTGTTTCTATCACATTGGAATTATTGAATACATTTTTGTTTGTTAAATGCATAATATACTGTAAGCCATTGTAGACACACCTGAACCCTTTAACTGCACGGCCACTCAGATGCATATTCCTTTGCTAGTGTAAAAATAACCCTTCAAAACTAAAATTTTTAGACTCGTGTATCTTGGCATTTTCATAGGGCTAGTAAGGAAAAACGTAGGTTTGCCTTCAAACGATGAAAGTGTAAAAATGAATTGTAATCACTCATTCAACATCTATTTAGAAACTCAATTACAACTGCTGCTATAAATTGTCGGTAGATTTTGGGAGCTGTCCTCTATGCTAATTTACAGTGGATGGAAGCAGCTGAAGGGAAAATTTTTTGTCCTGAGCAGTCACCCAGGTGTCTGAACCTTAACCCAACCATGTGTGCTGTGTAAAAGATCACAGTCATGCTGTCTCTGTTCTGTGGATTATTCATCCTAACCCATTCTTATTCTCCCCATTCAAGGCCATCTACCTCCACGTACCACTTGCAGCAACTCCTCCTGTGCTTGCCATCATTGCGGCAAGCAGACCAAGTTCTTCGGAGGTTTTGGACGGATGTCCGCAGGGAAGGCAAAGTGCCCATGAACAAGTTGTTTGTGGAAATGCTGGAGGCCTACTTCAGATAATATGCCGGTGGCGCTTAACCACTTGGGCTCTTGTTATAGGATTTTAAAGAAAAAATATACAAACTTTCAAGGAGGGAAGTGTGCATTGGAAGGGCACATGCGTCCAGGAATGTGTACACTTTATTGAAAGAGAAGGGCATTCTCTACCTCTATGCAAAGGATTTGCGGGAGGTGTTTGTACAACAGGGCTTTTGAAATGTAGAGAATGTTGCCATCTGATGACAGTACGTCATTTCTCATGACTGCAAAAATGAAGTCAGTCGTGCTCTGCCCATGGAATTTTTTCCCCCTGGGCATTTGTTGTTGGTCTCACCCCTCTCTTGAGATGAGAGGCCCGTGATTTGCTTACTCGGTGGCTTCGCTGCATGGAGCCCAACTATTAATCCTGTTGTATTCAGTAGAGGTAAGAGGGTCACAGAAGTGGGCGGTTTAAGTTGTTGTTGCACGGGGAAGATGGGATGAGGGCTTCCTCATACTCTTCCCATAATAAAGTGGTGGAATTGAAAAAAAATAAGATATGCAAATGTTAGGTGGAAGAGGCTCTTTCAACTAAAGACTGAATGTACAAATAATAATTATGATTCGATAGACGTATGTTTAAAAAAATGTCAGAATATGACTACTGAAGTACTGCTGACCTGATAGGAGCTAGGTTGTAAAGAGAAGGCTGATGGGTAGTCTTTTATTATAAATATTATTGTAAATTTTCCTGGTGTGAATGTTGAAGTGTAATTGACGAAGTTGATACTGTTCAATTTTGAGAAGAATGTCTTGTATAAAAATAATGCTGGTTGGCTGTGGCTAGCTAGCTCAGGTTGTGGCACCAATGTTCATAATTGACAGTTTATTTTTTGAAAGGGGTGTTTCTCAAGTCTCATCAAATCAAGTAATCCCTGTTAACTTATATCGCATTAATGTGTGGTTTACTTTTTTTCTAGAGGTATCATTTGTCTGGGATACCACGCATGTTCGCAGGTTTGTGAGTTAAAAATAGGGAATAGAAATTTTTAGAGCCTTTTGTTCGTATTCCGTAAGCTATATAGTTTATACAAGAAGTTTTGGGTGAGCTTTGTTGCTTTTAAGGCTATCACAAAGTTTACAACTACAATTGGTTGTTGCTTGTTATTGCAATAATAGAATCACTGATTAAGTTTTGTTGTCTGCTGTATTGGAATCTTAATGCAGTCATATGTTTATCCTTAAAGACTGAAAATAGGTAATTCTTTGCTGTTTAATTCATACATGTGTATATTTGAGAAAGCTATAAAAGGTACACCAACATTGCTTTACATTTCTGTTTTATTGTACATTACTAATGAAGTACCAGTTTGATTGCTATAGCTCTTATTATTCTGATGTTAATCATGTTCATTTATCAAATCGTTAAGTAAATATCCTCTACTCTGTTGTTTTAAGCTGGTATTTCAGCTCTGGAAACATTTATGGAATATTCAAAATGATTTAATCTCGCAGGAAGTAACTTAGTGATCACATCATGAAACATTCTTAAGCCATGTGAAAAAATTTTATTTTTCATTGACTTTTTTGAAGAAAGTATATATTTTGATGGACGTCTGCAGTTTATCTAGATGTTGTTCCCCTGTTATCCCATCAGAGTATGACTGTTTATCGCACAATAAATTAACTCAGGATAGCATTCTTTGAAATGAGTGAATTTTATTTTATTGTGTGCAGAACCTCATTGATACTCATGTTCTTAATTGCCAGGTCTGCCTCAGCCACTGTGGAAGAAAGTTTATTTTTTCTTGTAAAATCTTTTGATTGATTAGAAAGGGGCAGAATTAAACAAATCAATACCTGAGCTTATATAGATCCTACTACTTGTTTTGCTGTTGATGGAGTTATGGTTATCTTAGTAATGGTGAAATTGACTAAAATTCAAATCCACGTTCCAAAGAAATTCATGGTGACAAACAAAAGTGTATATTTTCATGGCAATATTGAAATAATTTTTTAATTTAAGAGTATACTTTTTTACTTGCGAATGTTAATCAACTGCAATGCTCGGGTCCTCAGTGGTGGGTTGATCATTTTATTTATTATAAAAATAAAAGGGTGTAAACTTCAAGAATAAAGTTAAGGTACTCTGGACTATGTTCCTTACTTACTGGAATGACATGACTTTTGGAAATAGTATCCTTTCCAAATTTACTCATTTCTGGCTTAGTGAAGGTGCAGGAATATGGAGCATGCTTCAGTTTTGGCCTCACATTTTGACAAAAAAACAACATTTCTTCTATCAGTTGTATTGCTTTGCATTAAAGAGAGAAGCAAAATTTTATGGAGCATTATGAACAAATTCATATTCAATCCTGGGTAGTTTTCCATTAATTTCTTCTTTGAAATTAACTTGTCTTGTAAGCCTTAAATGTGTTAATGTAAGAAAAATATTTCTGATTTAAGTAGAAATCACTCAAGAAAAAAATCAGCCTAGACTTGGAATCTAATCATGGACTTAAGCCTTGCCAGGCCAACTGGCAGAGCACCATGCTTCTCAGGCTTCATCATTCTCATGGCAATTCCTACATATTTCTTGACCGCTTTGTCAGAGATTTGACAGACATATATGAGGCTCAGTTCACTCAATCAACACCGTGAGAGAATTCTTACAAAGTTCTTGAGGCAATGCATTGTATTGGGATCAGTTATCATGATTTTTTTCTTGCTGTGCACTGTGTAAGTTAAGTCATGGCTGTATTACCCAGGGAAATTATTATGGGGAATGATATTATGTCGCAGTTGATAGCAAAACTGAGTTAAGACTTGGATTACAGAATGTTGTGCATCAATTAAGTTTTTGTTAAAACTTGATTGTATTATTGTGAAAAACATTTATTTTGCTTGCAGAACTTGTTGATTTTCACAATTTGAAGCCAGTAGTCATATCAACCCATCACTTCAAACGTGACCCTAAGCTTATTGCAGTTTATGTGACTGATTCATTCTTTGGTGAATTGGGTGATTCGACATTGATGAAATTCTTTTCTCTTCTACATTTATTAATGGTATGGCAGTTTTAAACACTGCTTATCTTGTGGTGTTTACCATGAAGGAAGATGAGGCTGAATGATGAGTGACCGAAAAATTCAGGTGTGGGCTACTAGCTGTCAGCTACTGTTACATATTTAATTGAAAGGGAATGCGGTTTGTGTGGTGGAGTCCTGGGCTTTCAATCTGATGGCCCAGGTTGAAATCCTGGCAGTTCTGAAGATTTTTCTGTGTAATCCTGATGCCATGTTGATTACTAAATGGAGAGTATTTCAAGGGCAGTGCTCAGTCTGTTTGATGAAACATTAAACTGTGTACCCTGTAGTGCATTTTGTTGGGAGTAGGCCGACACTAATGCTAGATTTCTCTCCACCATTCCTCCATTTCCTGAACTACCGTGCTTTGCCTACCAACCCACCTGTCTGCAATGGTGGAAATGACCTCTTTGATATGTCAGTTGTCTCCTCTAGTGACAGACCAGCCCACTATAAACTGAGTTATCTGACTGCTATGATCAAAACTATTTTAAGTTAAATACTCTCGGAGCTATCTCACATTGTAACTCACACTTCTAATGCTGGCAACACTTCTAATTATCCATTATCAAACTCACTGAACCAGAATCAGAGGTTTACTTGCCTTTGGGCATTCATTCTCGTACACTGGAAAGCTGAAATATTGCAATGATAATGACCAAAATTCCTTGGTTTCGAAATGAAAGCATTCGCTCAGTAAGTATGAAGACGAAGCACATAAGTATGTATTGGACCGTTCATTTTCCATTCTAATCATTGTACTTCAAGGGTTATTTAACATGTAATCAAGTCTCTTTTGGAATAATTTTAGTGAATACAATTTTTTTGAGGCATTAAATACATTTAATTGATAATCATTTGGGCGCTTACAAATGTGAAAGATACCAATTAATCCTGAACTACTATCATGGTTTTTGGCCACGTACACACTAGCCTCTGGTCTCTTTCGACCCAATTTTTTGAATTGCTCGTAAACAACAACTGTCACCTGCATTGTCTCAAGTTCAACTGGCTCGCTCCCCCCTCCCCTAGGAGCCTACATTGTAGCCAAGGTTGTTGTAAGTGGCAATTTTACCTCTACAGCAAAAACAAATTTCATCGGGTCTTTTTTGACCTGATGATAGCAGTTGAGGGTGAATGAGTTGCTGTAATGTTTATCTTACTGGTGTCAATTAGAGCATGTATTTTTACATCTGAAGGCTTGAAAGTTTGGCAGGGAGGGGTGAGCCTCCATAGGGATGGATAGGTTTACATGAGAATTGAAAATTGATGGGAGCCATATGAGCAGTGGTTAAGATATTGCTGAAATATCGTGAAATTTATGCGGTAGTGTGACTTCTGCCACTCATTCTTTCAGCCATCTTTCTTTCTGGTAAATACCATTTGTATTTCTCTAATTCCATTTGATTTTATGTTCACTATTATCTCTTCCATTTCAATATTTCCTCCTCATGTTGAGCAATAAGAAAATGCTGGATTTGGCTTTACAATGACACCCTTATTGCTTAAATGCACCATGGCAAATATTGAAATGTTAAATACGTCATTAAATTTAGTTTTCATAGCTGTGATATGGAATGTGGGCTTCATAACTCACAGAATTACAAGTACCACCGATTACAAAGTATTTTTGCATTTTCTAGCAAAGCCAAAATGTTTTGTTATAATAGCCGTTGAAAGTGAAGGTATGATTATAAAAATTCCCTAATCCTTTTTTTTATTGCAACCATTTTATATTGCATTTGAAGCCTCGTGTATTATTGTGCTCATCTTCCACAGGGCAACGAAATGAATACAAATTAAACAAAAGGTACAAAATGCCCCAAGGGTCATATTTAAATGAAAATCATAAATTTATTAAAGGATGTTTACAGTATAATTTATGGAAGGTTGGTTTCGAATTTTCTGCCTGGATGTAGATCATTCTGAAGTTTATGATTGTGTGACATATTTATCTTATTATGTGTTGCATGTAATAGATATATAAATATATGTTTATATATGCAAATATATATATATATGAATATAATATTCAAATATAGAAGATGTACTCACCCTGGTATACTTCAGTAATTGTATGAATAAAGAGAAAAAAACACCATTATTTAGGTATTAAATAGAATACTGCATCCAATGTTACTCTTTTTTCAAGAAACTACATCCACAATTCATTTTTTTATAATCATGGTGCAAATTCAAAGCAATTGACTGTAATTTGCATCTTACATATACAAATCCAAAAGCAATTTTCTGCCAAAAATTGAAAATCGCTTCATAATTTGTCCATGGTTTGGGACCTGGTTGACTGTAATGGGATAAAAAATTATTTTTGTAAAGATGCAGCTTTTTTTTCCATGTTATGTGGCACATCTTGCTAAGAAGTCCTAAATTATCGCATTTTCATGTTGTGGAATCATGAGGTGCATTAATCGTTAATGGGTTGAATGGATTGTGATTTCACTATTAACCTGTTTAATCATTGAAAGTTGAAAACTATTGAAGGATTGCCATAGAATCAGGATAATTTTTAAATGAGTGCCCAAGCTTCAGCATGTTTATAAATCATCATCATAGTAATGCTTTTTACTTGCAATAAATGTAAGTTAGTGAACACTGTATAAAAATTCTTTTCTGGTGGGTACTGGCCACCATTGTTTACTGATTGATACCAATGGCCCAGCTCTCAAATGTGTGCCTAGTAGTGTACAAAGGATAGTATCGTGTTTGCAGTGCAAAAAACAATACTTTTTCTCCATCGTAATTATTCACGCAGATGTCTTATTCTTAACTCCTCTGCATCTGATAAGTTCACAATGTTAACACATTGCTAAATATTTTTCTTGATTAAATTGTAAAATTTGAAAGATTTGAAAATGAGTCATAGGGTTGCTAACCGAAAAGTGTATGTTGATTTTATTACCAAATCACTAGTAATTTTCAACTTCAAAGTTTAACTGTATATTTATTGAAATTTTAGTTAAAATGATGGTTACTTTGAAATTTGCTTTTGCTGACTTGGTAAATTCAAAAACCACTGCAAATTTTTAACTTTTTCTTGTGCTCAGTGTATAATTCTTGGGGTTTCTGTGGTAACTCATCTGTTTTAAGTTTTTAGCTCAGTGCAGTACATACCCTTGAAGGTTAAAAAAAATGTGGGTTAGATTTAATAATGGCTTGCTTGTTATGTACCATTGAAAGATATTCCTTTCATTACTGCTTTAACAATCCCAATTAAAATTTGTATGCTCTTACAGTTTTTGGTTAAATTGAAAGCAAAGACGTGGCTTATCTCTCATATCTGTGACCAATAATAAGAATATTTTATTCGTCATTAACATTGTATAAAAACCACAATAGACATTGTCAAGAAAAATATGAAAAAATAGGAAAAATAGATCTAGACATTACATTGAAACAGGTCATATTGCGGACTAAAAATATTAAAGAAAAATACATCAGTTTAAATTGATCTGGCAATACCATATAACAGTGATCAACAAGCTTAATCCAAGAAAGTAAGATTTATTTGCTTTTGTGCACCCTCTTTCTTATTTTAAAATATGCAAGTTGCTGCATAATTTGCTTTGGTATCTTTGATTTCAAGAAAAATTGACTGAATTATATATGAATGGAGTTGTAATATCTTCAGAGTTATTTCGATAATCTTCTAATAAACTTTAAATAACTTATGCTGGCATAAAACTTTGGAGTGTTGTCATGAGATCTTTGGAGAGGAATAGTGCAGCCCATTTGTAGTTGCCATATGAGTAATATCCATTTAGGACTAGAAGTCTAGTTGGAAGCATTATTTTTGATTCCTGTGGAAAAATTTTGTGCCATTGATTGTGTGTTCAAAGACATGGTAGGTTTTTTTTCATCCCTGGGAAGGTGAAAATCAAACTTGAATTTCAATGTTTTTTTTATTTTTCTGAAATCAAATTGTCAAGTTAGATTGTTTCTCTAAAACTTTTGGTGATATCTCTTGTAATCAAATTTAAATTGCCATTTTCTGTTACATCATGAACTTTGGGTTAATTAACTACTGTATTTATGCATGTTGAGGCCACACACTTCTACAAAATCGCTAACCAAATTTTGGGTGCTGCCTTTATTTATCAAGAAGAACAATTTAAAATCATTTTATTGTAACTGTCTCTACCTACCGTTGTGCTTACTAACGATTTATATTATATCTATGCCCTCCTTGAGTTTCATTCTATTTTTAAAAAACATCTTTAAGGACTTATTAAATGGAGAAGGCTTATGATGAGAAACGGTTCACCAAAATCAAATGTACTGCACATATTTCTCATATAGGGAGTTCATTAACTGGGAGCTATATACGTCATTTTGTAAATGGGGTGCGGCTTATACATGTGTAATTATGGTAAACTTCTAATGGTCAAGTTCCTGGAAATTGGTGTGCAGTTTTCTGTTTCGAATTTATTTTTTTAATGCATGTCAAAAATTTGTTTAATTAGTCCACAATGACATTTCAAAATTTTATATCTCATTAGAAGATACATTAGACTTGAAAAGTAGGTTAATAAAAATAAAATCATTTTATTAAACCTAGAGTATATTAAATGCTCAGATATCTTTAGGACTTCTAAGCAAGATTGTAATAGTTGATGTCCAAGTAAATTGAAAAATGTATTTGAATCGGCTGGTGTGTGGGTCAAGAGTATTATGTGGTAACTCTCATCTTTGTGATGGAATGGAAGAGATGGAAATTGTATTTTGTGTGCTTTTGACATAGAATTGTGAGAGAATGATCTTGAAAGCAAAAGAGTGCTTATTTCGATGATGTTATACATAATGTGCATGGGGAAGTTCATATAGAAGGCAAAAATGAACTGTGAAAATCGTGCAATTTCTGAAGAGAGGAATCAACTTGCTGTGTTTTTTGTTCGGTATCTTCAAGGAGAGTGGAAATACAGACTGAATTGAAGTTGTTCTGTTACGTACGTGGTTTCTTAATTTATGTGCATGTCTTCATGTACATCTTTGTAAATGAGATGAAACAGTGAACTATCTGACCTCTTCTGACTTTATGCAGGAACAGACTGCTCAGCGCATGCATAGAAGCAAGCAAATTGGAGAAATGGTTGAGGCATGAGAGTGTGTAAATGTACTAACTAATAAAAGGTTTTTCTTCTTGTGGAAAATGCTCTTGTTAGCCATTAGCATGAGTAAGTAAGTTACAATAACAGCTTTGGCACGTAATAAAAATAACTCACAACTGATGGTGAAGCACACAGCCATTGAGTAGTTGTGGTTTTTAGTGGGAGCATAGTGACAAAAGCGTTATTTTGTATACTACACTACTAGTATTCCTTATTGTTTTATATAGTAGGGAAATGAAAAGAGGGTCATGGCTTTTGTGAAATCACATGCCATATTGTGCGGAGAGGGAGGAGAATGGCTTGTGGGGGTAATTGAAAGATTTTCTACATACCAATGCAGGTTGAAGGAGCAGAAATTCTTTAAATGCATTGTGGTTTTTTTAAATGGCTTATTATTTTTTTAAGTGATCAAAAATTGGGTAAACTTGTGAAATGTTATTTTCTACTGCAGCTCCAATCATCGGAACAGTTACTTTCTGGTTAAAAAAAATACTGACTGGCTGGACAATGAAAAATATTACCTGCTCTTTCCCTGAGAGGTGAACTGAAAAGAATTATGATAACTTAAATGTTTTGATTGTGAATTTGTTGACATACAAACGTCGAGAAAAATATGAAAAATGCCCTCCACCATAAAAAAGTGATCTAAGTAGGTGCCTTCCTCCTTCCAAGACCTTTTTCCATGCATTGGCTTAAAGAACTGAAGCTGTAGTGGGTTAAAATACAACACTGGTAAGTGTTTTGTTTAGAAAGGTGCAATTTATGTTATGCATGTGAGAGCCTTCTACTGTGTAAAATAATGTGGTTTTGGTGATGTTAAGAATCTCTAGATATGTATGAATAACTGAGAGTATAATCGGTTGCTCCATTTTCCTCGAAATTCTTTGATAAAATTAAAGGCACAAACTCAAGTAACCATTGAGACACACACCCCATTTATTTTCGACTCTCATTTTGACTAAACTTGAGCTTCAAATTTCTTTGGGAATGGGAGACAGTGTGAATATATTTCATACTTTTGCCCCAAAGTGTTCCTGATCTGTGTCTTCTTTTGTATAATGAGGGAATTATGTTACTCTTACTTTTGTTTGATTTCTGTGTAAATTGCACATGTTATTTGTGGATTTCATTGTTTTATACCAGCATCGGTCAAAATTTTGTTGAAATGTAGAATGAAATTTTGCTATGATAGAAATGTTAGCCTCATATAAATGTATTTGATTCAATACGTGTAGGGACTTGTTACTTTTAAGGATATTCACTCAATAAAAAAATGGCCATGAAGGCATTTCTCTTCTGTGTTGAATGTGGAAGTACTGTGTCAGTGGAATGAGGTGTCGTTTCGACTTGTTAGCTGGTGATAGGTCTGAATTGAGGCAATATTATGGAAGTGTTACTTGAAGTGTATTCTCCCCTCTGGATTGGGGTAGAATATGTTTACAGCCAGAGTTGACAACTAAAAGTGCTGTTAATTGTTTTAGAACAATATGTGATTGTAATTGAATAAATATATTTTTGTTTCAGAATTCTGCTGTTCTGATTTAATCCCCAAAAGGTACATGCATATCATTCTGATCAATTTGTCTTACTTCTTCTCGTGCTTGGCCTTCATTTCACATTCTTCAAAAAGATTGAAGATTAAAGTATTCACGATGAACTCTAAGTCAGGATATAAAATAATTTTAGAGCTTGTTGTGGACACTTGCTTTGATTTTGTTACCAAATATTAGCTTATTTATTTATTTATTTAAAGTAAGAAAACCACATACAGCTATGGTGCCATTTTATAGTGGCCATGTAACAATACATACACTTAAGGGCATATACAAGCAAACTTAACAACTGGTTAAAAGCAGAAATTTTGGAAATATATATAAAAAAAGAAAAATGGGGGAACAACAACTACTTAGGTGAAAGATACGAAAGAGAAAGGCTCATAAAGAATTTAGATGAAAGTGCAAAAGGATCAATTTAGGAAGGGAGGAAATTCAATAGAGAGGAGTGGCGGAAGAAAAGAGAATGCTTAGTGATCGCAAGTCTGGGAATGGGCATGTGGAGTAAAGGGTGAGAAGGGGTGGGGCAGGATGGAACTTTGAAACTGATAAAGAGAGCAATTCAGGGCAGTCGATGGTGGAAGTAAGAATATTATAAATAAATTTTATGTCTGCTGTGAGTCTATGAGTGGGGCGATTAGGGATGGAGAGATAGGATAGAATAGCCTTGGTGGACATATTATGACACTGTGGTAATCTATTCTTAACTATTTTAGCAAAGAAGTTGCAGACACAGTCCAGCGATGAAAGATTAGTTTGAGAAGAGATAGACCAGATGGGGCAGGAATAGGTTAGAATTGGAAGAATAATACATGCATACCCATCACGCTGTTCCCTTTCGGGGTAGGCACAGTCAAAATGTTTCACTCATTAATACATAATTGTACACCTAACTCTGCTTCAATAATTTCCTCCATACTGACCTATCCTTGCATACTGACCTATCCTATCCTTACCTCTTTTGCCTCATTTACCCCCATACACTGTTTCACTCACGCCCTCCTGTTTTTAAGACTCTTAATATTCCTCCTCCTATGAATTTCCTCAACCACATTATACCACAACTTTCTCGGCCTACCTCTACCTCCCACACCATTCATTCTACTCTCATATATCTGTTTCGTTATTCAACTCTCATTCTTTCTCTCCATATGGCCAAACCAACAAAGCACACTCCTTTCATACACGTCCCCATTACTGGAGCATTTAACCCACATTCATTCATGACCCACTCATTCCTGGCCCTATCCATCCTAATTTTGCCGCAAATACTCATGAGGAGAGGCTTATATAGGTCAATTTGCTGTTAGCAGCTTTTTTGGCCTACGATTAGAGATGGGTAAATTACCGTAACTTTCATTAGAGGTAAATTACATTAATTTTTGAAAATTACTGTACTTTTCTGGTAATTTTATATATTCTGCAATTAATAGCTATTAGAGTATTTAATAGTAAATCTAATAGAAACAGCAAGGGGTTAAATGCATATGAACCATTGTTATTGCTAACTAAATACATTAGAAATAAAGAAAATTTAAAAACAAACACTGCAGCCCACACACAATTTGGCATGAGAAATGTTCTTTCAAACCATGGAAAATGATATCCCCTCAAATATTAATTAGTAAATGAATTTCACAAGTGAGTTGGACGTGCCTTTATTAATAATTAAGATTGTATTGTGCCCTCTCCTACTCTACCAGGTCTTTGATTCCAAATTCCATGATTAGTTATAACACCTACTATTGAAACTTACATGGCTGCAAACCAGGGGATATCTGTACGAATCTTTACAAAAATCGTCCCCCTTGCCTTCTCTATCTTTGCTGTTGACTACTGGTACTTCTTCTGCCTTTAGGGATGGTTTCCCTCCCCTAGAGAAATAGGATGGTCTAACCTCTACCTACTCATCTGCCCTCCAAGGAGGCTGTTGGTACTTGGCGATGGGGGACAGTTTATACTGACTGTTATTCAGTCTCCAGATCTGTGCTGGACACCAAATGGTGTTGCCCACTCCCTGCCCCTTGGAGGTGGTATCAGGAATTTCCATTTATTGAGAAGTGAGACCATGAGGCATTCTCAGCCTCTCTTGTACTTTGGGGAAAGCAGAAACATCATAGTCAGACTTTCTTACTTCCAAGGACGACCCATGTTGTCTCCTGTTTGGTTGATTCTGGGGAGTCCATCGTACCTCCATCTCATCCTCCAGCAGCAGATGCGTAATTATTATTACATTTCCTCCAGTGAAGATATTGGACTGTAACAGTCAATTGTAAGGGGACATCATTTGGCAGACCCCATATGCTAATTTTTATTGACTGGTTCCATGAATGGTCCCATGAGTATCCAGGGAAATATGGATTCCACCCATTCAGAGCCCTGAATGTATGGGCCAGGCTAAATAAAATTAAGATTTCCTCATCCTGACTCTCCATATATTAGACCTCTTGCCCTCTGCCCTATGGATGCAGTCACTGTGGCATATGAAACCATTATGGTTGAGGGAGCTCTTCATCAATCCAATTCTAGATATGCCATTCTCACCTAAACCAGGCCCACGTTAAGGAGTATATTTCTTCTAAGTATGATGTTTGCACTCAGACAATATGGAGTATTCTGCTTGTCCAACTTGGGAATCATGTATCCCTTTTACCATAGATATTACAATGATGAACAAGAATTGTAAAGAGAAGTCAAGAACACAATAGGAGCAGTGGAAATGAGGAGGCTAAAGAAGCAGTGGGTTATGGAAGAAATAATTAAGAAAATGGAGGAAAGAAGGAATTACAGAAACATCAACACCGACATAGGTAAGGCAAAATACAAGGGGTTAAATAATCAACTGTGGCAAATAACCAATGGGGACAAAGGAAAATTGGTGGAGAAGGCAATTTGAGAAAATGGAGAAACTGCAAAAAGAAAGGGAAGTGGATACGTTATATGCTGGAGTATAATTGCTATCAGGAGGTAAGAGAGGGCAAATGGTACAAAAGATTAAGGACAGAAGAGGTAAGACATTAATCAAGCAGGAAGATGTTCAAGATCAGTGGAGAGAATACACTGAGGAGCTATATGACCGCCATAGTAGACCAGCTAATTTAGATGTAGAGGATGAGAGAAACCAAGAGGAAAATAACCTCGGGCCAATAATATTCAACAGTGAAATAGAGGAAGCATTGAAATGAATGAAGGCAAGAAAAGCTGTAGGAGTGGATAACATACCTTTGGAGCTGGTAAAGAATTTAGGAAAGAAACGTAGGAAAGCTTTTTTTGACCTTATGTGTAGGATATACAAGGAAGGAGTATGGCCAGAGGACTTTATCAAAACAGTCCTAAGTCCAATCCCAAAGAAGAAGAATGCAAGGTTTATGGAATTATCAGTTTGATCTCACATGCAGCCAGAGTTTACTTTGAATAATCAATAGGATGGAGAGTAAGGTCAATAACTACATGGGCGATGACCAGTATGGGTTCTGGAAGGAAAGGTCAACTCAGGATGCGATTGTGGTGATGAGAACACTTATAGAAAGAAACATAGAGTAAAACCAGGACATTTTTGCATACTTTATTGATTTTGAAAAAATCTTTTGAGAGGATAAATTTACAGAGATATTCAGGAAAATGAGAACAGATTGCCGAGACAGGAGACTAATCCAAAACTTACATATGATGCAAAGGGCGGAGGTGAAGGTGGCGGAGTGTGAATCTGGGTGGGCAAGTATAGGTTGTGGGGTAAGGCAAGGGTGCCCATTGTCGCCATTGCTTTTCAACATTTATGCTGAGGAAATGGTAAGACAGGCTTGGGAAGAACTTGAGGTGGGAATCAAAGTAGGAGGACATATGAAGTCAGTTTGATTTGCAGATGATCGGGCGTTGGTTAGTAGAACTTCAAAGGGACTTCAACTTTTGATAGATGCTTTGGTGTGGGATATTTGGAAAGGAGATTAATCACAAGAAAACAAAAGTAATGAGATTCTCTAGGAAAAGATTAAAGTTGGAGGACACAAACTGGAGCAAGTAGAGAATTTTAATTGCTTTGGTAGTATGCTAGAAGAAAACAGACATAATAGCAAAGACACATATGGAAGAGAATAGCTCTAGCTAAGGAGGCATTTAATTATAGAAGGGACGTCGTCGTATAGTAATTGAAGGGAAGTCGTCCATCACCATCTGGGCATGATGATGATGGAGCTTGATATGGAGTGTAGCATTGTATGGGGCAGAAACGTGGACCCTCAGAAAGGAGGACGAGAATAGGCTGCAGGCATTTGAGATGTGGGTGTGGAGAAGGATGGAGAAGTTGAGGTGGATGGAGAAGAAGACTAATGAGGAAGTGCTAGAGATGGTGGGCAAGAAAAGGATGCTTCTGAATGAAATCAGGGATAGGCAGGGTAGATGACTGAAGGATGTAATAAAGGACGATGGGTTGGTCAAGAGTGTGATAAAGGGAAGGATGTTGGGCCAGCAGGGAAGAGTAGGAATGAGAATAGGTTTCATGGACAGGATGAAAAAGGGTATACCCTCTATAGATCATATGCCGAGGCGAAAAATGATATACTAGAGCAAGATAGGCCCCTGACATTGTAGAGGACCAGGAGGAGATTCTCTGACATTCAATAAAATCTACCTTAACCGGAAGAATGCTTTAAAAAATTACAATGATGTATGGGGAGAAGGAATTTTTGTATCATTAAATTTGGAACTTGGTAGAAACTGGACTTTCAGCTGGATTTCAATGCTAGTTGCTGTTTCGACATCTTTGATCTAAAATATCTACGAAGATTTAAAATAATTACATGACCATGTTGAACTAAATGAATTATTAGAACAACAACACGAGAGTAAAATTTTTGAATGCCAATTGGCATCCAAATTAGTTGGGAATCAAACATTAATGTGACTTCACACTTCAATAATTGCCAAGGCATTCATCAGTCCAGGCCAGTTGCACCAATTATATGGCCTAATTTCAACACCACGAAGAGCAAAGTTCCTTTAAACCTTTCTTGAGCAAGAAAACTTTCGTTTCATGAAACCATGCAAAAAGGGAAGTTATTTTTTCAGAAGTTGGCAATAGCGCATGGAGCCTTAAAACTGCTTGTTGGTAGTACTGTAGCATACACTTTCATTCGCATGAGCTAATACACTTGTTTTGTTTTACACGGATGTCAACATTACATGTTATTTGATTCTTCAGCGAAGTAATTGTCATTAATTACATTTCTCACGGCTAATCGTCTTTATTAAGCCTGCAATCATGACGGAGACCAAAGGTTGTTCTATTCGCTTTATTTTTTGTCTTTAATGTATTTTCAATATTCTAATATATGTTCATTGGTTTCCTCTAACAAGTAACTTCGATATTTCAGAAAATCCTCTAGGGTTATCATGGCACGACAGTGCTTGGATTCCAATCCTGAATCCTTCGAATATATTGGATTACTTTTGTGAGAGAAATAACCCTTTTTTTGATAGAACTTGCAACAATGAAAGCATTAAAATGCAGAGACTAGCACCGGAGCAGTTACAGTATGTACATGACCTATCGAATGGAACATTTCTGTTCTATTAGTTGGGAGAAGTCAGTAATCCCTCCCTCTAATTTTTTTATTATCCTAACTCTTAGGAATATGACGGGACCCGAGTATATTTTGCTTCACGTCCAGGAGCCCATTCTGTACGTTATTAGAAAGCAACACAGGCATTCACCTACTCAGGCCACACCTTTGGCGGATTATTATATTATCGCTGGCGTTATTTATCAAGCTCCTGACTTAGGTTCGGTGCTAAATTCAAGACTGGTGAGTTTTGCCAAATATTTATCCATAATCCTTTTTGAGTGGTGCGCTTGCAGTTTTGTAATCTGTGTTTTTTCAATGCAGTGGCAGTGGATTTTTGGTTATTAGGCTATGGTCGGTTAGACCACCAGGTAAAAATGAAAACTCCTTTTCTATCTCCACTCTTTGCCTTTTAATAGCTCTCTACGATTCATCATCTACAGTCAGCCTTTGATGAAACGGTATCATACTCAAGGTATCATCCATCGAAAGGGTATACTTGGGATTTGAAGGAAAAGAACCTCAAAGACAAAATGGCTAAGAAAGAGAATGCAAAAGAAGAACCCAGTTCCCTATTTCAACGCCAAAGGGTGGATATGCTTTTGACTGAGCTGACAAGAAAATTTCCGATCAAAGTTCCAACGATGCCCCCAGTTGACACAAAATCCAATGCTGGTAAGATTTATGCCTGCCGTGAGTTTCACTCCTAATTATACCAAAATTCGAGCGGCAGTTTTCAATGTCCATTGATTAGTTCCAGAGGATGTCAAATCAGATATCAGAGTTGATGTCAAGATAGAAAAGCCGGACACTCCACTATCTCAGAATGCCCGAATGAAGCCTCCTCCAGAGAAAAAGGCCAGACTGGCGTAACAGCAAGAGTTAAATTCGAATTTGGATGAGTCTGGTCTTGGTGAGTAATTCAAGAGTATTTTCAGTAAATGGCCTTGGAGATAGTTGCTTGTGTTCTTGTTTATAATTGAGTTCCAAGCGATGTACTCAAATAAAGTTTTGTGTAATGCTGTTCTGAATATCTAAATATGTACCGTTGTCTGTGAGAAATGATGATCAATCTCTTGGGTTATCTTGATTGCCTGTGATGTGCTAGTCAATCCAGGTTAGAGTTAGTGTGTCAGTTTTTGGAGCCAATCTACTAATATTTATTCCAGTATTTTCCCATGAATTGAGGAAATTATTTGTTGATTGGTTACTTGGAAAAGCACAGACGACTGAGGTAATTGGAACTATTTATAATAATCTGGTAGCATGCAAAGAATGGTGTAATTTTCAATACAGGAGTGGTGAAGAGAAACCTGGATTGTGATCATGGTTTCTTTTCTCTTGTTATTTCCCTTAATTCAAGCCATTTTAGAAGGCCAATGCTCACATTTGCTGTTCTTAGAACTCAATCCATATATAACCGCTAATTATTTATAGACTAATTTCCTATGACAAAAATACATTTATAAATCATTTACATAGGTCAGATTAAAATATATTAAATATAATGGAAAAAGATGAGATAAGAGTCACATTAGGCATAATATACACCCAATCTCTCACAATATAGGATTTTAAACCCAGATTGCTCATGTGGCATCACAAATTTTTTGAAACAAGTATAGGTGCAAAGAGGTATATCAGCAGTATTTCTACATTTCTTTGTTTTAAAGTCACAAAAATATTATTGATATCAGGCATTTTACATACGTCTAAAGGCCAAGGTTTTTATGTCAAGAACACTAAGAATACTGTCATATATGTGATGGAAATGCTGTATGCTTCTTGTCCAAGCTATTGTTGAAAAGCAGAAATCAATAATTCACTCTCAATGAGAGTGCTAGCACAAGGGCAAAAGAGGATTGTGATAGAACCCAATGTATTGTATCAAGCCTTCTCTTAATGAAAAGTTCTTGGGGTCCTTCATTTAATATCTCATCCATTGGACACATTACTGCCTCTGAAGTGCTCTCCTCACTGTACCCAAGTAGTAATTGGGTGAGTGGCTGATGCTGAGTCCTCTCAGTAAAGCTCTATGGAAAGAAGATCTGACCCCCTCATTGTAATTGAGTGTGATAGCCATCCAAGCCAACAGCTGAATTTGGAATGGTGATTCGGCTAGCATTCATTAATACTCCTTGCTAATAACTAATTAGTTGATGACAAATTCACCATTTTAACTTGCAATTGGCATAAGAGCGTGCATACATGATGCTTGTATCTGTATAGTTACATGCATGAACATATGTTCCTTCTAATGTCCACATTCTTGTACATTCACATACAATAGAACAAAAAGCATGTAACTTGATATATTCATGCTAGAATTCTGGAATTTTCCTAACTCATCGGCTGCTATTCTGAATGAAATAGCGTTAACACTATCTGCCAGAAATAGCTTTCGTTCCGCTTTTGTTTTGAAGAATAGAGTGTTGTTCTTTGAAACTAAAGCTTAACAAAAACTACATCTGGCAGATAGTGTTAATGCATTTTCATTCAGAATAGCGGCCATTGATTGATATTGCTATACCCCTTTCATTTGTAACATTATTAAAACAGAAGTATAGACTGGTATGAAACAGTTAACACTTTTATCAGATTGGCCTTATGTTTTTCTGATGCAATTTTACATTTGGGGATAGTAGAATCAAATTCATTAGCTGCCTTTACTACTTAAAGAACACCTGCAGGAACTAGGGGTTCACTGTGTTTTCTGTGTATAGTATTTGTCTTGTAACATCACGTAATCCGTCAGTAGGCGCATGGGGCTCAATTGTGGACCAGCTGCTTTTTTTATTACTGGCTTCAGTTTTCAACTTTTTATTCAAACATTAATTGTTGGCATGTATCTGTGATACAAAAAACAAGTTTCTGTCCACAGGTATGTAATTTTATTATAATTAGTCTTTGAAAAGCGAAGAAATGTTTTATGTGAATGCCCATTCTTGAGTGCATTAGACATATGTAGTATATCAAGCGATTATCATAAGTCCATGTCCCATGAGTGATGCATCTCCATCTTGTCTTTTTATTGCAATTTCTGCCGCAGTCTAAGTCCATAGGAATGCTCTCATTTATTGGAATGGTACATACGTTGGCTCTGCAATTCTCTGAAAAGCAGCATGTGCTCTCATTTGCATTAGGAGTGTTGTAATTCCACTCTGTTTTACTCTTTGTGGCTATTCCTTTTACCAGGCTACACTCTGCTTGATATCATATGGTTAAACTTCAGTGGATTTTGCATTTCCCTGGAGTGCGGTCCTAACTAGAAATGGATAAATTACCATTATTTTCATTTAAAGTAATTTACTGTGGGAAATTATGGTAATTTTTTAAAATAACTGCAATTTTATGGTAATTTTTAACCTTCCGGCAGGCGCGCTATGTTTTGTCACATGACTGGGCACGTCGTGTATGCAGTACACGACAAAGTTATGAAAAATAAGGTATTTCATTAAATAATAACAATATTTATTGTTTAATATTATTAGCATTTATTTTTAAAGAAATTAATGCACAAAAATGATACATTTGTCCCAATTATTGTTACTTTTATTGGTTAGCTTTCCATAGAATCGTGTTGCCCAGCGTCGTCAAGGCACAGGAGGCAAGTTACGGATGCTTTGAATGCTTTTTGCAAATAAATCTTTTGCATTTGCCACATTTTAATGTTGTAGAGCTATTACTACATAATTTACATCTCCCAAGTTTCATGCCACTCAAAGGAACACTTTCTTCTCCTTGTGAGCGGTAGTGCTTCAGATACGCGTATAAATCTGCCGGCAGAGTAAACATAGTTTATCTAGCCACTAAATGTTCCCTCATTAGACCCATTGCCAAATCCTTTAGAAGTAATCTTCGACGGTATTGATCTTTGTCAAAGTGTTTTGTCAAGTACAGTATCTGCAAGTTTATGCCAGCTATATTCAGGAATACAAAAAATAATGCAAGGGGCCACCTTTTTGTAATGTGCTATACAGAATATGCCGCACACATTTTAGCAACCGTGTCCACTGCAGCTTTAGTGATATTATAATCCAATATAATTTGTGGCTTGTGGGTTATCTCGTTGATATCAGCTGAGTCATACATGGTAGATAATAAAATTACAACTTTGTTGACTCGTGGCACGAAGAACACAGGCGTGGTGTTCCTTTGGAAACCAAACAAAGATGAATTGACCTTCCTTGCTTTACTTGGCCAAAAATCGAGAGGGTTTTCACGTTTGTTTTTTCGAATTGTCCCAATAAATGTTATCTGTCTTGAGAGTAAATACTGAGCAAGTGCATAGTCAGTGTACCAATTATCTGTAGTTAGATTTTGGTTAGCTTTCTCGAATGACTGAACGAGACGCTTAACTACGTCTGTGGGAGAATTCGAGACTTAGTATTTACCATCCATCTGTTGCTCACACTAGACTTCTAAATTTCCTGTGTAGAAAGATTTAGTATCACAACAGGCAAATACTTTAAGACCATACCTCACAGGTTTACTTGGGATATACTGGACAAAACTACACCGGTCTCTAAACGGGTGTAACATTACATCGATTGCAATGTACTCACTTATTGTGTAGTTTTTCATGCAGTTACCAACAAATCAATGTCAAATCGAACATATAGCCACAAGTTCATCAGTCCTTCTTCTATCTGGTCTAGTCAAAGAGTCATCAAAATGAAGGCATCGTAATAAAAACAAAAATCTCTTGAAACTCATCACAGCTCTAAGCGCCACGATTCCACAACTCAAAACATTCGTATGGTGACTATGTTTTACACCAATCAGAAATAAAGCCCCAAACAAAGCAAGGATTTCAGTTTTAGATGTGCATCTTGCATCTCTCTCTCTTGAATAGCCCACATCAACACATTTACGTTCTATGAAAGAATTTGTGCACTTTACTATTTCCTCGATCATATCACTGTCCATCATTTTCAGAAATGCATTCAGTTCATCATCACTGAACTAGTCTTTAGCACTAGAATTCAGACCAGGCATAACTTTCACTGTTTTTCCCCTTTGTTTTTGTTTTCATGGTGTACGGTGTTTTTTCCAAATGTACTTTTCACCAATACTGGAAACCACTGGCTTGGTTTTACCTTTACGTGTATGAGCCGGTCGTTGATAAGACGCAAGTTTTGCCCCTTTGCCAATGAAGAAATCCTCAACAGGGGTTGCAGCACCTAGATCCTAACCTTTGGAAAGCTCTTCTTCCGTTTCGCTTTCCAAATCGTCTTGCTGTATTTCTTCAGCTTTGCCTTCAGAGCCATCATCGTTGATGGCAATATCGTCCTTCTCCTCTTCTTCGTAGTCCAAAAGTAACTTCGAATTGATTGTACCTCGGCTTCTACATGGAGGAGAAAGCAAAGGATTTATGATTGTTAGAGACATGTTTTTAGAACAATTATTTTGTGTATATAATATTAGAAGTGAAATGTATCTTATAAACAAAGTCAAAGTTTACAAACTGTACTTACGTGGATGGAATGTTCATTTCCAGCATAGGCCACGGCATGTACGATGTCAATTCCTACCAAAAATCGTCGTTTATCTGTAGCTATCCTAATGAATGATGCAAAAGAAAACATGTTGTTTCATGTTAGTTTAATTAAAATGTTCGTAAGAATCAATAAAAATCGCAACCGCTTGGAATGTGGGATAAATATACTCACTGGCGTCGAGTTCTTCTGTATCCACTGGCCGGCGGTACGCACTTCGAGTGGTCTTCCTGACACGTTTCCTTCTCTGCTTCCTAAGACACTGTTACCAGAAAAAAATGCCCACACACCACGAAGAGAAGTCATAAAATGAAAGAATAGCGAGGAGCTCCTTGCTGGTCCGCTAACGGTAAAAGGGATTTACCCGCCAAAAACCAACCGCAGTGTACTCTGTACACGTACGCGCCCGCCAGAAGGTTAATTTTCTGCCAAAAAGAGCTATTAAAGGATTTGATAGAAAATCTAATAGCAAGGTGTTAATGGCATTTAAACAATTACTATTGCTACATTAATGCATTAGAAATGAAAAAAAATTATAAACTAATACATCACCCCACACGGAATTCGGTGTGTTTATGAGAAAGTTTCGGTCAAGCAAATGAAAATGATAGCCCAACAAATATTCCTCTAGTAAAAATATTCCACAAATGAGTTGTACAAGCCATATTTATAATTAAGATTGAGTCAAATATGTATAGAATCAGCTAAAAATAATATATTTAAGCCACTATCTCTTATTATGCGACATATTTAGCTCAGAGTTGGTCCAGTAAAACCTAACCTATTTTATGTCCCAAAATGTAGTGATTTCTGGTGTCATTTTATCACCACTTTCATAATTAGTGGAAGACTGGTAGTATTAAGGGGATAAACTAACCAGCAGTTTGACACCAGTGTACTATCAAGTTGTGACCCACGAGTGAGAAATTAACTGTTCTAGTTTTGTTTGGTGGTGATTCTTTCAGAATTTCTCTTCTATTTTTCCTTAATATGAATACCTACACCAGGCCTTTTCTTTCAGTTTTTTGACTTAAGGAACACATGCAAACCACTTATCACATGTCATATTTTTAGGACATACAATTAGTTCAACTAACCAAACAATATTATTCTCTTCAGAATTCAGACAGGGTGTGTTCCATTGTGTCCCACAACTATGAATAAGTCCTGAGCCATTCAAGACCACAAATAGGTGAAATTAACCTAATAAAGCCTTAATTTATGTTTCATCAGTGAGTCATGCTTAGTGGTCTCGTTCAATTAGATGCTTGACTTTCTTGGTATAGATGTTAGTATTAGCAGTAACAGTTGCAATATTATTTTCATCAAGAAAAAGCTGCAAAAAATTAGCATTGCTGTTAGACCCAAAAGCCAAAATTACATGAAGGTGAAACCATATTTTTGTCTGTAAGACAGTAATGTGACATAGCAACGTCTTTACTTTGTGCTACATTTATGAGTGCAGAAATTGTAACTCTAACAAGTTTATTTCCTCCATCTCAAAATGATGCGAGTTGCCCATAACACAACTGTAATTCTGTCCCCAGGGACCCACGTTGTGACTGAATGTTACTGTATAAGTTAAGTATGTCATTAACATTATGCCTAGGCTAAGTGAGTCTTTGCAAAAAATAATTGGATGCCTAACGTATTTGTTCTTCTATCCCATGATATTGCTCACCCCACAGACCTTTGCTTGTAAATACATACATTGTGCATAGGTATTATGAATTATCAATCATTTTAGGTGGAGTGATGATCTCTAATGGTGATGAAAAACCATCCAAGGGGTGATAAGGTCCGTCTGAGATGCACCCTTCCCTTCTTATTAGACTGGAAATGAAGAAATATCTTTCAGATTGGGTTGAGGCTCACTTGCTCCTGTCAGATAAGTTATTCAACATTAGAAAAGGAAATGGATGTGATTTTTGGGTGTAATTTAGGTGTCTTCCATGTAATTCCAATATCTTTTCTTTCTTTTTTGATTACATTGTTTTCAAAAAAAAATCATGGTTACATTCTTTACTTGAAAATGTGTTTTAGGTTCCCCATATTTTATTTTTTTGTATAATCTCCACAGTCAATTGTGCAGTCCTTGAAAGAATTGAATAGTTATCACTGAATGAATGGTGAGAAATGAGCTCTTAAGTGTGAATTAATATTTATGATTATTTTTATAAATATGCCTGTGCTGTCAATGTGGAATGTCTTGTGACTTACATTTTCATCACTGAACTTGTATAAAGTTTATGCTGAATGATTACTTTGCACTAGTTTATTATTTCCTTGGTACATTACGCATTGGATGTGGGAATTCATGCTGTAGAAACTGGGTGATATACTCACCTACATAATGTAATAGTTCTCTTTTTGACAAAAAAAAGAAGTACATACCTATGTTCCTCATGAATGAGTATTTTCTATGGCATCATCATATGTATTTTTGACTGATTTGCTTTACAAAGTAATGGGTGTGGTTTTTTTTGAGCAAATACAAGGTTGTCAGATCGTGGATAACTCCTACTTCCTCTCATGCTGCTTATCTTGGTAGGTCAAGTTCGTAGAGATTATAGTGGGAAGGATGAGGTGATTGTTCTTGGAACAGGATCAATATTGTTTTTCCTATGTAAACATAGTGAGTCACTTCTATTATTTATATCAGTAATTAATCTTGAAAAGGCAGCATTTAAAATCTCAATGGTGCCCTCTCTAGCTTGTCTAAGTTTTTTCAAGCATCTTAATTCTAGCTTTCCCAAAAATCCCCTTTCCTCCAGCAGGACTCATTTTCTGCTGGGAACTGAAGTCCCCTTTCATACAATGAAGGTTTTTGAGTGTATTCAGTTGAAGAAGAGCCTAAACAAAAACCACTTCAGCCTAAGGCTTTACTTCATTATAAAAAGATGTATATTGAGATTCACAAGAGTAAGCACTACAGAAAAAAACTCCTAATCTTGAGTTAGGTCTTACTATGCACTTCCAAAGTAGAATGTAGGAGAATATTTAAAATATTTTGTGAATAGTATGGAATTTCTACTTGAAGATATTGAGATGAGTATTTACCTAACCAGCCAAACTATTTATGTTCTGAGGAAGTTATATGCATCAAGGAACCATGCTCACAAGTCATGTTGGCAGATATTTTCCACCAGCATGATAATTTGCTGCTTTGTCACTGGAATGATTTGACAAGATGGACAAATCACTTCCTGTTATACACATATTACATCCATTTAAACTAATACATACGCATTTTAATATGTAATACTGTGTACAGTAAGGAAAAATATAGTTAGCACCAGATCACATCCAGTCCAGTCTTCTTAATGTCATAATAATACAGGCAAAACCTTTTCCAAAGGAAGCACAACATGTAATAATATCTCACTGAATGGAACTAAGGCCCCATTGACTCATAGGTGAATTGTCACTGTAAGTATATTGTCTCCAGTAAGGTATCTTTCCCAGACATCTGCTGGCATAGTCTGGAAAAATGAGCAATAATGAGAGTAAGAATCTTATGATGATACTGAAGCTTAGGAATAAAAAGAACAAGACTTACTCTCTGAACTGTTCCATCCTTGCATGACCAGCCTGAGGTGAATGCTGGAGAATAATGAAGAAAGCCTGCAAGGAGGAAGTTTATTCAGCTGAGTCAAAAGTAAGGTGGAATACAATTAATAATTACTATGAGATCCATCTAGATGGCCACAACCAAACAAAAAAATTCAAGACCACTATCAAAGTGAGAAACTAAGTATGTACCAGGTCCAAGTTAAAATGAAAGATGAAATTAAGTACTTAAACAGGCATAGATGTCTTCCATAAATTTACCTCTAAGTTGTACGAAACCCATAAATAATACCAAATTGCACACTCATTTTTCATTACATGAACGTATTCATAGTGAAACAGAATAAAACTACAGAAAAACTCAATTGTTTCAGGCTCAACTGTGTGGTAGTTCATAGTTAATAATGAAAAAGAAAACTTTTGCTTTATTCTACCAATTTATTTTCAGGTACAACTAGTTTCGATGCAGTGGTGTCATCCACAAATATCACTAAAAATTGATACAAAGAAAAGAATGTGACTCTGAAGATGAGGCCACTGCGTCAAGACTATAGTACATAGTACCCGAAAATAAATTGGTGGAATAAATCAAAAGTTTTCTATTTCATTAGGTATTCAACAGAAAAACCTTGATTTTACGTAGTTGGAGGGACCAAAAAATGGGCACTACGTAAAATCAGGTGACAATAATGCTAGGCGTATCTATATTTAGTTGGGCTGTATCTTACATTTTAATTTAAACGAGGCTTGCCGTATACCATTTAAAGCTATGAATGAGGAATAGGTAAAAAAAGACACTTCTTATTAGTTTATGAACTCATTTCGGGTGAGAGTATTCACTAATTTCAATTGAAAACAACCAATTGTCAAACATTGTATGAACTACTGTCCCTTAATGTATTCAGGTTTTCAATTTAACCCTCTCAGCCATGATGCTTCCCTCCTTCCTTGTGCATTTTCCTGTCTAGGAGAGCTTTCCTTAATAGACCAGTCTCATCCATATTGTATGAGGGTAGTCCTTAATTTTTCTTTTTTGGGACTTACTCTAAATTTGTGCCATTGGGTTAGAAAGTAGAATAATATTGTGATCCGATGACATAGAGCTGTCACCTGGCATGCCTTGGGTATCCTTCCATCAACAGAGACCTTGGTAGCAAGAAATAAATAGTGGAAATTGCAATATTTCACATTCATCTTTCATTCCTGACAGAAGCCTAACTTCATTCTTCTCAATGAGGTTATTTTCTCTATTCCTCATCATAACCTTTCAACGACAGATTTAAATGCCCTTCGAAGTCCCTCCCTGCTGGATTTAAATTGCCCCGTATGACATTTTTCTGTATGAATGAGGCAAAAATGGCACTTTCAGCATTTTAAGGTTAAATATTGGTTCGCCTCTGGTGTCAAGGGGAAGGAGGAAGCTGACTTGGCAGTATCCACTTCATGACCCAGTGTTACGTATTATCTAGGAATTTGATTGATTTTGAGTTATTATATACATTGCCCTGAGGTGACTTCACTAGAAACAATAGGACAGGTATCATTTACTCTCCCTCCTAAGCTGGAAAGCATATTACCCTCCAAATATTTCTGAGGAACCATGATTCTTTGTGGTCTTTTAGCATATTTAACAGCAAAAATGTGGCATCTCTCCAGTTGTGAGAAATGAGGGCATTCCTCAGATGGACACACTTGTGGGTGATAGAGCAGGGCAGGGATTCTGAAATGAAATATATTGAACAATAAGAGCAATATAAGACCATATTGCCTTCACTGTAAGCCAAAGAGTTCTTACTTATGCTTCTAGATGTTCCTGGTATCTTTCCAGGGATTGACTTACACCTCTGAATCTTTGATTCAGGATTCTTAACTTTGGTTGTTCGAATTTTCTCATTTATTAACTCCAATGCTGCTTCCTACAACGAAGACAAAAAAGTTAAATTCTTTGGCACAAAAAATGGTGGACGGCTCAGTCCCTTACAAATAAAGGTAGTTTCTCGATTAAATTAATTTTCTCGAGAAATACTGCGAGATAATTTGGCCGAGATGAGTAGTAAAATTAAATCTCTTTATATATTACATTCATAACGTTTTCTATACTCTATTGACGTTAAATACGAGTGGCAATTTCACTACCACAACCTCTATCCCATATTATCTGAGGGAATACAATTTATGTGCGTTGAATTTCAATTCTTAGGCCCAAACTGACATTGACAGGCTTTGTTTTTCTTCATTAGCTTCTTCTCCGGCCTTCGCAGTTACATTTTTCGTTAATAAAACATTGGAAACTAATCAATGATTGATGGCCTCAACCTGATAGCAGTATATTCCGGAAACGTAGAAGTTAATTTACCTATATAATGATCATCACGCCACCATGAGAGCGCATCTGTTGTGCACAATTTTTACACCGGCTGAGCATAGACTCGCTCACCTCATATGGTGAATAGTGAAAGAATTTGGGTAAAATTTAACAAGAGCTCCAGTTTAACGAAACGTAATAACTGTCTTGACATACCCACAAGTAATAAGATTTGGTTCTTACCAAACTGCGACGAGAACAGTGCATTCCCGCATTATTAATTACTGGCTTCGCGCCGTCTTTTTTAAATGATTTCTTCTTTTTCACTTTGCTGTTAGAGCATTCTTTTAATCCAGATTTATCTTTCATGGTATATGTAGGAATTTAGAAGACGAACATACAATGAATCACCCGTGGTTTGGTGGACACCGTGGTTTTCAAATTCCTCGAGAATTATCGACAGTCATTTAAAATAATTTTGAGTTGGTGGCAGCACTTTCGTCCGCAACATCAATTTCCCGCGCTTTGTGTGTCTGCGTGAAGCGAAGTTATCATTAAATTTTAACATTTATATATTTAGGCATAATGGAAGGTTTTGACGATCCTGGGGTGTTTTTCTCCGACAATTTTATTGGTGATGACCAGCAGAGCGACATTACTGTTTCTTTACAAAGCGTTAAAAAGAAATTTAAGGACTTTATTCGGCAATTTCACGAAGGGAACTTCAATTATAAGTACAGGTAGGTGTACTAGTTATAGATTCTAATCCCTTCATAATAATTACGAAGGAACTATTAAATTTCATTTGTCATTGTAGGGATTCCTTGAAACGTCAGTATAATCTCCGAAAGTACTGGTTGGATGTTAATATTGAAGATTTGGCGAGTTTCGACGAATCTTTAGCGGATGCCTTGTACAAGCAACCGTCGGAGCATATTCCCCTGGTAACTATTTTGTAGTAATCTTCATTGACTTAACATTTTTATTTTTAACCCTTTTATTACGTGCTAAAAGTTCTTTTTGACCGTTTGATTTATTTGTCCGTCGAAAATGGCGAATACCTCTTAGTGCTTTAAGTTCAGCTTATCTCACTGCGCTTAGGACACTACAAGGACTGCAATTTCCATAGTATTTCCAGCAAACTGGGACACGATATTGTCTCTCCAAGCCCACACATTTCCTCATGGGAGGAATGGATGCCTCGGTAGCGTAGTTAGCTATAGCACTCGGCCGAGAATCGAGGGATCCGGGTTCGAGTTCCGGTGAAGGCGGGCGATTTTTCCTATGCGGACTTAACTTTCTTCAATAAGTTATACTGTAGAATTGAGAATGTAAAGGCCACATCGATGGTGAGGTTGGGATTGAGTGCATGAGACTTTTTCAAAGTAGTTGTAGGTGGGCTTTATTTGGGCTGAACACTATCCTCCTTAATGGAACTGGACATCAAGAAAAACGACTTGGGAGGACGAGGTTGCGGGCATGGAGCGGACAGAGGAGAAATTGTTTGGAGAATTGAGGAAGTGTGTCAAGGACTCCTGATGGTGGAACCAACGATGAAAATTATCTATTAATAATGAAACAAACCATAGTAAAAATAATCTTCAATCTATGCTATAAATATTAATCATTGGTGGCCATATAATAGTTTATTAGTTTCTCCTCGTAATAAAATTTTCTAAATGGTCTTGAATTGAAGAAATAACCAGTTATACAAAGGAAAAGCTTTGCGATTTAGAATTAATTTTGATATGGTAGTAATAGGTTGTTTGAGAAGACAATATTTGTGTTTGGAAGAGGGATAGGGGCTGTCCTTGGTAACCATGTTGATGTTTTATCGGAAGGAGTTTTGAATGTGTTTAGGTCGTCTAGGATATGGTAGTTGTCCCAAATGAAGGGAATTGTGTGACAATTGCCTGCAGGTGAATGGCTATGTGGGCTAAAAAAGATCCATATTCCTATTAGAGATGATTGGACACTCAGGAATGGTGTAATGAATTTTTTGAAGTTGGGAAGTTTGTTAAGTGATTTTTTTTGGGAGAGTCCATCATCAGGACCTGCTGAAATTAGAAAGCTGTGGTTTTCTGCTAGTAATGCTGCATTTTGATCCTCTACAAGTAGTTCATACAACAAAGGATCACTCAGTTGTGTCACGATTTCATTGATGTAATCCTGCCTATCTCATACCTCAGTGGATCTATTGTCTACCTCTTGGGATTGGGATGCGGGTGGCTGAGGAATGCAAATAGCTATCGGGTAACGTTAGGGAATTTGAAAGTTGAGGATGGGAGAGGTCACAGAATACCTCAATTGGGTGGCTTTTGTGCAATGACTTAGATTTTGAGTTAGACTTAAGAGGAAACTTGTTGGGGTTCAACTATGAGGTGGAAGTATTTTTCCATAAGTGTTGTCATTTTACGTCCTTGCAGAAACTGATGACATTCTATAGCAGTTGGGTGAGCTTCATTCTGGGATTGTATTTATATGGGTGAATGACTCTCTGAGGAGAATGTGAGTCATTTACTCGTAGTAGATGTCATTTTCACCAAAGGTGGAGGAGGATAAGTTCAGGACATTTGATTCCTGTGAGTCCTTGGATGTGGTGTTTAGGGTTGTTTGGGCATGACTGTGGGTCCCATTAGGTGGCACTGGAAGATTCAGTGTAGGGGTAAGACCAGGCCTTTCCAGGTGGAGTGGCAATGGGGTGGGCAGGTGGGTGGAGGTGTTTAAGGATGTTTGTGCTGAATGTCATTTCACCTAGAAATCTATGGTATATGTATTTTCAAAGAAATACATCTCACCCTTCCTAAGGTACTAAAATATCAGCCCATTACCAAATTTCTTTCCGAGATTTGTGGCGAAAAATATGCTCTTTACATGGGAAATGATATGCGCATACTCTCCAAAGATACCTTATTTAACAAAATGATGAGTTTTCTTTGAAGGCTTCCGCGACTCTTATAATTATTAATGTTGCTCTTTTCAGGTATTTCCGTCGCGTGTTTGGTTTTTTCGACAACAGTTTCTCCCCTCTTCCTGGGGGCGTCTTCAGGTCCGTTGGACATTTTTGTAATTACAAAAATGTCCAACGGACCTGAAGACGCCCCCAGGAAGAGGGGAGAAACTGTTGTCGAAAAAACCAAACACGCGACGGAAATACCTGAAAAGAGCAACATTAAAAATGATGAGTTTTTAGCATCTAGATCTAATAAAAAATTGTGTGGTTTGTATGCTTTCTCAACTATTTTTGAAGAAAAAATCTTGTTGTCATGGCAGTATTTTTTTCAGGATCACAGGAAACCTTCCGTTTTGAAGGAGTATTATAGATAACATTTGAAAAAAATGAGTCAAGTGAAAGACACATGGATTTTTTAAATTTAATCATTTAGAATTTCAGTCATAAGAAAGTATTTAATTGCACCTTTTATGATGGAATATTTGATTCATGCCTCCTACAGATGGTGAAATTAAAACGTATACTTTGAATATGGTCTCCATTATGGCTAAGGAACTATCTCGCTCAAGCAACTGTAAGTCGAGAGAAAGAGAATTTAAACTTGATTTCCATTTAATGTTATTATCGACAATTAATGCCTTTAATAGGCAGTGTAAGCAGTATAAGGGGCCATTTGGGAAAATGTTCACCGACAGCAACAGAATCCTTTTCTATCATTTATGACCTAAACTGGATTTCTAGCTTCATTAGTTTTTTGCCCTAGAATGGATAAATGGGCTTTTTAGGCAATTTCCTCTGATTTTTAATAAGTGACATCAAGGTAAGAACACTATGTACCTTCTACAACTCTTCTTTGCCAAATCCCTCCCAGTGCTAAAATTACTAGTGCACTGTAATTTGAAAATGAATGCGAGGCCAACCAAGTATGAGATAGAACTGTGGAGCTGTGAATCTTGGAATGTGGAATTAAAGACATCTTAACTGTTTTGTCCTTGTTTTATGCAGTAGTGAGAAGTGGTCAACCTTTCAAAATATACTCCCTTGATATGGAGAGTAGACTCAGACTTTAGTTTCTTCAGTGAACGGGTAAATGATAAGTTTCCATGTGTGCATGTCATTAATTTTGTGAATGGTTTTCAGTTTGAAGCTGCAGCTAAGGAGGTGGCCGATGAAGTTACAGCCCCCCGACCAGAAGGGGAGGAGGCCATGGAGGATATCCAAATTTTACTTTCTTCAGATGCCAATCCGTCCAGCTTGAGGGACATGAAGGCATGTATCATGATGATTCCTTTGGTGGATTTTTCCTCTACTTCTTCAGAAGACTAGTGACATAATAATGCTTAGTTTTTCCTTGGCAGTCTGATGTTGTGTCTCGAGTGGTGAAAATTCCTGGCATCGTAGTTTCTGCCTCTGGAATCCGAGCAAAGGCTACCACCATGTCTATTCAGTGCAGGTCTTGTAGGAATACAATTCCCAATCTGCCTCTGAAACCTGGTCTGGAGGGATATGTCTTGCCTCGGAAGTGTAACACGTGAGTTGAATTCTGTTTCAAGTAATATTTTGACCCTTAAGAGTGTTACTTCTTTCTTCAGTAAAATCGTTTTATACAGTCTCTCTACTCTCTTCACCCCTGATCTCCCAAAACAAATGCTTAAAACTGACCAAAGGCTCATCCACAGCATTCTCAATTCAACAACTGACTGTCCTGAACTAATCTCTAGCCTCAGTTTTAGAGTCCCGTGTAGACCCATGCGCACGCATTCTCTATTCCTCATGCCCATTCCCAGATTATTCCTTAATCAAATGCTCCCTTCTATTCTGCCTCTCTTCCATGATTAACCCCTTTGATCCACTCTTTTCAGGAGTCCTCCCCCAGATGGGGGTTACCTATTTGTTGATGGATTTACTTTATTTTTGTTGGAATATATTTTTCTTGACTCCCGAGTAGAAATAATGCAAAAAAAATGTTTGCTACAATAATTTTAATTATTTCAACAATTTTTTGTTAATAACAATAGGCTTATTTCATGCTATTATTTCATGCATTTTTATTGATAAAAAAAATGTTACTTACCAATATGTCTATTTTTTCAATATTGTACTCCAGTCTCCAAAGTTTTTTAAAGGTATTTTTACTCTCTTCCATATTTCACCTAGTACTTCACTTAGGTGTGGTATGTGCGGAAACATCGCAGCACAAAGTGGAACATTGCACTCTCTGCGGCAGTATATTGTTTCTCTCCTCTGTTTGTGTGACAGGCACACTACGCATCTTTTATGTGCATGTTTTTAATGGCAATGGGTGAATTTAGGTCATGGAAATAAATGCCTTCCTGATAACCTTAGGGGAGACTCTAATTTTGAACGACTTCCTGACGCCTTGGAAATCACTCCTCCATATTTATTGAATAAACGATAGATGAGATCTAAACGGAAATTCAAATGGCTGTCTTTCCCTCCATGCTTTTTACATATCACGTATGAATTAAAAGCGCATAGATCAAGAAGGTTTCGGAAAATCTTCTGGTAGTACTTCATTCTCTTTCTCGTTGTACTGCATGCCACCATGTACTGGTCGGAGAGATCAACACCTCCCATGGAGTCATTGTATTCCACAATGGCGAGAGGCTTCTCCTTGATCTTCCCTCTTCTGTCCCGCGCTGTTTCTGTGCTAACATCATGGATGCTGCTCAAAATACAGACATCCCTCTTGTCCTTCCACTTCAGAGCCATCAACTTATTTCTGAAGGCGGCTGCAATTTATCCCGTTTTCTATTTTGTCATCATGATAAATTTTGGCAGATTTTTTCTCTTTGACCTCGCCGTTCCTATTGCATTGGTATTCATCAAATTTAAAAATCCATACAGCTCGGGACTGCTGTATAAATTGTCTAAACCTATTAGATAGCCCTTGTTTAGCAACTTTTCAGAGATCGTAAGCACAATCCATGAGGGTTTGGTGAAATTACGCACATCAACTCCTTCCACATAATTTTTAAGTTCCGTGTCTTTTCCAGCATACATCAGCATATTCCACACATATCCACTCTTTGCTTCACAAAGCTTGTAAGATTCCATTCCAAAGCAATAAACTTTCATCGATAGAAATTTCTCCCTCGGGAATGTAGCTCTCAGAAAATTTCCTCATGCAATGATCAAAGAAAGGCTTGATTTGATAAAACTTTGGGGATACTGGTCCTGTGTCACTAAAAGATTCATTATCTGCAAAATGTAGAGATCTCAAGAGAAGAAAAAACCTCTTCTCACTCATGACTTTATAAAAGATGGGGGTTGCCAAGAGCCGGTGGTGGGTGAAATAACTGCTCAGAGTCGCCTTATGTACAATCCCCTGCAAAAGCATCATTGCAAAAAACAACTTCATTTCTTCCCCGTTTGTATCCACCCAGTCTTTATCGTGGATTCTCCTTTTCATTTTCTGCTGTGAGGTTTTTTCATTTATTTTTTGCTTCGCATACAAATTAGTTTCCTCTTCTATATAGTCACAGATTTCATCATCAATAAAATGTTCAAAAATTTCATCTGATTGGTCTTTGTCAACTAGATCACCTTTTGCACCAGCCTCGAATGTAGCCAGAAATCTAGGTCTAGGAGTTCCTCTTTCAACCCAAAGGCTAGAATGTGACTGCATAATATCGCCATCCTGATCATCATCCTCCGCTTCACTCTCTGTTTCGCTCTCAGAAATCTCCCGCAATTCTTGTAGTTTGCGAGGAAACCCTGCAGCTCTCATACTGGTGCCGGCGATCGTTCTGATTGACACATTTGAGTGTTCCTCCTCTGGTTGTGTGCTGCTTTCACTTGCACTTTCCTCTTCTTCACTAAGCTCTAACATTATACTAATAACATTGTCAGAAAGCGAGGGCGGTCTCTTAGCCATTTTATCAATAACTTAGGCTAGCTGCTGAAAACTATGCACTATACACAAAAATATATGATTGAAGATGATTAACGTAAAAGTGAGAAATAACTAAATTGATAAACTACACACTGATGGAAATTTACATGAAAGTGTCGAATAATCACTAACTGCACACTAACACTCAGAAAATGCTATAAAAGTTTCAAAAGCACAGAAGAAGAGTACATCCAAGATAAAAAAATTCAACAGGAGGGAAACACAATGATGGAATACTAGTAATGGATAATTTGCGTGTATTTGCTGCACAGAAGAATACTCACAATAAGGTGGTAACTCTACATGCAAAAAACTACTCTCTGAATTTGCTTTTAAAAAAAAGAACAGAAATCAAAGAACATTCAAATGTTCAAAATGCATCCGTAACTATTCGCACAACACAAAATCTGAAGGATCACCGAATAAAGAAACACTTTTTTCCTCCAAAATGAAGCATTCCAAACTAACCCTTTTTCTTAAGAAATGTGACCGAGGGTTAGAGAAAGCAAAAATTACCATTAGGGCTTCCTTAGACCCGAAACTACCATAAAACTTCAACGACAGTAAGGAATTTCTATGCCTCTGCTGCTAAGACCACCGTGTACAGAAAATTCACAGTAGATGGCAGAACCTTGCTGAGCATAGAAACGAAGAAACTGCGTCTTTAGACGCTTTCCCCGAGCAGGGAAAAATGTTTTTCATGCGCACGTCTAAAGACGCTCTCCCTGATTCAGTGATGCCTACAGAGCACGTTTAAAGACGCTCTCCCCATTTAAGGGGTTAATTCTCATCCAGATAACATTGACCCATTTTCACTTTCCTCCTACACGTTCGTCCACTGGCTCTTTCTTACTTAACAGGCAATACCTATGGACCCTTCTCCACGAGTCTTTAAATTTTTTTTACTTTTTCACAGTATTGCTAACTTGGTTATTTATGTTTGAATGTATCTATCTTTCATTTTATCTGTTGTTATATTGTGCCACAGTAAATTGGCATTTATACTTATGTGGGCAATTTTTTAAGTAAATAAATAAATAAGTTTACATGGGATTAAGTAAAGTTAAAGGTCTAGTCTGAATTGTTGAAAGAAAATGTTTATTTGCTTTCTTTAAAATTGATAACATCATCATATTTAGCACAAATGTGTACTTTTATCTGTGGGAATTATTCCCTTCTTTGGTATCCCTTTGTAAACCATTCTATTTTTTCCCAGCCAAATATGTAGTGATATATTTGTGATTAATAAATCAAGGTCATAAATTCTGTCATAATCATCCCTTAGTGCACAATCCTCAGGTAAGGATTGAAAAATTTCTTAGATTTAATCACTTAACTGTGAGAATCATTTTACCTCTTTGAAATGCTATGTTGAACTTAACTGATGAAAGAGGTCAATGAATATAAAAGTAAATATTGTTCTTTATAGTGATGAATTATATCTTATACTAGCTAACCCGTGCGAATATTTCACACAGTATGCAGCTCCTTCCTGTTTCTTTCTTCCTGTTCAGCTAGCTGTTTCTTCCCATGTTATCTATGTTTGTGTTAAAGATACATAACGTAAACTGTAAATGGTCACGCTGATTGCATGTAGAATGTAAACAATATAACTAAATGATGTGTTAATAGATGATGCCTCCTACAGTCTTTTAAGCACGTAACCATTGCCAACATTTTAGTTGATTTTATTGTCAACAGATGGCACTGTTAATTTTTGATAATTTATTTCATTATTTTTTACAAAAGTGTTAATGTTTAACCATTCGTCTATTTTTCATCAACAGCGGGGAACTTAAGCTTTAAATTGATGTTTGAATCATTAATTTTTATAAAGAATGACAGGAGTTCAGGCGTTGCGACAGAAAACACTTTGAGAAATAATATATATGATTATATCTAATTTTTTTATCTTATATTTCAAATTTGATTTCTAATTGATGTAATAAAATGTGGTGTAAAAGTAGAATTTCACTGAATATTTTGATTGTGCATTTGTTGCCTGGCTATATGTCTATCAGGTCAATGATGGTGAATGTTGTTCTTTATTTCAGTGAGCAGGCTGGTCGACCTAAGTGTCCTTTGGACCCTTTCTTCATCATTCCAGACAAGTGCTCCTGTGTTGACTTTCAGATAATCAAACTTCAGGAGTTACCAGAATCCATTCCTCAAGGGGAGATGCCTCGCCATCTGAAAGTCTACTGTGACAGGTTTGTTAGTTACAAGTTTTCTTCATATTTTCAACAATTAATTGTCTCATTAGTTTTGCGGAAGTACATAATCAAGTTGAAGTCCTAATTTAGAGGGCTAGTTTTCTGGTTATTGCCTTGAAACTTTTACTACTATCTTCTGAAGAACTGATTTTTTGATTGTTTTGATTACTAATAAAAATGTCCTCAACTTATCCTGGATAGATGCTAAACTTTTTGAGGTGATATGTACTACGAAGTTTTTTATAACATGAATCCTGATTAGATCTTGGAAATTTAAAATGCTCATTATTTGGTTTTGCTTTCTTCCAGGTACCTTTGTGAAAGAGTGGTTCCTGGTAATCGTGTTGTTGTTCTTGGCATATTCTCTATCAAGAAGGCTGGACAATCAAGGGTGAGCATTAATTATGTCTTCAGTAATCATTGCTATTAAATTATTCACTTTTGATTGTATTACGGTTTTGGAATTTTTCTCTAATTTTCCTGTGTGCTGTGCGGGAGAAGTTTAACTTAAGGCAGACTGTAGATAAATTATTTGGGTACAAATCTTGTGGTTTCCGGCGATACTTTATGGAATTTACTGAACATTTTCAAAGAATAGAGTAAACTTTGTTTTTCCACATTGAATTTAATAACTTGCTTCCATGGTTTCGACGATTAATGTCATCATCAGGTGAAGGTACATCTTGGTGCAACAACATATACAGGGTGTCCCATAAATGTCACGCCACAGTGACACTGGAGCTAGGGCAGCCTAAGAGGAACCGAATCAGCCTAATATGACCTCAGTTAAAGTTGCACGGTTTTCGAGATATTGCCAAATGAAAGCTTTTTCAAAAATTTCACTTTTTTTACATTTCTAGTCCCAGAATTCAATCGGATAATTTAGCGTTCTCATAAGGGCCGCTCTTTTAATCTTCCAACTGTGACTCATGTGCCGACTTCTACCTGGAACAGAGGCCCAAGAGGGAGGGGGGTCATGGGGTCCAAACAAACAAAAGAAACGCAAAAGCCGCTATACCTGTTAACTTTATCGGCTTTCAAAAAATGGGATGGATAGAGCACTTTGTTTGTTAATTTGTGGCAGTAGCCCCATCAGAGAGCCAAATTGAGAGCTATTCAAGTGAATTCTGGGACTAGAAATGTAAAAAAAGTGAAATTTTTGAAAAAGCTTTAATTTGGCAATATCTCGAAAACCGTGCAACTTTTACTAAGGTCATATTAGGCTGGTTTGGTTCCTCTTAGGCTGCCCTAGCTCCAGTGTCACTGTGGCATGACATTTATAGGACACCCTGTATAGGTACTAGGTAGGGTGGGGTGGGGACTGTAGGTGTGGGGGGGAAGGTGGATGGGAGTGGTTGAGTAAGATTGGGTGGGGGCTTCCCAAGAGGGTGAGCCAAGGGTCTGGAATGTACGGGGGTGAGAGGAGGTAGAGCTAACGCCTCCCAAGCTGACTACCTGCAGTGGTGAAGAGTTGGTGAAGTTTGAAGGGATAGGAATAAGGTGGAAACCGAGGGTGCGAAGGTAGAGGGGAAAAAAGAACATATTGCTTGTTATAAACATGGTAATAATAATTCCAACTTGGCATGCTTGGCAACTTGTCCAACAAAACACTTGTTGGACAAGGGCCACGGAAGTGATTTCTCCCTGGAAATATTGCATTTTGAATGTAAAGGCCCCCAGTGCGACGCTCTTGAGCAAGTGGAAATTTTGAAATCCATAAATACCAATTGTGAAATTGTCAATGATCTGTTGTGTACTTCCCGCTCTCCCCTCCTCAACCTCTCCCTCTTCCATTAACCCCCCCCCCTCTACCTTCGCACCCTCGGTTTCCACCTTATTCCTATCCCTTCAAACTTCACCGACTCTTCACCACTGCAGGTAGTCAGCTTGGGAGGCGTTAGCTCTACTTACCTCTCACCCCCGTACATTCCAGACCCTTGGCTCACCCTCTTGGGAAGCCCCCACCCAACCCTACTCAACCACTCCCATCCACGTTCCCCCCCACACCTACAGTCCCCTCCCCACCCTACCTAGTACCTATATAAGTTGTTGCACCAAGATGTATCTTCACCTGATATGACGTTAATTGTCGAAACCATGGTCGCAAGTTTTTAAACTCGATGTGGAAAAACCAAGTTTATTCTTTCAAAATATTTGCCTACAGTTTGGTACTGCCCATGTTGTTGAAAGCAATACCATTTTGGAAAACTTTCCATTCAGAGTGTCAAAGTTAGTCTAGATCGTAACCTACTATTGCACATGAACAACATGGAATAAGTGGGCTGGAATAATGTGGAAACCTGCCGGTAGGTAACATTCTGCAGGTGAATAATAGTCACGCTCAAATTTTTCCCGTATACATTGTTGTATATGAAATGAGATAATAAATGTATGCATAATTGAATATACCCCTTATGCATTTTTGCGTTATGTCCCTCACTTTTTTGATTCTTTGTAACTGTATAAAAATCAAACTGATTGGTTCAGTTTATAATTGGCGTAATTTCAATGCATTTAACATCAGTCATTGTGTTTTATTTTTATAACTCTTTAGTCATTGGTGATTTTTATGTTTGCTGTTGGGAATTATATGACTATTGTATTGATTTATTTGAATCCCACTTTTGCAGAGGGGAAACAGAGAGAAGGGCTCCGTAGGTGTTCGTAATCCTTACCTTAGGGCAGTTGGTGTTGAAGTGGACACCAAAGGCTCAGGCTTCAGTGCTCGCCTTGCTGTTACCCCTGAGGAGGAGGAGGCTTTCCGGAGACTGGCTTCTTCGAGTGACATCTATGAGAGAATCTCGCACTCTGTTGCTCCTAGCATCTATGGCTCAGCAGACATTAAGAAAGCCATTGCTTGCCTTCTTTTTGGAGGTTAGTTAGCCATTCAAAAGTATCCCTCATAACCCTTTGTTTTAAGTAGAGATGGGACATTCGAATAGTCGAATTCTCGAATACCACGAATAATGAGCTATTTGCACTATTCGATATTCGATAAAACAAATTACTAATTTCACCCTCTCGAATATATTACACGGATCAACTGTAATGTTTTTTAGATTCGCGGTCATCGGTTGGGTCTTACATGTTACAAAGCATTTGGTCTACCAGATTTGGCTGGTACAAATTCATTAATTAATATTTCAAACAAAATTTCATCTTTCAAGTTAAGTAATTATAAATACATATGTGTAATCGATAATAACTTCAGGGGAATTACATGAAAAAGCAAATGAATGAATTTTCAAACGCTCACTAGTTGGTTGGTCCTTTTTTGATTCCTCGTTCCATGATGACACATTTTAAAAATTCAATTTTTAAAATAATTGTGAGTTATTTATTTAATTAAAGGTTTGTGATTAACACTCTCCCTGCTGGGCACTTCTCGCTGCCGGATAGGTAGAATGCCGCGTATTTTAAGCTTTATTCATGCTATCACAGAAAAATAACTGTATTACTTAGAAAATGCTGTTTATATTGCTTTAAAGCCTGATTCTTCTACCTTTTTTAATTATAAGTTGGTTGGAATATGTTTCTCAGCAGCTAAGGAAACACGTCAAATGACGGGATTAGCAGCGAAAGTGTTAACATAGTAAAATACTAATAATAATTAAATCTTTAAATCTTCCACATTCTTATAATCTTCTTAAAAAAAACTCCCATGTAGTATTCCATATTCGAGTGAGATATTCGAACTCGATATTCGAATTCGAGAAAAAATGCTATTCGACCCATCTCTAGTTTTAAGTAGTGGCCATAAATTACTTGGGAGGTAAATTGGTGGGAAATGGGCATCTTAAGGTAAAAGCAGGAGAATTGCATTAGCAGAGGAGACTTCAAGTAATCAAAAGGAATTGGTGATGAGGACCTCATGTAAAGATGTGAAGTTATAAATGAGGTGTGCCTTGTTTGGTGGAGAAAAATAGACTGGAAGAAAGATGATAATAGACTGCTGAGGTTTGAGATACATGTGTGGAGGAGACTGGAAAAAGTGAGATGGATGAGAAGAAAATGAACAGGGAACTGTTCAGCATGTTGATGGTAGTGAAGACTGCTTGAGGAGGTCAGGGTGTGTAGAGTTCTATGGTGGTTGGATGAATTTTTAGGGAGCAAAAGGAATCATCTTAACCCATTATTAACGCACTTGTCCGGCCACACCTTGAATATGCAGCAAGCATATGGGATCCGGCGGAGAAAGACCTAGTCCATGAACTTAATAAAATACAAAGGAAAGCTGCGCGATTCGTCAAAAACTGCTACGGCCGAACAGAAAGCGTTACACGGATTTTGAACAATTTAGGGTGGGAGCCGCTAGAGACTCGGAGGCTATGTGCTAGGCTAAGATTGCTTGAGCAATTGAGGATGGATATCCTTCAGAGCGACACGGAGAACATCATATTAGAACCACATTATATTTCCAGGTCCGACAGAATCAATAAATTAAGAGGAATATTTTTCCGAACGGATAGGTATGGGAATTCGTTTTTCCCCCGAACAATTAAGGACTTTAATAAATGCTAGGCGGAAAATTTTTTTTAAAATTTAAATTTAAATTTTTTAATTTTTTTTTTAACGGCTGGTGTCCTAACACAACACGCCTTTTGAGGTGGCTTGCGGGGTAGTATGTAGATGTAGATTATTGCCCAGACGATTTTTTTTCTCTCTCTCCCGACTCCCGTTTCTTTTGCATCATTTATGTTGTTTGAGCTCATTTAGCCTTAAAAAAATACAAAATTTTAAATTTTTTTCAACTTTAATTGGAATTATTGACATGCAACTTAAGTTGCGTGTGGGCACTTGAGGGTACAAAGTGGCAGTTTCCCATCCAAATACGAATTATGCTGAAACTTTTGTCAATAGATTATCAAATTATAACCAGGAGAACCTCTCTTTGGTGGCTATTTTTCAGTATGTCTACAATGTGCAATAATAAAATGTATCCTTACCCAAGATCTGGGTAGTGAGTTTTGAGTTCTTGTTCAGTGTCTGCCATGTGGCTCTTAGTAAATTATGTGGCCATTTGATTTCTCCAGACCCTACATTTTTTATCCATTCTCATTCAAAGAAAACATACCGGACATCAATATAATGTGTAATTTGTGACTGAGTGTGGACTAATGCTCGGAGCCCGAAGTCTGAGTGTCTTATTCTTCATTCTGCTTCTCTAGTCTCAATCCTCTTGTCTAATGCCTCCTCAATTAGTGGTGTACAGCTTGACACATGTAGTGAATATAGCATTTGCTGCTCTTTCAATCCTTAAGCAAATCACATTTAGCTATGAGTGATTGTGAGCAAGTTTTTGTTGAATACCTAAAGACAACAATTAGTTATTTTATCTGTAAGCCCTTCAAAAATGATCAAGGTGATTGAAACATTGACATCATCATTTACTTCAATAATCAATCAAAAGATCACACCTTTGAAGTAAACACCATGTACTAGTAAAAGGGAGTTCTAGAGAGAGTTGAGCCAGGTGCCAGCTTGGTGACTTGCACAGAACTTTGAAGGGAATAGCTGCCCTCGTGGTTTCTGGGAAGGCCAGAGGGATAAAGAACTCATCAACGACACTAGCTTTCTTTTTCCACTGGAATTACTGGGAAGAAAGTTGAGTGGGGTACACTGGTTGATACAGTGCCTGAGATGTGGCCTGTATTGAGTGGAATAATGTCTCTATTTCATGTTATTGCTTAATTGCTGTCCTTTTTTTGCTGCGCCACGAGTGTCTCCCCACCATAGGGAACCCATCAGGGAAGTATTTAGCATTTAAGACCTACTCCAACAGGAACTCAAATGTTGTGTTGATAGGTTCTTATTGTGCCTTTAACACGTTGACCGCCACGCCCGTCATAGAGACCGGAGTTGAGTGGTTCCCGCCACGCCACGCCGGTCATAGTGACCGGTCACCAAGCGATTATTTCCAAGGTGATTCCTGACACCACGGGTGACCAGGGCCGCTTATTAAAGCATGGACCGTGACCGGTTCGGCGTCACGGTCATTGTGACCGTAGCACATGGTAACAATGGAAAATTTATTTTAGACTCATGTGCAATGATACTTTGAAGTATCATGATCCAGTGATTAACAACTTTTAAAAAAACACCAATGGCGTCCCTGGAAATATGCACTGAAACAGTGTGGCGGTCAACGTGTTAAATTGTGGATCCCTTTTTTTAGCAGATTGTCGTATCCTTTCAATTGGTAGGTAGTTTGTGGGTGATTGCTGGACTTCAGAATGACCAAATCATTTTGAAGAATACCTTAGAAGTCCCAGAAAGCATCTCCATCTAAATCCTTAGAGTAGAGACATCTCCTGGAAAACTTAACTGTCGAAAGAATGACAAGAGTTTAAAGTGGCTCCGCGACCATGTCAATGCTGATTGGGCTCTTTCCTGTGCAATAGCTTTGTCCTTGAATTGGCCTCCCATCGAAATTGGACAGTTAGTGTCATATTTGCTTTCTGCTGGTGGGGAAATCCAATGGTTGGATATGTTGTATACGTGATGGAGTTTGCTCTTCTGTCCTGAATGTCTGCGAGGGATATTTATAGAAATGCTGGAAATTCTGCTGAAAATCAAGAAGATTTTGCTCTTTGGGACTGCTTAAAGTCAGGAAACTATGTTGAGTCCAGTATTTACCAATTAAATTCCCTATAGTTTGCTGTCTGGACTGTAGCTGGACTTTGCTGTCACTATGCAAAGTTATGACCTCTGTAAAATCAAAGTGTGTAAATCAAGATTTTACTGTACTTTAAGTCATGGGTCTGGTAGAAGCAGGCACTTAACTGTCAAGCCACTTTCTTGAGTCAATTGATATTGATTTCTGATAAACTCGCCAGGTTCAAGGAAAAGACTACCTGATGGTCTGACCCGAAGAGGTGACATCAATGTACTCCTGCTTGGTGATCCAGGAACAGCTAAATCTCAGCTTCTCAAGTTTGCGGAACAAGTTGCACCTATTGGAGTGTACACATCTGGAAAAGGGTCCTCAGCTGCTGGTCTCACTGCATCTGTAATCAGAGATCCCTCAACCGTAAGTCTTCTCTTATTGTATTAGGTATTATATATTGTGTGAGGTATTATAGTCTTGGCTATGTAGTGAGGTATTATAGTCCTGGGGTTGTATCTTTCATAACTATGACTTTGGGCTGCATCCCACAACACAGGTCTCTTATTGTGCGTTCTCTTGGCATGTGTAGTAGATGAGAGCTTTGTTAATGCTTGCACCATCTACGATATAAGTTTGTACCTATGGAGACCTAAAGCCTGCCCAAAGGTGAGGATGTCCCCATCAGTAAGTCCTTAATGTCATGGGTTGTGGGGTGTATCTAGGCAGTGATTTAGAACCCTAGCAATTGCTAGGCATTAGCACAGTATGTGATAATTTGTCTCTTCTTCTTTGTGCCATGTTGCACGTGGTGGTAGCCAGTTAATAGCCCATGGTACAACCAGCTCTGGGAGGTAATTATTTCTGTTACCAAAATGGCATTTGTACAAATCAGACTGTATGAGGCTCATAGTTGATACCTTGTTCTACGTAACTTAGATGCTGCAAATGAAACCGAAAGATACTTATGATGACTGTGGACACGCAAAACTCGGCCATGCAAAAGCTAAATAGTGAGGAAGATCAGTGATGTGAATGTAAATGGTGATTGTTATTATTTTTTGTACTGTTTTTAATGTACTGATTTTGGTTCTTTTGGCAATGGTGTGTGGGAAAACCTCAGAGGAATTACTTCTGTGGGACATAGACTTTCTCCTCCTAATTGATCTTGATCCTATGATGACTGCCTTAAGGCTGGCATTTGGAAGTGCTGAGCACTCCATGCTGGTCTCATAGCACTCTAATGAGTGTGCTGACAATAGTGTGGGGGCCATCTGATTTAATGCCCCTTCTGAATATCCAGTTTTGCAGCTTGTACTACTGTACGCTGAAGGGGAAAAATTCTGTTTTCATTTCAGCGCAACTTTGTGATGGAGGGAGGTGCCATGGTGCTTGCCGATGGTGGCGTGGTTTGCATTGATGAATTTGACAAGATGAGAGAAGATGATCGAGTAGCTATTCATGAAGCCATGGAGCAGCAAACAATATCCATTGCCAAGGTTTGAGGACTATTAATTTGTTTCTCTTTGCTTTGATTCACCCTTAATGTTCAATACTTTATTTATGATTGTAGCCTATTCAACTTCTAACCCCATTTCCATTTTGTTTAAGGCTGGGATCACTACAACCTTGAATTCCCGTTGCTCAGTACTTGCTGCTGCTAATTCCATCTTTGGGCGATGGGATGAGACAAAGGGGGAAGAAAACATTGATTTCATGCCCACAATTTTGTCTCGTTTCGACATGATCTTCATTGTGAAAGATGAGCATAACAGAGACAGAGACATAGTAAGGATATTTTTGTAGTTAAAAACATTGCCTGTTTTTTCAGTGTAAGACTTTCAAATTTCTTGATAGTGACAGGGCTACTGTTTGTATAGAAAATTGACTAATCTTTGCATTTGAAACACTCCAGCCTTGAGATAAAGAACACTTTCTATTTTTCTACCAGTTATTTTCAATCGTCCTTCAGAAAGTAGTTGTACAATTTAAAATAAATTGTGGAAAATTACAATGTGTTCTTTACATCATGATTAATTTCCACTAAGTCATACCTGAACTCACAGAGTTTATAAAAAAACATTCCAGTCGTGGTGGAATTCTTGTATTTATATCCTAATAGTTGCTTCTTTTTTTCCTAACCCTGAGTTCCTGTCTCTTTTGTTTGATAGATGCATCTTTAACATAGGCTAATATTTTGATGTAATGCTTAAGCCACTTAAATAAAGAATTATCATGTGTTCATGCACTTGCTAAGTTTTCTGTGAAAAATTTGTATTCCCTGGAAAGTGTTTTATGAGCTCCAATAAAGAAGAGTAATGTCTTATAAGACGCCTGCTTGTTGTAGATAACTCTGCCTCACTTAACAATTGTTGCAAAAATTTAAGAAAATTGTTTAGGTTAAGACCAATTATCCCCTGGAGTGAAAGAATGGCAAGATTCAGTGATGTACCTAATATTTATTATGTTGAAGGCCTCAAGTCCATTAATAATGTGCTCTCTCTTGGTATTATTTTTAAATCTATTTAGGGAATTAAAACTCTTGTAACTTTTCACTTGTGATTAGTAACATATATGTACATGTTTTTGTAACCTTTTAAACTTGTAAATTCTATTGTTGCTGGAAAACTATTACAAACAACCTTTCTTAAGCTTGGTGATTTCTTGACTTTTTTCAGACTTTGGCCAAGCACATCATGAGTGTGCATATGAATGCTCTACAGACCACTCCTGAGAGTCAGACTGGAGAGTTCACTTTGCCATTCCTTAAGAAGTTCATTAATTATTGCAGGACGTAAGTGATATGTCTGTAATTGTAGTTTTGACCTAGTTCACTGGTGTTGGTATCACCTACTTACAGGACTGTTAGACTTAAGTGTGTAAAAATTGCATAATACAAGCATTGAATGTTGCAAGTCAGTCTTTGAGAGGCTTTTCTGTTTAATGACTTAATAGTTAGGTGATAATTTTTTTAACAGCACTTGTGGACCACGAATTTCTGAAGCTGCTGGTGAGAAGTTGAAGAATCGCTATGTTTTGATGCGCAGTGGCACCAAAGAACATGAAGCTGAAATGGACAAGAGGCTGTCTATCCCTATTACTGTTAGGTAGGCCTTCAGTGTCTTGTATTTTATTTTTTGTGGAAGTGGCAATCTCCCTGTTCGGCCTGTCAAGTCTATCTTTCCATGTAATATTAAGCATTGAATGGTACAGAGAACAAGTACAAAGGTACAAGTACAATCTAGGTAGAGAAAGATTCTGCTTGTAATTAGCATGCTTAATTTTAATGTGTATGTTTCAGGGCAGGGAATTTGTTTTTGTCCTCATTAAACTTATCTGATGTAGGATAAATTTCAAACTAAAAATATTGTCTTACATTTTTGAGAGTATTTATTTTACACCAATTCAAAGGGTTGTTTTAATTGATTTAAAATTAATTACAATCTCAAATTAATGATCGTAGGCAGCTGGAGGCTGTTATTCGTATATCAGAATCACTTGCCAAGATGCAGCTGAAACCATTTGCCACAGAAACACATGTTGCTGAAGCATTGAGACTGTTTCAAGTATCAACACTGGATGCTGCTACATCTGGGAGTCTCTCTGGTAAATTAATTTTTTTTATTCTTCAAATATGTTTTAGATATGCGGCATTACAATAGTTGTCATGCTCATTTTTCCCAGTGTTTAATTTATTACCCTTTGGGCTAGTTGGCATTATTTTTTTACCATTATTCAAGGATAGGTCTGTTCAAAGTAACAATGAGATTTTTAATACGAGTTAATTTTACTCTACTTGTACTAGTTCCGTAAGAATTCTATATGATAATTTTATATTTTGATGTCTCATCAGCTCTAAAGGGTGTTATAACCATAGTTGATTGTGCAAATGATCATTCAAGCATTAATTCGCAAATGAGTTACTATGATGACTTGAAAGAGGGTCTAGTTTACTGAGTGAAATAAATTCTTGATTTTTCTGTGCTGAAGAGATGCACAGTGGTGTATATATCTGTAGTTTATATTGATTCACAGTAACTTTCTGGCCAACTCCATTGTATCAATCATAACTCTTGGGTGCAGATGGCAAGAGTGGTTTGTTTACATCATCTATAGTGGACACTAGTTATCCTTGGTGGGTACAAAGGTAGCATCATAAATTTAACTTAATCCAGCGGGAGTCAAGCTGCTAGTGGTGTACCAGAGGTATGTGATTTTAGTGACTGCTGCCTTAGTGTTCTTGATTATGGGTGCAGACAATCATTTCACAGAAAGCTAGGAGGTCAGATATCTGGATAAGACCCTGGATAGAGAGGAGAAAGTGAGGTTGAGGGATACTAGGTATGATTCAACATGAGCCTCAGATAGAGGGCCTACCATATTTTTTGAGGATGACTGAGGAGCAAGTTAATGCTACTTTATTTTCACCAGGTATGATCATGATAGATCAGGCGTAACGAAAAAGAATTCATGTGAGAACTATTTGCCTAATTATTCCTTAAGTGTTTAAATTACCCATTAGACTATGCAAGTGGATTATTTAAAAGTTGGATATGTTGCAATTGTTATAATGTTTCCCATTGTATGGTAGTTGTGATAACTAACAACAGTTAAGTAGAATTGTGAATGGCGTCAGAGTGAAAGGAGAGGAGCAGTGACAAAATTTTGAAAAGATGAGTCTTGTTCTATTGTGGTGAATTATGCATAATCTATCTTCTCTAGCATTCGAAACATTCTGAATGGAATATTGTTTGCATGTATGCAGGCATATCATCGGACAGCATCGTCATGGGATATCATTGAAATGATTTTAATGAGCGAGTAATTGACCCAAACCAAATCGCATGAATCAAAGGAAGGTTGTGACCTTTATTTCCTATATCTTATCGTGAATCTCATTCCCATTGCATTTTCGTGATTTGATTAACCAAGATTAACTCTAGATGTATATCATGTGCTATTATCATGCGATCATGCAATAAAAACTAGAATATGTTTTAATTTAGCTCAAATGATCATGTGCATGATCAGTAGAATGATCATTTGCAAGACCATTCCCCTTGTGAAACAACCTTTGCTGTTTCGTGAGCATCTTCAATGGCCTTGTTAAATTACATATTTGTATGCTTTATTTATTCTTCAAGGTGCTGAAGGTTTTACATCTGAAGAAGATTATGAGATGTTAAATCGTGTAGAAACACAGTTGAAGAGGAGGTTTGCTATTGGCTCTCAGGTTTCCGAGCAGAATATAGTTCAAGACTTCCTGAGACAGGTGATTAGCTTTTGTAGCAGTGGAAGTCACCACTTTGAGGTTTTTGACATTTTCACTGACTTCTTTATTTACTCTTTTTATAGAAATATCCTGAAAGAGCTATACAGAAAGTAATTCACACCATGATCCGCAGAGGAGAGTTACAGCACAGAATGCAGAGAAAAATGCTGTATCGCATTATGTAATCAGAGACGTAAAATTGTCATTCCAAGATTGTCCAATCCAGTGTTGCATGGTGAGATTTATGCAAGATATATTGATGTAAGAGAAATAACCTGGCCTTTATTATTAAAGTTTTTTATTCGATAAAATATACTGCCTTCTTCTGCAACTTCTTCGATGGACATCTCTACACTGTTTTCATCTATATTTATATGGCGTGCTGACAGTCTCCTTGAGGGAAAGTGGTGGTAGGTGAATGTTAAGTATGTTTCAAGCATCACTGATCTTAAAAATGCCTAATGTTCATCCTGTAATGGAGCCGAGGTTGATGAAATGGACCTGAATCTTTTTTGAGTGTTTGTTTATATTAATGACCTAAGTCCTATAGTTAGCAGTAAATTAAGGTTATTTGCAGACGATACAGTTATCTACCGTGAAATGGGCGAAGACGCGGATTTTGAAGCTCTGTCATCGGACCTTAACAACATTCATTCGTGGTGCCAGGAGTGGGGGGTTAGAATTAAATATCAGCAAATGCACCACAGTTCTCTTCCTGTGAAAGTCATCAAAAATGCCTTACCTAAACTGTGGGTGGAGTAAACGTAAAATCTTCAGATACATTAAAATATATTGGTATTATCTCAACATCTGATATATCGTGGGGATTACATATACCGAAAATATGTGACGCAGTATTAAAGAAACTGTTTTTTAAACGTATAATAGGAAGGTCCTCGGATGAAAAAGTCAAATAGAGATGCTCCTTCGCTCTGGTTAGGCCACACCTCGAATATGCCTTGAGCAAATGGGACCCTGGTCAAATAGAGTTTACCAGAAAAATTAACAAAATACAAAGGAAAGGAGCACGCTTTGTTAAAAACTGCTACGAGCGTACATATAGTGTCTCAACTTTTGGAGGGATTAAGGTGGGATCCCCTAGAGACTCGGAGGCTACACACTATAGTGCTCGCAGAGTTTCTGTCCACTGGAGAGTTCCTCCAAGCCTAGCTGCCTATGGTAGATGAGCAGCGATTGGCTGCCGTTGTCCGATCCCGTAAACCGGTTCTTAGCTCAGTGAACGCCGCGTATGAATACTCAAAATGGCGACCCAAAAGAATCAGCGAAAACAAATTCTATGCCTCGCCGACACGAGGGCCTTTAGAATAGAAATACTCTGGACGAGAAACTACTCTAGATATCGAGTCAAAACTTGCAGTGATTGCAATAGTCATCGCAGTGAGGTAAGAAAGTAATCCCCATCGGCGCAGGTCACCGTGGTTACATGATAAATAAACAAAACTTAAATAATCTTCACCAACATTTTGAAAAATACGAAAATTGCGACTAATTATCATAACAACCAATATTTTTATCGCTGGGAAAGATATCAGAATTTATCGAACAATATTTAATTCAGTTAAGAAAGCCTGGCACCCGCTGCGGGATAATTTAAAAGTGAGCTAAGACTAGACTTTTGGGTCGCCACTTACGGTATTCGTACGCGGCACGCACTGAGCTAAGAACCGGTTTACGGGATTGAATGCCGGCAGCCAATCGCTGCTCATCTACCATGGGCTGCTAGGCTTGGAGAAATTCTCCAGTGCACAGAAACTCTGTGAGCACTATAGGCTTAGGTTGCTTGATAAATTCAGAACTGATATTTTTCAGAGTGACATAGAGAATATTATCATGGCTCCACACTACATCTCTAGGTCTGACAGATGCAATAAAATAAGAGAGAGACACTGCCAAACAGATAGATGCAAAAACTTGTTCTTTCTGCGAACAAGAAGTGACCACAATAAAAATTGAGCTTCACTGAATACACTCCTATAATATATGTCACCATTTCATCCCAAAAAACTTACACCTTTACATGGCTGGTGACCTAACACCCCCTGCCACACGCCCATGTGGCGACTTGCGGGGTATTAAGTAGATGTGTTGATACAAGTCTTCTACTTACCAATATCATTGTCATTACTCTTCTATTTTTTAACATTGCCCACTTTTTTGCTTGTATTTAATTATCATCTGATTAATTCTCTTTCTCCTTGCATTATTTCATCTTATTTGCAGTCTTCATTTTGTGTTGTGATGATGTATTGGAAAGTTAGAGAAGGTATTTTTAGAGCAAACTCTTCAGCTACAAGACCTTAAAAATATTTATTTTTTCATATGCAGGTGAAAGGTAAAAAAGTAAATGATAAATACAATAAGGAATTGTTTATTTTGTACATAAATATACATTTCATTTGCCCACCCCTGTCGGTCACTCTGTAATCATCAACATTTGGCAAGTTTTGGCACTGAGGGTGGCCTACTTATGACAGGCATTTCAGCATAGAATATGCCATCTCCCAGTGAAACCCAAAGCTAGGAGCCAAATGTTTTTTCTCTGGGAATTCCTTTATTACACCATGATATGGCTTTGTAGATATTATGTAATACAATGATGAGATGGAAGTAAAACACCTTCACGTTGTAACAGCCCTCAGCACAATTCGAATGCCTTGATTCTTTCTATTCCCATGCCAAATCTGTTGGCTGTAAGTGTAAGGACAATATTCTCCAATAAAAATAATTTAGTTCTTCCCAAATGGATATTCCGGATGGTTTTCAATCCTGTGGAAACAAAAATTTCACATAAGTTTTCATTTTGATTTGGACATAATGAAAATGCATAACTGCTCATCAGATATTTTGCTGGATGAGCAAAAAATGGGCAAACAGCATGCCGAGGAATAGTTTCACGGAGAGTCAAATTTTCAGTTTTCCAAGTCTTAACTATTTTGAACAGCGCCAAAGTTTCTGGAATCAACGAGCATATATTCTTATACCCCTGGCTGAGACTATTTTGTTCATGAAACATGCAAAAATAGCATGTTCTGATTCTTAAAATTTAAGTGGCATGTTATCAACTTGTAAAGGTTAAGAATATTCTACCCTGTGTACATTTAAACGAGGGGTCCACCACCATTGGAAACTGAAAAATACATGCTGGGATTGGTGTTTGAACAGTTTCAACTAAATGAAATAATGTCAGTATTACCCACAGGAGGCATTATAATCTGTGTGATAATGGGTTATCAAAGGCGCTCCATTCATGTGTCCACGGTTTTCTATATTCCTAAGGGCATAATATTAACTATTTTAGGACATGGTGATGCGTAATAACAATGTAACCATCGTTGAGAATTTAAAAACATGACAATTATTGTTTTAAGTTCACCTTTCTGTCTAAGAATGAATTTAGGGATATTAAATAATGCCTATAACAGGAATAAAATCACAGCAGAAGTAGGAGTATGTACTTCAGTTAACTGGATGAATCATTTTAACCTGTCCATTATCTTCTAATCATTATTCATAAATCATAATACTGATGAAGGAGAAATTTCAAACTAAACCCTGATGTAAGACATTGATGCCATGTGATTGCACATTGAGGCAGCCCTATCTTTTTTAAAAATGTCAAAAGTAGTGTTTTCCGCCTCTAAAAATGATAGCCGACAAGTGCAAATTCATGTCTCTAAGTCTATAAAATTTCAGTAATTGGACCCCAATGCCCTGACTGCTGTAAGTGTCATAAACCCTCCCTAACACAGACTGCAATTTTGGGTGAGTCTGGCTTGTAGTAGGGGTGGTTTATTGAGGATAGCCAGATGGCATCACTACTAAAGGATTCAATGTCATTCCCTGAACCAATACTCTTGGCTGATATTGTTGAATTCCATCCAAGATAGAATGGATAGAAATAAATTTTCCTATTTATGATTTTTGTAATGGTAAGACTGAAAACACAGGCAAGGGTATAAAACTAAATGTGCGAGAGAAATTTCCGTGAAATATTGCCAGGAATATTAATTCCAGTAACAAACTACAGAGAGGATATGATTGCAGTGATAGCTGGACCATACTTGTTTTCTAAGAATGTTCAAGGTAAAAAACTTTAACTTTCCTGCCATAAATTCAATATGCGAGGCAGTTGTTACTTCGAAATATGTAGTGTACTACTTTACCATAAACTTAATTTCATGCATCGCATTACATGTTTCATATTTCTCTTCCTTCCTTATCACATTAGCAAAGGATTATTAACCCATAGAGTGCCAGAGGCTCAATTTCTCTATCCTGGAAGTATCCTAAAAAAAATGCCATGGGCTGATCCATTAGCCACATTGTACATGTACATGGTAATATAAATATTTCTTCAGAAATAAATACCTGTAGAGACAGCGTCATTAAAAAAAACTTCATCTGTAGGCCAACTAAAGTCAAGTTATTAATGTCACAAGACTCCTCTAAGACTCTAGATTGTGAATCTCAAGAGATAAGTTGCAACTCAAGGTGTGTAAATGTCATCAAAATTCTGAACTAGCTATGAGTCAGGGAATACCAAAGGTAGCTGGGCATGCTGTGACACAGCTGCACTGGTCAGCTACATAAATTTCAATATGAAAGTTATTAAATCTCCTTGATAAATTCATACTGAATGCTATCAATCATTGTTTTAACGATAGGTGCTAATATGTTACCACTGTTTTGTTATAATATACTTGAAAATTTTAATATTTGCCCGTACTCTTCACAAATACCATGAAATATATATTTTCTTCATTTATGATAATCAAATGAAGGCCACTAAATTTACTCTGAAGGGCCTAATGCATCATGAACAGTAATAAAATGCTGTTGGTGACTGAGAATTCTCTGATAGAAATCTTCATAAATGATCATTTTTGAGAAATCCCTGAAAGATCTGGACCTTCCTTGTCCCTCCTGGTCTATAATCTATAACTCCTTGCCCCATATTGTCCTGATTAGTGAGGGCATATTGTATATACTTCATAACTTAATATTCCTGTTTTTGAGTGAGAATGGTACTAAAACTAAAGCTATAGATTGATACTGGGGCTCCACTATATTCCATGATTTTAAAATTATGTACTTATAAATCCAGTTAAATTTTATTGAATTTCAAGCAGTAAAGCCTCCCTGAATAGAAAACCAAGATTCTTTTTTGGGCATTAAACCTTCACCTAATTATCTTTCATCTCATGTTGTTCAACGGAGTGGCATATTGTCAAAATGGCTTCAATTAAGAATTTGTCTGAGATACTTCAACTTACCCTTTGAAAAACAGGAAATTGAAAGTCCTTCCATCTTCTCCTTGGTCCAACTCATTGAGTTTCTTCATGTCCTCTTCAGAAAGACTGAAATCGAAGACCTGTTGGAAAGAAAAATTCTAATCTTGATAGGTGCACAAGAAAGCAATCGAAGGTTGAACTGTCTGTGCTCAGTGAATCTCATGTCTTTCTCATGACACAATGGATTCATATTTTATAAGATGCTGATATCTTTCAGAATGGAAGGCTCATGTTTGAGTCATGGATGTATGTTTTCCAGGGGCAGATGGCTCGCACATTTGGGTCAAACTTATAATGATAATTTATGCCTCTCAAAAAAGTTTCCTCAATCTCAGGAAGCTTTATATTTCAGCCTCCCAGCCATCAATTTGGACTGAGCTATTGGAGGGAGTGAGTTAATTTCTAGAGGATGAGTTATAATTTAAAAAATTAATTCCTGTGAATTTCAACTGCTGGTGCCATTCCACAGAAACACCCTTGGGAAAATAACTGCATTGAAAGGGTCGAGGATTGCAATAGTGTAAATAAGGTAGGTAGATTGAGCTTCTATCTGCCTTATCATTAAGAATGTAACTTCCCTAAGGATGACATTATACCACACTATCTTAGAATTTTTGTATTAGGCAATTCGATGCTCATCATGAGAAGTTGCATTGAAAATTCTGTTGATCCTCGGCCACTTTTCTATTTCCTAACCAAAACAAATTTGAAAGGGTGCTGCCAGAGAGATTGAAATTATTTCATTGAAACTAATAGAGATTGGCCATTCTGAAAATTACTGCGGTAATTATCGTAATTGACCATGGTATTTTACTTAATTTACTGCAGCACATTACCACAATTATCGGTAATATTCACTTCTCATACTTTTCATACCGATATAATCCAAACATCATTTTATCGCAAGGCATTATATATTTCATAAATTCTAGGTTATAAATTAAGGCATGCATAACTCATTTGTGGGTATCATTTTAATGGTTTGAACGAAAATTTCTCATACCAAACAAAAGAACACCAACTTGCATGTGGGCTGCTGTATTTCTTTTGAAGTTATCTCTATTTCTAGTACATTAATGTAGCAAAAGTAATGGTTAAGATGCCATTATCCCCCTGCAATTGCTATTGACTTTCCTTATAAGTCCTCTATTAGCTATTAATTAATTAGAAAATTAAAAAGTACCAGAAAATTCCAGTAATTTCAGAAAATTATCGTAATTTACCTCAAGTAAAAATTATGGCAATCTACCCATCTCTGGTAAAGGATAATTTCAAGCAAATTCTCACTCACTCATCAGTCAATAAATTCAGGAGTATTCATGGAAGGGGGTGATTATTTGAGGAAAGTAGCTACTTCAATGCATGAGCTATTTCCAGAAAGTCTGTATTGGAATGCACAATAAAAGTGTAGGTAATTTTTTTCCACTCCTTCCCATCAGATTAAGTTTATCACTTTTGGTAACGTTGCGATCCAGCTAGACTAAATTCGGAATGACCTTGATTTTGGATTTTAATGTCATTGGAAGATTACATTGAATGTCGAAACCATGCTGTTCTGAATAAAGACATGTGGGATCAACAAATTTTTAGTTTTCATGACTATGTTCATAGATTTCATTTAGTTACACCGGAAGCCACAAAGTCATCATTTTCAGCAACGTTTTAAGTGGGGATTTTCCTCTAGTCAGCTACAGCTCTGATTATGTACTTGAGGAAAGGGTCCAATGAAAACTACAGAAATGAATAACCTAATTCAGAGAATAATTCACCTATGATTCAGCAGGGAAGCTACAAGTCTTTCATTAACTGTGTTTTAAGGGTTTAGTCAATGGAAAACAATGAGTTAAATATGTTGTATTGAAAACTCACCGACAGGTTGAAGAATGAATGAATGGATTTATTCAATGCTCTGGGTACATACCCCTAAAAGCAACAACTGTGTTTTAAGGGTTTAGTCAATGGAAAACAATGAGTTAAATACATTGTATTGAAAACTCACCGACAAGTTGAAGAATGGAACTATGGTTAAAGGAACTAATTTTTTAGACCCTGAAGTTGAAAGAAATTAGTTAACAGCTCATAGCTCAGCAGTCAAAGTAGATATTGAAGATAATTCTTCATCATTTAGTGACTTAAAAAATAAAATTTCAACAGAAATGTATCAGCTGGGGTTATAAGAAAGAATTGGGTGCTAAATATGAGCTTTGATTACCTCGTGATTCTGTTGTATCCTCGCTGGAGAAACGCTCTTTGGTATTACGATAATACCCTGCTGTACAAGGTGACGAAGAAGAATCTGTGCTGGAGACTTCTTGTACACAGAAGCAATTTCTGCCACAACTGGATTACTCAAAAGTCCTGCTGAAACCTGCTTTATTCTGGAAGAAATTCATTTGTTAAATTTAATTTTTGGACCTGCCAGCCTTGATAACAGAATTCCTATTCCGAAACTAGGCTACACTTAATTGCATGATATGCTAATAGCATATACGCATGTACTTTGCATTATTCAATAAAAAAAGGGCAGGACTCATTTTTTAATCCAGAATTTTTATAAAATCACTCAAAGAAAATTTTTGAGTCCCGTTGCTATTTGCAATGGATGCAGTACATAATTGTAAACATTTTAAATTTTTTTGCAAAAATCAATTTTTTATTAGCTGATAGCTAACACTGGGTAACAGCAATGATTGTTCTGAGATCTTTCTTTAATAGCATGGTAAAATATTTCAGAAATTTCCCTAGATTATCTGTCACTGACATCTATGGGGGAAAAAAAAAAAAATCACAAATCTGCTGCTGGTTGCGGTAACCAAGGGGCATTTCTCAAAATTTAAGGCCCCATTCTTTGGTAACTATTGCACTAAGGAGACTAAAATTTTACCACACTTCTGTTCTCAACTACAGCTGTTTACAGCAAATTTAGAGATTTTTTTTAGTTGGGTTGTTCCATAAAAATGGTTGAATTGATATGGAACGCAATTAATATGCTAACTTAAGTCTTAAAACTAGCATGCTAGCACAAGTCTATAAAAGGAAAAAGACATGCCAAATTTCATCAAAATCTGAAGTCATGGGTGTCAAATCATCTTTTTTTGATTGATGTGACATGGAATGTGCTATATACGGTGGAGGTTCACATCCTACCACAGGGCCTCCGGTGAAGTTTAGGCAACAAGAAAGTCCCTTAGCAAAGTTTTAGTGTAAAGGCAGTCAATGAGTCCTTACCAAGACTTGTACCAGTGACCTCATGGTCTGCTGACAAAAGCACTTCCCCCAATCGACCGTGCCAAAACAATCACCCCAAACATAAGACAGAATATTGGCACAAATTTTGTGGAACCTATGGATTTCCATATTTGAAAATAACCACTTATATACAATTTCCACACTTCTATTTTTGTCACCGACCAAGGTGTCAGCACATTATGTCATCATCAGGGTACATTACTCCAAATATCTCAGCCTTTAATACATTTACAAAATAGGATGGGGAAGAGAAGGGTAAGGGAGGGGGAACGAGAATAGCAAGTGACAGTTGGAACAGAGAAGAGAGGGAAGTGTTTAACACCCTCCCTTCACGCCCCTCAACCTTTCTCAAAGCCTCCCCCTTCCTCCCCTCTCTTCTATGTTCCAAACGTCACTTGCTATACTCGTTTCCCCCCTTTACCTTCTCTTCCCCACCTCACTTTGAAAATGTATAAAAGGCTGAGATATATGGAGTAATGCACTCTGATGATGGCATAATGTGCTGAAATCATAGTCGGTGACAAAAATAAAAGTGTGGAAGTTTTCCAAGTGCCTATTTTCAAATATGGAAATCACCCCAAGTCACACGACCTGGAAGTGGCTTGCATGGTATTTTGAAGACACAAATAATTCTTCTGTAGCCTGCCCCACTCACTATTTCACTCATGAACAAATGACCTTGGCTTTCCGTTGCCTCAACACAAAACCATCCAATTTTTGACTCAGGAAAAACTTCAAGAAACAACCATGATGGTCACACATTTGCCGTAGTTGAGCGCAGATTGCAAAAATTGCTCCAGTTAATGCACATAATTATTCTCTCACACTTACGAGTATCCATATTTATTTTGGAAGTGTTGAGGAGCAGCAGGAGATCCCAGAGGTGAATATGCAGTGAATGCAATGTTTGGACAGCACTTTGCACATTCTCTTCTCAAGTCCTTCTGCTGATTGACCGCATGCAGCTCGACTTGTAGGCATGAGATTGGATGACGAGCAATGGCACTTATCTTTGCAACTTGTTTGGCATTGAAGTTAGAGACACCAATGGCCTTTGCTCGACCGGCATCAACTTGGGCCTCTAATGCCTGATGATTTCGAAAGAAAGGGAAATTAGTAGCTATTTTCTTTTTTTTGAGAAGAAGTGGAAAATTTAAGTCATTTGTATGATTAGAAAATACATTGGAAATTCTTTTCTGTGATGAATGGGAGTTTTAAAAGCGGTACAAAAAATTAAAATTATTTTCGCTGACAGAGATGGGGGCATAAAATCACTAATGCCCGGTATCCTTCCACTTCCGACCAAATTTTTTTCATTATTTCTATTAGACTACGCCCCTTAAAGTATGTGATTCAAACCACGAGGGAAAGTTTCGTACCATGTAATATTTTATTAAAAGAGAAAAGGACAGTAGGACATTATGGTTAATTCTACTAAAAAGGGCTGGTTTGCTTCAAGCCGTTCATACCTTCCATAAACTCTGATGGTCGAGGCTGAGATCGAGTATAGGCGAGCCATCTTCGTTCGCAGCAAAGTTATCCCCCTCATTGCTTGGCATCAAAGCAAATGGCATATGTACCAAATATAGGTCAACAAAATCCAACTGGAGGCGTCGAAGGGACTCCTTCAAGTATTTCTCCACATCATTCGGTCGGTTTCCGAACACAGGAAGCTAGCGACGTCAAACATTTGGGATTATCATTACGGGAACTTTAGTGTTTCCTGAGTGCTCAACGTACTTTGTAATTAAAACTTTATTATACCTTCGTCGTAATGAAAAGATCACTGCGCAAGCAGTCGGTACCATTGATCCACTTCTTGAAGGCGCGCCCGATGGCATATTCGTTTCCGTAGTTGAAGGCGGTGTCGAAGTGACGGTACCCAGCAGCGAGTGCCTCCGTGACTGCTGCTTCCACCTCCTCATCTTTCGCCTGTAAAAATCGATAGGCAAAGCAATGGGTGACGTACTCGAGCAAACTAGGAGCGAATAGCACACAACCAATTTTGCCACATAAAATGAAAATTACGTCTTCATACCTGCCAAGTGCCAAGACCGACAAGGGGCATACGATGACCGGAGGGAAGGAGGACACTCCTTCCCTCGCTAAACTCCATATTCTCCCCTCTGCAGCCCGGATCTACCACCGTAGAGTATTTCTGGCACCCATTGCTACTCCAGTGATCTTTTTTGCGGCTGTTTTGGCTCGTGCTGTCTGTTTTGGGATTCGACGTCACGGATGAAACCATTATGGACCTGCTGTCGTAACCCGTAAGGGGTTTAAAACACGGCCATGAAAAGAGGTTAGCACTTGTACATTTAGCCCATGTGCTTCTAACCGCGTTACACGTATGACTAACTGCAGCTGAATGCAAACCAATATTGCATAAACTTATGACACCGCATAACCCTGCCTTCAACAACATATTTAATGTATGAAAGAGATGCCGATAATAAAATTAAACTCTTCTAAAGAAAAACACTAGCTGCCAACTCCAAGGGCTTCTTCAACATCTGCTGATTTATAAGGATTCGCCAGGAAAATATCAAAGATTGCTTATGTACACATAAACACAACATAAGCGAAGCGAACTTGGCCCACTAATTTTTTTCCCACTAAATGAAATCGGCAGTGCTGCCAACAGTTAAAGTTTCGTAAAAATTTAAACATTAATATCTCCTAATCCCTCATTAATTTCTTTATGAAACTTCCCAAAATTATTACATATACATTTACCTATTACATAAACGACTCAAAAATCGTAAAAACAACGTAGTTTAGGAATTATTTAATTACGAACATTGGAAGAATAATCGTAAAAAAACACCACATTTAAAACGTTCATTACTCCATAACCACTCCTACGATTTTAACGAAACTATCACATTTTGTTTAAAATAGTACTACCAGTACAACATAATAAACATCATTTCTAAGCACGGCCTCGTTTAGGAACTGTACCGATACAAACACGGGACAAATTAGTGGGGAAACGCGCCTTTGGAGGAGACTCATTGCCGCGGATACATAACTTTTAAAAATTTATTTCTTCCAAATGGAAGTGTGTTATTTAAATGAAAGTAATGCATCTCACTCTGATAACCATTACTAATTACGAGCTATAATCAGCATCTCTATGCACGACTAGGTTTAGGCACTGAAATATTACGAACATGAGATAAATCATCAATGAAAACACGCCAAAGTTTAAACGGCAATTTATCCATATCCACTCCTACGATTTTAACGAAACTATCACATTTTGTTTAAAATCGTACTACCAGTACAACATAATAAACATCATTTCTAAGCACGGCCTCGTTTAGGAACTGTACCGGTACAAACACGGGACAAATTAGTGGGGAAACGCGCCTTTGGAGGAGACTCATTGCCGCGGATACATAACTTTTAAAAATTTATTTCTTCCAAATGGAAGTGTGTTATTTAAATGAAACTAATGCATCTCACTCTGATAACCATTGCTAATTACTAGCTATAATCAGCATCTCTATGCACGACTAGGTTTAGGCACTGAAATATTACGAACATGAGATAAATCATCAACGAAAACACGCCAAAGTTTAAACGGCAATTTCTCCATATCCACTCCTACGATTTTAACGAAACTATCACATTTTGTTTAAAATTGTACTACCAGTACAACATAATAAACATCATTTCTAAGCACGGCCTCGTTTAGGAACTGTACCGGTACAAACACGGGACAAATTAGTGGGGAAACGCGCCATTGGAGGAGACTCATTGCCGCGGATACATAACTTTTAAAAATTTATTTCTTCCAAATGGAAGTGTGTTATTTAAATGAAAGTAATGCATCTCATTCTGATAACCATTACTAATTACGAGCTATAATCAGCATCTCTATGCACGACTAGGTTTAGGCACTGAAATATTACGAACATGAGATAAATCATCGACGAAAACACGCCAAAGTTTAAACGGCAATTTCTCCATATCCACTCCTACGATTTTAACGAAACTATCACATTTTGTTTAAAATCGTACTACCAGTACAACATAATAAGCAGCATTTCTAAGCACGACTTAGTTTAGGAACTGTACCGGTACAAACACGGGACAAATTAGTGGGGAAACGCGCCATTGGAGGAGACTCATTGCCGCGGATACATAACTTTTAAAAATTTATTTCTTCCAAATGGAAGTGTGTTATTTAAATGAAACCAATGCATCTCACTCTGATAACCATTGCTAATTACTAGCTATAATCATCATCTCTATGCACGACTAGGTTTAGGCACTGAAATATTACGAACATGAGATAAATCATCAATGAAAACACGCCAAAGTTTAAACGGTAATTTCTCCATATCCACTCCTACGATTCTAACGAAACTATCACATTTTGTTTAAAATCGTACTACCAGTACAACATAATAAGCAGCATTTCTATGCACGACTTAGTTTAGGAACTGTACCGGTACAAACACGGGACAAATTAGTGGGGAAACGCGCCATTGGAGGAGACTCATTGCCGCGGATACATAACTTTTAAAAATTTATTTCTTCCAAATGGAAGTGTGTTATTTAAATGAAACTAATGCATCTCACTCTGATAACCATTGCTAATTACTAGCTATAATCAGCATCTCTATGCACGACTAGGTTTAGGCACTGAAATATTACGAACATGAGATAAATCATCGACGAAAACACGCCAAAGTTTAAACGGTAATTTCTCCATATGCACTCCTACGATTCTAACGAAACTAACACATTAAAAAAAAAATACTATTCCCAATACAAAGTAATACAAAGCATCTAAATGCTCGACCTCGTTTAGGAACTGTACCGTACAAACACGGGACTAATTTGTCGGGAAGCGCGCATTTGGACCGGTGGAAGGGGAGATAATTGAGATACGGGCTCCCATTGGCCGACGTTAAATATTCACCCTGGAAGGATATCAGGGACCCAGCCCACTCCACAACGTCCGACAACTGGTCACTAGTTTACCAGATTTCTGGGTGACTGGTTCTTTCTGACCTGCATTGACTGCATCTCAGGTGCCTACATAGAAACAGCAGAGAGTGGTGGGGTGGTGTAGCTGTGACAGCTGTTGACATTGACTGTGATTTGTGCGTAAGTACATCGGAAAACATTTCTCAATATTTTCCTGACGTGTTTTTGCTCATTTCACAATGACTGTGGAGGGAAAGGTAATTACTCCCTTCTCCTTAAGTGAGTTCTTCGTTACGCGAGGCTTTAATGTACAGGCTATCAGTTGCGCAGGGTACAGTGAAAGTAGTATTTTCGCTGACGCCGCCGTGAAGTTCCTCGGCGGTAATGATTTCAGAAAGCGGAAGGCAGTCTACAATTTCTGGCGTACTAACAAAGAAGTTAAGAAACTTGTGAAGGAGAAATTTTATTCCTCAGTTTTAGCCGGTGCGGTGTCGCCCGATGGCAAGCTTTCGCAAGTCCTAAAAGGGAGGAGAATATCATCCAAAATAAGGGCTAGGCTATTATGGCACCAAACAGAAGTTAAAGGTCTCCGTACGTCTTCGGAGGATGATGCACGTGAAGCTTTTCCCCTGGTAGTCCCTAGTGAAGACGTGCTGCCACAGATACCGCCTCCGATGATACCCGGAAGTCCGCCAATGCTTAATTCTTGCGTTCCTTCCGTTGCAAATGCCCCTATAAAGCCGCTTGACATTAAAGCCGCAGTTAAAGTTGTCGGTAAAAGTGATAAACTCCATCGTAAGAAGCCAGAGCGTGGATTTTACGAGGGTGAATTTCATTTCAGTATGTTGGAATGGGCTGCTATAAATAAGAATAACTCATTCATTGCAAAAAAATGGACGCACGCATTGGCAGATAAATTTTTCCTACTCAATAAGTCATGCGTATTATCGGTTAAGGATAAAAGGACTCGGAAGGATGGTAACATAGTGGTTCGGGGATCCGGCCGACATGAGGGCTGCAAGCATTTTAATTTCGTTATTAGCAGTTCTACGCTTTCAGATAGGGTACCTGTCCGGGTGTATAGCTGGCGTGACCACAATCATAAGCCAGGTTCGAAAAGGTGCCGTCCGCTGGCAGGGTCGGTGAGGGACGCGGCAAAGAAAGCGCTCAGAGTGGAGAAACCTTTAACATATCGCAGTAGGGCAATTAACTTGGCGGATTCTGATGCCATTACGGAAGGGCATATCGTGGGCATACATTCTTAAGTATGTAGGCAAGTTATGTATCCGCGGCAATGAGTCTCCTCCAAAGGCGCGTTTCCCCACTAATTTGTCCCGTGTTTGTACCGGTACAGTTCCTAAACTAAGTCGTGCTTAGAAATGCTGCTTATTATGTTGTACTGGTAGTACGATTTTAAACAAAATGTGATAGTTTCGTTAAAATCGTAGGAGTGGATATGGATAAATTGCCGTTTAAACTTTGGCGTGTTTTCGTCGATGATTTATCTCATGTTCGTAATATTTCAGTGCCTAAGCCTAGTCGTGCATAGAGATGCTGATAATAGCTAGTAATTAGCAATGGTTATCAGAGTGAGATGCATTGGTTTCATTTAAATAACACACTTCCATTTGGAAGAAATAAATTTTTAAATGTTATGTATCCGCGGCAATGAGTCTCCTCCAAAGGCGCGTTTCCCCACTAATTTGTCCCGTGTTTGTACCGGTACAGTTCCTAAACGAGGCCGTGCTTAGAAATGATGTTTATTATGTTGTACTGGTAGTACGATTTTAAACAAAATGTGATAGTTTCGTTAAAATCGTAGGAGTGGATATGGATAAATTGCCGTTTAAACTTTGGCGTGTTTTCGTCGATGATTTATCTCATGTTCGTAATATTTCAGTGCCTAAACCTAGTCGTGCATAGAGATGCTGATTATAGCTAGTAATTAGCAATGGTTATCAGAGTGAGATGCATTAGTTTCATTTAAATAACACACTTCCATTTGGAAGAAATAAATTTTTAAAAGTTATGTATCCGCGGCAATGAGTCTCCTCCAATGGCGCGTTTCCCCACTAATTTGTCCCGTGTTTGTACCGGTACAGTTCCTAAACGAGGCCGTGCTTAGAAATGATGTTTATTATGTTGTACTGGTAGTACGATTTTAAACAAAATGTGATAGTTTCGTTAGAATCGTAGGAGTGCATATGGAGAAATTACCGTTTAAACTTTGGCGTGTTTTCGTCGATGATTTATCTCATGTTCGTAATATTTCAGTGCCTAAACCTAGTCGTGCATAGAGATGCTGATTATAGCTAGTAATTAGCAATGGTTATCAGAGTGAGATGCATTAGTTTCATTTAAATAACACACTTCCATTTGGAAGAAATAAATTTTTAAAAGTTATGTATCCGCGGCAATGAGTCTCCTCCAAAGGCGCGTTTCCCCACTAATTTGTCCCGTGTTTGTACCGGTACAGTTCCTAAACGAGGCCGTGCTTAGAAATGATGTTTATTATGTTGTACTGGTAGTACCATTTTAAACAAAATGTGATAGTTTCGTTAAAATCGTAGGAGTGGATATGGATAAATTGCCGTTTAAACTTTGGCGTGTTTTCGTCGATGATTTATCTCATGTTCGTAATATTTCAGTGCCTAAGCCTAGTCGTGCATAGAGATGCTGATTATAGCTAGTAATTAGCAATGGTTATCAGAGTGAGATGCATTAGTTTCATTTAAATAACACACTTCCATTTGGAAGAAATAAATTTTTAAAAGTTATGTATCCGCGGCAATGAGTCTCCTCCAAAGGCGCGTTTCCCCACTAATTTGTCCCGTGTTTGTACCGGTACAGTTCCTAAACGAGGCCGTGCTTAGAAATGATGTTTATTATGTTGTACTGGTAGTACGATTTTAAACAAAATGTGATAGTTTCGTTAGAATCGTAGGAGTGCATATGGAGAAATTACCGTTTAAACTTTGGCGTGTTTTCGTCGATGATTTATCTCATGTTCGTAATATTTCAGTGCCTAAACCTAGTCGTGCATAGAGATGCTGATTATAGCTAGTAATTAGCAATGGTTATCAGAGTGAGATGCATTAGTTTCATTTAAATAACACACTTCCATTTGGAAGAAATAAATTTTTAAAAGTTATGTATCCGCGGCAATGAGTCTCCTCCAAAGGCGCGTTTCCCCACTAATTTGTCCCGTGTTTGTACCGGTACAGTTCCTAAACGAGGCCGTGCTTAGAAATGATGTTTATTATGTTGTACTGGTAGTACAATTTTAAACAAAATGTGATAGTTTCGTTAAAATCGTAGGAGTGGATATGGATAAATTGCCGTTTAAACTTTGGCGTGTTTTCGTCGATGATTTATCTCATGTTCGTAATATTTCAGTGCCTAAGCCTAGTCGTGCATAGAGATGCTGATTATAGCTAGTAATTAGCAATGGTTATCAGAGTGAGATGCATTAGTTTCATTTAAATAACACACTTCCATTTGGAAGAAATAAATTTTTAAAAGTTATGTATCCGCGGCAATGAGTCTCCTCCAAAGGCGCGTTTCCCCACTAATTTGTCCCGTGTTTGTACCGGTACAGTTCCTAAACGAGGCCGTGCTTAGAAATGATGTTTATTATGTTGTACTGGTAGTACGATTTTAAACAAAATGTGATAGTTTCGTTAGAATCGTAGGAGTGCATATGGAGAAATTGCCGTTTAAACTTTGGCGTGTTTTCGTCGATGATTTATCTCATGTTCGTAATATTTCAGTGCCTAAACCTAGTCGTGCATAGAGATGCTGATTATAGCTCGTAATTAGTAATGGTTATCAGAATGAGATGCATTACTTTCATTTAAATAACACACTTCCATTTGGAAGAAATAAATTTTTAAAAGTTATGTATCCGCGGCAATGAGTCTCCTCCAAAGGCGCGTTTCCCCACTAATTTGTCCCGTGTTTGTACCGGTACAGTTCCTAAACGAGGCCGTGCTTAGAAATGATGTTTATTATGTTGTACTGGTAGTACGATTTTAAACAAAATGTGATAGTTTCGTTAGAATCGTAGGAGTGGATATGGAGAAATTACCGTTTAAACTTTGGCGTGTTTTCGTCGATGATTTATCTCATGTTCGTAATATTTCAGTGCCTAAACCTAGTGGTGCATAGAGATGCTGATTATAGCTCGTAATTAGTAATGGTTATCAGAATGAGATGCATTACTTTCATTTAAATAACACACTTCCATTTGGAAGAAATAAATTTTTAAATGTTATGTATCCGCGGCAATGAGTCTCCTCCAATGGCGCGTTTCCCCACTAATTTGTCCCGTGTTTGTACCGGTACAGTTCCTAAACGAGGCCGTGCTTAGAAATGATGTTTATTATGTTGTACTGGTAGTACGATTTTAAACAAAATGTGATAGTTTCGTTAGAATCGTAGGAGTGGATATGGAGAAATTACCGTTTAAACTTTGGCGTGTTTTCGTCGATGATTTATCTCATGTTCGTAATATTTCAGTGCCTAAACCTAGTCGTGCATAGAGATGCTGATTATAGCTCGTAATTAGTAATGGTTATCAGAATGAGATGCATTACTTTCATTTAAATAACACACTTCCATTTGGAAGAAATAAATTTTTAAAAGTTATGTATCCGCGGCAATGAGTCTCCTCCAAAGGCGCGTTTCCCCACTAATTTGTCCCGTGTTTGTACCGGTACAGTTCCTAAACGAGGCCGTGCTTAGAAATGATGTTTATTATGTTGTACTGGTAGTACGATTTTAAACAAAATGTGATAGTTTCGTTAAAATCGTAGGAGTGGATATGGATAAATTGCCGTTTAAACTTTGGCGTGTTTTCATTGATGATTTATCTCATGTTCGTAATATTTCAGTGCCTAAACCTAGTCGTGCATAGAGATGCTGATTATAGCTAGTAATTAGCAATGGTTATCAGAGTGAGATGCATTAGTTTCATTTAAATAACACACTTCCATTTGGAAGAAATAAATTTTTAAAAGTTATGTATCCGCGGCAATGAGTCTCCTCCAAAGGCGCGTTTCCCCACTAATTTGTCCCGTGTTTGTACCGGTACAGTTCCTAAACGAGGCCGTGCTTAGAAATGATGTTTATTATGTTGTACTGGTAGTACGATTTTAAACAAAATGTGATAGTTTCGTTAAAATCGTAGGAGTGGATATGGATAAATTGCCGTTTAAACTTTGGCGTGTTTTCATTGATGATTTATCTCATGTTCGTAATATTTCAGTGCCTAAACCTAGTCGTGCATAGAGATGCTGATTATAGCTCGTAATTAGTAATGGTTATCAGAGTGAGATGCATTAGTTTCATTTAAATAACACACTTCCATTTGGAAGAAATAAATTTTTAAAAGTTATGTATCCGCGGCAATGAGTCTCCTCCAAAGGCGCGTTTCCCCACTAATTTGTCCCGTGTTTGTATCGGTACAGTTCCTAAACGAGGCCGTGCTTAGAAATGATGTTTATTATGTTGTACTGGTAGTACTATTTTAAACAAAATGTGATAGTTTCGTTAAAATCGTAGGAGTGGTTATGGAGTAATGAACGTTTTAAATGTGGTGTTTTTTTACGATTATTCTTCCAATGTTCGTAATTAAATAATTCCTAAACTACGTTGTTTTTACGATTTTTGAGTCGTTTATGTAATAGGTAAATGTATATGTAATAATTTTGGGAAGTTTCATAAAGAAATTAATGAGGGATTAGGAGATATTAATGTTTAAATTTTTACGAAACTTTAACTGTTGGCAGCACTGCCGATTTCATTTAGTGGGAAAAAAATTAGTGGGCCAAGTTCGCTTCGCTCACAACATAAGTGCATGTTAAAAACGGTGGTAAAGTGGTATTACAGTATCGAGAGATCGATATTACGATCTTACCAACGATTGAATGTTGTTTTAATAGACATAACTGGCTCTATTGTGTACGGGATCCGTCATCAATGATTTGAAATCAGTAATATTTTAATTAAATGTAGGCCATAACTATTTTATCGTGATCAAAAGCTGTGACGTAATATTTACTTCAACTTTAAAAAAGTTCAGTTGGCTATCCAAACGTAGAGAAGTTGGAACAGCTGGTAATTGTGATATGTAATGTTGTACGCCGCATTCCGAAGAGAAATGCTTTTCAGAAAGATACCCGAGTGACTTAAATATAACTTGTGAGTGTTTCCTCTGTGCAAGTCAATTACAGTATGTGCGGAAATAAGAATGGGCCAATGAAATGTGGATTTGTTCAGTGTTTTTGTGTTCCAGGTCTGAGAACGGCGCGAAAATTATGGCTTCCAGTGGAAGACTAAAGGAATTTCTGAATAGAAATATGGTCACTGTGGTGATGGTACCTGTGCTTTTTGTGATACACTGGGGCTGGGTTAAATTGCAGGACAATGAGAAGTTGGTCCGGCAGTATGATAAAAAGGAATTGCCCTTGTTGAAGGTTAGTACCCAGTGGTGACTCTTACATGTTATGGAAGGTTTATTTCTCCTCTATGGATCATTTTAAATAGCTATTATTGTTTGTTTCAGGGATTACATTATGTGGAAAAGAAATTGGGGCTCACAGAAGAAAATGAGGATAGTAAAAAGTAGAATTGCCTTCCTGAATCTGGGGGATACTGTGCATAATAGAAATGAGTTGATCAAGTCATCAGTTTTTTGTTAGGTAGTTCTTGGCTGAGTGGCTGCGGGATGGCTATTTCACCAATCGATTTGGAGGTGAATTGTTTTCAGTGGCAATCCCTTAGGAGCCATGAATTCCTTGAAATGCTGAGATCTTTTAAAAAGCTTTTAGATACATCAATTGGCCCTGGTGGCAAAGTAAAAATAATTGAATCTACCGGAGGAATTGCGGTCCTCACTACATCCTCCAAACGGTTGATCGAGTGGATTGAATTGGATAATCCACTTCTGCATGTAGTAACTAATGCAATGAAGAGCCAGTCGGAAGCATATTCAGATTTTGGATTATTTACCGGTCTTACAAGCACAACTTTGTTGCAGAATGTGCTAAACGATCGTTTTCCCTGCAGCACGGTGTCATCTTTGATCAAATATCATAGCTCTATTACCTTGTTATTAATAGATAGATTAAGAACTTGTCTGAAAGTGGATATCTTATCTTTGGAATGTCTGGTGAAAATTGTGGAGACTGTCATTTCCTCGAAACCATTGTGCTGTGATCCTGCTGTAGTGAATGTTTCAAGCCTCGCAGTATGTACTGTGGGCGGATTCATTCGTGGAATTTCGGAAAATCTGGGATCCCTGGGGAAAATTGCGGTTGTGGTCGATGAAGGTCCAATGAAGGAACCTCCCACGAACTTTACAGGACTGCTTTACGATTCACCGGATTGTAATCAGTTTGAGAAATGGATTACAAATCTCGACGGAGAAAGGAAAGTAATGGTGGTGTTGTTTGCTGTTAACCTTACTTCATCCAACATCCACAGTGGGAATAACTCAGGTAAAATGGTTATCAGTTTCCTTATAACGTTATCACGCTCTTTTTGGTTTATCAATATCTGCACTAATTTGGAACATCAAGGTACTTTTGTGTATTTAGCTGCATTAATGCAACAACTTATTATTTGCCGCACTGTATTGGTCAGACTTGCATTGCTATTTCTCCAGAGTTTCTCTCCCGAAGTGAAAACTTGTCAGTCTTGTGTAAGTTATTATGATGAGGACGAAACCTCATCGAATAATCTTTGCTGATTATTTTTTCAAGTGATTTTGTTCGTTTCTTAGGAGTTAGGCAGCCTAAATGTTTTGTAATGTGGGTGGTACGACTTACAGCATTATTTTCATTAGAGCTGTAAGTTTCTGTTGATGAGATTATATCAATAAAGTTATATTTGTTTGTAGTATGGTACCATTATTTTTGCTTAACACCATAGTGAAGTTGGTTGAATTAAACTTTGGTAGTGCCATCATCTTCGTATTCTCTCTCCTGTATTACCATTGTCTGGTAGACTAATATAACAGTTAATTTTTATTTGTCATCTGTCTAATGCGGTGTGATGTATTGTTGGCAGTAGGCGCTTATTACTTAGGATTTCCCACGTTTCATTGTTTGCCGAGAGAAGTTATGTATTCCCACTTCTAAAGGCCTGGTTACACGATATATTAACCTGTATGTGTTCACGTACAAGTTCATGAACGAATGCATGAACCAAATAGAACAGGTTCTATTTCCCTGTTCACGCATTTATGCATTCATACAAGTTGGTGTGGTTACACGATGAATTTTTGTGTTCATTCATGCGTTCATGCATTCGTACATTAAGTCGTATATGTTAATGTATCATGTAACCAGGGCTTAAAACTCTTTTATGTGCCTTCATCATCTTCATACTGCTCCATTGGTTTACAATTAGGAACAGTAAGGTTTTGAGTTCTTATGCATCAGCAAAGAAAATTAAGGAGTGAGAGTCTATTAAAGAATTATTTTCTAAATATTGTCATTATAATTTGAATTAACCATGTTTAGTAATTTACCTCTAATTTTAATGGAATGTGGAGTAATGGAAGTCATGAAGAAAACTAAGGACTTTCTTTTCTATAATAGTTTTTATCATCCATTCTTGAGTGGTATTCCTCGAGAAATGATCAAGATAAAGATATTTCTGCTTGTTGGAAAATATATGAATGGGCCTTTAATTATTTATTTTGGTTCATATTAATGGAAATAAGTAAAAAAAACCTTGATTTTTACATGCAGGAACCTACCAACTGCCATGATTTATTTCCTCATGTCTTCCTACCTACTACCCTTCATTCTGTACATAAAACATTCTCTTTCATCCCCTCTCTGCTTTCCTAGCCTTGTCCCCTCTATCAAAGCATTAAGCTACCATATGGGTGTTTGATGGAATGGTATGGATGGGTATTACCTCTTCTAAACACCATCTTTACCTTGTCCTAATCGGATTCCAAATTTCCATTCCTCAGCAACCATATCAAGTTCTACTAAATTTGTCTCTCTTTCTAGCCAATGAACATTCTCCCTTCGTCTCCTCCCTGAAAGCCATGTTTCTGCACCATATTAAAATTTCTCGAGCCTCTTCCATATATCCCCCCCAAAGTTTCCTGTCCTCCGCTCACTTCTAATGCTCAACTCTTCTTAATGAATGATAATGTCGTTCAACTTAGTTGTAGTATGACGTTGATACAATAATCAGTATAAGTTTTCTCCTATGGGCTTTAATTTGATGTTCAAAATGAAATGATTGGTCCTATTATAATTAATTACTGTCCATTAAAATACTTTCCTATGGAAAATTTTTCCATTAGTTGTTTTGCAAGTTTAATAAATAAAACTTCATCTAAACTCTTCATCCCTTACATGTGGTTGGCCTGAGTGAGGTTACCCAACAACCCAGAAAATAAGCCAATCAGCTATGATCCTATTGGGTCTTGATTAGGATTATAAGAGTGCCAAGGGGGATACATTCATTCTATCTCCATGATACTCCTTCAATTATTCCTGACCATATTTTGATCACCAATAATTATAAACTTAAAGTTATGATTAGTCAAGTTAAAGATGTACTTGGAGACATATGCTCAGGGAAAAAGTCTCATATTTTCGTAAATTGATACTGCCTAATGATGTCTGCACATGTAAATATGTACATATTTATTTCCCTACTTCATGTTTTCCAAGGTTTGAGAACTTTCTGTATTGTTGAAGTTCTATTTTGAAACTCAAGACCTTATTGAAAGTTTTTGTTAAACGAACTCATCGTGAGTCTTGAACTATTCTAATTTTAATTGATGAAGTAATCAATGTCTATTCGTCATTAATGCAATTTGCCTTCATAATCACCTTGATAATAAGCAAAAATCAGAATTGGATCAAACTTTGAATTACTTGGATGTCATTTTCATGCTCTCATTATTGTAACAAATCTGTCTAATTGTTCTACTCAAATGACTGCTTTCAGTATTAACAAATATAAATTGTGGATTAAATTGAAATTAAATCCACAGTGAAATAGTTTCTAGGTATGACTGTGTGTACTACTAACTATTGGCTTCAGAATGGTAGTAAAAGAAAAATGATGGGAGCAGACTTGGTGGTTATTCCTGTTATGGTTCAGTATGTGAGCTGTGTGTATTGTAGGTTTGGTCGTGTTGATAGAATGGAAAGTATGTATAATAATGTAACTACAAAATTAATAATCAATGAATGGGTTGAGAGGAAGCGGTGGACTGGGAAAATTATATGTGAATGTGGTGCAAGAGACTTAAAAAACCTTCTTATGCGGCAGCAATGATTCTTCACTAGCAGTATGTGTGGGAGTTAAGTATGGGTAGGATTCTTCTCTTAGTAGCTCAGAGAGATGGGTAAATTATTGTGGTAAATTTGGTAATTTTGGAAAATTACAATAATTATCCACTTTTTTAAATATTCAGCAATTTATAGCTAATGGAGGAGTAGTAGGAAAGCCATTGGCAATAGTAAGGGATTAACTACATTAAACCATTACTATTACTACATTAATGTATTAGAATTAGAAAAATGTAAAGAAATATGGCAGGCCACATGCAATTTGGCTTTCTTTTGTCATAGTTTTAGAAATTTTCATTATAACCGTCCAAATGGTAGCCCCCACAAAAATTCTTGAAGTATATATTGCTTAAGTATTCTGCTAATGAGTTGTGTGTGCCATTATTTACAATTGTATATTTTCCTAAATTTTAATTGGAAGAATACATCTACACACTACCCTGCGAGCTACTGGATCAGTGTGTAGCAGGGGGTGTTAGGACACCAGACATGTAAAGATGTAAGGTTTTGGGAGGTGAAATGGTGATGTATGTTATGGGAGTGTAATTAGTGGAGCTCAGTTTTTATTGTGGTTGCTTATCATTTGTGGAAAGAACGAGTTTTAATACCTATCCATTCAGCAATGCATCTCCCTTATTTTATTACTAATGTCAGACCTAGAGATGTAGTGAGGTATCATGATAGTATTCTCTGGGTCGCTCTGAAACACACCAGTCCTAAATTTCTCAAGCAACCTAAGCCTAGCGTGCAGCCTCCGAGTCTCTAGGGGCTCCCACCTTAATCTCTCTAAAAGTTGTGAAACTCTATATGTTTGACAGATTTTATGCTATCCGAGACTAGCCACGGAGTTCCACTTTTACAGGGCCCTCGCAATGCACAATTGTGCGAAATTCCACCGAGAAAAAATATATGTTTGATCGTAGCAGTTTTTAACGAAGCGTGGAGCTTTTATTTGTATTTTGTTTATTTTTTTGGTTAAATCTTTATGACCAGGGTCTCAGATGCTCGCGGCGTATTCAAGGTGCGGCTTAACCAGTGCCAAGTAATATCTCTCTTAGACTTTTACATCCGAAGACCTTCCTAATACGGATTTCAATACGTTACTCTCACTCTGATGAACTAATGGAGTTAACGTATTTTTGAACTTTATTCAATATTTACTGAAATATTTAAGATTAAAATAGCCAGAATTTAATATTTTTTCACGTGACAGTGAAACAAAATCTGATTGATGTGATGTCATTTTTGCTGAGCCAGAGACGAAAGCTGAGAGAGCATGGGAAGAACTGTAGAAGAGACCATATTTTTAGAAGATATTTTATAGTAAACAATGAATATGGCATATAGTGGTTTTAGTTAAACAATTTACCCGAAGTGGATGTGTAAATATTTAAATAGATGGAAAATACCCAATTATGCCTGGATGAAATATGTACAGAGTTGGCTTGAAGTATATGAGTATGAAAAAAATCCTTAACATTGATGAATGACACTGTAAGTTACAGTGATTTTCTGGGATTGCAGTGAATTATGAAAAATACCACTTTAATTTATGAAAGTTATCATGATAATTTTCAGATTGGCCCATCTGTAATGTCAAAGGCAAGGGGATAGCAGTTGTTGGACATTAATTATCCAGGTTTACACATTTCCTCTGGCTATTATTGAGCCTTAGTTGAGATGTAATAACTGAGTATTGATTCAGTAAAATGAAACTCGCTGAATATGCTCTCACGAACAGCATTCCGTGATGTTTTCAAATAATTTGATACCAACAGAGCATAATAATCTGGTGTTGTTATCCATAATGTATTAGTGAGCATTGCATGGTTTCCAATTTTCCCTGCAAATCTTGTGGTTGAGATTATATTCAATGGTATCCAGCAAGATTTTGTGGAACATCATCATAAATTTAAAAGAATGAAACTTCAAAGAGGGCATTTCAAAGTTTCTTTCTTGTAAATTGTGGTTGAAAATCTTTTGGTCTTCCTCTGAGTCAGGTGCTCCATCTCTTCCAATGTTTTGATTGGCAACTATTGTCTTCTAGGATCCAGAAATTCAGTGATCCTGACCTGTGTTCCGTTGGATTATCTCATTTCTCATGACAAAAGTCAAGTTATCTGTCAAAGCATTGGAAGAAATGGAGAATATTACCCCATATAGTTATAAACTGGAGAGAAACTCCTTGCTAGCAATGTGTTCATGGATTTCGTGGGAACATGTGACCTTCCCTCATAAAACAAGTGTGAAGGATCTTATTCTGGAATGTTGAGGAAATATGTCCATTTGAAAATTCCGTGGAAAGGTTGTGCCATAAAATTTGTAGGACAAGAGGATGGAAGAAGGTAAACGGTTAACATAGAAGAATGTTTTTTCTGCTGTTGCCCTAGTAAACTGACTTGAATTTTATGAAGCTGGAGATGTGAGAGGAGTCTGAGGAATAATGAAATGCAATCGTAAGGGAAGAGTAAAAGTATGAAGTATAAATTAATCAGATTTTGTTGTGCAAAAGTAAGTTTTAGACAATCTTAGTCATTGCCCATTCTGATGTGGGGTGGTATGATGGGTGTACATGGAAGTATTTATTTCTTCATGGTCCAGCAGATGATTAATTATTCAAGGGATGTCTTGGCTGGTAAATGACATGTCACTGAGTGGAAATATTTACTTAAAAGATTATTACCCATATTTTAGTCTCTCAAGCTGTAAAATTACGTACATATTAATTCATCGAAGAATGTGCTTTGCTCAATATCTCCAAAAGTTGATATTTCTAAGATAAGGAATGCTGGCTAACTTTTCATATACATTTACGGTAAAATGTCCTTTCAAGTGCCATTAGTTTACTACCTCTAGGCTCCCTCAACTTTCAACTATTATCTCAGTAAACACTACACCTCATAATGCACAACTGCTTCAGTAAAAGATAGTAGTACTATTTTATTTATGTGTTGTCTGAAAGTCACTAATATTTTAATATAGTCAGTAGATTCAATAAAATTTTCTTCAAGTAGTCTAAAGTTGCTTTAATCACATTTTTGCTTTTTAATTTTGTGATTGTGTATGCACTCATAACTATTATTGGTATATATGTATTAATATTTATTTTCCTCATTTCATTGTTCAAGACCACTCATATAACATTTGTGTATGCCTTTATCTGGTTGTCAATATATAGGTATTTCACTGAAACCAAAAACACAGTAATGAAAGTTAGCAGATCTGTTTTTCCAGTAGATGCTACTGTAGAACAGTGGTGTGTCTAATAGATGGATGAGCTGGCTCTGCCAGGGAAACACATAACAGAAGGGGTGGGTTGTTCTTTTAGCTCTATTTAAAGAAATTCGTTTATCATCGGATCAAGCGTCTTTAATGGAAGTAAAAGAATTATTTTTACCTATTGCTTAAAAATGAGAATTAGTTGATGGTGACCAAAGGGCTTTAAGGTACTTTACTCTTCTCTCCAAAATTAAGTTAGTGCTAGCCCTTCAATTTTGACTGGAGCACCAAAAACCCTATACCCCCTGTAATGATGTATGTTCATTTGCCACAGTTAATGTTGTTTGCCCCCCCCCCCCCCATAAGTTGTGAATCACCCTTCTACAGTCTTAAATTCTTTCTTTATTGACAAGCTGTGGTTACAATGTTAGTCAATATATTGCTGGGAATATACTGTGACAGTAAACATTTTAGTCGTATTGTAATGAAGTGTAAATGGCATAAGTTGATCAATTGATGTTAATTGTGAGGAGATCAAGTGCAGTTAATTGTTAGCTTATAAGCATACTTTCAATGAAGAATAAGTAAATGGGTTTGGTCGCTGTAGAAGGCAGTGGTTTTGTGTATATGTAAAGGCTTGTTTAGGTTTTATCATTGATCAAAGTTTGCCTTAACTAATGGTTGCATTGAAGGAAACATTGTTTACTTTTGCTTTTCAGGATATTGAGAACGTTTTCGAAACTGAGGTAGGTAGGTTGAAACTGCTGGAAGTCTAATGGCTTTCTATTTTTGTCATTTACTGGGTCACCAATGTGGCAAACTATGAATTTTTAGTAGATACATACATGTAGAGATGGGTAAATTACCCTACTTTTAATTTGATGTACATAACGTGGAAAATTACTGTAAGTTTCGAAAATTACCGTAATTTTCCGGTATTTTTTTATTTTCTGCCATTAATAGGTAACAGAGGATTTATTAGAAATTCCAATATCAATGGCAAGGGATTAAAAACTTTTAAACAATTACTATTGCTACATTAATGTATAATTTTAGAAGTAACATAGCAGACCATACGTAATTATGTGTTCTTTTGTTTGATATGAGAAATTTTCGTTCAAACTTTTGAAAATGATACCTCACAAATGACTTGTACGATCCTTAATTTATAATTAGGATTGTATTTTATATATTTATATAGAATCGGCTTTAAAAATGCATTTGGAATATATTGGTATGAAACATGTCTGAGACGGAGTTGAATATAGCCGAAAATTACAGCAATTTTCAGGGGCCACGGTTAATTACGTACATAAAATACAACGGTAATTTACCAAATTTATCGCGGTAATTTTCAGAATTACCCATCTCTACATGCATGCCTACCTGTAATTATGACTCAACGTGAATGTTAAAATGATACAGGAGGTGCACTGGTATCAACCATTTTCGGGTATACTGGAGGTTGTGTTCGAAAAATGTACATCAAAATTGGTCTGCTTTGAATCATTTTAGTAGATCATAAAAATTAAACAGTAAAGTAATAGTGGATGTAACAAATGGACAAGTTTAATATTTAATAAGTAATGGATGTAACAAATGAAGATTCTTTAATTTTTCGAAGTACGTATGAACTATAACATTTTTATCAGCTAAAGTTACGAGAACATTTACGAAGTGTCGCCGCCCTATTTGGTTCATACTGGATACATTCCCGGTCCATTACGAAAAAATGAAGTTTTTTGCAATTTCTGTGCTCTTCCGGAGTAAAAGCATTATTAATCGAAATTAGAAATTGGTCACAGGCCGCTCGAAAAACATTGCCATGACGTCACGCCTACCCTCGTCGGGATAACCCGCGGCGCGCAATCGTGAAGCAATTAATCGGGAGTGACCATGCGAAGTTTTAACTTCCAGGCTGAAAAATGCGTTCCTACTGGAGATTTTGGCCAGCTTTTCTCGATTTCAGCCCGCTGTCCAGCGGCGCGACGAAGAAAGAGATGGGTAGTTCGTGAACGAGCGCTGCAAAATGGGCTTTTGATTTAAGCTAAATAAGCGAACTATTCATGACCGAGATCGAATTATTCAGTTTTGGCTATTGCTCCACTAGCCGGGTCTAACTCCATCACTTAAATATATTTTTCCTTTTTAGCTCGCTGCCATGTGACAACTGTTAATTCATCGAATAGGTACCGAAAGATAAGACTTTGGTGCTAGGCCCGTTATGCTTGCATATTCGGATGATGATGTGCTTAGCATTAATAATAATTACAGGACAGCGTGTGGAATATGTGGGCCAGTAGGGAAGAAATTAAACATTTCAAGAAGTAGACACTTTACTCCTGGCCAAATCGACGAAGGAGAACCATATGAAAAATATGCAACCCGTGAAGACGAGGAACAATATAAATTGATAAATACTCCGGGATAAATGCATGAAATTTTTTAGTGCTGCCAAAAAAAAAAGTCATGAAATTTGCGAGGTTGGTTGGTGCGATTAGGCAGTTGCTTCGAAAGGCAATTTTATGCTATTAATGACGAATATTTACTTAATATTTGCCATTTAAATTTAATACGTTTTAAAATCCTATTCCCGGAGATATCAATGAAAAATGACTCGATAAAATCTTATTTTTTTTATTCATTGCATTGTATTGACCATCAAATGATTGAAAACATGAGAGCGTATATGGAGAAAATATCATTCTAGGTACGCGATTGCTAACATTCCGGATAACCTCTAAATCAGGTGGTTGCTAATATCGTCTGCCAAAGGTTACGCATCAGAAGAACTTTAGCAGAGATTTGAAATCAAGGAATGGCCTCTATGATATTTCTCCTTTTAGACAAATATCATAAGCACCCTACCGGGAGAGAGGTGAGCATCCTCATTCATTGGAGGTCTTATTGATGTATTGTTCTATTTCGGATTGTTGATAGTCAATATTGGTTCGAAGAGATTAGAAATTATAAGAATACTACACTACTTTTCACCCATGTACGGGAATTGAAAGTGGCTCAAAGAGGAAAGTAAACGAAAATTTAGGTCTTAAAAGAGGGAACTACTCTCCAAGTTGAACTGATTGAACAAATGCCCATCAATACCTACTGTGGATATGTATAGAGATATCGAAGATATTTTTGGCGGACCCCCTTAAATATTTTCTGTCCCTACATTTTTATCTCTCGAGTGTTCGTTGTTTTTTCGAAATTAGTATTTCTGCAAGGGAAAATTCGTATGGTGAACAATAATGCTCATCGCTAGTGTACGGTACTTGCCCTAGCACTATCTAGCGCCCATGTCGTAACACCTGGGGAAAAGAGTCCGTCCTTCAGCTTGCAAAACGAGAGACGAAGGGTGTTAGATTGGGAATAATAGAATCTTGGAAAAGGTATGCACCGATCAGGCTCCAGATCAACGGTTCGGGATGGGCAACTGGCGGCTGATGGGATGTGGAAATCCCCCATGTGAAAAGGGTTATCGCCCGAGAAATTCTTAACAAACTTGGTGCAAAACGGCGTATTATAAGTGGTTTTGGAGGTAAAATTTTGCCTTTTTGATGGAGCAAGTTTTTACTGAATACCTCTTTACTTATTTCTTTGAAGGCTTCCGCGACTCATATACTTGTTAATATTGCTGTTGTCAGGTATTCTCGTCGCGTGTTTAGTTTTTCTGACTACAGTTTCTCCCCTCTTCCTGGGGGCGTCTTCAAATTGAACTGATTGAACAAATGCCCATCAATACTTACTGTGGATATGCATAGAGATATTGAAGATATTCCTGGCGGACCCCCTTTAATATTTTCTGTCCCTACATTTTTATCTCTCGTATCAGGTCCGTTGGAAATTTTGTAAAAATTATAAATTACAAAATAATATTGCAATTACAAAATGCCCAACGGACCTGAAGACGCCCCCAAGACGAGGGGAGAAACTGTAGTCAGAAAAACTAAACACTCGACGAGAATACCTGAAAACAGCAATATTAACAAATCTTTACTTATTAGTTACCTCCTAGTTTCGAGTGATTTAAAAATTGTTTGGATTTAGTATCGTATAAAATGTATATAGGAACTATAATTTCGCTGAATACATATGCCGACCTACGTACTTCCTAATAAAAAAAATATTTAGGCTTTTAGATTTTAGTCTTTGAAAAAAATAACGTAAGGTTTTGGGGGGTCGGGAATTACCCCTTGTGTCCGCTACAAGCCAGCGCTATTGTATTGTAGTATTGGCTTCTCCTATACGCCATCATAGTCCGGTTCCCAATTAGGCCCAATATTAGGTAGAAGAACGAAGAGTTCTTGCTCTTCCACGGCCTGTGAGCCGGCGAATGCAACTTCACGATGAATGTTCATAGGAAAATTGAGTAATTACCCTTATGACTTGCGAGTCTCCTGGATAGCAAATGTAAGATGAGGACTGATGGATTCACCTGCGATGGAATGATGGATGCAAGTATGTATGGACGTGTATAGAGAAATATGTATTTATACCTGAAGATAAATACGATATACGGTTGGTATAATGAACATGATGTCGCTGATTAAAAAAGCTACTATTTTATACATCATCTAGTGCTTTCCTGCCATTCCAGATGTGCGAATTCTTCCCACGTGCATGATTAACTCTCAAAGAAGAATCGCGGAAGATATTATATACCCTGGCTTATTCTAATGCTCCCAAATCGCAGTGAAAGCAGCTGACTGAAAAAAAGATGTCTGCAGCGATAAATATAATTGAGGTTACGGTATTTGAATACATACAAGTACCAAATACCCCTGTATTTAGTTATATTTCATATCCTGCAAATAACCACGGATTACTATTGTCCTTCGCGAGACTACATAGGGTTAAATAAAAGTATGGTAAATATCCGCTTCCATCACACACTTCTAAAACAATTGCGGCCGTGAAAAACCTCACCTGAAAGGATTGAACTTTCCCTAGAATTACAATTTTCGCTGGGTAAAAATATCACAAAATACTAGAAGATTGGCTGTGTATGTGACGTTAATTTCGTTGCGATACATGAAGCGTAAAGGCTCGGAAACAAGTTATTAAAAGTGCGACGAAAGCGGAGATTTAACGACAGTAAGTATGGCGCTGAAGGAGAGAAATATTAAGGGTTCCTTACTTACGTCGGCAGTAAAAAGGCGATGCTGGAAATCGACTTCTTCTCTGTCGCCTCAGATAATATTTTTATGGATCTCCTTCCCTTGGTATTCGACCGAATTGTGCCGTCGTCGAAGAGCAGAGTGCGTGGCCTAGTACCTTCGGTGGAAGTGTGCGCCGTGACTCAACGCAGTACCTCTATATAAGTAAGGCTTTGAGTTATATAGAGGTAAGGGGGAAAGATCAGTTTGTCGCAGTGGTGAAGTGGTAGATAAAGGAGAGAGGGGGTCGCCAAAAGCCGGCTGCGGAAAGTTTTACACCCGGGGAAGAACTGAGGAAGGTCACCCTATCGTCATTCTCATCGTGTTTACTCTTGTGACCGACCATTACGGACGAGAAGGTACTGCTTTTGAATTTTAGCTAATCGCCCTCCCCTCCTGCCGTCCGATTTGTATTGGTGTTACCAATGGGGGACGATGCTATCTTCGGGGGATGCACGCGGTTCCCTGAGGCTGCCAGCTAGAGACAACGGCTGCGATGGAAAAGTGGAACTTTCCTCCCTTCGTGAACGGTTCTGGAATTGCTGCGGAAAATTACCGGCTTGAGTTCGGAGAAAAGTCCCTCGCGGACTCCGACCGTATAGGATGGGACGTCTCGTTGACACAACATCCCTCCGATCAGTAATAATATTTATTGGTCGTTAAGGAGGCATTCAAGAGTCTCGAGTGTCTCCTTTAGTTTATCATTTATTACTTAGCTTAAATTTGTCATAACAGGTTTCCTTAACACAATTAACTGTAGAGATTATATTCATGAATGCTTCTAAGGAGGGTACAAAATTGAAACCATCGAAGTATCCTTAATCAAGTAAAAAGTGGTGAAATGGCGTCTACACGGCTTAAACCAATCTTTAAAGATGTAAATTATTCATTAAAGAGCAATATAGGACGTTAATTTGAGGTCTAATGCAAGAACTTACATTGAAATATACGCGGGTGGTTCATTACTACTTTTATGCACAGATTCGTTTGTTTTCAAAATTTTCATGTTGCCAACATTAACCGTTGCTAGGAAGGTAAGGCGTCTATCGTTGAAATGGCTGTCTTATACATTTACGACAATTCACACTCCAATTGTTGTGCCTAAGGCCTCATGGCAGAGTTATTATTCATATTTCAACGGAATAGATAGTTACTATGACAGTGCTTAGGCGAGATCTCACAAGTTGCAGCATTACCTTCTTAGATTATGCTTATGTATCAAAATGAATTCTTTCGCGATTCAGTGCGTCGCAAACTATATTGATCTATTGCATTTTAATTTTAACTACATCAATGCAAGATTAGGTACGAATAGTAATAGATTGAGGAAATAGGTTGAATGCATCCTAACATAAGATCTAGATCTGAGAAGGTGTATAGGAAGAGAGACATTCAAAACCCAAGTCCCCACTTCAGAAGCTCCGAGCAACAAAAGCACCGTTAAGAAATATGAAGTACCGGTCCGATCCGTATCCTTATCGAAAGTATAAAGTGACGTGCCGGTACGAAACGTTTTAGAAAGAGTAAAGTATCGTACCGGTACGAAACTGTATTGATAAGGTGCCGTATTGATCCGGTACGAAACTTTACGTTTAGTTTTCGTTCCGGATCACATCCCTGCCTGAGGCCGTCGAAGTCAAAGAGTGATACGAGCGTAAAGCGCAACTGAATAAAAGGAAATTGAATTCGTTCGCTAATTTCAATTAAATTGCATTTACTTTTGTCAGTGTGACGTTTATAAATTTATGAGAAAAATTAAGAGGTATTAGCTAACTGCATTTGAAGATTTGGTGTATTTTTGTGAGGTCAGTGAAAATTTCCGGAATTTTATAATTGGATGCCCCAATAATTGACGTATATGAGTGCCTTGCGTTGGTTTGGCCATGTTGAGAGAATTGGTGATAGTCGATGACGTTCATAGTGGAGCGAAAGGTGTGAGAATAAGGTGTAGACGGAGAAACCCATGTAAATTATTTGGTCTGTGAATGCTCTGAAAGACTAATAACTCACCTGGAAGTGGTCTGTAACTGTGTAAGGTCGTTGGAGTGCGAATTGTGAGTCGTTGAGTGCACATTTTAATAACTTATCAATTTATTACTATTAGAGTATTCCACTGGTTAAGGTAGGTTTGCTGAATATTTTGAGTGACAGTTACTTACCTAGATGCTTACCTAGAACACGTATGATAGCGTGTTACTTCTGAAGTGACAGTTACTTACCTTGCGTGATACGCTAGGCAAAGAACTGTCACTCCAGAAGTCCCCGCTGTCCTTTCATCTCCCCTCGCACAGCCCCAAGGCATCTACCGGTACGTTCCCTCTATGCATTTCCCGTTTAATATTCTCCAGTTTCCCTGCCCTCATAATTGTCCATATCGTTCCAAGTCCCTATTTTTATCGGTGCTTTCCTTCTCCGCTTCTTTTTTTCTAATCTTCCTTGGTCCTTGTTTCAAGTGATGACTCTGTCGTGCAAGGATTTTGTTAGATGACGACCTGAGGGGCCTTGCATCCCCCGCTGCCGGGCCCGACACGCGCCCCAGTGGGCGGCCTCCTGTAGTTGTCAGGATTCATTTATCTTTGATTGCCATTCATTTTTCAGGGTAGTAAAATAGTTGTGAGAGACTCCCACCCCCACTTCCCAACAGTGTTTTCCACGTGACACCATCACCGGACTACCTTTCGTCTGCCTCCTACCCGTCGACCTATCTGGCATGGGTGGCCCTACCGGGAGCAATTTTAGTTGCCCCGCCAGTCCAGCTCTTGGGGTCATTGGAACGCGCAAGCCCTTCCACCACGTCAAGGTTGTTGTCCGTGGGAAATGAACTTATCAATTGAGACGAACAAAAATTCTAGGTCCACACCTCACTTAAGTACATCAAAATATACTTTGGAAAAAAGCAAAAAAATCGTTTATTCCACGCACAACGATTGGCCATATTTAAAATTCAGCCCTTCTTGAAACGGTCCCTGAATTAACTTTTCCATTCCACTTCCCAAAGACTTACCCTTTATACTTTTACAAGGCTGATGTCCTAACACCACCTGCCACGCGCCCATGCGTCGGCACGTAGGGTGGGATGTAGATGTAAATTCTTATAGGAGGCTAATGTGGTGGTTTCCCGTTGCTTACCACAATGCCTCTGTCCGATTGGACCACTTCGGAGTCATTTAATGCCACGCCCCTTATAAGACTGAGCTATGCAAAAGAAAAATGTAGACTTCATAGGAAATACAGAGCTTTTTTCTATGAAAACAAAAGGATGGTCCTCAAAATTGGGCCAGCAGAAATTTTTAACTGGAGGATTCTGAACAAAAGACATTAAAAAGGTTATTGGCGTTCTGTATTCGATCGGAGTTGCCCCCCTCCCTTTAATTCCTCTGTTCAACCCATGCATTTGAATACTTTCCTCCCTCCCTGGTACGGTGGGAATGTTATTGTGATATTATCATCTACTTAAATTTTAATGAAGCTTTAGTCTTAAATTGCTGCTTGTTTTTGATACTTCCCGAGTGTACGCATGGCCGAATTGGATCTTATTTAATACCTGGGAATTACCCCAGTGCTTTCAATGTTTCAACAGAGTTCGATAAAATCAGGGATTTTGGGCTCTGAGAATCGGTTCGAGCCCTACTTTTTTGCGTCTCATTCCTTAAAATTCAGGAGCCTTGGTTAAAATAAGTGGTATATCCACATGGATAAATGTTTCTCGGGTATTGCACAGGGTGAGAGTGCCCAAAAGGTCCCGACGCACAATGGTCCGAAATTGGAAAATGCCGGACAAAAGTCCAAAATGGCTTTTTTTGAGATAGAGACTTGAAACTTAGCGTAAATACTCATAAATAATTACCAATTATAGATTTATATGCCATTTTACATAAATACGACCCTTTACTGAGATACAGTAGCCCAAACATGACCAATTTTTCAATAACACGCGCGATCTCGTTTTTCTTCGAAAATCTTTGAATTTAAGCAGGTGGTGTTGCGTTGGTATGATTTTTATGGAATAAAAAACGCAATATTCCTTTGACCTGGTGCTTTGCCTATATTTTTTATGACTTTTGAAGATTTTGGCTCTCATCTGTCTGGTTTTGCAACGCAAAATGGCGTACCCGTTTTTCACGTGAAATTTGACATAAAGTAGACATTATCTTTCGTTTACGAAATATATAACTCGGGAAATTTAAATCACAGTGTAAAGTAGAGATTTCTTAAGAATACTAAGGAGAAATCTTGGAAAAAAGTTTGCGACCAAGGAAATGAGAGCGATTTTTCGATCGCACGTCAAGGCTGAGCTACACGACGCAGGACACTGAGGCTCGGTAACTGCGGTCGATTTTTCAAGTTTTTTATAACTTTATTCTTGAAAATCGTCATTTAAGGCACGGCACGTAGTCAGTATTGACCTAAAACACTATACTGAGGATATTACCAGGATTATGGATCGATCGACTACACCATTTAACGCATTTCTCTAGTGAAGATGCTAGGGATTGGATATTTGTCGGAACCATCCCACGTATAAGAAATATGCTTAGGGTATGAAGTAGGGTTAAGAGATTAAGTCGGCATGCTAAAGAGAGAGAAATAAACTGTTTCCGGGAAAGGCAACAACCGATACTCTTCTTCCCTTTCCACCCTCGCCGAGGTGGGTCGCGCGGAAAGGGGCGTTGTATGACGACGCAGAGCCTTTGACGGTATTTAACGGTTTCTTCCACAAGGGTTTCCCCTTTTCAATTTGACCAAGATTTATACACTAGGGGAATGTTTTAGGGAGAAGGAAACGATGATTACTGTATCTTTGAATTCATGATTTATATATTATTATAAAATGGTAAATTAAGAGTTAGCTTGACTAGGGCAAATTTCACTTTCGGTCGTCCATCGTAAAGAAAATATACGAGGCAACATGTCTGATAAATGCAAGTTCAAAATCAAATCGAATAAATGCAGTGACAAAAAGTTTGAAAACTGCTCCGATCTTCATGGGTATCTGATGCCGTATTTATCATCTGATGCCGTCTGCTATATCCACATCCTTAGGCGTAGTTTATTTCACATTTCGATACTATGTCCACCTCTGAAATTAAATAAAAATAATTCCGTTCTCCGGTATTAGCTTTTCCTAAAGTCCTTGTTTGTGATTTAGTTAGGATCGTTTTCAGTTTCGAATGGCCTAAAGTGTGATCTCCGTTTGATATTTAAATTTTATAAGCGTCTTTTATGAATACTCTTGTATAAAAATCATGTTTTGTTTTTCAATTCCATATTTACACCATATATTCTGTCCATACCGATGTACCCTATAATTTTAAACAAATGCTACTTTTCTTTAAATATTAACTCTCTGTATTCCTCATTGGTTTGTCAATTTTTGATATTTCAAACATACTGTAGTTACGACTTCTCTAGAGGTTGTCGTGACGTATGGCGCTTTCATGATTGGTGAGATCGTTCTCCTTTTCTTATTTATTTTTTTTCTTGGTTGTCCTTAATTTTCTCTCCTTCTCGTGCTATTGTTCCACTTGTCATCTTATTGATTTCCGTATTACGCCCTTGAGGTACATTATTCAGTGAGCTGTTGGGGGGTATGTAGGTCTTCTTAGCTCTTGCTGGTTGCCGCGACATTTTCTTAGAATCGGGTCATGCTAATTTCTACCCCATTCGCCTGTACGCTTATGTTTCTGTAAGTCTACACTTCATTTCAGTATTTTACCAAGTGATTGGCAATATATTGGGCAATGCTTATTCTAACGACCTAATTTCTGGTACATATGTTGCTCTGCTTTCCCTCTTATACATAATCCGTCATTAGGTCCCTCTAAAATTCTTTGTATCGTCTTTCTCCTCTGATTTCGTCCAGCATTCCTATCCTCTTCCTTACTCTTCCACGCTTCCCCAGTGTTCTCCCATCTATTACCCTATACTGAGTAATCTGGCGAGAAAATTTGTTTATGGCCAGGACTTCAGCCAATCAGTGAATCCGTTTTTTATTATTTATCCCTTGTTATTTAGGGCGAAGAGCCTTGACATGGAGCGTGGTGTTGTATGGGGCAGAAACGTGGACCCTTAGAAAAGAGGACATTTGAGATGTGGGTGTGGAGAAGGATGGAGAAGGTGATGTGGACGGAGAGGAAGACTAACGAGGAAGTGCTTGAGATGGTAGGCGAGGAAAGGAAACTTTTGAATGAAATCCGGGATAGGCAGGGTAAATAGCTGAAGGATGTAATTAAGGGCGATGGATTTGCTCAAGAGCGTGGTCGAGGGAAGGATGTTGGGCAAGCGGGGAAGAGGAAGAAAGAGAATAGGTTTCATGGACGGGATGAAGAAGGCCAGATCATATGCTGAGGCGAAAAAGGATAGACTAGAGGTAGATAGGCCCCGGAAAGTGTAGAAAACCGAGGGGAGATTCTCTGACATTCAGCAAAACCTACCTTAACCGGTAGAAAACTTATAAAAAATTATCATTTATGTGCTTTTTTAAATTTGTAGCACTTATTATCGTTGCTTCTATTTTTTCCTTACACGAACGAAATGTTTAATGCTCCTGCGGGGATGAAAACAAATTCAGTACAAGAGTACGTGAAGTATTGAATTTTAACGAGTGACTCTGGATTTGATCATATCTCTCGGTTTCGTTTCATTTAATCAATGTATCAAGCTATTCTAGCCCTGGAAGAGTAGGATTCAAAATAAGTTTGACGAAGTACGTATGAAAAACAGCTGGCTGTGATAAAATGTAGGGAGTGTGAGGTGGATGCAAAAGTTAGGGAAGGAGAATGGCAAGTATTTGCTTTGTCACCCAAGATATTTACTATTCTCATTGAAAAACCAATACATTAAATTAGGGCCCGCTAAGATCAGGATTATACGTTCCCCCTACGAGAAACTATCAGCATGATGCACTTAGCTGAAAGCACGGCAATTTTGTTTGAGAAGGGGGAAGATCTAATGAGAAAAGAGAGAGAGTTTGGCTGTACGGACCAATCTATGAAAATATACAACTTGAAGATTCACTCGGATTGTTCGGAAGTTGGTCCACCAGTTAGGTAGGGAGTAAAATAGATGTCGTGAGGAAGACCGTGGAGTAATAACAACTATTATAATACTAGTAATTATAGAATAAAAGTTGTAACTCTGTGGTAAGACCTACAGTCTAATGTTAGAAAGCATTCTATAAGGTCTATTTTTAAGCCAGCGATTAAGCTTGGAAGTGAAGGGGATCTTCATAAAACACAAGTTTTAAGCATGCTGTTTATGTGGTGGGGAAGCGTGGACAATAACCACCACCGAGCAAAAATAGGAAGCAATGGAGAAGTGATGTTGTCTCAGAATGATGAAGATTAAATTGACGTAGAGAATCACTAATAAATAAGCCTTATGTTGAGATTGAAGAGAAGTATCATGAAAACTTAAACAACAATGAACTTTACCCATGTTTCGATACCTCTATATTTTTATGGTCTCTCCTATGCCCATACATCGTACTTTCTTTTTCCATATCCAGTCCTACGTCTTGGTCCAATATCATCAAATGCTATGGTATCCATGGAGCAAAACTTAAAAGCTGTGGCTATTTGTTATGGTAACGCAGTCTAACGTAAATAAAAAACTGATGCATGTGGTAAAGGATATATATTGGTAACTTACGCCATCTTACGTCTTACATAAAAAATCAGACTGAGGTGGAACAACAAAAAAGGCGGGAACAAAAAAACTCAAACTCAGGGCGGTAAAACCATTGCCAACACAAATTGCGTACACTTACAGTGGCATCTTTGCTCGTGTGCGTATGTACGTGTCCTATGCATTGAGGTTAATGGAGCTGTGCTGGCCAATGCTAGGAGCTGAAATCTGTCCGCCATATTCGTTAACCCTCAATTTCTTATAGCGCTTGCGGACTAACTCTCTAATTTCGCTCTTTTATTATGATTTCCATAACTTGATAACTTACAAGAAATCAGCGTGCACTTTCTTCTTTAATATGCATTCTCCTTACATGTGCTGTTTATTTATTTAAATTAATAATCGTCTACATTCCCTATGCTAGCTGTTGTAAAATTGAGTAGAATCCATAGCTTTAAGCGGCCAATATACTGCCAGTCAATGGCCAGCCGGTATATGCTTCAAGAGTTACTTGCCTTAAATTCCAAACAGATGGTTGATTTTCTTGCTTTACATCCACCACTTCGTCCATTACGTCGTGCTATCCATAGGAAGGTAAGGGGAGAGCAAGGTTGAATAATATGGTTGTTATTTCGGTGGTAAGGATACAGATTGATGACGTAATGACATTTGCATCCACCTCAATGGTCCTATGTAAGTGGTTACGTGAACTGATGTGCCTTCAAAATTGCTGCGTGTGAACCCGTCATCTTGCGTGAGGGCCGCGATTTGTCCATTAAATAACCCCATATTCCAATTCTGAGCATGTTTTCTCGCAAGCGTTGGCGCATATTGCCGCATGAGCGCATGCATCGAGTGTAGACCGGCCTTAACGCTCGCATTCTATGTGCGTATATGCGTTGTGATGTTTTCGAATTTTCAAGTCTCTTCCGGAAGGAGGCCAACAATTCGGACAGCGGATATCGCGCCGCTGGCATCATTAGGCCTCTGGTAACCTATTTAATGCATCCAGTCCTTTCCATTTTTAAAACTTCAACGATTTCGATGAGGGGAAGGATGAGTTGAGGAATTTCTTGGCAGCCTGCATGGGAAGTAGGTTGAGAGAGAGAGTGTCTTATTGAACCATCCCATCCTTTTCCATTCCGTTTCATGGAGCAAATATCAATCGTGCGATTACTGCACTTCCGCGGTGGTGTCGCCATCGCTCTCTCGATCGCAAAAGTCGGCGTCCAACGGTTAAAATTTGAATATCGTTTTTGTGAACGAGTCTGTTGCAACAGCAATGTATCGTGTAATATGGTAAAGTTTAATCAAAATAGGTAACCCGTGCGAAAATTTCGCACTTTCACGCTATCAGGGAATAAGTTTGTTAAGGAAACGGTGTAATTGGGTTTTAAATAGAGAAGAAGGTGTATCATAGAGTACTTTCTTTATACTTATTTTCTTGCAAAAATATACAAAACATATGAATACAATACAGGCAAGAGAGTTCGGTACCAGTAGGAACAATCATGATGTCTGTTACTGAATAATGGTACGCAATTTACAAAACTTCTTTAAAGACAATATTAGAAGTAACAATGTTGTCGTCTGTAACTTTTTGGTTGTGAGTTTCTTTAACACAAACATAAATATCACGGAAAGTGCGAACTCTATAAAATGCTACGTACAACTGTCCACGCGAAAAAAACGGGTTCTGGCAAGTAAAATCCGGCTCTCTGAAGAGTCTTACCCTGTGCTTTATTAATTGTCATTGCAAAGGCCACTTTGATTGGGAATTGTTTTCTTGTCATTTGGAAAGGCATGGTCGGATCCGAAGGGGTGAGTTTAATTCTCGGAATTATGACTGTTCTACCCGAGTCAATTAATTTAGCAGTGATTGTGTATTCGCCTAAATTAGTAATTATTAACCTGGCACCGTTAATCAACCCTTGCTTGGCGTTGAGGTTGCGGATCAACATTACTATGGCATTTTTCTTTATCAACTACTTATGAGGTGGGAGACATGAAGGATTTAATGAATTCAAGAGCGAATATATCATATAAATATGAAATCAAAAAGTTTTAATTGCATTTACTTACCAGATGACCATTCACCCATGTACAATCACTATGTGCATTTCGTACTATTTTAATTTTAAACCTTTTTTTGAAGTTTAGAATAAAAAAATGTGTGGAGTCGATATACCTCGAGCGAGTAATCGACATGGAAAAATCGAAACTTTTAAGTCAAATTAATGGGTAAATAGTGAAATTTGAGATTGAGATTGTATTTTTCGTCAGAAGCCGGTGATTAAACGTTTAAAATGATACCTCATTTATCACTGTAGGTGCAGTATTAACGGAACATATACGGAATGACAGAAAAAGACCTTTCTGTAATAATATATATGATAGCTTTTGGTTCAAAATTCTGTATTAGTTCACACTCTTTTGAGCCTTAGGAATATAACCTGCTCTTAATTTCCGTCTATTAATATGAAACCAACTAATCGAGAGGCCTCGAAAAAAAGAATCATCGCTATCCGCTCTTCTAGTGTGTTGCGACCATGTATACTGCATTTATAGTGTTCTTGGTTGCGACCTCGGGTATGGGCGTTACGAGATGTGGATCCCATGTAGTCTGGAGTAATATTTGCAACCCTCTGGCAGTTATTCTTCACATTTAATCTAAGGATAAAATAATTCGTGTGCAACCTAAAGCCATTTTTACACGATTCATGTACCCGCGCGGGTAGATTCAGGAACATATTCACCATAAAAATTGCACCGTGTGAAGTGTTCACACGGTGCCAACTTGGGACGCGCCTCGGGCAGGCCCTTCGGCTATGTCCTGAGGGTAAACGAGTCCGCAGTGGGGTAGCATGTTCGAACAGGGGACAGCGTGGCAAAAAATTAGGGGAAGTGCCCAAAAAACGCCGCTCTACAAATACCTCACCACTCTCGTGGTATCATGAGATTACACGGACTCTCCATATTTCAATATTGTATTTTAAAGAGTTATGCGTTCATCAGTCGACGTCAGATGCGTAACCAGCCAAAATTCGTCTCGTCAATGAAGACTTAGGAGATGAAGGGAATTTGTGACCGTGATCTCGGAATGCCTAATTATTTCGCTTGTGAAACAATCCAGTCACATTATACGCTCATATATTTTTGGCATTATAATTTAGGGGAAGGAATTTTGAAAAATAAAGCAATTTATTGTAGGAATCACCTGGGCAGGGATTATGTACGAGGATGCACTTTTCATCCTGGTCGTGATAAACCCCGTAATTTTAAAATAAGAAACATTTAGGGGAATGCTTGATAAGGAAATTACGATAAGAACCACACATGAAATAATAGTGCGAATAAGCTCATTTCTTTGATTTCCCGAGTATGTATTTTAAAATAGCCTCGATATCTCATGTATGACCATGCCAATGTTTTATCCCATGCATGGTGGATCCTCATTCTCTCTTCCTCTGAGACTCGCGAACCTGAAATATCTTCCAAGGACATGGACTGATAATTTCTACTTAAGACGAAGGAGCTCGTATGACGAAGGGAATTAGTTAAAGGAACTCCTAAATAGATTGTTACGCTGTTAGTATTATGTATGTGAGTGTGATAAACAATGAAAGTAATTTCATTTCTGTTGCTTTTTCATTTAACCTATTCCGAGGGTAGGGAGGTAAGAAAAGCATTGAAATCAATGATGAATTTTCCCTTATTGTTGTCTTAAATTACTTTCAATCAAGATATTTATTTGAAATGTCTACTATTCGAAGGCTGAAAGAACGAAGTATTAATTTATTGTCTTGTATGTTGTTTTAAGCTTTGTTTTTGCTTATAATTACGTTTTCAAATCCAAGATTATCGATTTCTCTCTGATTTTAGGGATAGCATATTTCCTTGGCAACCTGAGCAATGGCTATGAATGGGAAATATCGCCTGGGCGTTTGGTGGCTTACATTAAAATAAATTATTAATTTTAGCAAATGTGAGTGAGATTTCACTTGGGGTGTTTTGTTACCCTACCTCTCCATGTGCACATGTAGGCTGTAATGAAAAAAATGTCACAGATTTCAATTTATTGCATTACACGATAAATACCGTCGTACAATTAACTATGAAACCTGCTCCCTGATTAACTTCTCAGTATGTTACCACACACCACAAAAACAGCACTCTAAATTACCCAAACAGAACATAAATATACGCTCTTTGCATCAGATATCAACATTTATAAACTACCCTGCGATTCACTATGCCCATCACCTCCACGCAACGCAGAGATTCACATAAATCAACACCCCTCAAGAAATGTGGACAACCTCAAACCCCAGTCTTTCAGGTTAAAACAATCAGACCACCCGTCATCTTTCCTACCAGCAAACCTGCTTGTGATGAATGTGGCATGCAAGGCTCCGTGCATGCACCTCCTCTCCCTTGAGGCGTCCGAACCTTCTCTGCTGTACTAAACGGCACCTCGTGCATCGTGGCGACACCCCGTGGTCTCTGCTTTCTTTCGCGACCGTGAACCTGTCGATGCTGGTCCCCCCTCACTATTAACTCCCACAAAATACTCGGTAAAAAAAACTTTCCGTCGATAATCGTCCTCCAATATTCGGATTATCGTGGTTACTCGTGGCAGGCGGTCGACACAATGCCCCCCGTCCAATTCCTAGCTCAGCGTGGTTACTCCTTGCAAGCCATCTAAACAATAAAAAGCCCATCGGCTCGTCCGCCCCTCCTTTTAAAGTTACTCGCTGCGACCTATTGCTATCCTTCTGGAAATTTCTTGTATGTTCGAGATTTCTACGTATTGTTAAACTTACATAACACAAAAAAAAATAAATCGCGCGGGTGTATAAGCGGTCGGAATTTCCCAGCGCGCACCTTCAAACGTGGGGGAATGCGCCCAATTTAATACACCAACATGTACCCGGAATACAGTATAAAACTATCGAAAACATATCATGACATGAAAAAAACATCTGCGGAACGAAAACACGCCACACTGTAGCAAAGGCCGTTTTCGAACTTGGCAAATCAAGCAATCTTGCCTTCAAACCTAGTACGCATCGAAAGCTATGACGTCATGCACGCGTCATCACCATGCGTTTGTTCACTAGCTATCGAGGAAAGATACCAAGTAAATGGAAAAGGAGACTTGTTATGCTTGCTAGGTTTTAAGTTCGAACTCGGGGTGTGATAATATGGGCTTGTATGGAAAATAGAAGTGAAGAAACTTTCATATGGATACTATTTTATCATTACTACGTATATTTGTGTGATGTTTATTATTTTTTTACGGAAAAATCGATGAATTCCCTATATTTAAAGGTTTTTCAAATGTGAATATAATGATGAAAGATTTGGTACCTAATAATTGTGTGAATAATTCCATACATTGTAGATGTTCCGTCCTTGAACTTCATTGAACCTACACATTCTGTTTTCCTTGCTCTGGAAGGGAAATAAATGATCTCGTTGAAAGAATTATGGTCCGATGGAAAGTACTCTCAGGTAGCCATAATTTGATTGACAGAATTAGTTTTAGCTAACGAACATCATAATTGTTAATAACGTTGAGCATTGGAGAGATTTTCACTGTATTCATCAATCATTTTATTCATGAGCAATAAGATTTTAAAAATTATATTCCCTTTTAATTAGTCGCATACGGATGGAAAGCATTTTAAAGAAGCAATCGACTTCCATCAATCACAAAAATTATGGACACGGATGGCGCTTTTCGTATGTTTTACGAGATGAAGGCCGCATGGTGTTTCTTCCACCGTAAAAGGGCTACGAAAGTGTCAAGCAAGCATTTCACTTTGCTTGCCTAGGTATCAAGATATCTTGATATCAAGTTAACTATGTGTTTGCCAAGTTCGAAAACGGCCAAAGCAAAGCAACCAACTGCCGAGAACGCGTCGAACACGCAGTCTAACCAGAATATGAGTACGTTACAAGGCTGTTCCAGAGTATCATCATTAAGCCCGTCACAACGTTTCTTAAAATTTGGGCCGAGAGACATGCGTAGTATATTGCTCACAGAGTAGCATTTCCACAGTGCTAGCACCTATGTGTACTACTACACGTATTAAACCTCAATACAATCTTCGAGTTCATAATGGCCTCTGGTTCCTCTGGAACAACTCTTTCTACTTAGCTTCTGAATGAATTACGTAATTAGCTGTTTATTTTAAAAGTAATAAATAATTAGAAAGTCAAGATCAATTGAACAAAAGCCTTAGAGCGTCAAGGACCAATGATTGGGCCCACCCAAATTGTTGACAAATCCAATTGGGTACTTTCATCCTAGATTTCTTGCTTGATACTCCCATTAGATAAGCATTGTAATCAGTGTAGGGGTTAAGATTTACGGGAGGGTGGAATGCTTAAGGTTGGCTTGGTTATCTTCATATGATTAGGGCACCATATGTAGTAGAAACGTGGACCGTTAGAAAAGCAGACTAGAAAAGATGAAAAACTTTCGAATCCTGGATTGGCGGAGAATTCTAAAGATGGACAAAATAAGGACTGGCGATGTTGACTGAGGAGAGGGCTAAATGGAACACTATACGGAAAAGAAGAACTAGATGAATTTGAAACACTCGGGGGCACATAGTGTTTGTTAAGAGTTTCATCGAAGGAAAAATAGATGGAAAAGTCCCTAGAGGAAGGCGATTGTATGAATATAGGGATGTGCGTGCAACCTGAGATTAGCGTTGAGTTTGAAAATAAACTCGACTGGACTCGAGCTTTACAAGGATGCTCGAGTCGAGTTTTTATTTGATTAATTTGATATATTTTATACGATTCTTAAGTTGTTGGAGAAATGGTATACCATACCTGCCATATTAGCACGAATTAAAGACGATGTTTTTTTTGTTGTTTGTAAAGCTTCTTATAACATGAATTGATATTTCACTTATCCTCTGTTAAGAGAAATAAAAAATACTGAAAATCAATGTAACCATAAAACTTCTTAGCAATAAAAAATCTTTTTTCTTTAAATTTTCATGGCAAACCACAGCAAATAAACACCACTATGAAAGACAAAAATGTGATTCATATGCCATCTTCAACTATTTATGCATCAAAAGTGATGTTACTTCTAAAATCCTACCGAGTATCACACATCAGTTACAGGCCTCTCTGAATATGCAATTATTAATCTGAGAAAACATGTCAATTCTATAATTTTGCTCTCTGTACAGTTAGTCATAGCGAAGCAATGAAGCTCGTCTTATTTAGGCTACATCTCCTGGGTCATTTATTAAACATAGGAAAATGGAAGGAAGGAGTAAATGATGATCATCCATTCAGTGAAAGAAAAGAATTATAATAAATAGTATAAATTTGGAAAGTCCAGGTGGGCGAGGGTCAACTATAAACGGTAGTCAGATATCTCAATGCAAACAAAATTGTGGTCCAGGCGAGCGTGGGTAAATAACGTTGGTCAGGTAGAAAACAGTAATCCAGGCGGGCGCGGGTCCAAAATAATATTACAGGCGTGGAAAAGACGTGTCCAAAAATTGTAATCAAAACAGGCAGAGGTCAATACATGCAGATGGAGCAAATATCGGCAGATCGTAACACAACCACACACGACTGTACAACACCACGATGAAGAGTTCCACAAAAATGGCTGGTGAAGTGGTAGGACAAAGATTACTACCCTTACGGAGAAGGATAGACTGGATCGACAACGTACGACAGAATCGAAACATATATCGAATGAAGATCAATCCTGAAACCGTGTACTGTTGTGGGGCCAGGAAATTTTTCCAAGTCCAAAATCGGCTCCTTACGACCAAAAAAATATCTCCCGCACACGAGTGTTCTATAGGTTCAATGGATGGAGGAATGATTCATATATTGATATATATTATGAAAATTCGAAATTAAAACTGCGTATAGCAACGTTACTTTAACGTTGCCACAACGTCGAAAAGTAATGTTGCCATCAAACGTGCCCACAACGTTGTGGCAACGTCAACGTTACAATGTAACATTTGAAACGTTGCTACAACGTTGTGACAACTTTCTCTGCTGCTGGGGGTAGGTATACGTACGTAGTAAATTTCTGTTTGAGTTAAAGTTTCATCTTCCTCATCCCAACTCATAAAAATGTCCATATTACTGGTTATAATCACTAGAATTTACCTAAATTTGATTGTAGAATGCATCAACGCCGTCGCAGTATACAAAGCCACAATATCGGCGCATTGGATTCGGAGGACCGTCGCGAACATGTCTTAATTGTTTGCCGATTTATAGTAATGATCACCTCCTTATGATTTCAATTCACCTACATTCGGCTGTCGCCGCGAAAAGAACTCCGGATGGGGGTCTGCGACTCCGTCATGGTGGTGGTGAAGCTAAACTGTGAGCGCTCTAAACGATCAGTTTAGCCGGATGAGTTCAGTAAGTGATAATCATCTCGTCGTGCTCGCAGGCAGTGGCTCTTGAAACTATGAGGAGCGCTCATCGGCGTCTATATCGTGACGTTCCAAAAATGCGAATGTCGCCGCATATTTGTTGAGGATGAATGATTTGTGAAGTTGGTGTGGGGTTGTCCATAATCCACGTAGGTACCAAACGGGGATACGAGGTTTGTCAACGAAGGTCCACGTTGGGGGGTAGGAGGGTTGGAGGGATGTCTACGTAGACAATGGTCGTAGTTAATGACAGATTATCATAGTTACAAGAGTGGTTTTTCTTTTACTAATCTCTCCTTAAAATCAGCCTTAAATTATAGATAGTCCATAACAATCAATTAATAACCCGTTTCACAGCTTATTCCGCTAAAAAAGAAAAGTCTACGTGGATTACAGGGGAAGGGGGGGATGGATGAAGTCGGCGAATGTCCACGATGGGGGAGTTAAAAAGTGGCCTATTTTTGTACACGTGGATTATGGACAGCCCCTATTAAGAGTTCGGTAAGTGATGCTCTTATCGTAGCAATGCGGGTCCGTTTAAGTGAACGCTCGATCTAAATCTTTAGACAAGCAGAGCCTTGAAGGATTTTATTTTCTTTTAAAAAACATATAATATAGTATTGATGCTTGAACTTGACTCAAAACTTGATTTTTACATCAATGTTCCTCTTGAACTAGACTCAAGCCTGTGTCAAGCGCCACACGAAACAATGAGGAGCGTCCATCGGTGGGTCTGTTGTGACGCGCCAAAAATACGATATCCAGCGTTTTTAGGCCTGGTTACACGATACATTATCTTGTACGTGTTCATGTACGACTGCGTGAACCGAATAGAACAGGTTCTCTTTTCCTGTTCACGCGTTCATGCATTCGCACATTAACTCGTACGGGTTAATGTATCGTGTACAGGGCTTTATAGTTCGTCGCTAGTCACCAGATTGGCCCATACCAATGCTCTCTGAGAAGCTATTGGCCCTGCCCCAATGCATGAACCAAAATCGTTGAACATCGAATGTATTTGGCCTTCGATACACTCGAAAATATCCTATTGACCGACTCCACGCCATTCTAAGCGTTTCACCTTTGATATGCGCGGTCGCGCGTATTTATTGCGGTGACGGAAACGCGGAGGAAATGCAAGTATTTCCATGGCCTTTTGGTGATACATAAAATTTGGATTGTGATAAGGCTCTATAAACTGCAACAATGTCGGCGCATTGGATTCGGAACAATATTACGACTGCGTCTTATTTTACCGCAGATTATATCGATCATTTCAGTAATGATCTCACCCTTATGGCACAGGGTATACTCTGTGCTTACGGTATCAATTTTCCTAAATTGATTGTAAATAGCATTTACACCGTAAGTAAGATTTATTGAGGACTGTTATCTTCTGTTATAAGCAACTGCTATCTCATTCTTCTGTCAAGTACTTACCTCCTATTGTGATATTTTCTTCGTGTTTATGTAGGTAATCTTAGGTCTTTTTTATTAGAGAATGCATTTGTTTCATCATATTTCATGTAGAGCCCATATTTATTCGCCTCTTTTTTTCTCCATTTCTTTTGCAGTATCATCTCTCCATTAATGTAATAAAATCCCGGTGTATTTTTTTTATTCATTTCTGAGTCATTACAAAGGTACAGTCTTTAGAGATGGTAATATTTTATTGCTTTGTCTTGATCCTCACAGGGTATCCATCATCATAAACCAAAATTTAGAACTGGCAAGGTTATGCCGATGGTTTTTAAAAATTCAGGAATTAATAGAGCTCATTTATAACCAGGGTTAAAATTTAAAGGTCCAGTCTTCATGTTGATTTCTTTAGCTCTGATTTTTCACGATATCATCATCTCTGGCTGGCAAACAACGTCCGGAATTCAGTACTTAATTATGCTGGTTGTTGTGATTCCTCTCCCTCATTGTGCCCATAATAGAAAATGAAGATAATCTTTTTCAAAAGTAGCTCAAAGCAATGTTAAAATTCCATTCATCACTTGATAATATTTAAACTCTGCATTGGTAAATATAGTATTTAATTCAAGCCCAACAAATTAGCTTAAGTATTTATGTTCAATTTGTTGAGTGATGACAATAAATCAATTAAGCTAACCTCAACATGGTGGGAAATGATGGAATCTGCACATGTTAGTGAATAGTGGAGTGAAAATATTCCAGACGGTTGGAATTTGTTGGTTTTGCTTGAATGAAAAATTTCCCCTATACCATTTTGATTTGTATTTGGGCATTCCTATAATAAGAGTTCTTTACCTTATGTTTGTGTGTTCAATTAATCATTCTTGCTTTTCTCACTGACTATTTTTCTTGGTGGGAAGCAAAAGTTTACCATTTTTGCCATTTTTTTAGCCTTGCTGTCATCTTGTCTCACATCTCAAATAGGTCTATTGGTTCAGTATATTTATGTACTCTTATTTAATATACGTTTATATCCCCTTAGCTGATTTACTTGTTTTTCTATGTTTATGAGTGGCTAACATTGGTTGAAATTGAGTTTTTTCTCATTCTTGATGTGTTTCTAAACATTATTCATGGCAAGTACTTGCCTAACTGCACCATTCTAAAAATATATACTTTCGCAATTGGTAACTTTTGGTGGATTCCAACAAAAATTGATGCAGTCATTGTATCATGCATGCAAAATATTTGCATGATAAAATAATTGCATTACCTTGAGAAGTAACAATTTCAGAAAATGTCAAAGGTTGTAGGTGATGCTGGTAGAGCTGAAAGAGTTATTTAGTGATTTTAGTCTCAAGAAAACCTCCGACCAAATGAATGAGGAGAGCAAGACATTTTCTGCCAAGCTGACTCAGTATTTCATGATATGAAATACTTAGCATTTTACCTTGCATAATTGTTAACTGTTTATTATTTACATGGTACAACTTCAATGTAAAAATATAATAATTTATACAACCTTGCACCATTTGTCTTTGCCATTTATACTTTTTATTTTTCTTCCCTAACTTGTATTACTATATCATTTTGTTGTTCTTAAGGGGCATGACCCCTGAGCAATCAATAAATATTTTATTCTGTTGTAGGTTTATGACAAGTTGACATCAAGCTTATTTATTCCAGGTGAGAACTTCACTGTGGATGAAGTCTGCTGCCAAATACAAGAGGAAACCTTTCTCAAGAAGATGGAGAGAACTTGTGAATTGTTTTTGGATGCTGGTGTGAGAGTGTTTGCTTGTCAGAAGGTAATTCACCCGCATGTGAAATGCTATTTAAGTAGAAGAGGTGGCCTTGCCCTGGAAAGAATGGGAAAAGATCTGGCTGGTAAGTGTGACTCTGGTATTTTTATGATAAATTTTAGTAATATTTTATGAATCCATCTCAACCAGTATCATCCTTAAGGTAGTGCACAGGTGATATTGCTCTGGGCCCCGTACCTTTGAGGGCCCCACCTGTACTTGCCTTGTTGAGATGGCATGGGGTAAGCCCTCACCCACACGTTGGCCATGGTTTCGCTAAATCCTGCTGATTTATACATATGTTCTTTTTGGATCTTTCCCGCATCATCTGAAATAAGTCAACTGTAGTGACCCTATGCATGTGGGTCCCGCTCTGGGAATGATTCTCAACACTTTCAAGTTCTCAATGAGATACTAAATGGAGAAACATATTGCATACTATGCCAAAAATATCCTCATAAAGTTTCTTCTCAGACTTTATCTGGTTCTCTAGAAGTTTATGAGTTTCCTCATTTCATTGGAGGTTGTTTTTGCCTAGTGTATCTTGTTTCCCGCTTCTTTTACTCCTATTGGTTATAATCTCATTGCAAAGTCATCTTTTACGAGTGAATCTATCAGCCAGAGAAGCTTTATTGCACACCTGAAACAATGGATCTTTAACTAATACTTGCACAGCATTGCCGATCAATTTAATGAGGAAAATACCTATATGAATTTAATCAAAATAAAATCAATGGCTTTTCAACATAATTATGTCATTGTATATGATGAGTATATGTGTATATTTCTTGAAATCATTACATACCCATTTTGGTGGATTATAATAATAATTCTTAATTACAGCAAGCACGTTTTTTCATAGTTTTTTCATTAATATATACATACAAAACCGGTTTATTTGATTTACAAGATACAAAAGAAAATACACCTAAATTCAGAGGTCACTCATATGCAAAATTTAGACAGAATTCATAAAGTGAACAGATATATGAATACATTAATTTTATAATGACATTGTAGTACAGTGATGGAATAATAATAAACTACTAGTAGGGATTGCATTAAGAAAAAAAGAGGCATTATATAAGTTTAATATAATTTGGGGACTTACCCTGGCTTCCTACGAATTTCCTTCTTTCCATTAAATATCAATGAAAGGTGGCACTATATCAATGAAGGAATGCTAAGTTGCTGAGGGCCCCCTTTTCCTGTGCACAGGGCCTCTCAACCCCCAAGGGTGGCCCTGAGCATAACCTTAATTTAATGCTTCCAGCATTCGTATTCATTGTTGTTACAGGAAATATCTGTTGGTTAATCAGTGTTGCTGGCAACACTTAAAGTAACAAATATTCATTTAACCTTTAAAAAAAAATACTTGCTCATTAACCCTTTCAATGCTAAAGCATTTCAGCAATTGTGATTCCTTCCCGGTGACTAAGTTCAGTTTTTTGCATATTTAAATTTAGCACAATGAAATAAGACACATGTCATAAAAATTTTCAAATTTTGAAGCCTATTTTTTGTAATTGTAACTGTTTAAACTTTGGACGTTCTAGAACGTCGTGCGCCACCGGCAAGACTGTTGTGCGCATTGCGTGCATTCTCAGTAATTCCCCGTCATCGATTTTACGTGTAATAAATGAATATCAAACCACAATTGCCGTTTAGTTCATAATTTCATGAGTTTTACCAGTTTGTAAACTCTTCCTACATATTGATTTCATTTAATTCTCTGGGTTATAAACTATTGCGCTGCAATCAATAAAATTTTATAGAATGCGATTTATTTTGAAAACTTCTGAAGAGAATTCCTCATTTGGAAGTACATCTGCCTTTTAACTCAGTTTTCTAAACTCAGTTGTCGCGAAAATACCGAATACAAAATTTTAGTTCAGGAAATGGATTGCCAGCATCTTTAATTGAGAATTACCATAGTAAGCCATAGGCTGTGTTCATAAAAGTACAGAATTCCTGCAGTCATTTTTAAAGCTTAAAATCACCGACAAAAATCATAATCATAAAAATACATCTGCATAGAAATTTGTTTTTAAAACTACAATCAATATTTAAATAATTTCAGCATTTGATATTCCTATGATAATTTATGAAGCAAAGGAAAACGCATAATGACGGGTTTCCCTCACAAGCCACACAATTTGTGGTATTGTCCATCCTAATCCCTCGCTTGGCACTCTTGGCACTTTAGATCTTGCATTGTCTATTTCATATCGATGTGGATAATCTCACCAAGTTTGCAGTGTTCTACAATTGACAAAGGTATACCAATGTATCTACACCGAGAAAAATTGTTTTCAAGGAAATAAATCGTCAGATCCATGGATATATCGGCTTAGGGACAGTTGGCAAAGTATTTTTGGGTAGAAAGGAAAAGTGAGCGGAAGGAGACGGAAGAGGGAGAGAGAAGTTGGGTTCGAAGGGCTTAAGGATGCCAGTGGTTGTGTGAGACTCCCCATGGGGCGAGGGATGGGGGGAAAGGCTCAGAGCATTGACCAAGCACTGGTCACCGAGAGAGTTGTTGGCCGATGGTGGGGGTGTATGGTGGGTCTCCGTAAATAGTGGAACGAGAGGAGGGATTAGCTCAGGAGAGGCCTTCGGGCAGGTTTTACAATGACTGAATCACTTGGGCTGGCCTGAAGAAAGGCTGGGTGTGGATGAACGGCAGGCATCGGGCAGGTGAACGGCTGGCGCAGAGACGGAGGGTGGGGATCCCTTGGTAAGGGGTAAGCGAGGGTTAAAAGGAGGAAAGTGCAAGTGCATAAAGTGCATGGCATAACGTTGTCACGGTCGGGGGTGGAAGGCGTCTAGCTTGGAAGACAGCTGAGACAACAGAGTGGTGAAAGGTTTTAAACAAAAAAATCATGGCATAGATTCATTCATTCATAGATTTGCATTTGGACTGATTCATGAATTGTCCTTAACAGCTGTTGTAGGGTATCAACAGTACTATCGAGGAGAGAAATTTTGAAGGCAGAAATGCATTCATGAGTATAAAAGGGAAGTTGAAGTTTCCCATCAAAGTGCGCCCCAATTTGTTGATAAACAAATGACAATGAACACTATGGAACTGAGGGATGACACGTTTTTCAAGTTACCTACAATGGCAGTTCTACAATATAATGAACTTTGAAAAATACAACATAGTAAGTGGAGTTGACTATATTCAATTTCTCAGGGTAGGGTTTGCCCAGTATTTGATATATGGGTAACTTAAAATGAAAGGATTATGGTACCTTCGTTAGTTTTTTTGTTTCACAAAGACATTCTCACTCCACCATTATGGTTAATACTTTTGCGTTTTAATTTTAATATACAACAGTTAATGTAGCATGTGCAGCATTAATATTGATTGTGAAATTGGAGGTGCACCACTAAGAAGTTCATTAAATCGAAGGATCAATATTTTAGAAGAATAATGAAATCCTCAATAAATGTACTAGCAAATAGTTCAAACTTGACCCTCTTTATCAAAAAAGTTTGTATATGCTGACAAGTGGATAGCCAAACTGCTACAAGACCATGGTGAAAATGGGCTTGACGATTGCAAAGACGAAGAAAATACAATACCTGGAAGACTTAATGGTAAAAATTCAATAAAATTTTACAGTATTATCCACATCATACATACAAAAGGAAAACGCCACCTGGGAAGCTAATAAATTATAACTGGTACTAGAAAACTGATATTGTAATACGTTGGACACTAAGGAGCAACTGGCAATCAACCGTCACAAGAAATATTTTTTACACTATATTATTTGCTATTATTAATAATAAATTATATATCATTCACTATAATGAAACTATTTGTTTTTCGTTATTACTGTATAGATTCTGTTAATAGGGAATGTATGTGTGAATAGGTTGAATAAAAATTGTAGATGTAGAAAAATACATATATGAGCAGATGCCATAGCACCCCCTACCATAAACCTTAACGGTGGCTCCGGGTGTTATAGAAATGGTATATCCAATTATTGTAGAATACTGTAGATTTAGCTGCAGATTCAAAAATCTTAATTAATTTTATAGATTGCTTTATATGCACCAACAATATAAGTTACATTGAATTATGTCACCTATGGGTAACATTACAGCATCAATATATACACTCGCAATGGGATTCAAACCCACGGTGTGTTAGTTCAAAGCCAATATTTAATTAATATGAATCCTAAATTTGTTGAATCAATATTGTTAAATCAAATCTAATGAACAAAAACCAAAGAAAAATGATAAAAACAACAAAGATACACTTCTAATCAAACGATTCAAACCATAAAAATTGAAAAAGTTTAAAACATTGCCGTGATGTAACTAAACAACACATTCCAGAACGCAGCACATCGTAGAAAAGGTTGAAGCCTAAGCTATGACGCCAGCAAAATCGCAATCGCCTTACAAGTGACTTGAGTCCACTGGCTGGCCGTAAAGAATGGTTTGAACGTGGAGGTTGTAGAACGTCATTCATCACCCGATAGCACCCACAGTACGTTCCAGAACATGCTTGTGCATTAAACGTGTTAATGTTTAAAAACTGTTAATTCAGAAAGACTTATGGCCATGGTATGTATGTAAATGTGTTAGTTGTTAAGTTTTCCCTCTATCATCACAAACTCCAGTAAAAATATGCCTTTGCGTAATGATTGTAACTTGGGATGGAATTGTCACTGCCTCCATTAGATATGGGTTAAACCTTAAAAGTTAATAAAACCATATCATTTGAAACCCTGGAATGGCAGTCAACATCTTCAAGTGTCTTTCCTAGCAAATAGCAAAAACTTACAAAATGGTTAAATATTGTATCTGCAAATTTATTTCTATTTCAGTGATCTTTTCCTAGGAATTCCATTTTGTCCACTTGAATAGTGTACTAATTTAAATTTGACTCTATTTTTTTCACTTTCAGATTCATTTTCATTGTTAACTGGTGCTATTCCACTGGGGCATCCAACTTTTGATGAGCTGCCGATTGGGTGTATCGGTGAATTGGATTCAGTGAAGTTGTTGGAAAGGGGTGAAAAAACATACCTGCGTCTTGAGCGAGACGAAGACAAGAGCAGGGGTATTGTGACAATCCTTGCCAGTGGAGCTGGTGAGCAGCAAGCTGCTGAGCTCAAGGTTTGTTTCATATGCAATGTATTCTCATGACTCATCTTTTGATGTCATAGAAAAATGGAAGCAATAACATGCAGTCACTTATGTTGTTAAGCAATTTCTCAGCCTTCCTGATTCCTCATTTACCCCGATTGAAAAGCTTTTTCCCCGAAAGAAAAACACATTTATTGTCATGTAACGCATTGGACCCAGCACCATTGTTAAAAATGGACTCTATTGAATGACCCAGCAGCCTCCACCAACTAAATATTTAGGCATGATATTCTGTGGTTGTATCTTGTTATACTTGTGAGCTTATGAATTTGTTAATGAGTTTTATTGACTGTAGCCAATGCAGCTGATGGTTTGGGCCTTCTTGTTCTTAGATAAGCATAATGGTGTGCATAAGTTGTGAAGTGTGCAGATTATGGAATCATTTGTCATAGTTACTGTCAGAGGTTATGAAAATGGGCAAGGGATACTTGCTAAAACAGGTTCTGGGTCTAATGGCCTGGTTACATGATATATTAACCCATATGTGTTCATGTACAATTTCTTGAACGAATGAATGAACCAAATAGAGCAGGTTTTATTCTCCTGTTCATGTGTTCATGCATTCGTACAAGTTCGTACAATACAATTAACTCATTCGAGTTAATGTATCGTGTAACCAGGGCTTAATTAATAATGCAAGAATTAAGTAACATCATGGCTGGGCTTTATTTATAAGTGCAGATAAGCAGCAGCTCTGAAGCTCCTTTGCCCAGGAGGTATGGAATACCTCCAGCAGAGAATAACTTTCAGAATGCCTTTCTGGCATTGCAAGAATTATTAGAGCAGCATTCTCTTGATCACTTTGGCCAATGAAGCCCTGCATCAGGGTACCTAATACTATTGTTTGACTATGCTTCCATTGAAATTTTCTTGTTGTTTAGGATTTGTTGCCCTTCTTTCCTTGCGCTATAGTAATAGACAGAAGTATTTAATCATTTTTTTGAAGTGTGATGCGTAAATTTAGGGAAGTCTTTATTATTATTCATAGCATATTTGGTAGCCATCTACAGGTTGAGAGTTTTGTGTGGAAAAGTTGTTTTGATGATTGATTGTAATGCATTCTTGAACAGCCATATGAACTAAAATTAGAAAACAGCAATTTTTTTCATTTTTTCTTGTTGGCATGGTTGAGATTTTTTATCCCAATACCTGACCCAGTTTCACATGAGAGGATAATTTGTGCATGCTTAAAAGTTCTGGTCATAATGTTTCAAGAATTTGGGGAGAACTGAGAATGAAAAAATGTATATAGAAGCTGAAATCTAATAGCCTCAAGTTATACATATAATATGTCACAGTGTCATAAGATGAGCAACCTCCATAATTTTCAAGGCCTGCAAACAATTAATTAATGTTTTGCTAAATAGAGTTAGGTGATAACAGCTTTACTGAATTACTCTGAATAACAGCTTTATTGAACCAATCATAATAAGATGAAGGTTCTAAGTCAGTATGTCTGCCTTTTTCATTTAGGAGTCCTGCTGGTTGCATTGATGTTTACGGTGACTTCTTTTTGTCAGGTGGTTATCAACCAGTCCCTGCAGACTTTATGTCACTTGTTTTCTAAACCATATGTGCTCCCTGGTTCTGGATGTCTTGAGGCATGGTTAGTCGTACAACTCCAAAATAAGGTAAGTATTTTCATGGGTAATTTTGGTATCCATTCAAGACAATCAGAGCAAGAGGAATGATTGTATTTCAAAGTCAAATTCCAAATACATTATGTGATGCATTGTTCTTATCCAGTCTGACTTAAACATTTCAATGATCTGTACCCTATTTTTTCTAATATAGTCTCTCCTTCTTTGCTGTTAATGGTCGCATTAAAGTAATGGAGGGACTAAATTATATTCTAGCTCAGTCTCTGAGGAATCCTTGACATGGCACTGGCATAAGTGCTGGGGATACGTACCATTAATCAACATATTCTTAAGTAATGTAATTGTAATTCAGATCAATAATTGAAGCATAAGTGCCAATTACTTAAGCTGTCATAAGCCATTACATATTCTTATATTGCTACATTATGTACTTCAAGGGAGTATATAATCTTTAAAAATAAGGGAGCTAATTGTCTTCTGTTCTTACTTCCTTTCTTTGTTCCTACTTCATATCATCTCTAATACCAATGTTTAATCAGAAATCCATTGCTTTTCAAGAGACGATTGCTTTTAGACTGGTGATATTTTTGAATTGGTCATATGCATGACTTCAAGCCTGATTGGAACAGGAATGCTGATGATTATTTCACAGGTGCCTATTTTCATTTCAGATTCTATCAGATCTGGATGAGCAATGTGAGAAACATAACTGCAGTTCAGTTGAGATGTTAGCAGTTTTGAAGTGGTTCAGGAATACCTTTGTGGCTGTAAGTATATAATGGTATAATTGTCTTGAGTCCTCCCTACAAACCTGTTGGAATAGCTTGGATGAATTTATCTACTCATTTCATGCTTTGATTATGATGGCACTTTGGTCTAAATTGCATAACCTGTTTCTTGTAGTGTGTATTGCTGTTTCTGGCCTAATTTTTTGTGGGTAGCTCTCATATCCACTATAGTCTTGGAATGAGCTTCTGTTTCTTATCTATTGTGCATTCTCTATTTATTTGGAGTGATTTTATGGGAGCCAATACCTTTCCTTTACTCTTATGGTTTTGACTAATTTAGCCCCATGGTCATTTATGTTTTGCTGGCCTTATTTGCTTTCAGGTCCATGCTAAGCCATTGCCATAATTCAAAATGCATTTTGCTGGCAATGGTGTTTATTATTTGGGTATTATTATATTATCTGCTAGTGTGTAATTATTTGCTTTGCTTGTATGATATGTCATGGTGTCAATTGAAACCAATCTTAAAGGCCTGGATTTTATCTCCCTGTCATCGTTAATGATTGCTACAGAAATAATGGGAACGGCAGTAACTTGGTGGAATACCTTCATAATGAAATGTTGAATTGCTTAGTTTTCCTCTAAAGATTTATTTCGCTCTAACAACCCATGTTTCATCGATATGTGACTTCATCAGGTAGTAAAATACATAACTTAAATAGTCAAAATTGAAAGGGGGGAGGTAATCTTCAGGTGACAGGTGGGAGGTTGTGGGAATAGGGTGGAGGAATAGTCTGGATATTGATCGTACCCTATTCCCATAACCTCCCGACCGTCATCTGAAGACTACCTCCCCCCTCTCAATTTGGTAGCAAAGAACTTCTTATAGCCATGCTGTTGTGGAATTTGTTGTTGATTTTAAGGGATTCTGAAAGCATTTATGAACTAAGGTAACTTCCCCCTCATATCTCTCGTTTCTACTTTCTGGCTTCTACTTTCATTTATTTACTTGAATAAGGGTGAGCAGCTGCCCCTTAACCTCTCCTTGGCTATGCCCATGCATCATTTCTCTGCCGTAGCTACATTGTAAATATGAAATGAAGACCTATACTACTCAAAATTTTTTTGATCAAAATATGTCATACTTCAACTACCTCTTAATTCTCAAGACTGGTCTGATGTTTCTGATGCAAAATCTTTTGACGATAGTTTCCAAAGTTTCTACTCAGTTTTTCTGCATCATTTTAACATAGCTTTTCCTCTTGAAACAAAACAAGTCCATACTCTCAAAAGAAAAAAATCCTGGGTCACTGATGATATTCAATTCTATTCTTCATATTAAAAAAAACTGGCATGTGAAACAAAACTATCTGGGAGTGCTGAAAGTAAAGAGCACTACAAACTTGTGAAAAAGCAGTACAGGTTACTTCTTTCAAGAGCACAGAACTTATAATGAAGAAATTTTATCAAAAGCAACCAAAAATACTAAGGCTGCCTGGAAAATTATAAACAGTGCTAAAAATAAAGACAAAAGATCAGTTCTGCCCAATATCAAATCACTATCCGACGAAAACTTAAATTGTTATTCTAGCCTTGCTAATTTTTTTAATAAGCATTTTAATTTCGTTCCTGACCTCTCTGCCCTCATCTCCAGCATATCTTCAGTTGCGGTCAATCCAGTTTCCTTTGTTCATGAAACCCAGCAATGATAGGGAATTAAAGTCCATCATTGCAACATTTAACCAAATTAGTATCTGTTCAGATATTGACGGAATCCCAGGCAACGTAATATTCCTATGCTATGATATGATTAAGCTACCTCTACTTTATTTGGTAAACGATTCTCTGAGACGTGGAATCTTTCCTGCCTCTCTAAAAGTGTCCAAGATTGTGCCTATTTAGAAAAACAAAGGTAGTGTTGATTATCTAAACAATCAGACCTTTTACCCTCCAGAACTCTTTTTCCAAAGTTTTTGAAAGAATGGTATATACTCATATCGTATCATATTTGGAAAAGTACAGTCTTCTTTCTAGTAATCAACATGGGTTCATTCAGGGGAAGTCTACAATTTCTACTGTATCACAAGCGATAGGCACAATATTATCCTCCGTGGACGAGAAAAATGAAACTATGGCATTATTTTATGACTTCACTAAGGCTTTTGACCTGGTAAATCACGACAATCTTTTATTTAAACTTCATACACTGGGAATTAGGGGCATTCCACTTCAATGGATCAAATCATACCTTCTCAACAGGTCTCAGATAGTAACTTTTACTATTGATGGTGTAAAGCATTTCTCTACCTCTCTTAATTCTACAGTGGGTGTTCCCCAAGGATCTTCTTTAGGTCCACTTCTATTTTTGTTATATATAGATGACTTACCTCTTTATTTATCTGTAAATGATAAAATTATGCCAGTTTCATATGCTGATGATACGACAGTAATAGTTTCAGCTAAATCCCACCAATCCTTAATTGACCAAGCTCAGTCAGTTACTTATAAAATTAGTAAATGGACTCAGGACAATTTCCTGACAATTAACCCCAATAAAAGTAATTTAATACACTTTGTATCAAGTGGACAACCAACTGAAAGCATTCTCATTAGAATGGAGCGTAAATCAATTGTACAAGTTGATACTTACAAATTTCTAGGAGTATTTCTTAACTATTAAATGTCCTGGACTGAGCATATTAATTACCTTAGCAGCAAACTTAGTTCAAGCTGCTACATTTAGAGACAGCTCAATTCAACTGTGGAAAAAGCAACTCTGATAAGCCTGTACTATAGTGATTTTTATTCCCATATATTATACAGCATGCTTTTTTGGGGATCTACCCATCTGGCTATGATAATATTTCGTCTCCAGAATGGTGCAATGAGAGACATAGTACATAAAGGCATTAGATCTCCCTCCAAACCCATCTATAAGGAATTAAACATTCTCCCAATACCATGTATATATATTTTCCAAACCATTTTGTATGTTAAAAAGAATTTCTCAAATTTTAATATGAACAGTGTTTTTCATAATTACCATACAAGAACAAGAGGTGACATTCATCACTACTTTGTGCGCATGAAAATTCCTAAGATGGGGCCTAATAAAATGGGGATCAAAATGTATAATAATCTGCCTACATGTATAAAAGATGTAAGCAATATTAACTCCTTCAAGTTGAAATTGAAAAGACATTTGCTAAACAAAATGTATTATTCCATTGAAGAATATCTCAAAGAGGCCAGAGAAAGCTCTGTATGTGAATAATTGTACTTGTATTTGTTAGCGCTTTTAAATAGATATGTTTGTGTATGTGCATGATTTGACCTGCCTTATATCTTGTCTATTTTTTTATGTTTAAGATCCTCGAGCAAATAAACATTATCATTATTATTATTATCATCGAATTTTTCACTTCTCAGCCTTTTCAAGGGCTGGGAAACGTTCACCTATTCCGGGTGCAAGGCACCAAAGGGATTATTATTATATGGTTACAGTCGTAACATTCCCCTCCGAGTCCTCGGCAAGCATCGGGTTTAATTGCCGTCATAATGGCCGAGAACTGCAGAGGGGTTTGGCAGTTATCGCAGCCACGTCCGACGCCCATCGGATTGGTGGCTACGCTGCGGTTGGGTCGTGCGTATGGAGTAGACAGAGGGACCCAAGTATCAGCCTTCTGCATGTGAGCTGCAAGTGACTCCACCTGTGCCATGCAGGATGGAATGCACTTGATGCTCTCCAGCAACAAGCCCTTAACTCCACCGAGCACACCTATGATAAGGACTACCTGTTTAACAGAGTGTCCTGGGTACATTTGCCGAAGCTCAAATAGCAGGTCTTGATATTTCGTCCGTTTCTCCACCTCCTTTGCATCCATGTTTGTTTCAGCCAGGGTCGAAAACTCTATTACGAACATGGAGCGTGAGAGGTGGTCTAGGAGAACGATATCAGGCTTGGTCGCCTCCAACTGCCTGGTGGTAGAAAATGAGTAATTCCACCAGATGGTGCATTTATCGTTCTCTATGATGGACTCAATATCTCCTGGGGCATACGGCAGCACAGGAGTATTGTCGATGCCAAAATGGTGTCGCAGATGAAAGTATAACACCCGCAGGGCCGCATTGTGCCTAGTAATGTACGCTGACTTGGCGTAATAGCTACAGCCGGAGAGAATGTGGCTCAAAGTCTCCGGCTGGGCTCGGCACACCCTGCATCTCGTGTCCTCAACCTCCATCTTGAATATAATGCGGCGGTACACGAGTGTGTTTATGACACGATCCTGGCATGCGAGGACAAAACCATCGGTCTCTGACTTTAGACCAACGGAGCGGAGGAAGGCAAACGTCAGCTCCTTCGATAGCCCATGCTTCTCCATGTTTCGATAGAAACATCCATGCATGGGCTTCTCGGTATGTGCCTTTAGTAAGGCGTTCTGCTCGGCCTTTTTGATTTCGAGCTTAAGGACGTCTGCCTTCAACGACAAGAGGGACTTGCTGTCGTCACTACCGTCTGATTTCGGGTCAAAGTCCATACCGGTTTCGTCCGCTTCCCTCTTGGCCGCCTGGAAGAGAAACGCCCCTACTCCGGCAACTTCGTGGTCTCCTACGAGACTGAGCAGGGGGTCTCTGCTTTTAGCACTTGGCATGCTGTTCCAAGGACAACTCAGTTGTGGAGACACTCCAGGCTCAACAGACCTCTACCACCTACACTGCGAGGGAGATACAATCTGGCAATTGAAAATTTTGGATGAAGACTTCTATTGATGGTCATCATCTTCCTCGTCCCCCTGTCGAGGTTCTGCAACTCGTTGACGTTCCAATTCATGCATTCGAATGTGTACAGCTGTGTGGGAACTGCGAACATGTTCGTGGCAAGAACCTCGTTCTTGCCAGACAGCTCAGAACTCCAGATGTTCCTGAGTGTCTGTCAGTACTTGGCGGTGAGTCTCTCCTCCACTGCTGCAACCTCCTGCATTCGGCTTTGGGGGACGCCAAGATATTCATAGCTGTCATCGCACTCGAGGTGGCGAATGACGCTCCTGTCAACGAGATGCACGTCTTCCCTGTTCTCCAAAAATCTTCCTCGCGTCAGGTGGATGGATGCACACTTGTCCAATCCGAACTCCATCCCTATAGCTTAACTGTACTCCAGTACGGTGTCAGGGCCACGCGAAGGTGTTTTGCGTTGGAAGCGTAGAGCTTCAGGTCATCCATATAAAATAAATGTGTGACCTTATGCTTCCTGTCACATGGCACACCGCACATGTATCCTTTTCCTTGTCGCAGCCTTAGCGAGAGAGGTAGGAGGGAAATGCAGAACAGCAAGGGGCTCAAGCTATCACCTTGGAAAATGCCATGGTGGTATGATACCAACTCTGTCGAGACACTGCTTGCCTGCGGACAGGACAAAGCGCGTTCTCCATAGTGGTATCAGGCATTGGATGCAGGACACTCACTACCTCTGGGTGGATTTTCATCAATTTCAACATGACTAAAATGAGCTCATGTGAGGTGGTGTCAAACGCCTTTCTGTAGTCCACCCAGGCCATGGATAGGTTGCGCTTACGCTGGATGGCATCCTGGCATATGCATCTATCAATGAGCAGGTTATCCTTACATCCCGTGATTCCACGCTTTGAGCCCCTCTGCTCGTACACCTCCTCCCACACCTGCTGGACCTGGTGGAGGATAACTATCAACTGCGTGCTGCTTCATGGTGAGCAGCATGTTCTTGTTCAGTGTGTGATGGTGAAAACTGAGGTTGCGTGCTATGTGCCGGACTTTGGGTGTGAAAGCCCACCCAGATGTGATGCACTCCATCACACACTGAATCCTCGAAGCCTGCCGTCTCGCCAGCGTGATCTTGGCCTCCAATTTTTCCAGCCGTTTTGCCGCTTTGTCCTCCCAAGAGGAGGGCATTTGGGAGTTGGCCATTATTTTGGCAGCAGCGTAGACCACGCAGTTGACCGTCCAGAGGTCCGACGTCTCCATTAGGATTTCATCGATAAAGCCATTCAACCTGGTTAGGACATTAGTCCGCAGAGAGATCTTCCGGTGGATATCTCTCTGCCTGGTTTGTCCTACATCATAAGTGATTTCGTTTAACAACCACGTTCGGAGTTCAGAGTCGGCCTGATCTACTTCCTCCCTACTTTTTGGTGGTACCAACGGTGCAGTGGCTGTCTAAACAGCCTGTGGAAAGACCGCTTGTGTCGGGGAGGGTGGTCTGGCCGGTGGTGTATTCCTCTGAACACGTGGTTGTTTGGGAGTTTCCTTTTTACGCAGGTGGTTGGCATAGTCGCACAGATTCTTCTGTGACAGGTGGTTATGTTCAGGATGCATCTCACACCACAAAGAGTGCATCCTTGCCATATATACCCTGCGATTGGGCTCGCTGGTAGCAAAGCATGCGAGGAGGTCGCCCCTTAGGGTTTCCGTCCACTCCATACGAGCTCCCTTCTTGGTCTTATTTGTGTTATTGCCACACCCAACTCCACTAGGGCCCCCATCCGAGAGGGGCCGGTTGTGGGTGGCACTTCTGGTCGTTATTCTCAGAACCAGATGAAACTGCATGTGGGGTGGTTAGCTTCACATGCAGACGTCCACCATTGGCCAGCAGAGCCGTTACCAGGTATGCCACGAGGAGGCTGGTGGTCCACTTTCGTACCCAGAGGTACCCTATTATTATTAATACTTTTAATTTTATATGTGGCTGCTCAATTTTCCTTTTAATTTCTGAAAAAACAAGAGCATAGTATTTCTTCAAGCAATTTATTGTCATTGGTTGTCTATACTATTTTTATGACTGTAAATATCATTTAATTTATTGGTGCCTTCAGTTAAAACAAACAGCTATTGTATTTTTCTTCTTTACTTGAAACATCATTGTCACTACTAATATCCTCTCCTAGTACCTTCACTCTCAGCTGATCTGTAACTTTCATCAATAAAGTAATATCAGGAAACTGTCATATGTTTAATTACAGCCAAAAGTTAATAGGGAACTGAATTGATTTTCAGAAATGTGGTGGGCTTTATATATGCACGCAGCCTATGCAAGCCTTAATATGGCTTAATATATCTTTTCTATGAGTCCCCCTCTTTTATTTCCTTTTCTTTGCATGCTTCCTCAGCCAATTCTGTTCCACTTTTTTGTGTACATATAGTGTTATATATCCATTCTCATCTAAAATATTCCCAGGATGCAGGACCTGCTCTATTTAATGCCCTCCCAAAATTACATTACTTTCAGCCTTTATCCTTCTTTGTTGTGGTATTTGCTTTAATTGCTTCCAATCCATCTTTAACCTGTACTTTTCACACTTGACCTATGTTGCATGTCTGCACATTGCACCTTGAAGGTTTATTGCACACTTACTGGTGGTACTTACCTGACTTGATAACTCATGATCATCTGAAATATTTCATTAAGATTGATGGTTTCCCTGAGGAAGTGTTCAGTGAATTTAATGAACCATTTATTGGGTGTGTACACAGGTGAGCAGGAGAATTTCTGGCTACAGTGACTCATGTTTCATTGTGGACTCTTTTTATAATCACTCTTGGCATTCTGAGGATGCATCACATTGCGCGTGTGGACTTTTGACTAAGGAGTTGTGTGATGGGTGTGGAGCTGAATGGATAGACCTCGAAATTGAAACCAGTGAAGAAAAACTGATAAACTTACTGTCGTCTAAGAACTTTTCATCCTTGAATGCTGATCATCCCAATGAGGAAAGCATTCTTCTCCCTAAAGTGAACATTCCCAAATATGTACATGTTGATATATGCTGTAGCAAACTGAATGCTCTGTCCTTGGCTCTCGAGATTTGTCAAAGTATTCTCAGTGTTGGTATGGTGGTCTATTAATCAATCCATTTGTTGAAATGAGTCATAGATCGTTGGGAGTTAAGTTTTATACTGAGAAGGTGTAGGAAAGGCTTCCTAAGTCTATTGTAATGGGGTTCATTGGGAAGCCATTCTGTGGTTTCTTTTTCCTGGTACATTCTGGTGAATCTGATTGCCTGGAAAATGTCACAGAATTGATCTGGCTGATGGTGTTGCAGTGAAATCCCTGTTCCAAGGAAATGGTCTACCATTAGGATGGATTGAGTTTCTTTAGTTATGTTTCCATGTATAGAATGGGTGGAGCTCTATGGCCCAAGAATATTGTCTAGAAACTCCAAATGGCTGTGATGTTTTTGCGTTAAATATGAGGAGATACAAGCACTCACCGGGGGTTATTCTGCATGAGGGACACCTCCAGACAGCAGGCACACATCCCAATGGTTGCCAGAGCTGTTGGGGACCCAGAAGAGGTGCCTTGATGGGGAGACACAATCACATGTTACGCTCAAGGCAAAGGAATAGGGAAACGAAAGATGCAAGCTGGATACGCTCCTTGTGGTTGAAATCACATGTTCGCATTCCGCTTCATGTACCTCCCTTTCCGTTGCCTTGAGTGTATAGTATGATTGTGTGCTCCCATCGGTGAATATCTTCTGGATTCCCGTAAAAGCATCTTACACCTTATGCTTCTTCCTTTCCCCTTTGTGTATTGTTTGTTCCCATCCATGCACCTCTTCCGGTACCTGAACAGCTCCGGTAAAGAACCATTAGGATATGTTTCTGGCATCTGGAGGTTTCACTGATGTGGAATAACTCCCAGTGAGTGCTTGTGTCTCCCCACGTGTGGTGCTAAAACATTATGGCCATTTAGAGTTTCTAGACCATTGATGTTTCCATGTGTTCATCTACAGCACTCTCACACGTCTACTTTAATTTATGCTGTGAGTTAATGTGTCAGTGTAAATTGTTTTTAGATGTTATGCCAAATGGAAAATTTTGAATCGGCTGTGTCCAATTCAGTGTCCTCAGTGAAGGCCAATTAGAATAAAGAGAGTTTACCTATCATCATGTGAAGTCTATGCTAGTCACTCTGATGAGGGGATGTGTCAGTATTAGAAATATTGTCTATCCTTGAGTATTAGGTGAGAGTTTTTTTTTCCTCTTTTGGGTTCTATTAAAATTTCCCTTCCTCTTATGTAACTAAATAAGGTAACTTATTTGGAGTAATTATTTCTACTTATTAGCAGCGTAAAACAGTATGCATGTCTATCACTGATAAGCCATGGAGAATATTCTCCCAGAAATATATTAGATTTATGTTCTTAAGTTTTTTTTAGAGCCTACTTTTCACTATTCTACTTGGTACTTCTGCTTGTCAATATTAATGCATTCCTTTAGGCCAATTGAATTCTATACATGTCACTAAACCAAACTTTTGGGTTTCTCAAACTCAGCTATGTGTGACAATGAGGCTGTAAATCTCCATATATATCCTGAATGATGTGGTGTCCATTTTTAACATGTTGTTGGTGAAAATAACCTTGATGAATATAAACTCAATGATGAGATGAAACAAAAACATTCTCGTCACAAAATTTGGTATTGCTTGACTTCTATTGCTTTCCAATGCACCTCGCACTCTGACGGCTTGCTGATTCAGTTGAAATTCGCCTGTAGCTTCATGGATCCCATTTTATAACTTTCTATCTGAGTGTTGAGCATCCTTCTCTTCTGGCAAATATTTACATTTCCACATCCATCCATGCTCTTAGTAAATTTTGTGGAAGTTGAAAAGACAGTTATTGGAGTCCATGAAGCAACAAAATGTGGAAGAATCACATATAACTTCTCCTTCTCATCTAATTACAATATCTGTTTGGGCCCAAAATCATTATATTGAATTAATAGCTGTTTCTTTGCAAGATCGGACACCAAAAGTGTACATCACATCTCTCATCACCAATATATGGTCTTTCCTCTAGTGCTATCAATTATTACTCTGTCAATGTTAGAGATTATATTGCCTTGGGGAATGGTGTGGAAATTGATGATGCCTTCAATCAAGACAGGGACGATGACAAACTGCTTTTTCACAAATGCAGACAATCATAATGAAGGATGCTACAGCCAATTTTGTTGCAGTTTAAGATATTATTGATATATTTATCAAAACTGTGTTTCTTATTTTTTTCAACATTTGTTGCTTCTGGCTCCAATATTCATTTATTATATTTTTCAAATGTCATGGGGGCTAGGAGGCAGGACTCAACTTTGTGGAGGCGAAGAGAAATTTGTTCAACAAGTGACTTTCCCAGAGCCAATCAGGGTACAGTGGGAATAGTATAGAGCCTCGAAAATCAATTCGCTCTCCTACACCCACTGTGTGAATTTTGTAATTCTGTCTGCTATGTTGCCAAACCTTATCACTGCAGGGGTCTGATTGTGGGTCTCATGGTTTTCCCAGCTGCAGGATAATAATGTCCGCAAAGTCGAGCTAGAACCTCCCCTCTTAGTGGCAGTTCCCTGCCCTCTAGCAGCAGAGACCTTAAAACAGTTCCAGACTCCCAAAAAAGTTGCCTGCTCCCACAAATTTTAGGCCTGCCTCCTAGCCCCTAAGGCATCTGAAAAAAATAATAGTGATTTGCTTTATTTTATCACAAAACAAGGAGATCAAGCAATTTTTTTCTCTTTGAATTATATGAGTAATGAACTTTAGGCCCAAAAATAATACTCAGACTTACTGTCAAAGCTGTTCTGTATTTATAGTTTATGTATTTGTGACAAAACTTAATTAGGTAGAGTCAGTATTGACAAATATATCAGTACGACTAATGCTGATTGCCTAAGTTTTCACTCTGGTATTCCTCCTCTGGGTTAGAGTGTAACTTAACAATTCTCTGAAGTTTAACTCTCTCACAGGTGCTTTGTGGCACTTGGCTGAAAGCTATATAAATTATGAGGAGTCACTTATTTCTTTTTCTTGTGCTGGTGCTGAGTCTTATTCCCCAGATAATGCTTAGATAAATCGTCCATGAATAAGAAATTTTCACTCTTTGTTATTGGCTTAGCAAGAGAAAGAAGAAGGGGGCTTATGGCTCCTTCGGTTAGGATAAATTGGGAGTATATCCTCTTACTAATTGAGCTCCCAAAGCTGGTTGTACCTGAAAGCTGCTATTGGCAGAATATATCCTACCTCAGTGTAATGTAAATAGATTTTCATGTTGCTATATATTTAGCTGATAGAAATATTTTTGTAAAATATCATTATCTTCTTTGTATGAATAGATTTTTTGTGGGGTTTCTTTTGATATTTGCTTTCAATTATTTATTGTGTAACTGAAGTTGTTTTTGAAAAATGTTATGCCTCTCACCAGTTTAGGGTCGTGGGGTGCTCACAAAAGCTCCAAGCCCATGCTTAAAAACTAAATCCCCCTGGAGAAAATTGTTAGATTTTTTCACCAAATCTATTAATATTGCTCATTTAGAGTGTCTTGCAAATGTGATTAATCTTCATTATCTTGAAATCATCTCAATAATGTCAAGTCTTTTGATCTTGAAAGTCTTAAGGCTATTTATTCCTCAACGTATTTGTTTGTGAGATGTTAAAAGTGGGAAATATGTAAACCTAAAATCAAACTTCCAAAAGTACTTATCACAGTCATATTGTTTCTAGCCCATGAATCTTGATGTAAATGCATTATTATTGACTCCTCTTGTTAGAAAAGCCTTTAATGTGTCTCAAGATATATATTGCTTACTGAGATGTCTTTGAGATCAAATTTGCCTTGACAGAGGTTGTTATTGTCCTGTCCTTAGGGAGAATGGCAATTTTTTAGCATCTTTTTCGTAGATGTTGGAAATTTTTAGACTACTCTGTGCACAAAACTGGGGTCTAAAATTCTTCATTTGCTGGCAGAGGCCCAAGTCAGGTACTGATACTCAAATGACAAGCTTTTACCTAGCACATGACATTATCCAATGCTTTTCCCTTATGTCCTCCTCTGTATTTCTCCGCTGAACTTTGAGATAGTTCAGGGTTCAAGAAGGTTGTTAATAGGATGAAAAATTGTGAATAATAATGAGTATGCATTTTTTAGAAGTTAAGTTCATACCCACATTACTCTGAACATAGATATGTATGTATGTACTAACATAGTACAGAGAGTATTATTTGTATTTGAGTTTGATAAGATGCATTCAGTAAATAATAAGGCATGGAATCAATATTGTAATATTTTATTGTTTATTCCTTTCAATGGGATTTTAATAACTTATGATGTTCATTATTATATTAACATAGTTTTTAAGAAATGAAATAGTAATTTGGGACTCAATTCTGGATTTGAGACTTCTTTTTGCTATCAAAAATAAAATAGCATTTCTATCAATTGGTCCCTTGAATTTTTAATATTTAAATTTTACTGGGTGAATATCATGGAAAAAATGCACTCGGAGTACCATGTTAGGTTATTATTGCTTTTGGAAAGCACTTATTCATTGAAAAAGGAAAAGAAAACTAAGTGAGATTAATGCAACATTCAGGAAGGTGAATACATTTGATTGCATGTATATAAGGGATGCTTATATATGCCAAGGAACTATGATCATTTTGTTATCAATTGATACATAAGAGCCAGTACATTGATGTTACCCTTTTTTTTAGTTGAATGGTAGTTGACATATGTGTTTACAAGAAAAGATTATATATATACAAGGTAGGAGGATAGAGTTGACTCCTTTTCACAAGTTCTTGATAGATTTCTGTGCATATCTCCTCCTTTGAAACATTGCTGTCATCATGCTATCCCACAGAAAAAATTTTCTTTGCCATTATTTTTTAGAAAATTACTACATATTTACAAAAAATGTACATATCCTTGTTTAATACATGTATGATTACTTATAATCTAAGACACTCATTTCCTCCAGCATCTACAAACAGCCCTTCTGAGATGATGCAGGAGTGCACGTAAGAAATATTCCTCTGGAAAAATAAAAATATAGCATAGCTTTTTTTAAGGTCTGGAAGAATGAAAATGGGGAAAGCCTCTCTCAAGCCATGCCACCTCCTTCGCTTTCTCATTCCCTCTTGTCTTTCGATCATTGCTTTTGGATGCTTTACAATCAGAGACTTGGTAGGTGTGAATTTCTGTCGTCCCCTTTGCTTCGTCCCCTCTTCGCCGGGGACACTGATTGGCCCAGGCCCTGCGTCACCACGATGATGCTGTTGTTTGGTAACTGCGGCAGTGCTGGCATATTCTGTTGAAGAAGAACATTTAGGAGAGGCGTGAAATTCATGAAATGTTAAATTCATTAATATCCTAATGAAAGTGCCAGCAAACTGTGGGCCGCAGGGCTTCAAAAGAAGAAGCAGGAAAGAAGGTACTGGGCATTGCGCCGTCAAAAATGGTGTATTTTTTGCTGAAGTTGGTGAATTTTTACATACATACCCATCACGCCGTTCCCTTCTGGGGTAGGCACAGTCAAAATGTTTCACTCTTTAATACATAATTGTACACCTAACTATGCTTCAATAATTTTCTCCATACGTCCTATCCTTGCAAACCTCTTTTGCCTCATTTACCCCCATATGCTGTTTCATACACGCCCTCCTGTTTTTAAAACTCCTAATATTCCTCCTCATAAGAATTTCCTCAACCACATTCAACCACAACTTTCTCGGCCTACCTCTACCACTCACACCATTCATTCTACTCTCATATATCTGTTTGACTCTCATCCATTCTCTCAACATGGCCAAACCAACGAAGCACACTCCTTTCATACATGTCCATTGCTGGAGCATTTAACCCACATTCATTCATGACCACTCATTCCTGACCCTATCCATCCTACTTTTGCCGCAAATACTCCTCAGATCTTACATCTTACCTAAGTACACAAAATCATCCCCCTGTTCAATTACTTCACCATTCGCCCTCATCACACAGTTATTCTCCCCATTCTCCTTATCAAAAACCACTACTTTAGTCTTGCACGCATTTACCTTCAATTCCATTCTCTCCGTTGATTCACATAACTTATCTACGAGCTTCTGTAATCCCTGTTGACTGTCTGAGATCAAAACAAAATTTCCGTGAATTTTTTCCATCCAAAATGATTGGCTAAGGGAGAATTGCAGCATCTCCGTCACTCTGAGCATGTTAGAGAGGATGCATTTCTCTGTTACACTTTCACTGACTGAGACTGAGGTCACTGGGGATGTAGGATTTCGTAGGTGAGAGTTATCTCTACTATATCTCTATATATATCTCTATATCTCTACTATAGAGAGAGACTCTACACCTCAGAGTACGTAGCAGAGTACCTCCATAGCACCAGCATTAAATACCTTATCTCCAGAAAAAATTTAGCTATTTTCATATTCCTAACTATTGGCGACTTTCTGAAGTTTTACCAATTAATGAGCCTTAAAAATCTTGTTTCAGACCACATAAATTGAACCTAGTGTATATGTTCAAAAGTAATAAAGTCTGAACAGGCTGTGTACTCATAGAGATGGGCATTTCTGAAAATCACCATGGTACTTTTTGAAAATCACAATGGTATTTTACGTAGTTTACCACAGCTCTCTGAAAATGACCATAATTTTCAGTAATATTCACTTCCATCTCAGAAATTTTTCCATTCAATATATTACAAACATATTATTAAAAGTCAAGTCTATAAGCACTTAATACTATCTTAATTATTACTAAAAGGCACGTCCAACTCATTTGTGGAATATTTTTACTTAGTATGGAATATATGTGGGGATATTACTTTCAATGGTTTAAACGAAAACTTCTCATGCCAGAAAAAGAATGTCGATTTGTGTGTGGGGTGCCATGTTTGTTTATAATTTTCTATATTTCTAATGCATTAACACAGCAATAACAGTGGTTTAATTCTACAACTCCTTGCTATTGCTATTAGCTTTTCTATTAAATCCTCTAACAGGTATTAATAGCAGAAAATTACCATAATTTGTCACCGTTATTTGCCTCAGTTGAAAATTACAGTAATTTACCCATCTCTATGCGCTCAGCTACACATTGTTTTTGGTTGGTTACACAAGTATTAGTGATTACACCAATAGTCATCCATCACTATGTGTATTGGCACTATCTGGTATCGTCGCTAGCTGGTAGAGTGAGAGAGTATCGTGTGTGTCATACTTGCACTGTGAATCCCAGGCATGGGTTTTTTACTCCATAAATCTCTCAATCATTAATCCCTATCCCCTAATTATTATCCCCAAAAGGCTTTCTGTTTTCAGCCATTGGAATTTCACCATCATTATTGTATACAAGCCGTAAGAGCTCGCATCTTTATTATCAGCCGTGTACTTGTGTTACCTGTGCAAGAATCATGGTATTATGATGCAAACCTAGAGGGAATTTAAACAAATTTTGTTTTCATTAATGTCAATTACATAATGGAAAACTCGTGTTATTACTATCCTGGCAACTGTTAGAAAGTGAGAAACCCACTCAACAGATTATTACTGGTAGTGTGTGTAGTTTGGAGTGTGAGGAATGGTCAGGAATCATGGCATGTGGTAGGAATTGAAATAGGGGAAATATCTTCCTGTTGTTTTAGATTCTTACCTTTTGTCTTGCTGGGTTACTGCCAACCTCATAGTCACCTGTAAATGAGCTTAGCTCACTGGTGTGGAAGTTACTGAAGTATGGCAATTTTAAAAGCTGCTCTGCAGTATACCGCCGTGCAGGATTCTTCTCAAAGCATTTCTGAAAGATAGGATAAAGGTATCATGTTGCTTATAGTTATTTAGTAACCTTAATGTGTCACCTTGCTCAGGAATAAAATTCAATAGGGTATTAGTTGACTGAGATTTTGATGTAGGATGAGTGAAAAAATTAACACCAGGTCGAATGGGATGATGTCAAAAGTCTTCATGAGCTAAGATGGCTGTTTATTGTCGATTGGGAGTGACAAATATTTGTAGGCATTAAGATAATATGTACTATGCTTAGTATACTAGCAAGGATAACCTTTACTTTAATAGTGATCCATTTGTAACTGTGAGTAGCTTGAAGGAAGACCTGTGTTAAGGCTATCATTTAGTGAATATTGGTTACGTATTATGGTGCATATACATACAGAAACTTAAAGAGAATTACATGGTTACTTAACTTTAGGAGTATGCACATTAAGTATTATGATTATAAATATTATGTTTTCTCACAGTTATGGTGAAATATCCTATACACTTCATTTAGTACATTTTTTAAATTATGTATTTCGAGATTTTGCATTAAAACTAGAATAGGGTAATAAATTATGCACCTTAGGTCCTAAATGAAGAGAATATTGTTTGATTGAGAAAAGGCTTGGCCTGGGCAATAGAGAAGGCGAATACAACTATAACAATGCATTTTGCTCTCTTTGCTTCTCTTATTATCTCTCATTTAGCTGGTACACTGATCAAGCTATGTGCTGGTATTTTTATTTTACAACTCTCAAGGTAAAGATTCACAATTTGCAAAAATATGCCAATAAATATTCTATTTCTCATTGAAGTAAGCCCTTTAGCTTATATGCTAGTCTCTTCTCATTTGGGAATGACTTACCGTTAAGAAGTCAAATCCTTGAGGACTGAGGTTCTTGGGTAGCATTTTCTCCAGGGGTTCCCTGGTGATTGTGGAGCTATGGTATTTACGGGTTGGAGATTCTGTAATCCTCAGGGCTTGCATCTGCTCTGGAGTGAGATCACCTATCATGTGAAAGGGAAAATTTCTGTGAATACATATGTTGCAAAGTGACCTTTTCCATTTAAACATTAGCTTTAAAGCTAAATTAATTCTCCTTGTTTAATATTATAACAATTGAATACCCTTGAGTTTTTGTAACCTTGATGAGAGGAAAAGTGGGTCTAAAAGAAATGGGTTTTAAAAATCATTTGCAATTTAAGAAAATATGATATTGTGAACATTTTAATATCTTGTGTATTTATATTAATGGAAATTTCCAATGTTGGATTAATGAAGTCCAATTCATCAGAGATAATTTCCTTTATAGTTTTTCCTTCTTTTTAATACTTTTATAAACACTATGATTTATAAACACATAGTAGTGCATTGCACCAATGAAATTTCAGTCTTTAGATTGAGTTTTAGCGTATACATACTTTATTGTTATGTACCTGATGAGTTTAGCATTATTTTTATCAAATAATGGAAAGTAACTTTTTCAAGGGCGAATAGAAGGAAAACATGCATTTGAAGTTGACTTTTTACCTCATATTGAAAAGTTATTTCATTTATGAAATGGTTTTTTCTCAAATGAACCTATAAATAATGATAACTCTAATATCTATGTTGGACCCATTAGTAATGCTTCCAATTAATAATTAATACGTCTGCTCTAGGATAGCATCATGCGAATCACAAATGATAGAATTTTTTGCAATCCAAAATATTATATGGCATTGATTTTGCCTGGAGGAGAGGCTTCTAATTGTATGGTAGGATTGGAAACTATTTGATCAGTTATCCTCATGATTATTCTTTGAGGCTTACCTAAGGTTTTTTGAATCAGAAATAATTGGTCCATGTCAGTGTTTCCTGGCCATAGGGCTGCTGACCTCAAGAGTTCTGCATACACACAGCCTTAAAAAGAAAGAATTCCTCATCAGTTAGGATTCAGGAGGCTTATTTTTGGGCAGCAAAATAACTGTTTGTAACAGTGGTTATGTCACTTTATGTTTTTATCTGTGTATGCATATATGGGATTTACATATGTTTCTAACTGATTAAAGATAAAACTATCTTTTGTAAATGGAGATTTGCAAATAGATGAGCCCTTGCTTACCTCAAAAGCACCTGTTTTTTTCATTAAATACAGTCTTTTGCAAATACTTAGTACGGAGTTGAAATAAAGTGAACAGTATGAAATCATTTGTTTGTAATTTTGCTGTTTTGAACTGTGAAGCTTGTATTTAGTGCTGCAAATTATGTTGTTATATATCCAATATTTTTAAATTAGCTGCACTGCTATTTGTGTCCTCATATTATTTCCATGCATTTCTGCCAGAGTTATTTTTTCATTAAAATACAGATTGTCTAAAAGTCTCCTATTTTTCCTTTGCGAAATTTATATTACTAAAGCATATTTAGAAACATTATAGAATTTAGAAACATTGTGGTAATAATATAAGGAATGAGTGCCTGTCTTAGCAAGTGAAAATCGCCATGTACAAAAGTGTACTTCTCCCCACTTTGTTGTATAGTGGTGAAACATGGGTATTTCAGAAGAGACATAAGAGTAGACTAAATGCCGTGGGTATGATTTATCTGAGGAATGTTTGCGGCAAAAGTAGGATGGATAGGATGAGGAATTAGTGGGTAATAAAGGAATGTGGGTTAGATGCTCCAGTAATGGATATATATGAAAGGAGTCTGCTTTGTTGGTTTGGCCATGTTGAGAGAATACATGAGAGTCGAATAACGAAGCAGATATATAAGGATGAAATGAATGGTGCGAGAGGGAGAGGTAGGCCAAGAAAGTTATGGTTGAATGTAGTTAAGGAAATTCTGAGGAGGAATATTAGGAGTCTTAAAGACAGTAGGGCTTGCGTGAAACAGTGTATGGGGGTAAATGAAGCAAAAGAGGTTTGCAAGGATAGGTCAGTATGGAGGAAATTATTGAAGCAGAGCTAGGTGTACAAATATATATTTATGAGTGAAACTTAATGACTGTGCCTACCCCGGAAGGGAATGGCGTGATTAGTATATATATATGTATGGAATTATATGCTTAAAAAATAAGTTTGCAAACACTCCAAGAAGTATTAATAAAAGCATAAAAAACTTATATATTTATCACAAATTTAAGTATGCAGCAGTGAATACTCCTTACCCACAGCCCAAATGTCCACAGCGGGTCCATAGTTAGTCATGCCACAAAGAAGTTCTGGGGCTCTGTACCATCGAGTAGCAACATATTCTGTCATCTCTCCATTTGGTGATGCTGCATCCCATGAAATAAAAGATAAAAGGCATTTTGTGAATCTCTTGTTTTATGGTTAATTTGGTTGCCATTAATGGAAACATCCACATTACATCACTTTATGTACTGGCTAAGATGTTTTCTTATTGAATGACTTCAATGCTTGTCCATAAATTTCTCTTGTGGCTTTGTATACTTTTGCTATATTTCTTTCAGCATTTGTATTTTCATCGATCACTTCAAATTCAAATGGTGGATGTTACTACTTACTCCTGAAGTCCTGGGAGAAGAGGATGTTATGGGTGGTTTTACACTATGGACAGGTTCAAAGGTACGTTAAATGTGAGAGATTCATTCATTCGTTTAAAAATAGGCAATTTTTACTTGATTATCTTTCATTGGTTACAATTTTTCCTTTTTCTAAAATAATATGTATATATTGAAGGCGTCTCATGATATCGATGTCTTGTGTCATTAGTCAAGATTTAAGTATTTATAAAATTTTCTCTACCTATGAATCGAGTATGGGCTCTTTTTGAAATTGCTACTTAGAGCTTGCCAAAATACAAAAGGATCGTGAAACAGATCTGTGGAGGTGGGGAAGGGGGTGGCCATTAGGGTGGGCTTTGAAGCCCTGTCTTCAAAATAAAATGGCTTACATGACAGCTCTCAGAGGAAGACGTATGAAATCCTTTATTACGATTACATAATTCCATGAATCCTACATTCTTGATAAATGACAGAATTCATAGGCAAAAGTTCTGCTTTTTGGGGTGTATACCTTAGTTTGTTCTACTTGTTACTGAGTATTACCAGTGCAAGTTTCATTGATCTTGCTTGGTGCATCCCCAGGTTGTAAATCGCGAAATGTCCTCCCATTGTGGTGGGGACCCGGGAAATGAAAATACCCAGAATGAACCAAAACTAGCAAGAATCTGCTTCCTTCCACTGTGTCAGATTATATGTGGTGGAACAGCGATGGAAATGAAAAACTAATTATTTTGAATCATCTACTTTATCACACTTTGTACAGAGGGAAAATGAAGTGGACTGTTCAAAATCATTCATTTGTCATTTTGCTTCCTTGTAGTTGTATTTGTGTGGAAGGCCAAGGGAAGAAAGCCTTGACAAAATCAACTGGTACTCCAGGTTAGGGGTTTGGTGTGGTTAAAGCTCCTCCACCCTTAATAAAGGGCATTACTATGAAACCTTTACGAATGTCTCAGATCTCAGATGAATATATGAATAAGGGACCCGGACCAAAAATGAACTGTAAGGTACTGGGTCTAAGGTTGAAGAGTAAAGATTAGCATGGGGAGTAGAAGGAAGCACACAGTAGAGGTTGCCTAGACTCAATGTGGGCTGTAGGGCTTCAGAAGAAGGTATTGGGAAAAGCTTCGTCAAAAATATATTTTTTAACGAAGTTGGCAACATGTTCTATCCGAATTGAATAGAATAGGGAGAATTGTAGTATCTAAGTTACTCTAAGCGTGGCAGAGAGGCTTAATTTCTCGGTTACACTTTCTGAGACTGAGAACTCGGGGGACGTAGGATTTAGGGGGTGAGAGTTATTGTGAAATTACACCACAGAATGTGATAGCACGTAACTTATACATCTAATATCCCAATAAGACCTAACAATTTTTGTTTTCGTACCCATTGGCAACTTTTTGAAGAGCTTTACTGATTAATAAGCCCAAAAATCTTGTTACATGCTACATAAATTGAGCCTAATGTATATTTTCCAAAGTTTAAATAATTATTTTTTAGTGAAAAAAATGCATCATGTAAGTTTTTCTCCAGAGTAATCTTATGTGTTAATGAAAGAATTTTGAAGGCATTAAAAGGTGAACTTCGGAAGTTATTAACAGTTAACTAAAACTGCAAGAATAAGAAAATTGTGAAGTTTTACTCTATTTTTACGAGTTTTTGTACGCAAATGTGAATGTAATTTGAATATTTTTAAAGAATGTCCATCAATTTGTCACAGAATTCAATAACATTGGTTCTTAAATAAGTACATTGTGATACGTTTGAGCAATCGCAGTTAAAATTGGAGAAACGCATTTTACAGTAAAAATTAGTTATTATCTACAATGTGTACTGAGGCCATTCTCGGTCTAAATAATCTGGAAAAGATTAATCTGAGCTTAGCTCATGCATGTGTATGCGTGACAAAAATGGGAGGAAAGTCTGCGTTGTGAGGTCTCGAATCTTTACCGAAATAAAGGTGATTCCCAGGAAAAAATATTTTGTCTGTAACTCTTCTGAAACTGAACTGTAGCTGCTCTCAAAGGCTAATATCTAATCTGGAAGTAGTCCGTAACTGGTCTGATTTGAAACATCTTGTATCATGCTTCTCCATTTCTCGGGTTTCCACCACGTAGGTTGTTTTTAGACAACAGTTTCGCCCGTGTTCCAACGGGGGTCTTCAGGTCGAGGTCAATGGTACAAAATTCAATCAATGGGCGTCTTCAGGTCGATCACTTCGGCCTGGAGACTCCCATTGGAACGCGGGTGAAACTGTTGTCTCAAAGACAACCTACGCGGTCGAAACCCGAGAAAAGGAGAAGCATTATTCTGAAAGCCGTGGAAACTTACGATGGAAAATTTTGTATCATCATTAAAATCCATACCAGCTCAGACCAGTTACAGACTACTTCCAGATCAGATAATAGTCTTGTAGACAAGTTAGAGACCAATTTCAGAGGAATTACAGACCAAATAATTTCATCTGGGTTTGACTTGGAATAACACAGAGACTAATTTGAATCACCGCCTTTAACGTGCTCCGAACGTAGACGCTGCGCGTATTACGCATTACGTGATTTACACTGCGTTGATCGGGATACACCACGCTTACCAATGGAACTCAGATCGGTATGAACTCGGACCGATCTGAACATTCTAAGCCAACCGACTCGGATCGCCTGGTTCACCAGTGTGAAATCGATTTGAATCGGTTCATATCGATTTGAAATCACAGACTGGCAGAAAAAGTGGGCCGAGTTAGCTCAGCCCACTAGCCGCTTCCCATATCGATTCCACTGGCCCGTTATGTTCATCATACCGAGCTGAACCGGCCCAATTGATCTGAGTGCGATTTGTAAACGTAGTGACTGTTACGCCTCTATTGGTACTCAGTGCTTACACATTGACCGCGCGAATCCGAAGTCGCAGAGCTTGAGTAGGCCGTTGGAGGTGAGGAGTAGGTTCTCCGGCTTGATGTCGCGGTGGACGCAATGTCGGCTGTGGATGTAGTTGAGGCCCACAAGGGTCTGCCAGGCGATCATCTGCGCCACTTCCTCTGGGGCGCCGTGCGGGTGGGCCTCCACCTCGTCCAGCACCGTCCGCTCGCAATACTCGAACACCAGGTGCAGGCGCCGCTTCCTACGGAACACCTCTATCAGGTTCACCAGGTTCGGGTGCCGCAAATTCTGTACCGGGTAGAATATACAAGGGAAGAAATCGAGTCATTAAGGTGGCTGGAGGTGCAATTACGAGTCATTGAGTTCTTATTTCAATAAATTTTCGAGTCGACAATTCGAAAACAATTCTTGGATACCATTTCACTCAAGCACATCTGATTATTCATAATAAATCACCAGGCACGTAGTTATATATAAATGATGCAGTTATTATATTTGAACATTATCGCCTTAAAGAATTGTAATGAATTAGGTTGACGGCGCGGAATGAAAAATTTAAGCAAAAGTCATACTTTAATACGTGTTTTGTACTCGGCATGATACTTGTTTAATTGCTGTTCATAATCATAGTGGTATGAAACAGTTTATTTAGTAGTTAGGAGAAAATCTGTGCATATTTTATCGATTTATTTTGCAATGTATGTCAAGTTCCATTAAGCTACTGGTTGAAATAGCACTAAATTGCCTGGAAACCAAATCGGTTACCGGCAGGTTTTTCCACTCTTATGCAGACATATATACAAAGTTTCTCGCAAATGGCTACGTGAACAAAAATCGCTCCAACGACCTTAGTCTGGCAAATGGGATCCTCTTGTCAAACATTTTAGATTCAAAACCAGTCAAATTGACTAAATTTAACGAAACAGATTTGTGATTTAAGTGTAAATTAAAGAAGAAGGGGTGAATTCATCTACCGGTAAAAATTTTGGGTGATTGTGATGGAAAAGTATCTGAAGCTGTGGAATATTGCTGGTCTTATGAACTAGAGGGTGAACTTCAAGAAATACGTAAATGTAACTAAATGAATACAACTTTGTTTGAGTAAAGATTTCTCGGATTTCACTCCGGGTGATGTTAAATACTACCAACATTTCGATGGCAGACTCAACCATCATCACCAGGACGATGATGACAATGTCTGAGTCTGCCATCGAAATAATCGTAGTATTCGACAGTATCACCTGGAGTGAATCTCGAGAAAATGTTAATCAAATTATTTTCCGGTAAAGTCTTAAATCTTTCATCACAAATGTTGTGTTTTCCACGGTTTTATCTTTCCCAAAACTACCAGTTTCGGCTGTTATGTCATTATCAGGTACCATGAAGAAAAGTAAGTCAGTGGAAAATACTATGTCACGTTCATTTTAAGTCTGATCTCTACCGTATGGTAAAGATTCATGGGCAATATTAAATTTTCACTTTTACTACACCGCAGAGATAAAACACAAAAACACGACCCGGCTTTCAATATGTTAATATCATCATCAGGTTTTTGTTTTGTCTCTATGGTGTAGTAAATGTTGCAATTAAATATGGCTATAGAAATATACCACAAATATACAAAGATATTGTTTTATATGCTCTCAAGATTCATGAGTGTGACTGCAGTAGAAGAACTATGCGGGGTTAGAACTGGGGAAATTATTGGAATTAAGCCGGCCTTGACGGCGAACTTAGTGATTCAATGTTCTCAAAATTTCTTTTATAGATTTTGCATCTCATATGGAGCGTGGCGCTGTATAGGGCGGAGGTCTGGTCATTTCGAAGGTAGGATATACGTAGACTCGAGGCGTTTGAGATGTGAGTGTGGAGAAGGATGGAGAGGATGAGGTGGACCGTGAGAAAGAGGTACGAGGAGGTATTGGATATGGTTGGAGAGGAGAGAAACTAGTGGCGTAGGTTCGGAGGAGGCATAAGAGATGGATGGAGGACGTTTTGAGAAGAAAGGGAACGTTGAAGAGAATTATAGAGACTAGAACAACGGGAAAGCGCAGTTGAGAAAGGAGTAGGATAGGAGTTCTGCACGAAATAAGAAGAGGAAGGTGATATGAGGAACTCAAGAGGGATGGCGGGTCATCCGTAGGAGCCAAAACGGAACGATGTGCCAATAGGAATAAAAACTGTCCATAAACCTACCAATCAGCTAGTAGAATAGTCAACAAAATAAGTGGATTTCGCCTAAAATGTCAATGCGAGACTTTCCTGATATATATACTACACACTATGTGCGCAAGTACTGCAAATAATATACACTTCAGGATATCAATTCTACTCAGCCAAGATAGAAAATCAATTCTTGCTAACTTAAGTAATCATAACTTTTGTAAATTGAGTCTCAACGAGCATGTTCACTCAAACGTTGCTTGTTTTTAGAAATAATTAGGATTCCAACTACTGATAAAAAATTCAGTACGTCACTGAGAGTCATATTGATACGGAATGTGAATTAAATGGAAGACCTGATGAGGGGAAATTTTTCGGTATCACCTGCCTTTACATTCTTTTTAGTTCGCTGCTTACCCTAGAGCATCGTTACTTTTAATTTTTTTTAGACTCTGCAAACTTAAAAACGTTTTGGGAGCTGAATTTATGTGCACTCAAGGGCAGTGGAGGAAAGTAGAATTTGGCTTTTCTCGTCCCCGATATTTTTTAAAATAAATAATGTTGATTTTCAGCGGAGGCGCAAAAATGCTCAATTTAAAAATTTTAATCACTCTAGATGAAAGATCTTGGCTTATTTTTAGTATTTACCTTAGACGCATTCGTACCCTATTTACAAAATTTCTCGGCCGTGGCTTTTGTTTTCATACAGAATAACTACCCGCTCAGGTTGCCGAGAGATTTTCGTAAGCACATCCTTCCGTTGATCAGCGTTCGTGTACCCTGATGTGTTTTAGCCTGATAATCTTGAATAAACAGCATCAGTTGTTAGGGTTTTGCGGGAATTAGGAGGGAAATTAGCCATTAGAAGTAGTACAAGGGAGATGATAACATTAAATAACTTAAGCTCTGGCATAGTGCAAGTAATATTATACTTTTTTACACTGATCATTCTCTTTTTCACTCGTTTCTTCTTTGTCGAGGACTATTGAAGTAATTAATATTTTCTTGAGGATGAGAGCAGTTTTAAATTTTTCTTCCCTCCGATTTTCCCCCATCTTTCCTCAAATGTTTATAAGGTGTTTGGAGCGCGAATTGTGAGTCGTTGATTGCATATTTTAATACATTTTCAAGTCGGAAAAACATCTTGGACCAAACTTCTCTCAAGTATTATACGTTCGGACAATTCATATTGTTATATGAATGATGCAAGAATTATATTTTAAAATTGTCATCTCAATTAAAACACTGTTACGACTTGGGTTTACGATGCGGAATTCGAAATTAAACCAAAAACCGTGTATAAATACGTGTTTTTCATCAAGTATGGTGTCTTGATGTTTATCAGGAACCATTATAATCATATAAAACTTATATCTCCGTCTTTAGGAGAAAATCTGTACCTGTGTCATCGAATTATTTCGAAATTCTTGTGAAGTGCCATAAGGCTACGTGTTAAAAGAGCATTAAATTGCCAAGAAACCAAATCGGTGACATGCAATTTTTAATGATGCTGGAAATATAGTACTTCCTGTTCCTCCGGTCTTCCGTGTGCCCAAATGGCCTAGCACGTTCGTAGGTTAGCGCTTTGACATTACGTGAGAGTCGCCCAAGGTCATTCTGGCGTCTTGTCTCCTTTATGTGCAATTTATTTCTTGACGATGACCTTTCAGACCTCGGACTTGGCAACGTTCGGGTGAGAGGAGCGTTCAGGTCATTGTGAGAATATGGTAATCACTGCGTCGGAAATGGTTTTAAGGCGGTATTCTCGCAGCCAAAAAAGCGAAACTATATCTCCCTTAACTAGGGTATTTCTGCGGTGAAGCTGTCTTCCGGTGGTTTCATTACTGACGCTTGTTAAATTACAGTTCTTCGTGAGGGGAGGTAGAGGTCTTCCACTCTTAAATTTATTTCCGAACCGATTTTCAAATCGCACCTATGTACTGTCCTTGAAAATTATCGTATGAGAGACATGAAACTAGCCGGAAGTAATTTTGTGCGGACGATGAGGAGTAGGATTGCTTATAGCCTTACACTGACGCAAGTAATTCATTCATTCATGCTTTCCTACCTTTATCGGCAGGCTTCCTTTTAGGGCTTGAGTATCCACATCGGAAAGTATACTTTGTACTTATCTACATTTATCAAATCAATAATTTGAGGAAAAGTTGCAAGTATTTTTTTCAGTATGGATACTAATATTCAGGTCTTCTAAGAAGTGATATCTGATGTCGTTAATTTTATTCTATAGATTTAGCATTCCTATTGTAAAGAATACTTTGTCCTTTTCTACAATTATGTTATTTGTACGACGCATTTCAAAGCTTTACAGCGTCTTCAGGTACTATTGTTTATATGATATTTATTTATTAATTGTTGCGATAGCAACGTGATGTGAGGGAGGTGTACGAACAATACAATTATTTATATCCGGTGCAAATATATATATGCGATGCAATTGTTTGTATAACAAACGTTATACAAACAATTGCACCGGACGATGCAGTAAAGCTGAGAAACGTGTCGTAAAAGCTAAATAATTGTAGAAAAAAACAAATATTCTTTTCAATATCGATACTAATGTTACGTTCTTCTACGAAGTGTCGCCTGATGTCGTCAAGTTTACAGGGAGGCATACTTACACAATATCCTGAGGTCGATCTTAGATCTGACTGCAAAGGTTCTTTGAAAAATTCAAGAAGAAATTAAAAGCTCTGAGAAACTTAATCCTTGGAGAGTACAGTAAAACCCCGTTGTCGCAAGGCCACCAATCGTTCAACTTTTTCGTCCACAGCATGTGTCATCGTTATTCGTGAACAAACTAACGAGAAATCTCGAAATCTATACATTCTCTTTGCTCTAAAAGGCACTTGAAGTTTCATTCATCAGCAAGGAGAAAGGACTTGAGGACACACTGTGTACCTAGAAACTGTTATCCCGAAATTATTCTCCCAGAACCGCTAGATGGCTCAGGAGTTGTTAAGGTGGTTGGAGCGCGAATCATGAGTCGTTGAGTGCACGTTTTAATTACTTTTTATTAAATCATTCATGTTTTTCTATCTTAATCGGCAGGTTTCTTCACGGACTCTACCTCCACTCTCCTATTTTCTCTGCTAATCGCGTCATTTTCACGTATTTTTGCTCTACTTTTATAATGTCCAACATTTGCTTTCTTTTCCTGCTCCTTCTCCGCTTTTCCTGCTCCTTCTCCGCTTTCCCTCCTCCATTCCTTCCATTCCTGTCGTTAGCAAGTAATCTCTTCTCAAGAAAAGTCCCACCAGTTCCTCTTTCTTCTTCTTTTTATAGTTTCCAGTCTTTTCCTCGCCTATCCCCACTACTCCTCCTCACTTCTCACTTAATCTTTCCTACTCAGTTTTCCCATCTTCCTCCATGTGCACATCTTCTAGGACCTCTGGTATTTTTTCATCTTCCTTCCTAATTGCCCTGGTCCCTGATCCATATAATGCCACACTCATATGTAACACTTTGCTAGCCTCTTCCTCAGTTCTTTGTCCATCGGTCCTCAGAGAAGCTTCCTTTTCCTTTGGAATCCTTTACGTGACGCAAGTACTGCAAGTAACGAACCTGGAAGTTCAAATTTCTTCAAGAAATAATTAGTTTCATCAAGTGTAATTTCGTTTTGCTCACTTTTTCAAAAAGTACTTTTTAAACAAGTGAGCCGTACGGGAATTCCATGGGCCTTAACTTTACCTTGCGTTGGAGCAATTCCTTTGGCACTAATATGATAGCCCACAAACTCCAACTCTGGGAACCACAAACTGGCATTTCTCCAGCCGCAGTCGGAAACCTGAATTGTAAAATCGAGATAGAACCTCTCTCATTCCGATCGACAACACTTCTAGGGAAGGGGCTTGCAGCAAAATGTCATCTAAGTAGACGACCACCCCCTCAAGCCCTGCTAGGATGGTCTCCATTGTGCTCTGGAATATCCCAGGAGAGGCACTTAATCCTTGGCTCAAGACCTCTGTTAGACCTCGAACAATCCTTTGTGGGTATTCAGCGTTAAAACCTTCGCTGTCTCAGAGCTCACAGTCATCTGCAAAAAAGCTAGTGATGAATCAAAGTGTGCAAAAAATTTCCCTCCATTTAATTTCGCTTAAACCTCATCGATAGTGGGCAGAGGGTAAATGTCTCTCAGACTGTTTGGATTAACTGTGGAAGAATAGTCCCCACAAATCCTTATGGACCCATCTCTTTTTTCCACACACACCGCTGGAGTAGCCCACTCAGTTTTTTTTTTAATTTTACGGACGGATGGACAGTAATTCGCTAATATCTTTAAACAAGTTGGAGGTGAGATTCCTATGTTTTAATTTTATTCAAATTTACTGGGACTTTTCGCTTATTGTTAACAGTTTTAGTGAAAAGCTTGAGTATGCTTTATCGTTCTCACTGTCTTTTTTTCTGCTGTATTCTGAGCCGTCGCCATAAAAATCCGTATTAAAATATGCCCTTTCACGGCTAAATTACGGTAGGACTAGCCAGGAAACGCTTTTTCATTCCCATCTCAATCTGTGAAACGCTTTTTAAAGATGCTGTATTCAGGCTTTCAGAAAAATCTGGGAAAGTGACCATGAGGCTAGAGCCACCTTAAATCTAGGCGCCGGTAATCAAAGAATGCGAAACTAACCTTTTAGACTTTGATCCGCTAAAGTATCAGTAATTTGACGTAAATACTTTTTAATAAATATTTTTTTGGTCAAATTATTTATATTTTTGTAAAATGAAAAATATTTAAAAAATATTATTTCACTAATAATATTTTTGTCGATATTTTATTTAGTAAATATACATTTTGAAGGGTAAATGCTGGATATTCACGGTTTGTATTCTATCAGAAGTTTGACAAGGTATTTTTAGTCTCGATGAAGGCTCGTATCTCTGCAGTGTATACTGATGAGGTGGCTGTAAAAGAGGCCAGTGCATGCTGCGGGAAGCTAATTTTCGCAAGGTACTAATTACCAAAGTGACCTATGGCCCGTGGTGATCTATGAATATCTGCAGAGCTGGGAGGTTGTGGGTAAGATGCCAGTCACGTGAGTGTCATCAATAACTTCAGGGGTCGTCCTAGATTTTGCACCTCGAGATGGCATTTAGATATGGTGATTAAGTGCCCTTCAGTCACGTGATCGCATTTCCTTGAGAGATCTTCCTTTACTTGACTGTGGTGTAGTTTGAAATGGTACGTGTAGGCACTCCAGAGAGCTCTCATTGAAGAAAATGAGGAATTATAACACCTAGATCTCGTTCAAAAATTAATTGTGAGTAGTTTGTGTTTTTTCTCGACTATTTTTGAAAATAAACCAAATAGTCACCGCAAATATTTTTTCAGGATCGAAAAAAAGTCTGTTTTAAACGTACTGCTAAACGTTCTGAAAAAAATTGTGGAGTTTTAAACGTACTGCTTGAAGAAAATCGGTCAAGTTGAAGATTAATTTTGACATTTCAATTTAATTACTTAGAATTTAAGTAATATAAAAGTGTATTGTTACATCATCATTAATGCTATATTTTATTTTTGACTCCTAGAGCTGCTGAAATTATGACTTATAATTCGAATAGTATCTCCTTCATGAGTATCTCAAAGTACCTTTAACAAAGGCCTCCATCATGAGTTCATCTACCCACGTGATTCCCTTCCCCAAACGGTATTGGACGTGTTAACAAATAAGTTGCACTTCTGTCAACTGCGCTGTTATCTTGGACGCTTTCTAAACCCTTTGAAGAGCAAGTATTTTATAGGTTCGTTTGTCGTTCAATTCTAAGATTGCTTGACTGCAGCCGTCCACCCTTCTATCTGCAGCCCTCCTATCTAATCTATCCCCTCACACTTCCTGGAAGCATATGGATGGCTCATGCTGTGGCTGTAGAAATGAACCAGTGCTACACTTCCAGGATGACGTTATACAAATTTATTTTCTCTGAACCAGTGATTCTCTTGTTTCCGCCTAAAGAATTATTATTTACAAACCTAGGTAAGTCTCCAGCTATTAATGATCACACTCATTTTTTACTTCATCATCATTGGTCGTTCAATTTTTAGATTAGTTGACTGCAGCTCTCCATCCTTACCTATGTCATGCTAGTTTCCTCACTTCCTGGTATTTTTTTCTATGTACTTTCCTCTTTATTTGGTTCATGAACTTATTTCTGGGTCTTCATGAACTCTGGGGACTTTCCCCTCTATTTTGCTTTCAGTTATGTTCTTCACAAAGCCATTGGGACTCAGAGCTTGTCCAATCAATCAATGGATATTACCATGAGTTCAAAATTACCAGAAGTATAGTCATGTGAAGACTTGATTCAATTTCAGGATTGTGGCGCTAATGGCGCAGCAAAAAAATCGAGATAATTAAGGTGACTCTGGCTTGACCATATAGGTCAAGATTAATATTAAGTTGCTCATTTTTATTTATTCAGGTGAAAAACTCCTGGTTCCGCTGATGAAATGGGCCGCCGGTTGAAAACCGAAATGAGGGTACAAAATATGCAGATTATTCCACCATTATATTATTTACTAGCGGAAGTTACCCGTTGAAATTCAACGGGTGTGAAAAACATTGAACTTGTTTAATAAAACAAAAACCACAAACCTTGAACAATATTGTTAGCATGGTCATTTGAGGAGTTCGTAACCTATCTTGTACGTTGTGTTCGTTGTAGTTTACACGCTGACCGTTGGAATTGGATTTTTTAATTGTAAATAAGCATTGGATTTATCGATTACTCCTCAGAGGAATCTATCATGGGGCCCTTGGGACTCGGGACACTTCTTATACAGATTTTCTTTCTACGTGCTATCATGGGCCTGCAGGAAAACGTGATGTTTTAATGCAAGAGCCGTGAATATCTTTTGAAAATCAAATCTCTGGTTGATAAGGAAATATGCTATTGTTGATTTCAGAGGAAAATGTAAAAGTTTTTAGCTAAAAACATGATTTTCAGACAAATACGATGTGTTAATGCATATCGTTTGAAATAATTAAAAACATTATGCATTCAGCCTTCCGATAAAAAAATCTCAGCCCCCTATCTTGAGTGAAAGTACTTTTAAAATGCAGAAAATGAAACCAGTGCACCGAACTCAATGCTTAGCATGGGCCACCTTGAGGGCTTTTTAATATAGCCTACGTTTAAACCAGATACATTTTCTATATACGTGCCAAATTTCAGCTCAATTGGTCCTGTAGTTTTTTCGTGATGAAGCAACAGACATACACCATTAAATTTTTATATATTAGTAGAGATGACAACATTTGTCCAGCTATGGGAACCGATTGCAGCGAAATTGACCCGGAACTACCGTATTTTCCCTTCAATTACGGCTGTAATTCTCTAATAACTTTTAAAAATCGTTGGTAACATACCCGAATCAAAGTTTTTTAGTTTACGAGGACTTTTGACTTGTTATGAGTAGTTTTAATTATAGGTTTGCAAATGACTTGTCGTTCAGTGTCGTATTTATACTGTAATCTCAGCAATTTCCATAAGGTCCCATGATAAAAAAAATCCACTTTCAACGCTGAATTACAGTAAAACTAGCCTGGAAGACCTATTTTATTTTATTTCAGTTTATGAAACGCACTTCAAAAGATGCAATCTTCAAGTTTTCAGAGAATCTGGAATGAATTACTCTGAGGCTAGATCTACTTGAAGAGAGAAAGGAGAGATTTCAACTTCTTCGCCGTGCCTCGATTCGTGATTTTTTTCCCGTGGTGACATGCAGTTGGGCGCTCATTGGGTGACAGATACCGTTTCCTGATCCGTCCGCTTTTCTCTCCGTGCTCGGTGGCTTTTGCGCGACCTTCGTCGTGCGGCCGGGGAGGTCGATAGGAGGAGCGCTAATGTGCGTGATCGCCACCCGGCTCTTGCGCCCAAGAAGGTGACGCGGCCTCGTTAAAAGGAAGATGGGAATATACGAATAAATTAACATCGGATGTCTAGACTCGCCAGATAAATGGTCGGCTGGAAATAAGAGGGCGCAAGAAGTAAACCAGGTGAGATCTCTTTCTAGATCCAGTAAAGTGCGATAGCCCTCTTTGACGCTCTATGGGTGAGTTTTAAGTCTCAGTACCCTCGCTGCCCTACAATGATGAGGTACTGATGCAACTGATGCCCTACAATGATGAGACTGAACACCGCTTGGAAAAGACTCATACGCAAAAGCGCGCCAAAATCGACGCTGATTGGTCGCGCCACTGGTAGGCCAACCTGAGGATGGTGTGTGTGTATATATATATATATATATATATATACAGGGCCATTTCCATCTGTCGGCACTCAGACCTAACCTGAAGATGTGGCCAACATAGGCCACGAAACGTCATCTGAATAAAACTTGACGCAGCTAACCCGAAAACAATGGAGAGAAATGATGGGTTACACCGAGAAATCAGTGTGGAGTGATAAACTGAGGAGTTATGACGGAAAGAGCCGGCTAACTGAAGAGGGATTGGGGTGATCTGCAGCAAAAACATCTCCGGATTCGTGGCTACCAATGAATGTTTTTGGAGGTATTCGCTATGATGTACTTTTTTTTAAAAAAGCATTTATGATGTGAGGTGAGAGGAATTTTTTTCAGAATAGTGAGTCGGATAGGTACGAAGTACGAGAAAAAAGTTTCACGGTACCAGAGAAGCGTCATTTAAATGTCTCAAACTCAATTTCATCTTAACAAAGGATAGGAAATGGACTTAATTCAAGGTAGTTTGAGCGAAATATCGTTTTTCATGAAAATCTAAGAATTTGGTGTAATTTTACAGAAAGATATCTCACCATTTTAAATATACCAAAATATCAGCCATTTTACATGGGGAACGGTGCGTGTGATCACTCTATAGAGACCTTATTAAAAAAAAATTCGAATTTTTTAATGTCTAGATCTTGTCAGAAATGTAACCGTGTAGTTTATATGTTTTCTCGACTACTTTTGAAATTGTATCACATAGTCACAGTGGTTATTTTTCCATAATCGTAAAAAACTATCTGTTGTGAAGGGGTTTTGAACGTACCGCGTGAAGAAAATGAGTCAAGTTAAAGACTTATTTTGATATTTTACTTTGATTACTTTGAATTTCTGTCATATAAAATGATATAGTTGCACCATTTGGTGAAATTATAACGTAATATCAGAATATGATCTCCATTATGATTAGGAAACTATCTCGCTCAAACACCCTAAGGAAAATGTCTTCCAAATAGACAGGTAAAGAATTCAAATGCGATATGGTACTTTTTTCACAGTTTTTTATTTCAGGTCGACCGGTTTCGTCACATAGGCGACATCTTCAGGTACAAAAGTTTAAAATGCTGCAGAATATATACTTTTGTACCTGAAGATGTCGCCTATGTGACGAAACCGGTCGACCTGAAATAAAAAACTGTGAAAAAAGTACCATATCGCATTTGAATTCTTTAGAATGGATTTTCACAAAGGTAAGCCAGAATTAATCGAGTTTAAATAGACAGGTGTTTAGTATGAACTTTAATTACCCGAGAAAATTTGAAGAATGTCGATCTCGTTCTCGCTTTCATGAGCGCAGTTGAAAAATAACTGTGACGCGATCTCCCGCGTTATGGAGAACCATGATCGCACCCGAGGTTCGTGAGCAGCTTATGGGATTAATTAGGGTAATCTCCATTTTCTTTCATCCGGTCCCTCGCTCCAGAATCTTGTCCGTCGTCAGTGGATGGTTAGCTGTGGAGCGTGACTTACACAGGGTCATTAAAAGGAGTACCCCGTTCTCTGCCATAAGCGGAGACCGCCTGCCGTCTCATGAATTTTCATTTTCGGACGTTAACGATCTCAGGCATCAAGATTCTCCCGAGGTATCGCTTCGTCAGTGGGCCGAGCGGGCGTCGTTTTGTACTCCCTGGGAGAAATCATTATCCTTTTAAAGGAACCGATGAGCGGAAGGGCCAAATACAAGCCGCGCAATTTCATATCATGATTTCGACCCCTGTGAAGGTCTTCTTGGGTAGTGTATTGATGCCCATTCGTCCAGCGGCCAGTTCAGTTTCTCACATCAATAAGTAAGTAGAGGGGAGGTGGAAGGGCTGACGGAAAGTGGGGGTGGGGCGAAGGTCTATGGAATTGTGGGAAGGTCATGTCCACATGTCTGAGATGTTAAGGGTTTTGATGGGGAGGAATAAGGTAAACTTGCCGAAGGAAACATACCTTAGCTCCCATCGACAAAACGTCGAGCTTTTCCTTGCATTTCAAATATTTAATTCATCCACATACACGTCTTACCTCGGGCAGAAGAAGATAAATCGATTGGGCAATGCTGTGCGATATCGCAGGCATTTTGAACCCGCAGTAATATCAGGGTACATTATGTATCTATGATCTAGGTGCGGAAACAATAGCACTTGTGCAATGTTTTTGTAGGAGAAACAAATTACAGAAGAAAAATTTCTCTAAAAAATGTTCTTACGATCAAATCACGCGAACGTAAATGGCTTAAAAGTCTCCTGCTAAATATTGCGTGTGATGTACTGTCTTTCACGTATATGAGCAAATCGTTCCACAGCGTCGCATTCGATGGATCAGTTCTATGAAAATTTGACCCTCACTAGGTTGAGTAGATTTTTTACTTACGCTCAATATCGTTACATTTTTAGTAACATCTCCTCCCGCATGACATTGCCGTCCACACTCCTGACAAATTAGGAAATGATGAAGTATTCTGTGAAATCGGGTTGGTGTGGTGGCTAGAATACTGGCTAACCATACGGGTGGCCAGGTTTCAATTCCCTGCAGAAGAGAATGATTTTTCAGGAGTAACCCGATCCCTACTTGAGTGTCTTTTGGAGGGCACTTCAAGTACAGTATTACGTCTGTTGGATGAGACGTTAAACCGTGGTCTCTTTGGCGCCTTTCGTTGAGAGCAGGCTAATACCGGCGCCGGGTATCTATCCACCCTTCCTCTCTTACCTGTCCCCTATGGCGCAAATGGCCTTAGCTGTCGGTCGCCTCCCTAAAATCCAATAGAATTAGTTTTCTGCATGGAATAGTACCTTGTGGAACTATTTATCAATTGCATTGATTATAACAAGAGCTGTATCATAGCTAGTGTTACATGGTAGTCTATGTTGATATCTCCTAGTTTTTAGTCTGACTGCGCATTGTCATCTTGAGTACTTTTGGCCTGTGCCTGGCGGCTGAGGGAAGGTGCGCGGTTCTGATTTGATCTCGTATGAGTGATACTTGCCTGGTGTGGAATACCTGAATCTGGCTTCGAACACTGACCTGTAACTTTTGGGGATTCCCCTGTTTAAAGCGTCCGCCTGGTCGCGTTTTAGAGTGGGGTTGCCACTCGCGTCCGGGCTGTATAAATTTGGTCCGCCTTCCGGAAGCTCGTATTGTCGGCAATGCCGAGAAGTTCGACCGTGAGTGCGGGTAGTGAGTGAGTTAGTAGTGAGAGTGGGAGTGCTAGCAAGTTGAGTGAGGAGGTCCCTTGTCCCTAAGCATCCTCTTTTCTTTCTCGTATCCCATTTCTCATTCCTTTACTCCCTAATCCCAGCTTCCAGATTTCCCAGGAGGACAGTGTGACTGGCAGTTGAACACCCGGTAACAGTCTGAGGAAATCGAAAAGCTTCGAGTTACGCCCATGTCCCCTTTCCCCTCCCCATTGTATTCTGCCCTCCGAGTGCATATGGAGATTGAGTATCCTGTTTTCTCTTTCTGCACTGGCTACTGTTAGTACTCGCCTCGAGTAACCCGCGAACGAGCTAAGTCAAGGGCACCGTCACTAACCTTGCGTGTCGTTGTTCAACCGTGTAACCATTGGCCACGCCGCAGAAGCGTCACATCAAAGTCGTGAAGTTTATCGAAAAAATATCGTGAATAAACTTTCTTATTATTGCTAAAGTGCACTTGTGCTCCAGAAATGTTAAGCCCGGAGACCTTTGCAACGAGGCATTACAGTTTGCCGGATAAACCTGTATGACCTGTATATACAATTTATGTTCACGTGATGTGATGTTTTTATACTGGATTTTTAGTAATTCGTGGAGGCCGTCAGAACCTAGATGTATTGAGAGACGCACGCACGTTGATGTGATATCTTACAAAACGTCGAGAACGATGCTTGAGTTGCCCTTGAACTTTCCGAGACCATAATGCCAATTCTTATGATTCTAACGGATTGTGGCGGATGCAGTAATGAGTGCAACATCTGTATAACGACCTCGGTTCAAGAAAATCTCCCTGCTGTTTGTTGGGAATGGAATGATTCAAGCCTAAAAGGAAGAGAGTACGATACTTGAAGACATGACGAAAAACCTCTGAAAATGATTGCAGGGAAATCGAAACCTAGGTCGGTAATAAAAATTGTAAGTGTGGAATTTACTAAGAGATTTTTCTTTTTCGTCATGTTTGCGGTAACCTTCCACAAAGTTACACCTTCAACCGTTAATTGTATACGTTACTTGAACTTTAAACGCGGGGGATTCACGGTACGGTCGACAGAAAATGTATTTCTGGATTATTTTCGTATTTTGATCGTAATTAATGCATGTATTCGTTATACCTCGTCAAATGCAAACAGCTTTGGTAAAAAAATGAAGATGAAAATCGACAAATATGGATCACGATGAAGATCGATAAATTGGTAATAGTTGGTTAATGACAAGGGTTAACCTTCGATGAACCGTTAATGAACGATTAACCGTTTAGCCGAACATCAAGGAGAGACCCGTGGAATTGGGTCTTTTGCTTTGTAAGCCAGGTGGATAGATCTCCGATAGCAGTAATGCGGCGCTTTGAACAAGCGAGTGGCCTTTAATGCTCAAACCGCATTAAGCCGCTGAACGCTTGATTATAGATCAGAGTGCCTTGGTGCGTGATGCCGTCGTGACTGGGAGAGATGTGGAATATTAAAGTTGATGCATGTTTTATTGAGGAGTTCCAAAGACCTCGGGGAAATTGTGACTCGGTTCTTGCGAAGGCCATGCGCGCTCGACTTAGGTCACGGTCATGCCGATGAATCATTTTAGCTGCGTTTAGCCTCACGTCATGTCTTGTGCAATGGTTTTGGAGATTATACGTACCGTTTGGGCCGGAACAGTACCGGCTTTGAGGTTTTTTTCTTTGTGTCCCGAAAGAATAAACTAAAATGCCGATTCGTCTTCGAATTTTTTGTTTTCAATTAGAGAATGAACTTCTTTAAAAGTGGAGCTAAAAATACTATCCTATCAGGTTATCAACCACTGTTTAATGTAGCGTAGATGTAGTTATTTTAAGTATTGGCCAGTTTATTTCAATCAATCATGCACGCATTGCCGATGTTTCCATTTTGTTATAATTCCACTCTAGGGTATTGACTTTATATGAAAAGGTGTCTACAATTAGCGTCTAGTTAGGATTCAAGTTACATGACTTATGAATTTTCTGCGTTTTCTGTTACTATCTTCAGGTAATATTCGAAATTATCATGCTTGACTTGGTGGAACCACATCGTGGTTTGAAGATGATTTCATTTTGAAAAATCTCCTCTAAACTTGTGAATTATTCCGATCCAGGTTTCGATTTTACACCTTGAAAAAAACTAAGGAAAGCCGAATCATGGATCGACTGTGTAAAGTCGAAAAAAGCCTTTGACTTTACACCTTGAAAAGGACTGTGTTAAGTCGATACCTGGATTTGAATAATTCGAAAGAATCGTGGAATCCTTGCAAAGTGATATTATTTTTAAATTTAGTTCAGTTTTTGTGATTACATAAAAGTTTTTCAACTCGCGTTCAATCATACGTGGAGTACAGATTGATTGAAAAGTGAAATGTAATGTAATACGTTTCACAGTACCCATTCACTAAAGAGTATTTTGATTTATTTTTATTTTACTTCAAATACCAGCCCGAAGTTGTTTATTAAACATGATAAAATTAAGAAAAATGAGTGTTAACCATCAGAATAAAACTTTTACAGCGATCGTGCGTTACACATGTACGTACATCTCCCGGTCCTGGTTTTTACGTTCTTTACTTCAAGTGAGTAGTCTATTATACCGATGTACTGAAAAGTGTATTGTGATCACATCATTGTCAGAATTAAACTGCCTCCCCAATACTGTTCTAGACAATCTGTAGTGCATCTACATAATACCCTGCGAGCCGCCGCATGGGCGTGTGGCAGGGGGTGTTAGGTCACCAGCGGTGTAAAGATGTAAGTTTTTGGGAGATGAAATGGTGACATGTATGATAGGAGTGTATTTAGTGCAGCTCAGTTTTTATTGTGGTCGCTTATTGTGCGGGGAAAGAACGAGTCTTTGTACCTATATGTTCGGCAGTGTATCTCTCTTATTTTATCGCATCTGTCAGACCTAGACATGCAGTGAGGAGTCATGATAATATTCTCTGTGTTGCTCTGAAAAATATCTGTTTTGAATTTATCAAGCAAACTATGCCTAGCGTGTAGCCTCCGAGTTTCTAGGGGCTCCCACCTTAATCCCTCTTAAAGTTGTGAGACACTATAAGTACGCTCGTGGCAGTTTTAGACGAAGTGCACTGCCCTCCTTTGCATTTTATTAATTTCTTTGGTTAAATCTTTATGACCAGGGTCCCAAATGCTCGCGGCGTATTCGAGGTGTGGCCTAACCAGAGCGAAGTAGCATCTCTCTTTGACTTTTTCATCCGAGGACCTTACTAATATATTTTTAACCAAACCTAGTTTCTTTAATGCTGTGTCATATATGTTTTGTATGTGTAATTCCCCCGATATATCAGAAGATAAGGTAATTCTAAGATATAATAGTATTGTCAAGGCGTGCTTTTCAAATTTTAGACCGTGGCAGTGCTTTTCTGTGCTTTTTTTGCTTTTTTTGTCCTGTGTGATTGATGGGCCACTACCGTTCGAGAAATCCTCATAAACCCTGACTGCGTGCGTGATTCCAATTCAAAAGGGTAGCTCCATCATAAATACAAGTGACTTGAGTATTTACTTGTCGTTATTATTTGTTTATTTAAAATAAAAATTTTAATAATAACAACAATAGCACTTTTCCATGGGTTTTAATATGAGGTATTCTGCATTTAGGTAGGTGGAGAGGGCGCTTGCAATGCTGAACATGCTAGAAGCTGAAGCCAGTCAGACATCTTCGTTAACCCTCATTTTTCTATAGAGCTTGCGGGAAAACGCACTAATTTTTCCATTTTACTATGTTTTCCATCGATAACTTTCTATAAATCAGCATGTCTTTTCTTCTTTAATTTGTATTCTCCAAAATATTTTGTTTATTTACTTAAATCAATAACCGTCCGCATTCCCAGTGAAAACTATTGTAAATTCGAGTAGAATCAATAGAAATTAGCAGCCAATATATGTTTCAAGAGCTACCTGCCTTTAATTTCTATAGGATGATTTATAATCTTACTTAAGATCCGCTAAATCGTCCATTGTGTCGTGTTATCTATAGGATAGTAAGGAGATCAGGGTTGAACAATATTGTTGTTATTTCGGTTGTCAGGCTGCAGTTTGACATCTTGTTGTTACCTTTTGAGATTGAATTTAGGCGGCTTGAAATGCTGAATTCCACATCTGCCGATTCCTATCGCATGTGGAGCTTACCTCATGGCTTCGGGGCCTTCATGTCCGCTCAATGCGCATTCCTTGGGCCAAGGACACATTGGCGCCCGTGTTTTTTCAAGTGCGTGACGAGTTATTGTTTTTGCTGTCAGGTGATATTTTTTCAAGTGATAAAACTCGGGGGTGTCCTAACCAGTTGCCCGGTCAATGAATATTTCAAAGAAATCAATCGATGGCTAGATGTTTTTCCTCATTTCCCGCAATTTTCTGCGCGCTCGCGCTGACACGTGGGCGGGAATGGTCGAATGAAATATCGCATGTTATCGAAATTTGTAACCTTATTGCTGTGGAGAATTCCGCAGCCAAGCTGTCATAAAAGGAACTTTCTTCTCTATATTTTCTCATCCATTACTGCGGCTAAACTAGCGCATTCAGTCAGTAAGAGCGCGGTTCAGGAGGCATGAATAATATTTACTTTCGCAGAAAAAAGGTTTTGGGAAATAAAGGATCATTTTTAACTCACGAAGATTAATCTTAAGAGAGAAAAGGCAATGAGATTCTCCAGGATAAATAAAGCGAAGATGATCGTAAAAGTAGGAGGGCACAAACTCGGGTAACTAGAGTCCTTTACTTCATCTACATCTACATCTACGTCATACCCTGCAAGCCACCCAAAGGGTGTGTGGCAGGGGGTGCTTCCACACCAGGCATGCATGAATGGTATGGTAGAACACCGAAATTACATTGAAACCCGCGTACCACACATGCAAAGCGCCAATTAAAAACCTAATACCCGAGAAACATTCTATCTTCAATCGTTCCAACATGCAATGGATACAAAGACTACCACTACAGATTCAAAATATCATGCAAAAATGAGAACATCAATATTTACATCATGCATAAATAAGAGAGTAGAGAATATAATGAGAAAGATTAAATGTTGCCTATTGTCACTACTCGAACTATTCATGACGACGTTCACAGTACTACTTGGGCAGTACACTGGAAAAAATTGTCACATAAGCAAAGACACAACGAGGACAATAACGTTAGCTAAGGAGGCGTAATGGAAGGGAACTCATGACGGGGACTTAGACTGAGGATGTCAAGAAGTGGCAGGTGAAGAGCTTGATATAACTTTGTATGGGGCAGAAACGTGGATCCTTAGAAAAGAGGACGTGAATTGGCTGCAGGCATCTGAGATGTGGGCGTGGCGAAGGATTGAGAAGGTTAGGTGGACGGAAAGGAGGACTAACGAGGAAGTGCTTGAGATGGTGGGCGAGGAAAGGAAACTTGTGAATAAAATCCGGAATAGGAAGGGTGTATGAATGGAGGAAGTAATAAGGGATGATGGGTTGCTCAAGAGCGTGATAGAGGGTAGGAGAATAGGTTTTATGGATGGGATGAAAAAAGGGTGGATGGTATGGTGAGGCGAAAAAGGAAATATGTACTCATGGTAAATAGGTCCTTGACAGTAGAAAATCGGGAGGGGTTTCTCTGACTCTCAACAAACCCTACCCTTTTTTCGATGGAATACAATTTTTTTAAATTTCCCTATGACTTACGTTTCGTAATTATATATTTTCCTCTAATTTCAGGAACACAAAAGGTTCAAAGCATTAGCAAAGTTTATCATCACATTCGACAAAATATTTCATCAAACTAAATGTAGAAAAGATTTAACTGCTGGTATATTCATCGAAAGTTAGGATGCTTTTTTATTATACCTAATACGTTTCAATAGACTTACAATGAGGAGGGATTAATATTACAATGGGTCATGTCTTTTTTTCATTTCTCATCTGGTGACATTTAGGCATGGCAAGAGTTGTATTTTTTCTTAGTGCAAGTGGAAATTAAGTCCCAAGGGTTGAATATTTTCATCCACGCGGCATGGCAACAAACGTACGAGAGCACGAAAACGGCAAATTTTCGGGAGGTATATACTTACAAGACTACATGTGCGTTGTTCTTAAAATTCGCGCCGTTGGACATGATCCTCTGAACCCTTTTAATCACTTAATTTTTTTTAACTTCAGTATACGTTAAAAATTTCATTGATCATAAACTATACGAAGCAATCCATGGTAACCTTTTAGTAATCTAGATAGCTACGGAAATAACATAAAATGTATGAGACCAAGTAGCAAAGAAATGAGCTCGCTTACTCTAGGAAAATATGCTTTAAGGTTAATATTTCCCCTCTGTAAATGTGACGAATATCGCGTGAAATGTCAATTAAGAATTTTTTCATAAATTTGTATTCAAATTTAGAATAAGAGGAAGCAAATGGATATGATCAGAAAGTTTTTGCGATGAAGTAATGTATCGATATAATATTTCCCTTGACCTGTATCTTTTCCCGAATAAATAATGATTTATTGATAGCTATGCTTTCGGGAAAGAATGGCATAAAGGTTTATGTTAATTAATTTATGTTTTATAAGTATTAGAGAACTTCATAAGAACTTTTTTTTTAAATAAAGAAATCCAACTTAAATGGCATTCGTTCCGATTTAATGCATTTCGCCGGTGTACATTTATTAGGCATGATTGCCACAAACTGTCTCAAAATTAAATCTCTATATTTCTTATTTGTTAAATGAATCCAAAATTAATGGCCCTAATTGCATTAAATATTTACGCTTGGGAGATGGTGACATTATTTTTGGAAACATTACCTGAAAATCACCGCCGTGCCTTACTTCCTTGTCATTCTCAGGTCACGCTCACGCTGGTATTGAGGAATGCTTGCGTATTCAGTTTCGTCTTTTCGGTGAAACGAAAATTAAGAGGTATACGGTCTGAGGCTCAGCAGTCATGATTATGTTTTTCGTTCGAGCGAGTGTGAGAATTTCTACGTTGCGTGCGCCAAAGATCGCCGTTTCCCGGGAAGATCCCGGAAATATGACGGAACTGCTTGTATTTTTTTTTACTGTGGGCGCTGAACCGCCGGGAAATGCAAATGATTTTTGGGGAACCAACGTTAAACCGAGGAGAAGCGATGAGGTGTCACGATAGTCCTTTCCCCCTCGGTCGTTTCAAGTCCGACATTTAATACCTCCCCAAAAAAGCGGTGGAAGCGACAGAATTACATGCCTAAAGCATGATCATCGATTCCAGGAATATGCTTGTGCAAAGGCGGTGGTATTGAGTTATACAGTTATACTGTAAGCAATGCTTTCCTCATGCGTGAGGAGCTAGAGAAATTTCTCAAAGAAACCATTATCAAATTATGACAATAATAACAAAATCGCACTTTTCTCCTTATCTTTTATACGATTACTACGGTCTTCGACGCTCTGAATCATTATCAGTTACCAGACTAGGTCTAGTATCTGATTTACGACCTACTCTAGTACATAATAATGACTCCGTGAGCCAAAACGCGTGATAATTTTCTGAATATATTGAGAAGATATACGACTGTTTTATGTTATCAGTGAGCCAAAACGCGTGATAATTTTCTGAATATATTGAGAAGATATACGACTGTTTTATGTTATCAGTGAACAAAATTGTTTAGACGTGAATGCGAAATCTAATGCTAATTAAAACTAACTTAATGAAGACGGCGGCCTGGCTTCAGCTTCTAGCATTGGCCAGCGTAGCAAGCGCCCTCTCCATATACGAGGGGCATTTCATAAATATTGCACAGGTTGGTACCACTGCGGGATAGATAACGCTGCAACAATGAGCAATACGTCAGTTGCAGTTCAAAGCTTGAGGAAGAAGTGTGTTATTTTGATTCATTTGTAGTGTATCGCATTTTTAAGTTACGCGACTTTGAAATGGAGCCTGCACGTGTCTCGGGTACTGTGACTATTGAAGACCAACGGGCATACATTAAGATTGAAACTTTACGTGGAAAAAACCCGACAGAAATCCACAGTGCTTTAAGTGAGGTTTGTGGTGAGTTAAAAGTGGACCGTAGTACAGTTTCTCGTTGGTCTAAACGTTTTCGTCCATCCCCACAGATGGACGGAAAGGTCCATCTTCCCCACGACCAAAAAAATGTCGACGAGCACAATCAAAGGTCAAACAAATGATGATCTTTGCATACGATAACCAAGGAATCATCATGACAGACAGGGTTCCGTGTGGAAAAAGTGTCACAGCAGTTTACTATCGTGATTTCATGCAGAATCTGCGTAGAAAAATGCACAAGAACCGACCTCAGTTGCTAAACGCTAGACCACTCATTCTCCATGACAATGCTCGTCCGCACATTGGACATGTCGTAACCGAAAAGCTACGCGAATACGGTTGGGAGGTGCTGCCTCATCCTCCCTACAGCCCGGACATGAGTCCACCAGACTTCGACCTATTCCCAAAGTTGAAACAATCTATGCGTGGACGTCGTTTTCCATCTCTGGAAGAGCTTTCTACCGCCGTTACCCGAGCCATCCGCCAGATGAACAAAGATGGTATCCTCGATGGTATAGTAAGGCTTCCGACTCGTTGGGATTCGGTCATTGAGAAGCAGGGAGACTATATTGAAGGAATGTAAAGAGATATTTCTGTAAAAATAAAAAATGAAAGTAAAAAAAAATTTTGTGCATTATTTATGAAATGACCCTCGTACCTCATCGGTCGAAACAAATAACGCCATTTTTAAAATTTGCCTGACGATATGAATTTCATGTGAGTTTTCTAAATATTTCGGTACAGGCAAAGTATTGCGTCTTCAATTAATTTGGGCCACCTGAGTTATGTATTATCCGAGGTATCTCTTCACTCGATAATGCAAGAAGTGGTAGATTCTCCATCGGGGAGTTTAAGATTGTTTATTGTTTATCCAGCCCTGTCTTACTAAAACTACCATCCTTCGCATGGTCTTGGCCTTCCAACAATTTTTTTTTGATATCTCGCCAGTAAAATTTGGTTTTTGATTTTAAACAAATTTCTTTCTCTACTACCTTGCACCTTTTCTCATTTTTCTGATAGATTTATCACCTCATTTTTTTATACGTATATCCGTTTTTTTTACTACTACGCATCATAGAATTACATATTCTAAATTTTATTGCGGAATTCATCACACTAACAGGATGTGGTAGGAGCAAACATGAAGTGTTCAGATAAATTCTAATAACTTGAAGTTGGCTTAACTTCAGACAATTCGTGGGGAAAACACATACGAAGCATATGCGGCACAGCAGTAAAGAAACTATAATTTATCAAGCGTATTATAGAAAGGTACTCGGAAGAAAAAGTGAAAGAGAGGTGCTTCTTTGCTCTGGCTGGGTCACACCTCGAATACGCCACGAGCATTTGGAACCATGAACGGAAAGATTAATCCCAAAAAATAAACAAAATGCAAAGGAAACAAATGGCAAACCTGCGCGCTTCGTTCTTCTACGAGCGAACATGTGGTGCTTCAAAACTTTTAGTGGGATTAGGCCAGGAGCCATCAGAGACTTGGAGGCTACTCGCTACGCTAAGATTCCTCGAGAAATTCAGGACTGGTGTGTTTCAGAGGGACACAGAGAATATTATCATGACACCTCACTACATCTCTTAGACCGACGTAAGAGACAAAGTCAGAGAGATACATTGCCGTTTACATATACCAAAATTCGCTTTACACGCACAGTAAATGATCATGCGCAATAAAAACTGAGCTCTACTCCAAACACAACACTCCCAAGCTACACGACACCATTTCACCTCCCATAACCTTGTCCTTTACATTTTTACATGGATGGTGTTCCCACACCCCCTGCCACACGCCCATGCGGCGGATCGAAGGGTAGTATGTAGATGTAGATGTAGATGTACTACTATCTTCTTCCCTATAATTCCATGATTTGGGATTGCGAAGGCCATGCTTCATGTATTTGTCATCGATCATGTCTTTCGCGTGTTTACGGCTGTATGTCAGGGTTCATTTTTGCGAATTTATCGGTTTATCCAGCTGCAATCATTTCTGTATAACCTGTCCATAAAAGCACCCAGCTGCTGCCACTCAAAGGGTATAACCCCTTTGAAAATGGCACGCAAGTGTTGAAACCGGCGAGGGATATACCTTTACACTTATGTTTCAGAGCGACAAAAAGAATGTCATCATGACACCTCCCTACATCTCTAGGCCTGATAGAAGCGATAAAATAAGGGAGATACACTGCCGAACATATAGGTACAAAAAATCGTTCTTTCCGCGCACAATAAGGCACCACAATAAAAACAGCTCCACTAAATACACTCCTATAATACACGTCACCATTTCACCTCCCAAAACCTTATCCCTTACATCTTTACGCGGCTGGTGTCCTAAAACCCCCTGCCGCACGCCCATGGGGCGGCTCGCAGGGTATTATGTAGATGTATATGTAGAAGTATACTGTGTGGAAACAAAAAAGTTTATTTTATATCCTTCAATGAGATGGACACAAAATTCCACAAAGTAAGCTCGCGTTACGTCGAAGAGGTGCGCAGTTACTGGTTCATATTGCAGATTTACGCGATTACAGTTAACACGCACTTTTGGGAAACATTTGGGACCTCTTTGGTCAGAGGGGGGAAAAATAATTTCAACTTCTTCCCGGGCGGTTTTATGTTTCTTTCGTGAGGGAATAGAGTCATTTCAGGGGACCATCTTCCCCGTGAGAACTCTGCGAAAGAGGTTGGCGAAAACTTTTTTTTTTCCCAGCACCCGTAAATTTCTCACCACGTCCCTGACATTGGGGGTCAGACCTCAGCTCCCACCAATCGACCACGCATAGTAAAAAATTTAATCTTTCCGAGTATTCGCAGTCCTGCCCTCTCCTGTGAAAAACTATTCGGTGAAAAACGCGTGTCATTTACCGCATAAAAATCACTGGCCGTTAGTACCGACTTCGATGGTACGAGTACACATTTTTTTATCATTTGAGCTGTTGCTGTTCTTTCTTAAATGCTCCTAAACATACTAGATTAAAAATTAACCGTAACTGAATAACCACGGAACATCTGTCTTGAAAATATCCGTGGAATGCAATTTTAGACACGATCCTGCCCCGAGGTGATGTCGGTGTAGCAGTGTCAACTTTTGAGATTTTCTCGTCATTTAAATGGCCCCTTCCGCTCTTTAATTTACACTCACGAAATGCTTCAATACATAGGGAACGGCTCGTATTAGTCCTATTTGGAGAAAGAACGACGAAATATTCACGAAAACGGCATCGCGGACCTTCTTCCTCTCCTCTAGAGAATCGGAGTCATCATTCTGCGGTTGAATTCTGATCATTATGAATTACTTAATTTCTTTACATATTTTATTTTAAAATCTCTGTAAGTCCTCACACACACACTTAAAAAGGGAGCGACAATGATTCCCATCTCGTCACTGCCGTCGAGGATTGGGACTTGAACCAAGAGCTGTAGCCATGAAACAATGCAAACGATAACGAATGATTACGAAAGTGATTACAGCAGAGTGGATGTACACTAAACAGTAGTTTAACTTCGATAATCTTATCCTTGATTGTTGCTTACGTTTGAGTTTTCAGTGAAGGCTTAAGGCGAGTTTACACATGGAAGTCACTTTCATGACAGTAGCCTTGCGAGTCGCTTACAATCGACAATTCGATGTGTACACACGCGATTCCATGGCTGTAGGGGTCGATAGTGATAGTAATCAACCGAGGTTTGCACTTGAAAGGAAAATAGACTGCCCTCTATTTTATCTGGTAGTAGCAAATCGACTTTGTCATATATTCGCTTCGAATCCTGTGGAATCTTGGTGTCATGACAACAAACGAGGAATTAAAATGTAAACAACGAATAACATAGTAGGAGGAGTACTCATTTTTGCACGTGTAAATATTTATTTGTACTTGAAAATATTTTAAATGCTTAAGGTCTCCTAAGGTAAGCTTTATGACTTATCTCGTATTAGATAATAATTATTATTGTCACAGTTGACGCACTTGATTTGACGTAATAATGCATAATTACTGTAATTCATGCAAATTTATTAAAATCAATGCCTATGGGACTTAAAAAGCTATCCTAATTCATTGTTTACTTTTATCAATCCGTTTGTTAGGAATTAGCCGAAAGTTATGTGTATAGCAGAACGATGCCCTGCGAGTGGCGATACGATTCGAGATATCGCAACACTGGCTACTTTCATGTGTGTAAATCCGCCTTCATAACATGGAAATTAGAACTTCGACAACACTTCGACTTCACTTCGACCTAAAGACGCCTCCTGTAATGGAGGAGAAACTTTTGTCAATGAACTTAGTCCAACGCAGCTGCTCCGGAAGAAGCTCCAGCATGGAGTGACTTTGATTTATATTTCTTTCTCTTGCATTACACTGGTAGTTTTCGTATTTTAACGCAGGGGATATGCTGAGAATCGCGACAGCAATGTGAGTTCATCTAAAATAACCGCTCAGAAATAGTCCAGCGTACTTGAGAAAAAAATTAACCGCGAGAGGTCATTTATAACACCTCGAAAAGTAAGGGATGGAGGTTGAGAGTCTCCTATTCCACCCTTGTCACTTAGTAGATCAGGTAATGAACATTGAATTAAGCCATAATTACATTCGTAAAATAAAGGAATAGTGCAAAATTTATAGAAACAGGAGTCGCTGTCATAATTTTAAAATTTATCGTAGGAAATATGTACTATCAGAATGACTTAGAATGACGAAGAACGTGGACAGAGGCTACTAGTTCTTAGGGCTAATGAAAATGGCTATATCTCCTTAAAGTTAACATGAATGGTTTTCATTAAAGTTTTTCAGTGAATGTGAAAAATATTATGTGCTTGTTCCTGAGTTAAATCAGCTTGACGTAATAATATTTCCTTAAAATATGCTAGGAGCGAGTATGTAGTGTTTCTCAGCTTTTAGAGGGATCAGGTTGGGAATCCCCAGAGACTCGGAGGCTACATGCTAGTCTTAGTTTGCTTGAGAAATTCTGAAAAGCTATGTTTCAAAGTGCCCCGGAGAATATCATTTTGACGCCACAGTACATTTCTAGGTCCGAAAGAAGTAATAAAATTAGAGAGAGACATTGCCGAACAGATTGGTACAGGTACAGCTCTACTTAAAACACTCCCATAATAGACTTTACCATTTCATTTCCCATAATCTTATCCTTTACACGGCTGGTATCCAAACCCCCTCCTGCCACACGGCCATGCGGCGGCTCGTTGGGTGGTATGTAGATGTACGTTACTACGAAAATCAAGACGTCGAGAGGTTGCGGAGGTTGAATGGTGACGGAAGCCTCTCATTCTTAGGGCAAGTATTAAGTTGGCATTACTCAGAGAAAAAATTGCTGTAACTAAGATGGATCTGTTCTTCAACTGTATCTGTAACTGGAATGTATTGGTTCTGTAACTGGACTGTACTGGTTCTGTAACTGGACTGTACTGGTTCTATAACTGGACTGTACTGGAACTGTAAGTGGACTGTACTGGATCTATAACTGGACTGTACTGTAACTGTAACAGGACTGTACTGGATATGTAACTGGACTGTCCTGGATCTGTGCCTGGACTGTCCTGGATCTGTGCCTGGACTGTACTGGAACTGTGGCTTGACTGTTCTGGATCTGCAACTTAACCGTACTGGACCTGTAACTGGACTGTACTCGACCTGGACTGTGACTGAACTGGAAGTGTCCTAAGACTGTACTTGAATCAAACTTCACAGTTTGCCATATGTTTATGACACAACATTTTTGCAGTACAGTTTCTGTAACAGTACACATCCTGCACAGTTTCAGTGCGTTTTGAACCATAGTAAAGTTCCTACACTGTGATTCAGCGCGTTTTCAGTACAGCCCTCTCAGCAGTTCAGTCTCTACAGTACACTTTTAGTGCAAATTATCCTTAACAATTCAACCACAGCTCTCTTCAGTACAGTTAAGGACTGAGACTGGACTAACTGCTAAGTTTAGTACAGTCTAAGCTTAGTACTGGGGGACAGAGCTTTGCTGTACACTGTAAATATAATTCTTAATTTATGAAGAACTGAAGAGGAAAACGTCCACGTGAGTAAAATACTCCCATCATTTCGTTATAAACGCTGGTATCATTATTAAATTGTTTACCTAACAGCCAGTTGTCATAATAGTCTCTTTGAAATCAGATAAAAAGTTGCAATGTTGTCATTGAAAGCGTAATTTTTAAGCGAAAACGAAGTGTGTATCAAAATCGTTTGCAAGAGTGAAATACGTCATTTTTTCTGCCATCCGATAGTGAAAATGTAGACCTTATAGATTGATTGCTAGTAATTTAGAGAAGCAAAAAAAGAAAACTCTGCATTGATTCCGAGTAGAATTGGGGACCATATTGGGGGTCTTTAGGCCTTTGCAGCCCTAAGACCCCTAAGTCCAATGGCTTCCTCGTACCCGAAAACCCATGTATACCGACTTTTAGGAGAATCGGTTCGGTAGTTATATTTAAATTCGGTAAATATTTACATACCAATCCACACACAATAGTATTTGGGCGTTGACTGTACGCAGACTTGCGATGTAGAAAATGAGTCAACGTTTACAGTAATTTTTTTGATAGATTTGTTTGTTTTTAGCCGTAGGGTGGACGATTTTTGTAATTTCACATACAAAGTTGAAGGTGACCGAGATCTAGCAACACCTGATTAATGCATAGAGAATTAGAAGTCGAGCAAGAGTGAGATGGCCAGAGCGTGGGTGGCGGAGTGGTTTATTGTGATTGCGCCGGGGAATGTGCATCGAGAGTTCGATTCCCGCCCGATTGCTTTTGACTCTCGAGGATTAGGATATGGGTTTAGCCTTTTTCTTTAGTATTTCAAAGCTAAAGATTATGTATTGTGAGTATAATTATAAGTCTTAATGTGTTCGATTTTTAGGCGTTAAAACGAGGAAATTCGACTAGTTACAAAATCTTTATTTAAAGAAAGGTAATTAGCGGTTTGAATAATTTTATTTTAACTTTCGTTTTGCTTTAAAAAGAGCAAATGCAATGTCTTAGAATTTGAATGAGAAACTAGCTTCTCTCTTTGAGTTATGTAGCCGATTCATTTTAAATATTTTTTTACGTGTTTTCGAGTGTTTATTGGGCGACTGTTTAAAGTAGGCAACTTGCAATCAGGTAATTCAAAAGCGAAGATGCGATGGAAAGGGAAAAGAAAGCGAAACTTTATTCGAGAGTAAAATACAAACCGAAGGTGGCAGCTTAAGCCAGTACAAATATAAATATGTATGCAAGAATTGCTCGTTTCATAGTGTAAGATGTACAGTGCAACCACAGTAGAGATTTTTTTCTTCTGAGTATTTCCTGAAATTAGGAGTTATTGGTTGCACGGGGAGAGGGGTGGGGGAGGGGGGGGGAGGAGGAGGAGAAAGAGTTAAAGGGTGGGGAATTTGAAACGTGACCGGGAGACGCTCCCTTGAGACTGCTCTTGAACCCACGGTTCGAGTTGCCCCGGGAGACCGAATTATTTACGCGCGGCGGCAAATCGATCGTCGGCTCGAAAACGACAAGAGTTGTTTGTTGTCTCGGGAGACCACCGACGCCCGGCCTTGGCATCGGGACCCTCCGACATGTGTCCTCTCTTTCCGTGCGGTTGGGGGGGGGGGAGGCAGATGAATGAGGCGAATGGGGGAGTTAAAGTAAAAGAAATCGTAATCAATGCCTTTTTTCTTTCCTCCAGATCTTTTAAGGGGGGTCTTCCGTGTGTGCGTGAGTCAAATTAAGATCTATATTTCGCCTTTCCTATTGTTTTGTTTTTGAAAAAAAATAACATCACTTTCTCTGTTAACGTGCTTTATGCATAAAAATCAAAGGTTAGGTACAGAATATGAGGATAAGTTGACCAATTTATTTTTTATAAACCCTTTTTTCAGCCTCATAAGCCGATTTCTGTGACATTTCCGTAGGATTAACGAATTTTTACTTCAATTATCGTAGAAATTCGAAGGTAACGCGAAAAGAAAATCAGGTAGACGTCTAAATTCAATTAACATTCAATTTCTTGGGAGAATTCGCATCTTATTACAGACTTTGCTCTAGAATGTATTTGTGTCTATTTGGTGGAAAAAAGCTATTTTCTCATAGGTTACGTCAATTGTGGAATTAAGATTGTAATATCAAGCTCAATTCGCAATAGTAATTGCGAGGGCAGTTTTCATTTTGTTGCTCATAGCGAGTGGAATTTTTTTTTTCAGTATTAGTCAAATTATGAATTAAATTATTTTTGTACCGCTTTGAGATGGGAAGATTTGAAGGAATTTGTACGTGCTTACACAGTAAATAGGTAGTAATTGCTTGCGTTGGGGATGGGAGGGGGAAAAGAGGCGAATGGGGGTGTAAAAGTGAAATAAATCGTAATCACTGACCTTTTTCTTTCCTCCAGATCTTTTAAGGGGGGTCCTCCGAGTGTGCGTGAGTCAAATTAAGATCTATATTTCGCCTTTCTTATTTTGTTTTTTAAAAAATAACACCACTTTCTCTGTTTACGTGCTTTAAGCATCAAAATCAAAGGTTATGTACAGAATATGCGGATAAGTTGACCAATTTATTTATGATGAACCCTTTTTTCAGCCTAATAAGCCGATTTGTGTGACATTTCCGTAGGATTAACGAATTTTTTCTTCAATCATCGTAGAAATTTGTAGATAACAGGAAAAGTAAATGAGGGAGACGTCTAAATTTAATTAATATTCAACCTCTTGGGAGATTTCGTATCTTTTCAGAGATTTTGCTCTAGAATTTTAATGTATTATCTGTTTGGTGGAAAAACTATTTTCTCTCTGGTTACATCAATTATGGTATTACGATTGTAATATCGAGCTCAGTTCGCAAAAATAATAGCGCGGAATAAATTTTGTTGCCCATAGTGAATGTAGAATTTTTTTCTCACAAGTAGTCAAATTATGAATTGAATTACTTTTGTGTCGCCTTGAGGTGGGACGATTTCAAGGAATTACTGCCTATGTATACATTACGAGTTAATAGGTATTAATCCCTTGAATTGCCAATTATTCTACAAATCTCTTTTTAAGGAAAACTTTTTCGTATCAAAAGAAACCAGCAGCAGCGCCAGTTGTACGGCATTACCGCATTTTGACTTCAGTTTTCTCTGTAAATATCTAATGACTCAAAAAGTAAGAGGGTAAGGGGCGTCAATTTTATTTTTAATCAATTTTATGGTACCTTTCTCTCCTTAAAAGCAGTCTTTCATTGAATTTTAGCCATAGATTTCCTTACATTCTACTTAGTAAAGGTTCTTTTCTATTAAAAGGCACTTAATAATAAATGATTTTGCATTTTCCCGGCAAATATTGTGTGTGAAATTCTCTCTGGATTCAGAGAGAATTTCACACACATAATAATGCTCCAAATGTAGTATGAGGAATTCCGTAGTCAAAAAGAGAGCGTTGTTATTTACACCCGGAAGTATATACATCCTAACAACGTTCTCCTCTTCCCTTATGTTAACTATTTCCCACTCTTTCTTTATGTAATGCAAATTTGATGGTAATGCGATCACAATAAACACTGAGCTCCTCTAAATACTCTCCCACAATACATGTCACCATTTCACCTCCCAAAAAATAACATCTTTACACGTCTGGTAACCTACCACACCCTGCCACACGCCCATGTCGCGGCTCGCGGGGTAGTATGTGGATGTAGATGTAGAAGTCGTGATCGTAAAATTTGTTAACAATGGTGATAATAGAAAGAGAAGGAGTACTCCTTTGTTTTTGACTGGCCAGGAAGTTTTAAGTATGGTTTTTGCAAGAAAAACCATAACTAAGAAAGTTTTATCTTGAGAGTGTTTGGAGGAAGCAGACGTAAGACGTGGGAGACACTCTGGCGCCTAATGGACGACGCCATCCGGAATCGAGACCATTTCCACCTCCGCAACGCGAGGCTAGATGGGAGGCAGGATATTCTTCCCGGGACGCCTATGTGTCAAAGGTCAACTTTTCCACAAATTGCATGTACGCCTAAGTGAAATTATCAGTGGCCGGAAAGGCAAGAAAGTGAAGTGTAGGTACTCAGTGAAAATTTAATAAAAAGAGTGATATTTATCACTGCAAAACGGTTGATTTAAATGCAAAGTAACTACGGGCTAAATTTGATAAACACCTGGGATTAAACAATATGAATTTTCGACTTAAGCTTCATATTTTTGTTTATTACGTTTGAATATTACATTTTGGCGCCCAACGCGGGGTCCGTCTCTAAATTTTATTAGGCGCTGATAGACTCCTGTTAATTCCCCTCTTAAGGTGGCTATAACCATACTGCTGGCTCACTTAGTCCAAATTTGCTGAAAAATTGCTGATAGCATGTTTTACGGTTATTAAGACTTGAAAGTCGATAAAATAAAAAAACATGTCGTTTCGCAAGAATTTCTCTAACCAGCGAAAGCAGGATTTTTTAAAAAGCATTTGAAAAAAACAGTGTGGATTATGATTTTGTTTTCACTCTTAGATGAAAGTTAAATTTATCTGTGGCTCGAATTCGAAAAGGAACGGCATAAATGTCGCCTCGTGGTGGAATATGCTCAAATGAATGGTGGCGCTGGTGGGAATTATGTCCTCCCCATGTCTCCTCCAAACGCTACCATCAATAACCAACCACCCATAATTCACCACCGACTCTTCGCCTTTCTGCTCTCCAAGTTATTGATGGAATATTTTGTGGCCTTCTCCGCCCGCCTTGTCTCGTCTTCGGCCTATCGCTTCCGTGTCCCTCGGGAGCCTTCTCTCCTCTTCCGTTATGCACTCTTATCTATTATTTGTCTTTTAATGACTCCGCGATATCATCCAATCATGACCCGAGTCTATCTCTCTCCTTTTTCTGTCCTTGTCCTTCAGGAGAACCCTTGAAAAGAAAACCACAAGGATTTTCCGCCGGACGTTTCAAAGATGTCTGTCGGATATCTCATGGATTCAGTCATGTATGGCACTCGAGAGGCGCGTGAGTGTGTGACGCCCATGGACTCTTAAGGTGACCCTTGAGAACCCTTGAAAAAAAAGAGAAACCCTGGAAATCCTTTCGGACACTTCACGGATACAATATTTACAGGTTTATAGACCGCGTGCGTAAGTGAGCCCCTCTCCGTTTCTGACGCGGTAGGTGGTTCCCGGTTAATTCACTTTTCTCGAATGATGCCTCAGGTCTTTCGGTCCAGGAACTAAGAAAAATAATTCATGGTAAAAGCAGACTTTTCAAGGGAAAAGTTTTTATCGGTTAATATGTTTTTTGGTTTGCTATTATTTTTTTGGTAAGCTTTCTGTTTTGTTGTTTGCCTGACACTATAAATCCCAATTTTCGACGTCAGCGTGCTGCCGCTTCTCATTTTGTTTTATAAAAACCGATAAATTTGTTACCCTTTTTTCTGTTTTCACCCAATATCTTCTTAACTATGCATACCACATAAAAACTTACACAACTCTTTTAAGGGTAAATTTTCGACTACTTATTCCTTATATAGTGTATGTTTAATAATTACTGAGTAATAATTTTCATTATATAAAAATTAAAATATTTGTATGCAATTCGACTCTTGGTATGGGTTATTAGTATGCAATACTGATTTATTTTGAAAACACCCTGTTTCGTCCTGGGATTACATGTTCTGTTTGAGGTGCAACACTGTACGGAAACCAGTGTTATTTTTTTTTTAAAGAAATCTGTATGGAATCGTAATGTGATATTGTTATTGCTACATTATGCTACTGCGAGACACAGCTTGCGGTCTTCCTTCATGATATCCTAAAATCAGGTGAATCGAAAAAGCAAGTCGACACGATATTCCTTGATTTCTAGAAGGCATTCGACAAGGTCAAAAACAAAGTCAAGGACAAGAAACTCATATATAAATTGCCTTCATGCGGAGTTAATAGTAATATAGTGATTTGGATAAGGGGCTTTCTCTGTGATCGAAAACAAAAAGTAGTTAGTTATTGATGGTTTTAGCTCTTATACGGTCGAAGTCACATCCGGTGTTCCTCAAGGTAGTGTGATCGGCCCGCTTTTATTCATTATTTATATTAATGACCTAAGTTCCAGAGTTAGCTGTAAATTAAGATTATTTGCAGACAATACAGTTATCTACCTTGAAATAAGCGAACACAAGGACTTTGAGGCTGTCATCGGACCTTAACAACGTTCATTCGTGGTGCCAGCAGTTGGGGTTGGAATTAAATATCAGCAAATGCACCACAGTTCACTTCCTGCGGAAGTCATCACAAAAATACCATACAAATACTGTTGGTAGAGTAAACATAAAATCTTCAGATACAGTAAAATATCTTGGAATTACCTTAACTACTGATATATCGTGAGGATTACACATACAAAACATAATTGGCACAGCATTAAAGAAACTAGGTTTTATTAAGTGTATAATAGGAAGGTCCTCGGATGAAAAAGTAAAAGAGAGATGCTACTCCGCTCTGGTTAGGCCACACCTCGAATACGCCGCGAGCATTTGGGACCCTGGTCATAAAGATTTAACTAAAAAAATAATGATATACAAAGGAAAGTAGCGCACTCCGTTAAAAACTGTTAGGAGCGTACATATAGTGTCTCACAACTTCAAGAGGGATTAAGGTGAGAGCCCCTAGAGACTCGAAGGCTACACGCTTGGCTTTGTTTGCTTGTGAAATCCAGATCTGGCTTGTTTCAGATTGACACAGAGAATATTATCATGACGTCTCACTACATCTCTAGGTATGACAGATGCGATAAAATAAGAGAGATACACTGCCGAACAGATGGGCACAAAAACTCGTTCTTTCCGCGCACAATAAGCGACCACAATAAAAACTGAGCTCCACTAAATACACTTCCATAATACACGTCACCATATCATCTCCAAAAAACTTAAACCTTAACACGGCTGGTGACCTAACACCCCCTCCCACACGCCCATGCTGCGGCACGCAGATTATTATGTAGATGTAGATATAGATTATTTTCGTTCAGTCGATTACCTTCGTTTCTTATTGTTATGTAATTCGGTGATTTTCAAATGAAGACATCGATTACATTTTTTATATTCTTAAAGAGTGTAAAAGACGTCATCAAGTTAAGTGTTGGCCATCAAAAATTATGCCTATAATTTTGTGTAGAAAAAGTGCAGCCTTCTGTTGAAATGTAATGAATGAAAGCAGCGTAAGCAAGTTCACACACCCCAGTTACGCTATCATCGTTCATTTGTTTTCAGCGCGATCATTTAAACCTTTTTTTTTTTGTATCTAATTACAAAAAAGGAAAATGTTCGTCGTATTGTAACCAAAAAGGAATAAAGACTGTTCAGTTTTTCTTGTACCTAAAGAAAGTTTTAATACCTTCTATCCTGTAAATACTCATACTATTTGCTAGACCAGCAGTCGGCAGCCATATTGTGGACGTTTACCACCTTTTACGTGACATTTAATTATAAGCCGGGCACGTGCCACCCCTAAGTAATGGCTTGTAACCTCGTAGAATTCATTTAAACGAAGTTTTCATGTCCTGCCTCTAGCAAACCTTTTGTGTGCCACGTGTATAGCCGATCGCCGTGCTAGACATCTAAGGGAGCTATGAATGGCTCTCAAAATGTCTGTATAACGTCCATTAGAAAATCTAAGAAACAATCCGTAAATATTGAAAATCATCGCGAGATCCGTCGCACAGTTCATACTGTAAACTGGTAGAAATGGTAGTGGTTACGTTTGTGGGACATATAAGAAGTCTCCGTGACGTTCGTATGGATTTTAAAGCTGCCCTTTGGACCCCCTTGAAACGTCCACCACAATAATTAATTTGCGGAATAGACAATCGGACTTTGTAGACAGTCACGCGCACGGGTGTAATGTGTTACACTTATTTGTAATTTATTCGTGAAAAAAATCATTTAAATTGACTTGAATTCGAAGAGTTATGATTACGAGGTCCGAGATGTTACAAATCCCTGGCAAACCGAGTGATTTTTTTTGAGGCGCATTTCCTCTAAGTGGTAATACTCTTGTGGTAAGTGGTAATAAGTGTATTCTTTTTTGTATTCTTTATTCAACGAAAAATCCCCAGAATATCTGTTTGACCAATTTGTTACCAAGCCATCCACAAGTAAAATGTGTACCAGATGTGATTCAGAATTTTTATATTTTCCTATTCATAAGTCGACAAAGTTCCAAAAATTTTTTGTCATAACAGCGTGTCATCTATGGAATCTATCTACCTAGACATATAAAAAATGGTCCCTCCCTCCCAACATTTTAAATGAATTATTACAATATATTATTTTCTGATTCTTAATGTTGTTGTTGTATCCTTATATCTCGAACTTGTTTGCTGAATTTTGAAATCATTATATTTATATTTATTTATTTACGGGTATAAATAACCCATTTAAAAAAAACTTACATTACTTAATACAATGTCAAGATAGACTAAGTTCAAGATTGCACATAAAATACATACATATAAATATACATATAGTTTTGATAACAGTTTGTTCTTAAGTACTATACAATATTGCTCAGAAAACTTTTGATCTGCATACTCGAAGATCTGTATATATCAATATCACAACAAGTAGAATTTGTGTCCCGCATTAGTCTTGATAATGGCGAAAAGAAAGAATAATTAGTAGGGTGATGTGAAATACAAAAAATAGTAGGATTTCTGATACCACTTGTAGGAACTTTGAAATTGATGGCCTGCAGTAATTCAGGTGCATCTATGGAATTCGTTATTAGTTTGTGCAAAAATATAATACCATGATTCTTTCTACGTATGTAAAGGGGTTCTAAATTCAATATGGAGAGGATACTCTTATTGTCCAAATTTTGAAGTCTAAACCTGTACCTCAAAAATGTTACAAACTTATATTGTACGCTTTCAATTTCTTTTATGTGAACTCTGTAATAAGGTGACCAGGCACAAGAACAATATTCAACAATAGATCTGACAAGAGAAACATATAACAACTTCAAACAGTAAATATTTTTAAAATCACGACAAAACCTGAAAATAAACCCTAAGGTTTTTAAGGCCTTAGCTTGAATTAAGGAAAAGTGTAGATTAAATTGAAGCTTGGTGTCAAAAGTGACCCCTAAGTCCTTTATGAAATTAACCTTCTTCACAGTACTTTCCTTTATAGTATATGGGTAATCAATAGATACTGACCCCCGGTTAAATGATATATAGAAACATTTATTAATATTCAAGGCCATTGCGTTATCCTTGCTCCATGTTACCAATCCTTCCAAGCTCTTTTGTAACATATAACAATCATCAATTGAATTTATAGTGGCAAAACTTTTTAAATCGTCAGCATATAGCAAGTACTGGGATGGCCTAACACTAGAACCAACATCATTGATAAATAAGTTGAACAACAAGGGCCCTAAGTGGGACCCTTGTGGTACACCAGAAGTTACATTGAATTCACTCGAGTTTACTCGTCTCAACTTCACAAACTGCCGGCGATGTGAGAGATAACTTTTTATCCAATCTAGCAATTTACCAAATATACCAAATGATTCCAATTTGGCTGACAATAACCTATGGTTCACTGTGTCAAAGGCTTTACTGAAATCAGTGTAGATCACATCAGTTTGACTGCCCTTTTCAAAACCAGATATGATGCTCTTCTGCATTAGTAATAAGTTGGTTGTAGTTGACTTACCCTTACAGAAACCGTGTTGATGGGGGTCTATGATATGTCTAAGCAAGGGTTCCAAGTTATCAACTACTAAACTCTCGAGTAGTTTAGCAAAACAGGATTGAATCACAACTGGACGATAATTTTTAATATTACCTCTTTGTCCACTTTTAAAAACAGGGATTACAGATGATAATTTGAGTATATCTGGAAAAATTCCACTTTTTAAAGACTTATTGAACAGAATGAAAAGTGGGTACAATAGTGATACGTGACAATTTTTAATTAAAGTTGGAGGAATGTCATCAGGACCACGACCCTTTGTGATATTAATCGACCTCAATTTTTTATCTAATTCCTCATTATATGTAACACTTCGCAGTTTACTTTGCATACTTGTTAACTGTGTCTTATTTGTACTGTATAATTTCTATGTAAAAATGGAATGCATCATACATCTATTCGTCTTTGCAATTTTATAATCTTTATTTTTTTATTTTGTTCACTGTCTCGCGCTCATTATGAGTTTATTTTTTTGTTCTTAAGGGGCATTTCCCCAGAACAATCAATAAATATTCAACTCAATTCAATTCAATAAGCCTCAATGATAACAATGGGATGTTTAAGGTGTCTGGCTCGTAGCACCTGTGTAAGTTGTAAGTGGCACTTGAAAGGTCCCTACTATTCTCAAAGTAACCCTCCATATCCATATGATACCGATGGGATTGCCAGAGGAATAGCATCTCACAGATATATGTCTAATATTTTTGGTAGTGATATATGGCGCACAAGATGTTTACGTGACACGCTGATCAGAATCACTTGTTTTTAATAACCTGCGGTATTTCCGTTGGACGAATCACAGATATCTGATGGGCGTCTCAAGAGGGCTGTAGTTGGCACGCAAGACGTCTCTGTGACAGCAATAAAAATCACATAGTCCAAACTCTGCGTGAGCAAGACATTCGATTATCTCTTTATATAAATTCTTCGTTGCGCCGGCCGCCCTATTTTATAAGCGGATTTGATGGTTAATAAAAGTGGTGAATATTACGTGGTAAAGGTAGTAAAGGTAATGTTATGTAATGTCAATCAATATTATGTAGGTGAATGTAATCTACATCTACATCTACGTCATACCCTGCAAGCCACCCAAAGGGTGTGTGGCGGGGGGTGCTTCCACACCAGGCATGCATGAATGCTACGGTTCAACACCGAAATTACATTGAAACACGCGTACCACACATGCAAAGCGCCAATTAAAAATCTAATGACCAAGAAACATTCTATCGTCAATCGTTCCAACATGCAAGGGATACAAAGACTACTACTATATATTCAAAATATCATGCATAAATAAGAACATCAATATTTACATCATGCATAAATAAGAACGTGGAGAATAAAAAGAGAAAGATATACTGTCTGCCCATTGTCACAATTCGAAATATTCATGACGACGATCACAGCTGTTATGGTCCCGAATGGTACGCGGAAAAAAATGACATTTTATACCTATCGGTTCTACAATCTAGCACTCTAATTTTATTGGCGCGATCTAATCTGCCGTAGTACGAGGGGGTTAATAGTATATTTTTTACGTCGTCAGAGAAATGATTTTCCTGAAATTTAGTTAGGAGGTTAAGCCTATAATTTAATCTTCGCTGTGATAGCGATTCCCATCCTAATTCTTCTAACAGTCCAGACACACTAGCCAACTTATCGTAGCATCGTTTCACAAACCTAGCTCCTCTTCGCTGCACGCGATCTAACTCTGATATCAACCCCGCTTTCTATGGATTCCATACACTAATTACAGTAATCATGAGATTTATGGTAGGTTGAGCGAGATTTTTTCCTTGTCATCATAGAGATCATATCCGTATTTTGTATTTTAATTTCTGCAACTTAAGAAGCATGAAGTTAATTGAGTACCACAAATGACTCGAAGACTTTTCCTGATCTACGGTTGCGGGACATGGTCCATTAAGAGGCAAGAAAAGAAATTGGACGCAGTGGAAATGAGGACATTATGATGGACTATGGGAAAAAAAGGAGAGACAGGGTAAGGAATGGGGGGTTTAGAGAGCAGGGAGGGGTAGTTGAGGTTATGAAGACAGTACAAGAGCGAAGATTACAGTGGTATGGGCATGTGATGAGAAGGGAAGTGGGGCATGTCTTGAGGGTAATGATGGACCTGCAGGTGAACGGCGAGCGGCAGAGAGGAAGACGTAGGAAGAGATGGAGAGATTACATCATGGAAGACCTGAGAGAGAAGAAGCTAACACTTGAGGACACGAAGGACCGGACAGAATGGAGGAGGAGAGTGAGGAACAGTCAACCCTAGGCTCTAGGGATTAAGAAGAGAAGGGAGAAGAATATTGAATGATATGGAGGAAAAAGGAGCAGTTAATGTTTGTGATTTCGATTTTTACGAGAAATAAGTTTAAGCTATAAAAAATACTTATGGGGTTTGTATGAATAATGCTTCAATTGATCAATAGAACCTGAGAGCAGTCAATTACACCGTGGCTCCATAAAATTAGGTTAGTGTATTATTAAAAATTTACGCGCATAAAATTCCGCAACCCTTTAGTCCATTCCTAACAAAGTCTCTCACTCTGTGTTGACATTAACCGTCACTTGTTACTCTGCTCATGTTTATGTTCAGGCTTACGAATGAATTTCGCCGGGCATATGATGAGAAGGGAAGACGGGCATGTCTTGAGGGGGATGATTGACCTGCAGGTGAACGGCAAGTGACCAAGAGGATGACCTAGGAGGAATCGTGGAAGCCATGAGGGAGAAGGAGCTAATACCCGAGGACGCGGAGGACCGGACAGAATGGAGAATGAGAGTGAGGAAAAGCGACCCCGTCTCTAGGGATTAAGCTGAAGAGAAAGAGGAAGACTGACTCAAAGACTTCAATTTTATTTGAATAAAATTCTAAGTAGTTAACCAGTTTACTATGTCCATGCAAGTCTTTAACATGCCTCATTTTTTCATGACGTACGCTGGTAACTCCTACACACAAGAAGGTATCTTTGGCAAATTTGTAGAAATAACTGAGGTAATCGATTAATTGTTAAAACAAGTTGAGAACACATACATTGATCAAATTTCTGCCAGGAACCATGTGATATAAAGTCGCCACATTTTTAGTAAATCTCTCTGGAGAGCATGCACTTTGTATATCCCATTGTAAATGGCAATTGTTTCGGCGGCTATCGTGAAAATAGTGAGGTAAGCGACTAATATTTTGGTATCTTTGGAGAAGTGAGATTATTTTCTTCGGAAAAGGTTAAATTCATTGAATTCTCCAGGAAGTTATCTTTCTCAAGCAAGAATAAGGCCTTATCATGCGACATAATAATCAGTTATGAAAATGAAACTTATTCCGGCACATTCAAAATTATAGTGGAGTGTCGGGTGATCCCTGTTTCTCATTATTCTACTCTCCGTTTCGATTTATGATCAAAGCATGCGAAAAGGCGAAGGAATTTGTTTCCATATATCATAAATACTGAACTTACTTATTTTTTGTATTATACAGGGCCTTACTAATGTCGTAATATTTGATCAATTTAAGTCATCATCTCTGGGAAATGAGGAAATTTGACAAGTAGTGAAAAAGGCACCCACGATGTCTCACAGATTTGTGATGAAAATAATGTTTTATTGATTGTAGCTACTCTATCGGCACTTCCTTGAAACGTTCTATTCTGTGATCGGTAGCTAGATACAAGACTAGGAATTAATACAAGAATTGTATTTTTTTTACCTGTTTCCATCACATAAACACTGGATTCGAGACAGCCGTTGAAAACGAGTAAGACATTTGCACGATATAATTGTGGCCATACTGAATTCGGTTCGATTTTTGTTACTGAAAGAAGAATCGCGTAAAACGGCTTTCAGATATTGCAAGTACGTTTCAAGAAGTGATTTCTCTGTGAGTAGGACGTATTTTTGGACATGGCGTGCTGTCTCTGTCGTGAATGCGCTTTTGTCCCGTTCGTGTTTCTCTCTGAACCCGCCTCCGATAACCAATGAGAGGGTAGCATTTATTGGTATCATGGGGACGGGTTAACCACGTGGGATTGCTTAATTTAACCCCGGGTGTTTGTTCTATTCCTGCTTCTGGATCCAATTAAATAGATCGATCTCGGCGTTTTCTGCGAATTTCATCGGTATCAGTCCTCTCTCTGTCGGAATTTGTTGCTACCTTTGTCTAAAGGCCTTGGATGATATCCGTTTCTGGGACTGTCTTTCCTATTAGAGACTTTGAACTGACGTTTTTGATAATTATAACTTTGTAATTTTCCACAATTTTATTGTTTAAGGAGCCTGACCGGTTTCAATGGATTGGATTGGATATTTGGGGAGGCGACCAACAAATAAGGTCATTTGCGCCATAGGGGATAGGTAAGGGTGGAAGGGTGGATAGAAACCCGGCTTCAGCATTAGCCTGCTCTTAACGAAAGGCGCCAAGGGGTCTACGGTTTAACGTCTTATCCGACAGACGGAGTACTGTACTTGAAGTGCCCTCCACAAGACACTCAAGAAGGGATCGGGTTCCCTCTGAAAAACATCCTCCTCTGCAGGGATTTGAACCCTGGCCGCCCGTGTGGTAGGCACTCCAGCTACCACACCAACCCGATTCCCCCAGTTTCAATGTGAAAACATTATCTTCAGCGGCAGAATGACAGGTGCAGAGATGGTGGCTTTATATGTCAACACGGTACCATACTGGGAAGGAAATAAGGAGGGGGTTTTAGGGGAGGGGAGGGATTAGGTGGGGGAAAGGATCCTTGTAGAGGGCGGGGAAGAGGCTTAGCAAAGCGAGGACACGAGAAACATAAAAACCAACTGCGTCAAAAGTTAAAAGAGGAGGGGAGAGGCACAGTAAAAAGGGGGGACAATTTATCCGGGATAGAATCATTTAAGGTAGTTTGAGCGAAATATAATTTACCTAGAAATCTATGAATTGGATCTCATTTAAAGAAAATTTTATCACACTTCTATTGACACTAAAATATTCAGCCCCTTACCACATTATTTTCCGATACGGCGTATTTGGTATATGTGTATGTAATTATTTTAATTGTTTTTTTGCAGTAATTGATGCTCCACGTGTTCCAAGAGAATCATAATTAAGGTTTCAAATCTAAAACAAAAGCATATACTTATTTCAATTATAGGAATCCCCGGACTGTATAACCCTGAGGGTCGTCTGGGTCCCATCTCCGTACTCTTATGTTGGATAACATTTATTCTGTTATGACGGGGCAGTACCAAGTACAGACAAATTCAGCTCACTCAACACGGCAGTGTGTAATACCGAGTAGTTGTTCTAGGACTCGATTTTCTAGATGTGTTTCCGTTGTTCACGCCGTTGTTTTTCTCAACATCTACATAATACCCTGCGAGCCGCCGCATGGGCGTGTGGCAGTGGGTGTTAGGTCACCAGCCGTGTAAAGATGTAAGTTTTAGGAAGATGAAATGGTGACATGTATTATAGGAGTGTATTTAGTGGAGCTCAATTTTTATTGTGGTCACTTATTGTGCGCGGAAAGTACGATTTTTTGTACCTATCTGTTCGGCAGTGTATCTCTCTCTCTCTCTCTCACTCTCCCTCTGTAACACACGAGTTCTGTATCTCTCAAGCAGCCTAAGCCTAGCGTGTAGCCTCAGAACCTTTAGGAGCTCCCACCTTCATCCCTCTAAAAGTTTTGAGTCACTATATGTTTGCTTGTAGTAGTTTGGAATGAAGCGTAACTTTGTAACTACCTACAACTCATCCTCCCCAATCTACGTCACCCTCCATCTCACCCTCCCGCCCCTCCTCCCCCTTCCTCTCCCCCCCTTCCCCTCTCTTATGCTTGTAAATATATATGCTGAGTGTTCTGGGATATTTGTACCTGATGATGACGTGCTACGTCGAAACAATAAATAATGTGAAATCACAAGGTACTGATTCTCATTCAATATGCTAAGCAAATTCCATAAAGTTACGCCTGAGACAACGGAGAAGCGTGCAGCTTTTCTTTGTATTTTATTAATTTTTTTGGTTAAATCTTTTTGACCAGGTTCCCAAATGCTCGCGGCGTATTAGAGGTGTGGCCTAACCAGAGCGAAGTTCTAAGATAAATTTGGAATATAAATTTTGACTGAATTTGGCCCTAGTTATTCTGGAATGCGAGATTGAATATTTATAAGTAAATAAGAAAGTTATTATGATCAAACTAAATTTTTTTTTCAAAAATGTATATTTGTTTTATCTAAATTATGCCATTGAAAAAATGTTTCAAATTTATTTCAATGTGAAATTAATTGTTTCATTTCTGAAACATATGATAGATATATTTCATCTTTTTTGTCTGAATGATTATTCTCATTCTACTGACATGACTAAAAAGAGAGAACTCTTAGTATTTTCCACACTTAAAACTATAATTCCCGACCCAGGTTTCGACTGCCTTGCAATAATTTTCATGGTCAAGGTTTCAAGGTATCATTTGGAAGGCAGTCGAAACCTGGGTCGGGAATTAAAGTTTTAAGTGTGGTAAATACTAAGAGTTCTCTCTTTTTAGTCATGTCAGTAGAGTCATTCCACAAAGTTACGCCTTCAACCATTAAGTTTATTCTCATTCTAGATTCATTCATTTCTCACTAGGATAGTGAATATTGTGACTAGAAATCGATTTTAAAATTCTGTGTCCTCGGGGAGACTTCACCATTTCACTCAGCCAAAACCTTATCCATTACACCTTTACGCGGCTGGTGTCCTAAAACCCCCTGCCATATGCGCTTGAGGCTGGTTGATGGGTAGTTTGTAGGTGTGGATGAATACAGGCTGTAGGCGCATAGATGGCTGGCGGTGATGGAAGTTGAAGTTCACTTAAAGCTTCAAGTAGCCGTTTTATCTTCTTCGCTTCAAGCCTTTTCGAGCTTTTATTTTTTTCCTTTTTCCGCACAAATCAGCTTTGGTCCGGATCTTTTACATTTTTTTAATTCTCTCTCTTGTAGTCCTTCACCGCGCATGCAAAAAGTGGAGATACCCGAGACTCTTAGTTGTTTGAGGCTTTCCTTACATGCGAATCTTATAAATGGCGCATGGTCGCTCTCATTCCTTTATCGACTGCATCTACATCCACTTATTACCCTGCAAGCCACCACAAGGGTGTTTGGCTGGGGTTAGCTTATCACCAACATGAACTAGAGTGAAGTAATTTACTTTCACCAACCAGCACCACACTATGGGTGTGCTACAAATGCTACAGAAGATTTTATTAATCTATTATGTAACTATGTAAACGTGACACAAGAGTCATGCAGGGAACATGGAAAAAATGGTGTTGGCACTACACGCCAGATTTAGAAAGATGTATTTGGGGGCATGTGAATGAATGAGCTACACTACCTCTTAACTAACCTACTTCAAATTATTAACGTAGCCATTATGGTCTCTTATCGATCGCGAGTAAAACTAAATTTTAAAATATTTGTGTTCTATTATCTACTTCTCTTATCTTATTCTCATGATCTGATCTACCGTAGATAATTTAAAGAAAATGAAATCCATATTGATGTGAAAATTCTCTTCATAGCTATTAGATCTAGAATGATTTCGACCGGGAAAAAAATCGTGCGTCGGCCGGGAATCGAACCCGGATCAACTGCTTGGAAGGCAACTATGCTGACCATTACACCACCGACGCCTGTGAGTTATGGGGTTAATTTAAAAATTTCGTGTTAGTTCTTTTTGAACTTCGTCTTAATCACTGGGTGGCAAATATCCGGTGTTCCAGTATAAGTGAGGACAGGTTTACTTTTTCATATCTGGACGAAGGGGTCGGATTCTCTCTCGATTTTATAAAGCTGAAGTAAATGTGAGACATCAGGTCAGTTGAAGCTGTTTAGCGGGGTTCACTGTGACTATAGGAGTCAAAACAAACACATTTAAAAAGTCCTGCTATTTCTTTTTGGACTTCTTCTTAATCACTGCGTGGCAAATATCCGGTGTTCCAGTATTGATGAGGACAGTCTTATCTTTTCATATCTAGACGAAGGGGTCGGATTCTCTCTCGATTTTGTAAAGCAGAAGTAATTTTGAAACATCAGGTCAGTTGAAGCTGTTTAGGGGGGTGCAACGTGACTATAGGAATCAAAACAAACACTAAACTCAAACTTTTTGTTTAATCGGCATTCAAAAATTCTGCTTTCTCTGGTGAAATGTGTTTTGCCATTGCAAACCGAAAGTAAGGTACAAAATGTGAACGTTGTTGAGTAACTATATTTTAATGAACCCCTTTTTGTTGCCACGGACGTCGACCGCAGCGCTACTTCAACGGAACTATCATATTTTAACTTCAATTGTCGAAATAAGTATCTATTTACTCAAAAAAATGAAGTGATAGAATGCATCCATTTTACTTTTATTTGGATCCCGGGAGTTTTTGCTTCATGTTAAGAGTTTTCCGCGGAAAAGGTATTAGAATTATGTAGACAAATACTTTTTTCTCCCGCGTTTCTCCCATGACCGTATTTCAGGTAGTGTGATTTCTAGTTCAGTTTAAGGGATTATTTGGGTGGAAAGGTAACTTGTTGTTCATATCATAAAGAGGATGAGGTTTTCTATAACTATCAAAAAATTATATGCCTTGTAGACCTGTGCACCACGCGCTCCTTTTTATCCGGACATTGTAATTGAAAAGGGTGGTGCCCGTCTTAAGGCCAGCGCACACCTATCCTCCCGCCTCCGTCTGGCTTCTGTCTGCTTCCTCCCATCTTTTTCTAGGGGTGCTCATGCTACACCGTCCGCCTCCGTCCGCCAAAACCGAACGACATTGGGCTTGTGCCGGTAGTCTGTGCAGTTGCACCCCTCAGCGAGCCTCATGCTCCGGGAGGAGACGGACGGAAGCCAACGCACACTATTCCTCCCGGCCTCCGTCCGCTTCCGACCACCCGTCCGCATCCGCCGAATATTCTCGACCGAGAATTCCGGGCGGAGCGGACGGAGACGGACGATGGCGGACGGAGGCCGGGAGGAATAGTGTGCGCCAACCCTCGGCATAACCCGCATTTCAATAAGCCATATATCTTGGGAGGGAGGAAGCCTGACGGAGGCGGGAGGATAAGTGTGCTCTGGGCTTTACGAGTTCCTTATTTCTCTGCCTTTCCTAGAAACCTCCAATGGTAGCTGGTAGGAGCTCAAAATCGGAGCTCGGTGCCTCAACCCGTACGCGCAAAGTAAATATCGTTGAGTTAGTTTCATTTGAATGAGAAACGATTTATTTTCTCAATTTATCGTGGAGATATGAACGTAAGAATGGAAACAGAAAGATTTGGCTTTTGTCAAAAGTACTGCGGCCGCCAAAAACTCTCGCTAGGAGAATGAAAAAAGCCGCCAATTTTTTCCGACGCTAATAAAAAGCGGGGTGCGCGTCTTACGCGGGTGCTCGTGGTGCACGGGTTTATACTGTTTATGTCCTTTTACGATAGGAACATCATAAGAAAAGAGGCCTTAAAAATGTCCAGTGACGGATTAAAAGTGTTTTTTGGTGGCCCATGCGACACAGCTGGCATTGCTAATACACGCTTGCATTCAGGATTCTTCCGTGTTTACTCATCCACTGAGGCGAAACCACCATCGAAGCTGAGTACTCAGACCACTCCTTTTGATTGACGGCTCTGTATAAAATGCAGCATTCAGCTCATTCATCAGCGGTTCCGATGCTTCGACAAATCCTTTGTAAGTTCACTTCCGTGTGTGCAGGAATGTCGATACTTCATGTCAAGAACGGCTTCTCAAGCTTAATCATTCTCAAGTTTCTCGTAAAGCCTAGTGGCAGTGTACATATTTCATGAGTATATAAACTTAATATCCATGATGGTAAAGAATACTTTGGTTATTCCGCATAATTATCAAGATAAAGTTTGTGACTTCCACAATTTATTTAAAAGTTACCGGCCGTTTCCGGCTGTCAATCCAGCCTGAAGATGGCTTGGCACATCTGAAGATAGCTTGACAGCCGAAATCAGTGGGGTATTTTTAAATAACTTGTAGAAGTCACAAACTATATCTTGATTATTATGATGTCCTTCCTCCCAGTGAAAGCTCCCCTTTACGACTCTGCTATTGTTTAATATGTTAGACGCATTGCACAGCTTTACTGCGTCGTCAGATGTAATTGTTTTTATAGTATTTATTTATTGATTGTTGTCGTAGCAACGTGATGTGAGGGGAGAAGTTTGTGAGTAAAAACAAAGTTTTGGTAGGGAAGGCTGGGGAACCTTGATTAAGGGCTTACGAGTAGGGAAAGGTTTCGACGAAGAAAATCTGTCGGAAAGGATGGGTAGAGGTGCGAGAAATTTAGCTGATTACAAAGGCTGCTTGACTCTGATAATTTCCATTCGTTCCAAAGCATCCATATTTAAACATTTGTTGAGAATATATGACATTTATGGGTTAAAATCACTAACATAATATTTTAAAGAAGATGCTTGGCAAATTGAGAGGATAAATCAATGTTTATGAAAATTCTGAGGTGTTCCTTGATGCGCTTTTGAAACAAGCTCTGATAGTAACACTAAATACGGATTATATCCATTGGTGTACCTAATTCCATACTGGAATGATGCACTGGTAGAGTTGCGTCGCAAATGGTAGAAAAAAATTGTAATGATTATTATTTATTTACCCGCCATTGCTCATATGCGTTTCGCTCTAAAAGTTTTGCAGATGCGTAGAGCGAAACGAAAACTTTTTGCTGACTTTCGATTTCTTCTTCGCAATGAGATCACTCCTTGCTGATAAATTCATGTATAGCAAGATCGAATTCCGTCGCTCCCGTTCATTGAGGTGGTCGTCCATAAAGCTCCACCTATTTCAAAGGGGCCATCCATTATTCAAGCTGTCGGCGACCGTATAACTGATCGAGCGGGGACACGTGTTTATCCGTTGCTATGATTAATGTGGCCGCTCCTAGGTCATTAGTCGCTTCGTTCCTTTTCTTTTCCCCTAAGCGCAATCATGACGATGCTCGAAATTATTTGGAGCTGTGAAGCAGCAAAAATATGCGTGTATGGCCTCAACATTGACTATGTATAAGAGCTTATGATGGATTAATGGAGTCAATGGTAACTTTTTACTGGCATGGTAACTTTAAATACTGTGCGCGTATGGTCTGAAGGTAGTTCGAGCTACATAGTTCCATAGTCATAATGGAGACCATATTCGAATTTTACATTTTAATTTCAGTAGCAGTAGGAAGCATGATTTGAATATTGTACCATTAATGGTGCAACAATACTCTTTAATAAATAATTTGACTGAAATTCTAAGTAATAAAATAAAAATGTCGTCTTTAGACGTTAATGTGACTAATTTTTTTCAAGCGAAACGTTAAAAAATCCTTAACAACGGAAAGTTTTTTTTTAATTCTGAAAAAATTTACTGCGGTGAAAATATGATTTATTTTTTCAAGTCGAAAAATCATACAAACCACATACTTTTCGTATTTTGACGAGATCTAGGTGTTATTAACTCCTCATTTTTTTAAAATATGGACTCACCTGAGTGCATACACGCACCAATGCCCATGTGAGAGAGCTGGTATTTTTCGTTCAAATTTCGTCGGAAAGTAGTTCGGTTAGAAGCTGACACTTTGGTATCTTTGGAAGAGTAAGATGTTTTTCTTTAAAATGAGAATGTTTTTTTTTGTATTATAAGTGAAGTAAAGATTCGCTCAAAATACCTTAAGAAGAGAATAGATAAAATACACGGTAGGATAGACCCGGGGATAATGGAAGCCATTAAAATGCCGTACTGACTGTAGGTATCAGTTTTGCTGTTCATACGTGGAAAATATTGGTGCGTAATTATACGCCATTTCGGGTTGAAAATTACTCTTGAAGCTTCATATTTCAATGAAACTTCGTGAAAACCCTTGCATCGCCATATTGGAGATACTTTCTATTCGTCTGCTTAGCGAAAATCAGAAAAAAAGCTTCAAATGGCTGTTTTCGCTTTCACGAAGTTTCCATGTACTAGAGGGAAGAATTATCTAAAAAGGCATGGAATGCTCCTTTCCAATTCAAGTAAAAAAAACTGAAGTTGTCGCAGAAACAGATGAAAATTGATTACTTCTGTAAAAACATAATTTTAAACAGCAAAATTTTAAACTTTCAAAATCCCACACATTCCATGTCACTCATATTACCTACCGTGCTTATTTATTTTTTAAATTTATTTATTTACTTAATTTGTCCACATACAGCATACTTGACAATTTACAGTGGCCCAATATAACAAACACAGAAGATAGACACATACAATTCAAACAAAACTAAGATCAATAACAATTTATCAACATTTTTTTTAAGGGCCCAGCGGAGAGAAGCGATTAATTATTGCTAGCGAAATGAGAAAGAGCGCGTTGTGTAAAAGTGTTGGATGAAAGCAAAAACGGATCAATGCTGGTAGGAAGAGAATTTATCAGGGAGGAGAGGCGGAAGTGGAGGGAGCGTTTGGTCAGGGATAACCTGGGAATGGGCAGGTCCATATTATTATGGTATGTAGTGCATAAAAATTTGGAGAGGGATCTTTCCATTGAATTCGAACAAAAAGTCTTGAATTTTCCCCAGCAACGACTCTTTGATATCAAACAAGGGAGTCATACATTTCCTAGTTTCGAACTGATGTGACGTCCGCGTAACTTTGATCCACCGAAGTCATGTCCAAATTTTAGATCTATGAAGATTTATTGTAAGGCATATATGATTTGGTATTTTTTTCCGTTCAAGTTCGTATTTCTATTATCCTTACGGCCACAAAGGTGCCACTGAAATTTAAATAAAATAATTAATTTAAAAGTTAACCGAGGTTTGTTAGTAGATCATGCTATTTATCGGATGCGAACAGCTTTTTGAGGTAAAATGATATTAGCATTCTTGGCTAGCATATATCCAAATCCTAAATTTGACTCAAATCGAAGATGTATGTTGGATTAGCCGCGAGAATAATATTGAAGGTATACATCTACATAATATCCCGAGAGCCGCCGAATGGGCGTGTGGCAGGGGATGTTAGGTCACCAGCCGTGTAAAGGTGTAAGTTTTTTGGAGATGAAATGGTGACATGAATTATAGGAGTGAATTTAGTGGAGCTTAATTTTTATTGTGGTCGCTAATTGTTCACGGAAAGAACGAATTTTTGTACCCATATGTTCGGCAGTGTAGCTCTCTTATTTTGTCGCATCTGTCAGACCTAGAGATGTAGTGAGGATTATTAATAATATTCTTTATGTCATTCTAAAAAAATATCAGTTCTGAATTTCTCAAGCAAACAAAGCCAAGCGTGTAGCCTCCGAGTGTCTAGGGGCTCCCACCTTAATCCCTCTAAAAGTTGTGAGACGCTATGTGTACGTTCGCAGCAATTTTCAACGAAGCGCGCTGCTTTCCTTAACATGTTATTAATATTTTAAGTTATGTATAGCTTTTAATTTATTTTATGTACAGCTTCATAATGTAGTTCGAGCGAAATATAATTTCACCTAATAATCAATATATTTAATTTTCATTTTACATAAAAATATCTCACACTTCTAAAAATATCAAATTATCAGCCCCTTACGGAACTAATTTCCAAGATTTGTCCATCCACCCATACTTGGCATCCCTCTCAAAATCTACATTAAATTGCTTCCAACCGAGACTTTTTCATCTTTCCCAATGTCCAAGTTTTACATCCAAATAACAATCATCGCTCTGGTTTGGCCACACCTCGAATAAACCGCGAGCGTTTGGGACCCTGATCATATAGATTTAACCAAAAAATTTAATGAAATACAAAGAAAAACTACGCGATTTGTTAATAGCTGCTACGAGCAAACATATGAGGACCCCAGAAGTCAAGGGGTCTAAGTAAGAAAATCGTTGTTTTGAGAAAACTTAAGTCGAAGTTGAAAATGTTTGGTACAACCCACTAAGTAGTTAAGAGGCATTACCCTAGATAGCATCACCTGTCAAGAAAGTCACTTGGATCCCTTTACCACCTGAAAGATTTATATTTTCACATCCCATTCCTGTACATAACTATTTTTTTTTAAATGTCACTTAGACTCCTTGACTTCTGGGGTCCACATATAGCTTTTCACAAGTTTTATAGGGATTTATGTGGGAGCCCTTCGAGACTCGGAGGCTACACGCAACGCTTAATTTGCTTGAGAAAGTGGTGTGTTTCAGAGCGATATAGAGAATATTATCCTGACGCCTCATTACATCTCTAGGTCTGAAAGAAGCGATGAAATAAGAGAGATATAATGCCGAACAGATAGGTGCGAAAACTCGCTCTTTTCGCGCACAATAATTGACCACTATAAAAACTGAGCCCCACTAAATACACTCCCATAATACACGTCACCATTTCACCTCCCAAAACCTCATCTCTTACATCACTACACGGGTGGTGTCCTAACACCCCTTGCCACACGGCGGCTTGCCGAGTAGCATGTAGATGTAGATGCATAATTTTGTACTCCAAATTTAAAGCTTTTGCGAAAAATTTTCTAATTTCCAATTTCATGTTTTTTTTCTGACTGATTCTTTTTACTGTTACATGCCTTCTTTCCGTAGCTATCCTTATCTTCACTGCAGAGGTGCGTCTGTTGTCTCGTTTAATTATGCTCCAAAGGTAGCAGTGTTCTTCTACTTGACTTCCCCCATCTTTAATTTTATAAGTGGTTCGGTCCTGTTTCTAAAAACTACCATGGCTTAGGTTTTAATCCATTATTATTCTGCGATTAAAGGAAACACCTTCAATGCGAAAATTTCTTCTCAGTTACTGTCTTGCCATTGATGTGTCGTTCACAGTGCTTATGTGTTTCCGTTCGTTTCTGTAACCCGCGGGTAATTCGGCGTGAATTCTTGGGTCAACGGTCTCATAGCGCTGGCCGTTGACCTGTGAACCTACCGCCTCAAGTAATGACCCGCACTCACCACATGCGTGACCTAAAACGGTTGGATTTCTTGAAAATCATATCGTCTGATCTACGTTACCATGTGAAAAGAAACGCTCTCCTGCATCCTTTTGAGATGATAAAACGTCAACGTCAAAGGTTTCCTAACTAATGGATTTTTTCTTCAAGAGAGAACGATGATGCATACATTCGTTGCATGTCCCATGGCGACATTTCTAATTGCATGATTCAGGATGATGTCAGTTGTTTTGACCTGGTAGGTGATGACACTGTTTGAATTAACGTCATCCAAAGCTGGAGTAACCCAAGTTATCAGAAGTGTTATCAGAAGAAGTATCTACTTACTTCTAGCAAACTTTTTAGTTAAACAGCTTTTCTTTAGCTCTAGAAGGAGCGAAATTATAGACAACCTAGAAGGATCAAATCTAGGAGTTTGGCTCAACATGTTGTGACTCAACATTTTTTTTACAAATTATTTGTTACTTTTGTTTATTATGAAACAATGTATGATGAAACATTATAAGGATAACACGTAACTTTGTGATTGCGCATAACTTTATTTCTTTCGACGTTCAACGTCATCTTCAGTTCATCGTGACCTGATCGTCGACCTGACATCGTGACCATTATAATGTTCACAAATTTCACGAAGTTACGCCTGAAACTACCAATTGTGTGATGAAATATAGTTAATTTACATTTTATAAACATAAGATATACATAGGCATGGCCCATGCCATCTTTTGAGAGTAATTCTAAGGCTTTGATAGCAGAATCAATATATCTTAGACTATGCCCAATAAGTTTGTCTCTTTAATATTAAAGTTTTCTTCAAGTATCTTTATTAAACAGTCAGTTCATTCTTAAATGATTGAGAGTGTTGTTTTATTCCACTGATTTGGATAGCAGTATGACTAATTCTGACTCATTTTTAGTATTAAAGTAGCCTGAGTAATTAGAAAGTTTATCAGAAGAAGTGTCGTCTAACTTCTAGCCACTTTTTTAGTCAAAAAGCTTTTTACTAACACTAGAAGGATCGGGGTCATAGACAAGCCAGGAGCAATAAATGCACAAATTTGGCTTCTTATGTGTAATATAATTTTTTTTGCAATTTTTTATTACTTTTGTTTAATATGAAACTATATATGATGAACTATATTTAATTTACTCTTCATAAACTTAAGATATGCATAGGAATGGTTCATGCCGTCATATGACTGCAATTCAGATGCTTTAATGCTTTGACAGTAGAATTAATGTTAATTATGACTTAGGCGATGCTCAATAAATTTGTTTCTTTAATATTGCAGTTTTCATGAAATATATTTATTAAACATCCAATTTATTCAGAAATGAGGGGAAAATTTGTTTTAATTCACCGATTTAGATTTCCGTATGACTAGTTCTGACAATTTCACTACTTTTACTAGTCGATCTTTGATCGATCTGACGGGATCAGCTCGGTATGGTAAACGCGACGGGCTAGGAAATAGGATCGATCTGAAAAGCGGGCCGGCCTGGACCCCGCTTTCTCAGCCAGTCTGAGAGTTCCGATCGATCTGAATCAGCGGATCTTCGGCGCTTCTCGTTATTATTTTGGTTGTCATTGGGATACAAGATATAATCGTTATTATTCAAGACGTGTGTTGTAACAACAGTGAAATCACGGCGAGTGAAGCGACGTTGGTGATATCGTAGCGCATCTCAATCTACCGCAATTCTGTTCACTCGGAATGCGACTGAATTTCATTCGTGGTGCCAGGAGTTGGGGTTAGAATTAAATATCAGCGAATGCACCACAGTCTACATCCTGCGAAAGATATCACAAAAATACCATACCTATACTGTGGGTGGAGTAAACATATTCTTCTTCATGAAAAGGATTAGTTAGGAATTTAAATTTAATTAGGCAAATTAGGAATCTTCAGATACAGTAAAATATCTTGGATTTACCTCTACAATTGATATATCGTGGGGATTACACATGCAAAATATGTAGCGCAGCATTAAAGAAACTAGGTTTTGTTAAACCTATAATAGGAAGGTCCTCGGATGAAAAAGTCAAAGATAGATGCTACTTCGCTCTGGTTAGGCCACACCTCGAATATGCCGCGAGCATTTGGGACCCTGGTCATAAAGATTTAACCAAAAAAATAATGAAATACAAAGGAAAGCAGCGCGCTTCGTTAAAAACTGTTAGGAGCGTACATATAGTGTCTCACAGCTTTTAGAGTGATTGAGGTGGGAGCCCCTAGCGGCTCGGAGGCTACACGCTAGACTTAGGTTGTTTGATAAATTCAGAACTGATATTTTTCAGAGCGACATAGAGAATATTATCATGATACCTCACTACGTCTCTAGGTCTGACAGACGCGATAAAATAAGAGAGATACGCGGCAGAACAGATATGTACAAGAACTCGTTCTTTCCGCGAACAATAAGCGATCACAATAAAAATTAAGCTCACTAAATACACTCCTATAATACACGTCACCATTTCATCTCCAAAAAACTTAAACCTTTACACGGCTGGTGACCTAACACCCCCTGCCACACGCCCATGCGGCGGCTCGCGAGGTATTATGCAGATGTAGTAGATGAAAATTTCTAACTCAGCACTTGTGTACACACCGAGACAATCTTGCTTCAACTGATAGATTCCATTGTTCAACATCGATATTTTTAGTCCGTGTTGGTAGACCAGGCAATCTGAGTCGGCTCGCTTGGAATTTTCAGATCGGTCCGAGTTCAGATCGATCTGAGATCGATTAGTGTACGTAGTGATTGTTAGTCTTGGAGTAGCCTAAGTAATAAGAAGTTTTATCTGAAGAAGTGTCTTCTAACTTCTAGCAGCCTTTTAATCAAAAGTCTTTTAATTTACTAATTATAAACATAAGATATGCATATGCATGGCTAATGCCGTCGTATAACATCGATGTTAAGATTTTAATAGCAGCATTAATATATCTTTGACTATGCCCAATAAGTCTGTCTCTTTAATATTGCAGTTTTCATGAAATATCGTTATTATACAGCCCTATAAGTCTGTTTCTTTAATATTGTAGTTTTCATGAAATATCGTTATTCTACAGTCCATTTATTCAAAAAATGAGAGAAAAGCTTTGATGTATTCCCCAGGTTTATATTTCAGTATGACTGTTTCAGACAAGTTGGTGTTTTCATTAGTTAATTGGTAGGTAAATACCAGTTTTACATAGTCATCAGGCAAATTGTCACCGAAATAAAAATTAGTGGAAAGAACAAAGTTTTTTATCATTTTCAAAAATGAATTGTCTCTCAGTTCAGCAGGAAACCTTGAAACAGCCCATTTTTTTCTTTGGCGATTCATTCGTTAACTATGTCTTTCCAATTTCTGTCCATCACGCTTTAGGTAGTTGGAGCGAGATTTTTCATAAGTCATATTGGAAACCATGTGCGAGTTTTGACTTATAATTTCAGCAGCTGATGGAAATATGAATTTAACTAGCTGACCCGTGCGAATATTTCGCACAGTATGCAGCTTATTCCTGTTTCTCTCTTCTTTCTTCCTGTTCGTTTACCTGTCGAATAATTCGCACAGTATGCAGTTTCTTTCTTCTTTCTCCCTGTTCTTTTACCTGTTTCTTCTCAAGGACAATTATTTGTAATTTATGTTTGTGTTAAAGATACATAAGGTAAACGTAAATGGTAAACGGTCACTCTGATTGCATGTAGAATATAAACAATATAACTAAACGATGTGTTAATAGATGGCGCCTCCTTCAGTCTTTTAAGCAGAGTCATCTACATGCCGCCACAACAACTATTAAGTAATTGTTGTGGCGGCATGTAGATGACTCTGCTTTTAAGTAGGTAGCCATAGCCAGCATATTAGTTGATTATATCGTCAACAGATGGCACTGTATCATTTTTAACAAAAAATTTAATTTTATATATTTCGTCTATAGCAGGGAACATAAGCTTTAAAACGCTGTTTGGATCATTAATTTTGATGAAGAATTATGGGAGTTATAGCGTTGCGACAAAAAAAAAACTTCTTTGAGAAATAATATATACGATATTGTAATATTTATGGTGCAATAATGTACTTTTATATGAATGAAATTTTAGGTAATCAAACATAGACATCTGTCTTAGTCTTTAAATTGACTCATTTGTTTTTTGAGTCGGTACGTTTAAAACTCCTTCACAACGGAATTATTATATTCATTCATTTTTTTAGCATTTATTTACTAAAAAAGAAATACCTATATAATGCTCACTCGGTTAATTACTCGAGTGGACATTACAAAGTTTTTCTTTTTTTCTTCAAGAATTCACGATGATGTTCCATAATATCTCGCGGGATACCGTTGAGTATGCTCACAACGGAAGGTTTTTTTTGCGATCCAGAAAAAATACTGCGATGGTAACATGATTTATTGGAATAAATGATTGAGAAAACATACAAAATATGTGATTTTTTTATATTTTGACGAGATATAGGTGTTAGAAATTTCTCATTTTTTTAAAATAATGCCTATCTGGAGTGCACACACGTACCATTTCCCGCGTAAAATGGCTGGTATTTTTGGGAAGATATCTCGGATAGTAGTGCCGTAAGAGGCTAATACTTTGGTATGCTTGGAAGGGTGATATATACTTCTTTAAAATGAGACCCAAAAAATTGATCTCTAGGTGGAATGACATTTCGTTCAAAACACCTTAACGTTTCACCAATTCCACCAGTACGCATTCAACGTATTCGATATACTAGGAAACATTTGGCCAGATATTTGTAATAATTTGTCTTTTGTAACTAAAGTTTTAGAGTTTTTCAAAAATCAACAATACTTTTCAGTGGATTGTGATAAGTTTTGGTGCTTTTATGACGCATTAATGGGCATCTTCGGGAAAAGTCTGAGTCCATTGCTCACAAAATACTCTCATTTTGTTTGTATTTTGAATGAGATGATCACACAAGAGGCTCTAATAACTTCACCGATGATGCTGTAACTAGCGAAAACCTTGGTCGGCATTAATATTGTACTCGTGAAATTTGCTGTACTTTTTTATTTACGAGTGATGCTTCGATTCAACAGAATATAGCCCGAGTCTTCAGGATATGCTCTAATAACTTCTTAACCTCTGAACAAGACATAAACTCACTCACTCTTATAGCCAACTTATCGTTAGGGGGAGGCATCCGTTGTAACGGCTCAATGAATGTGTTTATTTTATCGAAATATTCATGGAGTCAACTGTCCCACTCATCCGTTTTCAATTATGCCTTACGTTCCCTGTTTAACATATCAATATTTTCCTGGCCCAGATAACCGCCTTGGAATTATCAATAATCTATCTCCATGCTCTGAATGCTTCGCCGAATGCGACTAAACTTTTTCTCTTGATATCGAATTCTACGTAAAGGCTAAGAATTTCATGAAAAGAGGAATTGGAAAGATGTCATTTTCTTTCTTATTTACTCCCGATGAATATTCGTCTTCCGCGCCACTGCTGTATTCTTATAGCCAGTTGCAGGAACGTAACATATGTATTCCATAAAGTTATGGGACCCGTAAGCCATGGCAACCATTCAATAAGTGTTGCACAAACATTCAATAAATTCATTGGTCTTATAACTTATGGCATGGAGTTATGAGTTCCATAAGTAGACAAGATGGCGGATGCGCAACGAACCGCTTGGAGACTTAATTATTTGATTAAAGAGTTGTTCTAAGACAAATTACCAGTTTGTTTACTCTTACTGACTAATTATAATTTGCGTTATCAATTATTAATAGACTAAACTTTCGTAACTTTTATCCGGCGGTGGAAGATTAGATCAAATATTCGAAGCTAGTAACTATTGGTAAATAGTTCAGTAACTAATAGATGTGTTCCTGCAACCCGAATATATTTATGAGTTCTATAACTCTATGGATCTCATAACTATTGATTCCATAACTAAATTTCTTGCAACCGGCCATTAGACGTATATGGGGAGGGCCCTACGTCATCAAACTGAGGCCGGACAACTCAAGGCTACGTTGCTTGCTGCGATATATCGTATGTAGTGACTTTAGCGTCATCTACTTCAGGCGCAAATTAAAAATGATCTTTAAATAAGACGATAATAGGTTATTAATTTATTAATAATTATTTTAATTGTTTATAATCAGTGAATTAGTTAATAAAAACCAAGTTATGATTTCGTTAGGAAAAAGTCACGTGGCCTGCATGGTCCGTATCACAATAACAAACATGGCGGCAAGCCGTGAGAAGTGATCCGGGCGGCATTATTGCTCAGCCAGTTGGTGCAGTAATTTTTCTGGCTGCAGATTAGACAAAAAAATTGCATTTTTCAACTTCCCGAGTGATTGAGCGAGGTAAGTACGGTGTGAATAAGATGGTTAGATGTTTTACAGTTATGACCGAAGCCTGCTCTTACTTTTGTATTGACATCTAATTAATTAATTTGGCCTATGGTCCTATAGCATGGCTGTGCGAGGATTTATGTGATTTTATGCCAAGTTTGAAAATGAATTCCACTTCATTGTTTCAAATGTTATGTTTAAGTTTTTGTAACAATGTAAATTGTGTCTTCGGTGTCATTATTCACAATCAACTTTGTGTGAATTCCATTTGGTTTCTTTTCATTGGAAAATATGTACCAAACCTAAGAAACAATATCCAATATCAGGAGACCTCGTGAATTTTCATCATTTGGACCAATATCGGAAGAGTGCAGAGGTCATGTTATATGCTATCGCTCAAGGTTTCAGTGCTTCGGTTTAAATTTGGCGGGGTTATCGTGGTTGGGAAGCGCCTGACCGCTAGAGTGCTCTGCTAGTAAAGCATTACCGTTGAGGGAAGGGGGAGCGTCGCGGTCTTGACCGAAACAACAACCATATTGTTTAACCCTGCTCACTCCGTACTTTCCTATGGACAGCACGACGGAATGGACGAATTAACGAGGATATCAACAATTTGTTCGAAATTTAAGTTTAAGTTAAGTCTAATAATTTGAGGTAGTATTTTATTGATCTCGACTATCGTTCCACAGCAAAGCAACGCCATTTGTATGATGGAAACCAACAATAGAAACAAAATATGTCGCGATCAACAAAATGCATCATGGAAATTGCATTTTTATAAATTAACCAATCATTTTTACGATGCCAACTTCCACATACATAAGGTGGTGCGAGCGAGATAGTTCCCTAATCATAACAGAGACCATTTTCGATTCATACGTTTTTATTTCACCAACTGTGATACACAGGAATTAAATATAGCATTATTAATGGTGCAATAAAATAGTTTTAAATGACAGAAATTGTAAGTAATCAAATGAAAATATCTAAATAAGTCTTTAACTTGACTCATTTTTTTCACGCGGTATGTTTGAAACTCCATCAAAACGGAAGGTTTCTTGTGATCCCGAAGAAATTACTTCGGTGACAATATGATTAATTTTCAAAAATAGTTGAGAAAACAGACAAACTACACTGTTGATTTTTTGACGAGATGTAAGTGTAGGAAATGCCTCATTTTAAATATCAGGTCTCTCTGGAGTGCATACACGTACCATTTCCTGTATTAAAGGGCTGGTATTTTTTGGCAAATATCTCGGAACGTAATGTGGTAAGGGGTTGAATTTTTGATGTCAATGGAAGGGTGTTATATTTTTCTTTCAAATTCATTGATTCTAGGTAAAATATATTTCGCTCAAACTACTTTAAACCCATTGAGGTAGATGGAGAGGGAATTATCTCATCCAAATGGAGCCTGACCACCGAAACAACTTCCATATTGGTTATCCCTACTCTTTCCTAACTTTCTTCAGTATAACACGAAGGAATGAACAAATTTGCAGATTTAGAGCCAAAATATCCACAATCTGTTTGAAATATTTGGGGAAGTAACTCTTGAAATATATATTAGCTGCTTAGTGCTATGGATTCTACTCGATTTTACCATATTATTCACCGGGAATACGGATGATTATTAATTTTAATGAATTAACAAAATATATAAAGAATTCATGCTAAGTGCATGCGGATTTCTTGTAAATTATAAATTAAAACATAGTAAAATTGCATTGTTAGTGCTTCAGCCCGTAAGCGCTGTAGGAAAATGAGGGTTAACAAAGACGGCGGACAGACCACGCCCACGTTACAGCTTCTAGCATTGGCAAGCATAGCAAGTGATTTTACCGCTATCTACCTCAATGGATGTACTCTTTCTGGAAATATTTCTAATTATTTCTCCCGTCATTAAAGTTTTCACAAAGATTTTGCTCGAAATCTTCTGCTTAGGAGTTTTCTCAATACTTTGTTTCTCTTCAACTCTTCGAAACACTTTGTCGTTTGTGATATTATCAGTCCATATTACTTTCATCATTCGTGTAAAATACCATATATCCATTGTTTCCGATCTCTTTTGCGCAGCGGCTGTTAATATCCACGAATCTTTATCATAAGAAATGACGTTGCACGTGTATGTTTTTAGGAGGAACCTTCGCTGAGACATACTGTTTCCTTAAGATACACAAAATATGCTGTAATGCGTAAATCTAGGCTTTTAGATTCAGCTGTCCGCGGAGAAATTGAAGCGAGAAATTTCACAGTCAATTCCGAAAGGGAGACTGCATGTGTATATCCTACGTGCCGTACGTGCTTCCAGTGATTCGGTACTTTCGCGAGAGACAACAACAATCAATTTGTAGAATATTTTTTCGCAGAACAACCAACTCACCGGACGGAAATAGCCGTCAAGAAGTCACGAAATCCTCAAGAATGGGCCGAGATGTGACGTATGAGATAACATCTGAGCGATATGTATACAAGAATTGTGACGATTCGCTTCTATTGATTTCATCCTCTTCCACATTTGTCATTGAGGTGAATTGAGCGGTGCGGCGCTGGCCATTGCGGCCAATGTTAGAGACTGTAACTTGGGCGTGGGCTGTCGGCCATATAGGTAAACCCCTCCTTTTCTTTAGCACATACGAGATTTAGCACTAATTTTCAATTTTAAAATGTTTTCCGTCGATAACTTGCTAGCAGTCAGCGTGCATTTAGTTCTTCGTCATGCATATTCGCCTTGGTTATATTATTTACTATCTGCGCCCAGCATGCGTTGCAATGCCTCATTTTCTTTCTAAGTAGGCACACACATACGAACAAATTTGCAGATTTAGAGCCAAAATATCCACAATCTGTTTGAAATGTAAGGGGAAGTAACTCTTGAAATATATATTAGCTGCTTAGCGTTATGGATTCTGCTCGATTTTACCATATTATTCACCGGGAATACGGATGATTATTAATTTTAATGAATTAACAAAATATATAAAGAATTCATGCTAAGTGCATGTGGATTTCTTGTAAATTATAAATTAAAACATAGTAAAATTGCATTGTTAGTGATTCAGCCCGTAAGCGCTATAGGAAAATGAGGGTTAACAAAGGTGGCGGACAGACCACGCCCACGTTACAGCTTCTAGCCTTGTATATATTATTTACTAGCTGCGCCCAGCATGCGTTGCAATGCCTCATTTTCTTTCTAAGTAGGTACACTCATACGAAGAAACACATTTATGTGTACAGAATTAATGAAATGTTTTTTGGGTATGAAATTACATTTGAAAAAAAAATATTGAATGCTTTGGGATGTACAATATTTTTGGTCTATCCGCCCTCTGCAAAAACATACAAGTTTCCAAGTAAATAAAATATTCTATTGTTGAAGTGGTGCAAAACTTAGATTTACAAGTTCTAAAATCCAATTTTAGGGAAAAACGAATCGTATATGAAAATCGAATGCTAAAAAAATTAGCAAACAAAGAGACCATTGCACCGAATCTTATTCTACGTTGAAATAATTACGTTGCACCTTTTAACACAAATTATGTCTCACTGATACGATTCTGATTAACGCGATAGAGCAACTCGTAAACGATTTGCTTCGTTGCTTGCTTGTCGTTCTTCGCTTGTTCGAGAAGCTCGCATGCCAACACTCATTTGTTGAAACGACTCGCGCTCCACCTATTGTACAATGGATTTAATAATTTAGAAATCTTCGCGGGCGCGCTCTCCAAACTCACCAAACTCCAAACTCACAAACAACTCATCAAAGTTTCATCGTAATATGATGACTGGTATTGGAACGTATAGTAGACGAACAGACAAGCATTCATTTTATACATATATTAGATTGATTTAAATTAGTAACAATCCGCGTTCCTGGTGAAAATACGGATAAAATCGAGTAGAATCTGTAGAACCAAGCGGCCAATATATGTTTCATGAGTTGCTTGCCTTAAATTTCTAGCTGATGGTTGATATTATTATTTTACGTCCGCCAATTCGTCCATTCCGTCGTGCTATCCATAGGAAAGAACGGAGAGAACTGTATTAAACAATAAATATGGTTGTTATTTCGGTTGTCAAGCAACAGTTTGATGACGTAATTCCCATTCCACCTACCTCTATGACGTTTGCCGTTTGAAAAATGGAGGACGAAATGCCACTCGCGCTTCGTTGCATGTTCAGAAGTTCTGATGTAATTTCAATAGCGTCGTTTGTTTCAAAATGGGGGGAAGATTCCAGCTCTTTCAAAAGCTCGGAAAAATTTCAACTTATGAACATCATTCTCATTTCAAAAATGTGATTTTTTCCTATATAATATTTTAAAAAATCAAAGGTGTATTGGAAAAAGAAATGCTAGTGAAAATCAGTAGTCATATTTGAAACGTGGAGTCATCTTAAAAACGATGCCAAGGACGTATTGTGATGTCGTCAAGGCACGCTACAATATTGGCTTCGATTTTGACGTCATAAACCTGTAAACATCGTACTGTATATCTTGTTATATGAAACATGTACAACATGCTGTATATTTTAATTGTATAACAGAATTTTCGTTCTTTGATCCCTGGAACGTGTACATATTGATTAACCATGATATAATAATAAGAACTTTGTAATATTCCACAGTTTTATTACTTCTAAACAAGCCTAACCGGTTTCAATGTAAACACATCATCATCAGAGGCAGAATACAGCGTACAGAGGTGGTGGCTTGATATATATGCAGGGTACCACACGGGGAAGGAAGTAAGGAGGAGGTTGGGAGGGGGGGGGAGGATATTAGTAGAGAGACGAGGTTTAAGAAAACGAGGACACGGGATATGTAAAACCAACAGCGTCGAGAGTTAAAAGAGGAAGGGAGAGGCACAGTAAAAAGGGGCGACAATTTGTCCGAAATAAAATCATTTAAAACCCTATGACTAGATTTTTTAAAGGCTAAAACAATTCCAAAATTTTCTAAAAAATCCAATTTGGCACCTTTGTCACAAAAATATAAAATATTACGCAAAAAAGCCAGATTAAGTTCGAACTAAGTTACAAACTTAGCAGAGTGCTGCCTAAGGACAATTTTAAACTATGCTTTTATAATCCTGTGACTATCGGTAAACTCTTTATTAGCTCTAAAGATCCCTATGACAATTTGGAGAGAAGCGGGGTGTACTCCCTGAAGTGTGATTCTCCCGGATGCAATTGTTTTTACGTCGGTCAAACTGGCCGCAAATTTAAAAACAAGGATTTCCGAACATTTAAAATGTTTTTTAAATCATGACAACAGCCCTGTGTTTGCTGAGCATCCGTTTGACCACAATCACATTTCTAACTTAAATCCTAATACTTTATATTTTTGTGACAAAGGCGCAAAATTGGATTTTTTTTTGAATTTTGAAATTGTTTTAGCCTTTAAAAAATCTAGTCATAGGGTTTTAAATGATTTTATTCCGGACAAATTGTCGCCCCATTTTACTGTGCCACTCCCTTCCTCTTTTAACTCTTGACGCTGTTGGTTTTACATTTCCCGTGTCCCCGCTTTCTTAACCCTCTCCTCTCTACTAATATCTTCCCCCCCCCCCTTCCAACCTCCTCCTCACTTCCTTCCCCATGTGGCACCCTGTATATGTATCAAGCCACCACCTCTGTACGCTGTATTCTGCCTCTGAGGATGATGTGTTTACATTGAAACCGGTTAGGCTTGTTTAATAGTAATAAAACAGTGTGGAATACGACAAAGTTCTTATTATTATATCATGTCGAAATTCCACCAAGTTAACGCTTCAACTATCTTGTATATTGATTTGCCGTGTATGCGTTCTCCGTTACTATGTCCCTAATTCTGGAATAGTATTAGAATTGGTCTTTTTCCTATCACATTCCTCTTCTCTGGGAGGTATTACTTAAATGTCTGGTGAAATTAGTTGTCATTTGCGTGTGCTTGGAAGTCTCGATTACTCAATTGATAACCCTGCGAAGAAACTCATTGACAGGTTAAAGCCCAGTTGCGTCACAAAAATTCAGGAAACTTTGGACGAGGAGGTTTTTGGGAAGTTATGCTATCTTTACCTGGCCCTGGGGGATGAAATTCATCATATCTGAATTTATTCTTACAAGATTCTTATTGTTAGATGAGAAATTTCACGCTACATTAGAGTTGACGGCCCTGATTTCCATCGAATTGATGGCTAACTGATGAGGATGACTGATTGCTAAAATGATAGGCGGGTTACAGGATCCCTCCTCAATCGGAGGAGGCAGTGAAAGATGAAGATTTATCAGGAAAGTCGAGGACTGCGATGATTGGGAGCGTGTTGGTTGAAAGCAAGGGATTAAGGGAGAGAATTTGCATCCCGATCCGCAAGAACAGAGGTGCAGGATATGAATATCCGAGGAGGGGGCAAATGTAGGGCATTAGTAGAGTGGCGTGGGAGGAAGTGCTTCACATGCCCCCGGACACTGAGGAATAATTCTCCGAGCGGAACTGTCCGAAGTCGTATCGCTGAAATACCTGCGGCATAGAGTTCACCTCAGGCTATGCGTCATCCATCTCCAGAGCGTGTTTCAAATCTGATTTTGTGGCTCACTGGTTGCAGCTTAGTTTTAGCACTAACAAACTGAGTTCCTACTTACTGTTCCTAATTACAGTACTTAGTCTTAGTACTATTATTGAGTTAGAATATTCTACTCCACGGAGAGAATTCTACTTTAACTCTATCCATCAGCCTCTTTGAATACATTTAAAATTTAGGTTAAACCTTTTAAGTAAATTCGAAACCGATTTTTTCACAGATGACCATAGGTATATATTGAGAACCCCTGCGTATTATGCTAGGTTTGATCATATTATCAAGATTAGAGAGATAGATTGTCGTACCAATAGATTTAAAATGTCATTTTTCCCGCGTACTATAAGAGAAAACAATAGGCAGCGTAGCAAAGGGATAGGTAGGTGAAATATAGTAAGAGTAGTCTGTAGTGCATGATGCATGTAATAACAACCAATAGTCCCTTACTTATTATGTAGATACTAACCATCTAGCTCCATGTGACCCTATTTTCTAGCATGCCTCCCTTAAATATCCTAGTTGCATGTCAATAGTGCATGTTTGGTGATCTTCACCCCCTGCCACACACCCTCGTGGTGGCTCGCAGGGTATTACGTAGATGTAGATGTAGAATACCGAATATGATCATTTTTGGGTATATTTTGAGAAATCTTATAAAGAGTTGTGGTGTACCGTAATAATTTTTTTCATTACATTTCGTCATTATTCTGCTTATCTTTTTATTTGCACCACCCTTAACGATATTTTAAGTAGTCCGAGCGAGATAGTCCCCTAGTAATTATGGAGGCCGTATTCGAATTATACGTTCGGATTTCAGCACTATAGGAATCATGAATTAAAGGTTGCATTATTATTTGTGCAGTAATATACTTTTATATATATATCTGAAATACTAAGTAATGAAGTAAAAATGTCCACTCAAGTCTTAAGTTTGACTAATTTTATTCATGCGGTAATTTTAAAACTTAGCTCGTAGGCTTCCGCGGATGCAGTGTTGACTGTTCCTTTTTTCGGGATTCATTCCGCGATGTATGGTTTTAAGAAAACAAAAATATTTCGCTGGTCCTCCTGCCAGCTTCATCAGGTTAACTGAACTAACTTCTTAGTCTCGCTCGCCTTTATATATGAGGACCCCAGAAGTCTAGGGGTCTAAGTAACAAAACCATTGTTTAGAGAAAACTTAAGTCGAAGTTGAAAATGTTTGGTACAACCCACAGAGTAGTTAAGAGGCATTACCCTAGATAGCATCACCTGTCAAGAAAATCACTTGGATCCCTTTACCTCCTAAAAGATTTATATTTTCACATCCCATTCCTGTACCTAACTTATTTTTTTCAAAAATGCCACATAGACCCCTTGACTTCTGGGGTCCACATACATGAGTCTGGACTCCCATTGTTGCCGGAATTTAAATTTGAAGGAAATTCTCTCGGGGCCCGAAATAAAAATTCCTCTGACCCGACAGAAAACACAGAGAAACCAAAGGCATATGCCACTCTCCCTTATGTGTCTGGAACTACGGAGAAAATCTCCAGAGTTCTATCGAGGTACAACATAGTTAGCAGATTCACATGCCCGACGAAGACAGGGGCGTACTTCTGAAAGCCAAAGACTCGCTTCCACGGAACCTCTACGGAGGAATATATGAAGTTTTGTCCAGCTGTGGACAACTTTATGCAGGCCAGACATGCAGAGCCCTAAAAATACGCCTCCAAGAGCATCAGCGGGTAATTAAAAATAATAATTACCACATTTCTGCAATAGCCGAACACCATCTCAGCGGCCCCACTCATAATTTCAACTTTGAGGAGACAAGATTAATAGCTAGGGAAATACGCTATTACCCAAGATTAATAAGGGAGGCTGTAGAAATTGCGAGGAGACCGGAGAACGTCAACCGAGAAGACGGTTATAAGTTGAGTAGCAGTCTCCAACGAATTTTTTCAAATTTAAATTCCGGCAACAATGGGAGTCCATGGAAAGCCATCACAAAGATGGGGTGAGCTTCTTACGGCTAGACAATTAAAATAAAACAGAGAAAGTCTCCATAAGCCGTAAACAATTGGCACCCTTCGTTAACAAACACCAAACGTACTGTGTTGGTATGCTGGCTATTCCCCCCCTTCCCCCCTTCTCCCCCTCTCTCTTTCCCTATTGGATGATGTCTCTTCCCCCCCCCCCCCTCCTCTTCAGTTTACCTTTATTTACAACTCGGATGTCTTGAACCTACTTCAACGTTGCGTTGACGTGACGCGTTACCTTCGGTTCGCTGAAGAGGGCTACTTTGTAGCCGAAATACGCGTATCCGACCCCCACCCTCGTCTTGTTGTGTTGATTTGACCACGCTCTTTTTGAGCTGATTCTCCCAGAAGTTGGGCCCATTTGTGTGTGTGAGTGAGTGATTTTGTGTGCCTGTGAGTATGCTTGCGTAAGTAACCGGGCATCCTTAGCGGGGTCTCATTAGCCCTGTGAAGGATCCCAGGTTATAACCCAAATAGGATCCTTAGCTGGGTCCCATTAGCCCTTGCAAAGGATCCTATTTGGGTTGTGTGTGTGCGTCTGTGTTTGGTCCCTGGCGAGGAAGTAACATTCCCGTAAACCATCACAGGGGGGTACTCTTGGTTGAGAGGCTGTGGTTGGTCGCTGCTGTGGTTTCCCAGCGTACCAACACAGTAAGTTTGGTGTTTGTTGACGAAGGGTGCCAATTGTTAACGGCTTTTGGAGACTTTTTCTGTTTTATTTTAATGGGAGTCCAGACTCATATATATAAAGACGAGCGAGACTAAGAAGTCAGTTCAGTTAACCTGATGGAGCTGGCAGGAGGACCAGCGAAATATTGTCGTTTTCTGGAAACATACATCGCGTAATGAATCCCGCAAAAAGGAACAGTCAAGTTTCAAACTCCCTCACAACGGAAGGTTTTTCTAACGATTCTGAAAAAAATACTGCGGTGAAAATATGATTCATTTAAAAAAATAATTGAAAAAACATACGAACCACAATGCTAATTTTTTTTGACGAGACCTATGTGTCAGAAATTCCTCATTTTTAAATAATGTCTCTCTTGATTGCATACAGATACCATTTCCCATGTAAAATGGTTGGCATTTTTCATGAAAAATCTCGGAAAGTAGTTCGGTAGGGGGCTGAAATTTTGGTATCTTTGGAAGGGTGTAACATTTTTCTTTAAAATTAGACTAAATTCATTGATTTCTAGGTAACATTGATGCATCCCTCAAACTAGCGTAAAAAGTTTTAAGTTGACTTGGTATTACGTCGGAGGAAAGCGAAAATAGTAGTGAAATTATAATTATTATCATTAAAGAAAGGGAACGCGCCAGTTGAAGAAGCGTTCAGCAAGTGGAGTTAGTTGTTGAAGAGGACCTTGCGTGAGGATATACAAAGTAAGATGGTGAAGAGTTAAATATGGTGTAGCTTGCCATGGTGCAGAAACGCGGACTCGGAGAGAATAGGCAGGTAACTTCCGGAGTAGATTTGCGGAGGCTGAGTAGGCGGTTGGAACTGATGGTGAGGGGAAAGGGATGGTCGTGATTGAGGGGAGTGTGTAGGGCAAGTGGGAATGAGGAAGAAAAAGAATATACTATATATGATGTGCCGAATTTTCAGCACAAATTTGGCCATAATTTCGCCGCGGACATTTTCGATCGCGGACATCGTCGCGAGCCGGACATAACGCGAGATGTTCTAAGTGCGGTAGGGAGATTTCAAAGTGCGCACTGTCGGCGATATTGCGCGACAAGAACAAGGTGCCCTACTTTTATAGTGAACTCGCATCTGGCGGCCTCTTTTCGGAACTTTATGGCAAGAGTGATCCTCTACGCCGCCGTCTCAACCAATGGCTGGACGAACAGTTCCCCTACTTCCCCCTTCTCCACTGATCCAGAGCTACCTCCCCTCCTTTGACTGCGGTCACCGGGCGCTTCGTCCCAGCGGCTCCCTCTCCTGCCGGCCACCGGAGTGTGTACCTCGTCAGCACCCGTCGTTCGTCAAGTTTCGGCAGCTAGCCTGCGGGCCTCGTTGTTGTGCAATCCTAATTGTAATTTAGTATGTTAAATATAGTGTGACTGTTGGAAATCATTCCGTATTGGTCATTTTGACTCCTTTCCCACTGTGTCAATTCGTTTTTCCGCGACGTTCGTCGCAATGAACGGAATGAAGAGTTTTAGGGCGTATACTCAGGTGAACAAAAAATGGTGTGTGTTGATAGAGGTCTGCGAATGTAAAAATCTAAAGGATATTTACTCTCGTCTATATAATACTATCTCAACAGGTAGATTATTCCAATAATCTTAGTGCCTAATTCTCTCCATTTTCCTTCTCCTAGCCTATCTAACATCCAAATTCACCCTCTATCACAGCATGCCCATTCTTTTATGACCATTCTGGTCCTGACCGCGCACGACGAAGTTGAAGCGTTCCCATAAGAGATAATTTTTATCCTCCCATTTTCATTCTCTGGCATTGTCATTCTCTTTCTCCAGCTCTACCACGAATTTAGAAGCGGAATCATTCATCTCATTTTCTTTGTCTATCCTTTCGGTTCCGGGCCTGCTCTTGAGAGGCGTGTTCAATTCGCTGATGGGGTCCAGCCTTTCGGGTATTCAGTAAATTTGAGATAAGAAGTTTCCGACAGGATTATGGATGGAATTATATCTACTCCGCATTATCTAATTCATGCGTCAGTGCTGCCATCAGATGAAGAGTGGCGGATATTGGCCTTTAACCTCTCCTAATGACGTTGTTGTACAGTATCGGAAAATCTTCCGGCAACTTTTACGTCGATGAGATTTAATCTGGGTGTGGTGGTGTTGCGTCATTCATTGTTTGAGCCCTCTGCCTCTGCCCTACGCTTTAGAGATAAACTGCGGGGGCTATAAATGTAGCAGCGATATCCTTTATCCAATCAATATAGAGATAATGGCGATTTTAAGAAAACGATCCACTTTTACACCCTGGCCAATTGCTAAAATTAGACCGCCCGATTAAAAATTTGATCTCAATCTTGTCAGTATCGACTCAGGATTTAAAGCAAAGGCGATAATGATTATAAAAATAACTAGCAAAATATGAATATTGGAAAAGTTTTAAATATAGGAATAACAGACTGATAGAGAAATATAAATTAGTAACCCTGAGGAGTGTGTCTCATCTCAGCCCTCCCAAGATATCGGAGGAATTGATTGAAATGACACTTTGGGGGTATTTTCCGCGGCAAGAATTGGTTGCATACGTGTACCCTTCACACTCACTGAAGCTCCATATTTGGGATACAGATGTAGAGCGAATTCTTTCAAATATATGTGGAATATATGGGAATATGTATGGAATTTTGGAGATAAATTAGAGCAAGTGGATTCCTTCACATATCTCGGAAGCACCATCACGTGGGAAGGAACAAGTACAATGGACATCAAGAGGACCGTAGCCCAATCTGAGAAGACGTTCATGGGAAAAGGCAACTGCTGTGCTCAGAGAAGATAGGACTACAAGCCAGGAAAAACTGTGTGAGGACATTCGTGTGAAGCATGGCAGTCTATGGATCGGAAGCACTGTCCATTGGAAAAGCTGATCAGAACAGACTAGAAGCCTTCGATACCTGGTGCTGGAGGAGGATGCTGAAGATAAAATTTACGGAAAAAATAAGAAGTGATGAAGTGTATAGAAGAATACGGGAGGAAAGTACTGTATGAACACAAGGCAGAGAGGAAGAACAAGGTGGATTGGACCAAATATGAGACAAAAAGTTTCTGAAGAACATAATTGAAGGTAAAATAGAGGGAAAAGTCCCCAGAGGTAGACCCAGGAATAAGTTAATGGACCAAATAAAGAGGAAAGTACTTAGGAAGGGATACCGGGAGGTAAGGAAACTAGCATTAGATAGGGAAGGGTGGAGGACTGCAGTCAACCAATATTAGGATTGAACAACCAATGACTGAATATGGAATCTATTAAAAATTGGCACGACAAAGCATATGGGCCATATATTGATCCATATATTGATCCATATATGGGAAATATGTGGAGAAAAGTATGCAATATATGTTTCCATGTTTGGGAAATATGTGTGGCCATAAGTGCGAAATTTTGGCCAAATATAGGAAATATATGTGGCCATATACGGAAACTATGTCCAGCTATATGTAATATATGTGTACATGCTTGTGAATGTCACTATTTGCGTATTAATCCCATACTTAGCTCTTTACTAGATAGTGAAAAATGTGAGGCATTACCTTTTGGGCAACCCGCGTATATGCAAAACGGCAGCTCAAAACCATCATTCTACTCAGACTGCAATTATGAAATCACGACCAAGGCCACTGGCAATTAGCATCTGTATGATGCTCAATTAGTTGCCCTAAATCAGATACAGTATTTGTGTGCGCGTACTAGGGGAGACCTGACTCTGACGTCAGTTGAATAATAGTGCTAGGAAAACAAATATGTTAACCCAAAACCCGGAATCGCGAAAGAAATTTAATAATAGGAGGAGATTTCATCGTCTCCCCTAAAGATTTGGGTACTTTGAGTGGTAATCACAGTCAAACCTTTGGAGAAATAAAAAGACATTAATGCTAATTCTCGGGTCACGTGCTGCTTTAGTCATCTGGATGGCGCCATGCGCATAACGAACCCATTTCGGTCACGGGTACGTCACACCTGTTCTCAGTTCATTCTTCAGCAGCTGTACGGGTTTCTGGTGGGAAAATGTTTCAAATGACGCTAAGTTCTGAGACATTTTGAAATAGTTCGTAAATGCAATTATGAACTGTTCGTTTGCAATTATGGATCGAAAACGAAAATTCGGAAATAAAACTATGGGAAATTACTTTTTAGGCAGGTCTGTTGTGGTCAGATCTGTTGTGGTCAGAATCCTGAAAGTTACACTTTATCGAATGGATTCCATTGTCAGGAAATTTCCAAATGTGGAACATGTGATGCCTTTCCTCACTGTTCCTAGAATTACTTGGAGGCAGATTATTCCTTTTTATTCATGCCTCCGACGTGGATTGATCCCCCGAATTTGCGTAACGGAGCGGATAGTGGTGGACAAGAAAGGGTACTTATAAAAGCGTTGATTCATGCGATTAGACGGGTTGAATGGAAGGATCCCATGTTTCACGGCGCAGACTACATCTAAGGCTATCCGTCATAAAAGCCCTCTGAAAAATTTATCAAAAGACATTACGTGGTGAAGGACGGAATGATAAAATCGTCTAAGCTAATGCCCTGTTATCATTACTAGGTTTCTAACTAGGTTAACTCAAACCCTAGCAACATTCGCCGTACGAACGCAGGTTAGCGCTAACCCTTGTAACATTTTAACCACGCTGGAGTCACTATAGTTAGCGCTGGTTACCATCACTTTAAACTCGTGTGAACGCAGGTCAGTCAGAATCAGAACAATTTTTACGTTATCCAGTCCACATTTAGCTTTTAATTGAAGTTTACAGTATATTTGGCGTGTTTTTCTTGTCATCTTCAGTAGTCAAGAGTCAGTGTCAAATTGCTCGGTGTGTATAAATGCACGAATGAATGATAAATCGCATTTAAGGTCAAAAGTTACCTTCCAAAATAGCAAGCGAGTGCGAGTCATGGGCAAAACTTGAAGAAAATGTCGTCTATTCCGCTGCATGAATTGAAGCAAGAAATCGAAATGGAAGTTATTTGTAAATCTTGCAATTCAAGATAACAGGTCCTGTTCTTTTTATGTTTCATAAAAGAGTGCATACGACATAATCACGTAATATTCTCAAAGTACCTTTATGTTTACCATTGCATGGTAACATGTCGTTCTATTAAGGAAGTTTACTCTCTCCATTTTTATCTTTCTGTGCATAAAGTAATGTCTAGACATGAATTGATATGTATATCGTTATATACTATTTAATAACGAGTTTAACCGTGCGAAAAATGTTGCACATTCAACCCTTTTCCTCGCCTATTTAAGTCTCGTGACTTAAGCCCACAGTCCGCGAAACAAAGGAAAAGTGACTTGCGATGTTTTTTGGACTGTGGATTACATCGACTTTTGTACTTACCACCAGAGGTCACCAGCATCTCAACTAGGGTTAAGGAATACCGAATAAACGCTAGTTAGCCAGGCCGTACTAACCCTTAGTAATGTGAACGGGACAAAAAGGCGGCTTTAGGCAGGGAAGTTGACTTCCCTGAAAGTAGCAAGAGTAGCGATATCTCGAATCGTATCGCCACTTTCAGGGAATCGATCTGCTCACACACAACTTCCGCCTTTTCCAAACAAATCGGTGATTGCGAAAAACGCCTTAGTGGGGCAATAATGATGTTCGTACATCGCTGCTCGAGTCCCGTAAGCATTCGTGGGTTTTATAAATGTGTATTAATTTTAGAGGTGGGAATTTCGGTTCATTTTGTGGATTCGGTTCATGGGATTTGATTCGTGGCAATGATTCGGTTCTTTAAATCGTTCATAATGAACCGAATGAACCAAATCCACGAGTGAATCTTGAATCCATGTGAATCTCGAATCCATGTGAATCTCGAATCCGTGCGAATCTCGAATCCATGTGAACCTCGAATCCAAGTAAATCTCGAATCCAAAGGGTGCGAAATAGCAAACAAAAAAGTGAAGTGTGATGCTCCAATTCGGAAACACAAGACAAGGTGTTTCAAGGGTATTTACAGGGTTCTTATTGAACGATTTGGATTTGGCGGATTCGGAGGATTGCTAGCAGAATCTTCCACACAAATCCTTCATATTAAACGATTTGTATGGAAATCCAAATCGTTCAATATGAACGATTTGGATTCGGCGGATTTGAATGTTCCACACAAATCGTTCATATTGAACGATTTGGATTCGGCGGATTTGAATCTTCCATCAAATCGTCCATTTTGAACGATTCGAGTGGAAAACGTAGATTCAATTCATTCGGTTCATGCCATTGAATCGTTCATTCTGAACGATTCATTCATGAACGACACAGCTCTAATTAATTTCATTACTTGCGCAATATTACATCATATCCATTATAATAGTTGTGACAATAATTATTATTGTCCAATAAGCTAAAGTCCTAAAGCTCAAATCGACAGTTCTTTAGCATTTAAATTATTTTAAAACACAAATTTATACTTAGTTGTGCAACAATGAGTCCCTTTGCTACTAAGGGCCGGTTTTACAATGTCTAGTTAAACTTCACCTAAGCGTTAACGGTGGTTAAGCTCAAAAGTCGGGTTTACAATCGATGATTCAGCTCAATCTGGACGTTAAATTGCTTGTTACAATAACGGAGGATTTGCAACGATTATCCAAGTTAACGTGAAGATTGACGCGTAGCACGACGGTATAGAGTCCTAACATGGCGGATTTTATGATTGACGAGATGAACCATATCGATGATTAATTGGTGAATATGATTGCTGGGAGCAGGTTCTTTGCAAATTTATATTTGTCAGAGCTACTTCAAAATATGCATATAAGAATTAATTCTTTTCCAGGTCACTTGAGAGAAGGAAAAACCTCGAAAAATCGCTGGATACGGACATCCACAGCGAAGAGTCCCGGAATATCTTGTAAATCTTGAAGTCATTTTTTTCAGCTCTCTGTTGTTTTATTTACAAGCGCAAAAGTGAGGCCATCTCCAACTAATTTATTCGTTGTTCACATTTTTTATATCCGTTTACCATTATGTGAATATTTCACTGGATGAGATACGATTTTATCGCAGAATCAATATGCTACTTTCAGACACATTGGAAGCCAGTCAATTTTTTCCTCCAAGTGCGGACCTCGGTGGATTACTACAACTATCCTGGGGTCCTGCCATGAAAGTCCGTGCTTACACATCGAAGTCACAGAGTATACAGAGAGGACATTTTCCATTTCCCCCCTTTAAATTTTGTAATGCGGGATGCGCGCATCGGCCATGTTCCTAGCGCGTTAAAAACGGCGGGAATTCAAAATGGTCTATGTAGTATAGGTGTATCCCCGCATTACAGGTGGTATTCAGAGGTGCAATCACCCCTATCACGTTATAAACTTAAGGCCTGAAGTGGCTCGAAGGTAATTCTGCCATGTATCTCTAAATTAAATCAAAAGCAATAGTTGCACGATGAATAGCACAGCCGTAGAAATCAATTTCACTGCTTTACCGATTACTACAATTCTCAACGCAGGTGAGGAATCTTGCGTAAAGCACCTTTTAATCACATCGGGTAAAAAAATTAGCTTCAATCAAGAAGAAAATAAAAAAAAATTGTTGGAGGTACGTTGTGAGAATATAACAGAGGGTATGAAAGCTGCATGATAGAGAACATGAACACGGGCTAAAACAGCTAGACAGTTAAGTAATGGGTAGTGGAGAGCCAGCTGGGTCCAGGAATATATGGTTCAATAAATAGTAAACATTGAGTTGATAATGTTGAGAAAAGCCTCAAGTTTATAATTATTCAAAGCCTTGGAGAGTACCAAAGAAGTAAACTCTGTGTCGAAGTGTCGATCGTAAGCGACTTGCCAGACTGCTGTCATGGAAGTGACTTCCATGCGTAAACCCGCCTCAACGGGTGAAAAATGAAACGAACGAATAAGTAAAACTTCGAAAAAAAAAGTGCTGCTTTGCTCTGGTTAGGTCACACTTCGAATACGCCGCGAGCATTTGGAACCGTGGACATAAACATTAAACCAAAAGAATTAATAAAAACAAATAAAAGCAGCACGCTGCGTTAGAAGCTGCTACGAGCGAGCATATAGGTGTCTCACAACTTTTAGAGGGATTAAGGTGGGAGCCCCTAGAGACTCGGAGGCTACACGCCAGGCTTAAATTGCTTGAGAAATTCAGAAATGGTGTATTTATGGGCGACACAGAGAATATTATCATGACGCCTCTCTTCATCTATAGGTCCGAGAGAAGCGATGAAATAAGAGAGATACTCTGCCGAACAGATAGGTACAACAACTCGTTCTTTCCGCGAACAATAAGCGAACTCAATAAAAACTGAGCCCCACTAAATACACTCTCATAATACATATCACTATTACACCTGCCAAAACCTTACATCTTTACACGGCTGGTGACCTAACACGCCCTGCCACACGCCCATGTGGCGGCTCGCGAGGTAGTATGTAGATGTTAAACGGTGATTGCGAAATGGAGAATCGAAACGAAAAAGTGATTATCGATGGCGAAAATCGAACGAATGTAGCCGGATGAAAAGAAATGTTTGACCCAGTGCTTTTGGCAGGGTAGGGTTCGTTGCTTGCCTTTAGAGGGGTTGGCTCGTCACTCGGCCACGCTGGTCTCAAAGCCTTCGCTGCCTCGAATGGGTTGGAGGGAGGGGTTTGATGTGGGCTTTCGTGCGTGCGTGCTGCTATACGGGCGGCGACATTCTACTGTTTCTCTTTCCTTCTCTCTCTCTCTCCCTCTCGCCTGTTATCTTGGGAGACGATCAGTTCGACCCAACGAGTCGCTTGCCCGCTCTGCTTCGTCAGGGTTCCCTCTTACCCTTTGCATGATCCGTCGAAATAGCGGCGTTTATGGGCAAAGGTCGGCACTAAGCGATGAGAAATTAATCATCGGGCTACAATTGCTTCCTAGGTACACCATACTGCAAGTAGTGCGGGTATTATCTGCCATCTCAGGCTTGTCTGCCCTCAAGTTCCTTTGAAACGGACGAGTTAAAGACCGTGCTTTTTGTCGAGGATTATTAACGTTTCTAGTTTCAATGTTGGCGAGTAAATTATTCCATATAAAAATGAATTGGGTGTTATTTTGTACACAATATGGCTACGTATAGAATAACGCCTCCTTTCTTCGAAATTGGAGAGAATATCACTCCTTCCCACGCTTTTTACCACGATTTTATCAACTCGCTTTCTTGTCTGTCTGTTTTTTTTTGCCTGTTCGGCACAAATTTTCCAATCGATTTTTAACTATCTTCCCGATGAGCTAGAGGCTTGAAACTTTAAGCATAGCTCAGAACTGGATGGCAATGCAATAATATGCAATAATAATATACATATTATTATTATTTAAATAATAATTGCATGACAAAAATATCGATAATGAATCCTTATAGGTTACTACCCCCCCTTGCACATCTGTTTTGCCTGGAACTTCGCATTTAGTTTTGGGTAAATGGGGTTCTCGTAACTCCGCGCGAGACGATCCAAAAATATTTTCCGAAGAGAAGCACAACTGAACAATAACCGTCTTACTTAATTCCCTGCGCTCTGCCATGGGCCACTTCTATGTAACAAACATGATTGTCGAGTAACATTTTTTTCTTTTCCTGTATCTTTTACATAATGTCGTTTACTGCAACATAAAATCCGGATTATGAAAAACTAGTATTAAGTGGACTAAATGTCAGCACTACGATGACGGAAAACATGACTGTGAGAGATGAAAATCCCGACCTGGTTTTGGAAACAAAAGCCATAAAAAATTGCTCTTCTTTCACATACCTAGGTGTGATACTTTCCCAAAATGCGAAATGTGAAAACGATACTGCATATAAGACAATAAGGTAATGGGATAATTAGGCAACATCATTCTGCCTTTCGAGGCCTCTCATTAGCAAATTGAAGTACACTCGTAGGTATAAAAAACCATAGAGGAAAGTATTTGGGCTTCTGAGTAAGAAACATGGGAAATAAGATAGAGAGACGATGAAAATTTACCATTTTTCTGGACCACTGAAGGAGAAAGGACAGGATATCAAGAAAGGATGGCGTGAGTAGTGAAATAGTTGATGAATGTATTTGGAATTATCGTAGATGCAATTGAAAACGTTTTTGATGTGGTATGGACGCTTGGAACGTTGGAGAACAAGCCCCTCTGTAACCCTTCTGAAAAGTGAAAGCGCGGGAGACCAACGGGAAAACCGGAAAAAGGAAGTCAAAGAAGTATTACCGTTGCATCAAAGTGATTGAAAATAATCATTCACAATGAAAACCACGTTTTTATAGCGGACTAAAAAATATGAAAATAAATTTTCATTTAAATAGTAATTCATTCTCAAGTGGTACATGTTAATTGGGCAAACGGGTAAAAGTTCTAAAAAAATTATATTTTCTATCTAATGTGAATGACATCGTTGCTAAATAACTAAATTTAAGATGTGAAAGTTCCCAAGGAATCGATTAAATATAAAATGTAGGCTCCAAACCTTATTTTTTCAGTGATTAGTACTCAGATTTTTGCGATAATTGAATTTGATGCCTTAATTCAAAATTACTGCGCTGCTGTCGGCTCTGTGGGTGGATGAATATGTAAATTAAGAGTAAATTCGTTAAATAATCTCCGATATTACTTCAGCTTTATTTTTCCATAGTTACGGCATGCCATCATGGCATCAGTGGGAGCCTTTATTTCAAATAGAGGTTACAGCCAGAAGGAATTTAGTATTTGTTTTGACTAGCTCAGTTGCGATGGAATATTTATTTATATTTATTTATATATACTCACAACCCTGAAAAAAGCTCAGTAAAGGCCTTTTACATCGGGTGTTTTTACACAAACAATAGACAAACACAACCATCCATGTCCTGGGCAGATACTATTCTACCCAGGCGGGACTCGAACCCGCGACCCTCGGGTTAGCAGGCGAGGGCTTTACCCCACCGCCACCGGGGCCGACGAAATTATCAGAAATATTAGTGAAATAAGGATACTTCTGTCGCTTAAATCATTTTTTGTTATTTTGTTAACGTATTCTTTTAGTGCCCTCTATCAGTATTCACCTCTTAATATTAGTTTCGTCAGTACGCCCGTTTCCGGTATCTGTATGTGTACTGAAATAACTGATATACCCGGTTTACTGTTAATTAAGGTGGAGAGATTGAAACCTATGTCTGATTTAGATTATTGTTACTCAAATAAGTAAGAAGTACTACAAATTTGACTTTTTATTCAATGGCCAGTTTGCGGTTAAAACTTTCCTTCGCGCCAGGAATGTTTTAACTTTGCATGCATTTAAAAATCCACCCCTTAGTTAGTGAATTGAACGCTTTATGTGTAATACTCTAGAAAAGGGCATCTAAATTGGCTCTGTGTATCACCATTCGCTTTCTGCTATTTTTATGGTTATTTGCCCAAATGAATTTCTTGGACTACTCCAAGAAATATTTCGAAGAAATTCCCAACCAAAGTTAAGATGTTGGTTATAAAACAGCTTCGATCGTGATTTTCATTGTATGGTTGAAAATGGTGATTGGTTCCATGGAGTGAGAGTATAAGAGCTTATATATTAATGCACTCTATTGGCATGCCCAGTGAGGTACGTGCAGAGGGCTTAAACAAAACAAAACTGAGGGCTTAAAACAAAAATAACCACCATACTAGTGTATAGCAATAATATCCACCATCTGATTGAAATTAACTCTTAAAAAATATATTGGCTGTTTAGTGCTATGAATTCTACCCAATTTTGCAATAGTTGTAACACTCGTTTTATTTTTCACAGAATACCTCACAATATATTACAATACTCGCTCCACTTTTCACATAATACTTAGTAATACATTGCAGTTATCGCTTTTCTCACCGAATACTTCGCCACTCACACTCACAAAGAAAACTCACTCGACCGTCTCTCAAAAACACTGTCTCCCGTCTTCTCCTTTTTCATTGTTCAATATTTATTTTTCTTCCGCGTCCCTGGTTACGTATTCTTGGGCCATGGTTTACACTTTCAATTAAATAATAAATAACTATTAAATTACTTTACAGCATAGTTGTTTGGTTAAATAGTTTTCACCTGGAATGCAGATTAGTGTTAATTTCAATAAATGAACAATATATGCCAGGAAAATGCATTTTAAATTAGTAAACGCATGCTGATTTCTATTAAGGTAGTCGGAGCGAAATGGATCCCTAGTCATAATAGAGACCATATTCGAACTATGCGTTCTCTTTTCACCAGCTGTAGGACACATCAATTAAATATTGCATTAATAATGGTCAATAAGATAGTTTTATACGACAGAAATTGTAAGTAATTAAATGAAAATATCTAAATAAGTCTTTGACTTGACTCACATTTTAGTGCGGTGCGTTTAAAACTCGGACAAAACGGATGGTTTTTTGGGATATCCAAGAGCCCACTGTGGTGACCATATGATTAATTTTCAAAAATAGTTGAGAAAACACACAAACTACACGCTGTTGATTTTTTGACGAGATCTAAGTGTAGGAAATGCCTCATTTTTAATATAAAGTCTCTCTGGAGTGCATACACGTAATATTTCCCGTATAAAAGGGCTGGTATTTTTTGGCAAATATCTCGGAAAGTAATGAGGTAAGGGTTTGAATTTTTGATGTCCATGGAAGGGTGATATATTTTTCTTTATAATGAGACCAAATTCATTGATTTCTAAGTAAAATGATATTTCGCTCAAACTACCTTAAGTTATCGATCGAAAAAATAGTAAAATTGCCAAATTAGTGCGTTATTCCGCAAGCACTATAGGAAAATGAGGGTTCAAGAAGATTACGGACTGGCTTCAGCTTCTAGCATTGGCCAGCATAGCAAGCGCCCTCATCATCCACCTCGATGGGCTTGACAAACGTCACGGAAGCTCCAATCGGTAAATGGATGTTAATAACCTTTGATAAGCTCTGGCACAACAATCATGCTGCTTCGTAGACGTGAGGAGCATTTATTTCTTATAGCATAGATCGCGAGGATAATTCCGCATGAAACCTTACCTACCTCCTCCGTCTTTTGTCAGGCGGGGAGAGGCAGAATTGTCGTCGACCTGCCTCGACTCGTTTGGGCGTTTAGCAACTTGGAAGAATGCGCCGTGAGGAATAGACGGGGTGAAGAGGCGAAAACGCTCTGTCCCTTACTTTTACGGGAACCGAGGCAGAGAGTGGACGTCCCTCGTTTTCCCTTTAAGGTAGTCCGAGCGAGATAGTTACCTAGTCATAATGGAGACCATATTCGAATTCTACGTTTTAATTTCACCAGCTGTCAGACACATGAACTAAATATTCCATTATTAATGGTACAACAATATAGTTTTATATGACATAAATAGTAATTAAAGGAAAATATCTAATTAAGTCTTTATATTGACTCATTTTTTTCGCGCGGTGCGTTCGAAACTCCTTCAAAACAGAAGAGTTTTTGTGATACCCAAGAACCTATTGCGGTGACAATATGATTATTTTTTAGAAAATATTTGAGAAAACATACAAACTACACGCTGTTAGTTTTTTTTACGACATCTAAGTGTTAGAAATTCCTAATTTTTAATACAGTGTCTCTCTGGAGTGCATGCACGTTCCATTTCCCATGTAAAAGGGCTGGTATTTTCTGGCAAATAAATCCGAAAGTAATGTTGTAAGGGTTTGAATTTTTTTGTGTCATTAGAAGGGTGATATATTTTTCTTTATAATGAGACCAAATTCATTGATTTCTAAGTAAAATGATATTTCGCTCAAACTACCTTAAGTTATCGATCGAAAAAATAGTAAAATTGCCAAATTAGTGCGTTATTCCGCAAGCACTATAGGAAAATGAGGGTTCAAGAAGATTACGGACTGGCTTCAGCTTCTAGCATTGGCCAGCATAGCAAGCGCCCTCATCATCCACCTCGATGGGCTTGACAAACGTCACGGAAGCTCCAATCGGTAAATGGATGTTAATAACCTTTGATAAGCTCTGGCACAACAATCATGCTGCTTCGTAGACGTGAGGAGCATTTATTTCTTATAGCATAGATCGCGAGGATAATTCCGCATGAAACCTTACCTACCTCCTCCGTCTTTTGTCAGGCGGGGAGAGGCAGAATTGTCGTCGACCTGCCTCGACTCGTTTGGGCGTTTAGCAACTTGGAAGAATGCGCCGTGAGGAATAGACGGGGTGAAGAGGCGAAAACGCTCTGTCCCTTACTTTTACGGGAACCGAGGCAGAGAGTGGACGTCCCTCGTTTTCCCTTTAAGGTAGTCCGAGCGAGATAGTTACCTAGTCATAATGGAGACCATATTCGAATTCTACGTTTTAATTTCACCAGCTGTCAGACACATGAACTAAATATTCCATTATTAATGGTACAACAATATAGTTTTATATGACATAAATAGTAATTAAAGGAAAATATCTAATTAAGTCTTTATATTGACTCATTTTTTTCGCGCGGTGCGTTCGAAACTCCTTCAAAACAGAAGAGTTTTTGTGATACCCAAGAACCTATTGCGGTGACAATATGATTATTTTTTAGAAAATATTTGAGAAAACATACAAACTACACGCTGTTAGTTTTTTTTACGACATCTAAGTGTTAGAAATTCCTAATTTTTAATACAGTGTCTCTCTGGAGTGCATGCACGTTCCATTTCCCATGTAAAAGGGCTGGTATTTTCTGGCAAATAAATCCGAAAGTAATGTTGTAAGGGTTTGAATTTTTTTGTGTCATTAGAAGGGTGAGATATTTTTCTTTAAAATGAGACCAAATTCATTGATTTCTAGGTAAAAAGATATTTGGCTCAAACTACCTTAAGCCGATTGGATAGATTTTTGCACAAGTACGTACAGATTATGTTTCTTGGCAGTTTGAAGCTATTTTAACACGTTGCGTTATGGCACTTGGTGTCTTTTCGTAGGAGAAGTAAACATTCGTACCATATTGAAAAGAATACTTTATAATTTCTTCACATTTTGATTGGATGAGTGTAATAAAGTACAAAGTATACTTTTCAATGTGGAAACTTATGTCTCCCTTCTTTCTAGCATGAAAGCTCTCCGAGCGAAACGTCTCCTGGCTCGCCATCCTGGGTGTGGAATCCTGGCCTCATTTCATTTCACCTGCCAGTATCCTTGAAATAAGAGAAGAAGGGGTAGCGTTCGAGAAAGAGAGCCTTCTTTTTTAAACGAAGGAAGAGGGTTATAGCTAAATCAAGGGATGGGGAGTGGTCGAGACGTGGGGAAAGGGTCTGGAACTCTAGGAAAAGGGTTCGCGTGGGGAATTTAAACCCTAGAACGAAGGCAAAAACCCCTTCGCCGAACATTTCTTACTTCCTCTCCGCCTTTCGCCTCTTTTATCTCATCTTTCCATCAGGGAGCCATTTCTCATCTCCCCTCCCCCCACCGCACGCCTCTAAAACCCTTCTCCAAGGGGAAACATTAAATGCGGCCTCGTGAAGTATCGAATGCTCGTTTCTCCCCAGCCGTCCTCGCAATATCGGATGCTTCTTAACCCTTACCCTAATCCCTCCCGTCTCGAAACTTCCCCTTTTCTTCGTTTCTAAATATAAATTAGTTTTATGGTTTCACCCTCTTTATACTCCATCTCAGTCCAGGTCCGTGCCATCTGGGAATCGTTTAATTAATTGTGAGGACTCTTGGATTCATTAACCTCGGTTCCCGTCTGAGAGGACGAACGAAATGGTGAGTGGTTACCTCTTCTCGTTTTATTCTCTTGCATTTTTTTTTTAAATTATTTGATTTCGCCCACTCGAATTTCCAGTGCGTGTGGAACGCATGAAAAAGTTTTTTTATTGTTTCGTTCGTTCCCTCTCGTCTTGTCAGTTTTGTTTCGGATTTCTTCGTGTACTTGCACGACAAGGGGAAAAAGGGTCTTTCGGAATTTAACCTGCGTTTTCTTTTCCGTGATCTCGGCCCTCTCTTTCGCTTTAATTCGGGATTACCGAGTTTTGGTTTTTGCAGGTGAGTGCCGTTGATTTTCGCCTGTGAGATTTTCGTTTCGTTTTTTCGTTTTCTTCTTTCCGGGAATGTGTGTTCATGTAACTTTTTACTGTCATATTGCTGGTCAGTGAGGCAGCTAATGGTGGTTTAACGGACGAGTGCACAAAATGGCGGATCGAACGTAGTTTACAAAGTCCCGTATCGTTGGATCTCTTGTATAGGTATATCCTTGCTAATATATAAAGATGTACTGATGTCTGTTCACCTGTCTGTTGCTCCATCACGAATAACCTACTAGACCGATCGAGCTGAAATTTGGCATGTAGATAGAAAATATATCTGGTTGCAACAAAAATTATATTAAAAAGCTCCCAGGGCTTTTTTTTATATAGCCTACGTTATGGCGAAATGTTAGTAGGTAGTAATGAATGTATCCCGAAATATTTGGAAAGGTTAGCTTAGGTTAGTTAATAAACTATCAAGCGAAAAATTGTACTGATAAATGGGAGAAATCACTTTTATACGGTAGAAAGTCCCGTATTGTTGGATCTCTTGTATAGGTATATTCTTACCAATATATAAAGATGTAATGGTGTTTGTTCGTCTGCCTGTTGCTCCATCACGCATAAACTACTAGAATGATCGTGCTGAAATTGGGCGTGTAGATAGAAAATATATCCGGTTGTAACAAAGGCTATGTTAAAAAGTTCCCAGGGCTTTTTTATACAGCCTACGTTATGGCGAAATGTTAGTAGGTAGTAATGAATGTATCCTGAAATCTTAGGAAAGGTTATCTCAAGTTGGTTAATGAACTATCAAGTGGAAAATTGTACTGAGAAACAGGAGAAATCACTTTTATACGGTAGAAAGTCCCATATTGTTGGATCTCTTGTATAGGTATATTCTTACTAATATATAAAGATGTAATGGTGTTTGTTCGTCTGCCTGTTGCTCCATCACGCATAAACTACTAGTCCGATCGTGCTGAAATTGGGCGTGTAGATCGAAAATATATCTGGTTGTAACAAAAGCTATATTAAAAAGCTCCCAGGGCTTTTTTATATAGCCTACGCTATGGCGAAATGTTAGTAGGTAGTAATGAATGTATCCTGAAATCTTAGGAAAGGTTATCTCAAGTTGGTTGATGAACTATCAAGTGAAAAATTGTGCTGAGAAATGGGAGAAATCACTTTTGTACGGTAGAAAGTCCCGTATTGTTGGATCTCTTGTATAGGTATATTCTTACCAATATATAAAGATGTAATGGTGTTTGTTCGTCTGCCTGTTGCTCCATCACGCATAAACTACTAGTCCGATCGTGCTGAAATTGGGCGTGTAGATCTAAAATATATCTGGTTGTAACAAAAGCTATATTAAAAAGCTCCCAGGGCTTTTTTATATAGCCCACGCTATGGCGAAATGTTAGTAGGTAGTAATGAATGTATCCTGAAATCTTAGGAAAGGTTATCTCAAGTTGGTTGATGAACTATCAAGTGAAAAATTGTGCTGAGAAATGGGAGAAATCACTTTTGTACGGTAGAAAGTCCCGTATTGTTGGATCTCTTGTATAGGTATATTCTTACCAATATATAAAGATGTAATGGTGTTTGTTCGTCTGCCTGTTGCTCCATCACGCATAAACTACTAGTCCGATCGTGCTGAAATTGGGCGTGTAGATCTAAAATATATCTGGTTGTAACAAAAGCTATATTAAAAAGCTCCCAGGGCTTTTTTATATAGCCCACGCTATGGCGAAATGTTAGTAGGTAGTAATGAATGTATCCTGAAATCTTAGGAAAGGTTATCTCAAGTTGGTTGATGAACTATCAAGTGAAAAATTGTGCTGAGAAATGGGAGAAATCACTTTTGTACGGTAGAAAGTCCCGTATTGTTGGATCTCTTGTATAGGTATATTCTTACCAATATATAAAGATGTAATGGTGTTTGTTCGTCTGCCTGTTGCTCCATCACGCATAAACTACTAGTCCGATCGTGCTGAAATTGGGCGTGTAGATCTAAAATATATCTGGTTGTAACAAAAGCTATATTAAAAAGCTCCCAGGGCTTTTTTATATAGCCCACGCTATGGCGAAATGTTAGTAGGTAGTAATGAATGTATCCTGAAATCTTAGGAAAGGTTATCTCAAGTAGGTTAATGAACTATCAAGTGGAAAATTGTGCTGAGAAATGGGAGAAATCACTTTTGTACGGTAGAAAGTCCCGTATTGTTGGATCTCTTGTATAGGTATATTCTTACTAATATATAAAGATGTAATGGTGTTTGTTCGTCTGCCTGTTGCTCCATCACGCATAAACTACTAGTCCGATCGTGCTGAAATTGGGCGTGTAGATCTAAAATATATCTGGTTGTAACAAAAGCTATATTAAAAAGCTCCCAGGGCTTTTTTATATAGCCTACGCTATGGCGAAATGTTAGTAGGTAGTAATGAATGTATCCTGAAATCTTAGGAAAGGTTATCTCAAGTTGGTTAATGAACTATCAAGTGGAAAATTGTGCTGAGAAATGGGAGAAATCACTTTTATGTGGTAGATAGGAGGGGTGGGTATCAGGAGGAAGGCGGGGAGTTTAAACAGAAAAACGGAAAGAGTTGCAGAGAAGGAGAAGAGAGGCAAGGGAGCAAGGCAATGGGAGGGTGATACATTTTTCTTTAAAATGAAACAAAATTCATTGATTTCTAGGTAAAATTATATTTCGCTCAAACTGCCTTAAATTCGTGGAACTATTTTTATTTGAGTGAGAAGCGATAAATTTTTGTCGATTTATCGTGGAGAGACAAACGTAAGAAAGCTAACGCTTTGGTATAAGTCTAAAGTACTATGGCCCCGAAAAACCCGCGCCCGGAGAGAAGAAAAGACCCCATTTTTTCCGAAGCTTATAAAAGCGGAGATCTTAGACGGGTACGCGTGGTACACGAGTCTATACCTACGGTATATTTTAATTCCAGCGCTCTTGTATTTTGGTTTCGCTCAGATTGTATTGTTTTTTTAGGCGTGCTTCGCCATTGCGTGGGTGTTTCATTTTTATGTTAAAATATCAATAATAATAATAATAATAATTATGCGTTTTTATTGTTTTTTCGTGTCGTAAACGAAAACAATGACAACGGGGTTAGATGGAAGAAAAATTTCGTTTTTTTTTCCCACTCAGTTTAAGGCTATTAAAGACAAATCAGTCTTATTTCAAATCAGTCAAATTCAAGTCATCATTTTCGCTATTTTCTAAGATGTTCCAATTTATTGGATTGATTTGTATATATGGGGAGGCGACCGACAGCTAACATTTGCGCCATACGAGGACAGGTAGGGGAGGAAGGGTGGATGGAAACCCGGCGTCGGCAAGAGCCTGCTCTTAACGAATGGCGCAAATGGGATCACGGTTTATCGTCTCATCCGACAGACGGAGTACTGTACTTGAAGTACCCTCCTCAAGACACTAAAGTAGGGATCACGTTGCCTCTGAAAAACATCGTCCTCTGCTGGGATCTGAACCCTGGAAGGAAGGGTGGATGGAAACCCGGCGTCGGCAAGAGCCTGCTCTTAACGAAAGGCGCAAATGGGATCACGGTTTATCGTCTCATCCGACAGACGGAGTACTGTACTTGAAGTACCCTCCACAGGACACTAAAGTAGGGATCACGTTGCCTCTGAAAAACATTGTCCTCTTCTGGGATTTGAACCCTGGAAGGAAGGGTGGATGGAAACCCGGCGTCGGCAAGAGCCTGCTCTTAACGAAAGGCGCAAATGGGATCACGGTTTATCGTCTCATCCGACAGACGGAGTATTGTACTTGAAGTACCCTCCACAAGACACTAAAGTAGGGAGCACGTTGCCTCTGAAAAACATCGTCCTCTCCTGGGATCTGAACCCTGGCCGCCCGTACGGTTAGCCACCTCACCTACCCGATCCCCCTCCAGTTTATTGATGCATTATTTATGGCAAATAAATATTCTGTCGGATCTTGTAAAAGATTATCAGAGACCAATCTTCAATGACAGAGAGGAAAAAGGATCAAATTACGCGTCAGTTATTTAGATGTTTGCCGGGAATAAGTTTGAACGATAAATAATGCCCGTGAGATTTTTAGCAGTAATGTTTCGTAAATCACTAGAACCTGAGAACAGTCATTTGCACGTGGCTAAATATTGGTGGGCTACGTTTGTCATCAAAATTTTACGCATATAAAAATCCGCAACCCTTTTGCCTATTCCTGCTAAAGTCTCTTACTCTTTGTTGACATTTACCGTCACTTGTTACTCTGCTCATGTTTATGTTCAGACTTCCGAATGAATATCGCTGTAAGAGTTTATTTTTTGGTCTTTCGGCGATCTCTCGGGTGAATTTTCAGCTTTTAAAAAAAAATCGATGCGTGTTGATGACAACTTTGGGATATATTTATACACCCGTGGTCGTAATTCAGCTTTTTTGTTTGGAATCAATAAAAATGTTGGGAATTTAACAGCTGTTTTTTTCCGTGATTTCGGCTCTTTCTTTCTCTCTCTCTCTCTCTTTGATTTAGAGTACCGAACTTAGGTCTTGGTGGTAGGTGCCATTTATTACTCTTATCTCTCCCTCTCTCTTATCTATTCTCAGATCTCTTACTCTTACTGACTAATAATTATGTGTATTAGCCACTAATCATCGACTGAAATTTCGTAAATTTTGTCCGGCGGTAGACTATTAGATACTCTAATGGCTGGTTGCAAAAACATTTAGCTATGAAATCAATAGTTATGAGACACATAAAATTATAGATCTCATAAATATAGTCGGGTTGCAAGAACACATCTAATAGTTACTAAACTTATTTACCAATAGTTAATAGCTTCGAATATCAGACATAATCTTCCACTGCTGGATAAAATTTACAAAAACTTAGCGTATGATTAATTGCCAATGCAGGTAATTATTGGTGAGTAAGGGTAAACAAATTGTTCATCTGTCTCAAAACAACTCTTTTATCAAGTAATTAAATCTCCAAGCGGTTCATTGCGCATCCGCCATCTTGGCTGCTCATGGAACTCATAACTCCATGCCATAAGTTATGAAACCAATTAATTCATCGAATGTTTCAGAAACACTTATTGAATGGTTGCTATGGCTTATGGGTCCCATAAATTTATGTAATACATATGTGTCGTTCCTGCAACTGGACATAAGCAATTTAACTATTGGTAAATATGTTATGTAACTAGTAGATGTGTTCCTGCAACCCAAGTATTTTTTTGAGATCTATAAGTTTATTTATCTCATAACTATTGATTCCATAAATAAATATTTTTGCAACCGACTATAAGGAATGAAGAGAGATCGCCATAGCGAAAACATAGACGGGGGGGGGATTAACCTTCAAAGCGTGCGTCGGGGAGTATAAAAGGAGAAAAGACAGCTATGCCGGAAAGACACTTTCATTCGAGGCGACTGCGGCTGCCAGAGTCGTTTAGGATCGAAGCAGTCTGGAAAAACCATTCGTGACACCTCTAGTGCCCTCGCGTTTCTTGCCTTTAGGTTCGTCGCTTTGCCCGCATCGCTAATAGTTCACGACCTCTGGAGCGTGACCGTGCCTCGAGTAGTCTCAGGCATTCGGTAACTACAAAATGGAGTTGGACGCGGAAGTTCTCTGCGGAGGTGAAACGACGGAGAGACAGTTGATATATATTTTCCTTGATGGCCGTCATTACTCCGCCCGTCCCACCTCCCCATTCCCGAGAATGCAACTCTCATAAAGTCCGGGTGATGCCGCCACATGCAAGGATTTATTTTCTATCTCTCGTTTGTATCTCGGTCCTTGACGACGCAAACAATTAATCACTTGGCCTGGGATTGGTGGAAAATTATTGATCGTCGGCCGGATTCAAGAGAATTGTCGCGGAGAAGTTAATGTTTTCTTCAAATAAATGTGCTTATTGGATAAAATAGTTAGAGATTTGGATGGAAACAAAAGGTAATTAAGGTCGTTGGTATAACTTACTATTAGGTTCCTTCCTCTGTGTAATTATGTGCAAGTTATTTCTTGCTTCACGATTGAAATTCATCTGCATTCCTCACATTCTACGTTTTTGAACGTAGCCGTAGCTTAAAAGTGGTAAAAGGTTTTGACAACCTTTAAAAGGGCTTAGGCCTTCGAAGCCTATTTTGATCAAAATTTCTCAATATTGAATAATATATATTTACTCTACAGTAGACCTGTGCGCCGCCGCGCCGCGCCGTCAAAGGTGGTCATTTACCGACCATTGCCCCCGATTCGTCGGAACAATACTTATTATCACTTATTATTGCGGACTCCACATAATAATGAAAAACTTAATTACTAATTACTAAAATGAGACCAGCTCTTCTGGCCATCTTTGATGTGTTGAAAATAGTCTTTCATTTAAATCTGTACGATAGGAAATAACAAAGTTACCATTTTGTTTTGAGCCAGCAACCACACGTCCACGCTTCCTCGGCATAGATTTTACTCTGTTCAAGCCCATGAGTGCGTTATCCTCAGTTTTCCCCATTGATGCCGTCCTAATCAACATTGTGAAATAGGAGATTCGAATAACTATATAACAGGCCGCATAATCGAACAAGGTGACGGATATCCTTAGTGCTCCATTTCTTTATACTATGCGAATGTAGGACGTGAGATATCCAGATTTCCCTTCCTCCCTCACCTACCTAAGACACTTCTCGTTAGTCTCCCTCCAATGTTACATCTCAAAGACTTCTATTTCTTCCTTTTAGCCCTTCCGAGGTTTCATATCTTCCAACCACTCAATGCAATGTAAATATGACAGACAACGGGAGTTTAGCCATTTGGTTTAAATACATGCTGTGGAGGCTCGAATATTAGCTACGTTCAATATAAAAGCACTAGTCGTGTATTAAACAATAACCCTTTTGCATTTTGATCGTAGCCAAACGAAGTTCAAGGAAGTAAATCAACAATGCAATCATAGTGTATATAGGATGGCGAGTGAATTCGTCACTTCGCATGGAGATGGGAGAAGGAATCGGCATCATGAAATTGCATACGAGGTTTTTATTTACTTCGGCATAGATGATTCGTAATCTTCCATGAAATACTATTCTTCATAATGCAAACAGTATTTTAATCGATTCCGATTCCTCACGTAAACATGCTCTAAAATAACATGAAGATAAACCTCAATCTCAATCACCTAAATTTGGTTAACTAAAAAGCCTGGTAAACGCATAGGTATAGTTTTGTATTGCTGTGCCGTTACTTTTCTTTTCGTCTTATGGCCAGTTGCAGGAACGTAACATATGTATTCCATAAAGTTATGGGACCCATAAGCCATGGCAACTATTCAATAAGTGTTGCACAAACATTCAATAAATTCATTGGTCTCATAACTTATGGCATGGAGTTATGAGTTCCATAAGTAGCCAAGATGGCGGATGCGCAATGAACGATTAAAGAGTTGTTTTGAGACAAGTGACCAGTTTGTTTAGTCTTACTGACTAATTATAATGTGCATTATCAATTATTCACAGACTAAACTTTCATAACTTTTATCCGGCGGTGGAAGATCGGATCAAATATTCGAGGCCATTAACTATTGGTAAATAAGCTAAGTAACTAATAGATGTGTTCATGCAACTCGAATATATTTATGAGTTCTATAACTTTATGGGTCTCATAACTACTGATTCCATAACTAAATTTTCTTGCAACCGGCCATTAGACCTATAAAAATTCTGAAAAAACCATGAAAAGTGCAAGCTATTTTAAGTGTCTCCGGAAAGGCTGTTATGAATGGTTAAGCTAGGGGGATCCAAGTGGTGACATGAATATTTGTTCTTCTTCTGCGTAGTTCGAAGCAAGAAAAATATGTCTTCTTTCTTTTACCACTCTTAAACTTTTAAGTATTTCGATATTCACTAAAACATGTACATCAATTCACGTAACGAATCATATGAAACGTATTTTTGTAGTTTTGTATTCCGATTAATAACAGCAGCCTGTTCATCGGAATTTTTTACTGTGGCGTCCCCTCCTCACTCCCCCCCCCCCCCAATTTACTCCCCCACCGACTGGGATTTCCCGGCTTGGGTTTGGCGGGTCAGTCTTAATGGGTAATTAAAGGGGAGCCTTATGAATTTTCCTCGGTGGATGAAGCGAGTGCTGAAGCACAGGTAATGGATCTTAATTTAAAAGATGTTAAGCGTGATTGGAGGGACGGTTACAAAATGAACGTCTCTGCGGAAATCTGAGAGGGAGAAAAGTTGTCTCGGCCCCGATGCAAAGAGACTGTGGGTACGATTATTGTTTGAACGATTGGAGAGGTGGAGGTCTCTTTAGAAACATAATGGGAGAAGGTAGAGGCCCTGACCATTTAAACTGACATGTCTATCCGATATGCGACACCCAAGGAGAAGAACTAATGTGCCCATCAGATTCCACGCATGGCTCTCAATCAATAATGTCCCCTCTTTTTCTTTGTCTTTTGTTTTACTTGAGGAGTTATAGAAAGATTCTGTCCACATCGACCTTCATTGAGGTCCACTGAAAATGCCCCTCTAAAGGGGCAGTTTTGATCCCTAGGGCGCGATATTGACAGAGGGGGAGGGTTGCAGTGGCTCAAGGTAGGCGCGCCGTTTTTTATCCGGATTTCCCAAGCACTGGGCATTCCCTGAATGAAGGGAGCTGGCGCATGTCTGCTGCCAAAGATGATTGGCCAGTCGAAAATCTGGTGGTGGTGTTTGCGTGCACTAGAAAGGACAAATATAGACACTTGCGCTATGGTCTTCATTGAGACAAGTCGTTTTACTGTCGACGGTCTATCATAAGAGTATCATAAATCTATCATAGCTCCCACTCACTTAAACCGAAACTATTCGAGAGAAGGAACAGTTCCGGAATGTCATATTTGGTTCAATTTCTTCTTACATTTCGAAACGAAAATAAAACCAAGCCGGGTTAGGATTTCTTAACTTAGGGTTTCAATCTGAAACGAAGTTACATTGAAAATGAAAGCTTATAGATTTGTTCCGGTACGAAACTACTCATTGGTCCCTGTTTCATTTTGCAGCCCAGTTCTTTTCAACGGAGTGCCTTTCGATTAAACAACCATGGTAGTGACCATACTATGGGTGGCCAAAAAAGGGGTTGGTGCGCTTTAGATACTCCCGTACCTTTGGGACAACCGTTGAAGTATAGAAGACGGAAGTCATGATGATCTAACTTGTTTTTACATTTGTGGTACTGCATTGTCAATGGAAAGGTTAATGAACCACATAATTCATTTCATTTTGACTTGGACTTTTCTGTTCTAATTCAACATAGCGCTAAACATATGGTGATATTTTTACTTAGTAGTCCAGTCTGTAGGGAAATTTGAAGGTTTTTTCGTAATACAGGTTAAGAATAGTCAAAAGTTGTAGGAAAGGGAGAGTAATATTTACCTATATATTTTGAAACTTCGAACTAGACGTTATAAACAAATTACAGGGGTTCAAAGTTGGCTAAAAACGGTTTTTTAATTCTACAAGCCAAGGTATTCACTTTAGGAAACAATGTTTCAAATGTTTTTTGTGGACAATTAAAAAACGCATAATTTGAGCTATGGTAAGTTTATTTTTGATAATTATTTATTGCAAAAACTTTGAAAAACCCCCCAAAATGGCGTTTTTTTGCATATCAATTATTTATTGCAAAAATGACTTTTTAAATACTTTTTTGCTTTGTGATTAAGGCCCCCATTATGAGGTTCCCAACCAAAAAAAGGTTGTTTTTCGACCAATAGCAACCGAGATAAGAATTTTTTTTAAAAATCACTGCTCCGTTGTTTATAACAACGGAAATATACAACGGAAAAATACAAATAATTAGTCACCATCATATGTGGTATTTTTTAAATTTATTATTTGGTGTTTACACATTACTTCCCTGTTTTACATCAATTCCCTGTTTTTACTTACTCACATTTTTTTGCTCGTCATTTAGTGCGTAATAATCTCGAAGTATCTTTTTCTTAGCTTGTGTCATCCAAATTCATAAAAAGGATTCTCCTGCTTCTTTGAACCTACCCAATGATCTCTCTTTTATTAACATCGTCCACTTTCCTCTTTTGTACTTTGTTCTCCGTCGATTCTACCCGCCTCTTTCAAAGTATTGCCTTTCATTATCCCCTTGCCTTTCCGTCATTTCCTCGTTTGTATTTCTCACTAACACGCTTTGCTCTTTTAATTTTCTTTCTCCTCGTCATCTTCAAAGCCGCCCAACGAGCCTTTCCCTCTCACAGAGACCAAGTTTCCGAGCCATGCAGTGACATACCCCATATTTATCCAGTCTCACCTAAAATCTCCGACCGTTCTTCGTTTGCGTTCTCCTCGATCAAGGGCTTTTTTTCCACAATAGCATCTTAAAAACTCAACCCAGGGTGCTCTCTTGTTCCGACATGACCATGTTTCTGAGCCATGCGGCACTGAGGTCTATATTTTTATATTTAAACTTTAACCAATCTCCTGATTTTTCTCAGAGGTTCCGTCTTTACTTTCAATGTCCTCCTTATCTATTTCCTACTCTTTTCCTATCTCCTTACTTCTGAACCACTTTTCATCCAAAATATTCATTATGCCAGTGAACCTTGCCACTTGCTTCATTGTAGGTCCTCCCACGTATACGATCCCCAATGACGAGGAAAATAGGATTTATACCTCTGATGGTATCGTAAAAATTTGGAAACGTGTGTGACCATTGAGAAATCAATGAGTAACTGTGTCTAAGTGATTTTTTCTGAGTTTTCTTTCAGAGAAGATTGGTAGTGGTTTGCTTAGTGACCGCATAAAGCGGCAGATTTTCCGACTGCAAACGTAATGGGCGTCGAAAATTGTGGCCAATGATTCCATTTTACACCGAGGAAGAAATAACGCGTTAAGGAGTTCTCGAGAAAATAGTTCATACATACTAGAATATGTAAATTTTTCTTTCCTGGTCACTCGTCCCACTAGAGCACAATTTTGCATGCATTTCCGCCGATTCGCGTGCGGATTAAGTAATGGGAACGGTGCACGTGAAACACACTCGTTACGTTACATTTGCATTTAAGTACGCCCTCTGTCATCAAATTGCTGGAGGCAAAATAAATTGTTCAAAGCCCGTGTACGTGATCTGACGTGCTCGCGCACTAGATACTGCTGTCAGCGGGCGGAAGTTGTCCGGAACTTTTTTCTGTGAGGCTATCTGAAGTCGTTGGGAATGGAATCTGTGAGGTCATTTCGGAATGATAGGTGTATTTAAAGTTTTCAGAAATGTTATTTACGTATTCCGCTCAAGTGAAAACTGACGCGTCTATCTTTGTTGGTTTCATGACTTGAGTTTTCGCTTGATGAACAATAGGTAATTCTCCGGTGTACCTTCTATTTTGTGTTATGAAATTAAAGGTTATTCTGCCTGGAAGACATTTTTGAGTTGCATCATCAGTTGCCTGGCAACTGGGAGAAAAATGTTTCCTTTGCTTGAGTTGAACAAAAAGATCAGGACTTTTCCCCGCACATTTATTCCTGTATTGAACTTGAAATTACACGGTATCAATACGATAATGGGTGAACCATTGAGAAAATCACATTTTTTCTATTTCATAGAACTTCCACGATTGGGAAAATCTGATTATAAGAAGAAAATTAGTACGTGGAAACATTTGTGTGGAGCGTGGCACTTTATGGGTCGGATGCGTGAACCATTGGTAAAGCTGACCAGAAGAGACTAGAAGCCTTCAACACCTGGTGCTAGAGGAGGATGCTGAAGATTAAACGGACGGAAAAAATAAGAAATGATGAAGTGTACAGAAGAGTAGAAGAGGAAAGGACCATATGGAACACCATAGAGAAAAGATGAACAAGATGGATTGGACACACCCTGAGACACAATGGATTTGTGAAGAACATAATTGAAGATAAAATAGAGGGAGAAGTCCCCAGAGAAAGATCCAGGAAACAGTTCATGGACCAAATGAAGAGGAATGTACACATGACGAAAGAAAGAAAGAAGATACCAGGAGGTAAGGGAACTAGCATTAGATCGGGAAGGGTGGAGGAGTGCAGTCGACCAATCTTAGGATTGAACGCCATCTCGATGGCTACAAACCGGGAAACAGTATGTGATAACATTCGCGTATAGTGTAATACTCTATGGATCAGAAGCATGGATCATTGGAAAAGCTGACCAGAAAAGACTAGAAACCTTCGAAACCTGGTGCTGGAGGAGGGTACTAAAGGTTAAACGGACGGAAAAAATAAGAAATGATGAAGTGTACAGAAGAGTAGAAGAGGAAAGGACCAAATGGAACACCATTGAGAAAAGAAGAACAAGATGGATTGGACACACCCTGAGACACAATGGGTTTGTGAAAAACATAATTGAAGATAAAATGGAGATATTTGGGATACAGATGTAGAGCAAATTCTTTCAAATATATACATGGAATATATGGGAATATAAATGGAATTTTGGAGATAAATTAGAGCAAGTGGATTCCTTCACCTATCTCGGAAGTACCATCACATGGGAAGGAAGAAGTACAATGGACATCAAGAGGACCGTAGCCCAATCTGAGAAGACGTTCATGGGAAAAGGCAACTGCTGTGCTCAAAGAAGATAGGACTACAAGCCAGGAAAAACTGTGTGAGGACATTCGTGTGAAGCGTGGCACTCTATGGATCGGAAGCACTGTCCATTGGAAAAGCTGATCAGAACAGACAAGAAGGCTTTCAATACCTGGTGCTGGAGGAGGATGCTGAAGATAAAATGTGCGGAAAAAATAATAAATGATGAAGAGTACAGTAGAATAGGGGAGGAAAGTACCGTATGAACACCATGCAGAGAGGAAGGACAATATGGATTGGACCAAATATGAGACATGAAAAGTTTCTGAAGAACATAATTGAAGGTAAAACAGTGGGAAAAGGCCCTAGATGTAGACCCAGGAATAAGTTCATGGACCAAATAAAGAGGAAAGTACATAGGAAGAAATACCTGTAGGTAATGGAACTAGCATTAGATAGGGAAGGGTGGAGGGCTGCAGTCAAGGTATCTTAGGATTGAACGTCCAATGATGATGATGATAAGAAGAGCAATTCATGGGGAATTGAATAAGTTCTGTTTCAGGTTTCCGCGGCGAGAAGGTATTCATTCCATTTTTCGGGATTCGGCCGTGTCGTTGTTTTTCCGACCACGTTTCTCCTCATATCCTGGAGGCGTCTTCAGGTCGAAGATGAAGACCTGAAGACGCCACCAGGATAGGAGGAGAAACGTCGGAAAAACAACGACGTGGCCGAATCCCGAAAAATGGAATGAATAAGAGTAAAATTGTCTCACTACCCAGTGTTACTTTTTGTCAGATATAACGGCAGTAATTTTACTCAGTATAAGTGTGTGGTTTTTCAATAGAATAGGGGCCACAGTCGGCTCATATGGCGGGAGAAATGTGTGTGTTTTTTTTGTGACGTATGCTGAGATGATATCCCTCAGCTTGTAAAATTGGAAGTGAATTTTAATTTCTTCCAATAAAACCTACCTTAACCGGTGTATTACCCTAATAGGGAGTAATAGTGCTTCAAATTTTGTTCCACGTATTTCATTATAGTTCTTTCATCTTGAATATGCAATAAATTTTGAAAGATACTTGGCAAAATATTCGTCCGAAGACACTTTACAAAAAAATGACCTCATATAACATGCAAGCCAACATACAAAGATTATTTTGCATTGTACGATCATCTATCATTCTCTACCGCTGGGAAAGGAAAACTATAATCTTATTTTCTAAGAAACTTTATTGTTCTGTAATGGAGAAAAATGATCATGGAAAAAAAATGATCGCCTCATTTTTCACGTAATAGTAAAAACACTGGCTAAATCGCTCTCAGGGCAAAAAATGCTCGTGAAATATTGAATGGCCCATTGAAAAAGTTGGGGAAGACTTTGTCGTTTTGCAAAAGGAAAGAAATATCTTTGTATCTCTTCGTTAATGCAATTTCAGCTAGCTTAAGAAAGCCAAAAAAATGGCCTCTTAAAGTCTTAAATGAAAAATGAACGTTTTTTTATGAAATTAGGATATGAAAACTGCTGCCGTAAACGAAAAATCGTGGACATCAATCAGTTTAACCTGAATTATTCATGAATAACATTCATCTCGCCATTTCTCCGCTATAATTTCAAATTTTATCACTGCTGCAAACTCTAATCTCCCAAAATTCGCGAGGAAAATGTGCGAAATGATAAATTCTCCGTGATCTCATATTCAGTCATGCAATTTCCTTCCAATTCCCCGCCATTGGTTTTTATGAGTTACTCGGAGCCGCATTGCTTGTCTCGATCCGCATGTTATAGTCTCTAATGTGGCCGCCATTTTATAAATAACAATGCAGTACAGACCTCATTTGGAGTCACTGGATTCCATTTTAAGATTATTATGAAGGCTTTACAGTTGAGAATGTTTTGCGACCTCTGTTTCTTTCAATACGGTTTGCGTTATTAATTCTATCAATGAAAGGGACAATTTATTTATGTTCTTGATCAGTTGAGATTATGTTTTTATATTTTAACTACCATAAATGTCAAAACCTATTTTATTAGGATAGGTTAAAGATCCTAACGCCTGTATTTCCAAACGTGAGACTCACTTAAAGCGCTTTTCTGCTTAACTTTGGAGTGTTAATTGGATTTGCTACCTAATGTTGAAGCCATTATCTCACAATAAAATATGTTGTCAACTTTCCACATAGTTTTATTCACACCGACCAAGGTTTAGACATAAGCTATGTCATTTTCAATGTTTTATCAAGGCAATTTAGTTTAGCGTATCAGGTCGTCATACTTAGCTTATGTCGAATCCTTGGTCGGTGCGACTATAACTCTGTGGAAAGTGAACAACCTCTTTGATTGTGAGTTCATGGCATCCATTTCCACAAAATACCGTCTGATACGCTGAACTTAAATCTATCTAATATCGAAGTTTTATCGAAAAATTTGTCACCATTTTCGCCACCGTAGTTAATGATAACTAATTACGATGCCTAGATAATTTGCCTACATTCCATCCAATGGCGATGCATCTTTTGTTTTTAAAATCAGTAACAACCGAGTTTACTATCTCATGTAGATGCTTGCTTTAAAATTAACTAATCAGTTATAGCTTTCTTGACCTATATAATATAGGTAATAAGAAGATTCTTGAATATTTGGTCATTCATGAACTTAACTCACGGCCAACGTTTCGCCAAACATGTTGGCATCCTTAGGGCTTTGCAACACAAAACAAAGAGACATAAAGCCAGGTAATTATACGAATATCAGTACAAAAGTTGAGGAATCGAAAATTTACCTATCTTTGAGATTAATATTGAACCATTAAAAAGTAATCAATAACGCCAAACAGTAATGATGAATGTAAACATCCAACAATTAAATTAACATAAACCGTTTACAAATTTTGCAAATAAATGTATAAATAAATATGAATGACCAAATATTCGAGGCTCTTATAATTATTTAAAATTATTTTACGTTAGGTGATAAAAATTTTTTTAATTATTACGTGGATGGACAAGGAGGTAGAACAACAGACGGGTGCTCAAAAATGGCGGATCAAATTTAGTTTCACGAACTCCCGTATTGTGGGATCTCTTGTGAGATATAAATTCTGTGGCTTTAAAAGTTACGTTAGGTGATTATAACTTTTCATTACTACGCTGCTGGCCAAGGAGAGAGCACCCGGTGGAGCAACGGACGGGTGCACAAAATGGCGGATCAGATGTAGTTTTACAAACTCCTGTATTGTTGGATCTCTTATTGAGGTATAAATTCCGTGACAGACTGAGTTGAAATGGAGAAAAACCCGTTTAAAGAGATCGAAGAATTATCTGTTAATTGCAGCAATCGCGTAATTTTGTTACCTTTCTTGACCAGGTATCAGGTATTCACGTGGTGTTGTTTTTCTACCTGTGCATTGCCTGGGCTTGGTCAAGCATTATTCTTCTGTTTAAGTGTTTTGTAGTATTTTGTAAAAGATTATAACTTATCAGTTTTGAATGACATGAAGTATACAGGAATTTAAGTACCTTGGGTCGTGCATCACAGATAGCGGAGATCTCGTTAGGGAAATTTCAGGGCTCAATCAGGTTGGACGAACTGGGTAAAGACAACCAGGGGATGGGGTGTTATGCAGTAAGTGGGTCGGAAGGAGTACCAAGGAAAGGATTTTTAAATCAGATGCGAGACCAGCCCTGAGCTACGGTTATGAGACATGGCTCGTGAAGAAGGGGCAAGAAAAGAAGCTGGACGTAGTGGAAATGAGGATGTTGCGATGGACTATGGGAAAGACAAGGAGAGACAGGGTAAAGGCAGGGACACAATCGACGTGTACGTGTGACGCGAGACGTTAACGGGACAACGGGAGACGGGGAACGCAAGTCAGCGGACACAATCGACGTTAACGCGGCCCGGAGTAACAATTGACTAACGCAGGCGCAGCTAAGAGATCAGGTGTAAACAAGTGTGAAAGTTAATAAGTTGTCTTCGCCAAGAGCTATCTTCAGCAGTTGGATGAATCTGCCGACAGATGGCTCCCATTCCCGGATTCTCGGGACTATTCTGATTGGTTTTCCGCGTACGGGACAGGGGAAGAGATGAAAGTTGCCCATCTCTCGCGCACACGTACTCCCCGTACACGTTGATTGTGTCCGTTCGCTATACTTTCCCGTCAGCCATCTTTTCGCGCATTCCCGTTAACGGCTCACGTTACACGTACACGTTGATTGTGTCCCAGCCTTACGGAATGAGTGGTTTAGAGAGCAGGGAGTGGTAGTTGAGGCTATGAAGACAGTATGAGAGTGAAAATTACAGTGGTATGGGTATGTGATGAGAAGGGAAGTGGGGGATACCTTGAGGGGAATGATGGACCTGAAGGTGAACGGCGAGTGACCAAGAGGAAGACCTAGGAGGAGATGGAGAGATTGCATCATGGAAGACCTGAGAGAGGAGGAGATAACACTTGAGGACACGAAGGACCGGACAGAATGGAGGAGGAGAGCGAGGAACGGTGAACCCTAGGCTCTAGGGATTAAGCTGAAGAGAATGAAGAAGAATATTGAATGACATGGAGGAAAAAGGAGCAATTTATGTTTGTGATTTCGATTTTCACGAGAAATAAGTGTAAGCTATAAACAATATATATGGGTAAATTCAACGAAGTTCGGCGCGATGTTGTGGAACATTATTAATAAAAAGAGTACAATCAGGTGTCTGATGATGGCGCGTCGAAACGCGTTGTACCAATAAAAAATCCAGTGGACATTGCTAAGTTGTATTCAGTTTTATTAATTTTTAATACATATGAGGTTTGTATGAATAATGCTTCAGTTAATCAATATAACCTGAGAGCAGTCAATTGCACGTGGCTCTATGTAAGTAGGTTAAGTATTGCTGGCACTTTTAACAAACCTTATGGTTTGAGGGTGAATAATGAGAAATTTTTTATTATTTTTTAAAAATTTATACTCAAAACCCCGAAAACGGCTCAACAAAGGCCTTTTACATCGGGTATTTTAACATTAACAATTGACGAACACACACACCCATGTCCTGGGCAGATAATATTCAACCCAGGCGGGACTCGAACCCGTGACCCTCGGGTTAGCAGGCGAGGACTTTACCCCACCGACACCGGGGATGACACCTAAAGATGACATAATGAGTTGAAACCCGGGCCGTGCATTCAATTTTCTGTAAGTGGAATTTGCATAGTTTATCTTTTCTATCGCTAGGTTAAGTGTACTATTAAAATTTTACGCGCATAAAATTCCGCAACCCATTCCTAACAAAGTCTCTCACTCTGTGTTGACATTAACCGTCACTTGTTACTCTGCTCATGTTTATGTTCAGGATTTCGAATGAATTTCGCCGCAGTCTTTTTTTTTTAGCCTTTCTGTAATCTCTCGCGTGAATTTTCAGCTTTTAGAGTAATCGATACGCGTTGATGACAACTTTGGGGATATTTATTTACCCGTGGTCAAAATTCACATTTTTTTTTGGGTACGAATCGATAGAAAATAATTTTGCATCTGCATTTCTAATCTGTGTTTTTTCTGTCGTCTAAATGATTTAGTTTCAGCGAGGGGAATTTTTTATGAGCGTATAGTTTTCTCTCGAGTTTTTTTTGCTCGTCAGTACGAACATCCGACGCCTCCGCCATCAAGGAATATCACTACACTTAAATCCTCGTACAGGAAATCGATCGTTGTTACCGAAAGCAATCGAAGTAGCAAACTATGTTCTTGTGTTTTCGTTCCTTTTCTTTATTCCATGTAGGACCCGGTGGATCAGATACTCATTGGTGTCGAGGGAGTTGAGGGAGTGGAAAATTTGGCAGTGGGCCCCCCAAGTCCCTAGGGGGCAATTTAGGATCCGAATCAGTGTTGTCAGAAATGAGGGTGCCCGTGGTCACGAAAGAATCGAGTGAGGAACTCGAGGAAGAGAATACAATTGTTGGTGTGCGAGGGTGAGATGTACTCACGAGGAGAGGCGTGTCTTGGCCGAAGGGTTCGTGACCATTTGCTTCGCTTTGACTGAAAGGGTGAGGCACTGAGGGTGTTTGAATTTGTTCTTCTTGAAAGGAAAGAAGGCTTAAGTTAGTTCGAGCAAGACATTTCCCAGTACGCATTGGAGACTGAATACGAATTTTACGTTTCAATTTCAGCAGCTTTCGGAAGCGAAAATTAAATATTGATGCATTAATGGTGCAATAATACATACAAATCACGCCGTTCCCTTCCGGGGTAGGCACAGTCACAGAGTTTCACTCACAAACACACATTTTTTTACGGCTAAATCTGCTTCAATAATTTCTTCCACACTGACCTATCCCTGCAAACCTCTTTTGCCTCAATTATCCCCATACACTGCTTCATACACGCCCTCCTGTTTTTTTATACTCCTAATATTCCTCCTCCTAAGAATTTCCTCAACCACAACTTTCTCGGCCTACCTCTACCACTCACACCATCCATTCTACTCTCATATATGTTTCTTTATTTGACTGTCATCCATCCTCTCAACATGGCCTAACCAACGAAGCACACTCCTTTCATATATGTCCATTACTGGAGCATCTAACCCTCGTTCATTTATTACCCACTCATTCCTGACCCTATCCATCCTACTTTTGCCGCAAACACTCCACAGATAACTCATACCCACGGCGTTTAGTCTACTCTTATGTCTACCCTGACATACCCATTTTATGATTGAAATTAGAAGTAACTAAATACAAATATCTATGTAAGTATGACTGACTCATTTTTCCACGCGATACATTTAAAACTCCTACAAAACTGAAGGTTTTTGTGGCGTAGAAAACGTTACTGCGGTGACAGTATTTTTTTATTGAAAAAATAGTGGAGAAAACTTGCAATCTACACACAGTTAACTTTTTGACGAGATATAAGTGTTCGAAATTCTTGTATAGGAAGCATATACATCTACATAACACACTGAGAGCCGCCGCGTTCGCGTGTGGCAGGGACTGTTAGGTCACCAGCCGTGTAAAGATGTAAGTTTTTTTGGAGATGAAATGGTGACGTGTATTATGGGAGTGTATTTAGTGGAACTCAACTTTTATTATGGTCTCTTATTTTGCGAGGAAAGAACGAGTTTTTGTACCAATCTGTTCGACAGAGTATCTCTCTTATTTTGCATTGCGTTTTATCAATGTAACATATGCAACATTGCATTGTTTATGGCGAAATAACATACCATAGAGACCCGTGCACCACACGCACCCGTGCAAGCACCCCGCACCCCGATTTCATTTGCATCGGAAAATAAACGGCGCTTTCTTCTGACTCCTAGCGAGAGCTTTTGGGGATCGCAATACTTTCCACTAATACTAAAGTTTTCCGTTAGCGTTCTTACGTTTGTTTCTCCAAGATCAATTGAGGAAAGCATTAAATTCTCAATAAAATAAAACTAGCCCTACGATGTTTAGTCAGTGAGTACGTGTTGAGGTACCGAGATCCGCTTTTCAGTTTCCACCAGCTACAGCAGGGGTTTCTACCAGGAAGGGCGGAGAGATAAGGAACCCGTGTAAGGCCCACGTTTCCCTTTTCAACTACGATTTCTGGGAAAAATGTTGCGCATGGTACACGGGTCTATGCGGTACGTGTTTCAAATTATTGTTAAACGCTTAACTGCAGGGAACAAAACTGCTGCTCGACTGTTGACTTTTTTTTATTACAATGTTTTAAATGGCTCTTTTCATAATAATTATCGTCTCCTACTTCTCAATCCGCGTTCCTCCTCATTTCACTCGTAACAACCGTGAGCTTCAGTCAACATCTGCGTACCCAGTACGTTGCTGACGTTGCGGGGTCATAGGAAATTCAGAACGTGTACGTTCGGAAATACCGTCGCTCCCTAATGTTCCCTTTTCTACAGGCTCCCCTCCGTATAATATTCCCTTTCAGCAAAACATCCCTCGCCTGACCTTTCCTCCTCATCTCTCTGCTTCATCGAAAATTGAGAAAAGCAATCACTTCTCATTCAAATCAAACCTGCTCGTAGAAGTTTTTATTTATTTTGTCCCAATTGCCAAAAAAATAGCTTTTAAAAGTTACTTTATAAAAGTTGCTTAAAAGTAAATGAAAAAAACTAACTTTTAAAGTAAAATTCACTCTTTTTAAACTTTAATCAGTTACTTTTTCAGAAAAGTAACTTACAACTTTAACTAGTAACTTTTTAAAAAGATTAACTTAACTGTAATCAGTAATTTTTTTAATAACTTTCCCGACTATGGTAGCTATGAATGATTCATGGTGCATTTCAGTTTTGCGGGAGGTACACATCATGCCGAGCTGAAGGACGAAATGAAGCTAGGAAATAGTGGTAGGAAAGTTGAAATAGAGGCTTCATAAATGTTTTTTCGCCCATCAAAATCTACTTTTTGATAAGTAGAAGACTCGAAACGATAATGATTATGAAGAGCCCTCTGTCGAGCCGGAGAAAGGCCACGGTGTACCGGGATTTAAGTACCGAATGCGAGTTTGATGGATTATCCCCGCATTGGTCACGGCTTCGTTGTCTTCACGTAGAAATATTATCTGCTTTCTTTCTACCCGCGTCTTCAGTGCACACCGTGACCCAGCTTGCTGAAGGGGATCGTTAAAAAAAATATCAGTGGTGCGGTAAAGATAAAAGGTTTTCCTTAAGGGTCAAAGGGCAAGTTTTTTTTACGGTCGAGGCGTAGGGAACGAAGAGAAGGTGAACAAAGAAGGGGACCTTTACAGCGCATGACTCCCGAACAACGCGCCACTTAAATGTTGAACGGCCGAGCGAAAAGGAAAAAAAAGGTAATTTTCCACAGCTGAATTGCCTACGGAGGGAAAGGTGGACGGGCCAAAGGTCGAAAAGATTACCTGCGAAAATAATCAGCACATTATTCATGTTTTAATAAGAGATTTTAACTACCCACGAACGAGATAACAGATTATATCGATAACAGCTAAATAGATTACCCTACATTGTGACGTTATCAGCAAGTTAGGGTTGGCTTATCGTGGATTGATACTACTACGCAATTACTGGGGCCGTAAAAGCACTACATTCTTGCAGGGTCTCCATTTTCTCGTCAGCTTACATCTATATCTTACATCTACAGATGTAGAACTCTACGTCTGTGTAGATCTATAGGTCTGACAGAAGCGATAAAATAAGAGAGATGTATTCCCGAACAGATAGGTACAAAAAAACTCGTTCTTCCCGCTCACAATAAGCGACCACAATAAAAACTGAGATCCACTAAATACACTCCCATAGTACACGTCACCATTTCACCTCCCAAAACCTAACATCTACAGGTCTGGTGACCCAACACCTCCCTGCCACACGCCCATACGGCGGCTCGCACGGTAGTATGTAGATGTAAATGTAAAAATAAATATTACCTTGCGCGCTACGTCGGGCTATCGAGGAAAAGAGTTGTATTTTATGAAATAAATCCCCTGGAGACTCGTATTGCTAGTAGTTTCCTTGGATCTATATTAATTCATAGAATCCCATTAATTTAGGAATCAGGGTTCTTACTATCACATCACTGTTACGTAATAATTCTATCCACTATGCAATTTTTCGAGTAATCGTATTGAATTTGATATTGAGACTGTGCAAATTTTCGTTTATATTCAGAACAAAGAACGGAGGTTTTTCCGCATGTGCCTTTCCGTGTGTTATTAAGCCTAACCAGAATTAGCGAATCGCTGCAAATAACATGTTAAAAAAATGCTGAAGTTTATGTTTTGCTTTTTATAATCCTTAGCTCAATGCCCATTCTTCCACCAAAATACAGCACTTAGAAAATTTTACTCCGGTCCTACTACTATCGGCGAAGATGGACGGCTCACCACCATCTTCAGCTCGCTAAAATACTCGGTTTTTTATTAATTCGTTAAAAATCGATTTCAGAATGTGAGTTTGCGGTGGAAGGTGTTTTTTACTACTACTGTCAAGAACTTCAAAACAAGACCAAAGTCTTGGTTCCCTTACTATTCTTATCCGAGAAAACGTTTGTATCTAAAAAATGACAACACTTCTGAGGGCGCTTTCCTCATGTCGCGCGAGATAGACTAATGTTACAGTGCCGCCGCTGCTGTCCATTTTTATTCCGACGTGTTCATACAAACGGCTCCTCCTCTTTCTTTTGAGTAGCTCTCTTTGTTTCTCTATCTATGTTTCACTATATCTTTCCTCTTGTAACAAAACAACTATGCTGTGAAGTAATTTATTAGTTATTTATTAGTAAATTGAAAGTGTAAACTATGAATATATATTATGGAGTCGGATGTTTGGCATTGTTGCTTAGGCTACGTGTTGCCTAAATTTCCACTTTTAGTTCGCCGAGACCTTGGCGCCACTTCGATTAGAGTCTTTTCAGTTGTTAAAGTAAATAGACGTAGTTAATTGTTGCCAACGTGCGACTGTGGTGAATATTCAATAGCGATCGAGGAGATATGAATTATTTGATGCTTTGAAAAATATCTTGCTATTTTTGTGATCTAAAAGTTACTTTATAAGTGTTAGGGAGGAAATATCTATTGCAGAAAATGTGTAAGAGGTTTATGAAACGTCCATCGTGTGCCGACGACGACGTTTGCCAGACACTGATTCTAATTTGAATGCATTAAGCCCGTTCGGCTTAAATAAATAATTTAGAATGCCTTGTTTTCAACAGAACTTGCTTCGTACCAGGCTGCAAAACAGGGTATGCGACTACGAGGATCCAAAATAGTAGACTTGGATTGAAAAATAAGAATCTGTTCAAGGCGGCGGTAAGTGCATTCATTTTTACCTGCACTGCAATGGTGGCCATTGAGAATAATCATGAAGTCACCTCGCATTATTATTAAATTTCCGCATAGCGATATTCACGAAGTGCTAAGAAGTTAATTGTGTATTTGTGTAATTAAATTTGGAGAGGAATTAAATATATATGTAGACCGGACGATATTAAAGTGTGTAATTACGTCCCGCGTGTATTACTACTTTTTTTTATCCACTGCATTATGATTACTTGTAAGTAAGACCCATGTATATTCATGGTAAAACCGGTAAGACGTGTTTATTTACAATCTGTCGACTGTATTTACATTTGAAATTCCGTCTTTCATCACTAGGCAGCATCAATTTCCAAAAAGTTGTTTGTTTACGGAATTCTAGACAACAGTTTTCGGCGACGAGATCACAATCCATAATATATATTCATGGTATTAACCATGAATATACATTATGGATTTAAATGTTTGGAATTGTTGCCTAGGCTACATGTTGCCTAAATTTCTACTTTTAGTTCATCCAGTCCTTGGCGCTACTTAGAAAAAAGTCTTTTCATTTGGATAGTAAATGGCCGTTGTTAATTGTTCTTAAAGTGAGACTGGAGGATATTCAATAACGATCGAGGAGATATGAATTACTTGATGCTTTGAATAATAGCTGGCTATTTTTGTGGCCTAACAATTAATTTGTAAATGCTCGAGAGGAAATATCTACTACAATTGTTTATTTACAATCTGTCGACTGTATTTACATTTGAACTGCCGTCTTTCATCACTAGGCGGCGTCACAATCCAAAAAGTTGTTTGTTTTCAGAATTCTAGACAACAGTTTTTGGCGACGAGTCAACGATTCATAATATATATTCATGGCGTAAACCATGGCTCAAGAATGTGTAACCAGGGACGCGGAAGAAAAATAAATATTGAACAATGAAAAAGGGGAGGGAGGGACGGCCGCGAGTGAGGGGACGAGAGACGGTGTTTTGAGTGAGGGTTACACAAAGTTTTTCTTTGCGAGAGTGAGTAGCAAAATATTCTGTGAAGAGAAACGAGTGTTATAGTGTATTACAAAGTATTCTGTGAAAAACAAAACGACTGTTGTGATATATTATAAAATATTCTGTGATAAATAAGATGAATGTTACACTCTCTTTCTCACCTCTCCTTCGTCCTTTAGCCATTATTTCTTCGCGAAATGAATCGCTTCTGCAGCAGCTGACCCAAAAATTATGGCCGCGTACAAGTCTCACTCATGTGATAACACATTTTGATATTTAAAACCGATACCACCTTTTTTACGACAAATTATAGGGAACTAAAAGTTTGGAAATGCATTTAAATATTTTTTCTACACAGTATCAAACATTCCATTACGATCACATTGCAAGCTTCTTTATATCAATTGCCAAAGAGAGCTATTTGTCCTAAAACGCCAAAAAACAGGAATTTTTTGTTCTCATCGCGATATAAAATCGGTCGTGAATTGAGAAAATAATAGGCAGCCACGGTTAAACGAAAAATGAAATAGGCTACAGTTTGATGTAACTTGCATTCATGTAGGTACTATGGTTCATTTTTAATTAGCGTGCAAACTCGTGTCTACATAATTTTTATACCGACAGTAGTTTATGCCTCTCTGACATTATGCTTGAAAGTTTCTTCCTAATTTAATGCCGAAGGGAGCGTTCGGTTCGAAAACGCCGAAAAACTTTGTTCTTGTGGCGCATTTAATGGCAACTAACTCGTGTGGAGAAAGGGTTCTCTTCGCCTCCCAGTCAGTGGAAGTCATAAAACACCGGGGTCAAGACGTTTTGCTGGGAGATTAGATGAGGGTGAGGTCGGCGGTGTTTCCCCGTCTTTAGGGAGTGCCCGGTCATTCTCTATGTTCGCCTCCTTCTCTGCGTCATTTTTCGTCTACATCCCTTCCTCTTTAAGTCCAGTTGTTATTGAACGTGATTTTCTCCAAATTGCACGAAACTATTTGTTTAAATTAATACTGTTTTATCTTTAATTCCCCGAATACAGCGCCTTTGACGCCAATTTAAGGGCTGTATTCATAGTCGTTACCTGGGTGTCCCCCAGGTGTGGGGGAGCCCCTTGGCTCAGAAATAGTATTCATAGTCGTTACCCAGGGGACTGTTGTCCCCTAACCCTCCTCCAGGCCGTCGATTTCCTGGGTAAGGCATGAGGCTTACCCAAAGCTCCCCTAACGCAGTACTGCTGCCCACGCGTGGGACGAATGGATACTACTGTACTAATGGCAGTACACGATAATATCAACATCTTTCCATAGTAACGTCTTCTGTTTACAAACACGAGTACTTATTGAATCACCCTCGTATTCCTCACCATTCAAATTACATAAATATTTAAGTAATATTGTAAACATTCTCTCATATTCCTTCAATCATTTTTCATCAACATTTTGCAACAGTATACTGTATTATTGTTTATAGCGTGCTTGGTTACGGTGAAAAATGAGCATCGAAAACATCGACAACCATTCAGCGAAACCGTTCATATGCATTTTTGCGTGGGAATGTTGCCAAATCTCTTATCCAGGCGTCCCCTGGCTGGGTGTTACCCAGGTAAGGTTTATGAATCGCTCAGCGTAGGGGACCCCTAGGTGTTACCTGGCTAGGGGATACCCAGGTAACCCCTAGGAATACGACTATGAATACGGGCATAAGTCGGGTGAATAACAACAACAATAGACGAATGCAAACGCCCATGCCCTGAGTGGTGATAATTCCACCCAGGTGGGATTCGAACCCGCGACCATCGATTTAGCAGGAGATGTCTTTAACTCGTCTCCACCTGGGCCGGCAATTGTTTGAAGTAATTAGGAGTGAGCCGATAACCTTATTTTTCCGATCACCGATATTTTTTCCCGATAATTTGATAAATGATCGATTCCGATAACTCGATACTTGTTAAATTTTGTGCATCTGCAATATCTGTTATGGTTACTCAAGTTTAGGCCATAATTACAATACAAACTACGTAATAGACCGATTTCAAAAGAAGTATCACCACTATTTTTATCTCGTATAGTTCTGCATTAAGTTGTATGAAACATATTTTTAATTTTACTTCTTATTTTTTGTGCTGTCATAATAAAAATGTCTTGGTTCTTGGGTTCTTCTCTATTAACTGCGCACTTAAAAATTAAATGAATCGAGAAAAAGTTATATGAGATCGAAGGAAAGTACTTTTCTCTTGGTTATTGAAAAATATTATAACTTAAGCATTACGCAAAAACGTATGTGACTGTAAAGTATAAAAATTTCGCTATAATTTTTTTAACCGAGCAGTTGCAAACAGAGAAGCCAGATTCCTGGGAATTGTTTTCAATAACTGCCGGAAAAAGTTATTATTGAATTTAAAAAAAAGTCTCATATAGCCTAACGCAAAATTACTCAAGAAAAACATTGGCGTATCTCTTTCTTAATTGACCTATGACTTTATTGGTTAATAAAACCAAAACTCATGCATCCATTATGAAATAATCCGATAGAATCAATGTACTGGAGAACGGTAGGTATAGCTAAAAATATCACCGCAAAGTTTTAAAATTGTTCGATCAAAATGCGCCTGAAATGAAAATTAGCTGTAGAAAATCATATATATTATTTCTCAAAGGTGTTTTTTTGTCGCATCGCCATAACTCCCATAATTCTTAATCAAAATTAATGATTCAAACATCATTTTAAAGCTTATGTTCCCCGCTATTGATGAAAAATAGTTTAAAATTAAAAATTTTCATGAAAAAATTTAAAATTAAAGCTTTTGTTAAAAAATTTAAAATTAAAATTTTTGTTAAAAAATGATCAAAAATTAACAGTTCCATCCGTTGACAATATAATCAACTAATATATTGGCTATAATTGCGAGCTTAAAAGACTGTAGGAGACGCCATAAATTAACACATCGCTTAGTTAGATTCTACATGCAATCAGTGTGACCGTACACCGTTTACGTTTATGTTATGTATATTTAACACGAACATAGTTAACATATAATTGTCCATGGGAAGAAACAGGTAGAGAACAGGAAGAAAGAAGGAAGAAACATACATAACGCATACAGTGCGAAATATTCGCACGGGTCAGCCAGTAATTCTGTATTAGTACAAGTTGAAAAAAGGCATATTCTTAAACTTGCTTGGGCTTCATACCTCCGTCGTCTGTAAAGACACCAAATTTTATGAGCTGATAAACCTTTCCTTCACATCGGATATGTACTGATGGTGTAGCAATTGGGTGCAAGCAAGGGTGAAACAAACTAGCTTTTGTTAAGCTTATAAGAGGAAGGTCCTCGGATGAAAAAGTAAAAGAGAGATGCTACTTCGCTCTGGTTATCCCACACCTCGAATACGCGAGCGTTTGGAACACTGGTCTTATAGATTTAACCAAAAGAGTTTAAAAAATACAAAGAAAATTTGCACGCCTCGTGAAAAACTGCTACGAACGAACATGTAGTGTCCCACAATTTTTTGAGGGATCAAGGTGGGAGCCCCTAGACACTCGCAGGCTACACGCTCGATGTTTCCGATCCATAAGAGTGCCACGCTTCACACGAATACTTTCCTGTAATGTTTCCTCGAATTTTTTCTTGTTTTCTTTGCAAGTAGTATCCCACAAACACGTAATGCTTATTAAGCATGAATGCGTACTGCTATTTAACGTTGATTTTCCACTAAGTCTGATACTGTTATTTTAGATTTTTACTGGCACCATCTCTCTTCCTACATACTACCCTGCGAGCTGCCGTAAGGGCGTGTGGCTGGGGGTGTTAGGACACCAGCCTTATCAAGGTAAAAAATATGAATTTTGGAGGTGAAATCGTGAAGTATATTATGGAAGTTTTTTAAGTGGAGGCCAATTTTTATTTTGATCACTCACTGTGCGTGGGAAGAAGGAGTCTTTGTACCTATTTGTTCTGCAAAGTATCCCTCTTATTTTTTCACTTCTGTCGGACCTAGAGATGTAGCGTGGCGTCAAAATTATATTCTCTGAATCGCCCTGAAAATCACCAGTTCTGAATTTCTCAAGCAAACTAAGCCTGGCGTGTAGCCTCTTGAGTCTCTAGGGGTCCCTAATTTAATCCTTCTAAAGGCTCTGAAACACTGAGGGCTGTAATTATAGTTGTTACCTGGGTGTCCCCCGGGTGTGGGGGAGCTCAAAAATAGTATTCACAGTCGTTCCCCAGGGGACTGTTGTCCCCTAACCCTCCCCCAGGCCGTAGATTTCCTGGGTAAGGCATGAAGCTTACCCAAAGCTCCCCTAACGCAGTACTGCTGCCCACGCGTGGGACGAATTTATACTACTGTACTAATGGCAGTACACGATAATATCAACATCTTTCCATAGTAACGTCTTCTGATTACAAACACGGGTACTTATTGAATAACCCTCTAATTCCTCATCATTCAAATTACATAAATATTTAAGTAATATTGTAAACATTCTCTCATATTCCTTCAATCATTTTTCATCAACATTTTGCAACTGTACTGTATTATTGTTTATAGCGTGCTTGGTTACGGTGAGAAATGAGCATCGAAAACATCGAGAACCATACAGCGAAACCGTTCATATGTATTTTTGCGTGGGATTGTTGCCAAATCTCTTACCCTGGCATCCCCTGGCTGGGTGTTACGATAAGGTAAGGTTTATGAATCGCACAGCGTAGGGGACCCCTAGGTGTTACCTGGCTAGGGGATACCCAGGTAACCCCTAGGAATACGACTATGAATACGGGCATAAATATTTGCTCGTAGCAGTTTTTTTAACGAAGCGCGCAGCTTTCCTTAGTATTTTGTTGATTGTTTTGGTGAAGTCCTAGATGCCGGCTGGCCTCGCATACGGATTCGGAGAAAGATAAAATGCCCCCCCACCTCTTAATTTGTGGAAGCCGTAAACCATCTTGGGGTCGCGGGCAAGACATTTTGCGAAGGGATTCGAGAAAGTTGAGGTCGACGGTGTTTTCCCGGTGCGGTCATTTCATACGTTCCCTTCCTTCTCTGCCCCTCGTTTTTTCTTTATTTCTCCTTCCTCGCCTTTCCCCCCTTTCAAAGACGGCCCTTTCCTCTCCGCTCTCCTGAAAATCGCCACGCGAGATCGCGAGGAGTTGATTTCCACGACGCGTAAAAGGCCTCGACGTCTCGAGGGCGCTTTCCATATGTCGCGCGAGAGAATGAATTAATGTTATAGTGCCGCTGCAGCCGCCGTCCATTTTTATACCGACGTGTTCACGCAAACGGCTTTTTTTTCTCTTTCTTTTGTGCGGCTCTCTCTTTTGTTTCTCTGGCTATCTTTCGCTCTCCTTTCCTCCCTTTCTCACATCACCTTCGTCCTTAAGCCATTCTTCCTTCGCGAAACGAATCGCCTCTGCCGCAGTTTACCCCCCCCCAAAAAAATGGCCCCGTAGAAGTCGCCGTCATGTGATAGCAACGTTTGAAATTTTAAAATTGATGCCAACTTTTTTTGTGCTCAACTATAAAGAAGTAAAAGTGTTCGAATACATTTAAATATAGTTTTCCTACGCAGTATATAAAATTTGCATAACGATTTAGCTTCAAGTTTCTTTTTTATTAACACTAGGACGCCCGTACTTTTCAGCATCATTCAACGCCCTAAGCGGGTCATTTTGACCCATCGTAATTAATGAAGTAATTCCTCAATTTACACGATAAAGTTTCCATTTTAACAGTTTTTCTACAAACTACAACTCTTTTTATTTCCATACACTGATATTTTTGCATTAGAACACTAATAATTTTGAAAATATTGATGATTTGTTGATATATCCACTTACGGCTTTAGTATCAATTAATAATTTTTTCAATTTTTTAAATTTTCCTTTCATGAAATGGCATAGTTCAATAAACTACGAAGACCTTTCACATTATTTTATACAAATCTATAACTTTGCAAAGTTTGGTTGCTATTAATAAGCAATGTGCACTGCAGTGCAAACGTCTGTCTGGATCAAAACGACCCGTATGAGCGTTCAAGGTAAATTCTAAGAAAAAATAATTAATGGATTATTCCAGGGAGGTGAAAATTTGTGGACTTAAAAGCAAGTTGAAATGAATAAAAGTCACGGAAGGAAATCCTGCTCTCATTCAAAATGGAATAAAGAAATGATTTTAAATTCATGTTTGGGTCAAAATGACCCACCGTGGGCGTTCTAGCGTTGAATAGCCAAAGAGAACGTTCTGTTCGAAAACGCCAAAAAAAAAAAAAAGACAGCAAAGGTTATACGCAAGGTAAGATAAGCTACATTTTGATGTAACCTACATTCATGCAGGTTGTATGCTTCCTTTTATGGTTCATCTATCGCCTTCCTTTTCTCTCTTTCTCACCTCACTTTCGTCCTTAACCCATTTCTCTTTCCGTTAAAAAAATTCGTTTGAAAAAAACTGTGTTCCTGTTAATAAAATAGTTTTTTTCCCTCGTATACGCTCATGTATCTATTGTATCGTATTGTATATATAATATTTTTGTTTTGCTCAGCAGTGAATGTTAAATAAAACTAACGGTACCCTAAAAACAGGCCTATTGTCTTGTAGGGTACCTAATTTCCGAATTTGTTAATGAATGTATCAATCTGCTTCTGGAAGAATAAATTACTACCATTATTTCCTTCGCGAAATCAATCGCCTCTGCCGCAGTTTACCAAAAAAATCGCCCCATAGACGTCACAGTCATGTCATAACAACGTTTGCTATTTTAAATTGATACCAACTTTTTCATGATAAACTGTAAGGACTCAAAGTGTCGGAATCCCTTTAAACATATTTTTCCTTCGTAGTGTCAGAATTTCATTACGATTAAGCTTCTGGTTTCTTCGTTATTAAATGTCAAAAAGAGCGTACCGTTCGAAAATGCCAACAATAACTGGCCCTTTTTTCGTTCTCATCACGATAAATAGTTGGAAATGAGTTTTTAAAATTATCGGATGCAACGGTTAAACGCAAAATAAAATAAGCTACAGTTTGATGTGACTTGCGTTTATTTAGGTACAATGGTTCATTTTTAATCAGCATCCAAACTCGAGTTTATATAATTTTTCGCCGACAGTAAATACCCGAGTTTTCCACCACACTCACGCGCCCAATTGTTGGGGAGGAATTCGGTATTTGCGTGTGAGATTGCAGATAATTTAAAGATTTTCAAAGCCTACATTTGGTCGACACTATGTCCATGACCTCCTTTTTTTTCTGTCTTTCTGATGCGTTATACGCCGATTTTCACCATTTTCTGAGGTAACTTTTCGAAAAGATTATGGAAATAAAGAGACAGGAAGAAAAAAATGGAGAAGTATTGGCTTTTGTGGCGGAGGAATGAAAGTCAGAAGCGCGATTATGTGTCTTCGGTGCTCGTGATATTTACTAATGAGTATCCAAAAGGAATACGTCCATTGTAGCCATTGAGGTTAAAAGAGAGGGCTTTAACCTCATCAAAATGTTGCCTGGCAACCGAAATAACAACCATATTGTTTAATCCTGCCCTCTCCTTGCTTTCATTTGAATAGCACTAAGGAATAGACAAATTAGCGAATGGAAAGTAAGAAAATCAACCATCTGTTTGAAATTTAAGGCTAGCAACTCTTGAAGCATATACTGGCTGCTCAGTGCTATGGATTCTACTCAGTTTTATAATAGTTTTCATCTGGAATGTGGACGACTATTAGTTTTAACAGATAAACAAACTATTGAGGAGAATGTACGTAGAAGAAGTAAGTGTGAAATATATGTCGTTGTTAGTGTTATCAGAAAAATAACTTGTTTGTTTGTGTAACTGCTGCATTTTGGTGATTGGCTCCTTGGATGCTTATTGACTGAATTGTTGTGTTTTGAACTGGGCTAATAAAAGTATACCTCCCAGTCAATTTAACCTTTTTTCGCGATATTACAGAGTGCAAGCTGATTTCTAGTAAGTTAACGATGGAAAACATGCTAAAATTGCAAAATTAGTGGTTTACCCCGCAGGTGCTTTAAGGAAATGAGATTTAACGGAGATGTCAGAGTGGCATCAGCTTCTAGCTTTGGCCAGCATAACAAGCCCTCTCGATCTAACTCAATGAGATTATAGATGATTAAAATCCTTTCCAAGCCTATTTTCGGTCGACTCTATGCCCATGATCTCCCTTTTTTCTGTCCTTTTTTTATTGCTGGACGGTGACAGACGATACAGCGGATGAGGTGTCAAAAACGTACGTTTTTGTCGGAGATTTACACGATTTACACAAGTTGGGTTTCAAAAGATTTTTTTCGCCGATTTTCACGATTTACTGAAGTTAGGTTTCAAAAGGATGGCGGAAATAAAGAGACGGGAAGAAAAAATTGAGAAGTGCTAGCTTTTGTGAAGAAGGGATGAAAGTCAGAGGCGCGATCATGAGTCTTCCCTGCTCGTTATAGTTATTGATATAATATAGTTATTTATAGCGTCTTGTGTAGTAAACTGTTCGCAGTCGCAGTTCAAGTGTCTCGCCCAAAAATGCTGGAACAGCGATTTTAAAGAACAGGAGAAGTAAAAAAGGAGGTTCTTAGGAATTGTTCGCGTAAGCTGTTACCAAGCGGCCATAATGTGGTCACACACGCTATAAAGATCCGTGATCACGCCCCGTAACTCGAGTTGGAAGGCATATATTCTGTTGAGTGAGCTTGTAGGTGATAGGAGCAAGGCCGTGATAAAAGATGGCACGTCAGAAATGTATCGCAGAAGGGACAAGGCGAACTCAAGAAACGTCGGAAGTAATATCGAGTTTTTGAAGTTTCCTGAGATTGAAAATGATATTTCGTCGAGGATGTACGTATTCGTGAAACGGAGCAAATCATTGAGGTAGTTCGGCTGAATATCATTTCAATTAGAAATGAATGGATCTGGTCTCATTAGGAGATACATCTCACCCCTCCAAAGACACCGAAATAGCACCCCCTTACCGAACTTCTTTCCGAGATATTTGTCGAAAAACACCAGCCCTTTTACAAGGGAAACGGTACATGTGTGCACTCCAGAGAGACTATTTAAAAACGAGGAATTTCCTACAACCTAAATCTCTTCAAAAAATTCACAAAATTAAAAATTTATTCGCAGGAGGATGCCGAAGATAAAATGGACGGACAAAATAAGAAAATGATGAAGTGTGCAGAAGCATAGAAAGAGGAAAGAACCATATGGAACACCACACAGAAAAGAATGACTGATTGGACACACCCTGAGACACAATGGGTTTCTTAAGAGCATAATTTAAGGCAAAATATAGGAAAATGTCTCCAGAGGAAGACCCAGGAATAAGTTCATGGACCAAATAAAGAGGAAAGTACATAGGAAGAGATAGCAGGAGGTAAGGGAACTAGCATTAGACAGGGAAGGGTGGATGACTGCAGTCAACCAATCCTAAGACTGTACCTGCAGACCAATCCTAAGACTGTACAACCAATAAATGAATGAATATTTCGTCAAAACGTTAACAGTGTGTAGTTTGCATGTTTTCTCGACAATTTTGGAAAATTATTGGGATATTATTATGAGGATATTATTATTAATTAAATAATTATAATTATTAATATAATAATAATAATTATAATTAAAAAATTAAAAAAAAACATATTGTAACTTTTTTGACATGTATTTTTTCTGTTATCATTGCCAACATTGTCAATTGTTATTATTATTATTTGTCGCAAGCAGCAATTTTGTTATTTTTTTTGTACTTTTGATATTTCAAATACAATAAACATTATTTCATTATTTTGGTACTTTTACTGTTACTGCACATCACTAATTAAGTTCAGTCGTGCTAATCCAGGAAATTATCACAAAATTGTAGATGTGAATTTGTAATTATTAATCTAATTCAATCCTATAGTTCAATTACTCAAATATCAGTCGTATAAAAGTATATTATTGCACCATTAATAAATCAATATTTAATTTTCGCTTCCTGAAGCTGGTGAAATTAAAACTTATCATTCGAATGGGTCTCCATTATGACTCGGGGAACTATCTCGTTCGTACTACTTTAAGTTCACCAAAACTTACTTTTAATCGGCAGGACGCCCGTTATCTTTCCTTAAATTTCCCTTTATAGCTCTCCTTCGCTGCTCGTCCTACTCCTTCTCCTCATACTTGTTCTCCCCGCCTCGTTTCTACGCCTTTGCCGCGATTATCACAAAACAATGGCAGCGAGAAGGTCACGTGACCGCTTCTAATTCCCGCCATGTTTCCTCTACCTCACCCTCTCAGTTGTTCAAGCAGTTATCTCGGTCAAACCGTTTTATTCACTGCGCCGTATGTCATCATGCTGAGGTGTGGGCTTGGTGAAGGGTGAAGAAGATAGAAGCTCTCATCGCACGATGCTAGATATTGTACGAGGAGTACCAGTTCACGGGTGCAAGATATTACCGTTTATGCAAGATAATAGCGATACAAGTATAAGCGTTGGAATAACGTGTGATATATGGATTCATCGTGGTAGTTATCTCGCATAACTGTAATTATACTCTCTGTAATGCCTTGAGTTTATGTTTGGTTAGGTCCTTGTTCGGCCCTTGCTTTTAGCAAGAAGGAGTAACTGTCGAAAAATCATTTTCCTCTTCTCTTCGCTAAGTAGTTTTCACTTTTCATCTTGAGGCATGCCAATACTGCATGATCTTGTGAATGGTTCTTGGTTGACTACAGTAATAATCCTCGATATAAAGTGGTAGCTAGCAAGCAAGAAAAACATTTAAACTATGGAAAGAATCATTTTTTGAAAAAAAACATAATTTGATCGATCAGTGGTCTTCATTTTTCATTTTCTTAGGCATGCCAGTGCTGCATGAATGATCGTTTGAATGGTTTGTGGAGAACTGAAACAATAATCCTCTGTCAATAAACCGTACGGTTTGAGGGTGAATGATGTGGAATTTTTCCATGTTGGAAAAGGAAAACTATGCAAATTCCACTTAGAGAAAATGTAATGCACGACCCGGGTTTCAACATATTATAAAGATGGCATATAATATGTTGAAGCCCGGGTCCCTGAAGATGACATAATATGTTGAAACCCGGGTCGTGCATTAAATTTTCTCGAAGTGGAATTTGCATAGTTTTTCTTTTCCAAAATAATCCTCTATATAAAATGGCTGCTAGGAAACATGAAAACATTATAATTGTTGAAAGAGTCATTTTTTGAATAATTAAAAAAAACAATATTGGATAATATCGCATTCAGCACATCGGGCGTTGGTACACGAGCTGGTATGAAACATGAGGTATAAGCTGGATGTGGCAAACCTAAAATTTAAGGGTTTAGAAGGGAATCGTGTTTGGATGTGGGTATTAGTTTGTGATCAGAGGATAATTATAGAAAATTTCTGTCGTATGCCCCTTTTATAGCTAGTTGCCAGAACATTTAGGTATGGAATCAATAGTTATGAGAACCTTGAAGTAATGGAACCTCGTAAAAATATTCGGGTTGCCGGAACATATCTACCAGTTTCATAACTTATGTAGAAATAATTCATTTCTTCGAATGCTTGATTTAATATCCATCGCCGGTTGAAATGCATCAAAATGTACTCAATACTTATTCAGTAAGAGTAAACAAATTGGTCATTCGTCCCAAAAACAACTCATTTATCAAGTAATTTAAGTCTCCAAGCGGTTCATTGAGCTTCCGCCGCCTCGGCTACTTTTAGAGCTCATAGCTCCATTCCTTAAGTTATGAAGCCATTTATGAAAGCATAAATTTATCGAATGTGTCTGCAACAATTAATTAATGGGAAAAATGGCCGAAATCTCCCTCTCTCGCTCTGCCACATAAGCTTTACTCTCACCACTCCTACATCCACGGAAAGAACGCAGTCGCCGCAGTTATAGCCAAGATGGCCGCGAACATGTCTCGTGACCACGCCGAAATTCGCGAGCTTTCCGCCCGACCTCGACCCACCTAATTTGCTGATCCGTCGTGTCGCAGGTTGGGGTATATTTCTTTTCCAGTCCACCGGTTTTACGACGTTCTGCGCAGTGGGTTTTGGTGGTATACGATGAAGCTAAGATGAACAGGAAGAGATTCAAGTGAAGCCATGAGAAATGGGGCCGTGGAGGAAAGGATGTTGCCGAAGGAAATGAAAGGGGAAATAGACGGTATGAGTAATTAAAGGCACGGGGCTGAGCTGTTTCGTAAGCCCTGGATAAGGTAGACGAGAGACGTTGCACGTGCGAGGGAAAAGCGATTTGAAATCTAAGATAGCAGATTGGGCGTAAGGCATGCCAAGGTAAATAGTTCAGTAGTATGAGAAGGGTAGAACTGTTATGAAACGGCTCGTCAATAAAACATTGCGATGCGGGAATATTATATCTGCAGACGTAAAAAACATATTAAAACGTATTTCTGGCTCTTAAGGCCTGGTTACACGGTAAATTAACCCGTACGTGTTCATGTACAAGTTCATGAGCGAATGCAGGAACCAAATAGAACAGTTTCTATTTCCCTGTTCACGCGTTCATGCATTCGTACAAGTTGGTGTGGTTACACGATGAATTTTCGCGTTCATTCATTCGTACATTAACTCGTGCGGGTTAATGTATCGTGTAACCAGGGCTTAATGATTGTTAAAGTATAAATATAAACATCACAACTGTGCTTCTGCTTGCCAGGTGCTGCCATCTTTGCCCTATTGTAATTTGACTTTAGTTCTTTTGTTAAGTTGGCGTGTGTTAGATGGATTTCTTTAGTTGAATGGAGTTCCATGTTTTGGCAACGAACGGATGGAGCCGATCGTCCACAGCAGTGTTCGTTCACCTAGGGCGTCTAATTGAGAAAGACTATTTGTAGCCTGTTCATACATATAGACCTCTACTTGCGATATCGACATAGCAGACGTTGGCCCGCATTGGCAAGCATCAGGTTATGTTACCTTCATAATGGCAACGAAAATGGCGTATTATTATTATTATCTAGACTAGAAGCGAGTCTTAACTTCAATCATATTTTAAAATAACTCCTTTAAGCTTCAAAAAGTCCTTTTTAAATGGAATACGACATGTTTTATTTTAAACATGTAGGAAAAGGTTTAAGCCATTGAGATAGATGGAGAGGGCATTACGTAATCAGAATGTAGCCTGGCAACCGAAATTAAACCATCTTGGTTATCCCTGCTCTTTCCTTAATTTCCTATGGTTAGCACGCGGGAATGGACGAATTAGCGGATGTAAAGCAAAAATATACACCAGATGTTCGAAATTTAAGGCATGTAACTCTTTGAAACATATAAAGGGTACTTAGTATTGTGGATTCTATTCGAGTTTACCATAGTTCTCTTCGGCAATGGGGTTTAATATTATTTCAAATAAATAAAAAAAATATGCAAGGAAAATGCATAAAAAGAAGTAAATTCATGTGGATTTCTAGTAAACTATCGATAAAAAAACAACGTATAATTGCATAATTAGCGCGCCAGTCCGCAAGCGCTGAAGGGAAATCGGGGTTAACAAAGATGGCGGATAGGCCATGACCACGTTACACCTTGTAGCATTGGCCACAACAGCAAGCACCCTCTCCGTCCACCACAATGGTTTAACGTGTTCCCTTGTCTCTCGGATTTATGAGCTTTTTTCTCAGTGTCCGACTAAACATATTACTGCTCTCTCTGTGCTTGTTCAAGAATTGAGAAAACGCTAAAACAAAAAAATTCACCGACGATTTTAGGAGTCCAAATGTTCATTTTTTTCTACTCACCTTGAGCATCCGAATTTCTCGGAGGGCTATCTTCCTGATGACCGGGTCGTCTTCCGAGTCGACGTACTTCTTGATGGCCACCAGTTCGCCCGTCTCCCGGCAGCGGCACTTGAAGACGACGCCGTACGACCCTTCCCCTATCTTGCAGATCTTCTCGTACCGCTCCATGGCTCGCGACGGTCCACGCGAGCTGAGGGATCGGGTGCGGATGAAACAGGGAATAGATTCAATATTAAAACAAAAACGCCCAAATGATGTGTTCATGGGAGGGACGTATTGTAATATAAGGATTAACCCTGTCGATATTAACGGGGAGCATTCGTCCCTGATAACGTCATTATCGTTAATGGTTGATAAATGTGTATGAACGAAAATTCACGAAAATTATATTTAAATATGATATTCCCAACAAATAAAAAAGGAAGTCTTGAAACAGTACTTGTATGGAATGCCATATAGAGGTTTTATTGCGTTTAGTTTAAAAAATTTTTCGAAAAATGTAACTTTTTCGAAGATTGTAAACTTTTACCCAAGAGTAGTTATAAGTATATCAGAATTCATGTTTGAATCTTTCATCGACAATTTATGTAAGAAAAATACTCGTGGATCCGATTGTCGGAGTTCTTTTCCATAGATTCGTTCACAACAGCTTAGGGATTGGAAAATCGATTTCGATTTTAATCGAAAATCGATAATCACACTCCGATTTTCGATTTAACTGTAGTCGACTTGTTATTTTGAAAAATCGTTCAAAATCGATTCTAGCCGATCGATTTTCGATTTTTAGCTTGCTACAGCATTTGAATTTTGCCGCCTCGCTTTACTCCGCTCCGCGCTATTTCACTCTGCATCGCTGGTGGGGGAACCTCGGTGGGGAGGCAAAGTGCATCGGACACCGGCAGGTTGGAGTTGCCAACTGTGGGGCTGCGGATTTTTATTACAATACTCCTAGTCTCGGCGGGGACTCACGCTCAAAAGTAATACATTGTAGACCGCGAAACGAAGATTCGAAATGATAATACGTGTTGACATTGTGCCTTTTTTGTAAACGTTTTCTCAATAAATCGCTTCAGAGCACTCGTCTTCTTCAAAGTAGATTCGCCCAGTCCGAATATCGTCTTCTGCGCATGGGCTACTAAATTATATATAATTTTCTTGTTATATTACCTATATGCATATAAGTATCTGGTATGGATTATTACTTTCCTGCATACCTTATAAATATCTGTAAAATAATAAATTGTATTAATAAAGTTCACCGTATTCAGTTCTTATCCCTAGTGCTTCCATTAACCCATATTTAGCATTTTGTTAGAACAGCACATCCGTATTTCAGCAGACAATTACTTTACTATTGAAAAATTTCGATTTCGATTTTGCGATTATTTTGGACAAAAAATCGAATTTTTAGACAGTCGATTTTTAAAACCGAAATCGTAAGTCGATTAATCGAAAATCGATTCTGGATTTAAATTTCCAAACCCTACAACAGCTTACTCGGCATAACTTGGTTTATTCTCACTCCGAAAGTGAGTTATTGAGCGAAATTGGTAACCAATCATAAGGCACCACGGCCATATTTGACCGTAAAATGCATTATTTTAACTTGCACACCGACCCAGGTATACATTTTCTAAGCACAGCGGCACATCATTTTCACGCCGATAGTATTTCTCCTGTAGTTTGCAGCCAGTGTCATCCAGATGACGCCATGCGAAGAATTCTTCTCCAGGCCGGTTGAAGGAACGACACGTACGTATTCAATAAAATTATGGGCCCCATAAAACATGGCAGCCATTTAACAAATGTGGCAGAAACATTCAACTAATTTATTGGTTTTATAGATGGTCTCATTACTAATGAAATGGAACCATGAGTTCCATAAGTATTCAAAATGATGGACGTGCGATGAACCCCTTGGAGACTTAATCACTTGATTAAAGAGTTCATATGTGATATATACCGATTTTTTTAACGTTTGTGGGATAATCGTCACATGCATTAGCAACAATATATAGTATACACCTTCATTCATATTATCCTGCTGTAGAAGAGCAGAATAAGCATTCGTAGTAATTAACGAGTTGTTGATAAGTTAGGAAACTGGGAAAAGCCTGCAATCCGAGTATTTTTATGAAGTTCATAACTTTATATATATTCTAACTATTTATTGCATGAATAAAAGTTTTTCAACCGGCCAGTATTGGTATTATAAACGGTCTCATTACTTATGGAATGGAACGATGAGTTCCATAAGTATCGAATATGGCGGACGCGCAATTAACTACTTGGAGATTTAATTACTAGATGAAAGAGGCACACTGTGACGAATGACGAGTTTTTTTTCCTCTTTCCTACAAATTCTTTTTTGCATTAGCAATTTTATATAGGATATACGTATATGAATTTTATCCAGCGGTGCAAGAGTAGAACATACTTTCAGTGCAATAACCTTTTGGTAGTTAAGAGGACGTATCATACCCTTCGGTTAGGAATAGTTCTGTCGAAAATCCACAGGGTGGCGTCACTCGCACCCGATCGAGGCGTTTTGGCGTCAGGAGTCTCTTACTCCAGGATAACTCTCGCACGAGGCAAAAGTTGTCGGTAATTTGTAGCCCAGTGTCCCGCACGTAAGTAAAAGGCAGCGCTGACATAAGATCTGTGAGAGAAGACTGAACTATTTGCGTCAAGCAATTAGCTTGACGCAAATAGTTCACGTCACGTGACGTCAAGCAATTAGCTAAATTTGCAATTAGCACATCATGGCCGAAAACCATTCGGGTGGCTTCTCGAAAGATACCAATTACAGATTTCATCTTACAACCGTGACAGCTGTTATTTAGCATTCTGACAGAAGGAGGATTGATACATCTCCGTTAGTTTAAGATATTTCAATAATAATATTAGTTTTTGTAAAAATATACCCTACATCTTGCCGTTTTCCCAATGGTTTAATTAAGCTCCGAGATAATTTTTTTATATTTCAGGTACGAATCTCCCTTGGCAAAGGTCTATTCTTTATACTATTAAAATTTCAAGTTGATAACGTAAGACTTGAACAAAAAATCTGGGGTCGGAAATCATCACAAATTCGACCGGTAGAACGGGTGTGACGCGTCGCCTTAAGTTATGAAACTGTTAGATATATTTCTTATGGCCGGTTGCAGCCTGGCAGGAACGACACTTGCATCTTCAAAACATAGAGTTATGGGACCCATAAGCCATGGCAACCATTTGATGAGTTTTGCAAACAATTCAATTAATTTGTTGGTTCCATGAATGGTCAATTAGTTATGGAATGGTTTCCAAAAGTAGACAAGGTGGCTGACATACGCTCCATAGTTTGAGGTTCAACTATGTAACACTTAATCACACTATATCACTTAGCATCTTTCACATACTTTGACAGCATTTGAAAATTCCCGTTGAAGTAGACAAGAATCAACTTGAACCAGAACCACTTTATACATAAATAGACTTGGAAGCACTGACCGAATGTGTTCCCGAGTTTTACATTTAAAAAAACATTCCCTACGTCCTCAAGCCTTTAATTTCAGACAGAAAAAGATATAAGACCTTTTAGACGCGCATGAATCGTTTGCAAAAGTCCTTTGGACTTGGGCAGAAAAAAATTACCCCGGCATTCACACGAGCTCAGAATTAATCACTTCCCGTTAAACTGCCATAAAGAGCCGAGTGACAGCACCCGAGACCTATTATCCAGCCAAAGAACGTCGCACGAGGCCCGAGGTGGGTAGGTATTTACTATGTGGAAGTTGAATTTCACAAATGGAAAAGTAACTTTGTTTTCTTCCACAGATTTATTTTCTTGGTTCAACATGTTTCGACACAGCGGTGTCATCATCAGGTATGCTGATGATGAGACACCGCTGTGTCGAAACATGTTGTACCAAGAAAATAAATCTGTGGAAGAAAACAAAGTTACTTTTCCATTTGTAAAGATGGCTGACGCGCAACGAACCGCTAGGAGATTTAATCACTCGATAAAAAAGTCGTTTTGGGGAAAAAGACCGATCGGATAACTCTTACTGATTAATTGCCACGTGCATCAGCAATTACACATGAGATAAACCTTCATAAGTTTCATCCAAAGGTAGAAGATTAGATCAAACATTCGAAGTAATTAACTATTGTTAGATAATTTAATGAAACTGGTAGATGTGTTCCTGAAACCCGAATATCTTTATGAGTTTCATTATTTCATGGATCTCATAACAATTGATTACGGTACTCAACTTTCTAGCAACCGGCCATAATCATGGAAACGTTCTAACTTTTATTCGTGGTACCATGGCAAAGAATGTATCATTTCCAATGGAAAACGGCTTCTATATTTTAGCAGACAGCTCGAAAAATAGTGAGGACAGTGGCAGATATTTTGGTTTCTCTGGATAGGTGACATAATTTTCTTGGTGATGAGGCCTTATTCAATGAAATTTAATCCGAAATTATAATATCGTTGAAACTGCTTTAACCAAAACAAAGGCTGATTCATTGACGGTACTGGCGGTAACTTCCCGAATTAGCGTTTCCTTCATATCTTTTTATTATATCATCTCTTTTTCAACGTGAATTACCTTTAAATATTCACGTGCCATTTGCTCCCCTTCGTGCGGGAATTCACGGAGGAGAAACTTGAAATGACCGCGATCTGGACTCGATCTGCCGTTTGCCTTTCAGGTGCGCTATTTAATCACTTTACCGAGTCTGCGTTAACTCGACTGAGAGGCGATTTTGAGATTATGTTCATATTCTGGTCAAGCGAAACGATTTTTTAAATGCTGAATTTCCTCATATTGTCGATTGATCTCGTGCCCGTGGTGCCTGACATCACAAAAATTTTTATTTGCACCTTTCGCAAAGATTTTTTTTGCTGAGAACAGATTTAAATTTTTATGAAACTTGTATTGATTGCTATAAGTCTTTAGCGACAGTAAAATTCTAACTTTTCTCACAACATTTTACGCCGGTCACGATGAAAATTATAGGGGAAAAATTGGCGTTCCAATGTAAATAAGTTTACCGTCAGTTCCTTGTTTCTGCGACGATTGTTGTGAGATACGAATCTTCTCCAAAAATGAGAAATTAATTTAAAAAGATGACAACGCTCCTCGATCCGATATCAGTTTAAATACTCTGCAGTGAAGTTGATTTATTTAAATTTTGATCAATATTTTTACGGCATTATTGGACGTTGTGGCGCTGCAAATCAATTTTCAAATTTTAATTTCTTCGAAATTTCAACTATCTTTTGAAAAAAATACCGTCTTTTGTGTTTCAAACAACAGGAGTCTACTAATCCATGCTCCGATCGTTGAATACATCAATTAAGCATAAAATTTAAGTTGATTATCCATTTTAAATTACGATCTTCAGTGTGTTCATTAGAATGCAACAATTATTATTATCGCACCATTAAGTCGCCTTTTTTTCAACTCTTGAGTGTCTTGTCGTAATATTTACGTCAAAAATAACGAATGAACGTAATCCTATCAGCCTTTCAGCTTTGATATGCCTGTAAAATATAGCAATTATCGCTGGCGAGACGCGATTGTGAATTAGAAATGGCTCTTTTCCTGGCTTTGAATCACACTTGGGGCCGAGACAATATTTTGCCCTTTTCAATTGCTTCTCCCTGCAATCGGTGAAGAGTTTACTTTTTTACACTTGAAGTACCAGACTTTGCGAAAAACCTTTTATTACCAACGAGGTCATGCCCCGATATTTATTTTGTTTTCTAAAGGAAATTTGAAGTTTTTAATGGTAATAATTTATAAATCGTTGCGATAATATCTCTCATTAATCATTGTACATTTTTTTTAAGAATAAAGGTTTATATCAACGCTCTATTATTAGTCATTTAAGTAAATAGGATGTAGTGAGGACTTGCGAGGACTATGCGTCAAGGCAACATCAACGCTACCTTCTGTGTTACCAAGGTAACAACATGTGTTACTTTGTAATGCTGTGTATACGTTGGTGGTTTCTTGATGTTAGAATATAATAAGTATATTTCAATACTTTGGGCACAAAACCCCTAAAAAAACAGAGTAGTTCATTGTGACGTACTTGAAGTTTGTACGTAATAATGAACAGCATTTATCTAAAAAATATTACGATAATTTTAACATTTTTACTATAAAACAGATATGTTGCTATTTTTAGTGTATCTACATACCTATTGGTGGAACAGGTGATTATAAAATTTATTCTTAAAAGATCGCATTGGCCATGTACGTTGATGGTTCCTTGATAATGCCGCTTAGACATTGAAATTGATCGTAGTAAAGAACCTGATTGGAATAGCACCCACTGCTTTCTTCTCATCATACCCTCAGAAGGGAGAGTTTGGCTGTCTGGGTAAATAAACTCATGTAAATACGTCTAGTACATGAGGAAAAACAGCGTGTGTGAATTAAGGAACGCCTTGGGTATACGATGGGGCAATGACTTAATTTTCTTGTGGTTGTATTTATGCGGTGCGAGTGAGATGAAGGGAACCTTCAGCCCGGTCTCTTCATTATATCGTTATATCCGTGTGGATGATCAGTTGAGTAATATAAATTATTCACCCCTCATATAGATATTTTTACTGTCGGTTGAGTTAGGGGTTGCCGGGACCCATAGAGGAGTGGGTTGTACTCACACATTTGACCAAAATTGGTCCGTTTTGACCCTCCATTGGGTCCGGTGATCCTCACTCCAATGACGTAAGTCGGCAGACCGCACGGCGGCAACCCAAAAAGCGAATCAGAGGGATACCTTATCCCAAATATTTGGGCAACAGGCTCTCTCGGTACGCAGAGATGTGCGGTAGGCTCAAGCGAAAGCGGAGCCGACGGTTACTCGTCTCAGTTGTTTGGGGGAACCAAACTAAAACGAGCACTTCGGGGAGGCGGAGGCCCTTGAGGTCCTTTTGACCTCAATCCGCCTCATTGGTGTCGGTCTCGAAGGGGCAGTGGTTTCGCTAACCTTCCCTACCCATCCTTTCCTCCCACCTCTTCCATGTCCTCGGTAATAAGCGAGAGCTTGCAAACCGGGGGCGGAAGTTGTAATCCTGCGGCGTGAGCCGAATCGCCTGTCGGTTGAGTTGATGACGTACTCTCACGTATTTCAACTGCGCTTCGCGCCGTATTGCCTAGTTTCAACGCTATCCTCTGGAGGGCTACCTCATTATTTAACTGCATATATATTACGCACCCACGAATATAATATAAAATATCAACTAGCAGGTTGGGTGACGGGGGGCGAAAGGGTTTTTTTTTTCTAAGTTAGATTTCGCATCACCCGCACAATATCAACCTCGGGAACATTAAAAAATATTGCATATTCGTGGTATTATAACGAAAACGCTAAAATATGAAATTTACATTACCACAATGTCATCTGGTGTCCATTTCCATAAACTGCAAAATGGCCGCCGCCAAAAATAATGTTTCCGGAGTGTAACATCTTCTAATATCCGTCATTTTTAAGATGGGTCAGAATTTCGTTGACCAAAAAGTATTGCATTTTGTGCACATTACTTCTTCCTATTTTAGTTGAAAAAGAGCGATTTTTAATGGTGGAAAACATGTTTATCGATGGATGTCTCACGAACATAGACCTTAACGCTAAAACTAAGAAATGCGATATCAGTGATCAATTTTATAAATTCCACTCTCTTCAAGATAATCATTTATTTACAGCTAGCGGAAGGTTCCCGTTGAAGTGCAACGGGTGTGAAAAACTTTGAATTTATTTTACAAGAAAACCACAAAGCCTTAAGAATACTGCCAGCGTGGTCATTTAAAGAGTTCGTAGTCTGTCTTGAACGTTGTGTTCGTTGTAGTGGACAGCTGACCGTTTTCCAGGTGCACGGAGAGATGAGTGACTGTTGGTCCTCTTTCATGCACGGGAAAGCCAAAAATGGACCACGCAGACTCATTACTACTTAAATAGCACCCAGGTTGATAGATGGTCTCCTCGTCCCTCTGGTTCTCTTGAGCCGTCTTCTGAGTGAATTAACAGCTTGATCGCTTCCCTTGTGTACATACATATATTTGCGCTATTCAACTTTTATATGTGCGTTGAGTATCTAAATCAGATAAACACATATAAATAACTCGTAACATTTATGATGTGGGAATTGGTCTAAAAATCAGTTCGCAATGTAATGAGAGGCAGACGGTTCCACTACATGTAATACATCTGAGTATTTTACGATAATAAACAACGCTGTGTTTGTTGTAGCAACAGAGGCATTGTTATCATTACGCTTTGCTGCTCGTAAGTATTCTTGCACATTTTATTGCGTGTGTAGTCTATTTAATTCCTTTGTGTGTATCGTTTACTAGGTAAGTGTTCTCTCATATACATGCAGTGCCCCTATGAGAGCCATTTTGAGAATGGACATTGAAGAGTATACTTGTTGTAAATATTCATTGAATTTATAGATTGCCCCCCGATGCAATCTATCATGGGGTCCTTGGGACTATGGACCCTTTTTATACAGATTTTCTTTCTACGTGCTACCATGGGCCTGTAGGAAAACGTGATATTTAAATATGCTAGAGTCGTGAATGTCCTTTGAAACTCAAATCTCTGGTTGTCAAGGAAATATGTTATTGTTGATTTCAGAGAAAAATGTTAGATTTTTCAGTAAAAACATAATTTTCAGACAAATACGAAGCATAAAAGAAAATCTATTGAAAGAATTAGAAATTTCATTTATTCAGCCATCCAATAAAAAATATCCCAGCCCTTTATATGGAGTTAAAGTACTTTTAAAAGCAAAAAATGAAACCACTGCACCGAATCCAATGCTTAGCATGGCCCACCAGGGAGGGCTTAGGGAGCCCTGAGGGCTTTTTGATACAGCCTACGTTGCAACCAGATATATATTTCTATCTACATGCCAAATGTCAGCTCAATCGGTCCAGTAGTTTTTGTGTGACGGAGCAGCAGACAGACAGACACCATTACATTTTATATACTTGTAAGGATATTTGGGTGTGTCAAATAAGTTTAAAGTTAAGATTGAGATTTTTTGAGAATTCCGTTTGCTGTGTGCTTGGTGCGTTAAGTACTATTACCTATATTTACGATCATGGATTTTCCCCTGAGTCGCGTGACCTTCGCCTGAATATTCCTCGTTTGTCGAACCATCGGTTCCCTGATTGGCGTCATCCTGGTGTTGCTGTATCGCCGGAACTCCTACGGGAGACTTGTTCACTTGATTTTGCTGGCTCTCTTGCTGCAAATTTGCACTGCGAGGAAAAGACGGAGATGAGTATGGGAGAAAAATGTCGTTTATCTTATATGCACTGTGGGTTGTGACGTGCTTGTGATGGTTACATCTCTACAGAGTTGAAACATCTATGAATCCTTGTGCGTTGCTGTAAGAATCTCGTAATTAATGTCGTTGCGATACACTTACATCTCAACACCAATACATCCATGTGCGATGTTGTCAGATCATCATAATCAATTCCTTTATGCTAAATTTACATCACTACATAGTTGGAACACTTATACATCAATGTGCTATGTTGAAAGACCATCGTCTTGAATTTTCTTGTGCCACAGTTAAGGAAGAAATTGCTTTCCGTTTGATAGCTACCGAGTGCCTTTGTGCTAATTTGTGTTCATACTTCCTTCCTTGAAACCGCTGATGGAAGATAATAGGTTAATACCTGTAGGTCTCACCATGTGCAACTCTGGCGTAGTTGTAAGAGCTTGTGACTAATTTATTTGGTAGATATGTAGTATCCGGGCCCGTCAGTGGTATATGGCGTTCACAAGCATGTGAAAACGGGAAAAAACTTGAAAAACGAAATATTTGAAGGGAAAAGGCGAGTAAAATGTTGAGAAACAGGTAAAAAAGTGGCATACTAATAAACTCGGTTTTTTAACCTTTTTAATTATGTAAATAAGAGGGCTGTAGATGTTCAGGAACGGCGGTAATAATAGTTTTACAATGGGCCCGGACACTACATATCTACCTCTTTTTACATTTTCCTATGTGTTGAGTATCACGATATGCCCATTTTAGAGTATGGGGCGTCAGTCTGGGACCCTTATTTGGGGGGGGAGATAAAGCAATTAGAAAAAGTTCAGCGTTTAGCCGCAAGACTTGTGACGCGAAATTTTAAAAGGAAGGCTAGTGTAACGGAGATGATGAGGGTATTGGGCTGGACATCACTAGAATCGAGGAGGAGGAAAGCACGTCTCAAGTGCATGCATAAGGCATACATTGGCGATCCTGCGTGGAGGGACATATCCGAAAGATTAAAAAAAACCTAGTTATCTGGCGAGAAGAGGTCACAGATATAAGATAGAGCCTCCAAGGCAGCTCTCAAACACATTGAAATATTCCTTCCTGCATCGGGGAATAAGGGATTGGAATGAGTTACCCAAAGGAGTATTAGAGCCCTTCCCAAATAAGACACTGACGTTAATGACGAGATTGAAGGGAGTTGTACTGTGAGGGTTTCCCCCCCATATTTTTCTAAGGTAATAACTTTGAATTTTTTTGTGTTTTGGCAATGTCTTTGTTTTAATTTTTACATGTATGTATATTGGTATTTTCTCGGTTTCTGTGTTACCACCGGACCATGTGGTCTACTTGTAGCAATTTCTTAATAATAATAATAATAATATAATTTTAGCTCATTTACAAGCATTGAAACGGTTGTAGCTGTGGTAAAGTATTGTCAAGAGAAAGATCTGCGTCGTTGGATATCTATGTATCGGATGCCCTACTCATCCCCTGTGTCATCTGAGTTTACTCAGTGAGATCTAGTACCCGGATAATCTTGCATCTCGGATATAGTGAGATTTTTGTAAATCAACCACTCACATTTTTTAACCTCGCATTTCCTATTGTAAACCAATTACTCTACACATTTGGCGGTTTTGACAAAAAAATACTATTCAATATAAGTGAGTCGTTACGGTCTAAATTTTGTTGATTCCTGTGATCATGGCTTCTGTAAATTTTATTTAATCAACCTGGTTATGTTTAATTGTTGGGTCTTTGTTAAAAAATATCTTTTAGTCGCTTACCTTTGGGTTCACCACAGTGAAAATCTCGAATGTATAAGTAATTTTAAGTACTTTTTAACAAAAACCCAACAAAACTAAAAAAAAAAACTACGTTAATTGTGCAGGAAGCCATCACCGAAAGAGTTAAAGACTGTTTGGGGATAATGAGAAAAAGTATGGATTCTGTGGTGTTTTTTCCGTGTTCATTGACGAAATTTCTTTCCTACGTTACTGTGCGACTACTTTAGCGTGATATATCTGCAAATGCTTTCGTCCATGTCACGCCATTGTGTTATCGTCGCAAAATAAGCCGAGGTTTTATTTGCTCGTTATCTGAACACTCCTAAGACATGCGAAAAAGTCAAGAAGCATTTTTTTTTGCCGCTACAGAACACATAGTCTATAAAATATTTTGGTGTTCAAATGTGTATCTTGGGTTAATTAAAATATGAACGTTGTGATAGTTGGTGTAAGCGAACAATGGTTTGACGGTCAATTTACGGTAAAGAAATAAGGTTTTAATCTATATTTGGTCTGTGTCGTTGTGTCTCTGTGTGCTTTCAACTCCTAAGTGCCAGTTGCAGAAACAACCCAACTATCCAAAAAATAGTGAGATCTCTAAGTCACGACATTCGTTCAATATTTGCCGTAGAAACGTTTAATTACTTTATTGACTCCATGAATGGTTTCACAACTCATGTTATACAGTGTTCTTGGGTAAATCCATAAGTTTCACGAGCATCCACGATGGCGAATGCGCCATGAACCACTTGGAGGATTAATTACTCGATAAAATAGTTATTATTTGACATATGGCGAATTTTTTACTCCCCCTGATTCTTAATTATGTGCATAATTCTTCCTATACTTGAAATAAACCTACAAAAGTGTATTGAGTGGTCAGAGAGAATACCAAAATACTCAATGATATGACAATTAAAAAATGAGTCGCGAAAGTGATTCATCCTGCAGACTTTATTGGCTTCATAAATGGTCTTATGCTTCATCGGGCGTACTTTATTGAAGTATGACCGTTAGGTAAATCCATAAGTTTCATGAGCAACCAAAATGGCGACTGTGCCATCAACCACTTGGAGACTAAATTACTTGATAAAATAGTTATTATTAGACGTATGGCGAGTTAGTTTACTCATTCTGATTCTTAATTATGTGCACAATTATTTTACTCTTGAGATAAACATACCAAAGTGTATTTGAGAGTTAGCCAAATATTCAAAGCAATGACAAATCAAAACAAATGAGTGGCGAAAGTGATACGTCCTGCAGAAATGAGAGCTGTTCGCGACTTATGCCGTCACGCGAAGAGGCGTCGGCGTTTCGGCTCTCCTTCATTAAAAGATAATTTTTGTCCTTGGTGTGTGTTTGCAGTCTTCTAAGCAAAACTTTTTCCTCACGAAGGGATATAATTACAAAATAAATCGACTGATATTTTCTTACTGCGTAGTGCGGGCGTGATGCGGGGTGTATAACTACTACTCCCAGCGTGACTTTAGTTGTGCCGTTTATACATATAAGTGTTTCGAACTCACGTGAATTTCACATGCATGTGATTGTATTGCTCTTCGTATTGCTGAGGATTGTGTTCGTGCTGGGCGTAATATTTCTTTATCTTGTATTGAAAATGTCTAGCAAATCTGTTAAATGTGGCAACTGTTCAAAAGTGTCCATTTGATGGCTCGGATGGATGGAGGTTCAAAAGTGTCCTTCTTTAGGCGAATGGCGTTAATTTGAAATAAATGAGCCTCAGATTTTTTACGGGATTAGTGACATATTTCCAAAACAAAGAAGTTACCGCAGAAATTTCTTCTTATAGAAAATGTTGCTACAACGCTGTTTTTTACTTATTGATAACGTTGTCATTGGAGTATTGTTTTATATCTTAAGTTTTAAGGAATATATGCATTAAAAGGTCCATCGTAATAAATACACCGTTCTAAAAAGTTTTATTGAAATGGACAGATTTCTTTATTTGAAAGAAAACATTTTTTTAAACCATTAAAAGCGTTTTTTTGACGCATGGCTACATTTAATTCAAGCTGAATTATCCTATTTATATAAAATATCAAGGGTATTTCGAAGACGGCATATATACGCACGGGTCCTTCTCTCATGTTTGCCGTAGAGGTCGATGTATCAAGAACCTCTTGGGATACGGGTTATCTTTATGATACGGGGCTGTTAAGTCTAGTGGATTTATGTCTACAAGTGTTGGTGCAATTTTATGAGGTGCATCAATGTGCTGCTTATAAAATATAATTTTGCGTGACGGAAATGGCTGTAGGAATCCGCTGCAAAAGTGTAAAAATATCATTAATGTCAACTCTAGAAGAGCGCTCCACTATTGATGTACGCGGTGTCCTTCTAGGCAATAACATGTAGATGTCGCTGCTTTTACTGTTTACACGCTCGACTAAAACGATTATGGATTATTTTCAGTCTTGTAATGTCATCTTTTGTTCTTTTCGTCTGGATGAAAGGATACAAATTTGAGCATCTGAAAATTTCCTTGCTTAGTTCTGTTGCTCATTGAGATTTAGGAGTGGGAATGCATAATATGGCTTGTAATAGAACAATGTGCTTAAAAAGTCTATTCCTTTAGCCGAGGCGATGTTTGTGATATATTTCATTGTGACGATGGATCGTGATGACATAGTTTGAGCTAGGAAAGTATGCAATGTTTGCACGAATACAAACTCCGTATTTTCTTAGTTGATTTTTTTATCCGACAATAATGAAAAAAGAGATAAAACTGCGACCCAAAGAGATACACTTTAGGGATGCCACATGCCCTAAAAAAACATCAAGTAGACGATTTTTCGATGTTTATAATAGTACTCGCCACTCAATTTTCATCGGATTATTTTTACTACTAGATACTTTCGATGTAAGAGCCAAAAAAAATCGAGTAGTCTGTACATCGATGTCGATGTGGCATCCCTACTACACTGTAATATTGCTTAAGATAATCTTGAATCTCCGTACCCATCTGCGCAATGTGAGTCCAACCTCCTCCTCCCTGAAACATCTTTCGCAATGAATAGTACTTAGTTGATCCCTTAACAAGAAGCGACTCGATGATTTTTCGCAAAGAATCGGTTTGTGGTTAGAAATTGGTCTTTGAAGGGCGGGACGGAAATAATAAAAATATCCGCTGCCCTTTAAATAACACGCCAACCGATGTATACATAGAAATACGAGCGCTTGGGAACACTTTTGTCGTTTCTCGCCGAGTTCCATCAGCTTGGTCTTCACTGGTCTCCCTGCTGGCCCACCGATCAATTCGACATTAAGGAGAAACCTTTATTTTAGCCATGACCGATAACCTGCCTTGATTTTAATATTTATTCTTAGGAATGATTTCTTCAATAGAATGGTGTAATAGTATAACTTAGTCATAGGTAATTTAACAATGAAATATTGGTTAAAAAAGTGATGGATTTTTGTACTGAAATACACTACCTCAATGGCCGTGCAATGGTATCTCTTCACATAAAGTTTTTGATCTCAATTTCTACCCGAGTAATATTGTCCAAAAACTTGAATGACACGCATTAGACATTGAGGCATCTTATATGAGTTTTTCAGCTTAGGTCATTGATAATATAAGCCTTTTATATAGGTTTAAATAACAGACTTCCAGTTTTCGTCGGTGCGCGTAGCCGACATATTGTGATGATTGTTGCAACGTTGCCAAGGGAAACTTCTGCTATTTACCTTGTTTACCATTTTACTTTGTAAATTAATTCAACATTAGGTACTTTATATCCTTTGTTAAATGTTTTAAGCCTGAAAATTAGTTGGTTTTAGTTACAAGCTTCGGTTTAACGCTTTGCCCTTCGCGATGTTACCCAAAAGGAGTATTTACGTGAAATTTAAAAGATATGCAGGGCTTCAGTAACCCTAAAATTACTCATTACAGCAAATTTTATACATATCTCAAGATAACAGTTGCGTGCGCTGGTTCCTCCTGAACGAGAATGCGCTTAAGCCCGGAAGTTTTGCGAGAGAAGCAGAAGTGTAAAAGGGGCGAATGGAAAACGTCGAATCCAGATCCGAACGCAAAAATTAAAAGTGCGACATTTTTGAGGTCCGAATTGAGATCCGGTTATATATATATATATATATATATTTTGTCTCTCGGTGGAGAAATAGAGGCGCTATTATTTCTCCAGCCGAGAGGGAGAGAGGGAGCTCTGTTTTGCCTCGTGGCTCACGAAAGTCCCTGCGCTGCACGCGATATCCTGAGATTTTTTGAAAACGCGAAATCCGATAAATCCATGGCCAGCTTCTCTCTCTCTCTCCACTATTTCCGTGTTAACCTTGAGAGAAACATGCGCGTTTGAAAGCGCGTAAGTGCGCAACTCTAAGTTCCGCTCAAGAACTTCGATTTCATAATTTCCATTTTTTTCCCTTTTCGTAACGTCTTTTCTGCACATTTCTGACTGCAACAATAGACCTGTTGGGAAGAGATGGAATATATTCCGTCCCCATGCGTTATTAAGGGAACTGGGTCTCATTTCCATAAACATCCGAATGATAAATTTTAACCGATAAGACGCTTATACAAGAGCCATGTTTCTGATATGAAAAACGTTGGCGTTGTCGTGGGTAGTTATGAGTACTTAATCCGTGAGCAGCGGTGAATGGAACATTTATTATGGGTTATAATTCGTTTATTCTCTCCTGTTCTGCGCTGGTTCTGAATTTTGTTGATTTTAGAATGTTTAGCGTATCTTTTATTAGGCATAAATGATCCAGGAAGGGTCTCTCCCCGCAATATCCTAGGATGGGTTCTACAAATAATTCTCACCAGGTCAGAATTTTAGTTTGATTGGGTGAAGTCCTCGCCTGCTAAAATGGGGGTCGCGGGTTCGAATCCCGCCTACGTGGAAATATCACCACTCAGGTCATAGGTGTTTGTATTCCACTGTTGTTACGGTTATTTACCCGATATAAATTGATCCAAGAAGCTGTATTCGAGGTAGTTAAGATGAAAATAAAATTTCCTCTACCAACTCCACTGACAGCTTCAGGTTGTTGATATTGGAACTATTTTTAACCACACTCTATATCCTAGGATTGGGATCAGTTCATCTCCGCTTGGAGTTTGAGATGAGAATTTTTCGCTCTAAAGCGTGGATTTCGCCTCGTTCGCTTCATCACGTGGATAATAGGATTTCCGAATCGCATTTGAAACGTCCGTGGCTGAATTTCTGACCTGAGAGGTATCCCTTGAAGAATTCGAACTACATGCATGCGCCTTGCTCCGTGTTGTTGATTTTACAGGCGCAGCATTTTGCGGCGAGGGGGCGCAATTAAGTCAAATACTGCCGAGTATTGACTCACAACAATTATGCCCGTATTCATAGTCGTATTCCTAGGGGTTACCTGGGTATCCCCTAGCGAGGTAACACCTAGGGGTCCCCTACGCTGAGAGATTCATAAACCTTACCTGGGTAACACCCAGCCACGGGACGCCTGGGTAAGAGATTTGGCAACAATCCAACGCAAAAATACATATGAACGGTTTCGCTGAATGGTTCTCGATGTTTTCGATGCTCATTTATCACCGTAACCAAGCACGCTATAAACAATAATACAGTACACTGTTGCAAATGTTCATGAAAAATGATTGAAGGAATATGAGAGAATGTTTACAATATTACTTAAATATTTATGTAATTTGAATGATGAGGAATACGAGGGTGATTCATTAAGTACCCGTGTTTGTAAACAGAAGACGTTACTATGGAAAGATGTTGATATTATCGTGTACTGCCGTTATTACAGTAGTATCCATTCGACCCACGCGTGGGCAGCAGTACTGCGTTAGGGGAGCTTTGGGTAAGCTTCATGCCTTACCCAGGAAATCGACGGCCTGGGGGAGGGTTAGGGGACAACAGTCCCCTGGGTAACGACTATGAATACTATTTTTGAGCCAAGGGGCTCCCCCACACCTGGGGGACACCCAGGTAACGACTATGAATACAGCCCTTAGTCATCTTTATAAGTCTTTGAATCTTAAGTTTGCTTGACTGCAGCCCTCAATCCTACCCTTTCTTACCCGGATTTATGTCCTTTTAACTCTTTTGATTCGTATTCAGTTGTAGCTGGATTATGTATTTGTCCCGATGAACGACAGCAAGGAAATCTCGTAATGAAGGGCTGGAAATGGAGCGGGGGGGAGGGGGGGAGAGGGGAGGGAGGGCAGCATATGTTGGTCAACTCGGCCAATTTTGCTTTTGGATTTTGTTTGCGTTGTTAATCCTAGTACGTGGAAGAGAGGAGCCGAATGCAGAAGTCTCCCAGAGAGGAGAGAAATTGGAGCAAGCTGGATCCCTTCACCTATCTCAAAAGTACCGTCATGGAAGAAGTGCAAAGGGTATGAAGCGGAGAATAGCCCAAGCTGAGAATGCCTTCATGGGGAAAAGACAACTGCTGCGCTCATAGAAGATAAAGGACCGCAAACCAGGATACAGTATGTGAAAACATTCGTCTGGAGCGTGGCATTCTATGGATCGGAAGCATAGACCATTGGAAAAGCTGACTAGAACAGGCTAGAAGCCATCGAAACCTGGTGCTGGAGGAGGATGCTGAAGATAAAATGGACGGAAAAAATAAGAAATGATGAAGTGTACAGAAGATTACAAGAAGAAAGGACCATATGGGACACCATACAGAAAAGAATAACAGGATGGATTGGACATCACCTTGAGACACAATGGGTTTGTGAAGAACATAACTGAAGGCAAAAGAGAGGGAAAAGTCTCCAAAGGAAGTCTCAGGCATTAGTTCATGGAGCGAATGAAGAGGATAGTACATACATAGGAAGAGATACCACGAGGTAAGGGAATGAACATTCAACAATGAAGGGGAAGGGCTGCAGTCGACCAATCTTAGGATTGAACGACCAATCAATGGACGATCCGAATACACCGACCATGTTAGGCGGAGCAACGTTCAAAAATATTATTATCTCATCAATTTAACTATTTCAACGACGAAGTTTTCAGTATGTCATGGAGAATTCTGTTTTAACCCCGAACTCAGTCCCCAGAATTGACGGAAGCGACTAAACGAGAGATTCATTGCCAAACTAATCGATGAAATAGTTTTTTAATTCCTCTGCAGCATTAGTAACTGCTACAAAAGCACAATGCCAACGCATGCCGTCAAATCATAATTTATTCTCGGTCTTTCCATCTTCCAATTCTTTTCCCAAATGCATCTCCTTATTCATTGGTTGTTCAATCCTAAGGTTGGTTGACTGCAGCCTTCAATCCTTCCCTATCTAATGCTAGGTCCCTTACCTCCTGGCGTCTCTTCCTATATACTTCCCTCTTTATATGATCCATGATCGTATCCCTGGATCTTCCTCTGGGGACTATTCCTTCTATTTTTGCATTAATTAAATTCTTCACAAACCTGTTGTGTCTCAGAGAGATGTCCAATCCATCTAGTTCTTCTTTTCTGCATGGTGTTTCATGTGGTCTTTGCCTCTTCTACTCTTCTGTAAACTTCGTCATTTCTTATTTTTCCCGTCCATTCTATCTTTAGCATCCTCCTCGAGCACCAGGTATCGGAGGCTTCAAGTCTGTTCTGGTCAGCTTTTCCAATGGTCAATGCTTCCTATCTATAGAGTGCTGCGCTCCACACCAATGTTATCCCTTACTTCTTCTTGGTTTGTAGTCCTATCATCTTTGAGCACGGAAGTTGTCTTTTTGCCGTGAACGCATTCTTGGCTTGGGCTATTCTCCACCTGGTTTCTCTCCCGTCTCTTATTTAATTGGGTAAATTTGGAGAGGAGGATGAGTATAGCCGTAGGAGGATGCTGAATATAAAGTGGACGGACACAATAAGAAATGATGAAGCTAACAGAAGAGAAGAAGAGGAAATGACCATATGGAACACGATACATAGAAGAAGAGTCAGATGGATTGGACACACCCTGAGGCACAATAGGTTTGTGAAGAACATAATTGAAGGCAAAATAGAGGGAAGAGTCCCTAGAGGATGATCCAGGGATAAGTTCATGGAGCAAGTAAAGAGGACGGTGCATAGGAATAGCTATCGAGAGGTCAGGGGACTAGCATTAGATAGGGAGGGCTGCAGTCAACCAATCGTAGTCAACCAGTCAACCAACCAATCGTCAACTGAACGACCATTGATGAAGATGACATACGGTGACACAACGGCGTATTGAAAACCTTAATGAAGGAGAGTTGAAAGGAACAAATGAATCAGGAAGACTGATTATTGAGTTTACCAATCAAATTATGAAGAACGTCTGTGAGACTAATTGTTGAAAATGAAGAGATTGGTGGAGAGCAGAGTGGATTGGAAATCTGCAGCAAACAAATCTTAAGAATGTCCATTCATATTTCAAGTTTTGTCATGTTGATTGGCTTTGTAGGTAAATGTTTCGCCCCTCGTCTTGGAGTTGTCTTTAAGTCGAAATGTTATCCGCTTCACGTTGGCCGCATAAAATAAGCTCGCTGGAAGGGAGGTCGTGGAATCCTACTGAATATTAATCTTCGGGGAATGGGACCTTTCGGCGCGAGCCGTTTTGGCGCAGCCGTTTGGGCGCATGAACGGTTCGGTTGCCACTTGGCTAGTAACGATGTTTTTATGATTTATGACAAGTGTTAATATTGTTAAATGTTCAGAATGACAGTCAGTCTAAAATTTTGTTAGAAATTGTTTGTACAAATTTTCCATTCTGAAACACGACCTTGAAAGCATCTTTAGACACATTTCATTCATCGATATTTACATTATTAACTACGCAAGACAAATATTTACAGATTTTTATAATTTCGCTAAATTCACCACGATTCTGTGTTTAACTAAGTTTTGCTGACATAGATAAAGACCTCAGTATGATTTTTCTTATTAACGACGAGATATGCTTTGGATTGCATCGTTATCCTTACTGTCATTTGGTCCGCGCCTGGCGGTCGGGATTGTGTCCGAGCTTGGATCTTTAACTGGAAGGTTGCCAGGCGTAGCGTGCGTGGTGTGGAAACAACCCGTCCCATGCACGTGGAGCTGATTTGCACGGCATTTCGCGATTGTAGATGAGAAGGCAGTTCTAACCTCATTTTGGAAAAGCTCCCCTCGTACCAGCCGAGCGGTAACCGAAACGTCTCTGCGCCCAAACAGCGCCGAAATCTCCTAGATCCCAATATTTGGATTGCTGACTGCCGATAGTGGTTCTTTTTTCATGGAATATGCATGGCAGCGTGGAACGCATGCGAACGCAAACGGGAGAGTGAAGAACCTCGTTGGTATAACCATGAAGTAAGGCGGTAGCTCAGGAGACAAAGACAACTACACAACCTATTTAAAAATTCTAATAAGCCAGGTAACAAAAAAATCTAACTTGGGGCGAGAGAAATTTACGTTGCTCAACGCTCAAAAACGAAGAAAATCATGCGCACTGCTCAAAAAAACTTCAAGAAAAAAATCCTCGGTGAATTACCAGATGAAACCCCAAGTCATTCTGGTCTTACGCGAGAGAGCTCCGGGCCGAATCCTCGACAGTAGTCTTTATTGGGCACCAACGGCGAAGTAGTCACCAACAGCATTGACAAAGCCAACTTAGTAAACCAATGCTTCTAATGTGTATACACTAAGAATGGCACAATACTCAATTTAGACATTCCTAACTATAACGAGCCAATGGTTGACGTAAGAATTCAACGTGATGAGATAACCATACAACTGCGCTCGATTAAAAGTAGCAAGTCGCCAGGTCCAGAGGGAATACCTGCACGCGTGCTCAAGGAGTTAGCGCCACAGATGGCACCATTCTTAGAAATGATATTGATAAATTAAATTTTTTAAAAATAAATTCCAAATTTAGCGAATCATTATCCGCAGGCAAAGTGCCCCATGACTGGAAAATAGCCGTCACTCGTAACGTTCCTTGAATTTTGTTCCTAGTGGGCTATAGCCGTGGGAATGACTTCATTACTTCACAGCCTTGAATTTTGGATTCGCTATAGCGTTTTTTGAGGGAAAAAAACAAAGAGAAAAGTCGTCGAAAGCTTCGCCTTGTTGAGTCACTTCCCCGAGTTCGAATTCCACCGCTCTGGTTTATGGAAATGAGCGTTGGAAAAAGTTCTCGCGACCCAATTCCAGGGTCCTTGGCCTATTCAACCCCTCTAGTTATCAGCTCTCATCCCGTCGGGAGTTCTTAATCTGTGCGCCTAATTTTAGCTTTTTTTAGAGATTTTAATAGTTTTGATTCATTTACGTAAACTATCGGTGGGTTTAATCGCTCGCCATTATCTTTTAATTAAGACGGCATTGGAACGAAGGTTGATTGGTGTTTCTCTATCGGAATCACCGCCAAGCCGCGCCGAGAAGAAGAAACTTTATCCCCAAGGTTTTATTTCGGGGTTTTAGGTGAGCATGCTAGCTTTAGTGATCGAAAAAGTCTTTTTTAGTGAAAGAGAGAAAATGAAATCGTATCCATTGCGTTCTCAGACTGTAAAACGACGTTCTTTTACTTCCCTGGCTCATTCCATCACGTTACTCGGTTATCAATTGGCGAAATTTCACGAAGACTCGCAATGGAGGCCAGTGAATAATTTTGACGTGTATATATTTTATGGATTCGAATGTTTGGCTTTGTTGCCTAGGCTACGTGTTGCCTAAATTTCCACTTTTAGTTCACCCATTCCTTGCGCCACTTCGATTAGAGTCTTTTATGTTGTTATTGTAAATAGACGTAGTTGATTGTTGCTCACGTGAGACTGTGGTGAATATTCAATGGCGATCGAGGAGATATGAATTAATTGATGCTTTGAATAATATCTTGCTATTTTTGTTATCTAAAATGTACTTTTTAAATGCTAGAGAGGAAATATCTATTACAGGAAATCAATAAGAGGTTAATGAAACGTTCATCGTGTGTCGACTGCGTTGTTTGTCAGAATCCGATTATAATTGGAATGCATCAAGCCTGTTTTGCCTAAATAAAGAATTCAGAATGCCTTGTTTGACCAGAACTTGCTTCGTACGGGCTGCAAAACAGGGTATGCGTCTACGAGGGTCCAAAATAGTAGACTTGGATTGAAAAATAGGAATCTGTTCAAGGCGGCGGTAAGTGCATTCCTTTTTACCTAAACTGCAATGGTGGCCTTTAGGAATAATCATGTGGATACCACATGTCCCTGGATCATATTCGAGCTGTTGGGTTGAACAAGGGATTTAATGAAAATACATGGATTGAAGATAGAAGAAGAATAGATAAAAGTATTGGTCCAATCTAGTACCGGAATCATTTCGGAACATTTGGGATGAACACGGGATTTCAAGAGGCTTGTACAAATGAGAAATAATTTTTACTAATATATTTGAGAATGGCAGGAAGCTCATTTAATCTTTTGTTTTCAAGATAAATATTTTTTTTAACGAAACTACAAATTATTCATGTATATGATTGAATTATCTCGATGTAGGCATTATTTTTATGCACGCCAAAAACATCTTATGGCCGGTTGCAAGAAAATTTAGTTATGGAATCAATAGTTATGAGATCCATAAAGTTATAGAACTCATAATATATTCGGGTTGAATGAATACATCTATTTGTTACTTAACTTATTTACCAAAAGTTACTAGCCTCGGATATTTGATCTAATCTTCCACCGCCGGATAAAAGTTATGAAAGTTTAGCCTATAAATAATTGACAATGCACATTATAATTAGTCAGTAAGAGTAAAAAAACTGGTCAATTGTCTCAAAACAACTCTATAATCAAGTAATTAAGACTCCAAGCGGTTCATTACGCATCCGCCATCTTGGCTACTTATGAGACTCATAACTCCATGCCATAAGTTATGAGACCAATGAATTTATTGAATGTTTGTGCAACACTTATTGAATGGTTGTCATGGCTTATGGGTCCCATAACTTTATGGAATACATATGTTACGTTCCTGCAACTGGCCATTAGTCAATTGCATGTAATCTAGGTATATTATTCTAGGTTGTTCTGTGATTCCTGCGTGGTGATACCTATAGTTTCATCCAAATTGTGTTTTAAATTTCATTGATTATTATCTACCCTGTGCCTACTGCATGGTGATGCCTATTACTGCCTCCAATTTAATGTCCTATTTTGAATATCTGCAATAACAAATGCATGTAACATTTTCTGTGTCTTCGACTTGGTGATCTCTCAGTGAATCAAGACGCCTGGGTTAAAAAAAAACCAGCGATGAGTCAAATTTAAAGATTTTAAAAGGATAAAATTTACGAAAGAATATTCTAAATATGCACATGATTATTAGTCAGTAGGAGTAAACAAACTGGCCATATTGTTTATGAAAACGTTTTGATAGGCAAAATTAAATTTATCGAGGCATTGAGATGCAAAATAATTCATTTTACGAGTGTATATCTAAAAACCACCATTTAAATGAAAATGAAAAAAATTAAGATAAGATTTTTAAAAGAACAATGTTTCTAAGGGGTTGCTTATTTTTAACTTTATCCATCGATAAACAATATTTCCGTTCACTTCAAATGATTTTGCACTCGGACAAGTAATCAAATTGAAAATGTTCAGTATTCAAAGGTATTTGTTTCGATTATGATTTTTCAATACAAAAAAAATATCTATGACACATGCTTTCTTCCACAGAAACTGCGGATATTGCTCGCGAGAAGAAAATGTCAAAACAGCATAGTGAAGAAGAAAGGAAACGCATTGAAGCTGCACAAAATATGGCTGACGCCGCCAAGAGTTTCTCGAATTTTGCTTCCACTGTGGCGACGGGGTGTTTATGGGCAGAGAGCATGTGCATAGCATATTCACTTTCCACTGGAGAAAAAAAAGAAGGAAGATTATTATATGGTAAAAGATTTATGTCCGTATTCATAGTCGTATACCTAGGGGTTACCTGGGTATCCCCTAGCCAGGTAACACCTAGGGGTCCCCTACGCTTAGCGATTCATAAACCTTACCTGGGTAACACCCGGCCAGGGGACGCCTGGGTAAGAGATTTGGCAACAATTCCACGCAAAAATACAGATGAACGGTTCCGCTGAATGGTTCTCAATGTTTTCGATGCTCATTTCTCACCGAAACCAAGCACGATATAAACAATAATACAGTATACTTTTACAAAATGTTGATGAAAAATGATTGAAGGAATATGAGAGAATGATTTCAATATTACTTAAATTTTTATGTAATTTGAATGATGAGGAATACGAGGGTGATTCAATATGTACTTGTGTTTGTAAACAGAAGACGTTACTATGGAAAGATGTTGATATTATCGTGCACTGCCATTAGTGCAGTAGTATCCATTCGTCCCACGCGTGGGCAGCAGTACTGCGTTAAGGGAGTTTTGGGTAAGCTTCAGGCCTTACCCAGGAAATCGACGGCCTGGGGGAGGGTTAGGGGACGACAGTCCCCAGGGTAACGACTATGAATACTATTTTTGAGCCAAGGGGCTCCCCCACACCTGGAGGACACCCAGGTAACGACTATGAATACAGCCCTTAAAGCGCCAAAATCTTTGCATGAATTATTGACTCCCATTATCAATACGCAAGCACAAATGGACTCATTAATAATATCGAGTAATAGAGATGGATTTGCTTTTTCGCTCGTTAGCCCATTCAGATTTTTAAGATTTTACTCTTTCAAGTGCTTCAAGAGATATTTGAACGGTGAAATGATAATTTTTTTCCGCCTGATTAATGGAAATAAGAGAGTGTTGTCGGGCAGCAAAATCAAAACATTCGCCTCCCTCAGTCAAAATTAGCTTTAGCTTCCCGTCCTCCTTTTACGGCTGCCATTAATGAGTGTGATGGCCCACAATTCATTTTCTTATCAGCGTTTACTGGTCGAGTCCAATGAACATCGATTCCAAGATTGCATAAATATCCGTAAGTCATATAAAGCATGAATACAAACAGGTATATAGGGCATGCACTTTACTTCGGACCAATAATTTACGATTTACGCGTGTAATTAGAGAATGAATGATATTCTTAAACTATTAAACGATTAAAGTAAGGTTGTTTGGAATAATTACAATTTGAATGGCACTAAGTGAATCGACTGAAACTCAGTTCCCAAAAGGAAATCTCAGTTCTCTTGGCGATCTCAGTCTCTCAATGGTGTCATATTTTGAAATGCCTGTGTTTTTCCTTATCCTCCAGCATTGAGATGCCTTTTTACTACCTTTAAATTGGTCTTATTGCTGTTATTAATATATTCTTATTTGTACTTCAAACTGCAATAACAAATACATGTAATCTAACCTTTGACTCCTGCATGTTGGCTCCTTTGACAGATATGATGAATGACTTTAGAAACTTCCGTGTATAGTCTTTGTTATGACTATTACTCACAAGTAGTTTTTGCCGATGTACTTTTTGGACACTCTTGATTAAGTAAATATTTAATTTGATACAGATGTGGTTTATCCCTTATTTTACCCTCAATGTAAATTTTTTTCATGTGCGTAATTATCAAACAGTTACTGCTTTTTCATAAAGCTAAATTAAACATTATAAATTAAGTTTTTTACAAGACATAACTATTAAAGTAAATTGGATATTTAGACATAAGCTTCCTTAAACCAGGAATACATAAATTATTACAGTGAATGGTTAAATTTGTTTTCTGCGTTTTAGAGGACCCATTTTTATGGGCAATTCATATTCAATTCCAGAAGTATTTTTTTTTCTATGATCAAAAAACTTACCAACTGATTCTTGAGATTTATATATGCTTTTGAATTTCATTGTGATTTGTTAACCTAACTGTATAAAATTATGAATCTTATATTATCCTCATCTATAAGGAATGTCGAAATTTTTTTAAAAAGACAGTGGAATTTAAGTTGCCGATATCTCTCACAATTTTTGCATAATTAAATGCCTTTTTTTTCATTGCAGTTTTGTAACCTAACCATGACTTTAGGATCTTTTGATTGACATCTACATTTTTTTAAATCCGATGCGAGCCTTATGATCCATAACTAATAATCTATATACATTAATGTGGATGTTAATGTGTAACCGACTATTCGTGCGTGACCTCGGAGTATATGTAACAATCACTCGTTAATTTGCTATTGCCTTATCAATTCTCCCCGTCTTTATTGTAGGATGTGACTTACAACGAAGGCTAAATTGATATATTGGCGCAATCCCTTATCCATAGATGATATTATCGTTTCTATCTTCTGATTCATTCCACCTTTTTCACCTCGCATTACTATTAAATTTCCGTATAACGATATTTACGAAGTACAAAGAAGTTAACGTGCATTTGTTTTATTAAATTTTTTAGAGGAATTAAATATGTCTGTAGACCGGACGATATTAAAAAAGCGTGTAATTACGTCCCGCTTGTATTACTACATTTTTTATCCACTACATTATGATTACTTGTAAGTAAAAACCAATGTATATTCATGGAAAAAGCGGAAAGACGTATTTATTTACAATCTGTATCTGTATTTACCACTGTAATGTACTTGAAATGTGAAATTTTAACGGAAAATTAAATTAGACTGAAAGCCCTAAACTAAACACTTATGAGGAGGAAGCTGTTGACGGGGATCAAACTTAAGAAAGGTTTGCAAGTATGGTGTTGTGTTGCATCTAACAGAAACCTTGACTCTGAGAAAAGTGGACAGCACGCTATTGCAAATGTGGGCGTGCTGGATAATGGAGAAAGTACGTGGGCTGTCAGAAAAATAACGGGAATTTTCGTAAAAAAAATATCATGGAGTACTTATGAAAAATGCTGATATACTTTTAATTACCCTCCGCATCTAGAGACAAACTTAATCCAGGGGTGTTTCCACTTCGCCATACGGTCCTGGGGTGCTTCTTTGGGTAAAATCTTCCTTTCCCGCGTCGAAATCTCTTCAATGTCGTCAATGGCGTCAAAACGACGTCTTCGAAGCGCAGATTTTAATTAAGGAAATTTATAAGCGTCACAGGGAGGTAGACAGGGTGACTAGGGAGGCTGAGGTAGGGCAGTCATATCATTTTTTGCTCAAAACTCACGAATGCACGAGGATTACTGGCGGGCGTGTTTTCGTGGTCGAGGAAGGTCGTTCTGATCAAAGATTATATGCACGAGATGTTTTGTTCAGGAGTTTAGACTTAAAAAAGTGACGTTGGTACCAATGAGAGACTTTTTCTTCTTGAAACCGTGAATCTGTGCCGATAATTTACACAAAATGCGGAAGTAATGTGAATTTATCATAATCGGTTAAAGTACTGCATTCTTATTATTCCAAAAATCATTAAAAGTGCGAAAATCGTACATTTAGCTATGACTGCTTTCTCGCGATAGCAGTGCCCTCCTATTTTTTTTCCGGAACTAAGCCTCCACAGGAACTAACACAAACTTGCTGCATCATACCGCAATCTTGCTTTCAGAGGGCTGGTTCTGATCGTCTGCTGTCTGACTAGGAACAAACTTTGGTGCAGCCCGATGCATGTTCAATTTTTCGGTGAAGATGTCATGATATGATCTGATAGAGATTAAAAACTCTCCAGCAAGTTCCGTCGAAATATCAAGCGAGGAAGTACTTGGAACGGGCGAGTGAGGAAGCGAAACTTCATGAGAATATTAGCCGTTGGCGTAGCAGGTTGTTGGAACAAGTAATAAGCGAGAGAATTCTGAAAGCGGTGATTGAGGATAGGATATTGGATTAGAGAGAAAGTGGAAGGAAGAAAACAGTTTTTATAAGAACCCAATTGTAATGCCTTGCCAGGGTTTTGGATCCTTATATGATAGGCTTGAAATCAGAGTTGGAACGCATGCTGAGATCAGCTAGATATAAGAAAGGCCGTCAAGATGTTCTTGTAAGTGTTGCTCTCCACTTGCAAGAACTGGCACGGAAATCGATTTCCGACCATCGATTGAAAATTAGATGCGAAAAAAAGATGAATTCGAAACAATTTATTTTCTGACGAAGTTCTTAATATCTTCCGATCCCCATCATATTACGGAAGATCAGATCATGAGAATAAAATTAGGGAAGTAGACTGCGGAACAGATAGGTTTAAAATGTCTTTTTTTCACGCTCGTTAAGAGACCATAATGGCTGCAGTAATATTTTTTAGTGGGTTAGTTGAAAGGTAGTGCAGTTAATTAATTGATGTGCTTCCTAATGCCTGTTTCTAAATCTACCGCCTAGTGCTAACACCATGTTTTGCATGTTCTCTACATGACTCTTGTATCACGTTTTCTTAGTTGCATTACAGATCAATTCAATAGTTTCTGTAGTTTTGGTAGGATACCTATAGCTTAGTGTATGTTGGTGAAAGTTAATTTTTACAGTATGGCACAAGTTGGTGGCAAATCACCCCCTGGCAAACACCCTTGAGGAGGCTTGGGGGTAATAGGTAGAATTAGTTGTAAAAAAACTGGAGAAGTTTTATTTTCTTGCGTTAACACCTACCTTGACCAGTAGATCACCCCAATGATAATGACTGTATTGAGCACGCTATGTTATGAGAAATCCTTAATAGGTATTCTCTGACGACAGAGAATACTTATCTAACGGACTTGGTTGAATACTGAAATGAATTTATCTGAAGTTACGATCGCGGACCTTTATTAAGGAGGTGAGGAATATGTTCGGTGTAATTTGGCTCGATGCTTCCCGATTAGCCAGTCATTAAGCCTATATCCACCCGAATGTTATTGCTTTACATGAATGAAAATATAAAAAAATAATGGCTAAATTCGATGCAAATGGTATATCGATATTACCAAATTGGTGTTCGTGACTCGGCCGCTGGTGATCAAAGGATAGCTCCGCGATTTCGCTGATCTGTTTCACTGTTTCGTAATCAATGGAATTCGATGAGTGCGGGGTTTTATTCTGTTTATCGCAAGTTTCTCGCGAATGATATGAAAAATAATGGGAAATTCCCTGTAAAATAAAAGAAAAACGCCGGTTGGCTGACGCGATCGATACTAAGTGCCAATTTTCTTGCTTATCAGTTCTTGACCACCAGTTCTTCCAATCACGTGTGGAATTCTGTCTGAAGAAAGAGACATTTTTGTCTTCGTTGCGTTCTCGAGTGAACATAGTCTTATGAGTTTTTCATTTCTAATTTCATGAGTATCAATCATAAATTTGGGAATGCAAGATTGAGAGGGCAAGAAGATATTTAATATGGCAAAAATTTGTTGGGGGAAATGAATGTGTGATTAATGGCCGGTTGCAAGAACATTTAGTTTTGGAGTTAATAGGCATGAGATCCATTAATTTATGGGTTGCATGTTTATATGGGTTGCATGAACAAATCTACCGGTTTCATAACTTATCTCTCAATAGTTAATTGCTTCAAATGTATGATCAAATCTTCCATCGCGGGATAAAATTTACGAAAGAATATTCTAAATATAATTGGTAATGCACATAATTATTAGTCAGTAGGAGTAAACAAACTGGCCATTCATCTCAAAACAACTCTTTTATCGAGTAATTAAGTGTCCAAGTGGTTCATTGCGCTTCCGCCATCTTGTCTACTTATGGAACTCATAACTTCATTGCTTAAGTTATGAGACCATTGTTGAAACCAATAAATTTATCGAATGTTTCTGCAACCGTTATTGAGTGGTTGCCATGGCCTATGGGCACCATAACTCTATGGAATACGAATGTATGGTTCCTGCAACTGGCCATAAGTCGGGGAAATTTATAACTAGATTCAGCTAGCAATTATGCCAGTTAGGGTTCGAAAGACTCAAACCTATAAACACCGATATGCCTTTTAGCTAATTATGCCAGTTAGTGTCCCAAGACTCAAACCTATAAGTGCCCATATGGATACAGAAAAAATATCATAATTTCAGAGTCGATAGCCTTATGTTTCAGCAGTTTGAAACGATTCTTATTTCATTTATATTTTTTTCTGGTTACCATTTGGCGGCCATTTTTCTATCTCAGTGCTGAGCATTTTCAGTTTATGCAAGTATGGGAAGTATAACCTCTTTTTCTCAGCTCTGGACAGTTCTAGGAAAATTAGGTCAAGTGTGTTATGTTATTTATGTTTAAAAATACAGTTTCTTATGCCTAATAACATGGAACTACTCTTGCTTCATCATTATTTTAATTACCGAAATACGGAGTTGAAATCGCAAAAATTTTTAATTTTCCGAATTTAATTTTCCGGATATTTTACTGTGCAAGGAGGCAGTACGTCAAATTCTTCATACTTGTCCAATAAGTACCCTTGCATCAATGGTTCATTTCGAAATAATTTGAAGTCGAGAACTTGCTTGCTTGTATTTTTACAGTGCCTTAAACAGGTATTTTAAGGAAATTTTGAAATTTCAAAGTCAAATATCTTTGGCGGGCAGTTGTTTAAAACTTTGATATTGACATAAAATAAAGAGCGGTAAAATATATATTTGCAGTAAAAAGTTGGAGTTTGTGACTTACATGGTTAAAAAAGTTACTGCCACGTCAAAGATACGAAATTTTCTATGGCTTGAAAACGACCATCTCTAGACTTCATATTCTCCGTTCGGAGAGCTTTGCTGTCGGCGCAGAAATTATGTGCACTCGAGTTTGGGTACAAATAAAAAGTTAACGAAAAGGCTTACAGAGAAACTAATGACACCATCATTTTTCTCATTTATTTCTACGTTATGTAATAGTAAATTTTATTTTTTTTGATAAATTTTTATATTTTTTACTACAGTTATAACGTAAAAAGTACCAGTTATTTACGGCGCGCGGGAAAAGCTCCGACTTTGATACTTTGTAACTCAAACAAAAGATCTTCAATGTCAACTATATTTATGTAAATGAAGGAAAGATATGTTTGCTATAGATTGTGCGAGTTGGAGCTATGTATGTTTCATAGAAATTAAGTTATTATTAATTTTTTAAAGTTATTGCATTTCAAAACTGGGGCATCGTAAGATTTCGTTCTTGGTGTCGTTGCAATTGGCATGCCTTGACTGTTTCCAATATGTTATTGTCCAACACATTGATAAGCGCGTTTAATTTAAATCGAGTGATATTCATAATGGACAAAGTGAGAGGTCCCGTTAGGCGAAACGCCTAGCTGAATCGGTGCTGTGTTGCCGCGTACACCCGCTCGGGCCCTCAGCGCTCGGCGCCGCCTCGAGCTCCGTGTTAGGAAAGGAAAGGTTTGCAGGCTTTAATTTGTGCAAGTTATCCATAACGGAGAAATGAAATGAATTTTTTGAATCCACTTGAGATGCATTAGCAAGACCCGGGTTTTGACACCTCGTGCCATCGTCAGAACCTGTGTCGAAACTTGCGTCTTGTTATTAAATGTCAGGTGGATTTAACAAGCCATTTTATTTCTCCGTACTTTGTTTGTACACAGAGCTTTATTCTAATGCAAACCTTTATCACCACATTATCGCTACCGCATTACTAAATACCTCACGTGAATCATCGCCAAAAATGACTTGCAAATGTGAATGAGCGAAAGGGTAAGGAATGCGATTACATTGTTAACCAGGGCCGCCTTCCAGGCCAGCTTGGGCAGGCGCCGAGCGCTGGGGGCCCGAGCGGGTGTACACGGCAACACAGCACCGATTCGGCTAGGCGTTTCGCCTAACGGGACCTCTCACTTTGTCCATTATGAATATCACTCGATTTAAATTAAACGCGCTTATCAATGTGTTGGACAATAACATATTGGAAACATTCAAGGCATGCCAATTGCAACGACACCAAGAACGAAATCTTACGATGCCCCAGTTTTGAACTGCAATAACTTTAAAAAATTAATAATAACTTAATTTCTATGAAACATACATAGCTCCAACTCGCACAATCTATAGCAAACATATCTATCCTTCATTTACATAAATATAGTTGACATTGAAGATCTTTTGTTTGAGTTACAAAGTATCAAAGTCGGAGCTTTTCCCGCGCGCCGTAAATAACTGGTACTTTTTACGTTATAACTGTAGTAAAAAATATAAAAATTTATCAAAATAAATAAAATTTACTATTACATAACGTAGAAATGAATGAGAAAAATGATGGTGTCATTAGTTTCTCTGTAAGCCTTTTCGTTAACTTTTTATTTGTACCCAAACTCGAGTGCACATAATTTCTGCGCCGACAGTATGCTAATTACTGAATATTAAAATGTGCACACGCTCAGCGTAATGTTAAAACCACAATTTTGTGATTCATCTCGTTAGAGATTTATGGCAGTTGCAAAGTAGTTGGAGTTAGGTTAAAAATTTTTCTGGCTGGCACATCTATTTTTGAGTGTTACCATGGGAGTCCAATAATGAAATTGCCCAGCTCACCATAGTCTATTTTCTTCTCAAATTCTTTAACACTGCCAATTCAATGGCTGGCGATCCAACGCTCCCCTGACATACGCTCTCTAGTGATAATACGTCCAAGAAAATCTAGGAAATTTCCCATACTTCTATTTTCAGAGTACGTATCGAGGTAACTTTGGAGATTCCCGACTTAGATTCAAGGATTTCCTTTGGTGAAGACGTACAAATAAATTTTACCATTCATGCAGAATTGAAAAGGGCTTAACAATAGTTTTGGAGTTAAGGTAGGGAAATAAATAGACTGCAGAGCAGACAGGTTTAAAACGTCGTTTTTCCCGCGATCGATGAGAGACCATGATGGCTGCCTATGAGACTTTGAAGCAGGTTTGTTGACAGGTTGTGTAGCTGATTAGTTGGTTTGCTTCCTAATAGCTGATTCTTATTTGCAACGTAATACTTACATCACGTTTTTGTACGATTCCTGCTTGACCATTGTATCTCGTTAAGGTATTTGTAATATAAATTAATACATACTAATATTTTCTTCAGCATTGGTGGCATACCTGTAGCGTAGTTCATGTTGGTAAAAGCGAACCTTTTGGAAAGTTTTTGCTGCTTCTGGCGAATGTATTGATGGCCGTAGTTTCGTCAGCTGTTTTTAGTACTGCAAATATATTATATAGTGAATATTGGAGATAACTCATGCCCTGCCACCCTCCCTTGAGGTGGTTTGCAGGGTAATATGTTGATGTAGGTTAACATTGTTTACCGGGTATACTAAAATTGTTTGTTGTGGATTTATTTATTTATTACATAAATATTGCAGTTAGACATTTTCTTGTGGCAATATAACAATGTTTTAGCTGTAAATAATAATGAGAAAAACTCGGCCTGGGCCGGGAATCGAACCACGGACCTTTAGTTTGCCGGACCAATGCTCAGACCACTACTCTATCCAGGCTTCCTAATTTCCATGGCAATTCTGGTGGATACAAGGCAACTAGATCTTAGGCCCTTGCGGTCCATCAAAGTGTGAAGTCCTCTTCTCCCTTGCGTTGTCATCTTTGCTAGACCGCAAGGGCCTAAGATCTAGTTGCCCTGACGAAGTTTTTAAAACATACGTATACTTGCATAAAACATCAAAAACTCCTCTCGTTTTTTATGAGGAATTTTTTTTTAGTATAACATTCCTTGGTAATGGATTTGTGAGTTCATCTGGTAATTGATTCCATTCAAAGACCCCGCGATTTAAGGAGTATTTGGCAGCAATCGTTTTTTGCCTACTTAATTTTAGTTTCAGCGGGTGGTCATTTTTCCCCAAAAATTTGTTGGTTCCAGCCTATTCTCCAATTCCAACCAGGCTGGATGTTTCGAATGACATTTAGGGCCGTATTCATAGTCGTTACCTGGGTGTCTCCCAGGTGTGGAGGAAAGCATGGCTCAGAAATGGTATTCATAGTCGTTACCCTGGGGACTGTCGTCCCTTAACCCTCCCCCAGGCCGTCGATTTCCTGGGTAAGGCATGAAGCTTACCCAGAACTCCCCTAACGCAGTACTGCTGCCCACGTGCGGGACGAATTGATATTACTGTACTAGTGGCAAGCCACGATAATATCAACCAACAACTTTCCATAGTAACGTCTTCTATTTACAAACACGGGTACTTATTGAACCACCCTCGTATTCCTCTCCATTCATATTACATAAATATTTAAGTAATATTGAAAACATTCTCTCATATTCCTTCGATCATTTTTCATCAACATCGTGTAGCTGTACTATATTATTGTTTATAGCGTGCTTGGTTACGGTGAGAAATGAGCATCGAAAACATCGAGAGTCATTCAGCGGAACCGTTCATATGTATTTTTCCGCGGGATCGTTGCCAAATCTCTTACCCAGGCGTCCCGTGGCTAGGTGTTACCCAGGTAAGGTTTATGAATCGCTCAGCGTAGGGGACCCCTAGGTGTTACCTGGCTAGGGGATGCCCAGGTAACCCGTAGGAATAAGACTATGAATACGGGCATTAAACATTCCCGACAGCCTATTCACTTTCCTTCTATCTCGCAGTGGACTCCACCCCAATCCCTCTAACATGCTGCTAACTCTATCCGTATTTTATGTCTCCCCAAAACGTACCTTGCTGCCTTCCTTGGGACCTTTTCCAAGCTCTTTGCCTTCCCCTTATAATGGGGATCCCAGACATTCGTGGCATATTCAAGTATTGGTCTAACAGTATGTATTGGTCTAAAAATATGCCGGCTTTTCCACCTCTTTCGGACATTTTTTTAATGTTCCTCATCACGTAGTGGAAGTTTTCAAACGCTCTCCCAGCTATCTTTTCTATATGGGGCCCACTCCCAGATCCCGAGGGGTACGCAACTTCAAAAACAAGTGTACACCGCATCTCCATTTCAGCCATTTCTATCCATTTCTAACAATTTCCATCCATTTCCGACCTTTTCCATCCATTTCTGTCCATTTCTGTCAATTTCTGTCCATTTCCAGCCATTTCTAACCATTTCTGCCCATTTCTATCCATTTCTATCCATTTATGTCCATTTCTGTCAATATATGTCCATTTCTGTCATTTCCAGCCGTTTCTATCCATTTCTGCCCATTTCTATCCATTTATGTCAATTTATGTCCATTTCTGTCCATTTCGGTCCATTTATATTCATCTCTGTCCATTTCTATCCATGTCTGTCCATTTCTATCCATTTTTGTCCATTTCTGTCCATTTCCAGTCATTTCTAACCATTTCTGCCCATTTCTATCCATTTCTATCCATTTATGTCCATTTCTGTCAATATCTGTCCATTTCTGTCATTTCCAGCCGTTTCTATCCATTTCTGCCCATTTCTATCCATTTATGTCAATTTATGTCCATTTCTGTCCATTTCGGTCCATTTATATTCATTTCTGTCCATTTCTATCCATGTCTGTCCATTTCTATCATTTCTGTCCATTTCTGTCAATTTCTGTCCATTTCTATCCATTTATGTCCATTTCTGTCAATATCTGTCCATTTCTGTCATTTCCAGCCGTTTCTATCCATTTCTGCCCATTTCTATCCATTTATGTCAATTTATGTCCATTTCTGTCCATTTCGGTCCATTTATATTCATCTCTGTCCATTTCTATCCATTTCTGTCCATTTCTGTCCATTTCTGTCAATTTCTGTCCATTTCCAGCCATTTCTAACCATTTCTGCCCATTTCTATCCATTTATGTCCATTTCTGTCAATATCTGTCCATTTCTATCCATTTATGTCAGTTTATGTCCATTTCTATCCATTTATGTCAATTTATGTCCATTTCTGTCCATTTCGGTCCATTTATATTCATTTCTGTCCATTTCTATCCATGTCTGTCCATTTCTATCCATTTCTGTCCATTTCTGTCCATTTCTGTCCATTTCCAGCCATTTCTAACCATTTCTGCCCATTTCTATCCATTTCTATCCATTTATGTCCATTTCTGTCAATATCTGTCCATTTCTGTCATTTCCAGCCGTTTCTATCCATTTCTGCCCATTTCTATCCATTTATGTCAATTTATGTCCATTTCTGTCCATTTCGGTCCATTTATATTCATTTCTGTCCATTTCTATCCATGTCTGTCCATTTCTATCATTTCTGTCAATTTCTGTCCATTTCTGTCAATTTCTGTCCATTTCTATCCATTTATGTCCATTTCTGTCAATATCTGTCCATTTCTGTCATTTCCAGCCGTTTCTATCCATTTCTGCCCATTTCTATCCATTTATGTCAATTTATGTCCATTTCTGTCCATTTCGGTCCATTTATATTCATCTCTGTCCATTTCTATCCATTTCTGTCCATTTCTGTCCATTTCTGTCAATTTCTGTCCATTTCCAGCCATTTCTAACCATTTCTGCCTATTTCTATCCATTTATGTCCATTTCTGTCAATATCTGTCCATTTCTATCCATTTATGTCAGTTTATGTCCATTTCTATCCATTTATGTCAATTTATGTCCATTTCTGTCCATTTCGGTCCATTTATATTCATTTCTGTCCATTTCTATCCATGTCTGTCCATTTCTATCCATTTCTGTCCATTTCTGTCCATTTCTGTCCATTTCCAGCCATTTCTAACCATTTCTGCCCATTTCTATCCATTTCTATCCATTTATGTCCATTTCTGTCAATATCTGTCCATTTCTGTCATTTCCAGCCGTTTCTATCCATTTCTGCCCATTTCTATCCATTTATGTCAATTTATGTCCATTTCTGTCCATTTCGGTCCATTTATATTCATTTCTGTCCATTTCTATCCATGTCTGTCCATTTCTATCCATTTTTGTCCATTTCTGTCCATTTCCAGTCATTTCTAACCATTTCTGCCCATTTCTATCCATTTCTATCCATTTATGTCCATTTCTGTCAATATCTGTCCATTTCTGTCATTTCCAGCCGTTTCTATCCATTTATGTCAATTTATGTCCATTTCTGTCCATTTCGGTCCATTTATATTCATTTCTGTCCATTTCTATCCATGTCTGTCCATTTCTATCCATTTTTGTCCATTTCTGTCCATTTCCAGTCATTTCTAACCATTTCTGCCCATTTCTATCCATTTCTATCCATTTATGTCCATTTCTGTCAATATCTGTCCATTTCTGTCATTTCCAGCCGTTTCTATCCATTTCTGCCCATTTCTATCCATTTATGTCAATTTATGTCCATTTCTGTCCATTTCGGTCCATTTATATTCATTTCTGTCCATTTCTATCCATGTCTGTCCATTTCTATCCATTTTTGTCCATTTCTGTCCATTTCCAGTCATTTCTAACCATTTCTGCCCATTTCTATCCATTTCTATCCATTTATGTCCATTTCTGTCAATATCTGTCCATTTCTGTCATTTCCAGCCGTTTCTATCCATTTCTGCCCATTTCTATCCATTTATGTCAATTTATGTCCATTTCTGTCCATTTCGGTCCATTTATATTCATTTCTGTCCATTTCTATCCATGTCTGTCCATTTCTATCCATTTTTGTCCATTTCTGTCCATTTCCAGTCATTTCTAACCATTTCTGCCCATTTCTATCCATTTCTATCCATTTATGTCCATTTCTGTCAATATCTGCCCATTTCTATCCATTTATGTCAGTTTATGTCCATTTCTATCCATTTTTGTCCATTTCCAGCCATATCTGTCCAATTCGCAACCATTTCTCAACAAGCGTACACCGTTTCTCAGTTGCCGTTGCATACCCCTCGCGAGATCCTTTGTTAACAGGACGCCCAGGTACTTACAACTATCTTACTTAGCTATTACTCCTCCATTTAATTCATAGTCATATCTATCACTTGCCCGTTTAGTTGAAAATTGAATACGTACACTTTTGTTGTTGTTTAATTTTTATTTTGTTACTACTCGACCAACGATGAATTTGGTCAAGGTCTTCTTGGAGCGTGTACTCGTCATTTCTATTTTAATTTTACGATAGACTATGCAGCCATCGGCTTAAAATCTTATGCTTGAGTTAATTGATACCGGCAAATCATTGATAAATATTCGGAATAACGAAATATGAGGATGTTCTTCGTACATTAGTAAAAATGAAATTTCTCTAATCTTTCGATATATTTGATGAACCATTATCCTGCATTCGGTGCTCCTTTTCAGCTCACAGAATTTTCAAAATTTCAATGATTTATGACTCACTAATGCCCTCGATATAGGCTAATTATTATCAGATCTGCCGAATTTTTGCCAATTGAAAATATTTAACTTACTTATGCAAATATCTTTGTGTTTCTGGACAGGTAATGGCCATGCTAAAACCTAGCTCCTGTATAATTTCGTCTTCTTAAAAAATTATGCTCACAATTTCGAGTTCCCCATATTGACGATAAATTCTCTGGGTGACTCCTTAGGTCACCGCTTATCATTCGCATGAGTATGGTGAAACCACCAAGTAAATTAGTTTTCCTATCATTTGATTCTTAGTGTTCGAGGCTTTTGGGAAACCTTTGTAACTCTACACTTCATTCTAAAGATCGAGATCGTCTGTAGGTAATAAAGTTTCAGTTCACTTCTCGAAATCTGATGCGTGCCTTTTTTCACCGTCTCTTGTTACCAGGTTTAGGTTTCGAGGTTTTATTCTTAGAGAGGCTGAAGAGGTTACCAGTCTGAAAGAGCTCGGGGAAAAAATTGTAACTTGAGACTCACGACGAAGTTCACCTCGTCCTCCATGCGAGGAACGGTGGAGACGTTAAACACTGGCGCTAGTGGTTGTTTGAAAAACAACACGTCGACGATAATGCGGTTGTTGGAAGGCGAGCCAGCCTGGGCGAGCGTTGTCGACGGAAGTCGTGGTGATAATTAACTTGTTAAGATTCTTTCGTCCAGCATTTGACTTATGGAGTAAGTATAAGCATTTTCTAGTGTGTGGTACTTGTGAATGACATCGGATACGAAGCTTTTTAAGCGCTACTTGCTAATATTGCAATGGGAATACTAGCGATCATTATCCTTGCCTACATTGCGTTGTCAATTCAATGAAGTTCATTCTCCTGTCTTCCATTTCGATGTCAAATGAACGTTTGTCAGCATATGCTCCCATTTATTAATTGATCATTGTATATTTTTGTCTTCATCGCAGATATTTGACAGCTTATTGGATTAATGCATTATATCCTGGTGAAATGAACAAGTTCCGGCCATTTTTCTTGGAGCTACATGACCGAAGATTGTCGTGGAAGCGGCGAAGCCAATACGAAATTTAACTCTTCACGAAATTGAATGTGAGTAATTTTTTGCTTGGGCTCTTTTCAATAGCTATTTACTGTGCTGATTGCTTCAATCAACTGTTTTTAAGAGAACCATCGCGCTTTGCACTTATTGTCTTATCATTGAATCATGTGAATTTAATATGGTGCGCCATTCATGCTTGTATTTTCTCGTCAAATGACGTGAACTCAGTAACGATTGATGTATGAATTTTATTTTTTCGCCGATGAATTGGGGAATCCCTCACATTAATCGTATCCGGAATAATTACGCTTCTGCCTGGCGGACAAAAAGTTTTCCAGACCACAAGTGTGTATTTATGTATACCTGTCTTTGCTAGCTGGGGAACGCTGTGGAAATCCAGCGGTTGATTACCTCTCTGTAATTGTTGGACTAGGGTGTCAATTACGGTTCTCCGTTGCTAGGATATAACGTACGATTCGACCTCGTACCGAACAAAGCAAACGGTAACAGGTCTCGAGAATTGATGTGGTAAAGAATGGTGAGTGGGTAGCCACAGAAGTAGCATTTTTGTCGTAGAACTCCAATAGCCTGTCCTGTCAACATCGACCGAAAAATCGGTATGTGCCAATATCAATTGCATTGACGTGAAAATCCGTGTGTGGATGTTTTGGTGTCAAACATTTTGAATAGAATTATTCTAGTAAAATGGGAAAATGGATGGATCTTTCTGAGCGGACCAGTAATTTTGAAGGATTCAAAAGGGTAATTAATGTATTACCATTTTATTATTACTTTCCACGTTCTAACTGCTAAGTTTTCTGTTTATCATCGTCTGCAGGAGCTCTTCGCGAAGCCCCTTCACTATCGCACGTTAATAATAGTGGAAGTGAGTCCTGTTAAGGGGGTTGTGATTGCTAATGAATTGATAACTCAGTTTTTGCGAGAGACGCTCGCCTCATTGTATCACAGCCTTAGAGACCAAGGTTGTCAGGGTACCCCCGTATGAAACGCTCGAGATCATTTCGATCACGGAACTAAGGAGTCAAGCGGTAAAATAGCGAACGGCTTGAGATTTTTGTGTGTTTGAACCATTGAGGTCGATAGAGAGGGCATTACTTCGTCAAACTTTAGCCTGACAACCGAAATAAGAACCATATTGGTTATTCCTGCTCTTCCCTCAATTTCCTTTGGTTGGCACGACGCAATGGACGAATTAGCGGATGTCAAGCAAGAATACCAACCATCTGTTTGAAATTTTAGGCAAGTTACTCTTCAAACATGCATTGGTTACTTAATGCTATGGATTCTACTCGATTTTTACCATAGTTTTCACCAGGAATTCGCATTGTTATTAAACTAAATAAATAAAAAATATATGCAAGGAGAACCCATGTTAATGAAGTAAGTGTTTACCAATTTCTAGTAAGTTATTGATGGAAAAAATCGTAGAATTGCATAATTGGTGCGTCAGCTCGTAAGCGCTAGAGGAAAATCGGGGTTAACAATTATGGCGGAGAGGCTAGGCCTGCGTTACAGCCTCTAGCATTGGCTATCATAATAAGTTCCCTCCTCGTCTACCTTATTGGTTTGAACCTTTCGGATGGGTGACTTAAGCGTCCAATTGTTGTTCATTACGTCTCACATCTGGATTTTCAACCCCATGTTAAAAACTCGATCGGGGAGGCTTCTTAAGAGTTTTAGGAACATTTAAAATACGTCTAAGTCTAAGGCTATTCGTGAGTGTACCAAGTGACTCCTACCCCACGTGATCGGAATTTTTTTAATGGTTCAAACTCAACCCCCCTTGGGCGCCCCCGGTGTTTCCAAACCTAAGTTTATGAGCATGCAATTGTATCGTTTTTAGTAATTCCCACCCATAGACTTTAATTGCCTGCGTGTTTGTGTGAGTGGGTGGAATTTCTAGCTCTTCAGTTTCGGTGAAATGGATTTAGGTATTTTGAGCGAAATAACATTTTACCTAGAAATCAATGGATTTGGTCTCATTTTAAATAAAAATATACCTATCACCCTTCCATTGACGCAAAAAATTTAACTCCCTACCACACAACTTTCCGAAATATTTTCCAGAAAATACCAGCCCTTTTACATGGGAAATGGTTCCTCTATGAACTCCGGAGAGACCTTATTTAACGAATGAGGCATGCCGTACCCTTAGATCCCGTAAAAAAAATCAACAGTGTGTAGTTTGCGTGTTTTCTCTACTATTTTTGAAAATTAATCGTATCGTCACCGCAGTAAATTCTTCGCGATCACAATAAACCTTCTGTTTTGATGGAGTTTCAAACGTACCGCGTGAATAAAATGAGTCAAGTTAAAGACTTACTTAGATATTTTCATTTGATTACTTAAAATTCCTGTAATGTAAACCTATTTTGTTGCACCATTAATAATGCAATATCTAAATCGTTCGTCTCACAGTTCCTGAAATTAACACGTATGTATCGAATATGGTCTCTATTATGATTAGGAATCATCTCGCTCGCACTACATTTCCGTATGTTTAAAGTGAGAATATATGCTCGTAGTACAAGCCATGGGCGTAGCCAGGATTTATGTCAGGGGGTGGGGGGACAAGGACACCCATCCGTAGCTGTAGATATATGCCAGGGGAGACAGGGCATCATCCTGTCCGGCTCCGTATAGCAAATTTGGTATGAGTTATCTATTCCAGAGGGGGCAGCTGCCCCCACCCTTGCCTCCCCTCGGCTACGCCCATGGTACAAGCATAATATTCGCTCTAGCGGCGCTAGTTTTTACAGCGACCAACGGCTAAGGTCATTTTCGTTAATTTGGATGTGTGGTTCTGTGATGTGTGTTTCTGTGTGTTTTTCTTTGACCACGCTCTTTTTGAGCGATTTCTCCCAGAAGTTGGGCCCGTCTGTGTGTTGTGAGTGAGTGATTTGAGTGAGTGTGATTGTGGTAATGACCAGGCATCCTTAGTAGGGTCCCATTAGCCCTATGAAGGATATCAGGTTATAACCCAGGCATCCTTATCAGGGTCCCATTAGCCCTCGAAAAGGATCCCAACTGGGTTGAGTGTGTGTGTCTGTGGTGGTCACTGGCGAGGAAGTAACATTCCCGTAAACCATCACAGGAGGGTATTCTGGTGGAGAGGCTGTGGTTGGTCCCTGCTGTGGAATCCCCTTTCCCGCAAACCAACACAGTAAGTGTATTTATGGTTACATGTTTGACGAGTGGTGCCATTTTTACGGCTATTGGAGAATTTTATTTTTATATATTTTTATCTAATTGGATGTGTGGGTAGGTTGGAAAGAGAGTGATTACTTGGAGAGTTCAGGGAGCGCGGAGAGAAATCCGTTTGTGCTTAAGCCTGAATCACACGGTCATTTTTTCCGTCCCTCTGAGGGATAGCTCCAATGATAGCTTTTCAGGGACCGTATAGGGGACATAAAATGATAGCTCGAGCTATAATTTTATGAATCACACGGTCATTTTGGCCGTCCCTTTTTCCTTCATTTTTTTCCGTCCCTCATCTCTCACGTACTGTTTACTACTCTCATTCCATTGAAAGCCGAACGTGGCGTTAGAGTCGCTCTTTGCGACCGAGCGCTCTGATTGGCGGAATCAGCGATGCCTCCAGGGACGGAAAAGGGGACGTGCCCCAGTGACGGAAAAAAAGCGATAGGGATCCCTATCGCTGGAGCCATCCCTGACTTCGTTCGCGTCACTACTCTTAACGAAAGGCGCGAAAGGGCCCTCAGTAAATGGTGCTTTTCGACGGATGGGGTACAAAATTTGGAGTGCCCTCCACAAGAATCTCCGAGGAGGAATGCCGATTTAAAAAACTCTTTGTGCGCCGTGTATCCAACTCGGACTGAAGGAATGCAAAGACTTTAAAACAGCTCAATCCCCTGCAGATTGTAATAATCTTTTTTTAAAGCTTAAGCACAACATGTGACACTAGTCCAGCTAAAAGTTAAATGCATAATTTTGACCTAAGGCCGTGAATTAATTTCAAATCTCTTCTACTTTAAAAACCCCATTTAACCATGTCTCTAATTTTGATCGTATCCAACAATGTTTCCTGGGGGGCTCTTATTGGTTTCAAGGAAGCATTTAATTAAAATTGTTTGCTACAAGTGGAAATGATGGAGAAATTGAATAAAAATAAAATGTAGGCCTCTTATCACCTATTTTTTTTTAGTTATCAGCGAAATACTGCCGTAGTTGAAGTCAAAATGCCTTATTTCCATGCAAATAGCGCTGCAGTCGGCTCCTATGGCTGGACAATAGGGGTAAAATTAAAAACATTTCTTGGAATAATCGCATATTGTTTACCGAAATTTTGGTTTTCAGTAGGTTACCCATTTCATCAGCGAAATGGTTTTTTTTTTAACTCAGCAAATAAAAATGTGAAATTTAGCATGTGTTTTGACTCATATAGTTTAGCCAAAGCCACCTTAAGTCGATGGGCTGTATCGTTTCAGTCACTTCGGCATCCTCGCCGTCCGTAAAATCTAAAATGGGTCTAGCCTCGCCCCGAGTCGGCCGGTCCGCCGTGTAACCGTAGAGTAATTTCTCGGCCCCTGTAGCCCTCTTATTTAGTTAGCCTGTTGGCCCCTTACTCCACCGCAGTGGACGGTGGGAAATATCGGGGGTCTTATCATATGCTGTTAGGTTTTCCCGAAAACTCGCATTCGCTTGGGATCGTTTAAGGTAAGTTACGACATTTAAATTCTTTTCAGCACATATTTTTTCATTTTTATTTACGCGAAAACGTGACACCGACTTTCGGATTGGAAATATTACAAGGTGCTCACTCAAAATATGTCGTAATTATCAAAATACGAGTCATATGTGGTCTTGATTACGTCCGCCATTTTTTTGGACTTATACAATCCTTATGTTAGTTATATCTGTGTAGCACATCCGCCTTGTGAAGTAGTCACGTGACTTGTAATCTGTATACTTGTAGCTCTGAGAAACAGACCCCATATATCACTGTAGACACTGAAATGTGGCATTAGATCATCGAATCATTACCGAGAGGTAATTTGTCAAAGAATAATCCATTACATTTGCTCTAATACAACTTAAATAGTCCGAACACTGAAGGATACAAGGCAGAAATGAAATCTGAGGTTTCTCAGATGTCAACTTGGTTACATCCTACCCAGGAATTGCAGTCCTTCTCTTTTAAGGGGGTAGGGAGCGCGAATTATGAGTCGTTGAGTGCACATTTTAATAACTTTTCAAGTCGGAAACAATATTCTTGGACCACATTTCATTTCAGCATATCTTTCTATAAGTTGGAAACGACCGTACGTGCTGTAATATAAATGATGCAAGAATTATATTTGAAATTTTTCGTCCTGATTAAGGCACTGTTATGACGTGAATTTTTCGGCGAGGAGTTCGAAATTTAAACAGAAATGGAATTTAAATACTTGTTATTTATTCGGCACGATCCCTTTATAATTAATAGGAACCACAAAAATAAAATCAAAGCCATGTTTTCGCATTTGGAAAAAATTTGTGCAGGTGTCATCGAATTATTTCTAAATATATCTCTAGTGCCATAAGGCTCCGTGTTAAAATAGTATTTAATTGCCAAAAAAACCAAATCGATAACATGCGATTTTTTGGATTTTATCTATACATTTGACCAATAAGTACGCGTATGAAAAGTTTTGCGCAGATCTGTACATAACGAAAACCGCCCCAACCACAATAATGGAGACAGTTATACAGTTATTGCGATGAAAGTTACGTGTAAATCGTTTCCTTTTATTTTTTTGAAAATAAATTGTTATTTATTAATTTCACGCGCGATATAATTACGTATAATCTTACAGCATTTAGGCTAACTTTTGCACAATTTCTACCTTCAATTTTCTCTAGTAATATTTTCTATTTAAAATCGAGACTGTGCCGAACACTTGTGAAACTTCTAGTCCGAATGACATTTTAGGTACAATATTCTTATTCCTTACTTTTGAGCCCATCGTTACCGTCCGCGTCAAAATGATGTCCCGAAGTTCTTTGAAAATTAATATCTGGGTCTGTGTTACACAGATAGCAATGATATATACACCATTTTAAAGTTAAAAGTATTGAAATTTCAGGCACATTTTTTGCCATTTGATTACATTAAAATTGTAGACACACCAATGAAATAATCGACTCCGCGCACCCTCAATTTAGCAGTTTTGTCAACTTTGTGAACTTTGTAACCCAGCCTAAAGAAAACTAGATAATCTGAAGCATTAATTTTCAACCAAAAGTTGTGATTATTAATAAAAATACATGAAATTTAAATCGCTTATTTTTATAAGTTATAATTTGTTGTTAATTGACGAAAAATGTTTTGACATCTTGTCCTACAATTTGCCCATAGTAAAAAAAAAATTAAAGCCACGGCAACACTTCTTAATTTATTGGAATTTTTTTCTATTTTCCGAAAATACTCTGTAAGTATATGAGCGGCTTTCTCCCTCAAGCACGTGACATTGTGTAAGGCCGGTGGAGGAAAAAGTCCTCTGCAAAGGAGTAAGCAAATAAAAAGTGATATTTACGCGTTGAATTTCATCACGTAACGTACTCGGGATGGGTAACCGATATTACCGTACACATGTTATTTTTACCTCAGCATGTAATTCCGTGAAAGTGCTCTAACTAATCGATCGTAAAACCGCGATTCCCGATGAAATGCTCGATAGCTTAATGTCACTTAACGTGTGCGCCAATTAAATTCATCCAGAGTCAATATTCCTGATTCCTGGTCGTAAATGTGTAGTGTTATCAATTTTTGTTCCGTAAAAGTTACGTACAATCAACATGTGTTCGACGATGATGGAAGAAATCAGCATTATTATAATCTTCGGCCGATGCCTTCAGTCTTACAATACGCGTGTCCTGGAAGTTGGATCCTATTCACACTTATCCATTAAAGTATTTTTCCCTGCGTTTTCTTACGAGGCAGGTAAGAGTGGTGCTATATTTGAAGAAACAAAACCCTTCAAGATGGGAAAATCGGATGACCAAAACCATAGTAACACTCCGATTATGGCCCTAGATGAACCTTAATAGATATTATTGCGATCATCTCATTCATAACGGTTAGGACGGGCTAAAGGAAACTGAGAGAGCAGCATTCAGAGGCTGGTGCTTGGAGTGATTTTTGTTTATTCACAGATTTGCGTAAAACCTTGTACACTTAAACTTGTTAGCAATATGTATGCGTACCGCCCTGCTACGCCAAAAGACAGTACATAACTGACAGAATTACAAATTTTGATCTTAGAGTTGATTTTGTTATTTTCAACCTTTAGGATTAAAATGAAAACAAAAACCGTGCCTGATGCGGTTTGCAAGATAGCTTGCTCTGCTCTCACCGCATCTACAGTAAAAATGTCAGTTTTCTTGGCCAGATAACAGTAATTAAAAAGCTTTCTCCCAGAGAATCTCATTACCTTTTTTCCCTTATGATTTATCTTCCTTCCGTATTTCCTGCCATGGCAATCCAAGCATCAACTATAGCTTGTAATCTGTAAGAAGATGGATTAGATGAAGAATCGAAGATGAAAACTTTTGCATGCATTGACTCAGAACCAACAATGATGCAGTTACTGTCATTTAGCTTAGCATGGCAGAATAGATAAACGCAAAAACAACTGCCTGCTCCCGATTTGGATTCTTGGCAATTTGATGCAAATTTAATACCTAGCGTTATGGCACTTGTCACGTATTTCGAAATAATTCGATGACACATGAACAGATTTTTTCCTAAACGCGGAAACATACCTTCCATTTTATTTTAATGCTTTCAAATAAATATCAGCATGCCAAATAAAAAAGATATGTCTTTATATACGGTTTTCGCTCTAATATCGAAAACAGCGCCGTGGAGGCATGTCACAACAGTGCTTTCATTTAGACGAAATTTTAAAAATATAATTTTTCCATCATATATATTACAACATGTTTGGCTATTTTCAACGAATAAGTTGATGAATACACTTCAGTGAAGTGTGGTCCGTGAACTTCTTTCGACCATCTGGAAAAGTTATTAAAACGTACATTCAACGACTCACAATTCGCGCTCTGACCACCTTTAAGTTGAGCAGCTCGGCATGCTTTTTACCTCTCCTTATTTTATTCTAAAACGATTGGTGTTCTGAAAATAGTACGCGAACAGATATGATGAAGTGACACAATAAACAAATATCCAGATGATACCTTCTCCCAATCTCTTATTTATTTATATCATTTCTTGCGGAGGCATAGGTCCATGAATCACTAATGAATGTATTTTATTCATCTTGGCATGAAAGGTATCGTGTCGAAGCGATTGAATTAAATTATTTCATAACGCTTTGCACTTATTTTATTCTTCTCAATTCTCATTCAGTCTCTCGTACAGTCATCAGAAAAACCACCCAACAATCTCTCTTCCTCAATACGTACATAGCAACCCCTCATGTGTGTTTTATTCCATGTTTACGATATTACGTCAATATCCCCCCTAAAACACACAATTTCTTTACAAATACCCAAAATTAACATCACCAGATAAATTAAAAGTGAACATAAATAACAGACAAATGCAAATCCATCACTTAGAGCAATCCGGTCTTCATAATCTCCTAGCTTCGTCTGCTAACGCCTTTTTAAGGAGCACGATACTCATTTTTTCCATGAATATCTTCATCGTTGTCCTGTCACGGTTGCCAATTTATCGTGTCGAAGCGATTGAATTAAATTATTTCATAACACTTTGCACTTATTTTATTCTTCTCAATTCTCATTCAGTCTCTCGTACAGTCATCAGAAAAACCACCCAACAATCTCTCTTCCTCAATACGTACATAGCAACCCCTCATGTGTGTTTTATTCCATGTTTACGATATTACGTCAAAGGAGTACGATTATTCATTCATTATTGATTAATGATTAAGACCTCTAGCTTCAGAAAAAATTGAGTAACATTTGATGATAATTATTCCACGAAATAAAGCCTAAAACCCTTTGAATGTATAGGAGTCTACGTGCTTGGTATTATTCATTGGCAATATTGTTACACCGCTCTCATTTGTGAGTTAGGGTGGAGGAAGTGGAAGTTAGTTTATGAGCCTTTCATTTACGTATTCTGAGGCTTTTTATACAATTAATTCTCATGAATAAGGGAATCAGTTACTGTAGAATAAGCAATCCTAAGGGGTTTGAAGGAATTTCGGAAAAATGCATGGAAAAATGTAGAGGCACAAAAAAACTGAGCCCGATTTAATGAAACTGATTTCATTTTCGAATTCAGTAGCATCGACTTTGTTTAGAACGCCCATCACATGCCGTGTAACAAAAATTATTTTGACCAGTGTAATCTGCGGTCGACATGGGAGAGTGGCTATTACTGTACTACGCTTGACTACCACTCATGTTTCTTTGAAGTGTGCGTACGATATGGTCTTCCAAGTCTTGGATAGCGAGTAACGTTTAGATAGATTTCTAACCAGTAGCATCAGACGGAATCCTGTATTGTGTACAGTGGGCCTGTGAAATAAATTAACTTTGGTTTCCTCAAGTGTCACGTCGGCAAAAATGTGCCGAAATTAACTCTGAAGCTGTAGGTTTTGCACATGGTTCACTGGTAGCCTTGTAGAATAGTCTTAATCATTAATGAAGTGCGAGTTAATTGACGAAAAACAGGTCAATAAAAATGCGATTTTTTTTTCAATTTTGTGGTACTGAGTGAACAGTTTGTGATATAATTTTTGTATCCTGATACGAAATTTCTTTATTTCGTGGGATTTCCAGCACAACGTCTCAAATGTGGTGGAAAATAATATTGTATCGGTCTTCCAAAAAGTGTATTTTCTACCTTAAAAAAATATCGTAATTGTGTGAAATGAACATGGATTGAATGAAACTCAGTTCTCATGTATCAGTGATCTCTCCATTTTTTCCCCTTCCCTCGGCCCGAAGAATATTATTGGGTTTTTTCCGTTTGCCATCAAAAAAAAACGTTCATCGAGTCATCTTCCAGGATTCGAATCTTGTTGCCACCTCGGAACGCAACGGAAACGGGGCAATAAAATGGGAGAATTTAAAAAACTTAGTAATATTCCACAAAGATAGGGTGGAGGAAGTGGAAGTTGGTTTATGAGCCTTCCATTTACGTATTCTGAGGCTTTTTATACAATTACGTCTCCTGAATAAGGGAATCAGTTACTGTAGGATAAGCAGTCCTAAGGGGTTTGAAGGAATTTCGGAAAAATGCATGGAAAAATGTAGAGGCACAAAAAAACTGAACTGAAATCTTTGTGGAATATTACTAAGTGTTTTAAATTCTCCCACGATATGTTATTCCACCAAGTAGAACCGTCAACAGTTGAAATATTAGGGCAATAAAAATTGCAGTTTTAAAAATTTTGTAGTGCTGAGTGAACAATTTATGATATCACGTTTGTACCCTGATAAATAGTTTCTCAAGTCCGTGGACTCTCCCCCAAAACGTCTCACATGTGGATGAAATGAATATTTCCTCTGTCCCCAGGGACCAATCTTCAAGAAAGTGTATTTAAAACCTTCAAAATTTACCTCCATTATGTGAAATAAACGTGGTTTCAGTGAAACTCCGTTCTTGCGTAGCAGTCGTATTCCCAGTTTTCTCTCTCCGCGGCGTGGAGAATATTTTTGGATTTAAGCCGTTTGCGACTCTAACATGGAGCGTGGTGCTGTATCGGTCGGAGACTTAGTCTTTTCGAAGGGTGGATGCATGTAGACTTGAGACGTCTGTGATGTGGTTGTGGAGAAGGATGGAGAAGGTGAGAGCTGGGTGGGAGAGAAGGACGAACGAGGAGGTATAGGACGTGGTTGGAGAGGAGTGAAAGCTAGTAGAGGAGGTTCTGAGGAGGCAGAAAAGATGGATGGAGGACGTTCTGAAGAGAGAAGGAGGAATGCTGAAGAGGGTAGTAGACGGGAGAACACTGGGGAAGCGTGGAGGAGGAAGGAAAATGATGGGAATTCTGGACGAAATATGAAAAGGGAGACGATATGAGAAATTTAAGTGGGAGCTAATAGCCATGCATAGGAGTAAAAAGGTGATTAGGATAAGTTTTGACCAAAAACCTAACGATCAACTGGCACAATACTTAAATGAATGAATTAAATTTCATTCGCGGGCGAGGAGACGTCTTTGGGGTCCATCTTGATGCATAGAAAATGATTTCACGTATGTACCCAATAAAACTATGATTCAATTCGGCTTTAGCGAACGAGAAGAGACTTATTGCCGTTTTTTTAGGGACTATTTCGTTACTTTGTCTTGCCAAATACTTCTTTCGCCTCCACTTTTTCCTACATTGCTTCTGAGTCATTTGCCCTGCTTACAGATAACATTGATCCATAAAAATTATGGCAAAAGCAGTCTGAAAATGCCTTTAATTATTTTAGACTAATCTTGTGCCCCATTACTGTTTGCAAATTACTCGCTCACCTTGCCCGAACAAATTAACAATGTTTATACCTGTCGATTACCGTCAAATCCTATCGGCATCTTACCACGACGCTCCTATTCTCAACATTTCTCCTTCATTTTTTACCGCATTCATCTCCTGCCTCCTGTGTATTTAGCTAACGTTCATACTTATTCAGGATGCAGGACGTATTGAAAGGAGAGGAAGTGCTGAAGAGGGTAACAGAGGGGAGAACACTGGGGAAGCGTGGTAGAGGAAGGAAGAGGATAGGAATTCTGGACGAAATAAAAACGGGATACGATATGAGAAACTGAAGATAGATCTAATAGCAGGCCATCCATAGGAGTAGAAACGGATTAGGATAAGTGCTGTCCAAAAAACCTAACAATCAGCTGTCAGGATACTTAGGTGGAAAAAAAGCAGTTTCCCGTCAAAACAAAAGGTCCATCGACTCATCCCAACGGACTTAGATTTTATATCAGCATCACTGCTGTTTTATTTCGATAAGAAAATTATGTGATGCAGCTTCGACTTTACATTCTGTTAATTCATGCCCTGGCCTAAACTGTATTTTGCGTAGAATTCGTGGGTGCAAAGTAGCGCGGAACTTAAAGCTCGACACAGGAATCCTCGCCTCCGGTCGACCTTTGGCCTTTGCGTGATCCGCGATGTTATCACCGATGTGTCGGGGATGAGAAAACCGATAAAATCACTTAACTATCCTGTCAGAATTGCTTGCCTCCGTTGATGAATTGCGATCATTTTTTTTTCGGACTGAAAACCCAATCCTATTTAAAGCGTAGGCATTCGGCGACTATTTATTTTTTTTGCTCAAAGGAGATAGGACGACAAACTAAGAAATAGGATGTGAAAACATTCTGTGGAGCGTGGAACTCAGCGGATCGGAAGCATGGCTGACCCCAACAGACGAGAAGCCTTCGAAACATGCTGCTGGAGGAGGATGCTGAAGATGAAGTGGATGGACAAAATAAGAAATGAAGAAGTTTACGGAAGAGCTGAAGAGGAAAGGACCACAACATCTTACAGGAAAGAAGAACCAGATGGATTGGACACACCCTGAGACACAATGGGTTTATGAAGAACGTAAATGAAGTTAATGAAGATGCAATAGAGGGAAACGACTCCAAAGGAAGACCCAGGAATAAGTTCATGGACCAAATAAAGAGGAAAATACACAGTAAGAGATACCAGGAAGTGAGGGACCTAGCATTAGATAGGGAAGTGTGGAAGGCTGCAGTGAACTAATCTTAGGTTCGAACACTTAACAGGAAAAAAGAAACGGATGGATTAGACACACCCTGAGACACAATGGGTTTATGAAGAACATAAATGAAGTTAATGAAGATACAATAGAGGGAAACAACTCCAAAGGAAGACCCAGGAATAAGTTCATGGACCAAATGAAGAGGAAAGTACGCAGTAAGAGATACCAGGAAGTGAGGGACCTAGCATTAGATAGGGAAGGGTGGAAGGCTGCAGTCAACCAATCTTAAGTTCGAACGACCGATGAACTTGTATTTTTGGCTATATCACAGCTGATCAATAGGGAATTTTTTTTTGAGTGGCGGGCTGAATTATATACAAGTGCACACACATTGCTTTGATACCCGTGCGTGATTTGTATGAATTGCTTCGACATGGGGAGGTAGTATGAATTGGTGACTTGCATCTTTATTTGCGATATTCTATCTCTACTCTACTCCTCTAGAAAGTGACTGTGTTGGTTTGGGAAAATAGAAGGGACGGTGTGACTTACCGCCGAGGTAGGAGAGGCAGGCGGTTGCCGAAGAGCCAGAACCGTCTTTCACTGAACCATTTCTCCATGCAGTAGGGTCTTTGTGGCGTTTCCGGAAGCGTTTAAAGGTGGATCTTCAGTACAACTGTGCTGAAGATGGACAATAGCTCGACTTCACTCTTGAGCTTCACCGTAGCAAGTGACGACGCCATAGAAGTACCGTCTTCGTGTCGGCGCGCTTTGCCCACCTGGCGGAGAAATTTCGAACCAGCGCTTCGACCCCTCCCCCCCCCCGCGTTCGATTAAACAAGTTCGATCGGCTGGTTCCTAGAAACGTGCGGAAAAGAGTTGTTCATTTTCAATCCGGCAGTCGATTCGCAGGAATCCACGTGGATACATGTTAACAAGGAGGATCAACTTGCATGATCGGCTTACTACTGGGTGGCGACATACTCAAGTAATCTGGGATCTCTCAGCGAAAAGTTCGTAATTTTATCGACATGTGGGGGAAATTCGTTCAAAAACAGCCAGTCGTCAGTGGATTTCACAAAAAGTAATATACCGCTCTCGAAAGTGAACATTCAAATGCGGACTTGATATTTACCCTCTGCTACCACCTTTTAACTTATTTATTAATTAGTGAAAGTAGGTACCTTTCGAAAAATTTCAATCAGAAAAGTTAACATTCGTGTAATTGTGTAGATTCGGAGATAAGTATGACTGCATTTCGAGCTGTATGGCTTCGGAAACTCGTGAAAAATATTAAAAACTGTCAGGAAGTTGGGGAAAGTTCACTAAAATCGTATTAACTTTTCACAAACCAGTTATCATTTTGGTAAAGTGCGGCTTTGTGCCCACCAGCGAAAAAGTTTTTTGTGAGAACTCCACTGTCAGAACTGGGCGGTAAAATGTTTTTTTCTGGTGTGCAGGAAGCCGCAGTTTACCATCATTTTTAATGGAGAATTTATTTACCCCTCACAAAATATATTTTTTAAATTGAGAACATACTTTATAGTAGCAAACCATCCAGTGGATTCATATTTTATTTTGCTTTTCAATTCAAGTGAAATGTATATTTGCTTTCATTCGAAACATCACGTGAGTGGGATTGCTTTTCTTTTGCATGTCAATTTCATCCTGACATGTGCCTTGATAAGGATTATGAATGACATCTTAATATAGAAAAGAGCTAACATGAAGTCTGACTGAGCACTCAGCACATAACGTCTTTAGAAATCATGCCACACTTTCACTTCTGACATATAACTGCATAAACAGTCCTCTGTCTGTTAACCCTTAGGCTGTGGGTGTGTGTGAGTTTTGTTGATATTGTGTGCGAAAGCGACGTTAGTATTTTACCTAGGTGAGTGTCTGGCAGGTAGTATACCCTTATAATCTGGGACGATCTTTCTTTCCCTCTCACCTCAGGATGTGCCTACATTTGAGCATTTTTCAAAGAGACATAATGGGAGTTGAATATTAGGTAGCTATTTTTCAAAGTGTGAGTGTTAGTAAAGTGTTCTCTCAATAATAACAACCAAAGCAGTTTCTCGATCGATTTGATGCCAAACAGTTAATTAATACACTGACTTTTGACTATGTACAACTACCATAGGTGTCCGAAAACTGTAGGAAAACCCTGGAGAATATGTTGAATAAATAGTGGATAACCCAAGCAAAGGGACGACATAATAAAACTCAAAAAGCATTTTCATTGCTTATCACGAAGAGACAGAAGAGTCATCTGACAAAGAATAAGGAAGGGAGACATATGCGTTCAACTGCATCTCTCAGACTGATGAACAATGAAAAGATTGGATCAATTCCTAGGAAATGTGAGGATTCATAAGAATGGTTTTTACTGAGAAATAAACACGGAGCTCTCAGTAAAGGAAAATCCCAGGAAGCACTCCCTGCCTTGAGGGTTGGCCCAGGGCAAGCTTTCCTCGAATGCTGGATGCCTAAGTGCTCAGTGCAAGCTGCCCGGGAAAGGGTAAAAATAAAATTTTAGGAAGACTGCCTTGAGAAATGATGGTCAAACATAGAAAAACGTTTTTCTTACAGTAGCCATGTAGAATATAGAAAAAATTACTACAACCAAAGGATTAATTGATATTTTTAGCGAACTTTTCTGCTGGTGGTACCTCTCTCTCTCAGTACACTGCTGTTAGTTGATCAGTTGGTTTCCTGCTTTTGACCTGGAAACAGTGGCTTCAAGTTTCATTGCCAAAATTTTTTCATAGACCATTTATTATGTATATGAAACAATGAGAGGAAAAAATCTCCTAAACCAGAAAAGAAAATTTGCCAGCATATAATGTAATAGCAGATAATGTGCTAAATTAAATTAATTCAGAGAGCACTGTGGATACAACCATGTACATATAGTTTTTCTCGCTCATGAGAAAGCTACAAGCGTGTCCCCTCTGTCATTTCTCTTACCTAATCTGTGTTATCCTACTACATGATCGTCCCATCCCTGTCCAACCACACTGTTTCAGTCTCCCATGATTAGAGTTCTAACCTTTCCTTTTCCGTTTTCCTCATACACGTCTTCTAATTGATCGTATACTCTACTCACCTCCTCATCCTCAGCTTTTGTTGTGGGCATTTACCCTTGTATCAATGGTGCATCTACAGGTTTTCCTTCTGTCTAAGCATTTTTAGAAAGAGAAGCATTGATGGGATGAGTGAAGACTGAAAGAAATAAAACCATGAAGCCTAATTTTTTGGTAAGAGAATGAAAAGAAGGTGGAGGCTTTTAAGGAATGAAGGATTTGTTTTTTTCTGACAAACATGACTGATGAAGTCTTCTTGGGTTCCCAGTCGGGTCAGGAATGCCATTGCTGCCAAAATTTTGATGGCTTTCTCTGCCATCATCATCAGGAATAATGTGGGACCAAGGATTGTATTTTGCTGAGGGTATACCCTGTATCTCTGTCCTTATTCTTTTCTTCTACTCTTATCTTGATGGCCTCTTTAGTCAACCAATCTCAATATCCATTGGCCCTGCTGATCAATTCAGCTCCTTCAAACCTGATGACATGGTTGTGGTGAAGGCTCTAGTTAGTGATTGCCGATTTCTCAGATTGTCCTAGTCTGAACATGGAATCCAATCATTCAACAAATGAAAAAGACCTGAGGAAAAAGGTGCCAAACTCTTACCAATCAACTTAACCTCCACACAAGACTACATAAATCCAGCACAATCCTTGGTCCCACGTTAGCCCTGATGACGATGACAGAGAAAGCCATCGAAACATTGACAGCTAAGGCCTTCCTGACGCGGCTGGAAACCCGAGAAGACTTCATCAGCTTTTAACCCTCCTAGTACTGCCTCCATTGAGCAGTACTAGCGAGAAATGCAGACGGCAATTTAATGAAATGTATAATTTTAGGAAAAAGAAATATTATGATGCTATTGCGTAAGATATCTGTATGCAGTTTTTTTAAATTGTTTTTAAATTGAATTCTGTAATAATTATTAAATACTTTAACTTCATCCAAAAATTAATGGTAATTATATTAGCATACTAAATGCACCAATTTTGCGTATGAGTCAATATATTGGCCTGCCCTACTAAGAGGGTTAAGGCATGGTAATATAGAATTAAATCAACCGTAATGAGGGAATTGAAGGAAGGACGTGAATGGTTGAGAAAAATAAGAATTGTTTTTCAATTTGAAGATGAAAGGAGTAAATGAAGGTATTCAATAGAGACAGATAATGAAATGTGCAAGAGAGAATGCAATTGCAAGGAGGCTGAGAAGAGAGAATCATTTTAATGGTTTGCCGTGGATTAGGAAATATATGAAGCTGGAAAGGAACCTGCTGTAAGGCAGGCAGTTTTAATGTTGTGAGAGACTTTTTCAAATGTTCATAGCATTTTAATGGACTTAAAGGTTATCAAAAACTTACCTTTTATGAGTGACCTTACTAAAAGGAACTAAGTATTTAAGTAGGTATCTGCTCTCCTTACCATCCAATTCATGGTTATTCTCTGATTTCACTGGTAGTTCTTTGATCCACTGCATTCAGTCATTTATTGTTATTATCTTGGGATTGCTAATGAGCACTGTGGCTGTTTAATGTATTCCATATGCTGAAGTCCATGAAGAGGTTGTGTCTCTTTGTTGCCTCACATTAAAATGTAGATATTTACCTACTTCATTGCAGTGGCTTTCTTGTGCTCCTCATTAAAGCTCTTGAATGGTTTAATACCCCTCGTAGTAAAGTAGTAATTGTTTTGTAATTGTACATTTTTAATTAGTATCAGTGATTTGTTTTTTACTTAAGTAGTGCATTGAAAAATAAGTTTCATCTTGAGGAACAAAAACTGTAGGTAGTATCCAATGTATATTTTGCGATTCTTATGCAAGACTTTACTTGGTAGATTAACCTCTGTTATTATCAATCATGAGATTCTGTGCATGCTAATGGGTAAGTATGTATCCTGCCTTTAACTCTGCTGTGGCAGATATATTTTTTGTAGAGCATATTTTGTGTGGAGGAAAATTTCCCCCCTGTACCTGTGTTTGACTTGCCGTAGACTTGCGTTGCTTATGTCTAAATATAATGCAGGCTTCTATGGATTGATAAAACGAAGATTCTTACAGACTGCTCTAAAAAATGTCTGTACTCACAACTACCTTTGTCAGCCGGTCATCATATTTAGGTACAGTGAAACCTGTATTAAGCGACCACCGACAGTTCCGGTGTAAAATGGTCTTTAAAAGAAGTGGTCGTTTCACAGGGGTTCAGTTTCTAGGAGTATTATGCAAATTAACAGACGGCTGAATTGAAAAGAAAAGGAAAAACTCGTAAAGCAATGATTTTGTCAAATTCTATAGAGATGGCATTTATTTCCTCATAATGCAGTAGCTCCTGGGAAATTACAATGCATATTAATTTGATGTGTACAAACAGTGAAACCTGAATTCAGTGACTATCGACAGTTCTGCTGAAAAATGGTCATTGAGAGTGGTGGTCAAGTGATAGGAATTGGCCGTTTGAAGGGATACCACAGTAGTATTAAATAGCAAGCTCACCTTTGGTTGATACATATCATGGTGCATGCTGTACATGAAACTAAATTATAGTCAGCTGTTGACGTTTATATTGTCGCAATTAAAATAGTGGTTCCTGGATAAAGAGAAGTTTGTTTAACTAGTTTTTACTAGTTTTAAGTAAATTTTTGTGCTTGCTTCTTGCTTTCAAATATACTTGTGAAGGGCATGCCTCTACGCCAGAACGATTATCAGAGGTGAATAAGATGAACTGATCTAATTATTTGTAAATCACAAAGGAATTTTATTCTTCCTGATTCTGTGTAAAGTATACTGGATACATTTTTTTCTGAGGTAATTAACGGTACCTAGGGGGATTATTCCAGTTTTGCTTGGGATGGAGGAAGAGCTGAGGATTTACATAAAGAAATTGTAAATTATACAGTTGATGAAAATACCATACCACAACTCAATTTTTACGAGTTCAATTAGTATTATTGATTAAAAGTGAGAGAACTAGGTTGCAAGAACATTGGAATCTAGGTTAACTATTTATTAAATTGTCTTTCAGGTATATGACTGATTAAGTTAGAATTCCATGTAGAATATTCTTTTCAATTGCATTTTTGTTCAAAAAAATTTTATGAGGAATGATATATCAATCTCATAATCATGTAATGAGTCCATTTTTCTCTTGTTGGTTAGGTGTTACAGCGCTTATTGATCACAGAGGTAAACACATTAAATTGAATCAATTGATAAAGGAGTAGAATTTCCGGTCTTGACATAAATGGTTACTGTTGTCTGTGCATTAAGCATAATTACTAAATGGTGGGCTTCTCCTATATCTTGAAATGCCAATGTTAAGGGTCATGACTTCTTGAATCTCAGTGCATTCCTATGTATGTTAATTTTATGCTCTTGACAATAGAAGACTACTTATGACTATATATCTGAAGGCACAGTTATTGGTGTAATTAGTTCAATGATTTTAGAGACATTCTAAAAACACTGTGACTCATTCACTCATCATTTACCAGTGGCCTGTGCCATAGTTGTCTGGTAGAAAAGGTAGTTCATTCTAAAAGAAAATCCCTTCTGCATAGTTCTTACTCCATGGCCTGAGAATGTATATTGACTTATGCCACCAGATACTTTTACATTATTCATCTAGTTTGAATGCAAAAGTAGGCATCATCGCAGTGATAAAATTGACTTCACATTTGTGGTTTTAATCTAAGCATTTTAATTACAGTCAAAGCAATTAATTCAGTGGTACACAACAGTTCCTATCACAGCATTAATTGAATTCTTTATGACATCGAAACATTGTGTCTGATTTTGAGAAATCAGTTGCATCATTGGAAAGGATAAAAAGATTTTAACATCAGAAAAATAATGTTCATAACTTTATCAACAGAGTAGCTATAGTCATCACACTGTCTTAACTGCATCAGATTACAACATTCAATGTACAAGTAATGGCACAAAAAATTAATAACTGATTTCACCAGAATAGGTGTACCTATGTACGAGCTCCAGATGTGGCTGAAAACAATACTATGTACAAGTTATCATGTGTAATGGCATTCAGGCCATTCAAATAAAGTGAGGTGCACAGGAGAACACAATTTAAAAAGAAATCACCTTAAAATGTAAGAAAAATTAATAACAAATTATTCTATTAATATGTTTAAATATTACAAATGTACAAATATGTATATATTGTTCTTCTGTCTTGATGAAGATTTAAATACAAAACAAATGTTAGGTGTCTTCAAGAATACATTGTCCTCCAATGATATTTAATTGCACTAAAGTAAAAAAAAATCAACTTCACTTAAGTCTTAAGAAAATATTTGAACTTCATATGATGGAAAAATGCCTCGAATCTTCAAATGTTGTTTTTTTTCAATTTTTTTTTACAAATGGAAGAAATCTTACAATCCTAATTATGATATAAAGTTAATGCTTCTGGTGATGAGGTTAATGATGAGAGACATTTTGATACATGATAAAGCGATGATGATGATGATGATGATGATAAATGGGATGATGGTGGCTGAGAGATGTTTTGGTTGTAGCAAGTCTAACTTTTCATGCCTCTTGGAGGCGAGCTGAATTCTTTATCCTTCCGTTAGTTGAATCATGGTCAGAGGTCTGAAAAATAACAGCAATTATGAGAGTTAGACCGACATATCCACTGTATCCCTTGCTGCCAGAGTAACAAAATTACTTCTGGACATTCCCAGTCAGTTATATAGACAGTGGGGGAAAGAGTTACTTATTAACACAGATGTAGTCAAGATTAACTTTTTAAGTAAATAGGTTAAGTAGGTATATAAGTAGGTATTATTTAACACTTTCGCTGCTAATCCCGTCATTTGACGTGTTTCCTTAGCTGCTGACAAACATATTCCAACCAATTTACAATTAAAAAAGGTAGAAGAATCATACTTTATAGCAATATAAACAGCATTTTTCTAAGTAATACAGTTATTTTTCTGTGATAGCATGAATAAAGCTTAAAATATGCAGCATTCTACCGTAGAAATATATTTAAATGCCCAGCAGCGAGAGTGGAGGCCATCCGCATCGAACGTGTTAAGTAGGTATAAGTAGGTTAATTTTCAAGTATGAAAAACTGAGGGCTTTTTCAATTATTACAGAATTTTGCCCTGCTAATATCTTAAAATATCAGCCATTACACTATGGTTGCAATGGCATTCTTAATTGTCTAAACAGACATTAGCTCCTAATTTTAAAAAAATGTTCACCTTCCTTCTCCATTCCCTTTTATACTCAATGTGGACTCTCCCAAAATGAGAGACATCCAGGCTACCTCTCTGGTCCAATTGCAACAGTATTTTTATACATTTTATGAAAGTTCACTTTCACTCATATCACTCATTTACTCATTAATCCCAAACATTTGAGTATGAGATTCACGACTTGCAATATCCTAGGCTGTATTGCTCTTTTCGAGGTCTTGATTTTATCATATATGCCATATATTTCCCAGAATGTGTATTTGTGGTTAGTTCCTCTGATAGGCCAATGGGATATAGCATTTACTAACCATTTTCCAGATGTAACTGATGTATTTGTGCTTATATCTAGCCATGTAATTAGAAATAGTTACTATTGGTAAGATTAATGAAAAAATGCCTATGGAAATCAAAACTATTTCAGTTATTACTGAAAAATTCGTGAAATATAGGGCTTAGAAATTTCCTCAAAACCCTTTCCAGGGATGGGAAATTGGAGTTTTCATATTTTTGAATTTACCTCCAAGATTATTCTTTGAACTGGATCTATTTGGAAGAATTTGACACAGAGTAACTATTGGCTCATTTTTATTCAAATTCTGAATTCACTGAGCAAAAATTCAATAACTTTGAAAATATTTACTTAAAAAAAATGTGACAACCAAATGCACAGTTGTAGCATGCTTCAATGATCATGAATTATTATTATGCCTTACTCTAAAATTGTACACTTCCCTTATTAACTGCTGCTATGATTTTAATTCTGGTACATTTATTATGATATGATGCTGTAATTCGTAAACCCTGAAGAAATTAAGTTGAGGAAGATACTTGGTTGAAGAGGACAAAAGCCCTTATTTTTGATCCTTTGATGATTGCTGGCTTAAATTAACTAAGATTTAGTTGATTTAAGTAAGATTACTGTCTGTACTTAATCTTTTCATTATCATTGATCTTATGCTGCACGTGGTCCTCAAAACCTCTCTCAGCAATGCTATTGTAACGTATATGTTGTATCCTTATAAACTACAGAAGAAAATAAATGACAAGTGCATTTTTAAGGTTCTGAGAATTATTAACGATAACCAAGTGAATGCAAATTAATCTGTGGGCACACTTTGAAGCTCTGTTTATTTTTTGTAGCTGTTCCTGGAAGGGATTTAATATTCTATGATACCCAGTGCACAAATATAGCTGAGAGTTTTCTGGAAAGATTGATGGAGTGAAACTAATTCGTATTAGAATTAAGAGTTGTCTGTCATTTAAGTGGCAAATTGAAGAAATATATATATTTAAGCTTAAGGATTCCTACAGTTTGGTTTTAGACCTTAAGTATAATATTTTAAAATATAATACCCTTTCACCTTAATTTATGGATAAAAATTTCAATCAAATTAAATACAAGTAAATATGTCAGTTAAGTATAGCTTGTGATTAACTTAGTCAAACATATTAGGGATTATGACCTATTATTTTCTACACATCAACAACTCTGCCATGAGGAATAAATATTTAAAAAAATCTTCATTTCAGTTGAGGTTGTTACATCTATGAATAATTAAATGTATGCAATATGTTTACCCATTGTTTCTTGCTGGATTTCTACCTTGTATGTCGGGTTGTCATAGGCTGACTCAGATTTTCTGGCGGTCGAAATGGCTGCCTTTTTAGCTTGCCCCTGTCTCTTGAGTAGCATTAGCAGAAGGATGAGGATGGCAACAAAGGCAAGGGCTGCCAATATTGACACACCCACCAATCCCCCGTAATAGTCACCACTCTCCTCCGTCGTCTTCTTTCCTACCTCGCCCACTGATGCCTCAAGTTTACCTGAAATGAGAATACCCGAGATCAGTACATATTGGCTGCAAGTATTATATACAAGAAAAGTTGTCAATAAATCACTGTATAGCTAATACAAATTAATGTCAAATGTTTATTTTGAGAAAATTTGAAGATCCTTGGATCTAGAGATGGGTAAATTACTGTATTTTCATTTGAGGTAAATTACCGTGATAAATTTTGGTAAATTCTTGAAAATGACTGTAACTTTCCGGTAATTTTGAATTTTCTGAAATTAGTCGATAATAAAGGATTTAATAAGAAAGCCAATAGCAATAGCAAGGGTTAAAAGGCTTTTAAACCATTGCTATTGCTATGTTTATGCATTAGAAATAAAGATAATTTAAAAATAAACACAGCAGCCCACACACAACTTCTTCTTTTGGCATGAGATATTTTTGTTCAAACCATTCAAAATGATATCCCCACAAATATTCCATAAGCAAAAATATTCCACAATAGACTTGACTTCAAAACATATGTTTGTAATTTATTGGTATGAAAAATATCTGAGACGGAAGTGAATATTACTGAAAATTACGGTAATTATCAGGAGCTGTGGTGATTGATGTAAAATGCCACACACATATTTTTTTTAAATTACCACAGTAATTTTCAGAATAGCACATCTTTACTTGGACCTACATGGATGGGTATACATACATGCATGGGCGTACCCAGCGTGGGGCAGGAGGGGCAGCTGCCCCCCACCCCCCCCCACCGCCCCCAGAAGCAAGTATAAGACATGTAACTAGAATAAAAATTAATTTTTTTTCAAGCAAATAATTGTAGTAACTAATAAAGCACTGCTTTAATTATATATAATTTTCTGAAAATTTTGGTTTCGTTTGCCTTTTCCATGCTAAAACGTTACAACTTGAATGACCATGGCTTGCCCCCCCGCCCCTAGTTTTGATCCTGGGTACGCCCTTGCATACATGCTCTTTTGTATGCATTTTTTTCACTAATATGCCTTCTATTTTACTTTTATTTTAAAACATTAAACCAATTTCAGATATGGGACATAATTCACTTCAAATCTCAGCTATTCCAGCTTATTACATTTTGCAATCATTACCAGTTACTCATTCACTTGTGCAAAAATGTTTACAAGCAAATATATTTAGATGGTTTTGCCAGCCTTAAAATGGCATAAAAAGTGAATATTAAGGGCCATTTATCTCTGGATATCCATAATTTTAACTTGTCCATGTTCTCTGTTTTATTGACTCTTCATACCCTTAATGACTACTACGACATTGATTTGTAATGGCCCAGGGAACAGCCATTGTGAGGCCTGGTGGAGGAAGTCTTATATGATTATCCATTTGGAATGTATCAGCCCATGTTTCAAACACCACACTGAACTGGCATTGCAAGCTGAAATCAGCATCAATTAATCCCAGACTCCAAAATATAAAAGTCAATTTAAGTCCCCAATTTAGTTCTGAGTCTCTGGTGCTGATTTCAGAGGTGCCCACTACACAGTCTTTAGTTCATCCCATTTTGGTGCCTTGTTTGTACTTGTGAAGAAATAGTTGCCTCCCCTCTCCCTGTTCCTCACCATCTTGTATGCATCCAGAGTCCAGAATATTATTTAAACTATTAATTAAGTTTAACTATTATTCAAATGAGTAACCTCAGCTATTCCAAGGTAAAAATATTTGGCCTGTAATTGCTCTGAAACTGGGCTGTAACTGTTCTGATTGGCTAATATCTCATCTGTAAATGGCCTGTCACTGGTCTGAAAACATTATGAAATTTTTTTTAAATTTAGACCAGTTCAGTCCAGTTGAATATCACTTCCAGATACATAATATGTTGGTCTTTCAGACCAGTTACAGACCAGTTTCAGACCGAATATTTATGCCTGGGATTATTCAATAACTGCCCTCAACTATTATGTATTCAATTAAGTGACTAGGTACCTTAAGCAATGGTTCTTTTTTTTGGAGACAACACTGCTCGAAGCTAATAGAGGCAGCTATTAATGTGTTTCACAAGTGTTTAGCCCAAAGACATACTTAATCGAGTACACACCTTGTTTTGTACTTGATGGTGAAGAGGGTTTGGTTACAATGTCCTTCACGTCACTTTTCTTTATTCTTCCATTTGTAAGATAAGCCTCTAGCCACATCCGGTACCTGTAAGAAAATTATTAAAGATTTTATTCCAGGAAAATTCATTTATCAAACAATGAATGTAATTAATCTCACCAATAATTATTACAAGTAAACTTTGCATATTTGATAATTTAGTAGTCATAGAGTATGTGACAATATGTGATGGTCCTATCTTGCATGCAGGAAAAGTCTCTCAGCAACCTCTGCTAAGCCCAAATGTGGGATCAAAACTTTGGTTAAAGAAAGCCATATGTGATACACCCATTACTACGTTGAATTCTCTGAAGTCAGTGAAGTACAAGCCTCTTGGTTTGTACCATGTATTTTATGAAGCTCTCATGTAAATTCTATTGATACTAAATGGAGAAAATTCTTAGCTTAATTACATGTTTAACAGATAATTTTTGTCATCTTTTGTGAGTTGATGGATGAACTTGATTATTTACTATAGATTTGAAGGTCTACAATTAATATAAGTACAATATCTAGTAGAGCAACTCATACCATATGCTTCCCTTCTTAATTTTACTGAAGGTAATGCCCTGGAGATACCTTAGGTTATTATTATGATGGATAAGAAAGTTATATGTCCTTATCAACTTTATTATGTGTGGTTTTAAGCTTTTATGTCTGAAACTCTCAAATGCTTAGTTTATGTCATCCAAGGTGCTCACACCTGAGTGTTGCATGAGGTAAAAAATTCATTATAAGATGCTTGCAATGAATATCCATATATACAAAGGTAAATGAACTTGCATCCATGTATATGCATGAAGGTAAATAAGTATTCATGTATATGTATGTAGGTAAGCGACCTTGAGTGTTTCATGGCGACCTCAGAAATTTCCCTGAAGGTCATCAGCTACAAACCTTGTGCCAGGTTTCAGTCCTGTGACAAGCGCCGATGGAGATGGATCCCTCTTTGCAATTTTGAACGTACTGCTCCTTTCCTCTCCATCAGGTCCCCCTTCTGACCCTTCTCCTCCTTTGGTGCCAGCTGAATCACTCTGATATATAACTCGGAATATATTGACATATTTGTCTTCGGGATAGGGAACACCAGACCAGCTGACTTCTGTAGAGAACGTTTTGATTGCGTCGACCTTGATCTTAAGATCAAATCCATATGGATCTTAAAAAGAGGGAAAGACCAAATTAGTTTTTCTACATGCTTGTACATTAGACCCCTGCCTTACGATATTTATCCATTCCATGAAACCATTCACAAAGTTCATTTGTTCGGAAAGAGAACCAGCATTTTACCAGCCTCAGGATTGGTTTTCATGTAACAGTAAATATAAATATGTTGCTATCATAAAAAAAATACACTGTTTACAAATAATGGTTAAAATGTTAAAGAAATGTGTACTAAATTATGGGTGTCAAATATTGTCAAAATTCGAAATTCACTCGCAATATCGTGCAGATTCAAGGAATGATAACAAGTTTAGAGGAAGGAATGAAAGACTATGGAATGAAAATAAATGTTGGGAAAACTAAAGTAATGAGAGTGAATGATGGAGGAAATGTGAATGCCATGACAAATATGGTAAGAATAGAGCAGATTAGAAGATATAGATTAGAAGGTATATCTGGAGAGCATACTGACGGAATATTGGAAGAGTGAGGTAAAGATTAACTCGATCACTGTGGTGTGGCCCACTGGTGGGTCACGCAAATCCAACAAGCGATGCTGCCATTGAATTCATTGAATTATCCTAACTCACGTGGAGTATTGTGAGAGTAGTAGGAATTGAGAAGGACTGTGACCCACTGGTGGGCCACGCCGCCCATACAAAAGGTTGAGTGTGATGCACCGGAGGGCCACACCACACTGTGAGGGATAGGGCTTTGATCAGCTCCGCAGTGAACGTTTTAAGTCAAGAATAGCTATGGGAAAGGAAGCTTTTAATAAGAAGAGAAATTTGTTATGCAGTGGTATGGACCTAGAACTGAGGAAGAGACTGGTGAAATATTATGTGTGCAGAGGTATGTTGTATGGATGCGAAATGTGGACCTTGGGAAGAAGAGAGAAGGATAGAATCCATGCTTTAGAGATGTGGGTGAGGAGGAGGCTAGAGGGAGTGAAATGGGTGGATAGAGTAAGGAATGAGGAGGTGCTGGGAAGAGTTAGAGAGGAAAGAGCACTGCTGAAAACAATACAAGAGAAAGGGAAACTGGATCGGGCATATTTTAAGAGGGAAGATGATTTTCAATACAGCAGTCGAGGGCACAGTGGAGGGAGAAAAGAGAAGAGGAAGATGAAGGCTGAAAATGACAGATGAAGTGAAGATAAAAAGAAGTTACAAGAAAACCAAGGAAGAGGCCCAGGACAGGACGCATTGGAGACAGCTTTGGTGTTTGGAACCTGCCTGTGGGCAGAATACCAGTTGATGATGATGAGCATGCAGATCATAAAGTTAACCCATTGTTAAGTGGGGATCTACTGTATGTTCTTAGAAGTCATTTTTTCGTCTTTAATGTAAATGAGATTAATTTTGTACTTTCACCCACTTTTGCCCACTAAAAGATGGTTTCACTGTAGAACCACCCCCATTGAGGGAAGAGTCAAGTTTTATCTTCACTGTAGATTTTTATTCACTGAATTTGGTTGGGTCATAATTAACTGAGACAGACTTTGGGGGACGTGAGCAAAGTATTTTTATAGACATAATTTTCTCCGTCTAATTTAGTCCAGGGGGTCTAAATCAAATACATTGATATTAATCTCTATATAGTGGGTCTTGTCCTTCACTCAATATGAGTATAGTGCGGCGGGCCAATACATCGGCTTTAGTATCTCGGGCGAAATGTGCAGCGTGCTGATATATGGGCTCATGCACAAATATTGTATAACTTAAGTACTCTAATATGATTACAATTATTTTCTGGATGATGTTGAAGTCTTTTATAATTATTACCTAATTCAATTTATATAGATTAACAAAAAATTGTGCATGGATATCTTCAACAATAACTTCATAATATTTTTTCTGAGATGATATATTTCATTAAATTACCCACAGCATTTCTTGCTAGTACCGCTAGTAGGAGGCAGAAATAGGAGGGTTAAGTCCTATGCACCCAAGTTTTTGCATTCAAGTTGAATGCTTCAATTTGTAAATTCACACGTGTTTATCTGTTTCAGTAAATTAATTCAATTACTTGGACATTCTGTTAGTTGAGGTTAGGAAAAATTGGAGGTGCAAAACTTGAGATGGGTATATTACCATAATTTTTATTTGAGGTAAATTACTGTGGCAAATTATAGTAATTTAAAAAAAACATAATTTTCCAGTAATTTTTAATTTTCTGCAATTAATATCTAATGGATGATTAAATGATGAAGCCAATAGCAATATGAAGGGGTCTGTCCTGCTCCAACTCTCTTGGAGATGGATAAATTACAGTAAATTTAATTTGAGGTAAATAATGGTACTTTTGGAAAATTTTCATAATTTTCCACTAAGTTTTAAATTTCAGGAATTAATAGCTAATGTAGGATGTAATATAACTCCCAGTTGTAATCATAAGGAATAAATAGCTCTTAAACCATTATAGTTGCTACATTTATGTATCAAGAATAAAGAAAATGTAATAACAAATATGGCAGCCCACACACAATTAAGTTTTCTTTTGTCATGGTATGAGGAATTTTCATTCAAACCGTTCAAACTGATCAAATGATCTAATATTTCACGAGTAAAAGTCGTAAAAAAATTTCACCAATGAATTGTACGTGTCATAATGTATAATTTAGCCTGCATTAAATATATACAGACTTAGCTGAAAAGAATGTTTGGAATATATCAGTTTGACAAATATCTGACACATAAATTTTACCGTATATTGTGGTACATTTCAGGGTTTGAGGTATATTACGAAAAATATCATGGTAGTTTATGAAAATTACCATGGTAATGAACAGAGTCTATAGAATGAATGTATGCTTAACGATTGACTGCTCCATTCCATCATTGGGGTCTGAGGTAAGAATTGAGAGAAAATTTGATAGAGCTTGGAATGCAGATTTCACACCTGCCAACATTCAAATTCTCTTTCTTTATTTTTACCTTTCTCAGCTGCCGTAGTGATGTGCAATGTTTCTCTTGCAATCAGTTCAGTTTTTTGGTCAGGGAAAGGAACCAGAAGCAGTGAAACTTCATATGTAGAGCTCGGCCTTAGTCCTTCCAATGTGTAGCTAACAGTTGCTCTATGCAGGAGTTGTGATGTTGAGTATACCTTCAATTCAAATAAGAAAAATATGAGCTGAAGTTATTATACATTAAACTTTGCTATAGTAATCTCAAAATTTTTGACTCAGGTTAAAATTATGTATTCATTTATAGTGAATAAATTGAAGCATTAGAATTCTCCAATAAGTGATGCTCTTGGATTTGTAATGAAATATCATTCATAAATCTCATTCAGCTGATCTCCTGTCCTTGATATTTATCATAATAAGTGGGTAAAATACAACAAATTTGCTAACAACTGGGAAACATTTTATAGGATATCATACTGGTAAAATGTAAAAATATTAATTACTTGCTTATTGATTACCCAAATATAAACAAAAAACTGATGAATGATGTAATTAACAATACGTAACTTACTTTTTTTTCATTTTGAACAATATATGTAGATACTAAAACTCCTTTTGCCATTTTTGTTAGAAATTATGCCATTGAAAAATTTGGTTGATTTGTGGCTTTAAGTCTACATTATTTCTCCATGGTTTTTATTTGTATTGACTTACCTTTCCTTCAATTTCCTTATACCTAAGCTGAACTCCATCAATAAACTGTAGCTCATAGTCGTTGAACTTTCTCCAAACAAATCTAGCCCATGTTGAATTTACTTCAGCTATTCCCAGCTCTGCATCAACCTCGATTTGGGCCGGTAATTGCGTTGTATTTACTTGATTACCTTTGAATTTAAATAAAAAATAACACAATTAGAAGCATATATCATCTGGAAAATCATTCCGGAATCAGGCTTATTTATAAATTTTCAACGATCTGCACATTTAATTGTTCAATACACAGGGTATGGCAGCATAATTTGCTGATTTGAAGGGTCAATAAAACAAAAGATGTTATAGGTATCGTTGCAATTATTTCTCCTCCATATTCCACCTCATGCATTTCAACAATTAAAAGTGCTGTGCATGTCAAAGTGAATACGTTGGACAAACTTGCTTCATATCGCAGAATCATATTTGAACCTCACTTCCTGGGTCTAAATTCAAGTCAGCAAATTTTGCTGCCATCCCTGTACCAATGAACATTAGCTATTCAGGAAGAATTCTGAGAAAAAATTTTACCAGAAGGAGTATGGATGGTGATGATTCGGCTGGATGGAGAATTTTCCAGATTTCTGAGTAGGAGCATGATTCTTATCCTATAAACTTTGTTAGGCTGGAGACCAGTCTTCCCATTAAATGGTGGAATTGTATATTCTAGCCGCCTTGTCTCAATTAAATCACCCGGTGTGGAAACAATCTCCTTTCCTTCCCACATTGCTGGATCCTCTTTCCTGCAAAATATTAATGCATTTTAGAATTCTAACTTATTTGTGGAATTATATTTGATTGGAATAATCCACTGATTTCCATGAATCATCAGGAAGTGAAACTAAATAATAAATCTCTTAAGTGATTCCTATCATTTCTTATAATTTTTATCAGGGCTATCACAAAATACAGGCAATTCTTTATCCCCTTTTTATTATATAGTGCGTTTATTTTTAGTAGACTTAAATAATCGAATCACATTGCAGCAACATTTACCCAAAGTATAGTTCTCTCAAATAGAAGAGGCCAAGAAATACTAATCTTTCCCATAGAGGAAGAACGTGTCTTCATTGAGATTGACATAACAGCATTTTATACTGTGTGTAAATGAAAATATGAGCCACATTTTAAGAGGCAGTACCCACAATACAAAATATTGTATTTGAGAGATTAAGATTAACAAATTATTTTAACCACTTACAATGGGTCTTGTGTGTAGCTAATCTCCACTTGGCCATGCAGACCCACAAACAAGGATGGCAGAGAGAATACAAGGTGAACAGATGAATCTGGCTGCACATTAGCTGCATCAATAGATATTTCATCTGATGGACTGCTCACGCCAACTAAAGATGAAAAATAATAGTGTAAAGGAAACTTTGCAGTCATAGAAATGAGAGAGAAAAAAAAGCAGCCACTATGTAATCCAGAGGTGGAATAAGGAGATTTTTCTGGGGGAAATAGAAAAAAATTGTAATCATAAGCTACCTCATACCACTTATTTCCCTGGAATGTAGCAATCTGCCCCCAAAGTGATTTAATCCGCCCCTGACGAAATCCATGGGTATAGTGACATTTTCGACTCAGGATAAATGGAGTTCATTGGTATTTACAAAACATCACATGTGTATCATCCAAAAGTTCTTCTATCAAGGTCAAGGTAACAGTAACATTCAATGAATTAAGCTAGATTGACCTTGTATAAAGTCTTTGCCAGGGGTTGGCAAGAGATAACTACATATAGTATGCTAACCACATACTATATTACTCTTTATTTCAATCCAGGTATGTGCCACTCCAAAGTGTTGGCGTTCCTTAAAGAGGTATTGCAGTAAGGATATTGAAATACATATTGTGAAATAACATAATAATAATCACCTTTATTAGCATAAATATCAACAGTAAAATTATAGCTTTAAGTATATAGTAAGAATGCTACCTTAGTAATAATTTGGTTGAATAAGTAAAAAAAAAAAATGAATAATGACTACCAATATTAACTGCAATATGAAGACAAACAACTGAAGTGAAAAAATTTTGTCATAAAAAGAATTTTTTATAAATGGAAGGTACAAAAAGTCGAATTTGAATTAAATCATTGTTTTCTTTATGTGCTTCCAATGAGCATTTTGGTAGCCACCTGGTGGCACTTATGGTATTGGTTGCTGCATGCTTGTTCTTAGGGAGCCTTAGTATGAGAAATAAATGTTTCAATTATGTTTGGGATAAATTGCTGGAGCTCAAGTTGACTAATGTTTGTGATCTGGGTGTAATCATGCAACCTGGGAGGACTCGTTATTTTCACGATTACACTGGGGGTTACACTTTGGCTTGCTCTTAAAAGGATGGTGGCTATGCTCTATATTTTATGATATTAAAATGCAGACTTACTCTTTACATCACAAAGATTAAAGATATATCAAAAAATTTAGAGAAATTTCTGTAAGGAAGTTCTTTTGAATGTTTCAAACCATTCATGTAGGAATACTTGGTGACGACGGGTGTGTTTGAACATGATTGATACATCATCGATAAGTTCCTTTATGTTGAGAAAAACCTGACCAGGAAGACTGTGATATTTCCATATGTCTACCATGTATGCCTACCATATTCTCCAATCAGTTATTACCTTATTACTTGGTATCTTAATCATCTCATAGTTTTTATCTCATACAGTTTTAGGGACAAAACAAAGGCATGATTTTACAGATTATCTTACCCTTTTTTTAGAAGCTTTTTCAGATTGAATCATTGTGAAGCTAAGCACTTCTTAATGTAGTCCCCTTCAAAAAATCTTACCACCTCAGAGTTGAACATTTTTTAAGTCCCGAGTTGACATTGATGTGACAATATGGTCGCGCCACGCTCCTCATTTGGAAAAGCAATAAATGAATGGAACTGATCATGGGACTTCCACCCTGCAGCTGGGGAGGAAGAAGATGCATGCAGGGAAAATTTTGAACTGCGAAAGGATTTTTATAAAGGTCAGAGGACCGAGGCTTGCGTTCACGGAATGAGTGGGCAAGAATGAAAGGGGATCGTTTTGGTCGCTCCAAGATGTCTTTGATGACAGCTGATGGTAGTTGTGGAAAGCCCAAACTTAATCTTTATCCCTGCTGCTCATTTAATTTCTTTTTAATAATTTATTTCTTATGGGTTTAAATCTTAATTTTTTCCTTATTTATTATAAACTTATGGGTTAAAATTTCTTAATGTTTAAAAAATTTGAAGTGTTGACGTATTTTTATGTGGAATTCCTCAAGGTTTCAAAATACTCGTGATGTTTTTTCATACCATGATTGATTCTATGCTAAGTTAATTAACTTTGCATGTGTTGCTTCATTTATTTGAATATCCCCTTCATTTATTTGATATTTCCAGAGGTATGTCATGCAAGTTCATGAAGAGCATTTTTTGGAGGTGTATTTATGTTTCTTTAAACTCGCATGCTAAACTGATGACAAACCAGAAGAATTTGAAGATGCAATTATTTGCTTGGAACAGTCATATTCTCAAAGAGATCCGTCCAATGTCTGGATTAGGATTCAATTTTCAACTAATTAATAATGAATTTTCTCTATAGGGTTTTAATGCAAATTTCCTTCGATGCATTTGGAACAATGCAGCTATGTTTAGACTCCGAGGTGGTAAGATTTCTTTGAAAGGTACCATACCTTATATGAAAGCAGAAGAAGGTTAACAGTAAGGAAGCATACAAACCATTATGTAGCTGTGGATGAAGCTGAGGGTGTAGGGGCACATCTGGAAACCGTGATGGTGGAGGTGGAGGAGGGCGTCCAAAATCTACAAGCAATCATATAAATTTTGCTCATGAGTCAAAATTTATCCGATTAGTTTGAGTAAAAGAATGGCCCCCATCCCTTTTACTTCTGCTCAAGTGCAGCATGCTACCAGCCTAATTTCCGTAAGCATTTGAAGGCGTGGAAATTATCAGAATTGGGTTCTTCAGCATGAGGAAAGCTCAGTAAATGACCAAAAGATTATTTTTGGTGGAGTTGGTTTTCAAGAAATCTATAGCTCTCTTTCTCACATTGACACCATTACTTGGTTTTCACTAGGCTTCTACAAACATTCTACCAGAGGGAGGTAACAATTGAAAGCGATATCCTTTAAAAGGTTGCAGAAAAACCCTCGGAAGTACAGGGTGATCAAAGGCATGAAATAAATAAGAAAAAGTACACTCATGCTTATATTCCCATTATCTACCCATATTCAAGTTAAGATAAATTTTGTGACCTTCACAATTGTATAAATTATTTAAAAAGTATTATTGTAGCATAAACTCAAGCTATGAACTTTACTTCAACCCCAAAAAATACACCACATTAAGCATAAACTTAAGTGTTTGTTTAGAATACAGGCTCTGGACTGTTGTAAAAGTGCAATAGAAGGATTTGGATGTAATGCAAGCAACTACTTCCCCCAAAAAATACACCAAGTTAAGCACATACCAAATGTTTTCTCAGAATTCAGGCTCAGAACCTTGAAAAATATATCTTCAGAAAAATGTATTTGTGTGTAGACTAGAATTTTTCTCCCAGTGCCTTTTAGTACCCGCGTACCATTCCTCTTATGAGCTGCTATTTGGTAAATTGAAAATTTAGCATATTCATGGCACTATTATACGAACCACTCAGGTACCAGGGGGACCTGGTTGGCATTGGGCCTGAAATATTTAAAGGAAAATTTTCAGATTAATTGGTCAATATGTATATTGGAAGTGACGTGAGACCGAAATTTCAAAGAAGAAAGGGCAGCAAGTATGTGAAGATAATTCATTGGGATGGATTGGTGAGGTGGTGGCGGATATGTACAACATTATTCTAATCAAGCTGTGCCAAATGACTTTCTCATGTATGTATCCACTGCCCACTGTGATTTTCCAAATGTTGTCGAGAGATTGTTGTGGAGAGGCATTTCCCAATGCTGTGTTGTAGTTGTTGGGGAGGACTGGTTGTTATAAGCAGATCGAATCTCGTCTGACAGAAAATTTAAAATTCCAACTTGTAAAATAATTCTTGAATGTTATATTTCTTTCAACTTGAGAGTAGAGTAAGAATTTATGTTAAGGAAAAATCATTCGAAATGACCTGGAATTGAAGTCGAATCCATCAATATTGCACTGGGTGCTTTTGCCAGTTAAGCTACTCGAGTAGAGATGGGTAAATAACCATAATTTTCATTTTAGATAAATTACTGTGACTGTATTACCACATAAATGAATTAGAAATAAATAAAATTTAAAAACAAATATGGCGTCTCACATGCATTTCGGTGTTCTTTTGTATGGCATGGGAAATAATCGTTCAAACCATTAAAAGCAATTCCACCACAAATTAGTTGCATGTGTCTTTGTTTAATTAAGGTTGCATTAAATATATATAGGCATATCTTAAAATAATATGTTTTGCAATATATCAGTATGAAAAATATCTGAGACATAGGTGAATATTACAAAAAACTAAGATAATTTATGTAAATTACATAAATACTACAGTATTTACAAAAATTACCGCAATAATTGACAGAATGGCCCAACTCTATTCTGAGGTGTCCATTCTCTCTTGTGGATTTTTAAGGGCTTTAAATCCATAAGGGAGACAGATGTCTCAGTAACTTAACTGGCAGAAGAACTTGGTTCATTATCCAGGGGTCCAGTTTTGAGTCCAGGTCAAAGGGCAGATGTATTTCTACCATGAAATTTTGCTCTTTATGCTCTTACGGGTGACTCAGTGGAGGTAAAACCATGGCTAGTCCCTGTATCATCAAAATTCATCAAAAGGTGTATTGAACAAGTCAATTCTCTGTTATTTTTTCTAGATTAAAAAAATCATGCATTATTACTCAGCACTGCCAGTTTTCTAGGAGATTAGATAGCCTTGGAAAAATACGAAGTTAGAATATTTAGCATGATTTATAAGGATGAATTGACACTTTCACAAGAATACATGTATCCCATTTTTTTTATGAAATCCATAAGTTGTTATCAATTCTAATTACGAATTAGGCTAGAAATAATAGGATATTCTCCAGTTCTTTACCTACAAAATTTGTCAAATATTGGGTTTGACAAAAATACTAGCTGTGTACCGCACAATGACACATTTTAAGGCAATAATTTTGGCTTTTTCACCATAGCATTTGTTTATAAAATTCCTGAAGAGGTAAACCCTATGCAACTCCAACTAATGTGTTTAAAAAGAGTTATATGATGGTACCTTTCATTGACTGCAATCTTCTGAATGCAGTTGTTTTAGTTCCCAATCACCTTCATTTCCCAGGAATTCCTCCATTACTTTATCAGCAATGGGGTTCCTTATAGCTCCAGTTGCTTGCTGATTAATACAATAGCTGGCAATGTTGAGAATTATGCATCTATTAACTCACGTTTCAATATTTTCACACATTAAACCATATTTTATCAGAGTGTGAAACTTATTTAACCTTTGCCTTTACCCAAGTCCTACGTACAAGTTGATAATTGTTGCAGTAGAGGTTCTGGAGCCTATAATTCTAATAAAAAGACATAAATATGTGTGAACAAGAGAAAATTGTTTGTAACCAACCATATGAACCCAATGGTAGTATTTAGACCATGAGTGAGAATGCAAACATGCAGTATTCTGGAATTAGAGAAGAGATTGCATAAAAGGGTGTACTAACTAATGTAAGAGAAATATACACTTCTGCACTTCACGATGGCACATGCGAAGCACAAATAGAGGCATTGGAAGGATTAACAAAACATGAACGCACCTGTACCAGGATGATTGAGGGGAAGATCCTCAGTCAGATGGTCGTGGTCATGAGTCATGGGAGGTTGTTGTGCTTTGTTTGTTTTGGACGGAGGACCTGTCTCTTGCTTTGTCCTGTTGTTCTCATCAGGGTGCTCACCACCGAAGGCTAAGTGATATAGTTCAGGAGGCAGGAATTCTGGTTCCACTCCCGGCAGGAAGTGTGGCGGACCATGGGGAGGGGATTGGACCAAGTGGGGTGGATTGTTTTGAGGTTGGGTTATCCTTGGTGGGCCTCTGTAGTTATTTGGGTCCTGGTTTGGCATGAAAACAGCTTGGTTTTGTGCCCCTGGATGGCTCACTGGACCAGCTCCTGGTGGCACATGAAAGAAAACCTCTTGCGGCAGAGGGATTCCTTGAGGTGGGCCTCTCTGGGCTGGGGACTGTGGTGGCAGTATTCTGTGGTCTTGCTGAGGTTGACCCTGGGGCCTCTGGTCTCCTGGATGTCTGCCTCCCTGAAGTGCCCACAGAATGTGCTGTGCTATCTCTGGTGGCACTGGTCCACCCTCCAAGTCCTGAATTTGGAAATGCTCTTGTGGTGGTGGTGCCCCTTGGTGATGCTGTACGGCATTGCCACTTATTGGGACTCTACCATGATTGGGCCGATTTCCTGGTACCTGTATCCGCGGAGGTAGGTTTGGCAGTCCTCCAACTGGGACCCTTTGTCCAGGATGAATCAGCACAGGTACAGGGAAAGCATCGTGGTCTACAGGAAACTTGCCACCCTGTTGCCGAAATGGTGGCGGTTGTTGTCCATAAATGTTTCCTGGGCTCTTGCTCAATCCATTGGGTCTCATTGGAAAATTACCTCCTTGCTTGACATTTCCACCTTGTGAGTGGAAGACAATGTGATCCCCGGGAGCAGATGGTGGCACTCCATGGAATGGGCCTTGATACTCAAAATCGTTGGCATTTTGTGACGTAGGTCGTTCTGGGAGCCTGTTCTTCTGGGGATCTACTCGTTGTTTCTTCCCTGATTGGACTGGATACCTCAGGAATATTGGCAGGCTGTCATCGGGGTGTTTTGGCTTCTTGTGGATGCTTTCGCTTGGCTTTTGCTCGCTGTTGGGTGTTGGTGTGTGCCTACCATTATGTATGGGTTTGAATGGCTGGACAGGCTCCTCTTCCTTGTTAATCGAAGGACCATAATAGTCAGGAGAAAGTGGGATTTCAAACTTGGACCCATTTTTCTTGGGTGAATCAGGGGTTGCACTGTACCAATAACTGTATGGATCTTCCTCAGCTGAACTTTCCTCCTGAGGGATTTGAATTGGACCAGGGAAATGAGGATGTTTGTTTTGAACCATTGAGTCATTTTTCTTTGGTGAATCAGGGGTTGCACCATACCAAAAACTGTAAGGATCTTCCTCTGCTGAGGTTTCTTCTTCAGGGATCTGAATCGGGCCAGGAATCTTAGGATTTTTGTTTTGAATCCTCACTTCTGGCCTACCACCTATATTACCCCATGGACTTTGATAGGTGGGCTTTTCATCCACCACAATGGGTTTCATTGTTGTCAGCCCTGTAGATGCCTCAGTGCTTGTTTCTTGAGTCATAGCAACTGATGTATGAGGGAATTCTGTGATTGTGTCGGAGGGGTGGGCGGGCATTAGTGAGCTGGGAGGTTGAGTGCTTTCGTCTTCTCGATGTTCAACAACATCGGGCATTGATTGAAGTGTTGTATTAATTGATTTGTCCATATCGGTCATTGTTGTGGGAGGAGGGATGGTTGAGTTTAATGTGGGGATTTCAGTCAACATGTTTTTCATGGCATCAGTGCTAACCATTACTGTGGGAGAAGAAGTGGTTGAGTCCTGTGAAGGTATGTTGCTTTCATTCACAACATTCACAACATTCACATCTTTGTCCTTTGTGTCTTTGGTCATATTTAATTGGATCATTTCCATCTCACTAACACTTTCCGAAAGGGCATTATTTGGATTCATAGTAGTCATGGGTCGAGCTTTGTCATCAGTCGATACAGTCTCATTGTCCACTTGAGGATTCGTCATAACCTCAGGTACAGGACCCTCTGCAGAACTGTTGGTACTCCCTGCAATTACCAATTGCTAGTAAAGGGCAGTGCATGGGAAAGCCATTGGAAAATTCACAATTCCAAGAACTTATGATGCAGTTAAAGAAAGAGAAAGAGCTTAAGCTCAATTTGTTTGAGAATAAACACAGAGAACATAAAATTATTTGGAATGAGGATAAGCATTTGGTTGAAGATTTGTACACACACAAAGCCACATAACTAGTGAATATGTTTTAGCAGCAGTGTTATAATCATAAAAGGATCAAGTGGAAATATAATATGAGATCACATTGACGTGAGTCAAATGAACAGCTAGCAAGCATATTAATTTAGGATAGGTATTCTGTTGAAACGTGTGATATTAGATGCATTATTATTTGTTTCTTAATAAGTGTGTATAAGTATCATTGGAAAATAGAGAGCGATTGAAGTGACTCTGTTTACATTTTTTTTTTACTATTCAGTCAAGATTATGGAAATATCAGAGATGAAAATAGGTAATGTAGTATGCTTGGTTAATTTCAATATATGATGATGCTTGATTAAAAGAATGTGAACTGAATACAATGATGATATTTTTAGTCAACGTACATGTACTTATAGAACTTACCTAGTCAGCTTAGGGGAAACATTTATGTATTGATGATTAGGTAGACTTTATTTCAATGCTTAATTATTGAAAGAACAATTTAAATATTAGAAGCTTTAATATTATTTCATATTATGTACCTATAACGCTGGACATTTCCCGAATCATCTAGCTTTTATTTTAAATTTTTGAGGAGTATAATGATGTGAAATTATTTTTATGGTGAGAAAATGCTTAGATGTGTGAACTTGTGAACCTAATCTCTGAAGTTTTTCCTCATTGAAAATTTAGTCACTCAGTAATTGAATAGTATATATTGAGTACCATATTCTGTTACAATGTGAACCTCTAAATATTTCCATTGAAGGTTTGTTACTTTTTCCATATGCTGGCTTTTATTCTGCATCTGGATAAGTTCATGGTTGCCAATGGGAGGTCAGTTCTGAAGGGCAAGTGATATAATTTGGGTGCAATCGACCTTAAGTGCTTGCATTGAAAATTTTTGTTGCTTTATTTTATGTTTCTCTCTCGTAAGTTCTCTCAAAGAGTAGAAGTTATGAAGGTGCTTTTGTGCATGTGAAATTGAGAGGAAGAAGTGCATGGAATATTGCACAATTGTTGTTTTGGAGCTTTACCTCTTAATAATTCCTTTGATTGGTAATTTACATGCCTGGGGCAGGCTTTCAGCTCTTTGATCTTTCCCGTGTCTTATCTAAAGTAGCAGCAGCATTATATGCAAAGCCGTTAACAAGCTTCTGCAACATAGTCATTTGCAAGTTTATTCTGGACCTTGGCGGGGCTCAGCTGAACCTACGGAAACCTGCCTCAAGCTATCCTGGGTGCACAAGTTGCAGCTAGGAGCTTCTCGGATTATCTGCATTGAGAATATTGATTTTTTAAACTGAACCTATGTATATACATTTCCAGATCTTTCTTGATACAAACCTCAAAGTTTTTTGTTGCTAGTTGAAAGAAATGATCAGAGAGCAACAAACTGTGAAATCCAATTTCACAAATTATTTAATGGAGAGTTAAATTCACGTGTCACTCGGTTTGTTCAATATTCATCCTACTAACTCAAAAGATGAATAAGGCAAGTTACTATGACGGTTATTGAAGAATAGTAATCTTCTGAGTCTATTTGAAGCCCAGAAATTGGGCATCCCACTGAGAGTTTCAATGGGAATAAAAAATTAAGACAGATGATTGAACACTTACTGATCTGTTTATCTCTTTACTTTGTCCCACTAGAGGATCATGCCAAAGCATGATAAGCAAGACTAGATGGACTTAGCTAACATCTATATGTTCGACTAAAATGGTTTTACGAAACGAAAAATCACGAAAAATATTACGAAAATGTACGAAAATTACCATGGTAATTATCCAAATAGCCTTTCTCTAATCGTATGAGTAGAAATTCTTATTTAAATTTTTGATTTTGAATTTTTACTGAGGAAAGAATCGCCTAAGTCTTTATCCATTTGCTTCATTTGTTCATTCCGAGAAATACGTTACCGAAGAGGGAAGCTTTTGGTGATACCGGTAAAATCTTGACAGCCAATCAATAAGTTTATTTCGAAGTCCTAAACGATTTGAACAGCCAGTACGCGATGAATTCCCTTCAGATATATCCGGAAGCTCCTACTTACAACGAGCAATCATGTGAGAGAGCCTGCAACCTTAGGATGCAAATGCTTTTGTGAAGGCAGAGTTAAAGGGTAACCATTGCAATGCAAGAGGATTCATTTAGGTCCTCCGACTAAAATACTACCGCTCGACAAACCTTTTTGACCGGTAAGCATGTGAGCATCCTCTGGGCACACCCAGGCCAGGCAGCAATCGTCGCCCGGGGGATGCGCCAGCACAGCGGAACCTGGACCGCCGCCAAGACACTGCAGTGTTGACGGGGGATGGGCTGGGACCGGGGGACATTTTTTCGGACCACCCCCGCCGCCGCAAGTGATGTTGCCAAACTCGCAGAAGCACCTGTGTCCCGAGCAGCCATCCCCAACTGAGGCGGGTATCTCGGCAAAATTATCGAAGCGCTGTCCGGCATATTCACACGAGCCATTGTCCTTGCAGCGAACTTCTGGGCAGCACGTGGGGTTGTCACCTTCGTCCTCGCCCGGCTCCATGGGCACCGGTTCCCAGGCGACGCAGTGGGGATCCAGGACGTCGAGGCCGGAGTCCGTCGGGCAGTGAATGGGGGCGCATTCGACCTCGCCGTCGTGAGAGCAGATGCAAAGCGCGCGGCAGCCATCGTGGAATTCTTGATCATGTGAGTATGTGCGGCCGTTGTAAGTACAACCTTCTTTGCCCATATTGTGGGTAGCTGGGTGCATGGTGGTTGAGGATGCATCTGGCGTTCCTTTGGATTCTGTTGTGAGAGGAACGATTGTGGAAAAATTATCATTAGTCAAAAATGTCTCAGATTGAAAAAGTGGAAACCCTCATCTCGCACCTCAAAAATGTAGCTAACCATGGTAAGCATTGGTGCTGCTTTTCATGGGTAATGAAGAAGGTACATTTATTTTAGGCATGCCGCATAACCTAAATTGATTTTGATAATTTTTAAATTGATTTTTATACTTATTTTTGACATACATTTAGATTTATTCCATAAAATTGTGTAAAAGTATTACTAGGTCATTAATAATTTAACGAAGTTTTAAAATGGTGAATTTTTAAACTTAAATTCACTGTGTTAATGGCTGTGCGATGACATGTCTTCAACTAACTTTTTATCTCAATTTTCGCCCGAACAATATTGTTCAAAAAGTATTTTATCTGTTTTAGAGAATCTAAGGCGACAATTTCCCTGGTTCTTCCATAACTATGAGTGTACTCCAAGTTTTAATGCTCTTTAAGAAAAAAAGTTTTCCCAACAGGCTTCATTGTTTTTGGAAAGTTCTAATCAAAAGTTCACCAGAAATATTTAAAATTACGGCATGGATAAGTTAAAATGGAGGCGAATAAGTTATACCTCAGAATGGTGTGTTCAAAGCTCTGGCTATTATTTATGCTCTCCGATTGGATATGAGAAGGAAATTCATTGTAAGACATAAATAAAGTGCAGTCAGTTGCTTATAGTAGAAAAACAATTACCTTGTGCATTGGGGTTGGTATCTTGATCACCCAAGGTAACATCACAGAGAACCTTGGTGCAGCAAACATCCTGAGGATCTGGTATCGAGAAACACTTCGATGAAATGTTTCGTGGCATTTCTTCGCATCTGTGAAGGAAATAAGAAAGTCATAGTAGTTAATAACTGAATTTGCCTTTTCTTCACCACATTTTAAAGTTAGGTTGCGCACGGTGAGGGGGGCCATGGCTATCGGCGTAACCAGGGGGGGGTGGAACAGCTGCCCTCTAATGGCCGTTAGCAGGAACATTTAGCTATGGAACAATTAGTTATGAGATCCATGAAGTTATGGACCTTATCAAAATATTTGGGTTTGCATGAACGCATTTGCAAGTTTCTATTTCTTATCTAACAATAACAAATTTATCTAACAATAGTTGATTACTTTGAATGTTTGATCTAATCTTCTACCGCTGGATAAAATGTATGGAAGTTTGTCCTATATAAAATTGCTAATGCACATTATAATTATTCAGTTAGAGTAAACAAACAGGTCATTCGTCTCAAAACAACTCATTTATCAAGTAATTAAGACTCCTAGCGGTTCAATGCGCTTCCGCCATCTTGCCAACCTACGTAGCACTTGAATCCATTCCATAAGTTATGGAACCAAGAATTGTATCGAAAATGTCCGCAGCACTTATTGAATGGTTGCCATGGATTATGGGTCCCATAGCTCCATGGATCATACATGTGTCGTTTCCGCAACTGGCCATAAATTAAGTAAATAAATGAACGTGCTAGGCTAAAAGTAGAAATAAGATGTTCGATTAACTTCGTTCATTATTGGTTTTGGAATCTCTTAAATATGGCCACACATTCCACAATTGCATGGCTCTATTAAGATCTCTCACATTTGCCAATGGGTATGCTGTCCTAAAATAACATAAATCCTGGCTACGCCCATGACCATCAACATGTTCTGCGAAAATCTACTTCTCATATTCCATATACTTCCAATAATTCTGGAAAAGAATTTGACTTCAATGGTTACCTAAATTCTGGGGGCCAATCAGATTCCAAAACCCGTCTGGACGGAGAAGTTACCTTACAGAATTTTCTGCATTTACGTAAAATTTCAACTAAATTTACCCCCTTATACTTACCCCGCCTACTCGTGATTGATTGCTGTACATCATGTGTATTCTGAAAATATCTTTACTCCGAAAAAAACAAATTATCGGATGCGCTGAAATATCTCAGCTGCGCCTCACCCAGGTTTAATGGTAACTCTAAAATTATTAATCAGCATCCGAACATATTCATTGGCTACACAAAAATACTTGCCGCCACACATGGATCAGACATTTTAACTATTTGGCACGTGGGCGACCCTCACGTCATTGGCGCTCCAATCAGGGCGTCATAAAATTTCGTTTGGACTACGATTTTATGTTTCAAGAGTTTTTATGCATCGTTTCTCGACGTATTCCCTTGCAATTCGTACCAGAGCGTTTTAATTCGATGAAAGCAATTATATTTATTCCAAAAAATATGAAATTCTCAGTTTTTGTTATTTTTTGTGTCGCTAAACGTGCTTTTTTGTATAAATTCCCAAGACATCCCCTATCTATTTTCATTATTTATCCTTTATTTCAACCATGCAATGTTTCAACGCAAGCTTTTAATTTTTCTTGTATAACGCACTTCTTCTTTTCTGTCAAGTGGAGATGGATGTAGTTCTTTCTCCAAATAGCTGAAAGTCAACTTCCGTGTAACATCAGCCACCTGTTTCTATTATTTGGACTTCCTTTCAACGATGAAATATTTTCAGTGGAAGCACCAAGTATTGTTTGGACTACGCACGATTTGTTTTCAGTCGTGTGGATATAAGAAGCGTTCTCATTTTCATTACGTTGAAATTCCACATCTTATAGTCTAAATAAACCTTGGAATACAATATCAAATAGTTGAAAAAATAATTGGATTATAATATGCGAGTAATTAAAAAAAACTGTTCGTCCATGGCAACTTACATTTTTATCCATTGACGTAGCCAGGATTTTGATTCAGGGGTGGGGAATGGGCGAGTCCATGTTGAATTTAAGCGAGCAGGGGTGAAAAATGGTGAAGAAAATGAGCGAAATTGTGTTTAAGAAATAAAGGAATTATAAATGCAGTTACAACTGCATAGTAATAACCAATAATAAGAGATTTATGCCGTGTATACTTCTGAAAGAATTTACCACCGTTAAACCCACAGTTTTTTTCCGTTTTAAAATTTGAAACGTATTCATATAAAAATTCAAACTGAAGAATTAATCAATTTAACATTCTTCGTTCAGTAATCATGACTTTTCCTTTTAGTTCCACTTTTTAAAAATAGATTCAAATTTTCAAAGGAGGAGGCGCCGCCCTCGAAATGAGTAGTCACACTACGCCTGTTTTCAAGGGTAATGGACCCACCCAGGTAAAAATATTTGGTCTGTAACCTCTCTGAAACTGGTCTGTAACTGCTCTAAAACTGGTCTGTTACTGTTATGAAACACTAATATCTTATCTGGAAGTTACTGGTCTGGATTTTGAATATCTTGAAACATCTTTAAAATCATGACCAGTTCAGTCCAGTTACCGACCACTTCCAGATCGGAGTTTAGTCTTTCAGAGCAGTTAAAGACCAGTTTCAGAGAAGTTGCCGATCAGTATCACCCTGCTAAAAAAATCCTTAGAAGCTGTTCTGTAGAATGTAAGGAATTCTACAGAAATTGACTCTTTTTCTTTAGAACTAGTTCCTTTTTTAAGGATCTATACGGAACATGAGAGCCTGCTGCAGAGCATAATAACTCTGCAGAGCAAAATACTCCTTACAAGCTGTTTTGTAGAACTTAAGCAACTCTACGGAAATATGTGAGGTTTCCTCGAGCTTGTAAGGAGTTCTACAGAGCGTCAAAGGACTTCTGCAGAACGGTCTAAGGAATTCCGCAGAACGTCCTAAGGTATTCAGCAGAACGTCGTAGGGAATTCCGTAAAATGGCGTTTCAATGCTTTAAGGAATATTTACAGAACTTTAAGAAATTCTGTAGAAGTATTCATAAGGAAACTATACAGAATTTTTCAGCAGGGCAGAGCAGTTACATACCAATTTCAGAAAAGTTATGGACCAGTTTAAAGGTAGTTACAGATCAGTTTTAGAGCTGTTACCGACCAGTTTCAGAGCAGTTATGGACTAGTTTCAGATCAGTTACAGACGAGTCTCAGAGCAGTTACAGACCACTTTCAAAGAAGTTACAGACCAGTTACAGAGCAGTTACAGACCAAATATTTTGACCTGGGCAGACAATCGGATGCATACCAGAGGATAATTATCCCTTACCGTGGCTTGCAAGTGACTTTGCCGCCGGCTTCGCAGGTGCATTTTTCTTCGCATCCATCGTGGAACACTTGGCCTACGGAGAGCGTCTCATTTTTGTGCGTGCACTTCTCCATCGCCGAAGCCTCGGTCTTGTTCATTCCCATATTCTCCGTCGAGTTCATCGGCGCTGCCGTCGTGGAGGCGTTCATCGTCGCGTTAACCAGAATCCTTGGCACCATATTCGGCGTCTCGGTTTCACCTGGAAGAGGAGAAAGTAGAGAAATATTTATACACTTCAATTAAGGTCTTTTGAGCAAAATGTCATTTCATCTAGAAATCATTGAATTTGGTCTAATTTTAAAGAGAAATATCTCACCCTACCAAAAATACCAAAATATCACCCCCTTACCGAACCACTTGCCGAGTTTTTGACTAAATATACCAGCCTATTTACATGGTAAATGGTAAGCGTATGGTCATTCTTATAGCCAGAGAAAAATCTCACAACGATGACCTAAAGATTAAGTTTGAATGTTCTGTAGTATGAATTGGGGTAGGTACATAAATGAATTTCCCATAAATACATTTCATGAGGTCTGGCACAGGATGAAGTGTATGTGAGAATACTTCACGCTCAAAATTTCAGGTAACTTACATCGCAACTCAAAATAAGTTGATACCCATTAAGGAAGATAATATATCTGTTGGGAAATATACAGTCAATGTCATTAAAAACGTTAATGCAAGAGAGTAACAGCCAAAAAAGGAGGTATGTGTTATAAGTTAATACCCATTAAGGAAGATAATATATCTGTTGGGAAATATACAGTCAATGTCATTTAACATATTAATGCAAGAGAGTAACAGCCAAAAAAGAAGGTATGTGTTAGTACATGCGAAATTAAAGAAAGGACTTTCGAATATTGTACCCATCTCGGAGAATGAATTTATTATTTAGGATATGTCCAAACACCCATTGAATATTTTTGAAGAATTTGGTGACTTCGAAATCTATCAAGTTTTTTATTATTCTTGTGGTTAATATCGCCCACCCGTTTTTCGTTTTGCGCATTTAAAGCGGTTTTTTGTTCGATATATGACTGATATGATTGGCCACATTGTTCCAGCGGCTTAAATCCGTTTGCGGATTTAAGCTGTTCCAGCTGCCATAATGTTTTACTTAAGTATTGTTTGCTACTTTTTACATGAGGTGTGGGTCCGCGGCAAGAGTTAGTGCCTTGATTCTGAATGTTGGTAATGTGTTAAGCTGAATTGGCTGAAGAGCAACGGTTTAAGGTATTTTGAGCGAAATATCGTAGAAATCACCTGGAAATCAATGAATTTGGTCTCATTTTAAAGAAAAGAATTTTACTCTTCCAAAGATACCAAAATATCAACCCCTTATTGAACTAATTCCCGAGATTTTTGACGAAAAATATCACCCGTTTTGCTTGGTACGTGTTATGCACTCGAGCTTATGCACTTCTTTTTAAAAAAAGAGGATTTTTTTAACGCCTTGATGTGGTCATGAACTTAACAGGATGTACCATGTATGATTTTTCGACTATTTTTAAGATAAAATTGTCACTCAGTAATTTTTTCAGAATCGCAAAAAAAACCTTCCGGCGTGAAAGAATTTTACGTAAATCGTACCGCGTAAGAAAGATGAGTCAAATTTAAGACTTATGTTGATATTTTTATTTGATATCTTAGAATTTTGGTCATGTAAATGTATATTATTGCAGCATCAATGATGTAGTATTTAATTTATGCTTCCTACAGCTGCTGAAATTAAAACGTATAATTTGAATATGGTCTCCATCATGACTAGGGAACTATCTTACCCAATCTACCTTCTATCGATCAATCATATATATTATTACAGAAAGGTCTTTTTCTGTCATTCCGTATATGCTCCGTTAATACTGCACCTACAGTGATAAATGAGGTATCATTTTAAACGTTGAATCATCGGCTTCTGACGAAAAATACAATCTCAATCTCAAATTTCACTATTTACCCATTAATTTGACTTAAAAGTTTCGATTTTTCCATATCGATTACTCGCTCGAGGTATATCGACTCCACACATTTTTCTTATTCTAAAACTTTAAAAAAAAGGTTTAAAATGAAAATAGCACGAAATGCACATAGTGATTGTACATGGGTGAATGGTCATCTGGTAAGTCAATGCAATTAAAACTTTTTGATTTCATATTTATATGATATATTCGCTCTTGAATTCATTAAATCCTTCAGGTCTCCCACCTCATAAGTTGTTGGTAAAGAAAAATGCCATTGTAATGTTGATCCGCAACCTCAACGCCAAGCAAGGGTTGATTAACGGTGCCAGGTTAATAATTACTAATTTAGGCGAATACACAATCACTGCTAAATTTATTGACTCGGGTAAAACAGTCATAATTTCGAGAATTAAACTCAACCCTTCGGATCCGACCATGCCTTTCCAAATGACAAGAAAACAATTCCCAATCAAAGTGGCCTTTGCAATGACAATTAATAAAGCACAGGGTAAGACTCTTCAGAGAGCCGGATTGTACTTGCCAGAACCTGTTTTTTCGCGTGGACAGTTGCATGTAGCATTTTATAGAGTTCGCACTTTCCGTGATATTTATGTTTGTGTTAAAGAAACTCATAACCAAAAAGTTACAGACGACAACATTGTTACTTCTAATATTGTCTTTAAAGAAGTTTTGTAAATTGCGTACCATTAGTCAGTAACAGACGTCATGATTGTTCATACTGGTACCAAACTCTTTTGCCTGTATTGTATTCATATGTTTTGTATATTTTTGCAAGAAAACAAGTATAAAGAAAGTACTTTATGATACACCTTCTTCTCTATTTAAAACCCAATTACACCGTTTCCTTAACATACTTATTCCCTGATAGCGTGAAAGTGCGAAATTTTTGCACGGGTTACCTAGTCTACCTTCTATTAGTTGGCTATTGAGTAAAATACATAGGATAACCGCTAAAGGCTAATGAAAAGCATTTCTTTCTTTGGCAGTTCAATTCAACTTCATTGGCTGGTAGGAATTTCATTCCATAGTAAAGACGTCTTCATTAGTGACTCTATCCTTTCTTTAGATTAACGTCATTCTTACGTAATATCAAATTTTCACTTATCTCAACTTCTCCGTTCCGTAGCGGAGTTTAAGCAAACTTCGCGCCGTCAGCATTAATGGAAAATTTCCCCTTATTGTAATATACTTATGCGGAAGACGATGGCTTTCCTCTTCAATGGCCTCGGATGAGGATTTACTCGAATTGCGTTGTCGGAGGAAAATTGAGACTCTTAAGTTGTTTCGGATTTAATGCTGCCGGCTTTTTCTGTATAAAGCGGTACTGCGATGATCTAGAGGACGTCGATGTATACATTTTACGACCGGTCTCCAGTTTTTACTCCGCGAGCGGCCTCGGATATTTTCTTCCCGGCTTTGGTAATTTTCAAGTTACAACCCGGAAGGTGCGAGTCGCTTTTTGCTAGGCTCGCCGCTGAGGAAGCGTTTATCTTTTTCTTCGGCCTTTCTTATCCTCCGTAGTCGACATTTTCTTTCACGAGTCCAGCAAGAATGGACGTTACTTTTGTTCACTTCTTCCCTGTTTGTCCGCTGTCGATTTTCTTTCCCACCGAGATCAGTAATAGATATAGATAAGTATCCCGTAGCCTTGAATTCTGGGAATATCGCAGGTTTTCTTTGAGTCCCTTATTGCCTGACCTTTTCATCGGTTTAGTTCAAATTTTTACGACTGTGTTTTTTTTCAAGAATTGAATATGTGATTATTCTCCATCAGGGATGGAAGGAGTATCAGCCCTCCCCCTCCCCCAGCAAAAACACTTCTGATGGATCACCTTTTTGGTTGTCAGCCTTTTTCTTTTTCTGAGAGCTGACACGCTCGTTTGCCCTCCAGTTAAATTCCTGCAATAGCTGTATTAGGTATTGTTTACAACCGTTGAGAGTTAAATTGCTCCGTGTTTAATTGGAAATATTGCCGATTCTCTTTGAGATATGCCCAAATAGCGTAGAAGTAATACCGGCCGAGGCTATGGACAAAGCTGTCCGAAATTCTTTTTTTTTCCTAACCCCTTCACCGCGATAGTCGACAAATAAATCGATCTGCAAATATTTGTGCTTCGCCGCGATGATCGACTTTAGTCCACGACCCTGAAAATCTTTTTCTATGGCCGCGATAGACGACCGAAGTCTCTCATGATACGTCCCCGAATTTGAACGCGGCAGTGGCGATCGCTAGCGCGGTATAATTGAACCAAGTGAACGCATGAAGAATAAGAAAACGAAGAAAAAAATACGAATATGACTTTCGTTTTTTCAATGTAGAATGATATTTTCACAGAAAGCTTGTTGGAATCCAGATTCCTTTCGTGAAAGGGTTAAAGAATTTTTAGCGGAGAAACAACGCATTCTTTGCCCCATTCATTCTAATTTGTCGGTTATGCGCTCCGAAGAACACCGGAAGTATGTCAATTAAACCTGAATTCTCATGTTATATTATCAATGACCTAAGCTGAAAAAGATATATTAGGTGGTTTAATGTGTAGTGAATGCTATAAAAGCTTGTGAAAAATATTATTCAGGTGGAAATTGAAATTTAAAAAAAACTATATGAAGAGATGGCATCGCACTGTTATTCAAGCTATGTATTCAGCGTTGAAATTCATCATTTTTAAATCATATAAACACAGAAACAACAATGGCACTATTCCACAAGGTATTTTAATGCGTACGACGCGTTTCAGGTCACAGAGCCATCATCAGGTACAGGACATATTCCCATCCACCCACCCCTTCCCTCCACCCTTAGTCTTATGCTGACCACCTTCCGCCAGTAATCCCTTCCTCGAACCCGTTCTATGGCCGTTTTAGAACTTGGCAAACGCCTAGTTAACTTGATATCAAGTTAACTTGATCCCAAGACCGACCGGGTAGAATCTTGACTTGACACTTTCGTAGCCCTTTTACGGTGGAAGAGACACCATGCGGCCTTCATTTCCTAAAACATACGAAAAGCGCTATCCGTGTCCATAATTATTGTGGGTGATGAAAGTGGATTACTTCTTTAAAATGCTTTCCAACCTTATACGGCAAAGTAACAGAGAATATTATTTTAAAAATCTTATTGCTTATGAATAAAATAATTCTCATATACCATAATATGGTGATTAACTAATATGCTTCGATTACTTGGGGCTGCGAAAGTGGACGACATATCGCTCACTGTATTTCACCACAATCAACGTCTTTATGCAAAAAAGGCATCATAATATTTATTGCCTATATGAAAAAACACGTAACAATATATTAATGCATTACACTCCGAACTAACTACCTATGATCTCTGACTGTTGACTGATAAATACGCGCGTTGTAACTAACATAATTAAGCTGAAAACAAATTACATTTACTCTCAAGGTTTATTGTCCCATTTCTTTGATGAATGCTGTGAAAACCTCTCCAATGTTAACGTTATTAACAATTATTATGTTCGTTAGCTAAAACTAAAGCTGCCAATGAAATTATGGCTACCTTAGAGTACTTTCCATCGGACCATAATTCTTTCATATAATTTCTTTCATCATTATTTCATTTCTTTTCCTTCCACAGTAAGGAAGATAGATTTTGTAGGTTCAATGAAGTAGACAAGGACGGTACATTTACAATGTATGGAATTATTCACACAACTATTAGGTCTTACTACAACACACATAAGCAACTATCTTTTATCAGTATATTCACATTTGAAAAGCCTTTAAATATAACGAATTCATCAATTTTTCCGCAAAAAAATTAATATCACACAAATATACGTAGTAATGATAAAATAGTATCCATTTGAAAGTTTCTTCACTTCTATCTTTCGTACAAGCCCATATTATCACACCCCGAGTTCTAACTTAAAACCTAGCAAGCATAACAAGTCTCCTTTTTCGTTGACTTGGTATCTTTCCTCGATAGCTAGTGAACAAGCGCATGGTGATGACGCGTCCATGACGTCATAGCTTTCGATGCGTACTAGGTTTCAAGGCAAGATTGCTTGATTTGCCAAGTTCGAAAACGGCCTATGATTACCCCGTTCCCAGCTAACCCTTCCTTCCCCCCCTCCTCTTCTTGGTGCCGACTCCCTCCCAACCTTTCTAATGACCATGCTTACTTTTCCTCCCCCTCACTCCCTTCTTATTCTTTTCCCCCCTTTTTGCCTTTCCGTTTCCCTGGCCGTCCCCGTTCCTTTATTCCCCGAGGATTCACAGGATTCCCCCTCATAACCTTGGTTTTTCCGTTTACCCGCCACCAATCCCCACTTTATTTCTGTCTCCCTCACCCTCCCCCCCCTTTTTTCAAACTTGTAAAATTTATAAATGTGATGTGATCTCTACCAAATATGTCTTGTACCTGATGATGGCTCTGTGAGCTGAAACGCGTCGTACGCATTGAAATACCTTGTGGAATAGCGCCATTGTTGTTTCTGTTTAATATGACGAACTTCCACGATATCTCGCATGAATCTGTTGAAATTTTTAAGTCAATATATCTTTGTTAAATGACGAATCACCTATTAATGTTTTTAATCATTCGATAGCAAAAGTTTTACTTTATAATTTATACATGTTAAAACCAGGGTAGTTTACCGGGCATGCCTAAAATGAAGGTCCCTCCTTAATCGAGTGGTAGCTGAAACCATACCGATAGTATTGCTTCTTATTTTTGAGGCATCATACACACTAACGCCAAAAATATTTATTCTATATATTTACCCTCTACCAATCAAGATCCGATTTTAAGGAAAATTTTATCTCGTAGGAGTTACAGTTGCCGCGGAGACGTCCAGATTGAAAGATTTTCCTTTTTCAGTGGATGGTAAAGTTTTCTTCGAAGCTGTAGAAGCCTCCCAAAATGCCAGCGACACTATCGTCGATAGACATTGATCAACTCGAAAAGCTATTACCAGTATTATAGGTCCGTTTTTATTATTGAATCATGCACCGATTTTGACAAGAAAAATGGATTTGAAGTCCAGACACGCCTGTTTTACCTCATAGGTATTAAGTATCAGTTTTCTGCGTTGGTAGAAAGCGAAATGGCAATATCTTCGAACGAGATATCCATTCACAAACAGACAATTTCCAGGTGCGGTCGGACATCAATTATTAAGTCGTTAGCGATTAATAGCTGGAGAAAATCGTGCTATAGAGAGAGCAATCATCATTTTTTACTGCTGAAAGGAAAGGTAATTTTGAGACACTTTCACTGGTTTCTTCGCGGGTAATACAACGTCACATGAACGAAGGATCCAAGAAGAGCTAAATCTGCCCGCTATGAACGCAAATCATTTACGGTTTTCCGGACAATTTTTAAATCTGACAAAAGCGAATAAAATTTGGGGATTTTAGTGAAAGATTGTACCATTGAACTCCTACAAAATCTGATACCACACATTTTCCGCATTCATTGAGGTTGTGCAAAATGATTTTTGATGTGGCATGATACAGATGCTTTGAGTATATATTTAATGAATGTTAAATGGCTGAATAAAGAGAAGTGTTACGCTTCCCTTCATTTGTAATATGTTATGGAAAACCGTAAAAAAATTCAAGCCACGAGATATCTTAAGCGAGTGGATTCCTTCACATGTATCGGAAGTGCCAACACGTAGGACGGAGGAAGTACAACGGACGTCAAGCGGAGAATAGCTCTGAAGACGCTCACGGTAAAAGCCAAATGCTGCGCTCAAAAGAGGATCGAACCACAAACTAGGAAATAGTATGTTGAAAAATTCGTGTGGAGCGCGGAACCCTGTGGATTGGAAGCATGGACCATTGGAAAATCTGACTAGAACAGGCTAGAAGCCTTCGAAACGTGGTGCTGGAGGAGGATGCTGAAGATAAAATGGACGGAGAAAATAAGAAACGATGAAGTGTACAGAAGAGTAGAAGAGGAAAGGACCATATGGAACATCATACAGGAAAGAACTAGATGGATTGGACACACCCTGAGACACACTGGGTTTGTGAAGAACATAACTGAAGGTAAAATAGAGAGAAAAAATCCCCAGAGGAAGACCCAGGAATAAGTTCATGGACCAAATGAAGAGGAAAGTACGTAGGAAGAGCTTCCATCAAGAAATGGACCAAGCACCTTCCCTATCTAATTCTGTTTCCCTTACTTCCTGGTATCTCTACCTATGTACTTTCCTCTTTATTTGGTCCCTGAACTTATTCCTGGGTCTTCCTCTGGGGACTTTGCACTCCATTTTACCCTCAATTATGCTCTTAGTACATAGTATATCTCTAAAATATTTATAAAACAATTGGGTGTGCGTTGGTTTTTGTTGATGAACGTCCGTAAACAATGCGTGTCTCCCAAAATGGTTTTGACATGCGCGTCATAGGTTCGCCATCATTGATGTTCGCCCTATGCCGTTGCTCTATGAACTCTCCAAGAATCCGTTTCGGTGAGATCCCCCCGCGGTGGGAGAGAGATGTTTGAAATTCCCCCGGAGGATTTGAGTTGCGTGCCTCGCGGTCGCAGCTCGCTGGCCGCCGACGCCTGACGTTTCGCAAACCATTCTTCTCCCGCCAGGCGGCGCTCTTTTCTCATTCCGTCGGCCTATTTAATGGCTTCTCCACTTTCTCCTCCGCCCGACGAGCGCATCATCGCGCGGCATTGCAGGTCGTCGCGACGGCGTGCCTCTCTGGACCTTCCAACCAGGGGGGATCCCCACTTCTCATCTTTATCGAGAGAGAGTGATACATAAAAAGAGTTATGTAACGCTCGCGCAACACGAAAAAAACGACCATGAGATCGTCATCATTTTCCCGTTTCCACGTCTCGAGGTTGAGCGCAGGATTTATTACGTGTGCAATCACCACTCCAATGCTTTACATTGAGAGTCCTGTTATCTTTTATTACTGTGACTAGATTTCCTTGAATCAATAGGGATTAAGGATTCAGGACTGGTAATAAATTCATTACATTGGAACAGAGCTGTCCCGTTGGTCAATGCATTCGACCTAATCCAGCTAAAATACATTATTTCTATTCTTTCCATTTCTTATTTCGGGATTCGGCTGCGGCGTTGTTTTTCCGACAACGTTTCTCCTCCTCTCCTGGACGCGTCTTCAGGTCGAAGAAGTAGCGCTTCTTTTTGGCCGGTTTTAGGTACATATTAGATCGATACTTCCAGAGATTAATCAGAGAAGCTATCGAAATAACAAAATACCATGACAACATGAACAAAGAAGACGGCTACCACATGGCGACTACGTCGAAAAGAGCCCTATCAACAATCGGAGAGAGAAAAATGAAAAACGGCGCCAAAATTGGTTTTGGCAACAGAAATGGCAGCCAATCAGAGGCGACTGACTCTACTATGTAAACCCGGCCAAAAAGAAGCGCTGCATCTTCGACCTGAAGACGCCCCCAGGATAGGAGGAAAAACATTGTCGGTTAAACAACGACGCGGCCGAATCCCAAAATGTCATCGATAGAATGTTTCAGCGCCGAGTTCCAAATACTCACGTGCAAAGGAGATCCGCTAGGCTTGTTAAAGGCCGTTATGATAATTGTATAAGTGTTACGAGTTTAATAGAAGGACTAGGATGGGAATTACCATCAGAACGCAGGTTAAAATTTAGGTTAAACCTTTTAAGTTAATTCGAAACCGATTTGTTCACAGATGACGTTCGATATATATTGAGAACCCCTGCGTATTATGCTAGGTTTGATCAGATTAACAAGATTAGAGAGATAGATTGTCGCACCGATAGATTTAAAATGTCACATTTCCCGCGTACCATAAGAGAGAACAATAGGCAGCGTAGCAAAGGGATAGGTAGGTGAAATATAGTTAGAGTAGTCTGTAGTGCATGATGCATGTAATAACAACCATTAATCTCTTTCTTATTATGTAGATACTAACCATGTGACCCTATTATCTAGCATGCCTTCATTAAAAATCCTAGTTGCAGGTCAATAGTGCATGTTTGGTGATCTTCACCCCCTGCAACACACCCTCGTGGTGGCTCGCAGGGTATTATGTAGATGTACTCGACCCTCATTCGCGTGATTCACTTTTACGTTGAAATTGAAGTTCCCACAATCCGCTGGCCGAATGCCAGGCTCTTCTCTGCAGAGAAATGCACATTTTCCGACACTGTTTCCTCGCAATAAGGTCGAAGTCATAGCAGCTTTCATTCACTTAGCACGCTGAGCTGAAATATAGCAGCGTTATTGATGTCCGATTGATGGCATTTGTTTCGAAAGAAATGCATTAATGCTTATTTTTTTATAATAAGTTCCAAGACCCTACTTGCATTAGGGGTTTCGGATGCTAGAGGAGGCTAGATTCACTGGCTTCCCATTCCGAGAGCCTGCGATCTAATCCCGTCTTGGGAAGGAATTCTTCATTGGTAGCTTAGGAAATACTGAAGCCCTTAACATGCGGAGTAAACCGTATTGAATAGAGCGTTTGAGCATCCAATACGCGAAAAACGTTGGCATAAGTAGCTATACTTCCGCGATGCCGTAATAATTTACCTAAAGCAAGATAAAATGAAAATTATTTAAAAGCAATAGCGTCTAAACCAAAGGAACTTTCATTCGCTTAGCTCGTTGAGCTCAAATCTTATTACATCATTTATGTGCGGTCAAGGCATTTATTTTGCAATAAAAACATTAGCGCGAGTTTTGTGCGTGCTTCACCGGCTCCCCATTCCGAGAGCCTGCGTTCGAGTCCCGTCTTAGGAAGAAAGTCTTCTTTGGGAGGCTAGGAAATACTGGGGCTATTAACTTGCGAAGTGATTCATACTGAACGGAGCGTTTGAGTATCCAATTCACCGAAAGCACAGGCAGGAGTAGCTAAATCAATGCGGTACAAAATGTATTTACCTAATGCAATGGAAAATGAAAGTAATGAAAAGGAAATGCATTTTCATGCGATACTAGTAGGAGAAATACGAGTGTATTATAAATTATTTTGTGAGGCAAACTGAATGACGTAGTTCACCCCTCACCAGAAATGAAGGAAAGCGTAACATTTCTCTTAATTTAGCGATGTAACATTTATAAAGTATAATCTCAAAGCAGCTTTATCAAGCCATATTATAAATCATTTTTGGCTTACCTCAGGGAATGTGGAAAAATTATGGTATCCGATTCCGTAGAAGTGCATCATTGGCCAGCGTCATTCTTTTCGGAAACAAAGCATTTGCTTTCCAGAGCGATAAATCTCACGCTTGCACTTGGGCTATTCATTTGAGCTTCCGCTTGAGAAAACTCCCAATACGCGCATGCATTACCAAGCATGCGGTGCCTAAATACAAGGGTGAAAGCTGGACGAAATTTCCTCTCAGGAAGTGCAAAACTGTGGGATACTTATGATTAGATATCTGATCTCTGTACCTCATGGGAGATTTGAGGAAAGGCCGTGATTAAAGTACATCTGCATATACCTATTGCCCTGCATTGCATTTCCTTAAAGTACATCTGCATCTACTTAATACCCTGCAAGCCACCACAAGGGTGTTTGGCTGGGGGTGACTTATCACCAACATAAACTACACTGAATAAATTTTCTTTCACCAACAAGCACCACAAAATGGGTATGCTACAAATGCTACAGAGACTACTGGAATAATATTTAATGTAACTATGTAAACATGACACAAGAGGCATGCAGGGAACATAAAAAAAACAGAGCGTTTGTACTACTCGGCAGATTTAGGAACATGCATTAGGGGGCACATGAATTAATCAGCTGCGCTACCTGTCAACTAACATACTTTAAGTCTTAACGCAGCCATTATGGTCTATTATCGATAGCGAGAAAAACGACATCTTAATCATCGACAAAAATCGATCGAAAAACGACATCTACCGTGGTATGTTGGACTTCGTTAGATGAAACTATGGAGAAACTAATGCCCGTATTCATAGTCGTATTCCTAGGGGTTACCTGGGTATCCCCTAGCCAGGTAACACCTAGGGATCCCCTACGCTGAGCGATTCATAAACCTTACCTGGATAACACCCAGCCAGGGGACGCCTGGGTAAGAGATTTGGCAACAATCCCACGCAAAAATACATATGAACGGTTTCGCTGAATGGTTCTCGATGTTTTCGATGCTCATTTATCACCGTAACCAAGCACGCTATAAACAATAATACAGTACACTGTTGCAAAATGTTGATGAAAAATGATTGAAGGAATATGAGAGAATGATTTCAATATTACTTAAATATTTATGTAACATGAATGGTTAAGAATACGAGGGTGGTTCAATAAGTACCCCTGTTTGGAAACATTATATGTTACTATGGAAAGTTGTTGATGTTATCGTGTACTGCCTTTAGTACAGTAGTATCAATTCGACCCACGCGGGGGCAGCAGTACTGCGTTAGGGGAGTTTTGGGTAAGCTTCAGGCCGTGGCTTCAGGCCTCAGCCAGGATATCGGCGGCGTGGGGGAGGGTTAGGGGACGACAGTCCCCTGGGTAACGACTATGAATAACATTTCTGAGCCAAGGGGCTCCCCCACACCCGGGGGACACCCAGGTAACGACTATGAATACGGCCCTAAAGATTTTGAATCAATAATTAGTCAGCAGTAAATTTCTAGAGACCCATTTAGTAACGGTTTTATTTGTCTTAAGGTGTCAAGAAGTGGAACAAAAGTCATATCGACCCGATATCTTCTTGATGGGGGTTGGGCGATGCCTTGTTAATCTCGAGAAAGTATTAATCATGAACGGTGTCGTTTTTATCCGCTGATGATCTTGCGGAAGTTTCATTAAAAAAATGACGAAGCAAAAATTTGACCCACTTTGATTTCTTGTCGATAAGCCTTGATAACTGCCTCCGCTGAATAAAATACATTTGAATATGCTAATTACTACTGCAAAACTTATTTTTAATCTACAATTTATTTTTAATTGGAGTTCTCATACCACGGATTTCTGGTCGAGTGGAGATACGTTAAGGAGGAACCAGCGCTAGGGAGTACTGTTTTCACAAACGAACAAATAACTTAGTTTTCTTCCCCTGATTTATTTTCTTGCTACAACGCGTTTCGACACAACGGTGTCATCATCAGCGACTCCGTTACTATACTTCATTATGCTGTAATTCTACTGGAAGTTGTGACTTAAGGTGTTAACTCTACGTTTTTATACTGGATTGAAAACATCGTAAAATTGCCGAATTAGTGCGTCATCCTGTTATCGCTTATGGAAAAGCGGTGTAAACAAAGATGGCGAACGGGCCACGCCCACCTTATAGCTTCTAGAATTGACCACCATAGCAAGCGCCCTCTCCATCTACCTCATTGGTTAATCTGTAGGTTATCATGGAAATCACGCTGTAAATAATTTCCCAACATCTCGTCCGTGCTCATCTTTTTTTTTTATTTCTTCTCTTGACTGAGTTTGGTAGCAGCTTCTAACTCCCTCAAAAATTTTCTCGTCGAATAAATCACTGAAAGTCAATACCCTCTAAGTAATGCATCTGACCTTTTTGGTCCATCGCCCTCGGTTTTCCTTTAGCGGTATAATCGTGACCCAATTTTCTTCCCCCGATCAAAATTACGCAATCGACTGAGCTGAAGACGAACTCGAACCAGCGACCTTTTGCATTCAGGTGGGTTCCGCAAAGGAACGAGCCCAGCTTGAATTTCACGCACAAGATTTAACTTTTAAGGGGGGTAACTTTCACGAGTGCCGGACAAAACCGTGGTCATAAAAAAAAAAAAAAAAATAATCGCCATAAACTTACGAAATCACCCTCCATTAAATACAACTTCATGTTTTTTCACCTGCGAAAGAATATTAAAAATTAGCTAATTGGTGTGTGCGTGTGCGCCAAGAGTTCGATATAGTGTTGTGAAAAAAATGGTGTCGATGTAAAATAAATATTTTCTTGGAAGTTTATAGTGCGTAAAATAATTTCTGTAAGTTGATGATAGAAATGTGAATACTTCCGCTGAATTAGCATGATGTATCTTTTTATAGACTCTTTTATAGACTTGTTTCAATTTATATTTCCGCCTAGAAAGTGTATTTTTTCGTGATTCTTGTGTTTCTTTTGACTAAGGAAGTCAAATTTTTTGTTTGGATAACCACGTACTTCGGTGCCTTGTCTCCTAGTCAGCCAGCAGTGGGACGTCGCCCAGAACTATTGCGTATCATTGGAGTTGCTCTGCTATATAAATCATATCATAAGAACTTGAGGTATTATTATCGGAATCCGCCGGGTCCTTCGGAATCTTAATCGCGTACACAATTTTTGTACAAGTTTTAGATTGAGAGAAATTCAAATTTTGAAAATCATCATGGATATCTCCGTATATTTGATCATTTCTGATGCATTATTTATGGCAAAGCATGTTTGTAATATTTTCGTGATTTAGATAAGAGATGCAGATTCTGTTTGCGATATTAATGAGACAATAGATCAAAATGATAAGATTGAGGAACCGATTGAGTAATGAATCTCCCTCACAAAGCGTCTGACAATTGTCTTACTGACAAAAATATTTTGCCGACAAAACCACTAAAATATTAATGCAACTGCTATTGTTGGCTGGACAATACAGCCGAAATATATTCGACCAATAACAATGACGTTTCAGGCGAAAGAGGAACAGAAAAATGTGATTGGTTGAAGATTCTGTACTCTCGCTTATCCAAAAATTCACGTTAATATCCAGAAGAAGAGAGAAATTACAGTAGAAGGAGCGTAGGTGGCGACTTTACGCTCGAAAGTGAAGCGTTTTTTTTGCGAAATGATCCACCTAACATGGCTCTCACGCGCAGTTTGTCCATAAGTTTAATGACAAATCTGTTCCTTTTAGGAAATTATTTCAGTTTCGTGTTTCTTTCGATAAATCAGTAATGTGCCGAGACAGTTACGTTACTACAATTAGCATTTTTTTCAACGTGTAAGCTTCACGACTAATCCATTCAATATGGCCAATTGCGCATTTTTATAATTTTAAAATTTTCCCTTTGCTTCGTTGTGCATCTATTCTTATCTCCAATGTTTTCGCTACATGCACTTCACTAATTATCCTTCACCCCGCATGTAATTTCCGGCATGATTGAGTAACTTGTAGCACTGTTTTTGAACGAAGCGTAATCATTTTCCGTTTTAAATAATATTATGGGTTTTACAACAATTTTTAAAAATATACTTTAATTACAAAAGTAATTACATACAGAAATATAAAATAGAAAATAATAGTGGAAACACAATGGAGAAAAATTGAATCAACAAATTGCTGAAAAAGTTACAAGAACACGATGATATAAACTACATTACTTATGAAATCCAGTTATGTAACGGAAAAATTGAAAGTAGTTGTATAAGTTAGGTCCTGCTAAGCCAAAAGGACTTGTCTGCAGGTGCCTATTAATTAAATAATTTTTTTCGACTGAGTACGTTTTTGACCTGCTCATCTATCAGCCACTCTTTCGAGTTGCTTCTTAAGAGCATATATATTTTTGATATCATTCATAGCCATTGGTGATTCATTTTGCTCCCCAGGGACCACATGTGCCAAAAACCTCTTGCTGTGGAGGTCAAAATACTTGGGTACCACTAATCTGTATATTCGTCGCAGTTGAGTGTCAGTATTTATCGCATGGAGATTTTTTTTAATATGATATCCAAGAAGTTATCACAAATTAACGCATAATTATAGAGTTCTGCTAATGGAAAACAACATTGATTTTTATGCTTTTCTCTCACATTCTTCTCCTTAAGTCATCGAATCGGGGGAAGGTGCGCGGTTATGATTTGAACTGGGATGATTGCTGCATGCCTGGTGCGGTATTACCCCGTGCCACATACCCTAGAGATGGATTGCACAGTATTTCATAAATGTAGATGAATCGTCGCTTTTCTTCACGAATTTATTTTTCCGGTTAATCCTGCGTTTCCATTGCTTCTGCCCTGTAACCTCCTGCCGTACATGTCCCCTAAACGCCCCACGGCGGCTAATGGCTTAGTACGCGAGTAGATGCAGAAGACCGGTGCTTATCTTTTTATCCGTCGAAATCGATTTCACGGGCCGCGATAGTCATTTGATCTTTTGGCGGAAGTGAACTAAAACGCCTCCATCACTTTCCCCCGACGACGTGATGAAGGCGGTCGTTCAGGAAATGTCGGAGTAATATCGAGCGTATAAACACACGCTCAGAGCGATGGAGGATCCTGGACTAGTCTATTGGAAGCGTACCTAAAAAAAAATTAGATTCTTCCTCACGTTCGTCGCCTTTATGATAGAAAAACAGCCTTTCGTACTTCCCATTGGGCGAGGCTAGTTTTTTTTTCGCTGCGATTTTACGAAAAATTGGGCTCAGTTATGAACGTAGTTGAGACTTTCGTAATATTTCTTGAACACTTCCGCTGGCGCATCAGAGCAGATATCATTCGTACCAATGCGCGAATTGTGAACTCAATGCTAAACCAAATAAGGGTAGATACATCAAAAGTGATTTCGTGACGAGAAGTGGTGATTTTTTAAAAAAATTATCGCTCCGAAATTATGGATTTCCGACTATCTCCATTGTGTCACGAAATCTTTTGTGCCGCTTTTAAACATAAACAATGCGGCAAACGTCACCGAGCGGGAGGATATCGTTTTAAGCTTTGCGCCAAAAGGAACTGGCCAACAAAATCTGCGCACGAAAACCATATCGTAATTAACACAGGGACTAGCAGGCAGCTAGCATGCTCACTCCGTGAGAAGGGGTGTGTAAGGTAAGGTAAGTGTCCTAAATAATAAAAATAGCTCCTTGGTGAAAATGTTTTTTTTCATTCACTGTTATCCTTTGTTGTTTTTAAAGCCATTTGAATAGGATAGCACTGTGGGTTTCTTTTGTTTCAACCTGTACACTCTTCCACCCTCCCTTTTGACCTTTCTCCCTTGTCACTGTGTTTCCCAGAATCTGGTTGTTGCAACCACTACCCAAAAATATAACTTACACCTTTGCACGGATGGTAACCTAACACCCCCTGCCACACGCCCAAGCAGCCGCTCTTTTGGATCTTATGTAAACTAACTAAATACACTCCTTTTAATTCATGTCTCCATTTCATCTCCAAATATCTTACACCTTAGCCCGGCTGGTGACCTAACACCCCCTGCCACACACTCAAGCTATAAAAATCCAAAGCTACAACCAAATCATGAAGACTGAGACTCCACATTCAACGCACCAACCCTCACTCTTCTAGCTGAATGCCCCAAACAGTTAGAACAGGGGCTATTTGATGGCCACACGCTCATGCATTTGCGCAGTTTTGGGTGTTCACACGGTGCATTTTTGATGATGAATATGTTCATGTATCTATCCGCGCGGGTACATGCATCGTGTAAACACGGCCCTAGGTCGTTTGAGCGAGATGGAACCCAAATCATGATGGAGACCATATTCGAATTATACATTATAATTTCTACAGCAGTAGGAAGCATGGATTGAATATTGAATTATAGATGGCGCAATAATATACTTTAATATGACTGAAGTTCTGAGTAGTTAAGTAAAAATATCAGTAGGAAGCATGGATTGAATATTGAATTATAGATGGCGCAATAATATACTTTAATATGACTGAAGTTCTGAGTAGTTAAGTAAAAATATCAGTAGGAAGCATGGATTGAATATTGAATTATAGATGGCGCAATAATATACTTTAATATGACTGAAGTTCTGAGTAGTTAAGTAAAAATATCAGTAGGAAGCATGGATTGAATATTGAATTATAGATGGCGCAATAATATACTTTAATATGACTGAAGTTCTGAGTAGTTAAGTAAAAATATCAGTAGGAAGCATGGATTGAATATTGAATTATAGATGGCGCAATAATATACTTTAATATGACTGAAGTTCTGAGTAGTTAAGTAAAAATATCAGTAGGAAGCATGGATTGAATATTGAATTATAGATGGCGCAATAATATACTTTAATATGACTGAAGTTCTGAGTAGTTAAGTAAAAATATCAGTATAAGTCTTTAACTCGACTCATTTTTTCGAGAGGTCAGGTTTGAACTCCTCCACAACGGAAGGTTTCTTGTGATCCTGAAAAAATTTCGGCGGTGACAATGATATATATTATTTCTCAAAGGTGTCTTTTTGTCGCAACGCCATAGCTCCTATAATTCTTTGTCAAAATTAGTGATTCTGACATCGTTTTAAAGCTTATGTTCCCCGCTACTGAAGAAAAATAGACAAATGGTTTCAAATTAAAGTTTTTGTTAAAAATTTAAAATTAAAGGTTTTGTTAAAAAATGATACAGTGCCATCTGTTGACAATATAATCAACTCAAATGTTTGCTATGGTTATGTGCTTAAAAGGCTGTAGGAGGCGTCATCTATTTACACATCGTTTAGTTAGATTGTTTACATTCTACATGCCATCAGTGTGACCGTTTACCGTTAACGTTTACGTTATATATCTTTAACACAAACATAAATAGCATATAATTGTCCATGGGAAGAAACACGTAGAAGAACAGGAAGAAAGAAGGAAGAAACAAGAAGAAGCTGCATACTGTGCGAAATATTCGACAGGTAGAAGGACAAGAAGGAAGAAACGGGAAGAAGCTGCATGCTGTGCGAAATATTCGACAGGTAGAAGAACAAGAAGAAAGAAGGAAGAGACGGGAAGAAGCTGCATGTTGTGCGAAATATTCGACAGGTAGAAGAACAGGAGGAAAGAAGAAAGAAACAGGAAGAAGCTGCATGTTGTGCGAAATATTCGACAGGTAGAAGAACAGGAGGAAAAAAGGAAGAAACAGGAAGAAGCTGCATACTGTGCGAAATATTCGACAGGTAGAAGAACAGGAAGACAGAAGGAAGAAACAGGAAGAAGCTGCATACTGTGCGAAATATTCGACAGGTAGAGGAACAGGAAGACAGAAGGAAGAAACAGGAAGAAGCTGCATGCTGTGCGAAATATTCGACAGGTAGAAGAACAGGAAGAAAGAAGGAAGAAACAGAGAAACTGCATACTGTGCGAAATATTCGACAGGTAGAAGAACAAGAAGAAAGAAACAGGAAGAAGCTGCATACTGTGCGAAATATTCGACAGGTAGAAGAACAGGAATACAGAAGGAAGAAACAGAGAAACTGCATACTGTGCGAGATATTCGCACGGGTCAGCTAGTATTATTTAGTTTCAAAAATAGTTGAGGAAACATTAACTAAACACTGATTGTTTTTTGACGAGATCTAGGAGTTGGAAATTCCTCATTTAAAAAAAATAATGTCTCTATGGAGTGCATACACGGACCATTTCCCCATGTTAGAGGACTAGTATTTTTCGTCAAATGTCTGGAAAAGCTGTTCCGTAAGGGGCTGATAATTTGATATCTTCGGAAGGGTGAGGTATTTTTCTTAAAAGCGAGACCGACTTAGTCGATTTCTAGGTGAAATGATATTTAGCTCAAACTAACTTAACAGATTTGAACTATATCAGCTATGGATGAAGGTATATCAGACCGAAGTAACCAGGGAAGAAGGGCTATTAGGCTATTAAACAGCATTTTGTGGTTCCGACAAATATCGAAAGCAAATAAAACAGGAATATACAATGCCATTTTTAACAGTATAATGACGTATGGATGTGAAGTCTGGCTTGTTAAGGAACGTACTAAACAAGCATTAAAAGCTACTGAAATGGATTTTTGGAGACGGGCTGCGGGACGATCAAGGATGGAAAGAGTTACAAATGACGGAATACGACAGATAATGAAAGTCGAGCATTATATAATGGAGGACATCATGACCAAGCAACTAATCTGGTACCGGCATGTAAAGAGAATGAACGAGGATAGTCTACCAAGAAAGATCTTGGAGCTAACATTCCAAGGGAAAAGAGGAAGATGAAGACCTAGGAAGAGCTGGAAAGAGGGAGTGGACAAAGAAATCAGAGCGCGAGGATTGGAAGAAGATTTATGGAAGGACAAAGAGACTTGGAGGCTAGAAATCGGAAGACGTCAGATGACGTTATGAACCGATCCTACATGCATACACATAACTTAAGAGACTACAACAGTTTTTAAAGGAATTGAGAGAAAACCATCCAAACTTAATATTACGAAAGATTGAAGAAGCACTGATAATTCTTAACTTAAGAGTTACCTGAAGAAGAGAAATAAAGCAACTAGAGGCCTCACTTCAGGACTATTGAGCACGCCTGATAGTTTCAATGCCGCACGAATTCTAAGGCGTTTATCAATCTGTCCCAAGGGTCAGTTCTACAAACTGGTCGCCAGATGTTACCGTGAATGCTTAGCGGCCATTAGGTATGTCACTCGAGCATCTGCTGTCACGGAGGGCGTTTAACTGAGCGGAAACAACCTAGATTTGTCGAAGGAACAGGTTGATTCGTGGCCCTCGTCACATCTGTTGGCCGAGCGGGAATAAATTTCCTTTCCTGAACGCATGGAAAAGTACTAATGCTGCAAATGTCACTTAACGGAATGAAGGAAAAAAATCATCAATTCCCGTTACTGTTTTAAGCCTGAAGGCATTAGCAAAACACTTGGCTGAGAAAGGTGCTTAATCTTCATGCTTCATCATTTACGCTACGCAACATAAAAAAACTCCGTAGTCTTAGGCGTGACATCGAGGAATTTCCTTAACGTTGTGAAAGATAATTGAACTCTGTAAACCTAAAACAGAAATTTTCAAGCAAATTCCTAGAGCTCAAAATATATTACGCAGTACATGAATTTATTGATAATACAAAGAAATGAATGAAAATATCGTAGAAGTGCAAAAAAATGGTTATTTGCCATTGATGACTTTGATGAAACTTTATTTTAACTAAAAGTGAAATGGTATAGCTCACAGCGGGTGTTAATTATCCTTGTTTGGTATGTTTTATTATTGATATGAAATTTTTTAATCCGATAAATTCTCAATGCCTCTTCGTTTATCTGCAGTTTAGTTACCACGAATATATATTATGGATTGTTATCTCGTCGCTAAAAAACGGCTGTCCAGAATTCCGTAAACAAACAACTTGTTGTAATGTAGTGCCGCCTAGTGATGAAAGTTCAAATGTAAATACAGTGGATAGTTTGTAAATAAAAACGTCTTACTGGTTTTACTTACAAGTAATCATAATGCAGTGAATAAAAATTGTAGTTCTACACGCGGGATGTAATTATACACTTTTTAAATATCATTTTAATGTGGGATCTTCATGAGTATTCCCAATGGCCATCATTGCAGTGCAGGTAAAAAGGAATGCACTTACCGCCGCCTTGAACAGATTCTTATTTTTCAATCCAAGTCTCCTATTTTGGGTCCTCGTAGACGCATTCCCTGTTTTGCAGCCTGGTACGAAGCAAGTTCTGTTTAAACAAGGTATTCTAAATTATTTATTTACGCCGAACGGGCTTAATATGCATTCAAATTAGAATCAGAGTCTGGCAAACATCGTCGTCGGCACACGATGGACGTTTCATAAACCTCATACACATTTTCTGCAATAGATATTTCCTCTCTAGCATTTACAAAGTAACTTTTAGATCACAAAAATTGCAAGATATTATTCAAAGCATCAAATAATTTATATCTCCTCGATCGTTATTGAATATTCACCACAGTCTCACGTTAGCAACAATTAACTACGTCTATTTACAATAACAACTGAAAAGACTCTAATCGAAGTGGCGCCAAGGACTGGGTGAACTAAAAGTGGAAATTTAGGCAACACGTAGCCTAGGCAACGATTCCAAACATTTAAATCCATAATATATATTCATGTTTGTAACCATAACAGCACAAATATAATGTTAATGTTACTTATGGTGCAACATATTCAAATTATTTTTGTTGATTAAGAACGAGTCGGTAACCCCAAAACGGGAGTTTCTCCAATGGGGTACCTATATTCCCTATATTTAGAATAAATGTATCTGTAAAGCCTACATTATGTTGTGGAATAAACTTTGTTATTATTATTCCACATTAAATTTATTTTAAGACAACCCGGGTTTCGACGTAGCACGTCATCATCGGGTACATATAATGCAGACGATGAAGAATATATGGGCCCAAACATACGAGCATTCGACCGTGTTAACGTTTTTTTGTGAGTACTTGAAATGCCTCCGCCGATTGAGAATCCCGCAGACTTTGAAATACGAGCTCTTGTTCGTTTTTCTTATTGCTAAAGGCGTGAAAGTGGCTGAAATTCATCATTAGATCAGTGAAGTTTATGAAAAATAAACGTTATGAGCGATGGAATTGTACGGAAATGGGTTAGAGCTTCTAGAGAATTCAAGACAAAAGGTGTGGCATGCTGAGTAATGGGATCGTTTTGCTCCATGGCAATGCCCGTTCACACACGGCTAATCAAACTCATAGTCTCATCGTATTTCGGCTGGGAACTACTTGATCACCCTCCATACATTCCCGATCTCGCGCCCGGTGATTACCACCTGTTTTTGCATTTGAAGATGCGTCTGGGTGGTCAGCGCCAAGACGACGATGATGATGTGAAAACGACCGTGTTGCAGTGGTTGCTCAAATCAGGCGGCACTTTTATATGAGAATGGGACTCAAAAGCTGGCTCTACGATGCGATTAGTGCCTTAATATCAGTGGAAACTATGCACAAAAGTAGATAAAGTTACTAATTTTCACGTAAAAATAAAATTTGAAGTTATTTTTCTAGAGATTGCAGGCCATAATTTATGTATAACCTTTTGCTCTTTCGCCAACGTTTCGCTCCTTTATTGATGCTTCACCAGGGCTACAATTAAAATTAATAGTTGTATTGTGCGTCAAATGAATCCAGTTTACAATTTAGGTATTTAGTTTGTTAAAAAATATGTACTTATTCATGTGATTTTTGTTATTCCCTCAGAGAGAGTTCCTTTTGAATCACTTTTTGTTGATACCTTCGTTGCTATTTATTTATTGCTATAGTTACTATAGTTGATGTACAATACAACAATTAATTTTCATTGTAGCCCTGATGAAGCATAAATAAAGATGGCGAAACGTTAGCGAAAGAGCAACTGTTTAAACATGAATTATGACCTACAGTCTCCAGAAAAATAACTTCATATTAAAAAAAAAGAGGCCACGAAGAAGAATCGTCTAGCAAAATAAAATTGTTAAGAAAAGTTTACTTGTTTTCGTTTTAAATTTCAAAACGGTGCTTACTTAAAAAAACACGCCTCGTACTTGGGAGAGGAAAAGGTGGAAGAGGGATGTTGGAGGGTGGGGCAAGGAGGGAAGGAATCATGATACCTGTCTATCCTTCGTCTTATTTATTATGTGTACCTGATGATGAGGTGCCACGTCGAAACCCGGGTAGTCTTAAAATAGTTCCATGTGGAGTTAAAAGATCTTATCATTAACAATGTTGAGTAAATTCCACGAAGTCACGCCCGAGACAACTGAGTGACTTCCAATTACTTTCGGGGAGGGGAATAACGTGGCCGAATGAGCCGTGATGATGGCTGTGGTTTACATCTACACCAGCATACTATAACCTATGAGCCGCCGCATGGGCGTGTGGCAGGGGGTGTTAGGTCACCAGACGTGTAAAGGTGTAAGTTTTTTGGAGGTGAAATGGTGACATGTATTATAGGAGTGTATTAAGTGGAGCTCAACTTTTATTGTGGTCGCTTATTGTTCGCGGAGAGAACGAGTTTTTGTACCAATCTGTTCGACAGAGTATCTCTCTTATTTTATCGCATCTGTCAGACCTAGAGGTATAGTGAGGGGACATGATAATATTCTCTATGTCGCTCTGATAAATATCAGTCCTGAATTTATCAAGCAACCCAAGTCTAGCGTGTAGCCTCCGAGTCTCCAGGGGCTCTCACCTTAATCCCTCTAAAAGTTGTGAGACACTATATGTACGCTCGTAGCAGTTTGGTATGTAGTATGGTAGGGTTTTAGTTATAATATCGTGAAAAAATTGTTTACTTTTCATAACGTTCTTAGCCAAACAGTAATTAGCCAGTAAGAGTGGTAATTTGTTTCAAAACAGCTTTTTTTATCTAATAGTTAATTCTCCAAGCTGTTCATTGCGCATCCGCCATCTTGGCTACTTATGGAACTCATAACCCCACGCCATAAGTTATGAAACCAATAAATTTATCAAATGTTTCTGCAACACTTGTTGAATGGCTGTCATGGCTTATGGGTCCCATAACTTTATAGAATACATGTGTGTCGTTCCTGCAAGTGGTCATAAGTCTTGAATATCGACAACATTGCCATGTTCCCGATCTCATTTGCACGAGCTGATCTCGCTTTTTATTAAAAGCCGTTTTACGCGATACATTTTATAGCACAAATGAATGTGTCATTGATTGCACTAGAAAGTGAATGGAATTAGAGGAGGTTCAATCTCCCGTGTTGTCTCTCAGGCAATCAAACAAGTTGCCTTTTACGCGGTACAGTTACCTCATGAAAGAGTTCATACATTCGTTTGTACGATAAAATATACCGTTTAAACCGGCCTTAACACATAAGAATCTGTGCCTCCGGTAATTGGGACCGTACTTAATGCATTGAGTATTGTTTCTGCAACCGGCCATAAGTGGAGAGTTTCCTACGCCACGACGCAAAAACGCCCTTCAAATTCAAAACAAATCAACGGCTTCGACTTCAAAACAACGTCCGCTCCGACATCCTGTTTTGGAAGCCCGCATCCCCCCCCCCCTACCCCACCCCGTCAGTGTGTTCCCCACCACCTTGAAGGATAAGGTTCCCTCTGGCTTGTGAGCATCTTTCTCCGCAAAAAAAAAGTTCCCCCCCCCCCTCATCATTCGTTTTTCTCCTTTTTTTGCTCGCTTCGGCAGCGTCCTCGCGTGGAATTCGCGATCGGAATGTGAGAGGAGGAGGAGGAGGTCCTACCTCCCTCCCTCCCTCCCCACTCGGGGGACGGGTGGGGGTGAGAACGAGAGGGCAGGGTCGGGGAGAGGTGATTGTGGGTGGGGCCCGGATCATAAAGAGAAGATGGGTTGGGAGGGGCGGGTGGTTTTGGAAAGGAGAGAATTGGGAGGGGATGGGCATCACGAAGAGGCGCATAATGGGATGCGTGGGGAGGAGAGGAGAGGAAGAGGCTGCGAAAAGGGTGAGAAGAAATTAGGAAGTGGGAGGAGGGAGAGAGAGAGAGATCAGGCTGAGGAAAGGAGTCTAGAGGAGGCGGCCACAAATTTATTCGCTCGAGATAAAATGACGCCAAACTCCGAAGTGAATCCAAAATCCGCTCGCTTCGTTTAAAATTGCTGCGATCGAACAGAAAATGTCACACGGGAGGATTAGTAAAGGAGTAAAAGTAAAGTAAAAGAGAGATGCTACTTCGCTCTGTTTAGGACACATCTCGAATGCACCGCGAGCATTTGGGACCTTGGTAAAATAGATTTGACCAAAAAATTAATAAAATACAAAGGAAAGCAGCGCGCATCGTTAAAAACTGCTACGAGCGTACATATAGTGTCTCACAACTTTTAGAGGGATTAAGGTGGGAGCCCCAAGAGACTCGGAGGCTACACGCTAGGCTTAGGTTGCTTGAAAAATTCAGAACCGATATTTTCCAGAGCGAAAGGGAGAGTATTATCATGACTCCTCACTACATCTCTAGGTCTGACAGATGCGATAAAATAAAGACTGACGAACAGATAGGTACAAAAACTCGTTTTTTCCGCGAACAATAAGCGACCACAATAAAGATTGAGCTCCACAAAATACGCTCCTATAATACATGTCACCATTTCATCTCCAAAAAACTTACACCTTTACACGGCTGGTGAGCTAACCCCCCCTGCCACACGCCCATGCGGCGGCTCGCATGGTATTATGTAGATGTAGATTGGTTTTGGAGCCGTTACATGTAGACTAGTAGTCTTAGAATACATGGAAATTTCATGTCTGGCGAGTTTCAGTGCAAAGCGGAGTTTATTAATTTGACCCTCTCAAGAGCTTTATAACATTAAAAGGCGAAAGAGGACGCTGTTGTCATACGCTCTGTGGGGGAGATCCAACACTCAATCGGTCAAGTTGTCACAATAGTATCGCAAATAGCATCTGCATCTAATATCTAAACCGTGAAGATATTGCAAACATGCTTTGCTTAAATAATGCATCAGATCTGATTAAATATACGGATAGATCCCTGATAATTTTATAAATTTAAATTTCTCTCATTCTAAAACGGGGAGTTTTTATAAAGACTCATCATAAGAATTTCTGCTGGAAGTATTCACATTTCTATCATCAACTTTCAGGAATTATTTTATGCAGTATAAAATTCAAAAAAATGTTCATTTTATGCAGACACCATTTTATTACAACACTATATCGAACTCTTGGCACACACTAATTTCTAGAGCATAAAGATAAAGCAAACTTGTACACCCGTAAATTTATTCAAGGGAGCTTGAAGCAAAATTTCCATAGAGATGACGAAAGCGGAAAAATGTGAGAGGCTCACTGCCGAAATGACGAGTACAAAAATTATTTCTTTCCACGCACCATTAGTGATCATAACATAAACAGCATGACACTAACTTAAGGTTGCTCTGGCCTGGGGATAACTTATTCCGGATTTGCTAAAAACTTGAATATACCATATTTGAAGTACGTTCTATAAACTGAGATGAAAATAAAATAGGATTTCATGGCTAGTTTTCCACATCTACATCTACAGTATACCCTGCGAGCCGCCGCATGGGCGTGTGGCAGGGGGTGTTAGGTCACCAGCCGTGTAAAGTTGTAAGTTTTTTGGAGGTGAAATGCTGACATGTATTATAGGAGTGTATTAAGTGGAGCTCAACTTTTATTGTGGTCGCTTATTGTTCGCGGGGAGAACGAGTTTTTGAACCAATCTGTTCGACAAAGTATCTCTCTTATTTTATCGCATCTGTCAGACCTAGAGATATAGTGAGGGGTCATGATAATATTCTCTATGTCGCTCTGAAAAATATCAGTCCTTAATTTATCAAGCAACCTAAGCCTAGCGTGTAGCCTCCGAGTCTCTAGGGGCTCTCACCTTAATCCCTCTAAAAGTTGTGAGACACTATATGTACGCTCGTAGCAGTTTTTAACGAAACGCGCTGCTTTTCTTTGTATTCCATGACTTTATTTGGTTAACTCTTTATGACTAGCGTCCCAAACGCTCGCGGCGTATTCGACGAGTGGCCTAACCAGAGTGAAGTAGCATCTCTCTTTGATTTTTTCATCCGAGCACCTCCCTATTATACGTTTAACAAAACCTCGTTTCTTTAATGCTGTGCCATATATCTTTTGTATGTGTAATCCCCACGATATTTCAGATTTTAATTTCAGGTTTTAATGTAATTCAGCCTTAAATGTAGAGATTTTTATCGTGGGCTCTTAAGGAGAATGCTCAGATTACAGTAGAAAAACTTCAATGTTTAACAAGAAATCATATTACTACTTTTAACTAAAACTTTTCTGTAGAAGCGAAAAGCCCTGGGAAATTGAATTAAAATTTGATATAGTGATCTTACCTCCTATTTTCGTATGCTATTAGCGAATTACTGTTGTAATCCAAGTCAACTGCAGTAGTTCCATGTAAATGGCGCTGCAGTCGGCTTACATGGCTGGACAGATGTGGCCATTAAAAATATTTTCGTGGAATAATCTTCGTCCATTGTATTCCTTAATTTTGGTTTTCAATTTTTAACCCTTTTCTTCATTGAAAGCAAGATTATTTTTAACTGAATAGGTTAAATTGTGTAGCTTAGTGTTTGTCTTGACTCAACTATTCAAGCCAGAGCCAATCTCAAGTAAACGCGCGAATTAAAATGCGGTCCCCTCCAATAAACATGACGATATCTGACGTAACTTCGTAGAAGAATCTTATGTTAATATCCTGCGTTGTCAGGTACAGTTGTTTACATAATATTTATTTATTGATTGTTGTGATGGTAACTTGATGTGGGGTCGTTAGGAGAAAAACAAACTTGAAGGAGGGAAGGCAGGGGAACCTAGATTTTAGGGCTTATGAGGTGAGAAAGTTAATTATTGAACAAAAGATTTATTTTTATTGTCGAAAAGGAGTGGGGAGGGGAGGGTAACAGGTAGATCATTACGAATGTTGTTTTATTGTCTGATAATTTCAATTTATTCCAAAGCTTCGATATTTAAACCTTTCGGGGGAACATGTAAAATTTCTGCGTTAAATCACCTCCGTGATTATTTTCAAGCATCTGCTTGAGTAATTGAGAATTGGAATCACTATTCATTAAACTTCTGGTGGGTTTCTTGATGCGTGTCGAGTAATTTCTGCCAGCTTGACCTATGTAAGATATAAACTCCTAATGTTCGGTTAGGTTATTCGTAAGGTTATGTTATGTAAGTAAAATTGCGAAAATTCCGGCGATAATGAGTGAATTTTCTACATGATGATTGAAAAATATGTTGTTATTTTTCCCAAAAACTATGAAACCTTGATAACTTTTTGCATTATCTCTCGGTGGAAGATTGAGTTAAGCAGTTCCTTTGTAAAAAAGCTAAAAACGAGCAATACTTATGTACCAAGCAGCTTCCTTCCGTGTATATTTGCAATATAAGGAAGAATGTTGTACTCTTTCATGACAAGAGCCACAACTTAAGTGTAACCATTTGCACGATCATTGTTTTAAATACGGTATGTATTGACATTTAAACTCGTAAATAAATGTTGTTGGTGATATATGCATGCATTATTATACTCGAAGTGAATTTTGTTAAGACTGTAATTTTCCTTTAAAAAGGCTACAATCGCTATTCACTTCTCCGCCCGAAAAATATTTTGTTGTGAAAAATATTAAAAAATTTGAAGAATTCGGTAAATTTGTTCCAAAGCATCCATATTTAAACATTTCGGAAGATCATGTAAAATGCCTGGTTTAAAATCAATTGAACGATTATTTTTAAGCAGATGCTTGGCAAATTGATAAGTGGAATCATTATTCATTAAACTTCTAGTGTTCTTTCATGCGCGTCATGAAGTGTCTTATCAGTTTGACCTATGCAAGATGCAGTACACCTCCACTCACCTCCACAGGTAAGATGTGGTTCTTTCATTAATGAGGAATACAGCTTCCTTTAATAGCAAATATGTACGGAAGGAAGCTTTTCGGTACGTAAGTATTGCACTTGCGTAACCAGTCACACGACCATTATTTTAAACTCGGTATATATTGACATTTAAACTCCTAAATATTGTAAATGTAGCTGGTAATATATGCATACATTATTACACTCGATGTGAATTTTGTTAGATTATAATTCGCCTATAAAATGGCTACAGTTGCTACTTACTTCACAGCCCGGATAATTTTTTGTTGCATAAAATATTACAAAATTTTACCAAATCGGTAAAATTGTTCCAAATCAGCCATCTTTAAACATTTTAAAATATAATTTTCTCCCAATATTAAGCTCAATGCCCTGGAGATGCCAAAATATTTGTCGAAACGTTGGCTGCGAGTTAAATACATTAATTGACCAGATATTCACGACTCTTATTTTTATATATTAAAACATTTCGGGATGAAAAGTAAAAATTCTGGGTTATAATCACTTACACGATTATTTTTAAGCGGATGCTCGGAAAATTGATAGGTGGAATCACTCTTCATGCAACTTCTGGTGTATTTCTTTGATGTACGTCGTGAAATTTCTACCATTTTGCCCTATGTGAGATGCATTACGCTAGCCCCTCCACTCACTTGTTTGGGAGTCCGCGCACACGACGAGCACGCAGCACGGCTTCTCCGCCATTGGCCTCTCCGTGCATCCGCTGTCCCCGTTCACGGTGCCGATGCGGAAGAATGGCCGCGGGCAGGCGCAGCCCACTTCGGCCCGCACCGCCGCCTCCGGCTCTCCCAGCCGGCCCTGGTCCGCGCCCTCCGGGCCGGGCGACACGGCCCTCGCCTCGTAAGACCTCTCGGGCTTCAGGTCCGTGATGGTCGCGTTCCACTCGGGTGTCTCCGTCATCTTCTCGAATTTCTTCCAAGGGCCCTCGGTCTTGTTCCCGGGGCCGTCCTCGACCTCGCGGTACTGGATGACGTACCCGGGGGGTCCCTTCCACCCTAGGGTCAGCGTGGTCTCCGTGGCGGACAGGGCGGTCAGATGCGCGCCGGACATCATGGAAGATTCCTCTGTGGGAAGGAGAAAAAGAGGAAAAAATTGATGAGGCTATATTCCTATTTTCTAAATCTAAATAAAAGTAATAAAAACACTATGTCACGATTGGAACAGAAAGAACGGACTGGCTACAGCAGAAAAGCAAGTCAAACTAACCCACCAATAGGGGTGTGCTAAGAAACGGTATTGGGTTTCATGAGATATCTGTCTGAGATTTTTCATTTTAGTTGAACTACACTGCTTTAAAACAGCAATTATAGGGTGGCTATATTTTGATTAAATCTACGGGAAAAGATTTGATTTCTTCGAGATATTAGTATTTGATTTCGAGCGTACTCAGTACCGTAGCATCCATTTCCAGAAACTCATCTCTGGCGAAATGGATATAGCATGATACCTTGTAACATAACGCTGGCCTCGCCATTTTTTCTTTTACCACCTCATGGTTTACAATAACAATAAGGGACCCACCATATTGTGAACTTTGAGAATAAACAATAGACCTAAGGAGTGGAAGCGTCGGCAACAAAAGGGGATTGTAGAGCAAACCGTCAGAGTGTACGGTCGTGCAAAGACAGCACGCAAATAGCATTGTAGATCAAACCCTCGCAGTGAACGGACGTGCAAAGACAGAGCACGCAAGTTTTTGGTAGAGGGAAGTTCCAGAGTGTGGCATCGTGCGAGACATAGCCCAAGTAGAAAAGGAGACTTGACAAAGGAGCTGGAATTAAGGAGAGGAACGGGAGATTTTACAACAGGACGAGACCCAAAAAGCTGAGGGCCCGCCAAGGACGAACACCACGCAGGCTGAGAGAATTTTCCAGACCACAGAGGGACAAACCAACCTGTGTCGTCGAATAATTGGGTTGTAACTATAAACTTTTATTTTCATATAAGATACAAGAAGCCATAAGGCAAGAGGTTTTAATTGGCCAAGAATTAAGTTTGTGACTGGTATCCCTTTGTATCAAGTAATTGGATTTTGTGAAAAGTTTAAGTGATGAAGTGTGGCAAATAATTAGACAATATACTTAAAAGAAGGAATAATTATTCATATACCAAATTTGTGTCTAAATTAGAATATACAGTTGGTCATGACCTAAGGGTATAAGGAATTATTTTGATTATTTAAATTGTCTGTAAATTGAATATTTCATTTTGTCAAGTAAATTGCAACCGTATCTCTAAACCTGCAATGTTTCATGTATTTTCTTTTCCGACAAGCAAGCTGGGGTAAAGTAATTAAAATATAAGGTACGAGAAGATATCGCAATCGTGGTTTCTTTCCAGGTAAAAGAATCAATAGTTTTTCGTGTTACATGATTATCCACAACGTGTGGCATTTCGCGTATTAATTTGTAATAATACCTTTTACATTTTTGGCTCCCATAACGTGGGGCATAATACAAAGTAGAAAAACAACAAAGAAAATACTTATTACAACCTCTTAAGGTTCTCAAAAAGAATGTTTAGTGCTAGTTTTTTTTGTAACTATTTGAAATAAGCTTTTACCTGCTCGCCACCGCACGGCGCCTCTGAGCTCCGAGCGGCAAGTTTACTGCAATTTTAGTCGCGACTACATATTACGAGACAGTGGTTGTCCTATTCGAATGAAAAATAAATAAAACGGAGCGCGCTCTTAGGCTCAACTCAGCGGTAGTAAATACTAAAGCCCGCTTCACACCACTCAATTTTCCTTGAACAAGAAAAATTGAAGGCCATACTGCGTCGGGGTGGATCCAATACTACGCTTTGAGAATGCTTGATTGAGAATACTCAAAAGGACATGAGCACTGTCATAGGAATGTTGAAGCAATTTAGAATGAAAAAAAAAATCTAAAAAAAAATTAATTGTCATATGCGGCAAAATCTCTTTCGTAAGGAATACACACCCACCTATCCGTGTAACATGTTGTCTAATCAGCTTCTTCTTCTTCTTATGATAATGTAAGAGAAACAATCGCACTTTTCCACAAAATTATTTTAATGCGTACAACGCGTTTCGGCTCACAGAGCCATCATCAGGTACAAGACGATGATGGCTCTGTGAGCCGAAACGCGTTGTACGCATTAAAAAAATTTTGTGGAAAAGTGCAATTGTTTCTCTTACATTATGAAGAACTTCCACGATATCTCGCCTGAATCTGTTGAATCTTCTTCTGATATTTATCGGTTGAAAATCAGTAAGGTTGTCAAATAGTTTTACCCCTTCAGTTGGTTACTGTTGCATTATTTCTGCGCCCAATGGTTATTTTCAATAAATCGACTCGTGCTACATGAAAGAGCAGCATTTTGAAGCACTCTTATGAATGAGACAACTGTCTAATGAAATTTTCATGGAAGTGTCACTCCCCATAAAGATAAAACAAACTATTACACCCGTAAATTTATCCAAGGCAGCTTAAAGGACTCAAGTCGTAGAAGAAGATATTGAGGGCTGTAAATTATGGGAAGTGACGCCACCACCAAATATACAAGCTTTTTATTCTTGCCTCTCTTCTGATTTAATCTGCGTGGTTTACGAAGGGATGTAGAGGCCCGATAAAAGGTTTTAGTGGGCAGCTTTTGCCGTCCTGTCACTGTTTCGGACTTTGACGTCAAGGAGAAGTAAAATGATAAAGACTGGGATGGAAATTGAAAATGGGAAAGAACACCCAGAAGTGTACTTTTTTCCTCCAAAATTGACTTACTTAATAGATCCCCAGCAACTTACTTGATATGCTTTATTCCGTAGTTAACTTGACAGTGATTTATCAAGAGTCATGGCATCGTGTGTTCTTTGTAGCCAGATTCTTCCCTTATATCGTAAAAGAGTCCATAAAATTCGGATGAGCGCAATTGACTATTTTTTCTGACCAGTGAAAAGCAGTGAGACGCCCACTCGAATATTTGCCTTCCCCAACTGATATTCTCCCAGGAGATACATACACATTCAATATAAAAAATATTGCTTTCAACTACGAAATTGATAAAAAAAATTGTTACATTTTCAAGTACGAGAAAGCTGGGTTGCCCCAAGAGGAAGACCTGTGCTGAGGCAACCGTCTTAAGTTTATCAGCATTGCGAACAATTACAATTTTTTTTACAAAGTACGTGTGATAACGATGCATTAACCAATAGTGCCATTGTATTCAGAAGTATTTACAAAACATTGAATACAAATATAGTTTGAGTAAGTAATGACTAGGAGTAGGAGCGATAATGAACTTTTGGAAAAAGAATGGCTTTCCCCGGAATAATTATTGCATCAAAGAAAATAAAATATCTAACGTAGAATCTATTAAATACTTAGGCGTCACCATCACTGAAGACATGTCATGGGGGAAACACATCAGGGAAATAACTAGTGCAGCAAACCGTAGATTAGGACTCGTAAAAAGGGTTCTACGCAAATGCGATGAGAGAGTAAGTGAAAGAAGCTATTTTACACTTGTCAGGCCTCATTTAGAATATGCCGCTAGTAAATGGGATCCATACGAGGAAGGTATGATAAAAGAACTAGAGCGCGTGCAAAGGAGATCCGCTAGGTTTGTTAAAGGCCGTTATGATAATTGTATAAGTGTTACCAGTTTAATAGAAGAACTAGGATGGGAATTACTATCAGAACGCAGGTTAAAGTTTAGGTTAAACCTTTTACGTAAATTCGAAACCGATTTGTTCACAGATGACGTTAGATATATATTGAGAACCCCTGCGTATTATGCTACTCACTATGGCTGCTATACTGAACGAAATAGCGGTCACGCTATATGCCAGAAATAGCTTTCGTTACGCTTTTGTTTCGAAGAATGGCGTGTATTTCTTCGAAACAAAAGCTATTTCTGGCAGAAACCCGTGAACGCTATTCCATTCAGAATAGCAGCCTAAAATAGGCTATCACGTCAGGATTTGGAGATATCCTAACCAAAAGTGGTTAAAATTGCAACGTTTAGGTCTTTTTGAGCTTGAATATCTCAGAAACCGAAGGTGATTGAGTAATTCTGCAAGCGGATTCGAAGTCTGCGTAAAAATGTATATAAAACAGATGTGACGCCATAAAAGCGATTGTTTTCATAACTTGTATCTTTTTTTCTAATTTGTGCAATCAACATTATAGTATAGTTGAATATAAATAAAGTTGTTGATAGTTGCCAAGTTAATACAGTTACAGGTTTCAATTATTTCCATATGCCAGTATTCCGTACAGCACTATTTTCTTCGTTGATCTATGCCAATCACGTACGCAGTGATCCACCAGAAGTTTTACTGTATTTATTTTTTTGAAGGTTTAAATGTGACTGATCCAAATGGCGCGGGAACTTTTCACACTCATGGCAGGAAGACCGTGGTTTTTTTTGCCCGGTATACCACCTGCCGTTTCCCACGAAGTTACGGTATCCATGGATTCGTTGCGCATGGATTTAGTCGGGCAGTGCCATGCGAGGTTTCATTCGAATTTGGATCCGTGAACCAACACCCTGCTGCCGCGCACACCGCCAAATCCGTCCCCGACTTAATGATGATGATTGTCTTGCTGTGAATGGAAGCGTTTCCGATCCGTTTCGACCTTCGTTCTGATGACGTTGCAAATTCGGAACGAGGGGTTTTGCAACGAAACATCTCAAACCGTTAGTTAAAATTTGAAATAAGCTTCTTTTGTCGAATTCGCTTTCTGTGCCGCCTTGTGGGCTATCAGACAATTAAAGAGAATTTTTCTTACAAATAGCATACTCGGAGCAAAAAACTCCGATGTTGGTGTACTGTACATAAGCTGTAACTGTAATTAATTCAGCAGTTAGTGCAGTTCCAGTCCTCCTAATTTTACTGGAGTGTTCTGTGGTTGAATTGTTAGGGATGACTTGCACTGAAAGTGTATTTTACAGACTGAACTGTGAATAGAGCTCTACAGTAAAAGTGCTACATTCAGAATGCAGGAAGAGCACTGTGCAGTAAAGCAAAGTTTGCCGATGCATGATACTGAAAATGTTGAATGCAGGGTTCTGGAAAAATTAGCCATGATCAGGAGCGGTCGTGAAGATCTGCAAAATCACGAGTGCGCGTTATGTGGCCAATATGGTCGAAAAACAAGATGTACAACCATATTATCAGAATAAATCAGCAAACATGGTGGCTGTATTTTAGCTTTCTACGTTGCATTCGTGCGCAGTTTGGAGATAAGATGTATAATCATCCATCGTGCGCCTTCGTAGACCATTTCCCGGAGGCTACTGGTTTCCAAATAAATGAATAATTACATTCCGAGTACTCCATAAAGGGTTTCCGGTAGGTGGGTAAGTAAAATCTCAAAGAGCTTGAAGACATTGAGAATGTGGTAAATTGTCGACTATTTAGTTACTCCAGCATGCACATTTCTTCGATTCTCGAGGCGTCGGCGCAGAAAAGTTGGTTTAAAAAAAATAAATAACGGATGTCGAGGAGGAGGACGAGATGGACTCGCACCTGGGCATGACTAATTGTATCGCAGTCGTGGATATACAAAAAAAAACAGAAGCAGCATCTGGTTTTCCCGCGAGAGGGCGACTGCATACATTCCTCCGAGAAAGGAGCCGGGATAGTCCGGGGGTACCTATACCCATACGGGTATACGTGATTGGTTGAGGGGTTGGGATGGGGGTGAAGGGTGAGAGGGGTTGGACCAAGGCGAGGAAAAGGATAGCAGAAGAGGTTTCACGCTCCAACAATCGAGAAAGGATTGTACGTACTGCGAGACAATGAGGATGCGGGAGGAAAGGTAAGATAATTACCGCCTTCACGTCTTAACCTTTCGCGATGGCATGAAACTTGCCGGTATACCGAGAACCCATCTTCCGCCTCTCCTTCGTAGCGGCGCCCGAGACGGTTTCTAGCCCCCCAACGGTAGTGGGAGGAAAGGTCCTTTCCGTAAAGAAAGCCTACTAGTCCATCGAGTTCAATAAGCCATATTTTCGAGCTGAGACGACCGATTTTAATTAAATAAAATTCATCTGAACGAACGTACATTTATGCGCTAGTTTGGAGCGCGTCCAAGATAGCGCTTGAAAGATACTGTTTGGCTAAAAACGAAATGAAAAGTAAACAATTTTTTCTCGATATTATACATAAAATATAATGGACCAAGTTCTCCAAGAATATAACTTGAAAATAAATTGCACGAATTTCCAATCATTGCATTTAACAATGATGTGGTACGAAGTCAATCGCACGGGTGCATATACACCAGGGTTGAAATTTGCCAAGAAAAAAATCACTTGACTGGACCGGGATTCGAATCCCGGTCAAGTCAAATGATTTTTTTATGGCGATTTTCAACCCTAGTGAAATAACACGAAGAAAAAATCCTAGTATGTGGAGGAGAGAAGCTGAATGCAGAAGTCACGCTGAGAGGAGAGAGATTAGAGCAAGTGGATTCCTTCACCTATCTCGGAAGCACCATCACGTGGGACGGAAGAAGTACTACGGACGATCAAGAGTAGAATGGCCCAAGGTAAGAAGGCGTTCATGGGAACAAGACAACTGCTGCGCCCAAAGAAGATAGGACTATAAACCAGGAAACAGTATGTGAAAACATTCGTGCGGAGCGTGGCGCTTTATGGATCGGAAGTATGGACCATCGGAAAAGCTGACGAGAAAAGACTAGAATCCTTACAAAACTGCTGCTGGTGGAGCATGGTGAAGACAAAATGGACGGACAAAATAAGGAATGATGAAGTGTACAGAAAGTAGAAGGGGATAGGACCGTATAGAAAACCATATAGAAAAGAAGAATCAGATTGATCGGACACATCCTGAGACAAAATGAGTTTGCGGAGAACATAATTGAAGGTTAAATCGAAGGAAAAGTCCCCAGAGGAATACCCAGGAATAAGTTTATGGACCTAATAAAGAAGAAAGTACATAGGGAAAGATACCGGGAGGTAAAGGAACTAGCATTAGATAGGGAAGGGTGGAGGGATGTAGTCAAGCAATATTAAGGTTGAACGACCCATGATGATAATGACTTTAACCCTGTCACTCGCCCATGCGGCTGCTCGGAGGATAGTTCGTAAATGTAGATACAAACCAAAGCCGTCATCATGGATTATTCGGCCACAAAATTTCCTTCCCCAAAAGTAATTGCACATCACTCACTTGTCTCAAGCGTGACTTCGTGGAAATTACTCAACATTGTAATGAAAGGTAACATAGTAATTACACATAAATTTTTATTTTAAGATAACCCGGGTTTTGGCGTGGCACGTCACCATTATGTCGGGTCAATCCGGGTCATCAATGGTGACGTGTCAAACCGGGTCGTATAATAATTAAAGTTAATGTGGAATAACCAAGTTACTTTTAATTTATGATTTAATTGGACGTGTTTGTTGATTGGCTGCATTTTGACTGCGCTATCATATTGGACGAGGTGCATAGGCATATGCTTTTTTCCCGCATAGCAATATATATGCACCTTCAATATTTTGTAAATATAAAATCACCGTTTTCCGGCTCTTAAAAATCAGCGGCCAAAATTTTTTCTTCATCCGTGCAGTCATGACCTTTATCCGAAGTGCAAACTGCTTCAGAAGGGCGAATCTCATAGCTACAGTCACTCAGAACGCACTTCGCCAATGAAATTTAGGGGTTGAAAGCACTAGATTGAATCTGAAGAATGACGATCTTGTTTTTGCCCTCGTGATCGCCATTGAAATATAACGAATCATTTTTGGAAAAATAAATACAGGCTTCACTTACGTCAAGGTCGTTCAATATCGATTATATTATACCTTCGATACACGATTCTTCGCAACGCAAACAAGTCCGTCATTAATGTGCTTATTTTAGTGTATTCTCTAGAAGCATAGCATAGGATGTTCTAGGTTTTCGATGATTTGTCAATGCATTTGTGTTAGAAATGATGGCTGGCGCCGCTTATCCCCAGATTTTCTTGGGTGTGCAATTGCGGTTAATTCTCAGTAAGCACATTACTGGTGGCCGCCGTGTGGTGGAAATGGTTGCGAAGACCCATATCGATAGAGCTACGAGATATATCGAATAGAACGACCCTGTACTTTCGTGCGTCAAGACTCCGTCTACTCTCTTTGACGAGAACTATGTGCTATGTACAACCATGTTTCAAAGAGGAGGTTTCGTGTCCATGTTGGTTGATGGGAGGAGGTGGACGGGAAAGAGTGAACAAATAAAACAGATAGGATTCATCTTCGATAATAGGAAGGGCGTCTTACTCTCAGAAAGGATTTCTTTGTCTCCTCCTTCCGTCAAAATACCAGAGGAGCGGACGAGCGGGCAACTCTTTGATTGGAGCGAACAATGAACGTTCCTATGAAATGTTCTTGAGACGAATTTCAACGACCTGTACCTCTCACACTCTCTTCCTTACGAGCGAGCTTCTTCCTATACCTGGGAGAAGACGATTCCATCGGGAAAAAAAGCATACGATGTAGCGGTGACGAAACATGGTGGCAGTTGCACAGCAGGAGACCCATTTCTGCGAAAGGTTTCATTGCCTAACAACTGCCGCCACACAAGGTAGTAAAGGAATCTCAGCAATGGACCGCCAGGGTTCCCGAGGTGGCAAGCCTTCGTGTCCTACTATTAAGAGTTTTAATCTGTGACATCAACTTAAGGGGGCTCACTACCTCAACTAAAATCGCCTCTGCAGACCACTTTTATTTTAATTGTCACCCTATTATTTTTTTGTGTAGGAAGTTTAAGTTTTCACATTTTTGTTAGGAAAGAATGTATCTGAGCTTTCATTGAGATACATTGTTCACTTCACTAGACATATTAATGATAATTAGTGTTTTCAGTGACCTTTTTCAGTCATTTTTCAGACCTCTTCATTGCCCTTTTTATTCACTAAAAGAAACATATCACGTAGTAAGATCACATAATGGTCTTTGGTATTTAATTTGGTGTCATCTACTTTATTATGCTTGTCACTATAAGGCCTCAGACTTAAAAAATGCTAACGCATGTTTCGTGTTTCGTGTTTTTTCGCGATCTAGTCACGGCATATGGCCGACTGCCCCCACCTCCTCTGCCGTCACCCCCTCCTCTAACTACTGCCCCCCTCGACAAGAAGATTAGGACTTTCCCATTCCACTCAGGTCTCGGAGGGGAGAAGCCAGTCGAGGAGAATCTGAGAAGTAGTGAGCCCCCTTAAGGTAGTCAGAGCGAGATAGTTCCCTAGTCATAATAGAGACCATATCCGAATAATACGTATTAATTTCACCAGTTATAAGACACATCATATGGCATTATTAATGGTGCAATAATATAGTTTTATATGACAGAAATGGTAAGTAATTAAATGAAAATATCTAAATAAGTCTTTAACTTGACTCATTTTTTTTCGCGCGGTGCGTTTGAAACTCCTTCAAAACGGAAAGTTTTTTGTGATACCCAAGACCCTATTGCGGTGACAATATGATTAATTTTCAAAAATAGTGGAGAAAACATACAAAATACACGTAGTTAGTGTTAGTTTTTTTCACGACTTCTAAGTGTTAGAAATTCCTCGTTTTGTAATTAATGTCTCCCTGGAGTGCATACACGTACCATTTCCCATGTAAAAGGGCTCGTCTTTTTTGGCGAATATCTCCGAAAGTAATATGTTAAGGGGTTGAATTTTTGGTGTCACCAGAAGGGTAAGATATTTTTCTTTAAAACTAGACCAAATTAATTGATTTCTAGATAAAATGATATTACGCTCAAACTGCCTTAAATGCTCTCCGTTGCTCTTTTAATTAAAGAGAGTAAAAATATATTTACGTAGAATGCATAATAAAGAAGTAAATGCATGCTGTTTTTTTTAGTAAGTTTTCGATGGAAACCATAGTAAAGTTGGAAAATTAGTGCGTAAGCCCGCTGGCGTAATAGGAAAATAAGGATTAATGAAGCTGGCGGACTGGCTTCAGCTTCTGGCATTGGCCAGAATAGCAAGCGCCCTCTTCATCTACCTCAATGAGATGTATCAGTGGGATATCTAAAAAAAACATGTGACTGACATGTTTCCTCGTTTTGCTGTTGTATGCGAGTATACCAAATACACAATGCTCTCCGTATCTAGCTGGCGCTTGATGTAATCGAACCTACGTCGCGGAGTTCAGGCCAAGAGATGCGCAACTACCTACCTCGTTCTACTGCGACCTAACCTTGTAATACTATCATACCTGTGTAATCCTTTGGGGACTCATTCCGACAACCAGCTTCGTCATCCACACTCTTTCGAGAGGGCTTCTCATTCACGCAAAGACGACTTCTCGAAGACGTGGGAGTTGCTTACGGAGAAGGGCAGCGGTAATGGATTGGAGGAAGCGAGGCGGAGATAAAAAAAATACTAAAAAGGTGAAACACATCCAGCGGGTGCTCGCTCGTGGGAATCTGCAAAGGCGATTTTTTTCCGTCTGCTTGGAACTGGAAGCCGGAAAGCGAACTGGTTGCCGGAGAGGGATGCGCCAGTCTTTGCTCTTGAAAAAAATGGCGGGATTCCCGAAGGCTCTGAACAACAGAAATTTCCAAATTTAAGCAAACTTCGTAGAATAATTTTGGCTTAAACTCTCCAGGAACAAGTATATTCAACGGTATACGATGAGATATTGTGGAACATCATCTTGAACTTAAAAGAAAGCGTCTTTGAAATGTCCACTCTGTTAAACTCTGTGAGTTCAGGCGTGAATTTGTGGAACTTAATCATGATGTAAAGAACACTTTGTATTTTTCCATAAACTTGTGGCAAAATACAAAGTGATCTTTACGTCCACTCTGTTATTTATTTGTTTGTACGACGCGCTTCGACGCTTAGTGTAAACCGTACAATCGATTGTATATACCTGACCATGACGCTTTAAGCGTCGAAACCCGTTGTGTAAACAAATAAATAACAGAGTTGAAATTTCAAAGCTTCTTTCTTTAAAACTCTTCAGGAACCATAAATCGCGTACGACACGGGTAATTTCCTCATTTACAAGAAATTGGGAGAGGCCGACTGTTTCCGGCGAAATTTGGTGGGGCAGGATGTTCAAATGCGAGAATCTATCATTCAAAGCGATCTCATTAAGTACGGCTACCATATTTGCTCCTACTTATTTCAATTATATTTTAACAAATCTTTTTTATCAAACCTATCGACCACATAACGCGTACCTACCTCGCGAGATAGTAGATCTTCACGACCGCTCCTGACCATGGCTAATTTTCCTAGAACGCTGCGCGGAACATTTTGAGTATCATACATAGGCCAAATCAGGATGGAATTTAATTTGCTTCCTCTTACTTTTGTGATCGTGATCTCAAATATATCTCATACCTACGCTCAGTCAGTAAATTACATTTCTGCATATAGGATATTTCTGACATCTACGCGGTCGAATTTCTTGGAGTTAATACGAGCATTCATTGGCCTTGGGTAACATAGTCATCCAAATAATCCATAAGAGGGATGGTCAAATGCGTAAATAACGATAACTTAGATATTGCCGTGCATCGCCTCTTATTACTAAATAAAATTTAGGCTCCTATGTATCATTACATTTTCCGTGTTTTAACTCATAAATTAAAAACGATGATTCTTCTCCTTTACTTTTCATGAGGGCAATGTGAGTGCTTTTACGACCTTAAATAATTTAATATCTCACTTCCACCGCGATAAAAAAACGTGGAATAATTTTTTATCGCCCCAATAATTCTAAGGGACCCAAGGCTGTTGTGCAGGTGTGATAGGCTTGCACCGATCAATAGACACAGGAACAAAATTATAACTAAAATAGATCAGATAAAGATGTGAAATCAATTCACTTTCGTTCTGAAGTAAAAATACAATCTGTATTTCCATCAAAGGTTATTAAGGTTGTAACACAACGCGGGCCTCCATATTCTTTTCCCACCGCGTGGGAGAAATAACAATTAAACACCCACCATGTTTAACTTTTCGCGGTGAAACAATAGGGAAACGGAGGGCAGAGCCAAAGCCGACAATGATGAATTGGGGAAGGGGACGAATAGAAAAGCACGAGCGGGGATTGACAGGAGAGTTCTTGAAGGGAACGGACGTGTGGTGGGGGTTCTGTGCCATATTCCGGAGGAAGCGGACATTCAACCGCGATACTGGGGCCAGAGAGAGAGAGAGAGAGAGACCCTGATACAGGACTACCATTCGTGCAGATGCTGTGATCACATTACGCCAGGACTACGGGTTCCGGAGGCTGTAAAGCTAGAGTGACACCAGCCACGTATCAACCTGTATTGTCAACAAGAGCGTAAATATGGACTTTAATTCTGTATTTTAAATAGGCCATACAACCCAGTTGGGTACAACCCGGATTAGAGGTTGATGCTAGTTTTGTTTTATTTACATTGGAGTAATGAATGTTTAAAGAAGATATATGGCTTAATTCAAAGAAGTTGATTATCATAAAATGTTTAAAGATAAGTAAATCATTTGAAGTAACTGTATGAGGTGCAGAATATTACAATTGTCTGGGTCATGACCTTAAGTTAAAGGTAAAGATATTATATACTTTGTTTTTGTGTGTCTTGATTCAATGATATGATTTTGTCTGATCAATTAAATTGCTAGTTATCACGTATCGCATGTTGTTTTGTGTTTCTCATGTTATCTACCGCAGAGAAGGCTGGGGCAATTGAAAAAGGTAGGAGACCGTGGTTAATTTATCTCACATTTATTTTCCATTTTTGATACTCACCACGTGGGCATTTTGAGTTAACGATAATAGAGATTGTTTCCATTTCTGACCCACAACGTGGGGCTGTCGGGTTGCATTGTTAATATTTTACAAGGTGCGACTGGCTTCATCTGAAGAAACTATCCACTGTGCATTCACCACCGTTGTTATTACCTCGTATATATTTTTTGGTCATGAATGATATAATTTTTGGAGGTGTGGAGTATAAGTTAATATGAAAAGTAAAACAACTCAAGCTATCGTTGTCGACATTTCGTCGAATCCATTTGTCATCCTGAGGGCTAAAAAAATTCTGCATTATACGAACCCAGGGTATCATAAAGTACTTTCTAATGTTAAATGTAATGTAAAACGTAATGTAAAATAAAACAACTCAAGCTATTGTTGTCGACATTTCGTCGAATCCATTTGTCATCCTGAGGGCTAAAAAAATTCTGCATTATACGAACCCAGGGTATCATAAAGTACTTTCTAATGTTAAATGTAATGTAAAACGTAATGTAAAATAAAACAACTCAAGCTATTGTTGTCGACATTTCGTCGAATTCATTTGTCATCCTGAGGGCTAAAAAAATTCTGCATTATACGAACCCAGGGTATCATAAAGTACTTTCTAATGTTAAATGTAATGTAAAACGTAATGTAAAATAAAACAACTCAAGCTATTGTTGTCGACATTTCGTCGAATTCATTTTTCATCCTGAGGGCTAACAAAATTCTGCATTATACGAACCCAGGGTATCATAAAGTACTTTCTAATGTGGTTCATTTAATTAATAAACCGCGAAAATAAATAAAAAATAAAAATATTAACCGCGACTTTGAATATTTATTTAATAACTGTCGGTCAGTTCCAAACAAACGTAGAGGGTTAAAAATTTAGAATAATAACTGAACCAATTTGCTCAACAATATTAGTAACAATGGAAATATTGTATTATCAGCATTATTTTACTCAGTATAAAAAAATAAAAAGTAAAGACAGAAAATGGTTGTGTTAATATTGTAATATATATCTCTGTTGAAATAAAATAAATTTGACCAAGCGACAGCAATGACTGCATCTACATCTACGTAATACTCTGCGAGCCACCTCGAGGGTGTGTGGCAGGGGGTGGAGATCACCAAACATGCACTATTGCCATGCAAATAGGATATTTAAGGGAGATATGCTATAAAATAAGGTCACATGCAGCTAGATGCTGCATGACTCGTTTTCAAATAGTTATTTCAATTATTTATTTAAACCAGGTTTTTTAAATTATAATATGTATAATATATTATGTATTTATATTATATATTATAATTGAATATTATTACATAGTCATCCGGTTCTGAGCTATGTTTTAAGTTTCTAGCCTCTATCTAATCGGGAACTTAGTTTAAAATCGATTGCCTAATTTGTACCGAATAGACAGACAAAGAAACAGACAGACAAGAACGAGAGTGAAGGAAAACGTGGTAAAATGTAGGTAAACACAGCATAGTACCTTGATTTCAGTTATAACGAATTTCCTTACAGTTCAGCCTGTACTCTTCCAGTATCCCATTTTCCTTTCATTCAAAGTGAATCAAAAAAGGGCTCTCCACCCTAATCTGGGATGGAATTATGCTGAATTTGACGGGTTCGGGCCAAATTTGGGTGAATTAGCCTCAAAGTACTTCGATATGAGCCTGCCAAGGCCGACCACACGTGAGCTTATCTCCTGATTTCACTCCGCAGCGTCGTGTCAAGAGCCTGGGAGAAGTCGCTGACCGTGGACTCGCGTGATCATTCCCAATAATAATCAAAGCATGAATATTTCGACCCAACTTGTTTTGATCGGCTGGGGTGCTCATTCAGGTCGCGCGGTAAGTCATATGTTAGGCCGAGGTCCTTCAATCCGGTCACGCCCCCGTGGACACGTCTGGGAGTCGGTAGCACCTTGACCGAAGGGCGGTAGCCGTGCCTCTGAGGGGTTGAGCAGAGGGGATTTTTCCCACCAAACCTCTCCCGACAGGCTAAACGAAAAAAAAAACAGGAATAGAAGGCGATACTCCTCGAGGAGACATTGGCCCAGATCCAGCGTAGAATATATATATACGAGGACAAGGACTCATAAAAATTTTAGGTGCACTTAAAGGATTTGTTGAGTTTCACCTGTTTGTCTGCGTCAAATTTTGTAATTGAAATTTAACATGCTTCCTGTTGACATAGATCTCTGAAATTTTGTTTACAGACCCAATTCCGGTGACACTACAATAATCGATTTATTTGGAGATTTGGAGATAATTTATTAATTACGCCTTGAATAAAAGGTTTTCTTGAGAATGAGCTGTTTGACTGTATCAACTCTAGTTACCAAAATTTAGCCAACTTCCCGGAGACTTAGAGCTCTGAAACTTTGTCCATAAACCCACATCCAGTTACAAGACGTTAATACCAAAATAATTGACTACACGTATGTATTCGAGGTATGAGCCGTCCATTACGGCTCACGTCTTCTCCACGAAGGAGTCATTCTCCTTGATATTTGCTCTAGATCACGGACTGATCCTTGCAAAGATGCGCTCAGGAACAGGCTTAGCGTTACTGACACTCTCGAAAATAAATTTACTATTTACAAGCATTTTGGTTGGATCTATTAAATTTTGAGTTGCACGCTGATCCGGACGTTTGCTGAAAAACGTTAATTTTTTTCTCTTTAGAATAGTTTATTTAACAATAAAACATTTTTCCTTTAAAATTCTGTTTTTTTTCTGTATATTTTTTTAATCCTATCATTGCAAGTACTCATGAAATGCTACGAATTCCCTCGCACGGGTACATATATACCAAGTGATGAGATGCGTCATGAAAATACCAATTGAGTTGACCGGGAAATGATTTTTTCATGGCGATTTTCATCCCTTGGTGTACATGAGTCCAAGCTATTGAACGTACCATATCTTCTGTACAAGCAATTAGTGGACAGTTGTCATGTTTGTCGTTATAAACTCGACTAGATAGGGTTTATCCACCGCAATATTGGCTTAGTAACCACGACCATCGTCTCCTGTACCTCAATGTGGACTTGACACGCCAATACCTGATTGTCAGACTCGATTACTGTCTTACTCTTCCGTGTAGAACCAATCATAAGAAAAAGGGGTCTGACACTGTAAAGGGTCTTGCCCTACTGCTTTCATAATACGCTACCACCGCACTATGCTGAATTCTATGCAATTAAGCAGAACTTAATTATCTCACGTTGGCATAATAATAATCATGCCGTCTTCATTGAACGATATTAGGACTTCCGATCACTCTCTTACATATAACTCATATTACATCACATGAACAACCATGACCAGGGTGGAGGAAAATCCCACCTGAACACGCGACCCTGAGTTAAAAGGCAAAGACTCTACCCCGGCGCCACCGGGGCCGATATTATATGACAACTGGACGACACTGAATCAACGATACCGTTTAATAAGATAGTTAAAATCGCAGGCGATAATTATCACGCGTTCCGAGACTCGCCCCTCTTACTTTTTTCATTTCATTGAAAGCATTATAGTCTTCCCGTTTCCCGCCAATATTTCCCGCGGAACAAAATAACAATCGCAGCCAACCCATGCGCGCGCATATCATTCTTTGAATGAATTGATAGAGGCCCCATTAAGAAACCCTCATTATTAAACAAACTCGACGATGCTTGAGCGTGAGCTGTAGCGTTTATTGGTGCCATCGCGAATATACAAAAGGCTTTAGGGCATTCCGACTTAGATCGTGCCGCAGTATTTAAGAGCCAGGTTCTCCTAACGGGATAATTGAATGCAAGAAACAACATCCAGGAGAATTTGATGGACACGACCGCTGGCATTGTATTGAGATGAAAAGTAACGGAACTTCCGCTCGTTGGTGACAGGTTTGCACCATTCAAGCGGCGATGAGCTGTTCTCCTAATCAACGTAATGATGCGAAAAAGCCAAGGTTAGAACTTCATGAACCACCTAATTTATTGACGGTTATTACTTATCTGCAAGGACATCATGCTCTCAGTGGGAGCGGGAAAATTAAGTATGTTATGATACAGTCGTGTAGTTTTGCTGGCAATATTGGAGCAATAACATTTCTTTATGGTTCAGAAGGACGCCTAAATTGGACGCAGGTAGAGGACCCCCCAGTGAGTAAAGACGCTCCACCGTTTTGCCTTTTCATCCGTCGTTACGATACGTGAGTTGACGAGTATGTTTTACGACATTTGACGAAGAAAAAACATAATCACGGCTTGAATAATGTAGTGATTCTACAGAAGTTTCCTACATTTTATTTGGAGTTTTTAAAATTTGCATTGTATTCAATTACTTTGTATTTGCTCAGTTGTTATGTTATTCTACATGTAAACAAATGGATTTTGGTTCCCAAGGAAAAATAAAACAATCCCTATATCCTTAGTTATACAAAAAACCGCGCAATAAAAAAGGATACCTCTTCGTGTTTCTTTAGCAATTATCGGGAGAGCTATCCAAATGTTAACTTTCCCAACCACGAAATGCTCTGGCAAAATTAGCATATCTCTCCTCACATAAACATGGGTTGTGTAAATACAATTCCAGCTTCTGGACGCAATCGTCTCAAGTATCTGCAAATATGAGTATATACATAGGGTACGTCCTCACCCCATGAAATTTCCAAAATATTGCTTCACAGTTCAAAAATGAAACATATTATAAGCTGCTGTAAATTTTTTTCTCGGGTTTCCGTCCGGGTAAGATGCTACATCATTTGCGTTGCCGACGTTTCGATGGGAAAGTCTACCATCGAAAAGTCGAGAAAAATTTACAGCAAATATTCACCGGGAGAAAATTAAATCATGTATATTATACGCTCAAATATAGGCTTCCTATGTCATTAGCAATTGATTCAATTTAATAGGTCGTGAGATATAGTGGGCTAATGCTTTGACATATCCTCTCAGAATATCCTTAATTTTGAGTCTGACTGAACTGTAGAACTGTATGCAGCACTAATTGTTAGTGACGAGGCGAGAAATCTGGTAGGCTCTTTCATCAACGTGGCTACCTCTCGTCTAAGAGGCTAGCTTCATCTTTAAATGAATTTCCGTGTTTTAATTCAGTGCAAAACTTCAATAGAAGAATGTATTCAATGATGCTCAAAAATACTGCTGCCAGATGGAAGAATAATCAGCATAAGAAGTTAGGATTAGCCTCGTTCCAGGGACTTTTAATTATCCTCCCACAAGTCCCTCTTCCCTCGCAGCGTCTCTTTAATTTCTTCCTCCGTCTTCCTGTCCATCATAATATTCTTCCGAATAGACTTACGACGGACCGCGATGATTCATTCTTTTTTTCTTTTTATGGTCTTTCTTTTATTTCTTCATTTTCCTTCTGTATTCCATTTACGTTTCTTCGAATCGGCCCATCTCTATCCTTGATTTTTCTCCCCTATGGCTCGAAGCTTTCATCTTTTCCTTAGTAAGTGACGTTCCCTCGTGTCCTCCCTAGGGATTCCATTTTCTAGTAGATTCTTTTCCATATACACGAACCATACGCCCTTTGTCTCTCAATGCGGGAAGCATTTCCTAAAACCTTTTGGTTAATTTTGTCCCTTGCATCTTCTCCAAGTGCCTATAGAGGGAAACTCTTCTTTTTCCATTTGGTATCCTTAATCTTTTCTACTTTTTTAAAAATTGTGTTTGGCCTTTTCCTATATAATCAACCGTCTCTGGTTGGGCCAAAACGTTTTTTTAAGATCCTCCGCTGCTTGATTTCAAATTTTTACCTCAGCCCTTTCTACAAAGGTTGCCTAAAAAGGCTCCACATTTTATTTAACCCTCCCTTATAACAGAAGACAGGACAAGTCAATAAAAGATTCATCCACCACTTCTATTCCATTTCAAATACGTTGAAATGGTCATTGAGAGACGGATCTCCATTTGTCGAAAACCCTAAACAGGATATCATGATGATACTGTATGAAACATCTGAGCACTCTGACCAATTTTTATGGACTCTACAGGGGACAGAATGCAAGATTAGGCTCGCAAATATCAGTCTGGCCCAAACTAAAGAAGTGAAAAATGTAGATTGCTTCGTAATTTCTCTTCTTTTCTGATCCATTTTGAATAATGACAATAAGCAATTTTCACCCTAGTACTTTGGACGACAAGGAGGTGATAAGCGTAGTGAAAACCTGGCTATATTACCAGAGCGACGACAGGTACCGACTGGGCATACGTGTCCGGGTGAATCGCTGGAAGAAGGCAGTAGGAATTGATGGAGATTATGTGGAAAAATAGAGTAGGCAGATAAAACATCATGCTTTCATTGTAAATTTTATTTTTGTAGAATAAATAGTTTTTGGTATAAAACGTGGGACATTACTTTTTGGGCAGCCCTCGTGTCGTGCGTAAAATGTATAAAATCTTCCCAAAGCTCAAACCATAAAGTCCAGTCGACATTTTCCTTCTCTAGAAGTCAACAATCACTACGTTTACCGATCGAACTCAGATCGATATGAACTCTGACCGATCTGAACATTCTTAGTTAGCAGACTCGGATCGCCTGGTTTACCAACGCGAAATCGATTGAAATATATCGATTGGAAATCTCAGACTGGGAGAGAAAGCGGGCCGAGTTAGCCCGCTTCTCATACCACTAACCCGTTTAGTTTGCCATACCGAACTGAACCGTCCAAATCGATCTTAATTCGATTGGTAAACGTAGTGAATCGTTCTGTTACGTACGACGCGATACACCTGACCTCGACAAACACTCCATATAATCTCTCCCGAGCATCTCTCGATGCTGACGCGGTCTTCAAACGCACCACCCCAACAGGTAAATCTTCTCGCTCCGTCGCCTCGTTGCGAAGCGTGAAAATGTCGCCGATTCGGAGCGTGACCCAGGAATTCGCGGATTCGCGCATGGGCGCATATTAGCCGCCCACTCTGTTGAGAGTTGGCGGTGAGAGCATAACGGTCGCCGCCCGCCGAGCGAATCGGAACGGGTGAATGGATTAACAAGTGAACGACAAAGGGCGAGTTCACGTGGGTGGGGGGGGGGGGGACGATGCCTCCGTATCCCACGCGCCACAAAAAATATGAATAATAAGAACTTCCTTCTTTCCCGCGGTGCCTTTTGCGGTGCGGGGATTGAACTCGCCCCGAGTGAAATTGGACCTGCGAGATATTCAAATTTCGATCTCGCATGGAGATGCAAAATTCTTCATCGCAAAAAAACCATGCAGAGCATGATATTCAATTGATTCATTAAAGATGCATCTCCTCTCTGTTATCGTTTCGTGAAGGCATTCGTTTGTCTCTCAGAAAAAAATCCCTAGTAAAGTAAAAATAGAGAGCTGGGAACCAAGATGGTGCGATGCGGAAGTAAAAAAAATCGTTAGGGCGACAGAGAGAATGCCAGGCCAAGATGAAAGAACAGTGCAAATTTTCCGCTGATGATCGAGAAGCAATAATTGAAACATATAAATTGTCTTTACCCGCTGCGAAGTAAGCGTTTCGAGTTGCATTAATGGATTCTAAAAGGAAAACACTTGCAGAATTTCTGTATGATAACCCTAAATTTGAAGAAATGCGCGATAATGAACTTTTGGAAAAAGAATGGCTTTCCCCGGAATAATTATTGCATCAAAGAAAATGAAATATCTAACGTAGAATCTATTAAATACTTATGCGTCACCATCACTGAAGACATGTCATGGGGGAAACACATCAGGGAAATAACTAGTGTAGCAAACCGTAGATTAGGATTCGTAAAAAGGGTTCTAGGCAAATACGATGAGAGAGTACGAGAAAGAAGATATTTAACACTTGTCAGGCCTCATTTAGAATATGCCGCTAGTCTATGGGATCCGTACGAGGAAGGTATGATAAAAGAATTAGAGCGCGTGCAAAGGAGATCCGCTAGGTTTGTTAAAGGCCGTTATGATAATTGTATAAGTGTTACGAGTTTAAAAGAAGACCTAGGATGGGAATTACTATCAGAACGCAGGTTAAAATTTAAGTTAAACCTTTTAAGTAAATTCGAAACAGAGTTGTTCACAGATGACGTTAGATATATATTAAGAACCCCTGCGTATTATGCTAGGTTTTATCGTATTAACAAGATTAGAGAGATAGATTGTCGTACCGATAGATTTAAAATGTCATTTTTCCCGCGTACCATAAGAGAGAACAATAGGCAGCGTAGCAAAGGGATAGGAAGGTGAAATTTAGTTAGAGTAGTCTGTAGCGCATGATGCATGTAATACAACCAATAACCCCTTTCTTATTATGTAGATACTAACCATGTGACCCTATTATCTAGCATGCCTTCATTAAACATCCTAGTTGCATGTCAATAGTGCATGTTTGGTGATCTTCACCCCCTGCCACACACCCTGGAGGTGGCTCGCAGGGTAGCACGTAGATGTAGACGTAGATGAACCATTCAATTTTTTAAAAATTCTTGAGGGTCTTACTAGCTGTTATGCGTGTACTAAGGAAAGCTCAGATTCCTTCCGTGCTGAGCAGACAAAGCCAAGAGACAAGGCGAAAGTATAATGAGGCTGTGGGAATACGTTAGGTTCACTGTGTGGTTTAGTGCCTATTACGCCGTCTAATTTTCAGCTCTGTTGAGCTCGAATGTTTTGATAAGCAAGGAGTGAATGCACTCATAACCAGTCGTTCGTCTTAAAACTTGACTTCGTTATGGTTGCGAACCTGCGTTGGAGGTGTTACGCCTTGAGAAGAATGAGTGGAGTACCATTAACCATGACCTCGAAGTATTTAGAGGGAGGTTAATATTTTCGCTGTCAGTAAAAGTAATGCAGATTTGTGCTCCCTGGTAGTTGACGTAATATTAGATAATTTTCGTCGTTGGTTTAACGGAACTAAATTAACTAATGATCTCGTGGGGAAAAGATGTTCGGGAAATAACTGGACAAGCCAATCGTAAATTGGGATTCGTCAAAAGAGAACTGGGCAAATGTGATTATATATTCAAAGAAAGCAGCCTTTTCTCACTTGTTAGACGCTAGTTGGAATACGATACTATCGTTTAGGATCCTCATGAGGTAGGCCTAAAAACAGAGTTAGAGTGCTTGCAGAAAAGATTAGCAAGATACGTGAAAGGCCGTTATGATATTCTCGTTTGTGTTACTGACCTCTTGCAATATCTTGGATTGGAATCGCTTTCAGACCGTTGATTGAAAGTTAGACTCAATCTTTCATGTCAATTCAATGCCAACTTATTTTCTCACGAAGTAATCAATATCTTTCGAACTCCAACACACTACGGTATATCACATCATGAGAATGAAATTAGGGAGATGGCTGCGTTAAGACTTTTAAGTAGGCTAGTTGAGAGGTAGTGTAGCTGATTAAGTGCACCCTAATGCATCTTGCGAAAACCAATTGGCCCTCTTCGTTCATGACATCTTGCTCTCGGGTGAAAATAATGTCCAAGTTGACGCGATATTCCTCGATTTTAGGAAAGCTTTTGATAAGGTACCTCACGTTAAGTTGCTCTCAAAACTAGAAGCATATGGAATAGATAAAAACATTATTAGTTGGATTAATCAATTCTTACATGGGCGGGAACAAAGGGTTGTCATAGACGGTATCATGTCAAACACAGCGTTACATCGGGTGTTCCTCAGGGAAGTGTAATTGGTCCACTTTTATTTCTCTTGTACATTAATGATATTAGTAACGTCGTTAAAAGTAAGCTTAGACTCTTCGCAGACGACGCGGTTGTGTATAGGGATATTAACAATTCCGAAGATAGCGACTCGTTAACAATCGACCTACTTGCTATTCATCCTTGGTGCGAAAAGTGGCAGATGGAACTAAACATAAAAAAGTGCGTAGCAGTCAGCTTTTGGAAAAAGAAAAATTGGCCAATTAGGGCTTAGAGAATTAAAAATACAGAAATTATTCACGCCGAGTCTGTTAAGTACTTAGGAGACACAATTAGTTACGACCTATCTTGGGGAAAACATATTAGGGAAATATGCGGTCAAGCATATAGGAAGCTATGCTTTATCAAGAGAGTACTCGGAAAATGTGATGAGAAAGTGAAAGAACGTTGTTATTTTTCAATCGTTAGGCCTCATCTGGAATATGCTGTTAGTGTATGGGATCCATACGAAACGGGGTTGATATCAGAGTTAGATCGCGTCCAGCGAAAAGGAGCTAGGTTTGTGAAACGATGCTACGATAAGTTGGCTAGTGTGTCTGGACTGTTAGAAGAATTAGGATGGGAATCGCTATCACAGCGTAGATTAAATTATAGGCTTAACCTCCTAAATAAATTTCAGGAAAATCATTTTACTGACGACGTAAAAAACATACTATTAACCCCTTCGTACTACGGCAGATTAGATCGCGCCAATAAAATTAGAGAGCTAGATTGTAGAACCGATAGGTATAAAATGTCATTTTTTCCGCGTACCATTCGGGACCATAACAGCTGTGATCGTCGTCATGAATAGTTCGAGTATTGACAATAGGCAGGCAGTTAATCTTTCTCATTATATTCTCCTCTTTCTTATTTATGCATGATGTAAATAATGATGTTCTTATTTATGCATGATATTTTGAATCTGTAGTAGTAGTCTTTGTATCCCTTGCAAGTTAGAACGATTGGAGATAGAATGTTTCTTGGGTATTAGATTTGTAATTGGCGCTTTGCATGTGTGGTACGCGGGTTTTTAATGTAATGTCGGTGTTCTACCATATCATTCATGCATGCCTGGTGCGAAAGCACCCCCTGCCACACACCCTTTGGGTGGCTTGCGGGGTATGACGTAGATGTAGATGTTTCTAAATCTGCCGAGTAGTGCTAACACAATGTTTTGCATGGTCCCTGCATGGTTCCTGCATGATTCTTGTATCACGTTTACATAGTAACATTATAGATAAGTTTAATGGCTTTCGTAGCATCTGTAGCATACCTATAGTGCATGTAGGTGAAAGTAAATATTTACACTATAGTTCATGTTGGTGATAAGTCACCCCCTGCCAATACCCTTGTGGTGGCTTGTCGGGTAATAAGTAGATGTAGATGGAAGCTGAGAGAACTTCTTTACCTTAAAGTCATATTTATATTTTTTAAATCAAAATTCACTAAGCGCGCCAATAACTTTGCAAATATTTGCATGTTGGTAATAATTAACCCCCTGCAAAACACCCTTGAGGAGGCTTAAAGAGGAATATGTAGTTGTAGAAACCTACACTACCGAGGTGGGAGCTGTTTTAAAGATTTGCGTAAAAATTTACGTACGTATTCTTATTTGTGATATGAACAGATGAGAGTGAAAAAATTGATTTTCCCAAGATTTTCCATCGACTCCGTGGAAGTCTTCGAATTCATATTGCCCATAAACATTATACATTTTCGTTTATTTTTAAATATTTGGCGCGGCATGACCACTTTATAGATGTTAGAAGAAACTGCGCGTTAATAATTGTATTATGAAGTAATATATCTCGTACGCCATAAGGCTACGTGATAAAAGGCGTCTACATTACGAAATACCGTGCTAGCCACCACTAGGGTGTGTGGCACGGGGTGATTCCACACCAGGCATGCATCACACATCCCAGTTCAAATCAGAACCGCTCACGTTCCGGCGAGTGCCAGGCGCATGCCAAAAGCAGTCAGGGCAACGGTACGCAGTCAGACCAGAAACAAGGAGAGTAATACGTAGAAGAACATGCTACCATGCAGTACACTACTCAAGACACAAGTACTGGTTAGTATTATTAATTCGACAAAAAAATAGCACCACAAGGAACTAAGACATGGAGGAGTAGGTATATCATGCCGGAGATTGCATGCGAGGTTAGTATCTACAATTCATGTTAAGAATTTTAGCACTACTGAAAAAACCTATTTAACCTAGTCAGTATCCTAGAACTGAACTATCACAACTATTATGGTCCCTTATTGTACGTGGAAAAAATGACATCTTAAATCTATTGGTTCTGCAGTATATTTCCTTAATCTTTTTCCTGTGACCGTTCCTACCATAGTTTGGCTCTAGCAAAATATTTTGAACGTCTGGCAAAAAATAGTCTACATCAAACTTTCGTAAACGATTTAACCGAAATTTCTTCCTTCGATCGGATAGAGATTCCCACCTAATTCCCTCAGCAATTTTGTTACCAAACTATGTTTATCATAACAATTTTTAGCAAATCTAGCTGCATTGAGTTGCTTGGAGAAAATCGTTAAATTACATTTTTTCATTCTTATCTTTTGATATCACGAGGACAAGTAGGCTAAGACACGTTTGAACCTGTTCGTGGACGAAAATCTTCAAATTAAACTTCTTTGATTTCAAATACGTCGACGCGCGGAAAAAAGCGAAACTTCTTACCCGCGGGGGTGTTTGGGAGTCATCCAATCCATCCGGGTGGCTCACCGCGTCTTCTTTGCTCACCATTGCCTCTCTCCTCCACTTCTCCCAATCCCTGCTCTTCCCTCGCTCACTCAAAGAGGCACCCACTCCAGCCTTGCCTTCGCCCTCGACTACACATCACGCTTTCCCGCCTCCTTCCCTTCCCCCCCACTTTCCTTTGTGGCCGTTTCAAGGTGAAGTGACGTCACCCTTTAACTTCCATCTCCTCTTCACGTTTTGTTTTTTTTTCTTTTTCTTCGTTTCCAACCGACTCATCCTCCTCCTTGGCAGCCCACCCTTCTTTCCCCCTTTCTTTCTATCGCTCTCCTAATCCCATCCTGTTCTCCCTACCCTCCAATCTTCACCTAGCAGCATACCTTTTTTTCATTCGCCTTTTTTTTCAACTCCCGAGCATTCTCTCGCCGTAGAGTGGCTCTCTCTCTCTCTCTCTCTCTCTTCCCCACATCTTCGCCATTCTTTCCCGTCTATCTATCTCTTCCCTCTTGGTCGCTGCCCGTGCGGGCGTCGCGGAGGTGGCCAATTTGTTTCCTTCGCCGCCTTTGGTCGGTGACCGAGGGAGAATGGTTGAGGAGGATTTTCGCTCAGCTCAAACTGCGACTAGTTTTTCCTCTCGGGGATTACTCATATGTTTAAGAATTTTTCGCTCTGGGTCCAAATTCGTTGGCATATGTGATCACCGGAAAAAGAAAAAAAACTCCCCTTAATACAGCTCTTCCGTACAGCATAACAAAACCATTCTAGTAAAAGCTATATTTCTTGACCTTAAAAGAGCATTTGATAAAGTGTCCCACAGAAAATTATTGATGATACTACAATATTATGCCTTAGACGACGATGTAATTTCCTGGATTTGAGAATTCCTAACCGATTGCGTGCAGAGAGTAGTATTAAACCATCACCAATCACATCACCAATGAGGTTAAAGTTACTTCGGGTGTCTCACAGGTAAGTGTCATAGGTCCTCTTCTATTCCTATGTATATTAACGATATTGGTGAAGTGGTAACAGTAAAGTCCGACCATTTGCAGACGATGCTGTAGTGTAGTGCTGCAGTACATCTACATCTACATCTACGTAATACCCTGCGAGCCACCACGAGGGTGTGTGGCAGGGGGTGAAGATCACCAAACATGCACTATTGCCATGCAAGTAGGATATATAAGGTAGACTGTAGGGAAATCCGTGGCGATAATGATAATGGAGCGTTAACGAAGGACCTCAAGGCAATTAAAATGTGTTGAGACGCGTGGCAGCTAGAATTAAATTTGAAAAAAAATGTGTTGTAATGAACTTCTGGAAAAGGAAAAACTCCCCTCAGTACAGTAATTACGTACAAAATACCAGTTGAGAGAGATTAAAATCTGTGAAATACCTCGGAGCTAAACAAACTAATGATCTCTTGTGGAGCTTACATATTCGGGAAAATACTGATCAAGCTAATATTAAATTGGGATTTGTTAAAAGAGCACTTGGAAAGCGCGAAAGTAAAGTCAGAGAAATCAGCTACTTCTCCTATGTTAGACCCCACTTGGAATACGCTGCCAGTGTTTGGGTTCCTTATGAGGTAGGCTTATAAACGAACGAGAAAGAGTTAAAACGCGTGCAGAGAAGAACACTGACCTTGCGTGGAGACGAGTATTTGAAGCGGTCAGTCCACTGTAAATTATTCCTCGCGATATTGTTCCAGCATGTGCCGCCAATCGCGGTCATGAGTATTTTTCTCTTATGGTCTTTCTGTATTACCCTCTGGAGCTGTCGCAATATTTTTTACCATGCCCGGGGCACGTATTTACCAATTTTGTGTCGTCTTTATTTCTTTTTATTTCAAAGAACTGTACACAGAAAATAATGATACAATTTTTCCTGTTGATGTTTTCACGATTTAAGCACTATTAAGAACTATTTAAGAACTATTGATTATGAGTATCAGGAAAACGATGGGTATCTCTACGTATTGCAATGAAACATAAGGTGTCAGTTAATCAGGTTAGACCTAACCTGTTGTACAGAGCGATTTCTCTTACTTTAAGTGCAATGTAATCGTTTGTATTTTGTTTATTTATTTTTGTTATTGCGTTGTGTTTATTTTTTTCTTAACGTATTGTTGAAGTTGTTGATTGATGTCTTCCTTTAAGAAGGACGTTCTCCATCTTGTTTCTGATTAAGTGTTATTAAAATCAACTTGAATATCCTGTCGTCTTAATAAACCTAAGAAAATCAACATAACCTCGAGTACACTACAAGCTTTTGTTATTCATAACTGATAAATGTTCCTGAAGAACTGAAAAAAATGCCAAGGAAAGCCTCGGGTTTCTAAAAAAAAGTCATGCGACCAAACAATAAATGCCACGTTACATTTGGTAGGAGTGAGAGTAACAGAAGACTACAAGTCTAATTACCAGAATTACGTGAAAAAATTAATGTGACTTAAGAAAACTATTTCATCGCCCTGCCTTACATCCGCGGATTAGAGAAAAGCAACACATGTCAAATCAATTAAATTTAATTTTCCAAGCACCTTACACGACCGAAACATAGGCAATGCAAAGCTTGAATACATGAGAGATCATCTAACTTCATGTCTCTTTTCCTTTTACGTGGGGGTGAATTATACTTGTATTCTGTCCGTTTATTTCGGTCGATATAATTTACAGTGAGCTTCGAAATAGTCAGTTTATTTAGATAGATATTTCAACAACGTGACGACTGTTGCTATTCGTAACGTACGTCAATAGTTAGTGTTTCCGTTGATACACGAAATACCCCGTTTTTTCTCCCTAAACCTTCTAACAGCGGACATCATTAAGATATTTATTTACTTTTTCCGGCGGCAAAACACGAGAACGGTCTTTGAAAAGCGAAATTCCTCAAAAAAAGGGGAAAGCTGCTTGAAAGAGAAAACATTTAATGGTATAATTAAGATGTTCCTTCCTAACTGTAATAATTACAAACCACTTGAGATTTCAAAAAAAAGATGGATGCCTCTTCTTAATTTTTTTTCTTTAAGACATGTCGTAGTCCCTCAACTTAAAATTTTGTATAACTTCCAATTAGCCCACAACGCATACATACCAGTCATCTCTGCCATAAGTATGCTTTTCCGTTAAAAAGTAACGTGGGTTACAGCCGTTGAAATCACTCATGCGGTACCATTTTCACGGCTCATCGATATACCAGGTGAGCGGTCGGAGGTTTAATCGCCCTAAAATTGAAGCTGTTTTCTCGGTAGCCGGCGATTTATCGAGCGGGAAACTCTCAAGAGAATTAAGGCCGTAGATATCGAAAAGAAATCGACCGAGCATGTAATTAATTGGGACATCCTTCTCCATTGATGTCCATATTCACTTCATCGCAGCTGTAAGTTGTCGGATTTGAAGTCGGGAGCCTTAAACTTGTTCACTGCGTATTTTTTTGAGCCCGCAGCGGGAATAAATATGCATGAGAAGTGATGAAGGTCATCGCAGGCCAATAACACCGAAGCTCAGTGACATGTTCACGCGTACCGGACCGTAGTGATGTAATTGATTTCATGAGTAATTCGTAAAACTAATTCCTTCTTCTAATTCTAAAACTTTCATTGGGGTTGATATCAGAGTTAGATCGCGTCCAGCGAAGAGGAGCTAGGTTTGTGAAACGATGCTACGATAAGTTGGCTAGTGTGTCTGGACTGTTAGAAGAATTAGGATGGGAATCGCTATCACAGCGAAGATTAAATTATAGGCTTAACCTCCTAAATAAATTTCAGGAAAATCATTTTACTGACGACGTAAAAAACATACTATTAACCCCTTCGTACTACGGCAGATAAGATCGCGCCAATAAAATTAGAGAGCTAGATTGTAGAACCGATAGGTATAAAATGTCATTTTTTCCGCGTACCATTCGGGACCATAACAGCTGTGATCGTCGTCATGAATAGTTCGAGTATTGACAATAGGCAGGCAGTAAATCTTTCTCATTATATTCTCTACTCTCTTATTTATGCATGATGTAAATATTGATGTTCTTATTTATGCATGATATTTAGAATCTGTAGTAGTAGTCTTTGTATCCCTTGCATGTTGGAACGATTGAAGATAGAATGTTTCTTGGGTATTAGATTTTTAATTGGCGCTTTGCATGTGTGGTACGCGGGATTTAATGTAACGTCGGTGTTCTGCCATATCATTCATGCATGCCTGGTGCGAAAGCACCCCCTGCCACACACCCTTTGGGTGGCTTGCAGGGTATGACGTAGATGTATGTAATTCGTGAAAGTAGGCGTAATCATGCGGGTATTGTTGTTAAGTAAGTCACGATTGTCAATAGATATATCTTGATGGATAAATTTTCTAGCATATTAAACTTTATCTGATTCTTACCATTCCAGATTTATATCGGTTCTTAATCATTATTTCCGAGACCTCAAGCTTGGTACATTTTTTTTGTATTCTCCCGATTAAGTTAGGTTTTGGTGAATGTCAGAGAATATCCTTCCAGTTTTCTACACTTTCAGGGGCCTATCAACCTCTAGTATATCCTTTTTTGCCTCAGCATACGATCTTCCCTTCTTCATCCTGTCCATGAAGCCTATTCTCTTTCTTCCTCTTACCCGCTTTCCCAACATCCCTCCCTCTATCGCATTCTTGATCGAGATAGATAAATATATCCTGCATAGTAAACTTTATCATATTCTTACCATTCCAGAGTTCTATCGATTCTTAATGATTATTTCAGGAACTTCAAGCTCGGTATATGGTTTTGCGGTAGCCAAAAAATTGTTCTCCTTTGGGCACTAAGAAATTCAGTTTTCCAAAGATAGATATTTCTTTTTCACAGTGAAATGATTTTATATCATTAGTTGAAGAAGTCGATTAAGGATTTTGATTAAAAACTAAGACTAATACTCAAAATTCAGTGGATAGTAAAACATTATTTTTTTAGAAAAAACAAGGTGTAACTGAGGGACTCAACTACGGCATTTGTCTCTCCGTACGCGAATAAAGCGAGCTATGTTCAGGCAAGTATATACTCACTCGTTAGGCCTCATCTGGAGTATGCTGCTAGTGTATGGGATCCATACGAAGCGGGGTTGCTATCAGAATTAGATCGCGTGCAGCGAAGAGGAGCAAGGTTTGTAAAACGATGCTATGATAAGTTTACTAGTGGGTCTGGATTGTTAGAAGAATTGGGATGGGAATCGCTATCATAGCGTAGATTAAATTATGGGCTTAACCTCTTTACTAAATTTCGGGAAAAAAATTTCTCCGACGTAAAGACGACGGAAAAAACATACTATTAACCCCCTCGTACTACGGCAGATTAGATCGTGCCAAGAAAATTAGAGAGATAGATTGTAGAACCATAGGTATAAAATATCATTATTTCCGCGTACCATTCGGGACCATAACAGCTGTGATCGTCGTCATGAATAGTGCGAATAATAAGATTAGCTAGATTATAGATCTTCCTCTTTATATTCTCTACGTTCTTATTTATGCATGATGTAAATATTGATGTTCTTATTCATGCATGAGATTTTGAATTTGTAGTAGCAGTCTTTGTATCCTTAGCAAATTGGAACGATTGACGATGATAATGTTTCTTGGTTAGTAGATTTTTAATTGGCGTGTTGCATGTGTGGTACGCTGGTTTCAATGTAGTTTCGGTGTTCTGCCGTATAATTCATGCATGCCTGGTGTGGAAGCACCCCATGCCACACGCCCTTTGGGCGGCTTGCAGGGTATGACGTACATGTAGATGCAGATACTATTTCCGGCGATTCTCAGGAGGGACCTAGACGAATAGCTGCAGAGCAGACTATTAAAAATGTATATTTTTCCGCGATCGATATGAGACCAAGACAAGCTGCCAATTATACTCTGTTGTAGGCAAGTATAGGAAGCGTAACTGATTATCAGATTTGCTCCCTAATGCTTGTATTTTTAATTATCCACGTAGTACTAACATCAACTAGCACTACGTGGCAAATTCGTATGATCCCTGCATGACTCCTGTATCTCGTTCACGTAGTTGCATTTCACATTAATTCAATAGTTTTTGCAGCATAGGTAGCATACCAATGGTATATTGCATGTTGGTGAAATTAACATGCAAGCTATGGTGCATGTTGGTGAAAACTCACCCCCCTGCCAAACACCCTTGATGTCACTTTCAGGGTAATTTGTAGATGTACTTTTGATGAGGGCGCGTTTATGAGCGAAGGCAGTATTTTTTGAGCGGCTCGAACAAAAAGCCTTAGTTTTCTAAAACGTTTCGTCCCACGCCGGGTCGATTCGAGAATTGAGCGCGTCAATAATTATGATTTCCTGGTCATTGAATATATCCGCGAGAGCATCATGAAATTAAGAGCCATTACAGGGGGGGGGGGGAAACATGGCTCAGAAGAGTGTTTGGAGGGAGAAAAACTCTTTTCGTGTCGAAATTCTCTTTTTTATTCAGGCGTGGGAAAACGAATGGAATCGGCGTTTCTTTAAGGATTTTTCGTGGAGGCACGCCACTTCGAACGTTTATTCCTACCCAACTTCCGCCCCTCCCTCTTCCCCTTCTCCAGGCACCGTAGGAATCCTCACCTTCGAGTCTAATGAATCACGAAGCGGAGTTCTCACAGCTTCTCTCCGATCCTCTTCTCCACCTCCCCCTAAACCTCTAGGCTCCTCCATAGCCAAGTCATGGGCAATCGCTCTTTTCGACGAGGGCTGCGCCCAAACCTTTAACCCTCTATGGACTAGCGAGCCAAATTTCATACGTTTCAAAATCATTGCAATCTCAGCTTTTTTAAAGGCTTTTCCATTTAGTTGCTGCGCTAGACGGAATTGTAACGCTTCGGATTAAGTGTGTGGAAAGTTGCGTCTTAATAGATGAATGTGTGATGCTATTCAATGACGATGGCGTGCCTGATGGAGCTCTGAAATAAATAGTTTCAGGAGGCATATAAAGACAAAATTGGGAAAGTTTAAAAAAGGTACCATATGAAGGAAATGTTGAGGTGTATTTTGTGTAAATATTATTATGTAAAGTATCATTTAAATTTTATATAATGTGGATCATACCAAGGAATGAGTGCCTGTCTAAGGAAGCGAAAATCGCCGTGTACAAAAGTGTACTTCTCCCCACTTTGTTGTACGGTAGTGAAACGTGGGAATGTGAGGATAGACATGAGAGTAGACCAAATGCCGTGGGTATGAGTTATCTGAGGAGTGTTTGCTGCAAAAGTAGGATGAATAGGGTCAGGAATGAGTGGGTAATAAATGAATGTGGGTTAGATGCTCCAGTAATGGACGTATATGAAAGGAGTGTGCTTCGTTGGTTTGGCCATGTTGAGAGAATGGATTATAGTCGGACAACGAAACAGATATATAAGAGTGAAATGAATGGTGCGAGAGGTAGAGGTAGGCCGAGAAAGTTGTGGTTGAATGTAGTTGAGGAAATTCTTAGGAGGAGAAATATTAGGAGGAGTCTTAAAAACGGGAGGGCGTGTATGAAGCAGTGTATGGGGGTAAATGAGGCAAAAGAGGTTTTCAAGGATAGTTCAGCATGGAGGAATTTATTGAAGCAGAGTTAGGTGTACAAATATGTATTTATGAGTGAAAATTTGTGCCTCTGCCTACCCCGGAAGGGAACGGCGCGATTGGTATGTATGTATGTATTATTTAAAATTTAATATATACAATAAAAATACATCTCATTTCAAAATTAATGTTTTTATCACATAACTTTCAATTTAATGAAATGCTCAAATAGCACTTAAAAAAAACTAATATTGTAGCAGTATTTTTTTCATACTAATGTTTCATAATTCCGTCCATTGAGGGTTAAACCGAACCATGAGTCTGGGCCGTACCCACCGATTCAGATCGTTCTCTAGTGAGACCTTACTGAGGAATACGCCGCTAGCATATGTGACCCTTACGAAGTACGATTAGTTTCACGTATAGATCACATATAGCGGAGAGCCACAAGTTTTGTTAAAAATTGTCACGATAAGCTTAGCATTTTTACCGAATGGTTGAAGGAATTAGGGTGGGAACCTGCCTCTGACCGAAGGGAAAAATGGAGATTTAATTTTTTACGAAGGTTTAACGTAGACTATCTTTTGCCAGAAGTTTGTCTTATTTTGCTAGAGCATAACTATTATGGTACAAACGGTCAAAGGCATAAAATTTAGGAAATAGAGTGCAGAACCGATATATTTAAGATGATTATTTCCACGTAAAATAAGGGACCGCAGTAGTTGCCATACATAAGTTGTATATATAATTAAATTTAAATTTAAATAAACTTAAATTTTCACCCTCAGGATGTAGAGAAGATTTTGTACTTGTGACTAATATCTTACCTTCATTACCTACAACTAACCCTGCATGAAATTTCTGGCATGATTTAACTTTCTGCATAGTTTAGTATCACGTAGAATTAATTATCAGTCGCATTAATACTACTAACCATCAGTTGTAACATAACTAGTGGTTCTTGGTGGTATGTTAGTCTACAAAGCACTCTCCTAGTTTCTGGTCTGACCGCGTATTATAATCCTGATTGCTTTTGCCCAACGCCTAACGGCCGGGGGATAGTGCGCGGGTTTAAATAGTTTTTAAAATGTTTATATTTGTGAAAATATTTTGTGTTTCGATATTAACTGGAGGAAGAAAAAAGCCTGTGGAGAAAAGTAAAAATAATACGGTACGGACGGATAAGTCATCTACTGCGGCATGAGGGATCTACCTCTACAATGTTGTCTCGTAGTTTCCCGCGACGTTTTGAATGCGATGATTTCTCCATCTTTCGGGTATTCGCCGCGTTGCTTGTCATGATTGACGACAGTTTCGCCCGGATTCCACCAGGCGTCTTCAGGTCGAAGTGCCGCTGTCAGCGTTTTGGCCGTGCTTATATAGCTCCTCGAGCTCCCGCGCTGTGCTGTGATTGGTCGGTTTTGGGAAAAGTCTCTTCCATGTGTTTGTCAGGTGGTATCCATCGTCCCTATTGAAATTTCCAGGCGTTTTTGCAATTTCAATTGATTCTCTTATCAGCCTGGGATAATATCTTTTTTCTTTTGCAATTATCCTAGCTTTGTCGAAAAGAATATCGTGTCCGGGTTCACTCCAAGCATGCTCGGCGACTGCTGACTGGCTAAATTTCTTATTGAGGGTCGCCCTCTTGTGCTCCTGCAGGCGGATCTTCATGGACCTGCATGTCTCGCCGATATATGATTTCCCGCATGAGCAAGGGATGCGGTATATCTCTTGAGAGGATCGATGGGAGTCTCGGCCATGCAGTACACAGGAAGGCCACGCATACTGACCGCTACCTAAACGCCGAGTCACACCATCATCCATCTCAGAAGGCTTCACTGATGGCGACTCTCCTGCATCGCGCTTACAAACTATCGGATGCAGAATCTTTGACAAAGGAAAAGGAACACCTCGTGACATCCCTGAAGATGAATGGGTACAAGAAAGAAATGGTCCTCAAAAGGGCCGCCATTATAGAAAAACGCCACCAGACGCTAGACCAGGAGGAACGACAACCCGAGAAGTCCGCATCTCATGCCATCATACCATACATCGCCGGCACAAGCGAGAAGATCTCCAGAGTCCTGAAGAAGAAGGATATTGTCACGAGATTCAACTGCGTATCCAAAATAAGCCAAATCATTCCAAGGCCAAAGGACAAGATACCGCCGAATCTCCATGAAGGGATATACCGCATCCCTTGCTCATGCGGGAAATCATATATCGGCGAGACATGCAGGTCCATGAAGATCCGCCTGCAGGAGCACAAGAGGGCGACCCTCAATAAGAAATTTAGCCAGTCAGCAGTCGCCGAGCATGCTTGGAGTGAACCCGGACACGATATTCTTTTCGACAAAGCTAGGATAATTGCAAAAGAAAAAAGATATTATCCCAGGCTGATAAGAGAATCAATTGAAATTGCAAAAACGCCTGGAAATTTCAATAGGGACGATGGATACCACCTGACAAACACATGGAAGAGACTTTTCCCAAAACCGACCAATCACAGCACAGCGCGGGAGCTCGAGGAGCTATATAAGCACGGCCAAAACGCTGACAGCGGCACTTCGACCTGAAGACGCCTGGTGGAATCCGGGCGAAACTGTCGTCAATCATGACAAGCAACGCGGCGAATACCCGAAAGATGGAGAAATCATCGCATCTACCTCTACATTTACGCAATACCCTGCGAGCCACCACGAGGGTGTGTGGCAGAGCGTGAAGATCACTAAACATGCACTATTGACATGCAACTAGGATATTTAATGGAGACATGCTAGATAATAGGGTCACATGGTTAGTATCTACATAATAAGAAAGGGATTATTGGTTGTTATTACATGCATCATGCACTACAGACTACTCTAACTATATTTCACCTACCTATCCCTTTGCTACGCTGCCTATTGTTCTCTCTTATAGTACGCGGGAAAAATGACATTTTAAATCTATCGGTACGACAATCTATCTCTCTAATCTTGTTAATATGATCAAACCTAGCATAATACGCAGGGGTTCTCAATACACATCTAACGTCATCTGTGAACAAATCGGTTTCGAATTTACTTAAAAGGTTTAACCTAAACTTTAACCTGCGTTCTGATAGTAATTCCCATCCTAGTTCTTCTATTAAACTGGTAACACTTATACAATTATCATAACGGCCTTTAACAAACCTAGCGGATCTCCTTTGCATGCGCTCTAGTTCTTTTATCATACCTTCCTCGTACGGATCCCATTTACTAGCGGCATATTCTAAATGAGGCCTGACAAGTGTAAAATAGCTTCTTACTCGTACTCTCTCATCGCATTTGCCTAGAACCCTTTTTACGAATCCTAATCTACGGTTTGCTACACTAGTTATTTCCCACTAGGGATTTTAGAAGGGGTGACAGAAGGAAAAAGGCCTATAGGAAGACCTAGTCAGGAGTATGGAAAGCAGATAACGGGAGACATGGGATGTGGATGGTTTCCGGAAATGAAGAGGATGGCAGGCGATAGAGAGAGGTGGAGGGCTGTAGCAAGCCAATCCAGATGGATTCACAACTAGAAAAGAAGAAAGATATATAGTAGTATGGTGGCTGGAACGATTTAAATTGAATATCCTCGCGTTCGTCAATCCTATTCACCTGCTTGATTTATGAGGTATCAATAGCCTTCCATTTTGAGAAAAAATATTCCACCCTCTTCTAAATATTGGCGTGATTAATTCGATTTGCATACTTCCCCCGACTAGTGTCTACTCACCAGAAAGCCATCTTGCAGCAGGTGAAGTTCGGTCAAAGGAAATATTAATTCACACCTCGCTGGACATGAAATGTCAGTGATCAGTTGAGAACGAACGAGTGGCATTAATTGAATTTATTGCTTTTCACGTACATATCCCGTTCCGATGATTGGGACTAATGGGTGTAACAGAATCCTCCACTAAGCAAAGTTCATGCAAACAGATTGGATGTCTTATTTACCGCGCGGGGCCGGACGTTGCACGCGTAAAAAGATTCTTCGTATTGCTTTCATACCTTCCTCATTCCTAATGATTTATCAGTCGTGGCTTAAATTTCCATCATGGTAACTCGGATACACCGATTTGTGATTTCTTGGATAATCGGTGATTTCGAAGTCAATGTGCAACGTCACAAAGAGATGTCTACTTGCACGACAAAGCCTCTCGTCACAATTTTACAACGAAAAGGACAGCTAATTGTCAATGAATCATTACGTTAACTGATCGATCTCTGATCGATCTCAGATCGATCTGACCGGTTCAGCTCGGTATGGCAAACGCAACGGGCTAGTGGGATCGATCCGAGAAGCTGGCTGACTCGGCCTGCTTTCTCAGCCAGTTTGAGATTTCAGATCGATCTGAACCAGCGGGTCTGTGGAGCTCCACATTATTCTTTTGGTTGTCTAAGGGAAACAAAATACCTATAATCGTTATTGTTCAAGGCGTGCGTTGTAGTGGTCCACTTGCTTTATTTTCTCTCCTCTCAGGGTGACTTCTACATTCAGCTCCTCTCTTCCGCATGCTAGGATGTTTTCGGGGTAGTGGAGATAAAATTATATAAAAAAATGAAGATAAAGAATTATTAAGCGTGATTTTCTAAAAAAAATGGTTACAAATCTAAAAAAAATGTTTTAAAATCGTACTAAAAAATAAAAAAATTACATTGTCTCAAGTGAATGAAAATTTATCCCAGTACTGGAAATAATTAAATTCACATCAAGGAAATTAGCCGAACAAAGATAAGACCACAACGGAAAGCATGGGGCGCAACCTCATTTATATTTTGCACCTCAATTTAAGTTCATTTTAAAATTTTCTAGAGATTGTATATTGAAGATCTCTATTACATTGAATACCAAAATCTTCATGCGTGATGAATTTAGGTTGATATCGAATATGAAAGAGCGCCCCTTGCTTTCCGTTGTGGTCTTATCATAGTGTGGCTAATTTTCTTGAATTGAAATAAATTATTTCCAGTACAAGGCTAAATTTTCACTCACTTGAGAAAATGTTATTTTTTTTAGTACGATTTTAATATTTTTTTTTAGATTTTTAACAATTTTTTTAGAAAAGAATGCTTAAAAATTCATTTTACATTTTTTTATTATTTTACTATTTTTCCTAGTTAATAAAATGATTATAAAACAACAAGTTGTTTAAAATAAAAATTAAAAAAACAACTTGTAGCTTTAGAAAAATATATAAGTAATATTTCTATAAAACAAAATGTTTTATAAAAATTTTCTTTTCTAGGGCTGAAAAAGTGGGACTGTTGACTAGAAAAAAATTCCCTAACATGTGGACTAGATGCGACGACTATAAATGACGTATGGTTTGAGAGTCGGATTTTTTACCACTCTGCAACCTCGATTCACAATTTAGGGAGAATGAAGTGGTAACCATTGATCCATGATCCATGGAAAAGCTAGCTAAAGAAAGGCATATAATAATATCTCAAGCAAAATAAATCCAGCGCGCAGCCTCCGAGTCTCTAGCGACTACCAAGCTAATCTCTTTAAGAGCTGAGAAATACCATGTGTGTTGCGACAGCAATTTGCAGTACTGGATGGGGTTTTCGGAACGCGACCTATATCGATTGTCGGCACAAAAGAATGGTGGTATTCATGTGTGTCCTACGATTAGATAAGGCTCTTCCCGTAATAACCGCTGATGATGTTTTAAGTGGTCAGCGAAAAGGACGGATGTCCTCCAGGAGGACGGAAATGTTCATCGTCCCGCAGTTCCTATCGTTGCGGTTTGTGGCGCCCTCGACCTTCAAAGCGGCGTCATCACCCTTGGTCGCGGCTGCAAATCATAAAGACGAGAATAGACGCAGGTGTTGACGAATTGCAACGCCTCTCGCCCGAATCGCACCTCGCCTCGCGTTTCGTACGAAAAGGAGTGGCGTTCTTTGGTTCTCATTTCATCGAGAGCCGGAATGTTGCCTCATGCGACAGCTGGGATGGGATTCCTTTTCAGATCGTCGATTGAAAATTAGACTCGATCTTTTATATAAATTCAAAACATGTTTATTTTCCGACAAAGGTACGTCTTACAATCTTAAGAACTCCAATCGAGAATTTTTACGCTGGAAATGCAGCCTAAATGGCTGCGCGTTGGCAACTCTTTGCATTTCTTTTTTTATCTTAAGTTCCGTCCGAATAATACTGTTAAAAGTGGTGTTACACATACTAGATATTGAGACATCAAACACATTGTTTCAGCATAGATCATCGATATTATTGCACCAGTATTTAATATTCAATTTAGAATAAATTACAGACTTACAGTTTTTGACTGAGCACTTAGCCGGCCTATTGAGATGAATGTGGCAACGTTGCCAAGGGATACTTCTGCAGTTTACCTCGTATAAAAAAATCTATTTTTTTATTTATATCATAATTAGGCATTTGATGTACATTTCTAAATGTTATAAAAGCAGGAAGTCGTGTATATGCAGTGTATGGGGGTAACTGGGGCCAGAGAGGTTTGCAAGGATAGGTCAGTATGGAGGAAATTATTGAAGCAGAGTTAGGTGTACAAATTAGTGTGTATGAGTGAAACTATTTGACTGTGCCTACCCCAGAAGGGAACGGCGTGATTGGTGTATATGCATATATATGTGCATTGTTAAAATGTGTGTATTTAGAATACATTGTTACATTAGCTCGAAACCAACTAACTGTGATGAATGTTGCAACGTTGCCAAGGGAAACTTCCGCTGTTTTCCAGGTTTAACAAATTACTGAATAGACTATATAAAAATTAGGCTTTTAATTTGCATTTTAAAATGTTTTAAGCCTGAAGATAATTATATCCTTCCCTCAGTTTGTTAAAACAAATCGTGATATCAAACTCTGCCGAAAAGCAATGGAGCTGTAGTAAGTACCTATATTTATTGTCTTTCTTTTCGGGGTAAAAGCTTCGGTTTAACACTTTGTCCTCTATGATTTTGCCTGAAAGAGTGTTATCATGAAATTTAAAAAATATACCAGGCAGCATTAAGCCAAAATGACTAATTTTAGCAAATTTTATTCAATAAATGATTTAGTACTTTCCCGGCGAATATTATGTGTGAAATTCTCTCGGTATTCACACCGGGTTAAATTTTTTGCCGCTGCCAACGTTTCGAAGGATAACACTTCCATCGTCATCAGGGTAATGATCACGATGGAAGTGTAATCCATCGAAACGTTGGCAGCAGCCAAAAATCTAACCCGGTGTGAATCCCGAGAGAATTTCGCACAAATTTTATACATTTTAAGAAAAGTACTTGTAAGCGCAGGTTTCTCCTAAAGAAAAAAACCTGCTCTCTACTTTCTTTATGGGAGTCATTCAAGGTGTTGACTCCATCCGACGGACGCGGTTTCAAACTGTGAACCTCTTGACTCCTCAAGGTTTGGTTTTTCCCCCTAAAAATAACTAATGTCATCTTATGGACACAGGAATTACTGAAGAGTGAGTGGAACTTCTTATTATCGAATAACGTTAGTTTAGAAACGGCTGAAAACTTTATATCATATATGCGCTAGTATTTTGAAAGAAAACAAAGGGAATTATCCACTGGTTCTCGTAAATTGAAAATATGTTCGAATATAATCTGCTCTATTGCTAAGGAAAATAGTAATTCGAAGCGTAGATTTCTCCTAATCGCTTGTCGCAGGCATTAAATCGCTTGTTTTCTCATAAACAAACTGAAAAGAATGTTGCGTGAAAACAGCCAAAAATTATCTCTTTCTTGATAGTTTCTACTAGTTGGAGAAACATCTACCAATGTCTGCATAATTTATGAATTTGTGGCTTTTCTATCTGGTGTTTCTTCTTCGAGTTGGATTGAAAGGGCGTCGAAGCATCGCTCACCTTCGAATTATCTATTCCTGTGTGTGTTCGATAAATCAAACGCCGCGGCCAATTTTCGCTCGAAGGCGGGAGAAGTCGTGGCTTCGTGCGGTTAGATCCCGATCGCTACAAAATACGACACACCTTGACCTCCTCGATCACGCATTTCTCTCGTACGAGGTCATTAAAGACCGGCAACAGCCGTCCATCTTCTCCTTTTTTTCTGAAAATACCAAAATTACTTCCGAAATGGGAGGTTTCGACGGCCAGAGCGACGTCTTCATTCATGACCTATGACAGTTCTCGTGCCCACTTGCGTCTTTCGCGATAGGAATATTTGAAAATTTTTTTTCAATGGAAGGGATTCGGAAATCACTTTCAATTTTCTCCTTCAGGAACCGGAAGCATTGCTCTGGGCATATTTCAGTTTCGTGAATAGCTTTACCTATGATTTATTGCTCACATTAGGAAGCAGTGACTCCAACAGGCACTATATCTATCGAATAAAGGGTTTGAGAAAGAGGGAGTTGCTTTTTCAAATTTATTTGTGGAACTGAGGGAACTCTCTCGTTGACAAAATATTGTCTTCCTAAGGTAATCTCTTCATTTATTAACAGCTTGTTCAAGAAGGCAGGTTGGTTAAGGCTTAGAACCGTGGCTCACACCCTCGGAAAAATGTTTCCTGAACAATTAAAACTAGTGGAACGTACCCGTTGAAATTCAATCGCCTCATCCCCTAAGAGAAATATCAACGGCCATTTTTTAAAACCAATTTTAGGAAACAATAGCAATATTTAGGAAGTAAGATATGCCGTCGCATGTTCTCTGATAAATTCTGTGCATTTTGGTACCTCATTTGTAGAGTTTGGTTGCGTATAAGTTGAGAAAAAGGTATCTATACAGTAGAAATAATATAGGAGATAAGGAAATAGTATGATAAGCCCCCTGGAGGGATGCGTTTGAACCGCTCGAGATTATTTCAATCTCGTGCGGTTGTTGAGGAGGGGTGGTAAGAGGGGAAAGGTTAAACAAGAGAGGCCATTTTCAAAGAACTACGGAACTAACTGCGCAGAAACTTTAACGGAGTCACACGTTATTGATCACACAATTGTGTGAAATTCACGGTGGAAAAAAGCCCTCATGAGATTTATAGTGCAGTAGGACGCCTGAGTAGCTTAAGCGGTTAGAGCACTCGGCGCGAAATCGAGGGATCTGGGTTCGATTCCCAGTCCAGGTGAATGATTTTTTCCACTGTGAATTTCACACAATTGTGTGATCAAGAGTGGCCATTTCAGGCGAGGCGCGGCCAGAGGCGAAATTCGACATTTACTCGATCTAGGTTTCCATGTTCTGCATCATCGATGCAGGCCTGACGATGATGCAGTACATCGGGACCTAGGTCAAATAAAAAGTTGTCTAAGTGGTAAATTGCCTTCACTCTGATTAATCACGATGACTTCTTTCCACCACATCAACCTTGATACTTCCCTTCTTCTCTATCGTTCTGTATCGCTCTGTTTAATGTATATTTAATGCTTGCCACAACTGCTAATAAAGGCCTTCTTGACTTGCCACAGGCATTGGCGTCAGGCTGTTGGTTCCCGCTGCCCAAAGTGGGATGTCCTCCGCTTCCATCTCGTGCCCTTTCACGTCTTTCGCCCGTTCCTCGGCGGACACGGCCGGAGCCGGTCTCGTCTTCGAGAAAATCCGCGGAGGGGGGGCGCCTCGACCCGCCACGGACGGCCACTGATTGGATGTTCAGATCGGGATGCGCCGGAATGAAGTAAGTCTCATGTGAGGGGAAGGTGGTCCAGAGTTGGGGGAGGGGGAAGAAAGAAAGGTTTCTCATCTCACGGCCTTCTAATGCGCGATCGTTGAAACACATTCAACTAGAGACTGGCAACCTGAACAAAACAAAAAGATTGGACGTGCGAAATTCACAGAAATATTTGGATATAATATTTTTGCCAATGTACTTTTACATTTGTACGTTACATTTGCGCATTTTGTTTTAGAACGCTACAACGCTGCGCTAGCGTATCTAACGATACGAGAGCATTTCTTGTAGCGTTAAACAGTGGCGAAACTTGGGTTTTCTGAAAGAGAGACGGAGAGAACATCACATCTGCTAAAATTGCATTTCTAACTACGGATGAAGGTTACTCTTTAGTTAGTTAGGTTGAAAAACCCAAACAAGAAGTAATTTCCACGATATCTTTTCAGTGATGTAGATTATTTTTGGCCGGATGGTCAATATATTTTGCTAGAGCCAAACTATTATGGTTGAATCGATCACAGGCATAAGATTAAGAAAATAGACTGAAGGACCGATAGATTTAAGATGTCATTTTTTTCCACGAACAATAAGGGACCATAACAGTTGCGATGGATCAGGTCTAGGATACTTAGACTCTGACTAGGCAAAATTGGCTTTTGCACTCGTGGTAAACATCTTTATAACATCATTAGCTACTAACCTCGCTGTTATCTCCGACATGATATAGCTTTTGAATGATTTAATACCTTGTAGAACTATCTATCTGTCGCATTAATTATTACCAGTATTTGGATCTTGAGTAATATACTCAACAGTAGCAAGTTCTTCTACGTATCACTCTCCTAGTTTCTGGTCTATCTGCGCACTGTTATCCCGACTGCTTTTGGCCTGCGCCTGCCATTCCGGGGAACGTGCACGGTTCGAATTTCGTCTGGGATGAGGGCTTAATGCCTGCTGTGGAATCATCCCGTGCCACACACCCTACATCTACATCTACGTGATACCCTGCGATCCACCACGAGGGTGTGTGGCAGGGGGTGAAGATCACCAAACATTAACCATTGACATGCAAGTAGGATATTTAAGGGATACATGCTAGATAATAGGGTCACATTGAGCTAGATGGTTAGTATCTACATAATAGGGAAGGGATTATTGGTTGTTATTACATGCATCATGCACTACAGACTACTCTTACTATATTTCACCTACCTATCCTTTTCCTACGCTGCCTATTGTTTTCTCTTATAGTACGAGGGAAAAATGACATTTTTAATCATTCGGTACGACAATCTATCTCTCTAATCTTGTTAATATGATCAAACCTAGCATAATACGCAGGGGTTCTCAATATATATCTAACGTCATCTGTGAACAAATCGGTTTCGAATTTACTTAAAAGGTTTAACCTAAATTTTAAACTGCGTTCTGATAGTAATTCCCATCCTAGTTCTTCTATTATTATTTCCCTAGTGGTGGTTTGCGCGGTGTTTCTTAGATGTAAATACCGTGCGAGATATGGATAAACAGCATCATGAACTCGAATATCAAAATTTGATTCTGTTCACTGAATAATTTATTATGCATTGCGTTTCAACGTCAAAGCGTCATCTTTACATACATGCAGGTAGAATCTGTTAATTATTAGAGAAAATTTCCTCTTCCAATGCCTGAGGGCGCCATCGTTGCAACACCGTCAACAAGAAATTGTGAAACCAAACTAAACATAAAGATTGGATAATATAAATTCACGAAAAAATTTGGAACCATTTTTGCCTATGTACTCATAGCAGAAAACTGAGTCGAAGTTTGACGGAACAGTTAGTTTCATCAGTGCGGAGCAGAGGCAACACGTTGGTTTTTTTAAATGAGGGACAGAAAGCATCACATTAGCTGAAATTAAAAGTAGTCACTTTAAAACAATACGCAAACTATGACGGAATTAAGAGTTAAGATTGCCTTATATAGTCACAGTGAACTCTTTTTCAATGCTGGCTGGCTGTTCCGAGCCAAAAATGCGATGAAAGATTGAGCGGGCAAAAGCCGGAACGTGATTGTTCCGACTTTATTTTCTTTTCTTTCTCAATCTTCGTGGCCCGATGAAGACAGGAGATGAGATGGGGAGCCCATCCTGCTTTCTCATTCCACCTTATCGCCGGTGAGATTGGAAAAAAATGAAGAAATTTACGGCCTTTTTATCTTCAATTTATAACCGGAGAGTGGCCGACGGTACCCTCCCTTATTGTAAGAAGGTGCCAAACTCATTAGTAAAAATAACTTTTACATTCCACTGATCAGTTCACAGGTCAATTATTTGGCTCCACTGGTCAGTGAGCACCCGAAGACGATGCCAGGCATCGAAATCCGGATTGTGCAACAAACTACTGACCTGAAAACTGACCAGTGGAGTGTAAAAGTTATTTTTACCAGTCAACATGGAACTCCACAAAGTTAAACCGAGTTTTATTTCATTTATTACGTGTCAATCTGCCAGGATTGGCCTTTATTCCCTTCATCCTTCAAGCCCAAGAAACCATACAATCGAGATTGTCCAACAGTCAATATTTATATATTTTTGAATGAAATGATAGTATCTAAGGCCGAGCGTGTGATTGTAGGTAATATGTCCCCTAGGCCGTAATCATTGAAGGGGCGCAGGATACGGGAAAAGAGGAAACATTTTCGGATATTGAAAGGGGGGGGAAGAGGAAGTTAGGAGGACAACTCCTTAGTCAAAACCTCCACCCAAGGTCAAAACAATAAATACAATGTCAATTTTACATGCCCTCCCTCATTAAGAAAAGCCCCTGCGACAAAAAACTTTCTGTCAAAGGTCTGTAGCTTATTACCAAATGCCTCGTAATTCATGAGCCACTTCATCAAATGTCTCCCTCTTTATTTATTTTTTCTGTCTCCTGGGTATTTGTCATTGTTTGTTCATCGTGACCTTTATACTGATCGTTTGTTATGGTCTCTGTATCTTTTTTATTTATTTTATGTTTGTTGATATCTCAACAATTGTTTCCTAGCTGTATTATGTGTTTGTAGTATTATCACTCTAATTATGTAATGATGCAAGTAATGGAGGGACTCAACTCCTTTGTGTTCATTTAGTGTTCCATAGCAACAATTGTGTATAGTGTTGTTTTCATGATTTACTTATTATGTAATTTGTTTTCTGATCATAGAGGACATCACGTCCTAGATCAATAAATTATTTTTCATTCATCCATTCATTCGTAGGTATGCGATCGCAATTTTAACATTGCGAACTTTCAATATTACAGCCTGCGGGACATATTACCTACTATTTACTGTTTTCATCGAAAAGGAATTGCATTATTTCCAATTCATCAATAATGCGCGTTTTGTTGTTTTTCCTTGGACTTTCCTGCTTCTTTCTCAATTCTATCGAATTTTTTTGACCGGCATCTTAAGAATGATAGCTATTTCAGCCGCTGCGTCCTATCGAAAAACTCCCGTCTCAGGTTTTACATGAAATTGTCTAAAGATGAAACGCTTACAAATTGAACTACGTGCAATTTCTTGGCAGATACCGTGTTAACAGCGAATGTACATTTACGGGAAGCTCAATTTCTCATGTTACCGCACCGCTACCGCTAGAATTCCCAGATTGGTTTCGTGGAATGCTAATGTTTAGCGTAACACCGAGACTCGCTGGTCCATGTGTTTGTAAGTGAAGCCATACTTAATTCTATAGACCATTTGCCCCTCAAAAGTGTCGTTTGTGTTTTTTATTTGATTATTTCATGTTTGTTCATGTTTCATTTTTCATCAAAAGGACATCAATACTCCTGGATTTGCCCGCGAGAATTATTCTAAAAATTATTCTCCCCTTATCTGTGCCCTGTTAGAACAGTTTTGATTATACGTTAAGAACCCAATTAGGGTAGTTTGAGCGAAACATCATTTCCCCTAGAAATCCATGAATTTGGTTTCATTTTAAAGAAAAATATCTTACTCTTCCAAAGATATCAAAATATGAACCCTTTACCGAACTACCTTCCGAGATTATTGGCGAAGAATATTAGCCCTTTTACATGGGTATGGTGGGTTAAGCTCTTCTGAGAGACCTTATTTAAAATATGATGCATTTCTAACACATAGATCTTGTCAAAAAGTAAACATTATATGGTTTCTATGTTTTCTCCACTATTTTTGAAAATGAATCATTTTGTTGCCGCTGTAATTTTTTCAGAATCGTACAAAATTTCCTTTAAGTAGTTTTGAACGTACCGCGTGAAAAAAATGAGTCAGAGTAAAGACTAATTTGGATATTTTTATTCGCTTACCAAGAATTTCAGTCACATACAAGTATATTATTACACTATTAATAATGTAATATTTAATCCTTGCTTCCTACAGCTGCTATAAGTAAAACTCGTGCTTCGAATATGGTCTCTTTTATGACTAGGGAATTATCTCTCTCAAACTACCTTAACTCATCCAGCATTTGGGGAAGATGTCACTCCCTCTCCTCACCTGCGCAGTAAACCAAGTTCTGGCTCCGCGCCTCGCTCGTCACCTCCCCCACGAGGAGGACCGTGCGCTATTCCGATGCGTAGATTACGAAGTGAACGACACACGGGAATGTAAATTAGATATACGATTCGATGGCGTCCATTTACATCGCAAGACGTCGACGTCGAGCATTTATTTTCCTTCTAGAAAATACTTCCTCCTATTCGTCAGCACGTCAAAACCTCAACTTCTGCCACCGGCGTGCACAGATTGCTAATTTTGGTGCACAAGATCGATAAAGATAGAGCGAGGTAAGGAAGCATATGATTGTCGTGTGGTGCGACCGTGAATTAATATTTTTTTTTCTGAGAACCTGATTGAGAGAGGACGATGCTCACGTACGCTTTCAAGTCATATTGATGTAACCAGCAGGGATACTATGTGAAATTAAGATTAAAGGTGGTTGTAGCGATTTTTCATTACGTACAGGTTTTCACGAGAATTAGCATATGTGGACATATTACTTATATGAGTAGATACCAATGAAAAAAATTCCACGTTACGATTTGGTTTCTTGGCAATTCAATTATATTTTAACACGTGATTTTTAACACATGGTGATTTTCATATATTTAGAAATGATGATAAACGATTTTCGCTTAAATTTCGTATTTGCACTTCGTAATCTCAACTTAAAACAATACCGCGTGAAAAAAATTAGTCAGATTAAAGACTAATTTGGATATTTTTATTAGATTACCAAGAATTTCAGTCACATACAAGTATATTATTGCACTATTAATAATGTAGTATTTAATTCTTGCTTCCTACAGCTGCTATAAGTAAAACTCATGTTTCGAATATGGTCTCTTTTATGACTAGGGAATTATCTCAATTCAATTAAGGCGAAATTTTATAGATATAGGTAGCTCTAGAGTCATTTATTTACAATACTAAGGGCATGGTTGTTTCCAACAAAAGGTTGGATGTACCTAGGTGAAGTTTTGCCCTAGAATTTTTTTTTTAACCTTATTGAAAAAAGTTATTAAAATGACCAATTAACCACTCACAATTACCTCTCCAGTCACCTTAAATGGATGGAGGGATATGCCAATGAACAAGTCCCTCGGGCTGCATGAAGCTAGGATGGGGAGATGTTTAGCGAGAACAATGCGAAGTGGGCGGGGAAAATTTCTCAAATTCATTCAGAGAGACAACTTCTCTTCTTCAGAGACGCTTCAGCTCGCAAAAATGAAAGGGAAGTAGTACGGGAAAAGAACGAGCGTGGAATATAAATAGAGTTCATTTTCAGTGATGCTAAAATATGAACCTATTTACCTAGTTGGAACGTAAATATGGAATTAGCCTGTTTAGTGTAATGTAACACTGCGCTTGGCTAAATAGAGGATTGAGTTCAGAGCTACAAATCACCTATCTTCGTATCGGTATACTCCTAGTAATGATAACTCCAATGTACTAAACTTACTAGATTCACGTTTGTCTATTTATAACGCCACAGAATCTCGTCTCGAATAAAGTCACTCTATCCATGGTGTTTGGGACTGCGCCGCATTGAAAGTTTTCTAAATTTACTTATTTGTATTATTTAGGAGAGTTGCTTCACGCTGCTCATTAATTTGTAGAAAAACTTGACTAATGTTCATTACCAAATTAACTTTTTTAACATGATAAAAGTTATGTATCAGAGCAGACAGTTCCGATGGATTGCGAAGCTCTTTGCTGCAAGAAAGTTGGCCTTTAATATTTATACAGTTAGAATTTACCTCAAAATTTTATTGCATTTTAAGGATGTACGTAATAAGCCAAGTTCTACTACGGTGAAATCACGGGTTTTCACTGCGAATGTTTGAACTGTATCTAATATTAAGGCTAATCGTTCTTATTTGTATTGAATTCTGACAATTTACTGTATTCGATCGCTCTATTTATTTGTCGACCAAAGATACTCGCCCTTTGATGTTCCACTGGAATAAAGGCTCATAATTGGCCTTATATATTTCAGTTTTCAAGTCCACCGAATAAGATCGTGAGGCTGTGTAAATCAATATGTTAATCGCTTCTGAGAATTAAGCGAAAAGTTGTGGGCAAAACTTTTAAATTTTTGAAACATTGTAGGAAATCAAGCAGCGACCGAATCCAGGCTTTGGTATGCGGGACGTGATCCTATAAGGAACTAAGTTGTTAGCCTCTTTTTTAATGAAGGTTTCTGAATCGGAATGTTATTATATCAGGCATGGCACAATTTATTTCATCGCCTCCGCACTTTACTGGGACCGTTATGTACTGGAACCTTAAAAGGAATGTGAGCATGGGCGAGCGACCCGTCGCATTCAAATGTGAAATTCTTCTAGAAATTATTATTCCACCCAGTAAGTAATAATTATTTAAAATGTTCCGTTGTATGGTGAATACGTTATGGAGGTGACGAAATGATAAAAGCTTCAATTTAGTTATGTCTCATGCACTGAAGATTATAGGTTGCGATCAGGATACATGTGGAGCTAATAATGAAAAAAAGAGTGGTGTGAAGATTGAGTGGCGAGTTGTGAAGGGTAAATTACCACATCCCCCATATTATATCAAACTGTGTATTATTATGTAATGAGTTTATAGAAGTATTTTATTAACCGTAGAACAATTCTTTGCAGGGTTCTGTGACTTCAGGATAGAGAAAATTATTGCATAACATTCCTACATAAAGTAGAACATTTTACATTTACTAGGTTATATGACGACTTAAATTTTCCTTCATCGGGTGAAACATTGGTCCCCTATTTTAAAATATTAAGTATCGCATGCGATATCTAGAAAAATACATATTATGTCTCATTAAATCCAAATTAGAATTAAAACAACAAAAACCGCACCAAATATAAATATTACATTGAACTCGCATTTGCAGTGTTACATTAAGTGAAAAAGATATGAGCTTAAGTCGTTGGACTAATAGCTTTAAGTCTTACGGGAAATTTGAAGTTGGACAATATACTTATTTTATTGTTATTTTTCGAGTTCACACCGCGTTGCACCGTTTTTTTTTAACTTATCCGTCATGGACTTTTATTGAATTGTCCATAAAAATGCTGCAACTTGGTGGACTCTTCCACAAAAATGGTGCAACGCGGGGTGAATCCGAAAAATACCAATGAACTAGAAAACCGCGGAAGATTCCGTGACAACAGGCTTAATTTTTCAGTTATTATGATTCAAAGGCTTCAGGAAGGAAGAAATGTTTTCAAAGTTTTTTTATCATTCAAACTCCATTTAAACTAAAGAGTGAGAGAGTTTTCTCAGGAAGCCCATCTCATACTTTTATCAGAAGAAAACCTGCACATAAAAAGTTCCATAAATCTTTTCCTGTTTGGATCTTATACTTCGATTATTTGATCCGGGTCCCTGACATCTCACAGAATTTAGATAGTAGCACTTTTTTATACCTACTCTAAATCTCTTTGAATAGGCACTAACCTTTTTAACCCATACACATGACAAACGAGAGAAACTGCCACATAAATGACCATGGTGTAGGCAAAACTGCATTGGACATACCTGCAAAGAGAAAAAAAAGAGTTACATTAATAAAGGAATCCTGTCATCGAGGAACTTTTATAAGTTATATCAATTTTACTTCAATCCCTTTCGTCCAACTTCTCATCTGTTGGTTTCGAAGTTCACCCATTATATAGTACGTTATATGGCTATTAGTACATAGTATACATAGTACCCACTAAATAGTTTAAATCTTAAATCTTTTACGAAAGTTTGACGTAGACTATTTGTTGCCAGACGTTCAACATATTTTGCCAGAGCCAAACTGCTTTGGTAGAAACGATCACAGGCATATGATAAAGGAAATTGACCGTAGAACCGTAGATTGAAAATGTTTTCATTTTTCCACGTACAGTAAGGGACCATAATAGTTGCGATAGATCGTTCTAGGATACTTTGACCCTGACTTGGTAAAGTATGTTTTTCACTTGTGCTAAATATCCTTACACCATTATTAGCTACTAACCTCGAATGCAATTTCCGACATGATATAGTAGAACTAGAACCTTGTAGAACTATTTATCAGTCGCAGTAATTTTAACCAGTAGTTTTATATTAAGTAGTTTACTGCATGGTAGCATGTTCGTCCACGTAGCACTCTCCTAGTTTCTGGTCCGACCGCGTATTGTCATCCATTTTGGTCTGTGCCTGGCATTCCTGGGGAACGTGCGCGGTTTGGATTTCCGCTGGGATGAGGGCTGCATGCGTGGTGTGGAATCACCCCGTGCCACACACCCTAGTGGTTGCTTGCATGATATTTCGCAGATGTAGATATATAGTCCATTCCGCGTTAGTTGGACAATGAGAGATTCAATTTCCGTGTAATTATCCAGTAGGTCATAGGTACGTCTCCAGTATCGACGCCGTGACATATAATACCTGAATCGATATTCCTCTTTCACATCCTCCAGAGGCTCGTGAATTTTGCGCAAGTCAGGGCGAAGTTTCTGAATGAAGTTCCCCTGGAGTAATTCCTGTGATAATCGTCACTTTCTCGACTTCATACACAATTTTACATGCTCTCCCTTTTAGCACGTGTCGAAAGGAGTAATTATGTTGAAATAACATATAATTATCCGGTGAAAGGGCGAAGTAATGTTCTCACACCGGCAATGCTAAAAATCCCCCTTGGCGCGAGAACCACAAATGCGGTTCTGCCGATCGCCCGCGGACTCGATTCTAATGTTTTATGATTGGTTCCAATGCGTGCTTCGCATGAATTATCCCCCTGGGGCTAGAATTGATTCCTGGGAAGTTGTCGAATGTTTTGTAACAGCACCTGCGGTTTCAGGGTAACGAATTCCGCATTGATTTTCGAATTATCCACACCCAGACGGGAGTGTCTTTTCGCTTTCGTGGGCGTTTCCGGAATCTCGGAGGAAATTGACGGTGGTGGAGATAATATGAGATATTGGTGCATGACATGCCGTGGAAAACGCATGGTGGAGAGACTTCGCGGAACAGTTTGGCATTTCTCGGTAGACAAAATGATCACTTTCGTCACCCATTGTAGAGTCGCCATTACGTCTACGTCTACGTGATACCCTGCGAGCCACTACGAGGGTGTATGGCAGGGGGTGAAGATCACCAAAAATGCACTATTGACATGCAAGTAGGATATTTAAGGGAGATATGCTAGATAATAGGGTCACATGGAGCTAGATGGTTAGTATCTACATAATAAGGAAGGGATTATTGGTTGTTATTACATGCATCACGCACTACAGACTACTCTAACTATATTTCACCTACCTATCCCTTTGCTACGCTGCCTATTGTTCTCTCTTATAGTACGAGGGAAAAATGACATTTTAAATCTATCGGTACGACAATCTATCTCTCTAATATTGTTAAGATGATCAAACCTAGCATAATACGCAGGGGTTCTCAATATATATCTAACGTCATCTGTGAACAACTCTGTTTCGAATTTACTTAAAAGGTTAAACCTAAATTTTAACCTGCGTTCTGATAGTAATTCCCATCCTAGTTCTTCTATTAAGCTCGTAATACTTATACAATTATCATAACGGCCTTTAACAAACCTAGCAGATCTCCTTTGCACGCGCTCTAATTCTTTAATCATACCTTCCTCGTACGGATCCCATATACTATACCCATACATTACTGGAAGAACAGTCACTATTCTCGGATGATAATCCCTTACTCTATATTTGATAACACACCACTGAAAAATGCAACCAAGCATTTAAATTCTACGGTATCCGGCGAGATGTTGTGGAACATCATCTTGAATTTAAAATAGAGGGACTTAGAAATGCCCACTCAATACTATACATGGTGTTTCAGGAGGAAAGTTCGAAACTTCTGTAGGAGGTAGGGGAGGTAATTTTGACCATTTATATCATAGCAACATGGGGTCGCAACTCCTTAGCTACCAAGCCATGGCACCGTAAACATTTTTTCATAAGTATTCTGCAATCACAATGAAAACATCCAATTTCAATGGCTATTATCGACTGAGAGGGATTTGAAACTTTTCACAGTGGTGCATAAGATATGTATTCTTCTTGTTCTGCTATCATAAATGCTAATGGTATCTTATTTTTGAGATGGCCCTCAAATATTCGACGAAATTTTATTCCTCAAAAACAAATAATGTACGATTGCGCTCTTGTTTTCAGAGATATCAAAAAATGTGTAAGAATAAAACTTTTAGCAAATTTATTTCTCAATTCATTGCAGCAAAAATCACATCTCTTAAATCACATCTTTTAAAATACGGAAGATGTGGTAACTTTACTGATGTTAATACAACGAGGCAACAAATGTTCATGTGGATACGAGCTTTAATTTGCTGAGAAAAACTCGACAATTAGTGACACTACTCAATACTTGCCTTTGAGAAAAAGACCCGAGGAGAATATGCAACCAAGTTCATGGTCTGGTTGCTGAGAGTTACGAAGTTAACAGTCACAAATACTCGTCGGTGGGGTTATTATTGCGAATGCTTATTGTGTTCGGAAAGAACGAGTTTTTATACCTATCTGTTCGGCAATGTACTTTCTTTATTTATACATATTTTTTATTTTTTTATCTATATATTTATTTATATATTTATTTATATATTTATTTATAAAATAACTTTCTTTATTTTATCGCTTCTGTCAGACCTATAGATGTAGTGAAGCGTCAAGAGTATATTCTCTGTGTCGCTCTGAAACGTAAATCATTTCAATTTTGGAAGCCGAACAATTTTTAATCTAACCTTTCATCTTTTTTATAAAACTACGTGCCTGGTTATTTATACCGAATTACCAGTTGTCTCTTCTTGATATCTGTTAGGCAATGTATTTCTCTTATATTATCGCATCTGTCAGAACTAGAAAATGTAGTGAGGTGTCATGATAATATTTTATGGTTGAATAAATTAATTATTGACATTAATTAATTTATTAGTGAGAAATCTACTATATAACCTAATAATATAAAAACTAACTAAATTTTTTAATAAATAAAAAATATTAACTCACATTAATTAATAATTATATGTGAGTATATGTTTGGAATTACGGGAATCCGTTGATTGCAAGTTAAATAGAGGAAGAAAAATAAGGTTCAAGATGAAGTAGAGGTGCCCTCGAGGCAAAGGCACCTCTAGGGTTGATTGCTGTGCAGGGCATGACATTAGCTTTAAGAACACCATGAAATCAATACTTTAGCCCTGTGAGTTTCCCAAGAAGTAATTGACGCTTAAATCCATTCGAAAAGCCGAAAGCTTTAACAAAGGACAAGTTTAGGGAGTAAATAATTTCCTGGCCCATATGACGCACTGTGTCTTTTTATTGGTCAGATTGTAATAGAAAAAAGAATAATTAACACCTGGTAATGTAAACAATTTATACGAAGAACGTTAATAAAATCCCTCCAACGAATGAATGATGAGCACGCCTTTAGCTTGCTGCCGATACATAATCTTTCTACATCATTGTCCGTCCGTTATTCCATAACCTTCAGTCATTCAATCTTAATATTGGTTGATTCCAGCCCTCTACGATATCCTGTCCTCGGCTGACTCCTTTTGTGTCCTTGAAGCTCTTTTGTTTCATATCCCGTTTTAGTCGGCATTTATGTGTTTGTCCCTCGGTTTTCCTCTTTGGTGCAGTGAAGTGCGTTCTGGTGATCACTCAACTCCGGTCACACATCCTTGAGGGTGCTTGCAGGGTATAATTTAGGTGTGGATGTGAGGCTTTCCCTTCTACTGCATATCTTACGAATTCAGTGTCTTGAAATCTGTCTTATCTATCCGGATCTTGTCTACCTTATAGTGCCCAGTATGTTGTACATCTCTTCTTCTCTAGACTTTCTTGGCGCTGATCTTATCTGTCCATTTAATATTCACCATCCAGCCCAAGCTTTAACAAAGGACAAGTTTAGGGAGTAATTTATTTCCTGGTCCATAAGACGCACTGTCTTTTTATTGGTCAGAATGTAATAGAAAAACGAATAATTAACACCTGGTAATGAAAACAATTCATACGAAGAACATTAATAAAATCCCTCGAACGAATGAATGATGAGCACGCCTTTAGCTTGCGGCCGATACATAGTCTCCGGTGAAATTGGAGTGATGGGTACCAACGGCTGCAATCCAAAATAGGATGCGGGAAAGACTTATGAACTTAATCCTTGATCCACGAGACGGGATGATAACAGAACGCATTTTGCAGGACCTAAATCGCCTCTTTCGGGCCAGACAACACAGTATCCACTATTTTCGGTTCCAGCTCTACATTGGTGGTTCATGAGGCTGAGTCTTAGGGCACAACTCTTTACACAAATATATAATAATAATTTATTCTTCCAGAAACAGATCGATACATTCATTTACAAATTCGGTATCTAGGTACTCTACTAGGCAACGGGCCTGTTCTTAGGGTACCGCCAGTTTCATTAAGCATTCATTGCTGAGCATAAACATAAAAAACATGATATATACAATACGAATACATACATGAGCGTAAATGAGAAAAAACGATTTTTTTCTACAGAAAGGCAAACTTCTATTTTATTTACAGACAAACAACTTTGACTTTGGTAGGAAATAAAACAGTTAATCTCAACGAAGCAAATTTGGTTATTGTTACGAGACATAAACCACTATGTAACTAATCTAAGGAAATGTTTACAATGTGTTACCTCTTTTATTTTGTGCGATAATTGATCATATAATTTCGGTCCCATGTATAAAAAAGATCTTTTCAATAGAGTTTAATATGCTTTAGGCACAGGGGCCATGTAGCCTCTACAAAGATTAAATATTTTGTAAATGTCCATAGTTTTTGGCGCATTGCCGCTTCATAAATTCAAAATTTTCAGCATGCGACTTGTAAACTAACACCCTGTTTTGCATGATCGCTGCATAACTCTTGGATCTCGTTTACAAAGTTGCATAATACATCAAATCTATAGTTTCTCCAGCATTGGTAGCGTACCGATAGTGTAGTGCATATTGGTGAAATGTTCTTTTACAGTATCGTGCATGTTGGTGATAAATCACCCCATCCAAAACGACTTTTGTGGTGGCTTCCAGAGTAATTTGTAGATTTGTGCGTGCATGTGAATGGAAGGTTTTTTTGCGATTTTGAAAAACATTACTGCGGTGATAATATGATTAATTTTGAAGTTAGATAAGGAAGCATAAAAACTACTCGCTGTTCATTTTTTTACGAGATATAGGTGTTATAAATTATTCATTTTTTAACCCATTTAGTGCGGCGGGCCGATATATCGGCTTATAGGCAAAATATCGTTTAACTTTTGCACACAAATATAATTACAATTATTTTTTGTGCGAAGTATAAGCGTTTTTTTATTATTACCTAATTCAATGCATACGCAATAAGAAAAACTGCATATGGATATTTAAAAAAAAAACTTTATAATATTTATTTTCCTAGAGTGATACATTTCATTCTAGTTACCCTCCGCATTTCTCACTAGAACCGCTGGCAGGGGTCAGCACTAAGAGGGTTAAATAAGCTTTCTGGAGTGCATAAACAGACCTTTTTCCATGATAAAGGGCTGGGATTTTACGTCAAAAATCTCGCAAAGTAGTTCGGTAAGGGGTTTATATTTTAGCTTATTTAGAAGGATGAGAAATTTTTCTATAAAATGAGACCAAATTCATTGGTTTCCGGGTGAAATGATCTTTCGTTCATACATTCTTAACCGAGTAATTAGTAGATGTATCCGCGTAAACTGTGAAGTTATATGGACGCTCGCGGCCAAGGACGGACCTTGGGGGTTTTGATGCCCGTGTGCATGAGAATGAGCTATTACGGTTCGTTTCATCCGGAAAAAGTCACCCGGGATCGGACCCACGGACTGGGAAGATCCCGGGATTAACGGGACGGCCCTCGGGAAATTCCATGTTGTGCCGCACTAGGCGATGGCTGGGTGATGTTGATTTGACGCAAAGATAAGGATGGGCCGTGTTTCTCCCTCCCCTACTCCTCTGCTCTCTTCCTGGAATTCCACGCTCCATGGCCGGACAGGAAGTTTTCCTTCGATCCCCTCCTCCTGTACTAATCCTATATGAAGCTCCGACCGCGTGGCGTCGATCCACTTGTTACCTCACGTTCAGTGTATGCGCGCGTAAATTTAGTGCAGGCCCTGGAAAGCTCAGTCGGCGGAGCAATAGGATAATAACGAATTAGGGGCTAAACCTAAGGGTCTAGGATTCATACCATCTTTGGTGATTTTGCTCTTTCCACTGCTCATATTTTTAATATCACAATATAACTGCTATCCTTTTTCCTTAAAGAATGATGTAGTCACTTAGATATATATTTTTTACGTATCTACAAAACACAAAAATGCATATATTTAATAAACGATAACTTTGTATTCAGCCAATAAATAATTTATTGCCGACCATGTTTTGTTGATTTACGTAACTCTCCTAGTTTGTTGTCTGACCACGCATTGTTATCCTGACTGCTTTTGACCAGCGCCTGGCGGCCGGGAAAACGTGCTGGTTTTGTTTTGAACTGCTAAGAGTGTTGTACGCCAGGTGTGGAATCATCCCGTGCCACACACTCTAGTGGTGGCTGGCACGGTACTTCATCCTTGTAGATTATTTCTGCAGATTTATGCCATTTTTAAGGCGTAATTGTGGAAGCGTACGTATATTGCTTGGCTTCTTCACCTTAAGGTAGTTTGAACGAGATATTTCCCGAGTCATAAGGGAGATTTTGTTCGATATTTACGTTATATTTCAGCAGCTGTAGGAAGTATAAATAAAACATTGTTAATTTAATGGTACCTTAGTATACAATTATACAACTGACATTCTCAGTAATATAATAATAATGTCAATATACGTCTTTAACATGACTTATTTTTTCACGCAGTACGGTTACAACTAGTTTACACCGGGAAGGTTTTTCGGTAATCGTAAAAAAATTATGGTGTTGACTACAGGATCTATTTTTGAAAATAGTTGAAAAAACGAACAAAACTACTCACGGTTAGTTTTTGTCGACATCTATGTGTTGGATATTCTTCTTTAAAAAAAATCCACCGGAGTGTCATTTACCGTGCAAAATGGCGGTATTTTTTGGCAAATATCTCGGAAATCAGGGTTGTAAAGGGGTGAATTATTAGGGCTGTAAAGGGCTGACATTTTGGCATGTTTGGAAGGATGAGAAATTTTTCCTTAATATGAGACCAAAGTCATTGATTTCTAGGTGAAATGATATTTCGCTCATTCTTACCCGAAACTTAGAAATGGCAATTATTTGCTGAGCCCATGATCGGTAATAAATTTCAATTCGGTTGAATACTAAGCTCCCGTTTTCAAGAAAAATGTCTTGGTTTCACAGAGTCAAACATGAATCGGTCTAATTTCATAGCCGCACATCTTGAGTCCAAAAAAACCGTCAAGCTCTCATATTAATGAAAGCTCTCTAAGCTTACATGTGTTTCCACAATTTCCCATGTTCTTTCCAGGAAGTAATAATGCTTAGCTACTCGAGTATTATGGATCCTGAGAGCTTCCTCTTATCTTTTCCCACAGACGCGGCAGAGCACCGTTTCTCATTACCGTTGTTAGAGAGCTTCCGAAAGTCGTATAGCGGGTTCATTCCGGCGAGCAAGGACTAATGCTCTGGACACAAGAAAACAATGAGGGCTCTTACTGAACTGAAAAGTGATGAAAATTGTAAACTATATACTATACTGTCTGGTACAATAATAGTATATGACTTGCATATTTCCCATTGCTTGTACACGTAAAAGAAAACCTAACACACTTAACTTAAAGAGCTGGCAATCATTATCATGTTACATGAAATTGGGAAAAGGTGGACTTGCGATTTTATAGATTAAAGGAAACGAAAGAAAATTTCGATGTGCTGACTTATAGAATTTTCAATAAGTTACATACCCAGTGAGTCTGATGCCATCCAAAAAGTCTGTTCATAAATATAATCCTAAATCGGTTTAGGGTTTATTCCTAGTTAAGGCATATGAACAAATGTCATCTGTACTATTAAGAAACTATAAACATATTTAAGTATAAATTCGCCTCTTACGTCGTGTACTGCGTCGTAAACAGCGATAGTGTGGCGATTATGAGCGACACAATTCCTTAGTCATAATGGACATCGTATTCGAATTATAGGTTTTCATTTCAGCAGCTGTGGAATGCATGAATTAAATTTTGCGTTATTAAGTCTTCGTCTACGTAATACCCTGCGAGCCACCACGAGGGTGTGTGGCAGGGGGTGAAGATAACCAAACATGCACTATTGACATGCAACTAGGATATTTAATGAAGGCATGCTAGATAATAGGGTCACATGGTTAGTATCTACATAATAAGGAAGGGATTAATGGTTGTTATTACATGCATCACGCACTACAGACTGCTCTAACTATATTTCACCTACCTATCCCTTTGCTACGCTGCCTATTGTTCTCTCTTATAGTACGCGGGAAAAATGACATTTTAAATCTATCGGTACGACAATCTATCTCTCTAATCTTGTTAATCTGATCAAACCTAGCATAATACGCAGGGGTTCTTAATATATATCTAACGTCATCTGTGAACAAATCGGTTTCGAATTAACTTAAAAGGTTTAACCTAAATTTTAACCTGCGTTCTGATAGTAATTTCCATCCTAGTTCTTCTATTAAACTCGTAACACTTATACAATTATCATAACGGCATTTAACAAACCTAGCGGATCTCCTTTGCACACGCCCTAATTCTTTTATCAAACCTTCCTCGCACGAATCCAAGTGTGCAATTATATAATTTTATATGTCTGAAATTTTAAGTAATTAAATTAAAATATCTATACGAGTCTTAAACTCGAGTCATTTTTTCGCGCCGTACGTATAAAACTCCTTCACAACGGAAGGCTTTTAGCGATTCTGGCAAAATTCCTGCTTTGATAATGTGATTTATTTAAAAACAAATAGTCAAGAAAACTATCAGACTACGCACTGTTCAATTTTTTTGACGAGATCTCGGTGTTTGAAATTCCTCTTTTTTTTAAATCGAGCCCTCTATGTAGTGCGTGCCCGCACCATTTCCCATGTCAAATGGCTGATATTTTTCGTCAAATATTTCGGAAAATTGTTCGGTAAGGGGCTGATATTTTGTTTCCTCTCTGTAAAATGAGACCAAATTCATTGATTTCAAGGTGAAAGGATATTTCGCCCAAACTACCTTAATTTGGAGACTCGTGATAAATAAATTCTTTCCCCCTCCGCTATCTTAGTCACTAACAACCCTTCAAAACTCCCTGCCAACGGTCAGCCGCCCCTCTCCAACCCTCACCACCCGCTCACAACGCCACATTACATCCTTGAGGTTTACCCCCCCCCCTTCTACCTACCCTCTTCCTCCCCCACCGAAACACCTAACCCAGATGGGATATAAGGACCATATTTTGTGCTTTGACTCTTTGTACCTGAAGATGTCCCCGCTGCGACGAAACTAGTTGTACCGTAAAATAAATTGGTGGAATATTACAAAGTTTTTCATTTTTCATTTACGATAAAATGAACTTACACAAAGTTAAGCCTGAGACGATAGAGATAAGGAGAAACTCTATATGGTTGTGGACTGGGATGGTAGTATCATGAACCCGCAGAACTATATCCTCTGCTGAACTATATAGCATCGCTGAACTATATCCTCTGAGGGTATCCGTTCGTGTGGCTCTTTTCAAACGTGTCCGCAGTGTAAAGGCGCGATGCGATCCAAGCTGAACGCAATGGGTGGCCGACGACTCTGACGAGAATAGCCGCAGCAAACGCATTTCCATTCAATGCCCTGACACACTTAGGAGACCATTGCTTTTTGGGTCAAGTAACACTATACCTAGGTACTCCGTTTCTTTTTGATATCTTGTGCAATCAGACCCACTACTTGTACGGTTGCCCACTGGTGTACTGCTAGTTGGGCTGCTTGTAGAGCGATTGCCGTTACCTGTGGGAGAGCAGAGAGTGTAGAGAAATCACGAGCATTGTTCCTTTCTATTGGCAAATGATTTATCGTGAGTAAAACGCATAAATGGAGTAACTCATCACCTCAATCGTTAATTGAGATGTGTTTAAGTGGCTGGAGCGGTAATTGTGGGTTTAATGAGTACGCATTTTAAAAATTATTCAAGTACGTGGGGCGGAAAAATACTAGAACCACATTACGTTTTCAAGTACATCAGTCAATGGGGTGGAAATAACCATTCTTCAGTGATATACATGTAATAAGAATTTATTTTTTTTACGTTTGCCTCAAGGGAAGTATTTTAGTAATTCAGCTTTTAATTGTATTCGGTGCGGTATGCGTAATTCTGAAGAAAAATATTTAGTTTTTTTTCGAATCTTTGACTTATTATTGTCTAGGTTCGACAGAAGGGATAGGATAAGCATTGCAGATAGATAATACAAAAATTCGTTATTTCCACACACATTAAGTGCCCAATATAAAAAGTGAGTTCCACTCAAAGACATTCCATTATACACTTCACCGTTTCACCTCCCAAAACCTTTCCACAATTACACTGCTGGCATCCTTACAACCCCTAACACACACCCATGCGGCGGCTCTGGGCACTATGTGGATGTAGATTTATGTCGCATTAAGAAGAGAATCTGTGTAGATGTAATCAAATTGTTACGAAATACCAGTACAATAAGGTTAAACAAATGAAAGTGTAACTTTGTTTCCTTCCACAGATTCACACAGAGGTACCAGATGATGAAACCACTGTGTCGAGACCTTTCGTACCAGGAAAATAAATCTGTGGAAGGAAACAAAGTTACTTTTTTATTTTTGTGAAATTCAACTTCCACGTAGTTGAGCCTCAAACTATGGGCTGTAATAAGGTTAAAGTGAAAAAGCATTGAAAGACCATCCCCCCCTCATTACAGAAGCGGTACACCTGACATTTTTCATGATAATAGCGTTATCTTTACCAATCCATTAAATTGAGCGGTGTTTGTTATTCTGGCTGTCAAATTCGACCCGAAACATGTCAAAAAGATCCCATAAAAAATACATTTTGAGATAATTTTTAGCGTTGCACATACATTTCTATAAAAATTCAATTGGTTCTAACAGTCACACGAATTAAGCGGTTAATTATTACACTTACTGTTTCAATACGGAACGATTACAGTGAAAAATCCTAAGCGCCTAAGCGTGCAATTTCCACTTGGTAATAAAATTATAAATAGGAAAGATAAAAAAAATAAACACTAGACCTTCAGGCGTCACTTCGTGCGAGTATTTTTAGGATTATTTTGAACATGGAATCGAAGATATTTTATTTAATTTAATATTATATAAATAAGTTTATAAATCGGAAAATAGATTCTCTTTTGGTTAGATAAAAACCACTGCAATAGTTCTTTATATCATCCCTCCCGGTGAGAATTAACGGGCATTTCTGCTAGTTGAAAATATATTCGTGGAGTTGACTGCGCATTTGATACTTTAATTTGATTCAATAGATTCTCTCTTACATCACTGAAAGGAGGATATTTAAAGCCAAATAAACAAATAGTCGTATTTGAACGTTTGTCTTGTCTCGCATAGTCAGGCCAGACCCACCTTAATGAATGGTTTTACCCCTATCTTCTCCATAATCCCGTCATTTCCCAGTTATTCTTTCCCCTCCTGCCACCTTTTTCGGCATGTTGTCCCACAATTCTCTGCCGTACAACCTTGTGCTGCCAACTGATGTAGATATGCAGATGTAAGGGTGATGAACGGTGACTTCTAAGGTCACGGGAATCTGAAATTCATTACCGGTTGGTGTGTGTGTAAAGGGAAAACAAATGGCCATTTCCGATATTCTCCGAGCATGCGTGCTAGGATTGTCCTCGCAGAATATTGTTAAAAGGTGGCCTTCCAGTCTTTTAGGGATGCAGGTACTCCTCCTTGCGGTGATAAGGAGCGAGTGGCGAGGCTTTATATGCTCTAGTGGGGTGAGCGTCCCGTGGAAGAGCCGTCTCCTTGGAGCTATTAGTGTCCAAGTCATGCGCCGCTGCCCGGGTAATTAAATACTCTTGGGGGGGGGGGGGCCTTGACCCGTTTTTCCCGACAGACACGCCAAATCCCACCATCTTCTTCTCCGTCTGCTGGTTCTGGCGTTTTTCGCGTGCAGACTGATTTTTATTTCTGGCGTGGAAAAAAAAATTAATGAAACTTTGGTGGTTGGGTTGGCTTGGCGCCGGAGTTCTCGTGTTCGAGTGTTTCCGCGCAGGAACTATTTTACGTTTCGCTAATTGAAGATTGGCGATTCGATTGGATTTCGTCAATTTTACGACCGGAAAGATTTGTTCTTCCCCCGCTTTCGAGATTCGCAGTGTTACGGTCGATAAAATCGGCAGCTGGAGTGTATGTAAACAGACCGGATACTAGTTCGTACAAATAATTGTAGGAGTGTTTACTGGTGCGTGATTAAAAATTCTACTTGCAGTTTGATGTTTACAAATTTGCCTGAGTTTCGTCGTTTTTGATATCTAAGCCTTTTTCCGTCTTGAAATTTTTTTAGAACTAAGTAAAATAATACTTAAAAATTATAGTTTACAAAATGGCCGTTGGAATTGGACTGGGAAACAGGTTTAACTAGTTGTTCAATATTAATAATGTGATTTGAGCGAAATATCATGTCTCCCAGAAATCAATTATAATAGCCTCATTTTAAAGAAACATTTCTCACCCTTCTAAATATACCAAAATAATAGCCCCTTACCGACTACTCTACGTTAAATTTGCCAAAAAATACCAGCCATTTTACATGGGAGGTGGTATGAGTAGACACTCCAGAGAGACTTTATTTAAAAAATGTAAACTTCTAACGCCTAGATCTCGTAAAAAATCAGTAATGTTCTATGTGTGCCGCACGTATTCTTGACGATCTAAAAGGGGCATTGAGGATGCTCTGGCCTCAGGGTCACCAATTCCAGATTTTCTGAGATCTTGAATATAGCATATTTGAAGAGCGCTTTATAAACTATGATGAAAATCAGATAGGGTATCCACGCTAATTATCATCATCATTAGTCGTCTGCTTTCGCAGGTCCTTGGTGCCGCCATCTCTCTCTGTCCTCTGCTCTCCTCTTCAATTCTCTGTAACTCCCTCCATCCTTGAGGTCATCAAAAATCTTTCGTTTCTTTCTTCCTCTCTTGCGGTTTCCATCCACCATTCCTTCCAGTACATCTCGTAACAAACATTTCCTTCTCAGTACATGTCCCATCCAGCTCTTCTTCCTATCTTCAATGGTCTTTAAGAGCTTTTTTCTTTTTTTTTATTCTCTCCAACACCTCTTCATTCCTAACCCTATCAGACCACTCGATGTTGAGCACTTTCCTCCAAATCCACATTTCTAAACTCTCTATCCTATTTCCATCCTTTTCCGTCATCGTCCACGTTTCCCCGCCGTGCAAAAACACTCTCCAAATTAAACACTTGACGATTCTCTTCTTCAGTTTCAGATCCATTTTACTAGTTAGTATAGTCTTTTTCCTTCTAAATGCCTCCTTAGCCATACCAATTCTTGTTCTTATCTCCATTTCACTCTTCCGATCCTCCGTCACTTCAGTTCCGAGGTACTGGAATCGTTTTACCTGCTCCAGATGTTTTCCATCCATATACTATATCCACGCTAGTTATACTATCGTTCAATCTTAAATGGGGAGATTTTTAAAATGGGCTCTTGTGGAGATTGTTCACATTACCGAGGAAAAAAATGCCAATTTGAGCGAGAGCGATTTGAGAGAGCCTGGGAAATTTTAATAAAAATATAATACAGGCATCTTACGCCTATCTTTATAAACCTATTAGCGAGGTATTGACGTGAATGAAGTCAAAATGTGGTGTTTCCATGCAGATAGCGCTGGAGTCGGCTCCAATGGTAGATCTAATGCGGTCATTAAAAATATATCAGTATAATGCGTATAAATTTATATAATATGTATCTTTTGTACCTTAATTTTGGTTTTCCGTGGGTAACTCATTTCATCAGCCGAAACAGGATTTTTCTGCACTGAATAACGACAAGAGTGTAACTTAGAATTTCAGTTCTCTCCATTTTTTTCGGGTTAGCTGCGTCAAGTTTTATTCAGATGACGTCTCCTGGCCTATGCTGGCCACATCTTCAGATCAGGTATGAGTGATCAGATCAGGTCAGAGTTTCTCAGACCTGATCTGAAGATGAGAAACTCTGGCCTGATCTGATCACTCAGACCTGTTCTGAAGATGTGGCCAGCATAGGCCACGAGACGTCATCTGAATAAAACTTGACGCAGCTAACCCGAAAACTATGGAGAGAACTGCAATCCAGCGCTGCGAAAGCCTCAAACAGAAATGTAACTTAGAATGTTTCTTGACTCACATAGTCGAGCCATAGTGACCTCAAAAGCTGAAAGGTCATGAGGAGTTCTCAGAGTACCGGGTAGAATGGAGGGTTACAGCAAACCAGGGTTGGGATTGGGTGACTAGTGATGATATTCAAGGTAAGAATTTTTTCCTGCATTATTGAGTGGCTACGTCTGTGGTCAAATGACCACGCGAGTGTTTTCTCTATAAATGAATTAATGGCCCTCTCGTGTTTTATTGGGCTCGTATAATCAAGGCGGAAGGAGATGTGTTTGTGAATAGCTTTGTGTCCTACGGTTCGTAAACCTGTACCTTACGTTATAACGATTTGAATGGGCTGGAGGCTTCCAAAGGGAAGAAAATTGTTTGAGGATGTTTGGTGAAGGTGGAAAATTTTAATGGGGAAGATGTTTAAAGGCAAAGGGATACTGAAGGCCGAGATAGAAGGAAGAAAGGATAGAATTGTGTAGGGCAAAGAATAGGCTATTAACACGAAAGTGTGATGCTAATCGCGCTGAAAAATGGTGGATGCACAAGGTTGAACGCCTTCTTTTGATGTGCTCTTTGCTATCCAATCTAAACTCAAGTTTAAACCGATAGCTACTTGAACATCATTCATTTCCCCAGAGTTCAGTATCTTTCAGCTTTCAAAGTTCACCTTACGTCAGAGTCACTTTAGTCAGCATTTTCAATTGTTATGAGGGCTTGATGGCAACTCTGAAACTCCTTCCCGCTTTTAATACCGCAGAATTTTATATGGGTGTATATCATCCTGAGAACAAAGGATTTGGCGGACTTAAGCCTAAATCGAGGCATTGCTGTTGACTTGCACAAATAAAAAATGCTAGTTGAGGATGAAACAGTACCGTCTGGAGTGACAGTTAAAAATAGGCGTAAAATCTGTAATAATTAACCCTAGAACGGTAACGCTATTTTTTTCCAACCTAATCTGGTAACGTGGGGTGAAAAAACACCTCAATTTTCAAAAATTCGTATCTCGAACCCATTATGACTATAAGAGTTCTATAGGGGCTCATGTTATTCGTCTTTTAACGTAGAATTGTATGATATTGAGAATTTTTATTTACAGTTAACGAGAATGGAGAAAAACGATTTTGAAGGGCGAAAAACGTGAAAAATAAGCAAAATGACATTTTGTCGTAAACTTGCGATATCTTAATGAATTTTCACCCGATTCAAGTAAATCAAACGGCATTATAAAGGGGAGATACTAGGCTTTCAGATGGTATGACTCGTTTCCTCCAATTTTGAAAAAAAGTGTAATTATTTTGAGATATGAAAGTGCACAAATTCGAAAATATCGAAAAATTGATGTTAGCCGCGGAAATGGGTATTACTAGTGAGAAAATTGTTTAGATTGAAAAAAATGGCTATATGTAAAGGAATAAGCACATACAATTTTTTAAAAACTATACATAATATTATAGTAATATTCATTCCTGCTGGCCGCATGTTTGGCAAAGAACACACCTGTACTCTGGACACACGTATGCCATACAACGAGAGCATTTTATTCCATATTTTCGGTCGATTGTTCTAGGACAAAGCACACACCTGCCCTGTCTCGCAGTTCCTGATGAGGGTCGTCGTATTGGTCCTTTATCTAACATTTCTTGTATACAAAACATAGTTTTCCTCGGCAGATTAGTCAGATCTTTCCTCCTCATTATATGGGCCCGTGTTAAGTCTTCGACCAGATGTTTTAATAAATCTCCTCTTGTGAGTGCTTCATTTGCGGCAATGAAATTATATATGACTGAAGAATTTATCCCTGATTGGTCGAGCATTCCCATAAAAATTCTCATTGGCCATCTATTTGTATATATATATTTATATATGTAGTGTAGGCACTGCACGCGTAATACTTACCCAAAAAGTACACCAAAAAATATAAAAGGAAAAAACTCGAAAAAAACAAAAAGTATACGTAAATGGTAACGTGGGGTGAAAAAACACCCCACTCGCACTTTCATTGTTTACTGCTCGAGACTACGCGGGGCACTGATGTGGGAAACAGGCTATCCCTACTTCCAGACGATTGAAAAGAATTATGGTATAGGTCCCGAGTCGCAGTCGTCAGCCGTTTTTTTTGGCGCGCGATTTAAACGGCTCTGGGGTGCTTTTTCACCCCACGTTACCGTTCTAGGGTTAAAAAAAAGGTGTAGATATACGTATTTGAGCATTATACTTGAAATGATTCTGAACACACTATGTCAAAAGAAGCCTTTACGAACAACCATTTTTTTGGAATCTTGGAAAAACTGATACGGTGAGCAATTGTGTTAGCCCTAAAAATAACAGAGAATACCTAAAAGATACCTCCCATTGTTTTCCCGACGTAATTGGTGCGTCAAAAATTTCCCATCATTATCACTAATATGTCTCCATAGCGGATAACCGTAACATATTCCAAGGATAACTGTTTTTTATCTGGCGAATATATCGTAAAGTAGTGGGGAGATTAGATGATAATTTTGTTCGGTACAAAGAATTGTATCTATCTATTGTATATACCTATAAAAGCTAATTTTCAGTGTGAGTGAGGTGCGACGCTCATGTATTTTTCCCGTTATTTTCAGCATTTTTCTCAAATTATGTAAAAACCAAATAAGTTGAAATTTATATTATAATCCGTCCAAGCTACTTCAACCGAGAAAAAATCATGGCCCCCCCAATAGCTTCCGCTTCTATAAGCAGGACTGCCAGGGGACTGATCTTTGCCGACCGACCGACCAAGGTCTATCTGTTTACTGTATGTATTATTTATTTTTTACATCAATGTAAATTTATGTTATTCAATTACATTTTTATGAACCTTTTTATGTCTTGAATCTTAAATTTACAAAATCATATTAATTATGTCCTACATAGGTTTACCCGAGAGTAAAAAAGTAACAAAATGATAATTTTACCGTGATTGTCAGCTTAAATATTTGTCGCATAGTTCCGGATGTCTTCTCTTGAGAATCTAAAGAAGCTAAATGAAGGAATGAATAAAAAAGGTAGCGGAGCCAAACGAAGGTAACCGTGGTAGCAGTCTTAGCATTGAAAACGGGAATTTTGGCTCCTTTATATCAGCATCAAGCCGAGATTTTGCGGTTATGGACCCTATCCCTAACGATTTCTCGTACCGCGAAACCATCACATGCTAACGTTCAGACGTAGACCGGATTACGAGTTACAATAAGATCATTACATTGCACCCACGTACAGATAAAGACTTTAGAATGGACGAGAAAAACCCCCACGCCAGGAAGACACCTTCGTGCTAGATGCTGGTTTCATCGTTAGCATTGTTTGAATAACAGCCCATTGTCATAGTAGTCTTTTTGTGACAAAATCTACGTTCTTAAACCAATATGCTTGTCGCTATTGAATCCCCGCGTAATTGATAATTTCTAATCCAACCTTTTAGGGTAATTAAACTTGGCCCAATGGAGTCCTCGTACCCTCATGTGTTTGTATATGCATGCATGTGTTAGCGAGCAATATTTGTATGCCCACAAATGTCGCTCGTTCAATAATATTGCAGATGGATTAGGAATGTGAACTGAATAACGTAACTGTAGAAGTACGAGAACGAAAATCCGGGGAAGCGGGCTGACCTTTCCGGCTGTAAATTAGATTTGGCGATCCATCCGTTTTCCGCCTCATTACTCCGCTAAGCTCAAGTTTCACCGTAGTTAGCGTAATTGAATGCGGCTGCATTCCGATAGCGCCGCATTGCAATGAAATCACGCGAGTGTAGGACTGTCTCCGACGTGAGATGCGTCCGAGGGGGTCTTTAATTCAAGATGATTTGAGCGAGACAGTTCTCTAGTTACAATGGAGAGCATATTCGAAGTATACGTGTTAATTTCAGCGGCTGTAGGAGACATGAAACTTGATCTTCATTTACTTTGTGGTGCTCCATCACGAATTCCTCTTCTTTTCTGTTGTCGGTAAAAGTTTCTTAAAAAAATATTCTCAGGTTGGTAAAAGTTTCAAGTTGATAATGAATGAGAATTTGAATGAAAATGAATGAGAAAGAAGAAGAATGAGAAATGAATTAACTATTCCGATTATAAATGATGCAACTGCATACTTTTATGTGACTGAAATTCTAAGTGATCAAATAGAAATTTTTATATAACTCTTTAACTTGACTCATTTTTTTTTCACGCGGCACATTTAAAACTCCTTCACAACGGAAAATTTTTGTGATCCCGGAAAAAAGTACTGCGTAGAGTATGTTGTCATTTATCGTCGAAAAATAGTCGAGAAAAGGTACAAGCTAAACTCTTGTTAGTTTTTTGACGCGATCTAAGCGTTAGAGATTACTCATTTTTTTAAAAATAAGGTCTCTCTGGAGTGCATACACTAACCATTTCCCTTGTTATAGGGAAGGGAAGAAAAACGTGCTTACACGTAATTTCCCATGTATTTCACGTCAAAAATCTCGGAAAGTAAGGGGCTGATGTTTTGGTACTTTAATTTTAAACTAGCATGCGTTACAATGCCTCTTTTTCTTTCTAACTAGACGCACATAAGCAGACACATTCACATGTACCAAATAAATGATAGACAGTGATTTTTTGTGTATTAAAATAAATTTGAAAAAAAATCATTCAATTGCTTTGGGATATAAAATATTTTTGGTCTTACCACATAAATTACGTCTCACTGATATGATTCTGACGCACGCGATATTACGTCTCGCTGATGCGTTTCTGATGCACGTGATTGAGCAACTCGTAAACTATCTGCTTCGTTCCTTGCTTGTCGTTCCTCGCTTGTTTGAGAAGCTCGCGTTCGATCACTCATTTGTTGAATCGACTCGCGCTCCACCTATTGTGCAATGGATTTAATGATTTAGAAACATTCGCGATGGCGCGCACAGAAACTCACCAAAGTTTCATCGTAATCGAATGAATTGTATTGGAACGCATAGAAGACGAACAAACGAATATTTATTTTTGTATACCTGTTAGAAGATGAGACCGAATCCATTGATTCCTGGGCGGAATAATACTTCGCTCAAACCTCTTCAAATCCAATGCAACAACAAGACACGGGACTCCGCTTAGTTAAGTCTTGGCGTGAGAATGGGGATTTAATTGATTGGGCGAGAGCTCGGGCCTCCCCACAGGAGGGGAGAAAACGAGTCTCAAGAGAGAGAGAGAGAGAGAGAAGGAGAAAGCGCAGCCGCTAAGGATTTCGGGAAGTCAGAGAAGACGGATGTGCTCTCTGCAGTTCGAGATGATGGAAAGGAGGTGACCCCGCTAATTGCTTGGATCTCGCCGCATCGAGGTACAGCTGTGAATGGGATCAAATTTAATTGTTAGACGGCCAAAATGTTTGAAAAAAATAGGACGTAATATATTTTAATAAATGCGTCGCGATATGCGTTGTCATGGAAATAGGTATGAACCCACGGTGTTAATAGCCAGCTGCAGGAACGAGACATATGTATTCAACAGAGTTACGAGACCCGTTAGCCATGGCAACTATTCAATATGTACTGCAGAAACATTCGGTAAAATTCATTGGTTTCGTAAATGGCTTCATTACTTAAGGAATGAGCCACAATAGCCAAGATGGCGGATGCGAAATGAACCGCTTGGAGACTTAATTACTTAATAAAAGAGTTGTTTTGAGACGAATTACCAGCTTTTTTAATCTTACTGACTAATTATTATGTGCATTAGCAATTGATCGCAGGATAATCTTTCATAAATTTTATCTTACGGTCAAATATTTAATCAAACATGGGAAGCAATTGACTATTGCCTGATAAGTTACGACGCTGGTCGATGCGTTCCTGCAACCCGAATATTTTTATGAGATCCATAGCGTCATGTTTCTCGTAACTACTATTGATGCAATTAATAAATATGCTTCCAATCCTCCATAACTCGATTAAAATGCGTCTCCAGATATCATACGACCCAAAATGAAGTGAGGTAAATGAAAGATATTTTTAAAAAGTATCATAACTCACCCCATTTGTGAGCAGCAAGCGATGTGAATGAGATCAAAATTAATTTCAAACAATCAAAATGTAGTTTCAAAGTAATCGTGATAATTGAAGAACATGTGCAGCGATATGAGTTGCATGAAGTTGGACGTGAAAGTTCGTGACCATGAGAAATATGGCAGTTAAGCGCGGAGTCTACGTGTATCTCCCGATTGGAGTTTCCTTGTCGGAGAATAGACGCTTCTACTGTTGAGCACCTTCGGCGCAATTACCACTATGCAATAACGCCTTTTAAAATTTTCTTTTTATTGGACGTTGTAACATAATGTTAGAAAATAATAGTCATGATAACGATTAAAAAAACACGTCTTTATGCATAGCGCAAGTTTTAGTATAGAAATGTCCTTCTGTTCTTCTACACTGTATTGAAATTTATTGCTCCAGAATATTAAAAAGTACTAAAACATGAGTATTACTAACTACAAACAGCATTTAAAATATCTACGAAGTACCATGATAACCATTACTCGAGAATGTGGCACTGCGTGATTCTACACCAGGCGTATAGCACTCATCCCAGTTCAAATGAGAATTGCACACTTTCCCCCGGCCGCTAGGCGCTGGCCAAAAGCAGTGAGGATGACAGTTCGTTATAAACTAGGAGAGTTCTATGTAGACGCACTCGCTGTCATGCGGTATACTATTAAACCCATTGAGTGCGGCATGACGTGATTTCACGTCATGTTTGTATATACGCTGGTGCTGATGACGTTATATCACGTCATGGGTACCGTGAGTGTTCCAGCTTTCACCACTAGGGGGCCTAGTGGAAGTTCCCTAGTGAAATCTGGACCTCTCACGGTACCCATGACGTGATATAACGTCATCAGCACCAGCGTATATACAAACATGACGTGAAATCACGTCATGCCGCACTCAAAGGGTTAAGATACAACCACTGGTTAGCATTATTCATGCGTTTGATAAATAGTACAAAAGGGAACTAAGTCGTGCAAAAGCAAAATCATGCCGGAGTATTTCATTCGGTGTGTTTTTAATAATGACGGTAAAATATTTGGCCCAATTACAAAATCTACTCTCCCTAGTGAGGGTCAAAGTTATACAGAACTGACTTATTAATTTGGTCTCATCTATTGGTATGCTTCAGTACTGTTTCTGTTATCCGGGCATAGCTTTTTGTTCGTTTGATAGCGGATCGCCTCTATGGTCTCTTCAGCGGTTCTCCCCATCGGAGCCAAACCATATATATTCATCTACATCCACTTATTACCCTGCTAGCCACCACAGGGATGTTTGGCAGGGGGTGACTTACCACCAACATGAACTACAGTGAAGAAATTTACTTTCACCAACATGCACCACATAATAGGTACGCTACAAATGCTACAGAAAACACAAAATTATTCTATAATGTGACTACATAAACGTGAAACAAGAGATATTCAGGGTACCGGCAAAACATGGTGTTAGCACTACTCGGCAGGTTTAGAAACATGCATTAGGGGGTATACGAATTAATCGGCTACACTACCTGTCGACTAACCTACTTCTATGTGTCAACGCAGCCATTATGGTCTCTTATCGATCGTGGGAAAAACAACATTTTAAACCTATCTGTTCTACAATCTATTTCCCTCATTTTATTTTCATGATCTGATCTACCGTGGTATGTTAAAGTTCGTAAGATATTGAAAACTTCCTCTGCAAATAAATCGGTTTTGAATTGACATAAAAGATTGAGTCTAATTTTCATTGACGGTCTGATAGCGATTCCCATCCTAGTTTTTGCAAGAGGTCAGTTACATTAACGAGACTTTCATAAGGGCCTTGCACATATCTTGCTGATCTTCTCTGCACGCGTTCCAACTCTGTTTTGAAGCCTACCTCATGAGGACCCCAATCACTTGCACTATTCGCGCAACTTCGAGGAATAATTTCTCCCAAAATATTCACGGAATTTCTTCTGCTGTTTCGAACTGTTAATTTCACTCGGGAAAAAAGATCCCCGCTGTATGGGCTGGAGAGGAAGTCATACTAATAAGTCGAAAGGGAAACTGACGCGACGGCCAATATAAATCAAGGACCCAGAGTGTTGAGGAATGAACAACTTCCTCAACCTTAGCGGCATATCTTTACGCATTCATGCGTGCGAATGAATTATCGCAACTTCTTTCGCAAACGTGATCCGTGGACCGTAATGGATGTATTTCCTTCGTAATATCGGCATATTATCCTTTTCCTGCGGGAAAAAGCAGTTGTCATTCCTTGGATATGGAGAAAATACAATTAGCACAGTCTTTTAATATCCGGAGTTTTTTTTTACGCGTTTTATTCTGCATGGGAGAAAATAAGTTGGATAGAATTCTACCTCAGCCGTGGGAATATTTTCACCAGTTTGAAACTATATTTTAAAAAAACATGGGGCGATTCGAAGCAAACTCACATACCATTTCTTGCTTGATGATGAAAACCTTTATTAATGAATATTATGGTCGGAAGTTGGGCAAAATATCGGACAATGCCAACATTTAGCGCTTAACTTATTTTATGTTATTGTAACTGGATACAGCGCTGTTCCACTCAGTAATCCGTATGGTATGTGTTCTTTAACTCTTATGGTCGCATTTTAAAAATTATTTGGGAAATATAAATAATAATAATGATGTTTTACTTCACCGGCAGTGAATTCTAACAACATAATATCTTTGGTTAAATCGGGGGGGGTAACTTTAGGTAGCCATGAAGGTTAACCTGGATTATGGCTCCCATCGTTTACAGAATGGATTGCGCACGGATATATAAAGGAAATAAAACATTTTGAAATTACAATCAAATAAAATTACAGTTACAAGAAAACATCCTCTAGACATTCCTTAGTAAACAACCAAGATCGTACATTTTTCAATGTTGCGTTCAGGATTTTTGAATTGAAACAGGTAATAAATTATACACTTTATGTCCTATGTACAAAAACATTGTTTGAATAATGTCAGATTCAGCTTGGGCAAGGGAATACGTGCTTTACGTAGGGTGTAGGGAGAAGGATACAATAATGACCCAGTATTACCACTTCTCATGTAGAAACTACATAAAACTTTATGAATTAATAGATGACTTAATGGGAGCAACCCAAGACAACAAAATAGACGAAAGTAATTTTCAAAGCGACTCCTTTTTGAGATCACTCTAGCAATCCTTATCTGTAGAAAATTGGTGGATCTTGTAGAGTTTTGGTAAGTTCCACCCCAACAGAATACACCACAAGAAATTAGCATAGTTACCACGTCATCGACGCTGATAGACTAAACCTCACTGACATTTCATCAAACCATCGAATTCTGGGGCGATTTAAAGCAAACTCTTGTAGAAATTCTTGCTCAAACGCCTTAAATAATAAATATTTATGGTACAAAGGATCGACACGTGCCAGCATTAAGCGCTTTGCATGTTTAATATTGTTGTAAATGGACACTGCGCTGTTCCACTCTGTAATTCGTACGGGCTATGCAACTATTTTTACAACTATGTAACTATTTTGGCTGTTTAAAAAAATTATAAGTAAAATTCTTAATTAGAATAATTACTACGCAATTTATGCTAATAAATTAATATATGCGAAGTTTCATCAAACCATCAAATCCTGGGGCGATTTAAAGCAAACTCACGTATAAATTCTTGCCATAACACCTTAACCCTTGGAGTGCCGGGGAGCGAAATCGCGCTCCTCCTGTCTCTCGCGAAAAGTGCCAGGAGCGCGATATCGCTCCTTCCGCAATGTCACTCTTAGATGCTGGTATTTCACTGATCGTCCACAGATGGCACCTAAATGCAGATTACAGATGCAGATGCAGATTTTGTAAAAAAATCGTCAAATAATACATTAAATAGGTGAAACCACATATAATAAAGTTTTCCTTGAGTTTTTGAATATTTACCTTCACTTGTATTTGAGACATAATTTTTTTCCTAAACTACTGCAAAATCAGAAAAAATACCTCGGCAATTTTAGCATAGTACCTAGAAGATCGGTTGGCACTCAAAGAGTTAAATAATAAATATTTATGGCGCAATAAATCGGCAAATGCCAAAATTTAGCGCTTTTCGTATTTTATATTTCTATGAATGGGCACTGTGCTGTTCCATTCTGGAATTCGCATGGTCTATTCACCTTTATGGTCTCTTTTTGGAAAATTATAAGCGACACATAATAATTACTTAGCGTAATTACAACACAGTCGATGTAAATAAACTAACCTTATGCGAAAGTTCATCAAATCCTGGGGCGATTCAAAGCAAACTCTTATAGCATTTCGTGATCGAACACCGTAAATAATAAATAATTATGGCACACAGGATCGGCACATACCAACATTAAGCCCTTTACGTATTTAATATTATTATAAATGAACACTGCGCCGTTCCATTCTGTAATTCACTCCGCCTCCGCACTGCAACTCATATGGTTGTTTTTTTGGAAAATTATACGCGAAAGGCAATTATCGGTTAGCGTAATTACTACACAGTTGATATAGATGAGCTCATTCTATGTGAAATTTCATCAACCCATCAAATTCGTGGTAAAATCAACTTTTTAAATGCAAAGACATAGTTATATTTGGCTTTGACGTTAAATAAAATCCTTGTTACGGTTAGCCTTATCCGAGTCCTTCACGAACACAGCCACCCGGACAGGGAAGAATGTTCCAACGCCCGAGTGTCAAAGTAGATGGCCTACTTACGAAGGAGCGGTATCTTGTGAATCTACCTGCATCTGTGCTCCAATCGTTTGCCGCAGGGCCGAGCCCTTTTTAAACTCAGGCGGCGAGGGAATTGAGACCAGAGAGGAGAAGAGAAATGGAGAACGAAAACGTATTTAGACGGCGGAGAGAGAAGGACGAGTTTTAAAAAGTGCGAGGTCGTGCCTATTTACAGGAGGAAGAGCGTATGTTCCCGAGGTCAGCCGATAATGCTTGACCGCCATAAGATGGACGATAGGCCTTGACGAGGTCACGGATCCCGGACCATATTTTTTCCGACAATCCTTCCACATACGATTGTGCCTACGATTCCGCGCACGGATGCAGTACATTTGCCTTTGAGCAGTCACAGGGAGAATTTTATCGACTCATACAAGAGATCATTTTCGAGTTTTGATTAAAAATTGAAGGCCTTGTAAATGGCACGACGTAAAATGCTATTATTTGAGACAATTTTTAAAAATATGTGTGCTCTATAGAAAATATGAAATTATTTCCATTAATATTTTTTTTTATATACGTCACAGCACGGTGGTATTCATGCTTGGTACTGTTACCAGTACTTTCCGCGTATTGAGTAGAATAGTGATCCATTCAATATGGCTGACTGCGCATTTGAAAAACTTCGACGTAAAATGTTAATGCGTGTGACACAATTTTTTTAATAAACGTAGTCATGTGAACTAAAAAATTATTTCATAAATATTTTTGGATAAACGTTACAGCACAGTGATATTCATGCCAGGTACTGGTTTCAATATTTGTTGTGTATTGAGTACAAAAATGATCCATTCAATATGGCTTACTGCGCATTTTAAAATCTTGGATATTCCCCTGGGATACCGCACTGTATGGCTCCGTTTATTCTATTCTTTAATTTGTGGTTTGAACTACGTACGGCATTTCGGTCAGTCAGAGTAAGAGTAATATTGATGCAGGAAAAGAAAAATAGAAAGAATACGGGTAACCAGGTAATACCGGGTCAGTTTCGAGGTGAAAATGAAAGTTTTGCAATTGTGTAATGGCAGGTACTCGATGAAACTTAGGGCGGCGTATAGAAAATATTATGTTGAAATACTATTTCCGTTTTCTAATGGATAGGGAAAAAATCACAGTCTAGCCTGTCAAGCCTGGAACAATTTGTATTAGGATTATTGTCCTATTTTCTTACGGAAAGATAAAAATTCCCCCAAGTTAAGCCTGAGACAATTTTTATTTGCATTATTGTCCTATTTTCTTACGGAAAGGTAAAAATTCCCCCAAGTTATTCCCCAAACAATTTGTTTTAGCATTATTGTAATATCCCTGCGCATTTCATCAATATTTCCATGTGCTACTGCACTGTATGGTTTTATTTATTCTAGTCATTAATCTGGGGTATGAATTCCATACGCTATTTCGGTCAGTCAAGGGAGCGGAGTTGTTTTATCATCCCCTTCGCGTCTTGCGGGCCCGGAGGTTATCGAACAGCCGGCCAGCCGGGTGTGTTGTGGGTCCTTGAACACCTGTCGGAAGACGGGGACTTCTCGAATTCCCAGCGGGGGGAACACCCCCCCGACGAAAGGCTGCACGACCATTACCCGCTGACCCACTGCCCTCCCTTGCGTTCCGAATTAATGGACTGCTTCCCTGGAAGCCTCAAATCCCGCTGTTAAGTTTTCGGTGGCCAGTCGAAGTTTAGGGCCTTTAGGGCCGCCCGATCGTGGGTTCAATTCTAAACAGAGGTATTTTAGGCATTTCCGGACTTGGAATATATGGTTCTGCTGAATATCGTGGGAGATGAGGCAAAAAATATGGACCTACCAAAGTTTAGCAGCTATGCTTATCCATTTAGGTGGTCGGAGCGCGAATAGTGAGTCGTTGAGTTCACATTTGAATAACTTTTCAAGTAAATCGAAAATAAATTCTCTGACCAAAATTTATGTAAATACATATATTTGTGAGTTGAAATAATAATACATTTTGTAATATAAATGATTCAATAAATATGCGTTTTAGTATTTTCTTAATTTTAAGCATTGTTATGACTTTAGTTAACGGCGCGGATTTCGAAATTAAAGAGAAAATCGTAAGTTGATACGTATTTATTATTCGAAATGATGCATTGCCATTAATTTGGAACCATCATTATAAAATGGAATATATGTTTTCGCAATTTTCCGTGTGTAAATTATTTCAATTGCTGTATATTTTTTAATGTTGCACCGCTATTTGTACTAAAAATACAAAGATAATGGCCTGCATATATCCTTCGACTCCTTTGAAATAAGTTTCAATTCTCACTTGTTTTATCTTCATGGTTATTTAGCTGTAACAACAAGAATTCGGGACATTTTCGCTGCGTCTATATACAACCAAATAGGTCGTGAGGTGCTGCGGAAAAAAATTAAATTTTAAGTTGCGTTCTAAACAAAAAGTTTCCTGGGAGTCCATTCATTAATTTGCTGCTAAAGAATTGCGCTGCTCAGTTGGGTAGCTGTGTGGGACTCTTAATAACAAAATTAGCATTCATTTAAAAAAAACTATGGGTAATTTTCTCGCGTACAGTCAAGACAATATGTATTTCAGTTTCTTTCATCTTGTCCCAAGCTGCTGACGGTTCTTACAGTTTCTAGTGTTAACCATTGAAGTAGAAGGAGAGGGCATTACATCATCAAACTGTTGCCTGGCAACTGAAAAAACAACCATATTGGTTCTCCCCTCTTTCCTTACTTTCCTTTGGTTTGCATGACGGAAATGACGAGTCCGCGAATGTGTGGAAAGAATATCAGCTATCTGTAGGAAATTTAAGACAGGTAACTCTTGAAACTAGGATCGACTACTTTATTCTATGGATTCTTCTCGATTTCACCGTAGTTTTCATCTAGAATACGGAAAATTGTTAATTTAAATAAAAAAAATATTTGAGGAGAATGAATAGGTATTAAACGAGTAAGAATGTTGAAAAATCTTAGGTTTTCCCGGCGTATCTGCTGGATGTTTCTCGGGTGTTTCATCGGGTTCCACCTTAATAAATCAATGATTTATTTCCTTTGGATGGGTCTGAAAAATATATTTATATTTTTCTGGTATAGTAGGTCCTGAAAATGTCTGAACTGACTAGTTATTGTCAAATATATCAGTCAATGATCAGGATAAGTATATGAACTACTTTTATCATACCTAAGTAATATACTTGATGCGTATGCGTTTTTTATGTATTTTGAATTGCTCTTGGATACTCAAATAACTTTCCTTATCTCTTTGAAGGCTTCCGCGACTCATATACTTGTTAATATTGCTCTTTTCAGGTATTCTCATCGCGTGTTTAGTTTTTCTGACAACAGTTTCTCCCCTCTTCCTGGGGGCGTCTTCAGGTCCGTTGGACATTTTGTAATTGTAGCATAACAAAATGTCCAACGGACCTGAAGACGCCCCCAGGAAGAGGGGAGAAACTGTTGTCAGAAAAACTAAACACGCGACGAGAATACCTGAAAACAGCAATATTAACAACTTTCCTTATCGTTGCTTCTAAATCGGGGGATAATCCCTTTGAAGTCTAAGAACTTAATGTTGCATGCAGCTAAAGCCACCATTTATTTTGGGGGAAGATTATCATAAGAGAATACTGTTGCTGGTGAAGAGTATCATAATAGTTTATTCATTTTATCACAAGTCCTTCCCCCAAGGCGACAAGTCCCACTTCGAAGAAACTTTGAACTTGCCGAATGCTAATATTTGCATGATCGAGCGATTTCATTTTCGTTGGCATGCAATCGGAGGACACTCATGGCTCATATTATGGAATGTTTTTCCGAAAAGTGGATTTCGCTCAATTAAATATATCCGAATCAACATCACTTAGGCATTAGTGCGAGGGACGAAATGCGTTTCAGACACCCGCGATCTTCCATTGTCTGGTGTTTGATTGCTAACAGTGGCTGGACGATCGAGAGTTTGCCTGAAGGTCCGTCTTCCGATGAAGGGGCAGTGCAACTCCGTAAACAGGAGGTCTGGAGGGTCGTGTCTCGGAGGAGTGGAGGTAAGGTCACTCTGAAGCGTGGTTCAGGAGATGCTTTGGCACCTCCCATTCCCGTTTCGAACAGGTACCAGTTGCTTTCGGATGGAAATTCCGAGGTGCCTGACGTGCCTACTCCTACTCCGAGACCGGCACCTAGGAAGAGTCGTCAGAGTGGGAAGGGGGGGATTGTAGTGATAGGTAGTAGTAACGTCCGCCGTGTTATGGTCCCTTTGCGGGAAAGGGCAGGCCATGAGGGTATAAGCCACCGTGTAACGTCATGGTGCATTCCAAGTGGCGGTGTTCCGCAGGTGACGCAGGCGGTTGGTGCGGCGGTCCGGGGCACGAAGTGCTCAAGTCTGAAGATTGTGGCCCATGTCGGCGTTAACGACGCCATGGACCGTGGATCCGAGGAGATCCTGCGTTCCTTCAGGGAACTGGACTCCGAAGTGAAGCGGGTAAGTCGCGACGAAGGGGTTGACATGACGCTTGCAATTTGTACTCTTGTCCCGAGGATCGATCGTGGACCCCTGGTTTGGAGCCGAGTGGAGGGCATAAACCAGAGGTTGCGTCGCTTCTGCACGGACATTGGAGCCTCCTTCGTCGACCTTCGGCCGGCAATCCGATCGTGTCGGACCCCTCTGAACCGTTCTGGTGTCCATTACACGGCCGAGGCAGCTAGCTGTGTAGCGAGTAGCATACTCGATCACTGTAGACCTTTTTTAGGATAGAGGGTAGGGCAGAGAGTAGGTCAGCTAATGGGTCGAATCAGGTACCATCGCGAACAATATTTAATAGAAAAAATATCCAAGAAAGTGTTAAGTCTAAAGAGAACAGTAAGAGGCCAGTTTAAAAAAATAGCAGTAATGTAACTTTGAATATACCTAAGAAAGCGAGTTGTAATGAGAATACACATTCCGGGAATACGCTTACTGATAAATCCTTTTCTGTCGTGGTAGTAAATTGCCGTAGCTTAAGGAATAAAGTAGCTGACTTCTACCATCTAATTGAAACTACTGACGCAGACTTAATTATAGGGACGGAAAGTTGGTTGTGTAACGAAATCGCAGATAATGAAGTATTCCCAAAAAATTTCACAGTTTATAGAAAAGATAGAGTGGAAAGGACCGGGGGAGGAGTTTTTATTGCAGTGAAGGATTGTTATATTAGTAGGAGGGAGTCATTTTCCGACGACCAGGTAGAAAGCGTATGGTGCTCCATTCAAAATCCTAAAGCAAAAACAATCTATGTGTGCGCATATTACAGACCACCAGATACCCATATAACCTCAATATTAGGACTAGAAAGTCAACTCAGTAAATTAACCACTCAAAAAAACGACTGTCATATTATAATCGGTGGGGATTTCAATCTTCCGTCCATAGACTGGGACACGTACAGTTTTATCACTGGGGGGAAAGACAAAGACCTTTGTGAGTCACTCCTGTATACATTCACATCTCACTCACTACATCAATTAGTCACTGCTCCAACTAGAGGGAAAAATACACTTGATCTTTTAGCGACAAATATTCCACACATGGTTGTAAACATAGGTACGGATAAGGGAATAAGCGACCACAAGATAGTTAAAGCTAATTTTTCCGTGAGCATGATCAAGAAACATAATCCACAAAGAAAAATCTACTTATATAATAAGGCTGACTACGAAGGTATGAAACGAGAGTTCCAAAAGTCATTTACTAATTTTCAAAAAATAAGTATCAACAGTAATACTGAGGTTTTGTGGAATACTTTCCTCAACGTTACACGATCAGTAGTTAGCAAATACATACCAAGTAAATGGAAAAGAGCCAATGCAGAGCCTAGGTGGTATAACGCGGAGGTTAGAAAAACATTAAAGCACCAAAGAACATGTCATGCTAGGTTAAAAAGGGCAAAAATTAACAAATCCTCCGAAGAACTATACACAGTCACCGAAAATTACAAAATATCTAAACTCTTAGCAAAAAAAGCGTGCCGAAGGGCGTTAGCTGATTTCAAAAGTAAATTACTGGGAGAACAATTGAACGATAATCCCAAGGCATTTTGGTCGTATGTTAGGGACACTCAAGGAAATAAATCAACAGTACACACGCTTAAGAATATCAAAGGGGAAAAGATAACCAACAGTCTACAAAAAGCCAATTCGTTAAACTCATTCTTCAAAAGCATTTTCAGTACTTATACACCACATCTTTTCGATCCGCAGCCAGTTCGTTCCCAAACATGTATGCCTGAAATTATTATAAATTGTCGCGGCATAGAAGAGCAGCTAAAAAATATTAACCCCAACAAATCCCCCGGTCCAGATCAAATACCTGCTCGCGTATATAAAACAATGGCATCAGACATAGCGCCTTACTTAGAATTAATATTTACCAAATATTTAGTAGATCACGTAGTGCCTAAGGACTGGAGAGTAGCAAATGTCACACCTATATTCAAAAGCGGCGACAGGGAAGACCCTAGTAACTATAGGCCTATTTCTCTCACATCCATTTCCTGTAAGGTATTTGAACACATAATCGTAAGCTCCATTATGAGTCATTTAGATAGGGAGGCATTGTTAATAAATAACCAACACGGATTTCGAAAGGGTAGATCTTGCGAAACCCAATTGGCCCTCTTCGTTCATGACATCTTGCTCTCGGGTGAAAATAATGTCCAAGTTGACGCGGTATTCCTCGATTTTAGGAAAGCTTTTGATAAGGTACCTCACGTTAAGTTGCTCTCAAAACTAGAGGCATATGGAATAGATAAAAACGTTATTAGTTGGATTAATCAATTCTTACATGGGCGGGAACAAAGGGTTGTCATAGACGGTATCATGTCAAACACAGTTAGCGTTACATCGGGTGTTCCTCAGGGAAGTGTAATTGGTCCACTTTTATTTCTCTTGTACATTAATGATATTAGTAACGTCGTTAAAAGTAAGCTTAGACTCTTCGCAGACGATGCGGTTGTGTATAGGGATATTAACAATTCCGAAGATAGCGACTCGTTAACAATCGACCTACTTGCTATTCATGCTTGGTGCGAAAAGTGGCAGATGGAACTAAACATAAAAAAGTGCGTAGCAGTCAGCTTTTGGAAAAAGAAAAATTGGCCAGTTAGGGCTTACAGAATTAAAAATACAGAAATTATTCACGCCGAGTCTGTTAAGTACTTAGGAGTCACAATTAGTCACGACCTATCTTGGGGAAAACATATTAGGGAAATATGCGGTCAAGCATATAGGAAGCTAGGCTTTATCAAGAGAGTACTCGGAAAATGTGATGAGAAAGTGAAAGAACGTTGTTATTTTTCAATCGTTAGGCCTCATCTGGAATATGCTGTTAGTGTATGGGATCCATACGAAACGGGGTTGATATCAGAGTTAGATCGCGTCCAGCGAAGAGGAGCTAGGTTTGTGAAACGATGCTACGATAAGTTGGCTAGTGTGTCTGGACTGTTAGAAGAATTAGGATGGGAATCGCTATCACAGCGTAGATTAAATTATAGGCTTAACCTCCTAAATAAATTTCAGGAAAATCATTTTACTGACGACGTAAAAAACATACTATTAACCCCTTCGTACTACGGCAGATTAGATCGCGCCAATAAAATTAGAGAGCTAGATTGTAGAACCGATAGGTATAAAATGTCATTTTTTCCGCGTACCATTCGGGACCATAACAGCTGTGATCGTCGTCATGAATAGTTCGAGTATTGACAATAGGCAGGCAGTTAATCTTTCTCATTATATTCTCCTCTTTCTTATTTATGCATGATGTAAATAATGATGTTCTTATTTATGCATGATATTTTGAATCTGTAGTAGTAGTCTTTGTATCCCTTGCATGTTAGAACGATTGGAGATAGAATGTTTCTTGGGTATTAGATTTGTAATTGGCGCTTTGCATGTGTGGTACGCGGGCTTTAATGTAATGTCGGTATTCTACCATATCATTCATGCATGCCTGGTGCGAAAGCACCCCCTGCCACACACCCTTTGGGTGGCTTGCAGGGTATGACGTAGATGTAGATGTAGATGTTAGTTTTCTTGCTTTTGCGTTGATTTCCTTCTATTTCTTCCGAGGAACTTGTTTTCCCCCGTGGTGCACGCAAGCAAGGCCAAGGAAACTTGACTGTTATTCGAATGAGAACTTGAGATATAAAGCCAGCTTGCTTCTTGCATCATTAATCTCCTTTGTATTCGCTCCTGAAAGGTGGATACCTGATATCATTCGTTATAAATGAATACAAATTAGCACCGAGAAATGATGACAAATAGTTTTCAAAAAGAATTTGAGATCATTGCAATTGTTTCGAAGCACAACTCCACTCAGTACGTTTTTACGTATGCATTTTACGAGGGTGAGTCAATAAATAAGTCGCAAAACTGAATTGAGGCAAAAATAATTTAAGTAACTTTCTGACATTTATTTCACTTTTCCACATATTCACCCTGTACATTCAGGCACTTATCCCATCTCTTTACAAGTCCTTGAAAGCCAGCAGCAAAGAAGTCCTTTGGTTGCTGTCGCAGCCAACGTGTAACCTCATAGATTACAGCATCATCTGTATCAAAATGACGGCCACCCAAATGATTTTTCAGGGGCCCAAACAGATGAAAACCACTGGGGGCTAAGACGGGCCTGTACGGTGAATTTTCCAAGCGTTCCCAATGAAATGTTTACGACTGATTCTGATGATGAAATGCTGACATTTGCGACTTATTTATTGACTCACCCTCGTAGATTATTTTGACCGCTTCGGGGTACGCAAGTGCGTCGCGTTTTGCAGTATTACGGCATCACTATAGTGCTCGCAGAGTTTCTGTGCACTGGAGAATTTCTCTAAGCCTAGCTGCCTGTGGTAGATGAGCAGCGATTGGCTGCCGGCGTCCAATCCCGTAAACTGGTTCTTAGCTCAGTGCGCGCCGCGTACGAATACCGTAAGTGGCGATCCAAAAGAGTCTAGTCTTAGCTCACTTTAAATTATCCAGCAGCGGGTACCAGGCTTTCTTAACTGAATTAAATATGGTTCGATAAATTCTGATACCTTTCCCAGCGATAAAAATATTGGTTGTTATGATAATTAGTCGCAATTAATGTATTTGTATTTTTCAAAATGTTGGTGAAGAGGATTTAAGTTTTATTTATTTATCGCGTAACCACGGTGACTTGCGCCGATGGGGATTAGTTTATTACCTCACTGCGATGACTGTTGCAATCACTGCAAGTTTTGACTCGATATCTAGAGTAGTTTCTCGTCCGGAGTATTTCTATTCTAAAGTCCCTCGCGTCGGCGAGGCATAGCGTTCGTTTTCGCCGATTCTTTTGGGTCGCCACTTACAGTATTCGTACGCGGCGCGCACTGAGCCAAGAACCGGTTTACGGGATTGGACGCCGGCAGCCAATTGCTGCTTATCTACCAAGGGTAGCTGGGCTTGGAGGAACTATCCAGTGAACAGAAACTCTGCGAGCACTATAGTTGACTCAACATTTGTATTGTACTCTCTAATAAAGGTTCGCTTTCTTCTCCCTTTTCATTACTTCTTCGCTTTCGAATAACCTGATTGCAAAGTTGCCTAAATGAAACAGTCGCCCAATTTACATCTTTCGTCGTCATAATTCAGAGAGCATTTGTGAGCTACACCACAAAAATTCTCTTCCTAATGTGTAACATCTTCATTTGAACACCTGAACGCAAATTCAGTCGTTTGGTCCCCACTCTTCCAAACTTCTCATCCCGCGCAACAACGATAGCGGGCTGTTAAATGGTGTTTATCTAACAACTTAGACAATACAACAACGGGTTTACATTCGGTTTTAACAACAAATTAGAACTGGTGTAAAAAATAGCAGTTCATACGCTCCAGCCGTCTCACTCTTGCTCGACTTCTAATTCTCTCTGCATTAATCATGTGTTGCTAGATCTCGGTCACCTGCAACTTTGTATGTGAAATTCCAAGAAACGTCCATTCTTCGGTTCAAAACTAACACATGTATAAAAGAATTACTATCAAGATTGACTCATTCGCTACATCTCAAGTCTGCGCACAGCCAACGCCCAAATACTATTATGTGGATTAGGTATTAGTTGCGTCAATTTCAGCGTGTCTCGACAGTTATTGCAGTAAAACGCAAAGTTTTCCTCTCGAGTGACGCAATTGTTTCCAAAGGACCGTTACAAAGTGGCATTTAAAACACCATACAGTGTGAAAAAACTGTTAGCGAACTGCAAGGACCCCATTGAACCTCAGAAATTAAGTGGTGTATACTTAATGAAATGTAATGAATGTGGTGGACAGTATGTTGGACAGACCTGTAGAAATTTTGAAATTAGACAAAAGGAGCATAAAAGGGATTTTAGAAATTTTAATTTTAACGGAAGCAACTTCGCCCGACATCTTTTAATCCACGGACATAAAAGTGATTTTACTATGACACCTCTCCATTTTGCAACTGACAGGCGTAAGCTGAATACTTTAGAACAACTAGAAATTTTTAAAAATCAAGCCTACTGTGATAAATTTCTTGTTAATGAATGTATGCTCCCTGCCTATTCCCCCATCCTCAAAGCTGTAATTCCCTCCACTTCGTCCTCCTAGCCCCCCTCCCTTCCCTTCCGTGACCACCCTCTTCCTGCATTGTTCTTCCCCCCCCCCCTTTCCCCACCTGTTTACTATATAAGGCCTGCACATCGGCCTCCATTTACCTGAAGATGATGTGAATGCACATCGAAACCTGGGTCGTTTTTTTAATAAATCGAGTGGTTTTTGTAAAAGTTGACATCTTAAATTTTGTAATGATGGAATACCACCAAGTGAGACTGACGAAAGTGAGTGATAGCAGTAAAACGCGATGTATTTGAGAAATCGGTGAACCATGTGGTGGTAGAGTTTACTTTCAAGTCATACAATTTGGTCGAAAGGAGACGAGTTACCAAGATATTGGAGGATCCCCCTTCACGTCGTACTTTGACGAATTCCACGCGTATGTCTCATGCGTAGGGCCCTCTATTTTGCTAATTTGTCAAGAGGTAGTCCTCTCTGGGATGAAGGTAGAACGGATGAATCCGTGGCATAACATGCCCTCACAGGTCTTGATCTCTTTAAGCCTTTTTTAGGCAGATTGAGCGAGATATCGTTCCTCCTAGAAATCTATGAATTTGGCCTCATGTTAAAGAAAAATATCGCACCTTTCCAAAGAAATTAAAATATCAGCCCCTTATTGAAGTACTTAATGGGATTTTTGACGAAAAACAACAGTCCTTTTAGTAGGGAAATATGGGTGGGTAAGAGTACGCATTCCAGACAGATCTCATTTTAGTGGTAGACCAGATAGACCTCATCGGAGAGATTAAAAGATGAGGAATTACAACATCTATATCTTGTCAAAAAATTAACAGCGGTTAATTTGAATGTTTTACCGACTATTTTTTAAAATAAATTATATTGTCACCGCAGTAATTTTTTCAGGATCGCAAAAGAACCTTCCGTTGTGTAGAAGTTTTAAAAGTATAGTCCTAAAAGAAATAAGTCAAGTTAAGGCCTAATGTAGGTATTTGTATTATTACTAATAATTTCAGTCATAAAAGCATATTGGTGCATCATTAATAATGTTATATTTATTTCATGCTTCCCACAGCTACTTAAATTAAAACTTATACTTCGAATATGTTCTCCATTATGACTAGGGAACTATACCGCATAAACTGCCCTAACTGGCCGACGACGATTATTGAAGGTAGCATATAAATGAAGCCACTGATCAATCATTGATTTATATCACAGCGTCTCAGCCTCGCGTTGAAATTGGATGTTTCCACTCTCATCCGTTCAGCTGATTTAATGAACGATATGCAGCGTAGACATCCAAAGTAAAAAGTAATTTGGGGAGTTTTATTTGGCCAGCCAAGGATCTATGAATTTGGCCTCATTTTAAAGAAAAATATCGCACCTTTCCAAAGAAATTAAAATATCAGCCCCTTATTGAAGTACTTAATGAGATTTTTGACGAAAAACAACAGTCCTTTTAGTAGGAAAATATGGGTGGGTACGGGTACGCATTCCAGAGAGATCTCATTTTAGTGGTAGACCAGATAGACCTCATCGAAGGGATTAAAAAATGAGGAATTACGACATCTACATCTCGTGAAAAAATGGATTTTTATCTATTTCTTAAAATTAAAATTATGGATATATGATTCCCAACATGGTTTAAAATAACGAGTAAATGGGTGCTTGCAGTTTTGAGGCGGGGAGGGGGAGTTTGTATATGATTATACTCTTTAAATAACGAAGAATGAATGCATCATCCTTACGAAACCAATGAAAGCTCTCAAGTCTGCGTGCTACATGCAAGCAAAGAAAAATATTATGGAATTCTCAAAATGAATTACTCGGTCCATGAGGTATGGATACCAGACAGTTCTAGTACAAATCATATTATATCTCATCCGGTTATTAACGACTTCTCAAAATACTATAATGAAACAGAGAGCTGGCCCGCCTCGCCGAGTTCCAAATCTCAAATCGACAATCGGCCTGTCGACAATGGAAAAATCTATCCATTGCAAAGAAAATGAAGAAATTTCTAAAAACCCCCGATAAAAGTTTTATAAAATTAAGTGTAACGTTAGGTAGAGAAAAATCGATTGCAAGAATTAGATTCTTCAAACATTCAGCCTCATATTTGTGAAATAATCAATCTTGTAGCTCAATTCTTTCATATTTTAATGAACGAAAGAAAACAGGTCTACTCTAAAATTTTTCATTTTTCCCATTTAACCCCATGTAAAGCTATCGATTGCAATAGCACGAAGCCTAATCGACTTTTTTAGCTTTTTCGATTTTTTCCCTCCTCGAAACAAATCTAACTCTCCCCTGAAAATTTCACCCACCTAGCTCGTTTAGAAATGCCCAGGAATTTGGATTAATGAGTCAGTCAGTCAGTTTTGTAGCTTTATATAAATTAATTTATTAATATTTATTAATGTCCTCTCATATTTTCTATTGATATTGTTGAAATACAACCAGCACCGTGACGGCGGCTTGAGTCGGAAATTAAAACAATATTCCTAACCACATTAAAGGTTATTTTTTAAAATTTTCATCAAATCCATGGGAAAATAACAGCAATTTCTGGAGATATCAAGGTTGGGTTGATTTTACTCGATGCAGTGGCTAAACAAGTGCAGTCTATCGAAATATACGGATTTTTGATTTTTATATGGCGTGCGTTGGTGCGCAAACAATTGCTTCTCACCGTATTTACCGTTTTTTCGAGGTTTGAGGGTAAGCCGTGTATTGTATACACCTATATATATCCTCGCGCCGTTTTAATGATCTGAGCTGTGCCATAAACTTCGTAACCTGATTGTAATGGCCCTATTAGTCCATCGCCTATCGAGATTTCGAGGCTTTCTCGTGTTCAACCTTGCTGCGCGGTCTAATTAATGGAGGGATATATTCTTTGCATTCCTCCCTTTTTAATTACGTCCAGCGGGAGGCTATCTTTAAAAACGAATCTTCCATAGGTGATTGTCGATACGGTCTCTCGCATTCGGCGCCAACTTCGATTGAATTAATTAAAGGAGGAGATTTGGGGCGATGGTTCGATACGAAGCGATTACCTAGTGACACAGAAGAATCAGTCGATTCCCAGGAAAAAAAACACACTCAGTGAGCTGAGACAAAAGCTGCGAACGGCTGAGTGTCATTTGGGGTCAGAGACAATTGATCCTGTCGGTGACCCAGAAGAGTATTGACACTCAAAAAGATTAGGGCCGAACCCTTGAGGTAGATGAGGCTTGTTATGGTTGTCAATGCTAATAGGCGTGTCGTGGGCGAGGCCTGTCCGCCATCTTTGTTAACCCCGATTTTCTTTAAGTAATCACCGGCTGACGTGCTAATTTTGCAACTTAAATAAAATGGATAATTGTAAAATCTCATTTTATAACCCTTTGACGCTTGACAACATTTCATTTAATTCTAAGGACAATTATGACCGTATGGACAAAAGTGGAGTGTATAAATTAAAGTGTGAGGACTGTGGTATTTGTTATGTGGGACAGTCTGGTAGAAGTTTTAAATACAGAGTGAAGGAACATAGAAGAAGTTTTATGCATAATGATGGAAAATCTTGTTTTGCAAATCATTTATGCCGGTGTAATCATTTTAGCAACTTTGACATAGATATTTTACATTGTAATGACGAAGGGCTTAAATTGGATTTTATGGAAAAATTTGAAATTGTCAATAGCCCGGATGAAATTTGCAACGATGTTTTATTTTGTTCTGACTCACCTTTGTTAAAGCTAAGCGTCCCTATAACAAAACCCCGACCTTCACCCATACCCCACTTTGTCTCCGTTTTACGTCATCGGCCCCATATGTTCACGCAAATTGTTCTTTCCCCCGCCCACTTCTCCCTACTTGCCCCTCCTCCCCCCCACGCCTCTTCCATATACCCCCTCCTCCTACCTTGGCTCTGGCATAAATACATGTGAGTGTGTCTGTCCCATCACCTTGATAATGACATAGTATGTCGAAACCATGGTCGGTGTTGAAGTAGTACATTGAAGTGTGGATATTACTATTGTTGTGTTATATTTTATCATGGATATATCGCATTTCCACCAATTTAAGCCTGAAACGATTTCATATGGATACTTGAAGCTTTCACGTGGTGGAGGGACGTCATAATAAACAAGGTAAAAATTTGCGACTTCCACAATTTATTGAACACATGCGACAGGTTTCGGCTGTCACGCCATCATCAGGTAGTCACACGACCATCACCTGATTATTGCGTGACAGCCGAAACCGGTCGCTAGTGTTCAATGCATTGAGGAAGTCACAAATTTATATCTTGTTTAATATTGCAACTTTGAGATAACTCACTACAAATCAGCAGGCATTTACCTCTTTAGCATGGATTCTCCTTACATGTATTGTATATTTATTTTAATCACCTATACTGTTGGTGGAGTAAACATAAAATCTTCAGATGCAGTTGAATATATTGGAATTAACGTAACTTCTGATATATCGTGGGGAACACGCATACAAATCATATGCGGCACGGCATTAAAGAAACTAGGATTTGTCAAGCGTGTAATAGGAAGGTCCTCGAGTGCAAAAGTAAAAGAGAGGTGCTACTTCTCGCTGGTTAGGCCACATCTCGAATACGCCGCGAGCATTTGGGACCCTAGTAATAAAGATTTAACCAAAAAGATGAATACAATACAAAGAATAGCTGCACGCTTCGTCAAAAACTGCTACGAGCGTACATATATTGAATCACAACTTTTAGGTGGATTAAGGTGGGAGCCCCTAGAGACTCGGAGGCACGCCAGGCTGTTTGCATGGGAAATACAGAACAGGTGTGTTTCCGAGTGAGACATATAATATTATCATGACGCCTCACTACGTCTCTACGTAGGTCTGACAGAAGCCATAAAATAAGAGACACATTGCCGAACAGAAAGGTACAAATCTCGTACTTTCCGCGCACAATAAGCGACCACTATGAAAACTGAGCCCTCCTAAATACACTCCCATGATACACGTCACCATTTCACCTCCCACATTCGCAGTGAAAGCTACGGTAAAATAGAGTAACCATTGTGTGTCCAAGAGTCACATGCCTTATATTTCATACAGATGGTTGATATTCTTGCTTTACATTCGCCCAATTCGTCCATTCCGTCAAGGAAAGAGGGGGGGTTAAACAATATGGTTGTTATTTTGTTTGTCAGGCTCCAGTTTGATGACGTAACTCCCTCTCCGGCTGCCTCAATGGACCGGACGAACCGGGTTCATATTCCTGGAATAGCCCCAGGAGGTTCCCTTTCCGCAGTGACCCAATAAACGCTAATTTTTTTTCGTCTGCCAGACCAAATTCTCGGATGTCGAAGCATCCGGCTGGGCTGGCAAGCTTTTTTTTGCCTAAAATAAAACGAAAGGCTTAAGGCTTGAGAGGGTATTGAACTTGAAGCGCGAGCGGAGAAGTATAAAAAGTTATTTTGTTTGTATCGGTGGAGGCGCAAATCGAAATGACGGGAATATGCAATGGGAGAATATACTTGGTAATAATACCAGGTAATGTTGTATACATATGTCAGTCAAGGTTGGCAGTGATCCAACGAATATCAACCGTAATAATGACGAGGTGACATTGAAAGTGGTTGGCTGAAAATAAACATTTTGAGTGGAATATTGTATTTTCCTCAAATTAATTCTGAAACCCGCAGTGTCACCCGATCCACCACCTGGTTGAAATTAAATATTTTACGAAATAAAGGCTTCTGTGCGTTTTTAATGTTCTATTCTAGTGTGAAAAAATATTTTTATCGTGAAAATAAATAGGCTTACGAGTTGTGAGGCAAGATATTCCTAGAGAAGTCGGGATGGAATTGTTATTATTGTGTATTTGACACTAATTCTTCACTTGCTGGTGTTAGTATTTTCTAAGGAGTCTGTAGTTAATGAAAATAATTAGCATGGTATCGCGAAAAAGAAAAGAAATCGTGGGCTGTATCAAATTGTCTGTGTTCCCCACTGTGACACCTTGCTAAACTACTATCGGTTGGCTTTAAATCTTGAACTAATTACTCGCAGTTAGCCTACTCGTGTATGCAGCGTGTCTGTGGAGAAAATAAAAGAGTTTTTTCCCACTTGACGAAGTAAGTATTTTATGCCGCACGTGTACATGGGCGTATATTGCCCCCATTGACTTAAATTGACTCAGGTGATGACTATATAATGTAGTGCGAAATGACGGCCGCGTGTTCTGTTGTTTTTTTGTTCATAAAAACCTGCAGTGATAATAAAAAAAACTCATTCATTTACTCTACACTATAAAAATTTCTACCAAGTAATGCAGTAATCGTTTTATAATTCATTTGATTAATTGTGCATTCTTTTCCGGGCAAGTTTAGCTTGAAACATATTTTGACCGCTTTTTTCCCTAAATGTAAAAGAGTCTTCTTCCATTCGCCATACGTCTAAGCTGTCATCTGGGAGATGTTGTAGGTCTTCCGGGAGCGTTACAGGAATTTGGGATTCTCTGGGGACGTAATAGTTACGCGGCAAGGAATGCTGGAGCTAATGGATGCTGAGGAAGAGAGACGGAATGGGGACAGCAGGTGTGTTGACGGATCTCGTTTCCAGGACGACACGGGACTGCCGTGGGAGAAGGAGTGTAGTTTCTTTTTTTTCAATGCACGCCTCAGCTGAATTTCTCGAGGCTATATATGCATAGGGATTTGTGTGCGCGGCCGTTTTTCGAGGTGGTGGTTTATCCCATTCAACCTCAGCTCAGTATACATTTCTTTCGGTCGAATGTGGGACGTCCTCAAGAATCTTCCCCGTATTTTTACCTAGGTTATATTTTACTGGCCTACTGCGCCGAATCACGATGCAAACAATGAATGCACCGATTTAACTTTTGTCTACGCAATGTTTTTTTTTATCCTAGAGACAACTTTTTTGTAGCAGTTTATTACGGTTGCTACGGACTTGATGACAACGAGTCAAAGTGTTTTTTTTATTGTTATCTCCTAGCACTTTTGGTAGACGTTTTTGAGCTTCTAAATTTTCTTCAAATAATTGCGATGTTAATACCAATTTAGACAGTTCCTAATCGCTGTATGACGGGCTTGGCTATTTTATACTTGAATGTTATCTATCTAGGGCAGTGGTCGGCTAACTCATTAGTGAACAAGGCCGAATATCAGCAGTACAACGATTGAAATCTCTTTTGATTTTTTAAAAATTTTTTGAAATTTTAACTATATAGGTAGGTAAATTGTAATTAACTTAATTTGGGCACTCCTAAGCTGGTCATTGCTAAATACGTCCCCAATCTAATTGAGGTACGTTCACTGAGGTCGACCCCTTCCAACTTTCCCATCCGCACTCGTCTTGCGTACTTGTCTCGTCTATATCCTTTCGTTCATTCTCTCTATGTGCCCAAAACCTTCTCAACATACATTTCTCAATCCTCGAGACTACATTCGTCTTTCACTCCACAACGCTCGCGCCCGCACGTGGTATTTTGCGGAAGGGCCACACTCAAGGGGCCAAAGAGTCGCATGTGGCTCGTGAGCCGCGGTTTGTCGACCGCTGATATGGAGTATATAGATAGAGAAATTGTTTTATTACGCAGGACAACTTTGAGAATTGAGAGTCCGTCTTCCAAACCCTTGGGTAACGCAGGGTGACATTGAGAACCAGGAGTCCCCTTAGTCTCCTAACATTTACCTCATGGGGTAAAATGATTAAAAATATCCATAAAACCATGAAATACGGTCAAAATGTGACGGCAAAAGCGAAGAAAATGATCAAATTTACTGAAAATGGTGTTCGATAGCTTAAAGTTTGTTACTGGAAATTTCATCTTGTAGTCATATGAAATGAAGTTTGTATCCCAGAATACGCACAGGGTCGGTGAAAAGCGTCTTTTGCATATTTGAAAAAAGGTCGAGTAACTAAAAACAAAATCTTAGGCCGATTTTTTTCGTTTATCAAAGAACCTTTTACAGCCTTTGGTTACCTCCATTCAATTACAGTTTCATGTCTTGTGAAAATTGGCGAGCCTCAAATCGAATTCGCTAACTCCCCGGAAACTTCTCATTTAATTTCCAGTTTACCACGTTTCAGTGAGTAACCCTTATGAAATCGTACTTAGGAGTTGTTGACCTGCTGAATGAATGCGAATGCAATTCGAGTAACCGTGTGAATTCGCCATTTTCGAATGATGACATAAGTGCAACGTAATTCCCGACAGAGGAACCAAATATTTTCCAAGGTGTTATGGAACGCACGAAACTTTTGAGAGTCTGTGGCAACGGAAATTCTCGAAATATTTGCCGTGAGAAGAAGGAATAATTGGATGAGAGGTGGAAATAGCTAAGAGCACTTGGAACGTAACTGGTCTTACGAATGCACCGGACTGACGCGGCGAGATTAAGTGATGAAATTCGCTACGAAAAACAATCCTCTGCCTTGACTATTATTTTAAAGCCGAATCTCGCGATTGCCGGACAGCTGTTGTGGACCAGTTTCTCCACCGAGCCATCTTAATTCACGGTAATTACTCTGACCTTCCCAAAGTTGATGGTATGGTCCCGACCGTTGAGGTAGATGAAGATGGCACTACGCCATCAATCTGTAGCGTGACAACCATGAAAAACAATCATAATGTTTAACCTTCCTTTTTTCTTACTTTACTTTGGGTAGCACGAGGGAATGGACGAATTAGCGGCGGTATGGCAAGAATATCCACCATCTCTATGAAATTTCATGCAGGTAACTCTTGAAACAAATATCGGAGACTTAGTTCTATGGATTCCAAAGTTGGTTGTATCCGGCGTGACTTTATGGAACTTGTCATACTTTTCGAATAAAATGGTTATGCTTTGTTTTTCCAAAAAAAAATTAATATCTCACGACCATGGTTTTGACGGTACCGACCCTCCGTATCCTTGAAGATGTCGTTAACCGTCGAAACCATGGTCGTGAGATAGTAAAGGTCTTTGTGAAGAAACAAAGTACGTATAACCATTTCATTAGAAATATGTGGATTCTACTTGATTTCACCATCGTTATCGCCGGGAATGCGGATTATTTTAGATTTAAGTAAATAAACCATATTTGTAAGGAGAATGCATGTTAAAGAATATGCTGAGAATAGTACATTTTGATATCTGATGAGTTATCAATGGAAAACATCTTGAAATTGCAAAATTATTTCGTAAGCTCGTAGGTGCTGAAGGAAAATCGGGGTTTACAAAGATGGTGGACAGGCCTCGCCCACGTTACAGCTTCTGGCATTAGTCAATGTAGCAAGCGCCCTCTACATCTACCTCAATGGTCCCTACTGATGCGGTAGTCAACAAAAGTAAGAGCACTTCATCCATCCCTATCTAAAGCTAGTTGCTTTTCTCCCGGGTAGTTGTTCTCACGTTGGTTCTTTCCAATTTATTTTGTCTTTGTACCTATTCTTTGGCCTCCCTCTTGGGACTTGTCCTGCTATTTTTCCTCCAACTACATTCTTCACAAACCCACGGTGCCTCCGCGTCCAAGCCAAGTGTTTCTTTTCTACATAGTATCTAATACTTTCCTTTCCTCTTTTACATTTCCGTATACTTCATCATTAATTTTATAAGTCCGTTTGATCATCAGCATCCACTCTTAGCACCAGCTTTCGAAAACACCTAATCTTTTCTGATCTGATTTTCCAAATGCCCAATTTTCCGATCCATAAGTGCTACGCTCCATATAAATGTTTAGGTATCGTTTGTAATATCTATCCATATTAACAATATAAGTCCATAAACATGAAGAAAATACGTAGAAATTGTCCAGAGAATTAGGGAGCACGTAGTGTGGCTGCCAGCTCATTTGTGCGGCAAGCCAAAGTCCGCTGTTCGATTCTCAGTCTATGCCGATTTTTCTAGTGGCAGTTTTCGCTTCTTTTCCTTGCCTTGAAGTTATTACTCTCTGTATTTGAATCTCTCTCTCCTATGGCGGTACAGCCCAAGTTTGGGCCCTGGCCTCCTTCAACTTCTGCCTCCATGCTTTTCTGTCAGTTGCCGCTCTCCTCCAGGGTCGTAGTCCTAGGAGATACCGTGTGTCAGCCTGTACTTAATCTTCCCAGCGTTTACGTGGTCTTCCTATTGGTCTGTATTTGAATGCATCTGCTATTTTCCTCGCTTCTGAAAAGTGGTTAGGTGGCAGACGGTGAAAATAATGCCTCCACCTTTTCTAATCTTGGTTTGTATATCTGTTCAAGGCTGGCGTTGGAATCAATTATCGCAACACCTTCCTCACATCAAATTTTTAACTCGTAGATGGCTATCAAGCGTTCTATGAGTAGACATTAATACTTACTAAATCATTATAATCTATTCCATGTATTCCATTCCATTATAATCTATTCATCTAATTCCATGTTTAAAAATAAGTACTTGTACAAATTCCACACTTTTATTTTTTTCACCGGTGTGTTACTTTACTTTACCGGTATTCAAGGGTGTTCTCACACATATTTTCTACTAAATTAAATCAATAATAATCGGTATTCACTATGATAACTATGGCAGAATAAAGAAAAATCCATAGAACTGTGCAGAAACCGTGGTCGGAGAAGAAAATAAAAGCGTTAAATAATTATTAGTGGCGCCGAACGGTCTATCACTTTCCTTAATTGTTAATTATGTTATAGACATTTTGTGTTGCTAGTTACTGTAGTATTCGCGTATAACCTAAGTCGAGCAAAAAATTGATATAAACATTATTGAATTATGAATTAATTTTTGATTTGAAATTTTTTATTATTTCTTCTCGACGAGAACTATGGCAAAATCGAGAAGATTCCACAGAACCGTGCTGAAACCGTGGTCGGTGAAGAAAATAAAAGTGTGGAATAATACAAGTGTTTATTTTCAAATGTGGAAATCCATAGCTTCCACACAGTTTACGCCAATACGCTCTCTTAAAATCGCTCTTCTTTAGTCGACTAAGTGTTTGCGCCCATGAAACTGGGCAGGGAGGGCACTGAATCTTGGATAAAATAGATTTTCCTGAATCGAATTTTTTTTCGCCTGGAATTTTCACGGATTTCGCTTCCAAGTTACTCAGCTCCCAATGCACTGATGTCGACACCGTCTCCCACAAGCGAATGACTTCTGGCTGCTCACGGTCATCAACACGTCGAGAGCGGGAGATGCAATTTTCCGCACTTCTCCCGCCGTCTCGACGAGATGCGGCGGCGATCGAGGGGAGAATTCTCTCGGGCCCGTTGAAGGCGCGACGGGAAGCCTCCCCCCATCCTTCTCCGTCCGCTCCATCACGCGAGGCTAACTGTAAAAAGCGATTTCCAACTTTTATGCTCTCGGAATTCCACATCGCTTCCCAGATTTCTTCTGTTTCGTTGCTTCATTATTATTTCCGCCTCCTCTCTCTCTCTCTCCCGGCAAGAGCTCCCGCCTCCTCCCACCTGTTTCCGAAGGGAGCCGACGTTCGATGATACCGAAGTCCGTGACACGCTGTATTGAATTAAGCACAAGTTGGAGGATGTTCACTGTTGTGATAAATATTCCATTTCGCATCCTAGCCTAATTTACATTCTTTTAACCGAAGAAAAAGTACAATGTTATTATCATAATTATTACAATTAAACAGTTATAAGTAGACTATTGGCCTGGTGGTAACATTAAAAATAGCCGTGTAAAGGAATAAACCGTGAAACCCTCTACTTCTTTAACCTATTTTTAAAGATAATTATTTTTTTTGGGAAGGGCTCAAATATTTTTGCCGGTAGGTCGTTCCAGTCCCGTGTGGTCCTATTCAAGAAGGAGAACTTTGTTCTTTTGTGATCGGCACTTTATCTTGAATTGTTGATCATTTTTCCCCACAAAGTATGGCTTTACTATGTCCTTCTCCAAATTCATCCCATGCTTTTTCCTCACTCACTATTTTCTACATCCCACATAGTCTGCTCCTTTTCCTCCTGACCTGTAAACTCTCCCATCCCTGATAGATTTTCAGTATCGTGTTATGACTCAACTTTTTTATACTTAAATATTTCTCCTGTGATCAAATGTCTTCTTCGTTTGGTACGTCCTGCTCACAATGAATTTCATGCTTTTTTCGACACTTGCGATCCTACCTCCAAGATAAAAAGTATTCCAATTTTTGTTGTTTTTTGATGCCTAAGTCTGGAACACATTATACGTCATCAATTTATACTTTCAATTGTTCATTTAACCCTATATGACCCAATTTCTTGTTTCCTCTGCAAAAAAACTTATGAATTGTAATATAGACATCCATTCACTCTTCCATAAAAATTAACTAATTTTTAAATGTTCAAACATTAATTTGCACTGCACTGCACTGTGCAGCATAAGAAAAGCTAACCCACTTCCTCAAATCATCTTGCGTTGCACTTGCACTTGCATTGTGCCATGGCACTACGTCAGCACTACGAGCACAAGGTAGACCATTGCGCATCGTTTGGGTCGAACGCTGTGACGCTGCGGCTATTAGTAATTTTTTTGTCATTAAATATACAATGGGTAAAAAGGTCCAGACAGTTGCTTTGGTTGCCTGCTGCCAGAGATAGGATCATTTAAAAGTATAGAAGATTAGTGCTTTGATATGAAGGTAAACACCGCTCCTCCACTGGCACAAGTTCAATGGTCGAGTGAAACGTTTTAGAAATGTTTGAATCTCGTCCTGGATTCCGTGCTCAGCCCCATTTTCCACGGGGCGAAGGCATTGTATGAGATAGTTAGACTGCATTTTCAAACTTTTTCTATTAATATACTAATTGGTACTAAAAGTGCTCCTCCCTTACCTGCTTCACTTTTTACTTTTATTCTACCTATGTATGTATTCATTCACTTAGTGTATGTAAGTAAATACATACATAGGTATGTATGTATACATTCACTTAGTGTATGTAAGTAAATTCATACATAGGTCTGTCCTTTAGGCATCGTACTTGCTTGCCAATATGTTTTAGCATGTACTAAATTATCCTAATTTTGTAGCTGTAGACCTATCACGTTTACTTTTAGGGGTCATTCTATGATTATAATCTGTGAGGTTGGCGACTTATAACACTTCTTGTGATCTTCAAAACTGCGAAGAGATTGTACGAGTAAGGATTTTGCATTAAACAGGTTACCTCAACTGGCTACCTCTAGGCTACCTCAAACTAATAGATCAGTTCTAGGATACTGACTGTGTTAAATAGGATTTTTTTTCAGTAGTGCTAAATATCTTAACATGAGTTGTAGATACTAACCTCTCATGCAATCTCCGGCATGATACACTCCTGCATGTCTTAGCACCTTGTGCTATTTATCTGTCACATTAATAATACTAACCAGTAGTTATATCTTGAGTAGTGTACTGCATGGTAGCATGTTCCTCTACGTATCACTCTCTTGGTTGTGGTTGAACTGTGGTTGTGGTTGAATTGAACTGGGATGAGTGCTGCATGCCTGGTGTAGAATCACCCCGTGCCACACACCCTAGTAGTGGCTTGCACGGTATGTCGTAGATGTATATGTAACTATCATCATAATTGAAACGATATTTTCCGTTTTTCCTTATACCCGTACTCCAAACACTTAGTCGTCAGATGAAAATTCGTCAATCGTAAAGTACTTCTAACTAAGTGCGTGAAATTCATAGCGGAAAAATCATTCGCCTGACTGGGAATAGAACCCAGATCCCTCCATGTCGCGCCGAGTTTTCCTACTCAGTTGTTCCCAAAGTGGGCGCTTCCGCCCCCTGGAGGGCGGTGCTTTCACCTAAGGGGGCTGCAAGCTGCTGGAGGCTGGGCCCTTACCGAACATATATGTTCGGGGATGAGTAACTATCTATCCGTTGGATTTGAAATAAACGAAAGTTTAATCACAATTGTTTTACATTTATTTTTTACGTACATCTTGCTTTGTGGTCCATGATTTTAAAGCTTATGGTTGAGGGCACTGGGAAAAGATTTGTGGAGGTGGCTCGAAAAAGTTAGGAAAACGCTGCTCTAACCGATCGAGGATTCTGGGGTCTAACCAATCGAGGGATCTGGATTCGATTCCCGGTCCAGGCGAATGATTTTTCCACTATGAATTTCACACAAATGCGTGATCGTGTTGGCGTGTGATACCGTTTAAGTTACTGCGCGGCTAGTTCCGTAGTTCTTTGACGATGTACTTCCCGCTGCCTTACGCAGCACATGATGTTGTGCGTGTACCGAGCCTTTACCCAAAATTCCACCCCTAATCGCACACTCCTGAGGCGGATTAAAGTTGATGTGAAGAGGTATCGTTCGATAAAGGGTCTGCCTATAAATCCAATTCCCATCCGCCCCTCTCACACACAACACCGACATTTCCTGCGATTTAAACGTCCAACCCATTGAAAATAAAAGAGTTTCTTCTCGTTCGGCGCTACTCCGCAGCCCGTTACGTTTCAGGAGAGAGAAATAAAGATGAAGACATAGTGAGCGAGAGAGAGATAATCCCTTTCCTGTCCGTTTTTATCGTTCCGAAATTTTTTATTAGGATCCCTCCGGCGATATTAATTTCGAAGAAAAAGCCCAATCATTTTAAATGTCCGAAATCTCGACAGGACATCCTTAAAGAACTTCGCTAAATTGAGGATGTCTCCAATTTTTCTCAATTGGTCTTTAATAGATTTCACAATGTAAACAGTGAGAGTATAATCGTAGATTAAATTGTCATTTTTTCCTAATGCAGTTTGATAAAGTCGTCTTATCTACGGCAAAGGTATACACGGGAAATCTACGGGATTTTTATCTCTATTAGAAAACAATCTACGTCCGTGCAAAATAAAAGGTGATTCACAGCGGAGATAAGCAGTTTCCTTTCCAAACCTCACCAAGCCCCTCTATGTTCTCACTGGTGACTTGAGAAAGTTCATCAACTGATTTCTTGGGATCGAAAATGAAACGAATTCCCCATTATACTTGGCATTCATCCATAATCGATAAACTTCATTGTTAATTTCAGACTCTTGTTTGTTTAGAGGAGAAAATATTTTTTAAAATTTTTTTCGTTTTCCCCAAAGGTTTATTATTATTTTATTATTATTTTTTTAAATTATAAGTAAACAAACACGGTCCCTCTAAGCCATATGGCTTGTCAGAAGGATCCAACACATATACATGCAATGCGGCAAATAAAAAATGGTGTATACAAAAAACATTAAAAAAACAAATTACAACAATTTATAATAATACAACTTGAGAACATTAAACATAGCCAGATTTAGGCATTCCACATTTTTGAATACACAGGTATTCATGCCAAATATATAGAACTAAACCAATCAAAAATGTTTAAATTCATCAAGTAACCATGCATGTACCTTTTTCTTTACTACTGCCATTCCTTTAAGATCATCAAGGTGTTTTGGCATGCAATTAAAAGTGTGTGGTACATAGTATTTTGCTAACCTTTTACCGTATGAATTGCAATATCTGTACGTTTCCAATACAGGGAAATTTCTTTTTGACGTGCAATGTGTGTTTTTACATGGAATTTTATACTCTTTTTTGTAATGATTTTCCAATACAATTACCCATTTTGTTCATTGGTCTGCGGTTATAACAATAGTTACAGTAAAAGTCATAGCGCGTCTCCAAGATAGAGCAATGACAACTACTTGGTGGTCGCAGCATGGTATCGTAGCACAGAGAAGCTCCTCAACTGGTGGATTCTTATTAAGATTATCATTTTTATCAATTTTAATCGAAAGTACAACTTCGCAATTGAGTGCGTAGCGTCCTATCGTGCAGTGAGTAAGCCAAGGTCTGTTGCAGAGAAAGTACGCAAGAGATGCGTCCAAGATCGTTTTAGCATTATCAATTTAAAAAACTCTTAAGATTCACCACAACGATATTTAATCCCACGCACGTAACCTGTCAAATTTCCATAATTTCCTTTCCAAAAATATCGCATTCTTCGTGCTCTTGTTACCAGTTTTGATTGGCTACTACTCCATAAAGTGGGAGATTCACGATACCAAGAGCTCTCAGTGAGTAAACTTTACACCCTCAGGCGTCTCTTCGTGGAAGTATTATTCAGTATTAAGAAGAAATATATATTAAGAAGAAGAAAAGAAATATAAATTAATAAGAAATATTAAGAAGAAAGTGTAGGAAGAAGAAGTATTAGTGGAAAAGTACAAGGATTGTGTTAACATGGATTCAAGCTCTCATTGAGACTGAATTGATGTAGTTAATAAGTAAAGCCGTGATTGTTGGATAAGAGGCAACAAATACTTTAGCCATGGCGTGAGACACACACTTTTGGACCGTCGGTTTTTCCACCAGCAACTATAGGATTCGCACCGCATTCAGTTTTTATATGTGGACGCTACTGCCGCACGAATGCATGTCCGTCTATTAGCGTGAAAAGTCATCACTGATGAACCAATATCTCCTATATTATTTCTACTGTATAGATACCTTTTTCTCAACTTATACGCAACCAAACTCTACAAATGAGGTACCAAAATGCACAGAATTTATCAGAGAACATGCGACGGCATATCTTACTTCCTAAATATTGCTATTGTTTCCTAAAATTGGTTTTAAAAAATGGCCCTTGATATTTCTCTTAGGGGATGAGGCGATCCGCCATCTTGACGTCACGCACTTGCTCCATGGTGCAGAGCAAACCTTTATTTCAGGATATTTAATTGATACCAATTTAGTTTCAGATACATATTATTATATTTTTTGCAATTTAACGCGCTTTCAACATTATAACGTATCAATTGAAATAGAAGAATCCATATAAGCAATAAGAAATACATTGTGCGCGATATATATCGATATATTTCGATTGTTATCGATAGTATAAAATAAGTTCAATGTGTTTTGCACCCGTTGAATTTCAAAGGGTACGTTTCACTAGTATTTTCGTTAAATAACATATGTCCGAGTAATATTTTTACTCTATTCGACAGCAAAAAACTTAGGCAGTTACATATGCCATTATCAAGGGAGGTTATCCGGAACGCCTAAAATAAAGTTTCATCTTTGAATGCGCATTTGATTTCGCATTTTTATGGCTTCATTATGTATGACGAACGTAGGTTACCTGGGCAAATTTTAGTGTGGAATACACAAGGTAGAAAAAAAAGGAAGACCCAAAATTAGTTGGAGAGAAGGCATGGGAAAGGAAATACGAGAAAAGCAGTTGGCAGAAGGCCTGTTGAATAGCAGAGAGCAATGGCGATAGGGCATCGGATAGCGTCGTAGATAGCTAAATAACAGAAATTCAATGAAATGGCTCCATTATTCCCTTGTGTTACACCACCATTTGCCTCCATCATTTCTCACATTTAATGTATGCGCTCGAACTTCCTAAAAGCGTTGGGAGTCACTGTCCGCCCGGTCTCAGTCATTCGCCTGCGACTTGGGACGCTAGTCTTTGACCTTGCGTGCAATCACGCGGCAGAGGGATTTCTTTTACGTTTTTTCAACGGGAAAAATTTGGGTGAAGGGTGCCCCGGAGATATGGCTTCCGCGATTACGGATTCTTTCGGGGACGCGGTGTCTCAGCTGATTCTCACGGCCACCACAAGACTCCGCCTTCTGTATACTTGTCCAGAGACTAAACACTTGACCATGGCCTGGTGCACGGTCGTGGAATTGGCCCGTTTTGTTTCGATAAACGTTATCTAACTCACATAAGAGGTCCTGTCGTGATACGAGTGAAAGTGACGCTATGGCGCGAGTGGATGCATGTGTTAAGGTTTTTGAACGGGATGGTTCCTTAGTCGTAATAAGGACCATATTCGAATTATACGTTTTGATCTCAGCAGCTGTAGGATGCACGAATAAAATATTGCAATAATAATTGTATACAATGATAAATAGTTTTATATGAATGAAATTCTATATACCTAATTAAACAAAAATGTCTATATAAGTCTTTAACTTGACGCATATTCTTCACGCGGTACGTTTAAAACTCCTTCACAAAGGAAGGTTTTTTTCTGATCCGGAAGAAATTCCTTCGGTAAATATATAATTGATGTTCAAAATTAGTTGATAAAACGTAAACACTACATGCTGTTGGTTTATAAAGACCGCTTTACACGGCACGTTTTATTGTACAAACGACTATATCATAGAATGTACAAGAAACTGAATGGAATTAGAGCAGGTTCTATTTCCCGTTAAGTCATTCAATCATAGAATCATACAATTCGCCGCTTTACACGGTACAATTTTCCTCATGCAAGAGTCCACACCTTCGTTTGCACAAGAAAATATACAGTGTAAAGCGGCCTTAAGGACACATATGTGTTAGAAATTCCTCATTTATTTTAAATAAGGTCTTTCTGGGGCGCATACGCGGACAGTCGTCTATGTGAAAGGGCTGGTGTTTTGCGTCAACATTTTTGGAAGGGTGAGATATTTTTCTTTGAAATGAGACCCAATTCAGTTAATTTTTGGTGATTTTATTTTTCGATTAAACTGCCTTGTTTCTGTACCGATTTGCCGGTAACTTTGCGCATTGCACTGATAAGTAAAATTTATGGATTAAAGTGAAAGAAATTTCATCCTACCGATTTGGTTTCTTGGCAACCAAATGCCTTTTAAACAAGTAGACTTATTGCATTTTACATTTATTTCGGGTAAATTCGATGACGCGTGCACATATTTTCTCATTTATGTGCAAACGTGCGTTTCCTATTATTATAACATTTCATAATGAATGTCAAGGTGTCAAGCCGAATAAAAAACATGCAATTTTCATGATTTACATGCAATTTTTACTTCAATTTCTAATTCCGCACCGTAAACCCAAGTCATAACAACGCTGTAATGGAGGTGAAAATTATATTTTATAATTTTTTTTACTTCACGGGCCGAAAAGAGCAGCAAAAGCATCGAGAAGTAATTTTTTCCGATGGAAGGACAATTCACTCATGCAGGAATCTGCCTTTTGTAGTCCCAATACTCCAATTACTGTGAATTTGCTAAGTTATTATATATCTCGGTAAGCTTTTGTTCGTCATAGTGGATGCATTGTTCGTGGAATTCAACTCTCAGAATTTTTTCGCTGCAGTAAAATACTCGTTAGAATATGTGATCCCTCTTTAAGATAAAGAGAATTGAAAGTTTTTAAAAAAATAGTATCGTGAACTGTTGGTAGCACGAGTTGCATAAAAACATGACCGCCTTGGGAAGTTAAAATGGCTGTACATAAAAGCGTGCACTCCACTCAACCTCACTCTTAAACTTGGGCGTGCCTGAATAAGTATAAATGTCAGCTAAATGCGCAGGAGGTACTTCGCAAGTGGATTTGGTAAAAAAATGAAGGAGAAATGTAGAGAATCGGTGCATCGTAGCAAGGTGCCGATGGGATTTTAAGGTAATTGACAAGTATAAACGAAGTGAATTCGTTTGGCCACCTTGAGCGAGTAATTTACGAACAGTATTGTTGTAAAAGAATAGTTTAAATTAAAGAATGAATGTTTATACTGCTTTTCACATAAATCTTAAGATGGTTGGACCGCGAATCGTGAGCCATCGAGTGCAAATTGTAATGATTTTTCAAGCAAGTAAAAAAAAAATATCTTGGCCCATACCTCACTCGAGTATTGGCAATGAATTTATGAATTTATTTTAAAAATACAATTTGCCCCCTTCCCGGCATGGTTCCCTCAACCGGAGACTTCAACGCACCCGCCCCCGTTTCGCGGGAAAATATGGGACGGCCTTCCCATACTCTTTAGGTTAACTTGGCCCACTTAAACCTATCGGACCTCCATTGGAGAGGATTGTATCGTCCGAGGACTACCCTCCAGGGTAGTTACCGAGATTACAGGCTGTATTTATAAGTTAGCAATAGCCATACATGTTGTAATATAAATGATGCAAAAATTGAATTTTCGAAACGTCTCATTTATAGCATTGTTGTGATTTGGGTTTACAGCGCGGAACTCGAAATATAAGCGAAAATCACAAGTAAAAACGCGTTTTTTTATTCGACATTGTATATCAATATACAATGTATATTAGGGAGCAATAATAATATGAAACCAATGGTTAAGTCGTATCAATTTCGGCTCCTTAGTCTTTGCATACAATATACATAAGTCTCTGCAACATATCACTGACTTCTTCACTATATTATCAAAAATGGAGTGCTTAATCTCCAAAACCCACCCTCTGATGATATTTTGTCCTCACTCTCCGTTGCGAATCTTGATGATATCTTCCTTCAATGTGACCTTAAACTCATCTATAGTACTCTAAATTCAACCACTGACTGCTCTGAACGTTTGTCTTTTTCATAAATTTTAGGAAACCAACTCGATCCACCAGGGCTCACTCATCCATATCCCTACTCCCAGATTATCACTCACCAAGCGCTTCCTGATTTTTCGCCCTCTTCTATTCTAAATTCCCTTCCTTAAAACATCGACCTTTCAACTTATCTTCCAACGTCTTCGCTGAAAAAAAACATTCGTCATTACCAGAGATAGTTATTTGTACTATCTCCCCATGTTGGAGTGTGATTTGTTACCGTCTTCTTGTGGTTTTTGCGTCTGTGTCCTTTTTTTGTTTGTCATATGTTCACTTCTAAATGACTTCATGCTGCTTGTGTTCTTTTTTCAAGTAAATAAATATACTCTACACATTATCCAGCACACGTGCACCGTAATCGCCGAGCCTTTGTTGTCAGCCGACACGCCCCGAAAAGCAGCTGGGCGGGGTCGATATACAATTTGCCCCCTTCCCGGCGTGGTTCCCTCAAGCGGCGACTTCAACGCACCCGCCCCCGATTCGCGGGAAAATATGGGACGGCCTTCCCATACTCTTTAGGTTAACTTGGCCCACTTAAACCTATCGGACCTCCATTGGAGAGGATTGTATCGTCCGAGGACTACCCTCCAGGGTAGTCACCGAGATTACAGGCTGTAACCCTACCGCCCTATGAAACTATAGGAGTCCCGCGAAAACCACTGGAAATGCAATAGCTGATTTCTTCCTTTGAACCACATTAAAAATTAAGACAATAATTTATAAGTGCAAATCGCCACATCAGACCCAGTTCATCTTACGCAATGTTATTTATGCCATTCGGAAATCATTAGTTATTTTAGCCAGCCATTTTATGTCAATTGTTATGAATTTATTTTCACTAGATACTCAACAGACAAAAGCAAGCTGAAATCGAATTGGATGGAATAAGGTGATGATTTTGCCGCAATTTTGTGAAAGAGGCGATGATTATTAATACTGGCCCCTCTCCGTCATTTGATCGTGAGAGGTGAAGAGGATGTAAAAGTGCTTGGCTGGAAGCTGTACGAATCGATTCCTTTGCAAATTAGTTATGTATTTAGGATAATCCTGTCCCTTCCGCAACGCAACCGACTGCCTTCATTTTATACACCAGGTGACATTGCTTTGAGAAGTAAGTATATGATCCAGTCTGGTGAAGAACATAATTGAAGGTGAAATAGAGGGAGTCTCCAGAGATAGACCCTGGAACAATGACAGGGACCAAGTAAAGAGGAAAGTACATAGGAAGAGCTACCAGGAAGTGAGGGAACTAGCATTACACACGGAAGCTCGGAGGGCTGCAGTCCTCCAGTCGAAGGATTGAGGGACCAATGAATGAATAATGATCCAGATACATCGCAAATCGAAGTCTACCCACATAGAATTGGCGTCCGTAGTATGTGTCCGAAAACTGTCGTAATGGCGTATTCCTGAGGATTAAGTATTCCTGCGGGAGTCATTTTCTTCTTATAAATAAGTTAAGTATTCTAACCAATTCAAGTCTTAATGGTCATTATAATCTGCTATTCGAACATTTCCGTTTATTTAGCAGCTTATTCCATTATCTCGATTCGTGCATTGAAATTCCTAAGCCTACTATGTATTTGAAAACAGATGACGATCCAAATACGTTGTTTAGACCTGGATATCTCGAATGTTATGCGTTGGTCAAAACAAACAAAAATGCATCCTTTACATTCCATTCTTTTGACTCTTTGTGGGTACGTAGGTATGTTTTGAAGATAAGAAATAGAGATTATTTTCAGTAAATAAGTCCGTACTCCGAATGTGCTGGGCGTTTGGTTGGCGTGGTGGCTTATGGTACTAGGGTTCCTGGGTTTCCATAGCGAAAAACTCGTGCTATAATCCTGACTTTGGCGGAGATATTTTTCATCGAAATGTAGATCAGTCCTTTAGGTGGTTGGAGCGCGTATCGTGAGTCGTTGAGTGCACATTTTATTAACTTTTCAAGTGGGTCGAAAAATATTCTTGGGCCATACTTCACTTAAGCACTTCAATTCATTCGCTGGAAATATCCGTGCATGTTGGAATTTAAATGGTCGACAAATTACGACTATTTACAAAAAATTCTTCGACCACGCTTCTCTTGAATGCATCAATTTATACGCTGTAAAAAAGAAAACAAGTTATGATATAATTGATGCAAGAATTATATTTTAAAATGTTCGTCTCCATTAAAGAATTGTTATGACTTGGGTTTACGTCTCAGTTTAGGTCTCAGAACTCAACATTTAATTAACAATGTATATGAATACGTGTTTTTTAGTTGGCATGACACCTTGACATTTAAGGTAGTTTGAGCGAGATAGTTCCCTAGTCATAATAGAGACCATATTCGTATTATACGTTTTAATTCCACCAGCTGTAGGACACATGAATTAAATATTGCATTATTAATAGTACACTAATATAGTTTTATATGACAGAAATGGTAAGTGATTGAATGAGAATATCTAAATAAGTCTTTAACTTGTCTCATTTTTTTCGCGCGGTGCGTTTGAAACTCCTTCAAAACGGAAGGTTTTTTGTTATACCCAAGAACCTATTGCGGTGACAATATGATTATTTAAAAAAATAGTTGAGAAAACATACAAACTACACGCTGTTAGTTTTTTTTACGACATCTAAGTGTCAAAAATTCCTCATTTTGTAAATAATGTCTCTCTGGAGTGCATGCACGTACCATGTCCCATGTAAAAGGGCTGGTATTTTATGACAAATATCTCGGAAAGTAATGTGTTAAGTGGTTGAATTTTTGGTGTCATTGGAAGGGTGAGATATTTTTCTTTAAAATGAGACCAGATTCATCGATTTCTAGGTAAAATGATATTTCGCTCATACTACCTTCATAGCAATCATTTTAACATTATTAAAAGTATATTTTCGCGTTTAGAAGAAAATGAGTACGTACGTCATCGAATTATTACGAAATATTTATCAAGTGCCATAAGGTTACAAGTGAAAATAGCATTAAGTGGCCAAGAAACTAAATCGGTAACAAGCAATTTTTTCGCTTTTATCAGTACGTGTTAGCAATGAGTTTTTGTGTGAAAATTTTCTCGCAAGTCCGTAAACGAAAATCGCTCCAACCAACCAACTTAAGATTTCCAAGAATAGAGTGTAACGCTCTAGAATGTTTTGTTCCACGCTCATACCAGTAAAATGCCGGAGGGTACCCAAAGATATATACTGTTGTTCGTCGGATTATAAGGGCATCAACGTTTCCCAGTGAACCGCTGGCGGCAGAGGCAATGAAATTGCCTCCCCGTCCTGAAATCATTTTGGAAATTTTATCTGCCGTTCGGGTATGGAAGAAGGTATTGCGAACATAATTTCATCAGTTTACCAGATATTCTGGGCACTCATTAATTTCAGATTTGAATAGCATACTCTCGTTATCCTATCCTTATTTCAAGCATCAAAACAGTCCTCGGATCGAACCCTGCGGTTAGGGATATTGGAAGTATACAGAAAAATATTCCATTTAAATTCTCAACGATTGTTCAATTGCTTTTTAAGCGTAAGGGAAATCAGATAAACTTGCTTGGTTTGTGGCAACCCTCCAAGCCAGTCCAAAGAGAATCTCCTCATCTCCTGGAAATAAGGGTTAATCACATTGCAGTGCGTTTCCTCTTTCAGGAGGGACCATATTGTTAGGTCCTTCGTAATTACTGATTGGCACTCGCTGTATCAGGCCGTAGCGTGTGCATCTGCAGTTGCGAGTGAATATGTTCGGCACCCTCGAACGATAAGCTTTAAAATTCGGTGTTTTTTCTCAAGTAATTCATGTTTAAAGTGAAGCTTACAGATATCTCAATTTCCTCTGCCTCTACATCAGGTAATCTCAAATGCTTTAAAAAAATCGACGCAGACCCTCGTGGGAGATGCAAATTATTACCTCGTGAAAATAAAGAGGCGGAACTGCGGTCTAAGGAGGGGGGACATGGCCCCATGGTGGGAAAACTTTTCTGTTGGAATGCCTGTCTTGAAATGCAGATGAAAATACAATAGCGTAGTGTGTTCATATAATCTATGAGATTTGGCAATATTGTGTAACAACGAAAATTAGGCCTTTAAAATAAAATTTACTTGAGTGAAATAAGTTATTTATTATTATTTCATGATGTACTACAATGAAGTTTGAAAGTAAGAGGCAATTACGTTTTAATTACTAAGACACGCCAGGTTGAAATACAAATTGGGGCTTTTCGTCTCTATGAAGGACCTATACTGAGAATGAGATCTGTCGCCACCGTAGGCAAGAACACGAGAAATACCCCAATGGGTGAATCTTGGGTGTTTTGAGTACCACAAGCCAAACAGGATCTTAACATGCTCTAAAATTAATGAAATATGTAAATAAAATTATTTAAAATCAATCAATCGATGGTGGTTTACACGGAAACCATATCTTCGCCAGGGACCATCCGCAAGACACATGCACTCCACCTAAAAAATGGGGCCCTTCGCGGCACTGATAGGGGGTATGACATTCAGGTGAACCCCGCCATACTAAAATGGATATATCGCCTTTGCCCTACATTATTTCCTTCACAAGGTCATATACTTTCCTTCTTGTGGTGGTTCATATTTCTACGTTACATATCAGCACTTGACGAAATTTCATGTAGTAGGTAACAATTTGGTCTGTGTTGACACTGAACTGCTTCATATAGATTAATTTAGGCCTTAGGTAGAATCTCTCTGGAGGTATAACCCTGAGGTTCACCTATACATTAATGACATTATTGGCTGTTAAGATCTGCTCTGAACCTTCAGTGGATCATTATGACTACATCCGTTGATGGAGTCTACCTCACGTTGCTGGTAACTTGATCGATGGAATTCCATTGATATAGTCACCAGCAGCGGCCACGAAACGTCGGTTTTAATTCGACCAAATGACGTAGGCATTCCCTCTTAAAAGGGTTCTATAATTTTAGCCACACTATATCAGCATGATGTGCTTGCTGACCTGCATAAGAGTGCGGCGGGGAATTTTACAATAACGGAAAACTTCAGGGTTCGCAGCAATCTAATATGGACGAAGAAGAAAATGTTTCCCGGTTATTGGTAAACCAGAGATAAGAGACACTTGAGACCTCAAGGTTTCTCGTGAGATTCCTCTCAGAGAAAAAAATTCGAGACGAGCAAGACCGCAGTGAGGCGTAACGAGATATACTCCGTCGTACTCTCCGAAGTAAACATACTTTTCCTCACAAATACGCAAGTCGTTATCTCAGTGTTGGGAATACAAATTATCCGTTTTCATGTATTAAATAGACGTACTGACATCCTCATTTTCACGACTAAAAAGCAAGTGGAGAGGCACATTAATCCACCGAAACATATTTCTCTTTCATTGCTTCTTTTTCCTGATTTCTTTTTTCCGAGAGGTGAACATAATTCGTTATCATTCCCGCAGGAATGTACTTTTTAGCATCAAGTTTTTGTCTTGCGTTTTACACAGTTGTGGTGTACGTTTGTATGGATGGTTGTATGTCTGAGGAGAAAGAATATGCTTTTTACGTGTGCAATTAGTGTGTCAAAAGTACGTGGCTCACACAACTCATATCCATACAATATTTTCCTATTAGTAATTGTTCCAGGTGCTATCGACCGTGTTTGAAAGGGGTGGTTTGTACATGAAATGTGCCCTGACTTGTCCAAACACATTCCGCCGAAACTGAAACATTTTCACTAACCCATCGAATCTACTCAATAAAGCGTTTCTCGACTTCTATGTGGAGTTCTTTTTTTACCCCGACTATTTTCTGTACAAAATTTTTAATTTCACGCAGGTTTCATTTAGTTTTGTTTTTTAATTACCTAATTTTTTAATAACGAAGCTCAAATGATATCGTACTGTCTACCAAATTTATTTCAAACTCTTACTACACAAAATAGTCAAAAGGAAACGAAAGAAAATTAACCTATTAAATGAGAACGAATTTGTTTGTCATTCTCCTATTTTTGACACCATTGTAACATAACTTTACCTCCTCCAACAAACCACCCTCTCCCCTCCCTCCCCTCCTTCCATTTTTCTCCCACCTGTCCTTCTATCCTTTTCCCAGTGTGACGCAAATATGGTGTTTCACGCAATACTTAAGCTCATGTCTGTTTATGTTGAATTAGTCTTGCCTGATGATGACTGCTAGACAGTTGAAACACGTGTAGTAAGATTATGAAATAAATTGGTAGACAGTACGATATCATTTGAGCTTCATTATTCATTATACTGTTCTACAACATCTCGCCGGAGAAAGTGGAATTTAATTTTTTAATGCTTTGAGAACATGAATTTTTTAAGTTGCGAAAATTTAAAATGGACGTTCCGGTAACGGAAATACATAAAAGGAGCGTTCTTTGTTGCTATAGCCACTTCATGTGAATGCATAAGCGTCGAAAAAGAGGGAATATAGGTAGAGTGAGAGATGTAGAAATTGATGGCATGATTAGAAGGGGTAGACTGACGCAGTCATAGGTAAACGTTGTTGAAGATACTATAAGAGAAACTCTAACCCCTATCTACATCTACATCTACGTAATACCCTGCGAGCCACCACGAGGGTGTGTGGCAGGGGGTGAAGATCTGATCGAAAACAAAAATACGGATTAAATGTTTTACGAAAGTTTGATGTAGACTATTTTTTTGCCGGATGGTCCTCATATTTTGCTAGAACCAAACTATTATGGTAGAAACGATAACTGGCATAAAATTAAGGAAACAGACTGCAGAACCGATAGATTTAGAATGTAGTTTTTTTCCACGTACAGTGTGGAACCGTAATAATTGCAATAGATCTTTCTTTTAATCTTTAAAACTTGGGCCTTCTCAAGGTGGAGTAGATATTTTATTTCCTCTAACCTATTTACCCTCAGAACTACTGTTTCCGTCAGAAGAACTCGGGCAAACCTAAACCTTCTCCACAAACCCCAAGCCCGTACCAACCAATACCTATATTCCTTCCCGATTATAGCATCCAAGTTTTGGAATTCATTACCCCCCTCAATAAAATGCTCCTCAACTCCGGAATCTTTTAAGAGGAAATTGTACGAATATTTGAAACAGTAGCACTGTTGTTTTGAAATGTAAGAATCTTTGTGTTGATTAATTTCATTTTTGTTAGAACCTTTGTTTTCGATTGCTCTTGTGTTTACGCTATCCTTATTTCATAATTATTGTATTTTGAGCAGAATGTTTTCTGTACTTATGTTTTTCTTTTTTGCTCTTATGGGTTTCCCAGAGCATCAAATAAACCATTCATTCATTCATGAAATTCCCGGCATGATATAACTCTTGAATGTTTTAGTACCTTGTAGTACTATTTATCAGTCGCATTATTGATAGTAGCCTGTGGCTGTAACATAAATAGTATACTGCATGGTAGCATGTTCGTCTACGGAGCACTCTCCTAGTTTCCGAACTGACCGCGGATTATTATCTTGGCGGCTTTTGGCCTGCGCCTGGCATCCGGGCGAATATTAGCGGTTCTGATGTCAGCTGGGATGATTGTTGTATGCCTGGTGTGGAATCACCCTGTGCCTTTCTCCCTAGCGGTGGATTTCGTAGATATTGCGTAAACCTTAAACAGACTTTTCATATATCTTAATGGTTCCCATTGGGCTGTAAAAGCCGGCCAATGCAAATATAGTCGCCGATAACAAACTAGCTGTTATTGCCGTCTTTAGACTAAATCGATCGCTATCTTTAGATTAGATAAGACTTAGAAGTAGGCTAGTTGACAGGCAGTGTAGCTGATGTATTGATGTCCTCCGTAATGCCTGTTTCTTAATTTGCCGCGTGATGTCAACACCAGGTTTTACATGTTCCCTGCATGACTCTCGTATCACGTTTACATAGCTGCATTAGAGATAAATGCAATAGTTTTTTAGTATTTATAGCATACCTATAGTGTGGTGCATGTTGGTGAAAGTTAATTTTCACACTTAAATGCATGATGGTGATGAATCACCCCCTTCCAAACATGCTTCAGGTGGCTTGCAGGGTAGCATGTAGAGGTAGATTGGCAAGCATGACCGTGAAAGATACCGAAAACTTCAATTGGCACTTCCAGCTTTGGCAAAATGCCGTTGGGGCGGCTTTCAGAATGTAAATGACGGTACTTAGTGTCGTGAATGACCTCGAGAGGGGGCAGGTAACGCGCGCCTCCCGCTATAACTCCAGCAATATCATCCACTGAAGGCGTTCTCTGAACCGCCCGCTCGTCGACTCCGGGAAGCCTCCAGCTCCCAACACACGCGACCTTTTCCCCACCTTTGTTCCACGAGTTCATTCAATTGGAATATATCCCCTTCCCTCTCCCCTGCCGCAGCAAAAGGGAAAACCTTAAATTATGTGTGTCGCAGCCAACCGCCGCCGCCACGGTATTTCGTGTTGCTCGCGTAGATTATTCGACCTCGCTGGACTCCCCCCGTGTTTTCCCACGAATGTCATTTCACCAAACTCTCTCTCTGTTTCTCCCTCCCTACCCTCATCCTCCACGTCTCTGGCATTTTCACTCCGCCAGCCCAGCGCTGCCAACCTCGAGAGAAGATCTCTGTTTCTCAGGGCTTCATGATTAAGGTGGTGTACAGGCTCCTTAATCATGGATATGAAGAGAAGCGGCATCTACCTTAAGGAGTAACCTTTATTTTAGACCTATCGGGCAGCCTAACTTGATCTTTGCATTTATTATTAAGTAAGACTTCAACTATTGAATATTGCGTATTCAATTTTCAATTCAATCCGTTATCTAACCCCGTCACGCTGAGTGACCTAGAGATAACATATATAAGAGTGCTTTTTTTGTCTCGGATTAATTTCCTTTACGTCCACATGACTTTGTGACATCAATATAACAGCTTGGCAACGAAAATATCTCTCATTCGTCACTTTTTTGTTTCTGATTTTCCCACGAGTGGGGTAACATGCGGAATGACTGCACATGGCGGACAAAAAATCAGTCTATAGAGGGTAAATGATGATATATTGGTTTAATTGGGACACCCAGCAAGAATCTAAAAAAACGTTGTTTACGTTGCTGCAGAACTTAAACACTAATTTAATTTGAATGTGATTTTGTCCACGGACAATAGTGGACCATAATAGTTTTGATAGATCCAGTTTACAACACACTGACCCAACCAGGTAAAGTAGGTTTTGCACTTGTGCTTAATATCTTAACAGCATTATTAATAACCTACCCTGCATGAAATTTTCGTCATGATATAGCTCTTACATGATTTAGTACCCTGTAGTACTACTTATCAGTCCCATTATTGGTACAAACCGGTAGTTGTATCTTAAAAAAAAGTACTGCATGGTAGCATGTAATTCTACGTAGAATTCTCCTATTTTCTGGTCTGACCGCGCTCTTGTTATCCTGACTGCTTTTGGCCTGCGCCGAACGGCCGGGGAAAGGTGCGGGTTTCTGATTTCAGCTGTGAAGAATGCTGCATGCCTGGTGAGGAATCACCCCGTGTCATAAGCTCTAGTGGTGGCTTGCACAGTATATTGTATATTTAAATATTATCTAAACACGCAATTTGGCTCCTGATTTTCAAGTATTTTCACGCAAGCCCGATTCTTTTACTCTACAAAGACCACCCCCCAACCTCCGGCGATGAAATCCTGACTTAGTCTCTGAATACAAAATCTATCAAGTAAACACATCGTCCTATACTGCGACTTTACTAGGGCTGTACATAAACACTGCGCCCATTGGAGGTACGGGCCGCGACTCTTTCGCTGGCTGCTTTTTCATTGTCGTCCTTCATTGTGTTTGATTTGATCTCTATGTTGGCGCGAGTGGGAATTGCTGGCTGTCGGGATGAAGGGTGAGGTTTGTGAGGCTGCCAAGCGGTTGAGGGAATCATTTTCATTTTTTTTGCAATTACTCTATTCATCGCAAAAGTTTACCCACTGAATATTCAGTAGCAATGCTATTTGCTGTGGTAAACATAAGAGACGCTACCTTTTCCCATTTTGCCCACGATTTTCACTTAAATGCCACATGAGTCGTCGCTCCATATATTCATGGCCTTCGGCTACATGTGACGTAGCCTATCTGGCTCTTAACTTACATCTACATCTACGTAATACCCTGCGAGCCACCACGACGGTGTGTGGCAGGGGGTGAAGATCACCAAACATGCACTATTGCCATGCAAGTAGGATATTTAAGGGAGATATGCTAGAAAATAGGGTCACATGCAGCTAGATGGTTAGTATCGACATAATTACGTATCTGGGTAGTATTTTAGAGGAGAATGGGTGTAGTGGTACAGACATAGAATTGGCAAAATAAACATAGGTATTCATAAAGGAGGGAAATGGTTGAGGGTGGTTAATGCGGGGACGTGAAGAAAAGGCTGGTGAAAAGTCGAATATGGAGCGTGGCGCTGTATGGCTCAGCTTGGTCAATGAGAAGGGAGGATGTAGGCGCTTCTACATCTACATCTACGTGATACCCTGCGAGCCACCACGAGGGTGTGTGGCAGGGGGTGAAGATCACCAAACATGCACTATTGACTTGCAACTAGGATATTTAAGGGAGACATGCTAGATAATAGGGTCACATGGAGCTAGATGGTTAGTATCTACATAATAAGGAAGGGATTATTGGTTGTTATTACATGCATCATGCACTACAGACTACTCTAGGAGACTACTCTACAGACTACTCTACAGACTCTCTACGCTTGAGGCGCTTAAGACGTTGGTGTGAAGAAGGATGGTGTAGGTGAGCTGGGTGGCGAGAAGGACGAACGGGGAGGTATTGGATATGGTTGGAGAGGAGACGAAGCTTGTAGCGGAGGATCGGAGGGGGCGGAAGAGATGGATGGAGGACGTATTGAAAGGAGAGGGAATGGTGAAGGGGGTAATTGATGGGAGAACACTGGGGAAGCGTGGAAGATAAAGGAAGAGGATGGGAATTCTGGACGAAATAAGAAGCGGGAGACGATATGAGGAATTCAAGAGAGATCTAATCGTGGGCCATTCATAGGAGTGAAAACGGATTGAGATAAGCACCTACTGTCCAAAACCTTACCAATAAGCTGCTAGAATACTTTAATGATCGAATCTGGCTCCTGTCATCATCATTACTTCTGTTTTTCTGTTCGTGCCCCTTATTTTCTCGAACTGAGATGTTTAGCGCATGATTGAATAACCGAAGTCCATAGGTTGATTGGCTAACTACTTATAACCAAATACCTGTAAACTCTCAATTTCATTTAGGGTAGTGAATTTTTTTCGAAATTGAAAATGAAATTCTCTTGAGTGATGAAAGGACTTCGCTGAGGAGGTACGGAGGTTGAACGGGTTTTTATTCGTTTCAAAAGATTTCAATTTACAATGATTTTCCTTAATATAGCGGATTCGGTGGTGTAAGTGGCTCGAAATTGAAAATTAAATTCTCTTGAGTGATGAAAGGACTTCGCTGAGGAGGTACGGAGGTTGAACGGGTTTTTATTCGTTTCAAAAGATTTCAATTTACAATAATTTTCCTTAATATAGCGGATTCGGTGGTGTAAGTGGCTTATACATTTGACTTCGGTACATCTGTTTTTAATTTATTGGTAAGTTACGTCAGAAAATGTAAAATGTCTTCGTGCAGTTCTTGGTGGGGAGTAAATACGCGAAAAATCTGTCTTCCACCACACGATGCGCTATAAATGATGATAAGGGATTTTTTTACGGCCGTGGTCGAAGAGAGGTGATTAAAGCGCCGTGAAGTGGTGGGAATAGAAAAACACACACACGTCTCCGAACCCGCAAACGAAGTACAAAGCTTAGATTGGATCATCTACCCAATCGAAAGCTCGCAATCGCATGTAAATAGAAAGTTTCCCACTCATTCGGAACGACCCGTACAGTTCGTAATCCAACGAATACCTTCACCACCTCTGGAAGTCCATACGGTTGGTGTGCAAATCGCGAGGAATCCAATTGTATAGTGGATAATGGTGTTCAGTGATGTTCCCGTCTCTGGAACGCCTGCTTTTCAGATAGCCCATTACGTGCAGTACAGCTGGCGTTGGGTGAGACATCGAATTATCACCCCAATAGCAGGTTGAGATGGCTGTTGTCAGCGCATCTCTCCGCCCGTGCACTTCGTGTTGACCTTTTAATTGCCTTTCGACGTGAATGACCTCGGCAGACACTCGTCTCCCTCGATAGCTGATGCCTAAATACAGCTTGAATTCCTTTGCTTGCATCAGAGAGGAAACAACAACACCCTTAAGAGGACGCATCATACCCTTCGGTAAGGAAAAGTTCCGTCGAAAATCCACAAGATGGCGTCACTCGCACCCGATCGAGGGGTTTTGGGGTCAGGAGTCTCCTACTCCAGGGTAACTCTCGCACAAGGCAACGGTCGTCGGTAAGTTTTAGCCAAGTCTCCGGCGCGTAAGTACAGGCAGCGCTTATATAAGATCAGTGAAATAAGACTGAACTAATTGCATCACCGTCCGAGCACATCATGGCCGAAAACCATTCAGGTAGCTTGTCGAAATATACCAATTACAGATTCTATCTTACAACTGTGACGTCTGTTACTTAGCATTCCGATAGAAGAGGGATTTATACATCTCCATTAGTTTTAGATATTTCAATAATAATAATAGTTTTTATGTAAATATACCCTACATTTTGCCGTTTTCCCGATGATTTACCTATGCTCCGGGATTAAACTATCATATTTCAGATACAAGCCTCCCTTGGCAAAGGTCTATTCTTTTTACTATAAAAATTTCAAGTTGATGACGCTAGACTTGAACAAAAACTCTGGGGTCGGAATTCGACCGATCGAGCAGGTGTGATGCGTCGCCTTAAGGTAACTCTGGCTTGACAGCGTGTGTCAAGACACACACTAAGTTACTCATTTGTATTTATTCAGTGTAAAAAATCCTGCTTTTGCTGCTGAAATGGGTTTCCAACTGAGAACCAAAATTGTGGTTCAAAATATACAGATTATTCCACGAATATATTTTGAATGGCCACATTTGTAAAGCCATGGGAGCCAACTGCAGCATTATTTGCACAAAGCTACCGCATTTCGACTTAAATTCTACATCTACATACTACCATGCGAGCTGCCGCATGGACATGTGGCAGGGGTTGTGATGACACCAGCCGCGTAAAGATGTAAGGGATAAGTTTGTGGGAGGTGAAATGGTAACGTGTTATGTAAGTTTATGTAGTGGAGATCAGTTTTTATTGTGGTAGCTCATTGTGCGCGGAAAGAACGAGTTTTTGTACCTATATGTTCGCTAATGTATCTCTGTTATTTTATTGCTTCTATCAGATCTCTAGATGTAGTGAGGCGCCATGACGATATTCTCTGTGTCGCTCAAAAACCCACCAGTTCTCAAGCAACCTAAGCCTAGCATGTAGCCTCTCGAGTCTCTAGGGGTCTTAATTAAGGCATAACTTTTGAAAATAGCTGGTAAGATTCCTATATTTTATCTTTACTCTATTTCCTAGGACTTTGATTCTCGAAAAAAGTTTTAACCAAAAGCTTGAATAAGCTTTCTCGTTCAAAATGACTTTGAGCTGTAACCATGATAAAATCTCCACTTTCAGGGCTAAATTACAGTAAAAATAGCATTAATAATTTTCAATAGGTTATTTTAATGAGCACTTAGAAGTAATCATTAGAATAGCTTGTTCCTATCCTGCATATGTCCTTCCTGACTGATGTACCCCTCCTAGTAGTCCCCACGCGGAGATCCGATTGGGGGACTATTTTACCTCCGGAATTTTATACTGGGAGGAATGTCATCATGTCATATATAAACTGCAGGGATGCAGCTTCTAAGGAGACTAATGTGGTGGTTTCTCCGTTGCCTTCGGCTAGAACTAGCATAGAAACCCTATTTTATCTTCGTCTTATTTTATAAAGCGCCTTTCAAAGGTGTTATATTCCAGTTTTCAGAAAATGTTGAAGAAGTGACCCTAAGGCCAGAGCCAACTGATGACGGATCATTGAATTACGGTGTACAGAAGAACATATGTATGTTATTTCGGGATAGAAGAAAAATCAAAAATATAGCTGACCTTAGGTTTACACTGAACCAAATCCATTATATGCAGTTTTGAGTTAAACGCGTGAAATGTTCTATCTATTCTTTTCGTTAGTCAGCTGCGCTCGGTGCCCGCGAGTACTGCTACAATGACAAGGGAAATACTCGAAATTTTTATTTTGTACTCGAAGTCGGATTTCCCCAAAAAAATCCGAATCCAGCCTCCCAGTAAAATTGTTTGCACGCAAATGACAAAATGTAATTGGCGAAATTTAAAATTGATCTCTCCATTGAGGTATATGGAGAGGGCACTACGTCATCAAATTGTTGCCTGACAACCGAAATATCAACCATATAGCTAATTCCTGCTCTTTCTTAAATTTCCTTTGGGTTTCATGACGGAATGGGCGAATTAGCGGATGTAGAGCAAAGATATCCAACATCTCTTTGAGATTTAAGGCAATTAACTCATCAAACATACCTTGGTTAATTAGTGCTGTGGATTATAGTCGAAATCACTCTAGTTTTCAGCGGGAATGCGGATTATATTTTATTTAAATAAATAGCCAATAAACGCAAGGAGAATTCACATTAAAGAAGTAAGTTCAGGCTGATTTCTAATAAGTTATTAATGGAAAACTTAGTGACATTGCAAAATTAGTGCGTTAGCTTGCATGTGCTATAGAAAAATGAGGGCCCACGAAGATGGCGGACTAGCTTCAGCTTTTAGCAACGGCCAGTAGAGCAAGTGCCCTCTCCATGTACCTCAGTGGAGCCCTCCATATGAAGGTATTAGGCCAATAATCACACATTCCTATGACTTGACAAGACTGGCCTATGACTTGACAAGAAGTACCTACTTTTAACAAGTGGGTTACCATAGATCGGTAAGGTGGAAGCGATAAAGGAAAACATGACTGGTCTGAGAACTGAATGAAGACGCTTGAAAAACTTGCGAAGTAGGAAACATTGGCGAATGGAACATAAGTTGGTATAGACGAAATATTTTGTCGTTAAATCTCTTGTACCTGTGAAACATTACTGTGTCTTCCTCCGTGCTATGGAAAGGCAGAATAATGTTTTTCATATCAGATTGAGTAACTTTTTGCTTTCATGAGTGGCGAGTTAATGAATTAAATGACATTTTAATCATTTTCACGGTGGGACTACCATTGGAAGAGTTCCTTTCCAGGTGAGCGCAACTTTTCGTGAGCTCGCGGAGTGGGAGAAATGAGCATCGCCGCCCGTCTGCCCACATCACTTCAGCCAACTCCGTGCCGCGCTTCGTCGCACCTCTGATAAACCGTTTGATCACGCACGGCTCGCCACGGCCGGGCGCAGCGGTAAGAGGGCATTGCACCCGCCGGCAGTCATCGCCTTCTTTTCCCCACTCCACCCCAGAAGGCTTACTACTCCAGGCTCCTCCGCCACGAGTCGTTGTATTAGGGTCGCACGCCCTATTAGCATATCGCTGAAAAGGATCGCGGGAGGGGTTAGACAATTCGGTCAGTCGTAGGGAGTCGATATTCCCCTCATTCTTTTCCATTTCGCCCAGGAGGGCGCTTCCATCCGCGGTGTTCGAGTCTGTTGGCCGCGTTTTGTTTCTCGTTAATCAATCGTTTTCCGAAAGTCCCACAGAGGGCTCCCTGGTCACGTGATGGCTGCGCCTCCCGCAACGCCTCTGATTACATTTCACAGTAGGAGAGACGGGCGTTAAAATTCAAGGGGGAGAAGGCAGAAATAAAATAGCAGTGTAGGATTCAAATGTACTTCCTAATATTGGGGTCATTATCCAGAGACTGAGAAAGGGGGTTGAAAAATACTTCGAATAAAATGTTCCCGCTAGTTTTATATTAATCATCCAACCGAGTCGTATGTAAATGTTTTCACCTATTGTCCTGCTCTTGGTGGTGAACAAATATTTCAACGGAATCCATTGTAAATGTGTTGACCATAATAACTTTAAAGCAACCAAAATTTGGAACAATAATTACGAGCTTCAATTTTTTTAATGCCAAAAATGTTCGACATGAGGCATGTTTGCAAAAAATACTTTTCAAAGCAATGGTGCAAATTATAAAAACACCATCATCATCATCTGGTGTTCTGTCTGCTGGCAGGTCCCGTACACCACTGCTGTCTCCATCCGCTTCTGTCCCGAGCTTCTTTCTTTGCTTCATCATAGCTGATGTTCTTCACCTGATCCACCAATTTAATTCTTCTCCTTCCTCTCTTTTTCTTTCCTTCAATTGAACCCTTCAAGTGCCACAGTTATTATACTTTTCCCTCTCATCACATGGCCCAACCAATTTCCTTTCCTTTTCCTTATTTCCTTTAGGAGCGATCTTCCTTTTTTTACTTTGCATAAAGACCTCTTCATTTCTCATCTTATCTACCCATCTTACTTTTTGCATCCTTCTCCACACCCACATTTCATAAACTTCTATTCTTTTCCCTCTTACTTAATGTCCACGCTTCACATCCATACATGAAAATGCTCCATGAATAGCAGTTAGCTAGTCTCTTTCTCTGCTCCAGATCCAGGCTTTTATTGCAAAGCAAGTTTTTCTTCTGGCTGAAGGCCTCTTTTGCCATTGCTATCCTTGCTTTTATTTCTGCAATACTTCTCCAGTCGTCTGTCACCATCGTTCCTAGGTACCGGTAGCTTTTCACTTTTCCTATTACACCTTCATTTATTTTCACACTAGTATAATTTTTAAAAACACCATGGTAAAGCAGATATTGGCAAATTTAGCCGAATTTGATGAGCGTTCAACTTATTAAACCAATATAAATTTATGGTTTAATAAGTTGAACGCTTATCAAATTCTTCGTGTATTTTTGTATTTTAATTAGTAAACTATTATCTTAAATACTAATGTTATCTTGGTTTTTATATTTGTTTTTACATGTAAAATTGCAATTTGTTCACTCTATTACTGGACATTATCTCCGCCAAATATGTAAATGGCAAACTTATATTAATTTACTTGTTGTCAACCAAAATTGTTTACATATCCATTTACATCTTGTGGTTGACGTTCACTTTTTGATGTTTCAATATTGCTAATCTCAGTGGTAGGTAAACGCCTTATGCCACAACTCTTGTGTTGATATCTCCGTAAATACTCGGCTGTAAATCTACTCTGACTTGTTGCAAAGTAATGATGCCAAACAATTAGGAGACACGAAGGCTATGGTAGAAGTACTAAAGTGACCATAATTCAGGAATCTTGTTGTTTTAAGCAACAAAGTAAATTAAAATTTGTATTGTTAAGGTGGAGAAGAAGTTATTGATTTCCAGTCAAGAAAAAACAGTTTTGATGGAAAAAAATATAAATCTAAATAAAACTGAAGAAATAAAACCTTGACTCTCTTAGCCATTTGGCATTGAAAATGTCATCCCCATACCTGGAGTCCAAGCAATTCAAAGAAAACCCTGCCCGAATTTTTAGGTCTTTACCTATGAGACTAATTGCCAACAATATGCTGTAAAAAACACTCCATTTAAACTGTTTTTCGGCACTTTTCCATTTTTACGGGCGGTTTAATGGCTGCATTAACCGAAAATGTCTCTTTGATTAAATTATTTTCAATAGTTTATGGTTTGCATATATTTGTTTCGACGTTGTCAAGGATTTGTTTAAGTTTTTTTGGTGCAGGTTGGTTGTTTAAAATAAAGAGGTAGAGGCGACTAACGAGTCCGAACGTGTATACTAAAATTTCTTCTCCTCCGTCCGGAAAAATAAATCATATCAAGAACATTGTGTACCAGCCATCTGAACAAATAGCGCTACCACGCAGGAAGACGTTAGAGTGTGGAGAAGGATGGAAAATGTGAGCTGAGAGGCGAGAAGGACAAACGAGGAGGTATTTGACATGGTTGGAGAGGAGAGGATTGTAGTAGTGGAGGTTTGGATGAGGCAGAAGAGACAGATGGAGGACGTTCTGAAAAGGAAACTAGATTGGAGAACACAGGAGATGCGCGGAAGAGAAAGGAAGACTTACGAATTCTGGACGAAATAAGAAGTGGAAACGATATGTGGACGTTAAGAAGGATCTAATGGCGGAAACGTACACCTACATCTATATCTACATACTACCCTGCGAGTCGCCTCATGGGAGTGTGGCAGGGGGTGTTAGGACATCAGCCGTGTAAAGATGTAAGGGATGAGGTTTTTGGAGGTGAAATGGTGACGTGTATTATGGGAGTGTATTTAGTGGAGCTCAGATTTTATTGTGGTCGCTTATTGTGCGCAAAAAGAGCGAGTTTTTGTACCTATCTGTTCGGCAATGTATCTCTCTTATTTTATCGCTTCTGTCAGACCTATAGATGTGGTGAGGCATCATTATAATATTCTCTTTGTCGCTCTGAAACACACCAGTTCTGAATTTCTCAAGCAAGCTAAGCCTAGCGTGTAGCCTCCGAGTCTCTAGGGGCTCCCACCTTAATCCCTCTAATAGTTGTGAGACACGATATGTTCGCTTGTAGCAGTTTTTAACGAAGCATGCAGTTTATTGTATTTTATTAATTTTTTTGGTTAAACCTCTATGACCAGGGTCCAAAATGCTCGCGGCGCATTCGAGGTGTGGCCTAACCAGAGCGAAGTAGCATTTATCTTTGCCTAATTCATCTGAGGACCTTCCTATACGTATAGGAGGGAAAGCAGAGTGCTATGCCGGGAAATTATGACGTAAGAATAAATACTGTCCATAAACCTACCAATGAGATGGTAGATTACTGAAATTCGTGCATGAATATCTTAAAACTTTTCAATGAAACTTGATCAAAAATTAAATTAAACGTTCTTTCGCAGAATATTTCACTCGTGAGCTTCAGGCAAAATGACGGCATTTTCTCCGTAATTACTCACGTTTAGGGATTTGGAAATGATTTCGTGGGGGATTCCACACCCGAGGAGATATAAATTTAAGATAAAAATTTGACCTCCAAAATACTCATCCTTCATTCCGCGCGCGTGAGACCCATCGCCGATGGATAGGTTCGATTTTATATTTCAGCCATCGTCTTATTTTTTTCTACGCCCCCCATACATTTATGAATCCGCCTTCTTTTATTCACGTTTTGTTTTTTTATTATGCTCGTAGGAGATGTAAAAAAAATACGCTCAAGAGAGAGAGAGGAGAGAGATATCCCTCGCACGTACCGATGGAGGTGTTTCGCTTCGGGGTTGGAGAAACGTCTTTTTTTTCCTCTTCTTCATGGGCACGAGGGAGCGAAGGCGAGAGATGAAGATAAAGCAAGGCTTATGGCCCGTCAAGTTATCCTCGCTCACAAAACACACCAAACAACGTTCAAAGCTTTCTTCTTCCTGCTCTTGTCGCTTCATTCGTTCTCGTGTTTTTTTTGTTTCCGCGGCCCTTTTTTACGTGCGGGAAATCTTTCATTCAGGAATACAAGGAGCAACGGAGAGAATATATCACAATAACTTCCCCCGTGACTCGGCCGCCTCCTATAATTAAAAACATTTCTGGCGGGCGAACGTATTCAACAGAGTTATGAGACATAAGTAATAGTCATGTACGCTATGCTGGAAGGGAGAACCAGATGAATTGGGCACACCCCGTTACACAATGGGTTAGAGAAGAGTATAATTGATGGAAAAACAGAATGAAAAGCCCCAAGAGGACGACCAAGAGATTAATGCGTAAGGTAAGTGAAGAAGAAAGAGCATAATAACTACAACCAGGTATTAAGGGAACTATAATTAGACATGAGAGGATTGGAGAGCTGCAGTAAACCACTCTTAGGATTGTTCGACCGATCATAAAGTCAGATGATACACTCAGTATGCACTGCGGGAACATTCGATGTTATCATTGGTTTCATGAATGGCCTCAGGGAATATTTGACTTGGAGAAGTTAATTATTTCTAAGTTCTACGAGTTCTTAAGATGACCATCGCAAGATGTTCCACTTGGAAAGTTGATCACTTGGAAATAGAGCTATAATGGGGCGAATGACGAGTCCAGAAACTCAGGATTGTGAATAATAAATGTTATTAAACGGACGAAAAGCTGACGAAACATCCGAAAAAGTGATTACGAGGAAATAAGTTGTAAAAGGGATAGTTCCTTCGAACCTAATTTAATCATTGGGTACATTACTGAAGGATTCATTAGTATTGATAGCATAACTTTACCATTCGTGCGTTAGCGAAACTCATTCTACTGTTAACATCAATTTTTTAAATCTCAAATGCATTCGATCCGTTTATTTAGAAGGTCTTCTCCAAAGGACTGCGACAACTAGCAGCATACCTATATGCAGCTTTGGTTTCGGCCCTGGGCAGGAAAAAACCAACCCCGGCGGGACTCAATCTCGTGACCCTCGGTTTAGCAAGGTTGATTTAAAACTTTACCCAAATTGATCAAATGAAGCACATTTGAAAACTGCTGAAAATAACAGATACGTGCCTCGAATTTGATGTCCTTATTATAGGCATTTTGGAAGACAGTATTCTATCGTAAACGTGATACAGGAATCAAGCAGGAAACATGCAAGACATGATGTTAGCTACACTACGCGGCAATTTTAGAAAAAAAGCATTAGGGAGCACATCAATTAATCAGCTAAACCACCTGTCAACTAACCTACTTATCATGACGCTAGATGTTCAAAAGGTTGGTCGTTCAATCCTAAGGTTGGTTGATTGCTGCCCTCCACCCTTCCCTATTTAATGCTATGTCCCTTACTCCCTATGTACCCTATGTACAGTCGGATTCAAATGTATTGCAAAGAATCGAGCGGCTTACGCTTACACTTACGATTGCAAAGAATCGAGCGGCTTACACTTACGCTTCTCAAGGAAATCGAGTTTCACTTACGGCGCTGTTATTCTTTGCTATGCAACGCTATCTATTCAGCTGTTTATTTGTACGTATTTAAATTGTAACAGTTGAGCAATTGCTTGTTTTGTGCTAACTTGTTATTACATAATATATGATCAGCTCGAATAACAATTACATGCGGCGACGTATTGATTATTTGAAATGCCAAAATTTAGTATTAAACACAGATCGTTCCTGGCATACAATATACCTACGGCAAATACTACGTAATGCATCATTTAGAGTAACAGTTGTGATTAATAAATAATAATTATCCATGCTCAAATCGTAAATCCAAACCAAAACGAAAGTGTAATAACAAATTAGCACAATATAGGAAATTGGTCAACTATTACCATTTGAATACGTGCAAATAAGCAGATGAATAGATAGCGTTGCGTAGCAAAGAATAACAGCGCCGTAAGTGAAACTCAATTTCCTTGAGAAACGTAAGTGGCGCCGCTCGCTCCTTTGCAATACATTTGAATCCGACCGTACTTTCCTCTTTATTTGGTCCATGAACTTGTTCCTGGTTCTTCCTCTGGGGACTTTTCCCTCTATTTGACCTCCAATTATGTTCTTTACAAACCTATTGTGCCTAAAGGTGTCTTCAATCCATCTAATTTTTCTTCTCTGTCTAGCATTCCATAAGGTCCTTTCGTCTTTTACTGTTCTTAAACTTAATCATTCTTGGATATCATGATCTCAAGAAAAGAACTTGGTCATATTTCCTCACAGTTTATTCTCACACAGGACTAGGTTTCGGCAATACATATGTCATTATCAAAGCATACATATACAATTATTATTGCATGCTTGTATAAATTTACGTACCAGGAATTGAGGGGGGAAAAGGGATATGGGTGAGTGTGTAATGAGGTACAGGAAAGTAAAGTGTGATGACGTACCCCGAGGGGGGGAGTGGAGAGGGAGTTTTTTTTTTAATTAGGAAGGTATAACGCGATCGAAGAATCAATTCCAAATTTATATAGTACCAATTTCCACCAGATATCGCCTGATTCATTAAACAATATTCATTCTTTTCTCATTTTTTCCGTTTACTTAATCTTCAGTATCCTCCTCCTGCACCAGGTTTCGGGGTACCTCCACCACCAGATTCAAAAGATAACGCCCTTTACCCTTTCACCACGATAGTCGACAAAAGTCAATCTGCAAATATTTGTGCTTCGCCGCGATGGTCGACTTTAGTCTACGACCCTGAAATAACTTTTTCTTTGGCCGCGACAGACGCCCAAAGTGTCTCATGCTATGTCCCCGAATTTGAACGCGGTAGTGGCGATCTCTAATGCGGTATAATTGAACCAAGTGAATGCATGAAGAATACGAATACGAAGAAAATAATACGAATATGGCCTTCGTTTTTGCACTGTAAAACGACATTTTCTAAGAACGCTTGGTGGAAACCAGATACGCTGCGAAAGGGTTAAAACACCAGCTGATTCCCCTAAGCGGATCTTCTATATTAGTAAAATATCTCCACGAGTCCACGTAAATTACGTGCTCGAAAAAAAAGTGAAACTGAATCCGGTGAAAAGTGTTGGTTTCGATCGCGGTACGGGTCTGAGCACTCGTTTGTATTCCAAACCGCAAGATCTCTCCTGGCAGAGAGCTGAGAGAAGTGGCCATCTTCCTGGCTCTTCCAAGAAGACGACCTCAAGGAGAAAAGACGTCAATCTAAGATGAGGGAGAGGAAGAAATGTTTAATGGGTGGTGGGGGGGGGGGGTGGAAGAGCAAGAGACAGCCGGTGAATAGCGCGAAGGACGCACCTGATTGTTGATTCGATTGTTTCCATTCGTGAAGAGCGGATTCGCGTTTCAATTGTTTTCGGAAGCTGCGTGATCGGAGTATGTGACTGTCGTGGGGGCACGCGTGATGACACGGAATGTAAATGAAGCTGATTGGAGAGAAAGAGTAGCCGTAGCATTATGACTGTGGGAATGAATCCCCTGGAGACTCGCTGGAAAAGCGACTGTGATCTTCGAGACAAAAGCGAAAAGGAAAAAGCGGAGAGTTTGATAATGAAGACGATAAGGCGACCTCCGCGGAGGAAAGTGCAGGCGTGTAATGGTGCCGCTACACTTTCATCTGTTTTCTCAGTTTTGAAGAAAAGACTATAAGTTTTGTTTATTTACAGTGGAAGTACCGGACTTATTGTCATACCTATTAGTACCGACAGGGATCAATTCGACGCCTTAGAAATATTTTTTCTTTGTGAAATTTGACGTTTTTAATTGAAATAATAATTATAACATAACGTTATTGTTCCGTTGGTCATATGACATAGAACATGGTCAAGGTAATAAAGTATACCAGGGTATATATACATACATATTTACCACTTACATAATTTAAACTTTTTACAAGTTGTCACATGGGAACTCATTTACATTATTATAGTTTGTTTATAGCAACGCGTGTTTCATTTCATTTTTTAAAGCATTCACAGTAGATTTAGATATTACATTGGTTGGTAATTTATTGTAAATGATAGAGTCTCAACGACGTGGACCATTTTTAGATATTGTCAATGGTTGACATGTTAGGCGAACATTCTCACGGTCGCGAGTATGGTACCCATGAATAGGGGAGTTGAGTGGAAATGAAGGAGCGTTTGTCTTAACCAATGAGGAGCAATGAAAAATACAGATGTCCGGCAAGATAATTAGTTCGAGTTTCCGGAACAGTGGCCTCCCAGGAGTCCTAATAGAAACCTATGCGTATAGCCTTTATAGATATCTTATGCATAAAGAAAACTTTATTTGCAGCGCTGGAATTACTCCAAAAGACGATTCATTAGGTTTAGTATGATTGATATGATGATTCTATAAGTTAAGTATGATAAAATAATATGCGAATTGTTCCGAAAATATCTTCTATACACTATTGTACATTATTTGTACGAATAAAGGTTTATATCAACGCTCTATAATTTGCCACTTCAACATATAGGGTGTGGTGCATGAGGATTTGGACCCAGGACTCCTGCCCCTGGTCCTAGTCATCATGCGAAGTCTGGGTCTGTCGAGTCTTCATGCGGCCATTCACTCTTGGATATTCACCTCCAGTTGCCGAACTGTTTAGAATACTTCAAGGAATGACGATAAAACTATATTATGCAATGACAAAACTCGAATAAAACAGGGGAGAGATAGCCTAGTGTCTAGATGACCCCTTCGGTTCCAGTAGGTAGAAGGCAATGTACATTCAAGACTATTGCTGTCATGAGGTTCTTATTTTCTGATGATATTTTCCGACTAAAATGAACGATAGCCAAGAAATATGGAAGAGCTGGGACTGTTCAGACAGGAGTAATGAATTGTGAAAAAGGAGAAGGGGTCACCAAATGACCCCTCTGATACTTCTAGTGTGAATACACTAAGCACTGAGGTCTAAAGTATTTATTTTCTCTGCTGCGGGTATTAACCATCTCGCAGATGGGAATAGGGATGTGATATGCTTGAATAAAATTAAATCGAGGTTTGAGTGTTAAAGTAGGATAAGTCCATCGAAGTGTTTTGTGGAAAACACATTTCTAGTTCCCTGTATTCCTCCAGTTAATGAGCTAAACTCAGGGCTTGCACTGAGGAAGCTCAGTGCAGTTTTTCTGCCATGTAGCGGCAGATGTTCGAACTTTGGATTTGGTTCACTTATGCACTGAAAATATACAACTCTATACGTTCAATGGTATCAGGCTCAACTATGTGGAAGTTGATATTCACAAATGAAAAAACGACTTCGTTTTCTTCCACTGATTTATTTTTTTGGTACGACATGTTTCGACACATAGAGGTACTTGAAAATGACCTCTATGTGTCGAAACATGTCGTACCAAAAAAATAAATCAGTGGAAGAAAACGAAGTCGTTTTTTCATTTGTGAATATACAACTCTAGTTATCCCAGATATTTTTAGCTAAGAATTAGAAATGTTGACCTGACCCATTGTGACACAGAGCCCTCATAAGATGCACGAACTCAGACCCAAAGTTGAGCATACAGTAAGTACAGCGGATGCGTTCATGCATTAAAAATACGCTACAAATACTGGTATTATGTAAAGTTATGTATACTTTATTCAAAGACTAGCTATTTTACATAAATTTACCTTGTTTTTAATGGATATTTTACTCAGATTTGAAAAGATAGAGGATTTCTTGTCTTAGATAGGAGAGTCGACTGGCATAGATAACACGAATCCAAACAAACTGTACCTACTCTAATTGACGTAAAAAACTAAACTTTTTTATAGGATGTTAGTTTCTTCTATTAATGTGCAAAATTAATGCTTCTAAACGGCATTTCGTCTGTCTTGAGAGTTTTAGTCTGTCTAGGTTAAGTAAGCGCTGAGACATGTGAGCCAACCATAAGTATGGGATAGAGCTGAGAGAATCTCGAGAGCATACTCATAGTGGATTACTTACGCCTAGTCTTATCTTTCACAAGTACGATTACAGCTTAAGATTGAATACTTAACGCAGCATCAAGTGCATAGCGAGATTTGTGTTTCTTTTTCACATTCCCTCACTGGTAGGGATAAAGCCTCTTGAGGTAGTATCAATGACGCATTGTATTTTAACATGTGGTGCTAGCTCGATAAAAGGATGAGTAAGGACTGTGACTCGATGCTTCAACTACGAATAGATTTCATCTCTCTCTATCGTCATAGCTTTCTATGGAAATGTGCGCCTACTGCCACCTACCACAACTTATAAAATGAATATAATATTGTGAATATCTCTTACTTGCAGGTACTTGACGAAGTAAGCAGAAAATATTTTCTCGTTACGAGCTCACGAAGGACCAGCAGCCGGCGCGGGTCCTCATTTCGCCTGGACCCGAGCTCGGAGTTTTGGGCCCTTTGTCGCCCTCTGCACCTCTAGCCCGACTCCTGAGAAGCAGGTAGGAATTTTCTGCGGTCCCCGCTTAGAACCCTCAAGCCATATTTCCATTCTCTAATCATTCCAATGAATAAATGCTTTTCTGTGCAAATCGCTTATTTACGCACGAGTCGTAATGTTTTTTGGAGATCTTGAATTTTTCGGATATAACTATATGATTTAGGCTTATTTTTATACAACCGTTTCATCTTGAAGCATAACTTAACTGTATATTATTTAATATATGTATTTTTTAATTTCCCTCAAATATCCGATATACTGTTTAAAAGTGGGTAGCAACGGACGTACCCGAACACCCGTGACCTGTTTGATGAAATATCCTGTTAGGCTGTTCTCCACCACAGACGGGGTGCAAACTATAGTTATTGTAGTTGTAACTGATGGTTGGTTAGTTCAGCTAGCGATTATAGAGACCTGTGTTAAGTTTCATTGTTGTTTATTGTTCCGATTTCTTGTATCGACATCGGAACAATAAACAACAGTGAAACTTAACACGAGTCTCTTCAATCGCTAGCTGACCTAACCAACCATCAGCTACATAGTAATATCCCGCCATTAGCTTTATTATGTCAGCCCAAGGTATCACCTTGTGATTTCACAATTTACTATATTATACTATAAACTCACATGATCCAAACACAGCACAAATAAGCTCTCATATGGTCCCATTAGAAGCAGCACCCTCAGATGTGATTGACTCACCTGAAACAACGGAAAAAATTAGTTAGAAATCACTAAATTTGAAACTTTGAACTGTGAAAAGCTCAACAAACACACGACAAACACTCTCTTCACGACAAAATCGCTTTAAAATTGTGAAAAATTTTAATGAAAACTCATTGCTTAAAATTCTAAAGCTAATGTGTTCTTCAGCGCATATATATAAGGTCATTTGAACGCATCATGAAGAAGAATTACGAGATTATAGTTTTTTTAAGTTGGCGTGTAAGAAGTTGATGCTCTTATTTTAAACTTTTATTTTTAAAGAAAAAACTTTGTAATGTCCACTCGGTTATTTGTTTGTCAACGCGTTTCAACTAAATTCTTATCAGGTACAATTGTATCAAATTCTTACAAGTCAACTGAAAAAGATTTTAGAATTGTACCTGATGATAAAGTTCTAAGCGTCAAAACGCGTTGTACAATAACCGATTAGAAATTACAAAGTTTTTTGTTTTCAAATGCACGATTATGTTCCAAAATATCTTGCCGGATACCGTTGAATGTACTCTAATTTTAATTATAATTACATTAATATTTATTACTTCAACGCAATTTACGTTCATACTGACATGTTGCGAGTAATTATAGGTAGCCTCGAAGGAGACTCTGATTGAGGCTACCATCAAATGGCTATACGTTATGCATTAAATCTCTTAGACGGACATATATCTCATTTAATTACTTCAAAATGTCAGCGAGTACATGGAGAACCAACAGATTAACAATTTGTAAAGTTATATTAAACACAGCTACTCGTATAATAAAATTTCCTCTACACTTTATTTAGTGAGAATACAAGACTACATTTTTGGATAAATTTTATATTTCAAGATTTAGGTTTCAAACGAGAATCGGGAATTGAAGGGTACATTTTAGGTCATACATACAAAAAAACATAACAATGATACTCAAACGATACCGTACTGTCTACCAAATTTATTTCAAACTCTTACAACACGTGTTTCGACTGTCTAGCAGTCATCGTCAGGTAAGACTGACTGATGACTGCTAGACAGTTGAAACACGAGTTGTAAGAGTTTGACATAAATTGGTAGACAGTACGACATCGTTTGAGTATCATTGTTCAATATACTGTTCTGCAACAGCTCGCCGGAGAAAGTGGAGTTTAAAAAAAAAAACATTTTTAAATACCGAAAAATTTTGTTTGAGCAAGGGTATACGGATTTTTCGTCGAAGGCGTGAAGTTGTTTTGAGTAGGAAATGCCATAATTGGAGTTACTCTCATGAAATTCATAATATACCAAAAGTGTGTTAAGTTCTTATTTCATCCGACAATTTTATGAAATTTGTCCCTAGGAAGCTACGAAACTGGCAAGTTTGTCTCCTTAAACGGGCTCCGGGAAGAATAAATGTTGCCCACGTGTTTCCAGAAACTCGTTCTCAAGCTTGCTCAAGATATATCTGAAGAGCTACATTATTTTCACACCTCGTTTCTTCCGTCTTATCATAACTCGGTACGAGTCAAGCCTCGGATACAGGCCTGCATTTTCAAGCGTCTCTCCGATTCACGTATGCAAATGTGTTTATCCTCTTCGTGCATCTCTTGGGCCCGATGCATAGCTAATAAATGCATGAAAATCGTCGAAAGCAATATTTACCTTATATGTTGCTCTCGTTTCTCGTAGATATTGAGCGGGAATGTGCATGTTTAGGTTCAGATAAAGAGACGGTACTAGAATAATCGGTGTTCGGTAGTACTTCCTGTTGTGCATGCAAATCTAATACACCTGCAGGGCAACCGCAATGCGATGTCTAGCCAAATGAGGTAATCAATTGAAATTCTAAGCCTGAAAAGCCTATTAATATAACGGAAACACGTACCCGTCTCGGATGGAGTTTAATGCTCCTTATTTTTTACGGTTAAATGCTCTGCTGTTTTACATTGTGGCGCAAATGAAGAAAATTCACTTTCTTAGGGAACTGATGTTCCGTGTCAATCACTAAGGAGACAGTTCACTGCTTAATAAGGAGCTAAGGTTGCTTTAGCTAGATAGTTCCCTTTTCATGATGTAGATCATATTCGAATAAGACGTTTCAATTTCAGCAGCTTTAGGAAGCGAGAATTAACTGTTGAATCATTAATGGTGCAATAGAATACTTTGATGTGACTGAAATTCTAAGTAATTCAATAAAAATCTCTCTATAAGTCTTTAACTTGACTAATTTTTTTGGCGCGGTACGTTTGAAACTCCTTCACAACGGAAGATTTTTTTGTGGTCCTGAAAAAATTAATGCGGTGATAATATGATTAATTTTCAAAAATAGACGATAAAACATACCAAACTACACGCAGTCAATTTTTTGACGAGATCTAGGTTATAAGAAATACCTATTTTTTTAAAAATAAAGTCTCCGGAGTGCATAAGTATTCCATTTAAAAGGGCTGGTAGTTAGTGTCTAAAATCTCGGAAAGTAGTCCAGTGAGGGGCTGAAATTTTGGCATCTTTGGAAGAGTTAGATATTTTTCTTTAAAATAATTCCAAATTCATTGATTTTTAAGTGAAATTATACTTCTATCACACTACCTAAAATTTAGGAAGCGAGAATTAACTGTTGAATTATTAATGGTGCAATAGCATACTTTGATATGACTTAAATTCTAAGTAATTCAATATAAGTCTTTAACGTGACTAAATTTTTTGGCGCGGTACGTTTGAAACTCCTTCACAACGGAAGATTTTCTTTGTGGTCCTGAAAAAATTAATGCGGTGATAATATGATTAATTTTCAAAAATAGACGATAAAACATACAAAACTAACATACACTGTCAATTTTTTGACGAGATCTAGGTCATAAGAAATATCTATTTTTTTAAATAAAGTCTCCGGAGTGCATACGTATACCATTTAAAAGGGCTGGTAGTAAGTGTCTAAAATCTCGGAAAGTAGTCTAGTAAGGGGCTGAAATTTTGGCATCTTAATGGCTTCTTTGGCGTGCTTTACACTGTGGCACGTGTGAAGAAAATTCACTATTGTAGAGAACAAATGTTCTATGCCATTCACTAAGGAGATGGTTCAATGCTTAATGATGTGAGAATGTGGTACCAAATAGTGGTTTGACCGAAACGGATGTTTTCATTCTAAATTGCTAACATTATATCCATTGTAATAGAAACCTAGGAAAAATGCATCTGAATGGTGATGTGACACTTAAGAACTGAGGAAAGGAAACTGGTTGGGCCATGTGATGAGAGGGAAAAGTATAATCGATTGCGGAGATAAGTCTCTCAGATACGTATCACCAACGACAAGTAGTTGTTCATGATGGACCGGCTATGAAGCTCTTGTGTAATGTATTTATAGGGCTTATTAATACAAAATCTGTCTACGCCCTCGAAGAGCAAAAAAGCGATTCACCCTAAGAGAAATGTCTGGCGTTCTGTTATCTATCAAGCAGCTCATCCTTCTGGAATAGAGGCGTTTTTCCTGGCTTTCCATTTAGAATAAACCATAAAAAAGGAAATGCTAGAGTCTTTTGTGTTTTCATCTTTATGAAAAGAACCAGTGTGAAATGATGAATCGCTACTTGCACTACGGCGATTTTGCGGAGTAATGAACACTTGAAGTACTTATGAGTGACTGTGTGATGAAGCTGATGTGGCTCCGGTACAAACTAACCACGAGTACTTCTCAATTTTTGGATGTCTTCGCTCTAAATCTAGCTGCATGTGACCATGTTCTCTAGCATGTTTCCCTTAAATATCCAAGTTCCATGTCAATAGTGCATGTTTGGTGATCTTCACCCCCTGCCACACACCCTGTGGTGGCTCGCAGGGTATTACGTAGATGTAGATGTAGATGTATAATAACTGTGGCACTTGAGGGTTCAATTGAAGGAGAGAAAAAGAGAGGAAGGAGAAGAATTGAATTGGTGAATAAGGTGAAGAGCAACAGCTATGATGAAACGAAGAAGGAAGCTCGGGACAGAAGCGGATGGAGACAGCAGTGGTGTACGGGACCTGCCAGGAGACAGAACACCAGATGATGATGATGACTTAAGAACTATATTTAGGAAAATATATACCGGGGGTAACGCTGCCGCTAAATCTGCCCTTTTAATTAAATACATTTTCTCCAGAGCGTATTCCGTTTTCGAAACAAATTTTTAAAGAAAATCAATGCTAAAGCTATAAACTAAAAGGCCATCAATAATCATATAATTTTGAGGGATCTAATTGAGTGTTATTGAAGTCGAATGATGTTTTGAGCCGTGTGTGCACGACGCATATCCCCAGGCGGGTAGATGCACGAGCACATTAACCATTTAAATCGCACAGTGCTAACACCCCAAATTGCGGAAATGTATGAACGGGTGGCCATTGAATAGCATCTGTTCTAATTTGGAGGATTTATCCACGCATCTGTCCAGCAATGCACTTGGGGTAGTACGTGCATCCATCGCGCATTCACAGGGTATACATTATAGTGAATTTTCCTATAATGGCATTTTCGAAAGTGAATTTTTCCAACGAAATCAGCGTGCATTATTCATCATCTACATCTACATCTACGTAATACCCTGCGAGCCACCACGAGGGTGTGTGGCAGGGGGTGAATATCACCAAACATGCACTATTGCCATGCAAGTAGGATATATACGGTAGACATGCTAGAAAATAGGGACACAGTTTATTAGCTACTACAGTAGATTATTAGTTATTACAAGTAATTGCAGTAGTTATTACAATAAAATATTAGTTACTACAGTATAGTACAGGTTAAAATCTACATAATAAGGAAGGGATTATTGGTAGTTATTACATGCAAAATGCACTACAGACTATTCTAACTATATTTCACCTACCTATCCCTTTTGCTAAGTTGCCTATTGTTCTCTCTTATGGTACGCGGGGAAAATGACATTTTAAATCTATCGGTACGACAATCTATCTCTCTAATCTTGTGGATATGGTCAAACCTAGCATAATACGTATTATATTATTAATAATATTAATATTAATATATATTCATGTATAAACTTCAAGTTTAGGTCGAGGTGGTGATGAATTCGGGATTTTGTATAAATGGACATTGGCAAAAAACACATGTGGATCTTCTTTTGGGGACAAACATGTCACCATCAGCTGATGTCTGTTATGTTAATATCATTTTATTCTCGAGGAAATACGAGGGTGAGTCAATAAATAAGTCGGAAAACTGAATTGAGGTCAAAATAATTAAAGTAACTTTCTGACATTTATTTCACTTTTCCACATATTCACCCTGTACATTCAGGCACTTATCCCATCTCTTTACAAGTCCTTGAAAGCCAGCAGCAAAGAAGTCCTTTGGTTGCTGTCGCAGCCAACGTGTAACCTCATAGATTACAGCATCATCTGTATCAAAATGACGGCCACCCAAATGATTTTTTAGGGGCCCAAACAGACCACTGGGGGGCTAAGTCGAGACCGTACGGTGGATGTTCCAAGCGTTCCCAATGAAATGTTTACGACTGATTTTGATGATGAAATGCTGACATTTGCGACTTATTTATTGACTTACCCTCGTAGTTGTTAGCATTTGAAGTTTTCGATAGTTGTCTCAGAATAGACCACGAAAAAAATAGTTTCCAAGTAACGACGCATGAGCTTCGAAAAAGGAGTTTCGTGGGAACCTTGAGAACAAAATACTGGCCCTTCGTGTTGGCAACACTTCTCTCAATTCAATTTGAAAGCGATGAAATTCCAACCAAGTACGACTCTCGGTTGTTCAGCATATAGTTATGGGCTCTATTCAGTCTACTCCTCGAAACGCACCGCACTTGGCATTAAAAATGCTTTACGATGTAAAGGGTGACCTCTAGGGCTGCCATAAACCAACCTAAGGATTGATCACCTTTCTTAATGCCGTGACTTTCTATTCCCTCGCCAATGCACCATCGGGAAAAACCTGTTTCTTTGATGAACAGCGGGAGTATATTTGCGTCGTAGTCTCGGGGCTGCTGCCCTTCCCTAGTCTCCAACATATCTGATCTGATATGGGATCCGTACGAGGAAGGTATGATAAAAGAATTAGAGCGCGTGCAAAGGAGATCCGCTTGGTTTGTTAAAGGCCGTTGTGATAATTGCATAAGTGTTACGAGTTTAATAGAAGAAATAGGATGGGAATTACTATCAGAACGCAGGTTAAAATTTAGGTTAAACCTTTTAAGTAAATTCGAAACCGATTTGTTCACAGATGACGTTATATATATATATTGAGAACCCCTGCGTATTATGCTAGGTTTGATCATTTTAACAAGATTAGAGAGATAGATTGTCGTACCGATAGATTTAAAATGTCATTTTTCCCTCGTACTATAAGAGAGAACAATAGGCAGCGTAGCAAAGGGATAGGTAGGTGAAATATAGTAAGAGTAGTCAGTAGTGCATGATGCATGTAATAACAACCAATAATCCCTTTCTTATTATTTAGATACTAACCATGTGACCCTATTATCTAGCATGCCTTCATTAAATATCCTAGTTGCATGGCAATAGTGCATGTTTGGTGATCTTCACCCCCTGTCACACACCCTAGTGGTGGCTCGCAGGATAGTACGTAGATGTAGATTTCAGCTGGGATGAACACATTGTTAGGATAAGCGTTAGGGGCTGATACCAAAACAGCATTTTTATCTGATTCCTTCAACCAATCACAAAGGGGGTTTGTACAGTTTTACATTCCGCAATCTGTTACATATGTGACTTGAGATCATGAGTTCATATATTCAGTGTGAAAATTGTGTCAAAAACGGAGGTGCACCTGTTATTTCCCCGTTTAGTTCTCATATTTAAAATCTGATGACAAAATTTTTATTATTATCCACATTTCAGCTCCGATATTTATACGATATATATGTACATATCGCCATGTTTAGTAACAAGGCAGTAAAATTCGTCGATTTTCGACATCATAGACGTGAAATGCTCTAATGAATGGAATCCACTACATTATTGGGTATTTTCCACGTATTACAATCTTTCGATACTCTGATTCTGTTGCTTGAACTTATTCAATGAGTTTACACTTTTTCTCATGAAATGGTGTTAACTTCGTCTTTAAAAGGCAAAGAAAGGCGATGGTTATGGATGTTCCCGAGCATGCTTCGAAAACAAGTGAATGAAAAGTGACGTCATTGTCGCTGTTTCCATGCAGACCCAAATGTTTTCTCATGCTTACATCTACATCTACATCATACCCTGCAAGCCACCCAAAGGGTGTGTGGCAGGGGGTGCTTTCGCACCAGGCATGCATGAATGATAGGTTAGAACACCGACATTACACTAAAACCCGCGAACCACACATGCAAAGCGCCAATTAAAAATCTAATACCCAAGAAACATTCAATCTTCAATCGTTCCAACACGCAAGGGATACAAAGACTACTACTACAGATTCAAAATATCATGCATAAATAAGAACACCAATATTTACATCATGCCTAAATAAGAGAGCAGAATATATAATGAGAAAGATTTACTGCCTGCCTATGTCAATACTCGAACTATTCATGACGACGATCACAGCTGTTATGGTCCCGAATGGTACGCGGAAAAAATGACATTTTATACCTATCGGTTCTACAATCTAGCTCTCTAATTTTATTGGCGCGATCTAATCTGCCGTAGTACGAAGGGGTTAATAGTATATTTTTTACGTCGTCAGTAAAATGATTTTCCTGAAATTTATTTAGGAGGTTAAACCTATAATTCAATCTACGCTGTGATAGCGATTCCCATCCTAATTCTTCTAACAGTCCAGACACACTAGCCAACTTATCGTAGCATCGTTTCACAAACCTAGCTCCTCTTCGCTGGACGCGATCTAACTCTGATATCAACCCCGTTTCGTATGGATCCCATACACTAACAGCATATTCCAGATGAGGCCTAACGATTGAAAAATAACAACGTTCTTTCACTTTCTCATCACATTTTCCGAGTACTCTCTTGATAAAGCCTAGCTTCCTATATGCTTGACCGCATATTTCCCTAATATGTTTTCCCCAAGATAGATCGTGAGTAATTGTGACCCCTAAGTACTTCACAGACTCGGCGTGAATAATTTCCGTATTATTAATTCTGTAAGCCCTACCTGGCCTATTTTTCTTTTTCCAAAAGCTGACTGCTACGCACTTTTTTATGTTTAGTTCCATCTGCCACTTTTCGCACCAAGAACCATCTGCCACTTTTCGCTTACGATAGAATCAAGCGTGGTAAAATTCCTTTAGGCTATTTTCCTATTATTTGATTTGCCTTTGCAATGAGAGCTAAGGGATATAGATTTTGTTTTATGCCACAGTGTTCAAATACATCGGTAAAAACACCGAACCAGAAATTTATTCATCTTTCAAACGACGAAAGAAGAAAGAAACTGCGGTTTTGAGCGGCACGCCGGGATTTCGTCCGCAGCAAAACAAAATTCTACCGTTTTGAATACCATTTTAAAATATGTACCAACTTATGACGAACGTTGTGATTACATACAAATAAAGGAATCTTTTTAAGTAAATTTATGCAAATGAATTCAATATCGTTACCGGGAAGGTCGACAAATTTCATGCATGTGTCGATGATGGGTTGTTCGACTAAAGAAAAACTTGAAGCCTCGATATTATTTCTTGTTTCACGTACTTCCCATACAAGTAAAGGAATCCACTTGCTAAAGCCAACACTAAGCCTTTATTAACTATTCCAGCTTACCGAATGTCTGATGAATAAATTTGTTAGAAGAGAGGCATAAAATATATTTTATTTCTTGTTAAAATATATAAAAGCATTTATAGAACCCTTTCAACAACATCAGGATCCATCTTTTCCGCGTACCGTTCGGGACCATAACAGGTGTGATCGTCGTCATGAATAGTTCGAGTATTGACAATAGGCAGGCAGTAAATATTTCTCATTATATTCTCTACTCTCTTATTTATGCATGATGTAAATATTGATGTTCTTATTTATGCATGATATTTTGAATCTGTAGTAGTAGTCTTTGTATCCCTTGCATGTTGGAACGATTGAAGATAGAATGTTTCTTGGGTATTAGATTTTTAATTGGCGCTTTGCATGTGTGGTACGCGGGTTTTAATGTAATTTCGGTGTTCTACCATATCATTCATGCATGCCTGGTGCGAAAGCACCCCCTGCCACACACCCTTTGGGTGGCTTGCAGGGTATGACGTAGATGTAGATAAAAAAATCCGAAAATTCCTGTGGGATTGAGTGAAGTTTTTGCATGATGCTGAAATAAAATGAGAAATTGTCCACAAAGATAAAATCCATAGCCACTTTGTCCAGTGTGAAGGAAATTTTTACGAATCTTTCAATTCTTCCTTAGATTTTATAGCAGGTCTATATTTTTACCTGAATAGATATACTTATAAAGAATATAGATGACGAATATTGTCTGCAAATCATAAATCAAAAGCATTTTGATCTTATCAGATTGACCATCGTTCAAACTTTCTCCTTATTGGTTGGACACTCATTTTACAAAAATTTCCAAGGGAAAAGTTATTTTTTTACCTCAGCAATGTAATGTTCAAGGTATTCTTGATAGATATTAAGGTCAAGAGAAAGTGAGGTAAATCGAATGGTTGTCGAGACGGCGTTGATTCAGATTTTTTTCGAGAGAGCAAAAAAACTTCCCGCCAACTGAAGTAATTTGGAAACGAGCCGCAGAACCAACGTGAAGGTATTCTTACGCCTTATATGGGATGGATTTCAAGAGGACTTGTTAATGAGGCCGAGAAAAGCGAAATAGACCATGTTTGTATACCGTGCTATTCGTTGTTTCTTTTATAATAATTTCAATAAAAGTCAAAATATACCTTCCTTTATGCATGAGACATCCTCGAGATTCCCAAGTGAGGATAAATTTCGTTGACTTTATTATGGTGGCTCTGGCCTCACAAAAACCTGCCTTTCACGGGTCGAAAACTTGTCAAAAAAGTGAATATTCACTCCCTGTCGGGCGCCCTTTCCTCTAGATCTATATATCAATATGATATCAATATGATGTAGTTAGCAAATACATACCAAGTAAATGGAAAAGAGCCAATGCAGAGCCTAGGTGGTATAACGCGGAGGTTAGAAAAACATTAAAACACCAGAGAACATGTCATGCTAGGTTAAAAAGGGCAAAAATTAACAAATCCTCCGAAGAACTATACACAGTCACCGAAAATTACAAAATATCTAAACATATCAAACATAAACATATCAAAATATCAGGGTATTATGTACATCTACATCTACGTGATACCCTGCGAGTCACCACGAGGGTGTGTGGCAGGGGGTGAAGATCACCAAACATGCAGTATTGACATGCAAGTAGGATATTTAAGGGAGATGCACGTAGATACGTGAAACTTGAGTCATGCGGGGAACATGCCAAACATGGTGTTAGCACTACTCGACAGATTTGGAAGCATGCAAAACATGGTGTTAACACTACTCGGCAGATTGAGAAACATGCATTAGGGGGTATACGAATTAATCAGCTACACTACCGGTCATCTGACCTACTTCTAAGTGTCAACGCAGAAATGATGGTCTCTTATCGATCGTGGGAAAAACGATATTTTAAACCTTACTGTTATACAATCTATTTCCCTAATTTTATTTTCATGATCCAATCTACCGTAGTATATTGGAGTTCGTAAGATCGAGAAATAATTAGTAAGTTAAACTGCAAGGTATTTTACAGATTCTAAAGTCTTTAATTGGGTGTTTTGTTCCTAATTACTGTACTGAATGGAGTTTTCCCTTATCGATCGTGGACAAAATGATATTTAATACCTGCCTGTTCTATAGTCTATTTCCCTCATTTTTATTCGCATGTGATGTGATGTACCGTAGTATGTTGGAGTTCGTAAGATAGTAATCATGTCGTCGGGAAATAAATTGGCTTGGATGTTACATAAAATATTGACTCCAATTTTTAATTGGCGGTCTAAAAGCGTTTCCCAGCCCAGTTTCCAGCCCTCATTTACATCTACGTCGTACTCTGCGAGCCACCCAAAAGGTGTGTTGCAGGGGGTGCTTCCACACCAGGCTTGCATGGATTACACGGCAGAACACCGAAATTACATGGAAAACAGCGTACCACACATATAACGCGCCATTTATAAATCTACTAACCAAGAAACATTCGATCATCAATCGTTCCGGCATGCAAGGAATACAAAGACTACTACTACAGATTCAAAATATCATGCATAAATAAGAACATCAATATTGACATCATACAAAAATAAGAACGTGGAGAATATAAAGAAAAAGATCTACAGTCTAGCTAATGTCTCTATTTGCACTATTCATGACGACGATCACAGCTGTTATGGTCCCGAATGTTGCGTGGAAAAAATGACATTTTACACCTATCGGTTTTACAAAGTATCTCTCTAATTTTATTGGCGCGATCTAATCTGCCGTAGTACGAGGCGGTTAATACTATGTTTTTTTAAGTCATCAGAGAAATGTTTCTCCTGAAATTTAGTTAAGACGTTAAGCCCATAATTTAATCTACGCTGTGATAGCGATTCCCATCCTTATTCTTCTAACAATCCGGACACACTACTAAACTTATCATAGCATCGTTTTACAAACCTAGCTCCTCTTCGCTGTACGAATCTAACTCTAATATCAACCCCGTTTCATATGGATCCCATACACTAACAGCATATTCCAGATGAGGCCAAACGATTGAATAATAACAAAGTTCTTTCACTATCCCATCACATTTTCCGAGTACCCTCTTGATAAAGCCTAGCTTCCTGTTTGCTTGACCGCATATTTCCCGAATATGTTTTCCCCAAAATATGTCGTGAGTAATTGTAACCCCTAGTACTTAAGAGACTCGACGTTAATTATTTCCGTATTATTAATTCTGTAAGTCCCACCTGGCCTATTTTTCTTTTCCCAAAGGCTGACTGTTACGCACTTTTTTATGTTTAGTTCCATCTGCCACTTTTCGCACCAAGCATGAATAGCAAGTAGGTTGATTGTTAACGAGTCGCTATCTTCGGAATTGTTAATATCCCTATACACAACCGCGTCGTCTGCGAAGAGTCCAAGCTTACTTTTAACGACTTTGTTAATATCATTTATGTATAAGAGAAATAAAAGTGAACCAATGACACTTCCCTGAGGAACAACCGATGTGACGATAACTGTTTGAAATGATACCATCTATGACAACCCTTTGTTCCCGGCGGTCTAATAGCGTTTCCCATCCCAGTTTCCAACCATCTGAACTGGCAGGGACATATTTTTAACCGTTGCTCCTCCACGGGTGAGTCCTTGAAGACCTCCCTCTACAACCGCTCATCCTTCCATCACACACGCGCGTGCGCGAACTCTGGGTTCATTCCATGGAGGGATGCAAGTGCAGCCAACGAGCTGGGGGCGGTCACGTGGTTGCACAACGGCTTCGAGAGGGACCGGAAGAACGGGGAAGATGACGAGGGAAGGGGGTAGGCGTGCAGTCTTTTTAGTCCGTGGAAATGTGTGTGCTGGAGAAGGAAAGGCTTCGAGACCGTTCCCCTGGAGACGAGTCCCGCGCCGAAGATCGAGAGTCGCTCCCGCTGTGTTACGACGTCGTCACGGCCCGATTCGCCGCCGTTCGTCAAGGGCGCGCGATTAAAAAAAAGTGTCGTGCAACTTGCGCGCGTTCTCTAGACAACCCTTCACTCTCAAGAGGAAATAATGAGGCTGAGCGATACCCAAAAAAACAGTAACTCATTCAAATAAATATACCGCCCAACTGTAGTAAATCGAATAAACATGGTTACTGAAAAAAAATTCGAGGCTTAGTAAATTTCAGGTACGAAAACAATTGGTTATAGTCGATCTTCAGTATATGAAATTGAATTTGGAACTGAAAGATGCATCGAGCTTCGCAAATAAAATTGTAGTCAAAGAAAAGTTGCATGATTGTATTGGTAAGGAGAACAATGAAAACCACTCCAACTTCGATGAATCGAAATGCCCTTGTGTATTGGTTGGTAACGTTCATGAGGAAAACTCTGCTTGGGATATGTGTGAGGGTAGGAGAGGAACAAGACATCGGCTTTACCCTTCTCGTATCAAAGAAAGGCGTTAAGAAGGTCTTCTGTTTTGTAGCCCCGTCCGACGAACGGAGAACTGGACTTCAAATGCTCTAAACCGACAACCCAATTCATCATCATTGGCCGTTTAATCCTAGGATTGGTTGACTGCAGTCCTCCACCCCTACCAAATGCCACTTCCCTTATTTACCACTGGTAGCTCTTTCTACATCTACGTAATACTCTGCGAGTTACCATGAGGGTGTGTGGCAGGGGGTGAAATTCACCAAACATGCACTATTGACATGCAACTAGGATATTTAATGGAGACATGCTAGATAATAGGGTGACATGCAGCTAGATGGTTAGTATCTACATAATAAGAAAGGGATTATTGGTTGCTATTACAAGCATCTACATCTACGTAATACCCTGCGAGCCACCACGAGGGTGTGTGGCAGGGGGTGAAGATCGCAATTTTTATCATGTTGCTCAAAGCATCAAGTACTTGGATCATCATTAGAAAGGGTTGATCAAAGAATTAGTCATATTTTAAAGATATTACTCCAAATATAACTTAACTGAATAACACCATACTATAGAGCCGTGTGTATCATTTGACTCCGCAGCGCACGGAGTTAATATAAGTCACCATAAGACACATAAGGTGGAATTATCCACCGTAATGCACGTTTCTAAATCTGCCAAGTAGTGCTAACACCTTGTTTCGCATGTTCCCTGCATGACTCTTGTGTGACGTTTTCATAGTTACATTATGAATAATTTTAGTAGTTTCTGTAGCATTTATAGTATACCGATAGTATGGTGCTTGTTGGTGAAAGCAAATCTCTTCACTGTAGTGCATGATGGTGATAAGTCACGCCCTGCCAACCTCCCTTGTGGTGGCTTGCAGGGTAATAAGAAGATAGATGTAGATGAATGTATAATGGAACCAGCATAAATATCCGTAATGGGCCTATCAGAACTATTAGTTACTATCTGATTCAGAATGGGCCGATGGGCCTATAAGAATCCGATGGGCCTATCAGAAATATTAGAATTACTATCAGAACGCAGGTTAAAATTTAGGTTAAATCTTTTAAGTAAATTCGAAACAGAGTTGTTCACAGATGACGTTAGATATATATTGAGAACCCCTGCGTATTATGCTAGGTTTGATCATATTAACAAGATTAGAGAGAAAGATTATCGTACCGATAGATTTAAAGTGTCATTTTTCCCGCGTACCATAAGAGAGAACAATAGGCAGCGTAGCAAAGGGATAGGTAGGTGAAATATAGTTAGCATGATGCATGTAATAACAACCAATAATCCCTTCCTTATTATGTAGATACTAACCATCTAGCTCCATGTGACCCTATTATCTAGCATATCTCCCTTAAATATCCCACTTACATGTCAATGGTCAATGTTTGGTGATCTTCACCCCCTGCCACACACCCTCGTGGTGGCTCGCAGGGTATCGCGTAGATGTAGATGTATCATTCAAATTTTTATTCCAGAAACTATTTCCAATTCTTGCTAATTCAAGTGTGCATTTCTTAGTTTTGTAATAAAACTTTGTTTTATAAAGGAAATGCTTCCAATTCTCGTTTTTTTTGGACAGTAGTGGGGAAATTAACGGAACAAAAAATTGTTTAGCGTCTTCTGGGTTAATTTTCATTTTTAATATTTTCTTTCTAGAGAAAATTCTGAAGAAAACCACTCACTTCAAACAAAGGCCATCTTTTTCTCGAAGAACAACCTTCTGGTTTTGATGACTTTAAATTATAGGCTTCTCGACTTGGAATTGGCCTGCTAACGTTCACAGTTTCATGCGTCTCTTCATTACGACAGTCATTTCTCGGTTCAAGGCATACTTTAGCCCTTCGTTGAAGTTGCAACAAATCATTCTCTCTCAACAGTCCTTTTTTTTATAAGTTCATTAATATAAATTAGAGCGTTGACATCGTAGCTGGCATGTTGAAAAACCGAATAGAAAACGTCTCGGAAAAACGCCTCGGGATGCTATTACCATTTCTGAGATTCCGTTCATTCCTTCCTTTTCCGGCGCTCGAGTGGGTTGGGGAGGGGGGGGGGAATGAGAACTGCCAATCTATCCAGGCGATTGTTTCACATTATATACTATTTCAATTTAAGTGTTACGAGCTTAATATAAGAACTAGGATGGGATTTACTATCAGAACGCAGGTTAAAATTTAGGTTAACCCTTTTAAGTAAATTCGAAACCGATTTGTTCAAAGATGACGTTAGATATATATTGAGAACCCCTGCGTATTATGCTAGGTTTGATCATATTAACAAGATTAGAGGGATAGATTGTCGTACCGATAGATATAAAATGCATTCATGCATGCCTGGTGCGAAAGCACCCCCTGCCACACACCCTTTGGGTGGCTTGCTGGGTATGACGTAGATGTAGATGTAGATGAAAATGTCATTTTTCCCTCGTACTATAAGAGAGAACAATAGGCAGCGTAGCAAAGGGATAGGTAGGTGAAATATAGTAAGAGTAGTCTGTAGTGCATGATGCATGTAATAACAACCATTAATCCCCTTCTTATTATGTAGATACTAACCATGTGATCCTATTATCTAGCTTGCCTTCATTAGATATCCTAGTTGCATGTCAATAGTGCATGTTTGGTGATCTTCACCCACTGCCACACACCCTCGTGGTGGCTCGCAGGGTATCACGTAGATGTAGATGAATCGCTGCGTAGGAATAGCGATCATTCCGCGGCGGCTTTCCTTGCGGCACCGAGAGAAACAGCCCCGTCACACTCCTCTTCTTTGCGCTCTCTTTTCATCTCACCGTAAGACAGCATCCCGAGAGGAGTTGCGAATGACCTACCTTCTCGGAATCCGAGCTAATTTTTACCGTGTCAACTCTCGCCGTCGAGTGGCAGACACTTGCCTATACCGACGTAACGGTAACGCATTCTAGAAATTTCCTTGAGGAACTGGAGAGGCAAGGACGTATTCCCAACGTATGTTAACATTCTTACTGTGCTTTGTAATTCAATACAAAAAAGACTTCGTATCTTAGAAAGTAATAAACCTTCCTTAATCAAAAGATTACATATAATAAGAGATAGCTATATACGATAATATATATTATTTATTTTATTCAGCTGTACTGAAATATATAACTTATGTATATTAAAAATGTGCATTGAGTATACGTTATAATGTCATATATAGCACATAAATCGAATGTTTATTGGTGAAATATGTATGTTAAACACATATATTCCCATACATGCAACATATAAGGGCTATGAATCTCGTGAGCATATATGTGCCGAATATGTGTCAATATATTTCTAACATATGCCCCATATATTGGGCTTCATTGGCGGTTGGTATGATCACTTCTTTACAGAGTGGCGCATTCGTTTCCTTTTAGCTTCATGTATTATCAATATACCTTAGTGATAATGATTTATTCGGCGACGGCGGCACCTGTGTGACTGACGAAAAAAAGATGCCAAAAAAATTCAAACTATTAGTACTGTAGTACTATTTAGTACTGTAATTCAGCTTTGTGGAGATTTTATCATGAGCCTTAATAGGGCCTTAATAATAACCCATGAGCCATGTCATTCATGCATGCCTGGTGTGGAAGCACCCCCTGCCACACACCCTTTGGGTGGCTTGCAGGGTATGACGTAGATGTAAATGAATAGAGATAGCTCAGATTATTTCAGAAGAATGTCGATTTGAATAAGAAAGAATAGTCAAACTTTAACGTAAAAATGTTTTAAAAGGCAAAACATTTCCGGTAATTGTAATTAAAATAAAATATAGGCATTATACACACCTATTTGAACAAAAGTTATTAGCGAATTGCTGGCGTAATTCACGGAAAATTAGGTTGTTCCACGCTAATGGAGTTGCAGTCGTCTCCTGTCACTTGACGCTTCAGGTAATTAAAAATATATTCGTGGATTAATCTGCATATTTTGTACGTTGATTTTGGTAATCAATAGGTATCCCATTTCATCCGTACAATCAGGATGTTTTGTGACTGAATAAATTAGCATGTATCCAACAACTTGAGCATGAATCCAATGAAATTAGCTTTGTGAGAAATCAGTTTGGCTAGTCAGTTTTCAGCTCATCGGGTTGTGGAATGTGTGACTTAGTATGGCTCGCAGGGTATTACGTAGATGTACTCTTGACTCACATAGTAGAGCCACAGCCACCTTAAGCGCATAAAAAACATACTATTAACCCCTTCGTACTACGGCAGATTAGATCGCGCCAATAAAATTAGAGAGCTAGATTGTAGAACCGATAGGTATAAAATGTCATTTTTTCCGCGTACCATTCGGGACCATAACAGCTGTGATCGTCGTCATGAATAGTTCGAGTATTGACAATAGGCAGGCAGTTAATCTTTCTCATTATATTCTCCTCTTTCTTATTTATGCATGATGTAAATAATGATGTTCTTATTTATGCATGATATTTTGAATCTGTAGTAGTAGTCTTTGTATCCCTTGCATGTTAGAACGATTGGAGATACAATGTTTCTTGGGTATTAGATTTGTAATTGGCGCTTTGCATGTGTGGTACGCGGGTTTTTAATGTAATGTCGGTGTTCTACCATATCATTCATGCATGCCTGGTGCGAAAGCACCCCCTGCCACACACCCTTTGGGTGGCTTGCAGGGTATGACGTAGATGTAGATGTAGATAAAATGTCATTTTTTCCGCGTACCATTCGGGACCATAACAGCTGTGATCGTCGTCATGAATAGTTCGAATTGTGACAATAGGCAGGCAGTTAATCTTTCTCATTATATTCTCCTCTTTCTTATTTATGCATGATGTAAATAATGATGTTCTTATTTATGCATGATATTTTGAATCTGTAGTAGTAGTCTTTGTATCCCTTGCATGTTAGAACGATTGGAGATACAATGTTTCTTGGGTATTAGATTTGTAATTGGCGCTTTGCATGTGTGGTACGCGGGTTTTTAATGTAATGTCGGTGTTCTACCATATCATTCATGCATGCCTGGTGCGAAAGCACCCCCTGCCACACACCCTTTGGGTGGCTTGCAGGGTATGACGTAGATGTAGATGTAGATAAAATGTCATTTTTTCCGCGTACCATTCGGGACCATAACAGCTGTGATCGTCGTCATGAATAGTTCGAATTGTGACAATAGGCAGGCAGTTAATCTTTCTCATTATATTCTCCTCTTTCTTATTTATGCATGATGTAAATAATGATGTTCTTATTTATGCATGATATTTTGAATCTGTAGTAGTAGTCTTTGTATCCCTTGCATGTTAGAACGATTGGAGATACAATGTTTCTTGGGTATTAGATTTGTAATTGGCGCTTTGCATGTGTGGTACGCGGGTTTTTAATGTAATGTCGGTGTTCTACCATATCATTCATGCATGCCTGGTGCGAAAGCACCCCCTGCCACACACCCTTTGGGTGGCTTGCAGGGTATGACGTAGATGTAGATGTAGATGAAGCGCATGAAATTTCCCCCCCCCCCCTCCTCCTCTTCCCGTCGTAGATACCGGTATTTGTATCGGAGAACCGCATGGGATGACGGGAAGTCCACTACTCCACCCTGTTAATGACTCCACACCATTGACGTCCCTCAGAAAAGAAACACGATATCCCCAATATCGCGCCCCTCCCTGCGACTCCTTTATTGCCTCGTCCCACGCTCCACGGGACCACGAGGGGTCTCTGCAACCGGGGGGAGACCAGCTATAACTCCGTGACGCGGAAACAAGACCCCCTCACTCTCCGCTCTCCTTTAACATAAGAGTAGTCATCGTGCAGGGAATTCGTGAGTCACGGCTTGCCGCCTGGCGGGGAGGGGGAAAAAAGAGGGTGCGCCGGCCACCTTACCCCACCGGTGAAAAATGTGTTGGGGAGAATGAATCCTGGGGGAAAAAAGGAAGAGAACGGCCATCGCCGGATGCATATCTTCTCGCACCTAGCAGAAGGAAAATTTCACCGGCAACATACCACTAAACCATTCAAAAATTGTATCTCAGGAGCTGGGAATAAGACGCTCATCGAGCCAGGCGAGGTCATTTTCGCGTACCGCATGAGTTGGCGATTTAACTCACACCATTGTTATTTGAAGGCAAAATATCTCCGTTGACGCTATATTTAGTTTTCATACTCGAAATCCGTAGAAATTTTTGCTCTTTTGGCGCTATATTTAGCTTCAGTTCTCGGTCACTCAGTGATAATATAGCTCTTTTGGCGCTATATTGAGCTTCCATACCTGGTAATTTGAAGACGATATAGCTCTTATGGTCCACATCTACATCTACGAGATACCCTGCGAGCCACCACGAGGGTGTGTGGCAGGGGGTGAAGATCACCAAACATGCACTATTGACATGGTGTGCATTTAACTTCCATACTTGGTAATTCGGAGACACATCTTTTGGCTATGAATTTACAAAAGAATCAACAGACCTGCACTTTGATGTAATAAGGACTTCCAATCAACATTATTACAAATTCGTAACGCTTAAAAATTCAATAAACACAATTGGAATTCTTAATACAAAAAATAGCGCATTTTTTCTACGACAACACCAGAGAAATATGCTCAGGTTAATTACTGTGAAGCACCTCACTCGATGCAGTGGTCACGAAAACTAATATGTATTTTGTACATTGCTCATGAGGCTTCCTCCACGACGATTTCCATAAAAAAGTGCTATATGCTAGCAGAGTGGGCATGTTACGAGTATTTCTCAAATACATTCATATTTTTTATTTGCATTTTTTTATTTTTTATAAATAAATCTCACATTTTTCAAATAAACAGCATTATGGCCAAAATAAGTTAAAAATGAAATTGACATCCTGAAAAAGTCATCATATATAGATTTATACACTTCCGTATGCTTTGCGGCGTAGCACTGATTAAACGAAATGAAAGCATGGTGGTAAGCCCCTTCCGACACTCGAAATCACTGACATCACTTCACTAACAATTTTACTTTCGTTGAATAAAACACTCTGAAGCACAACAGAGTACCACAACACGGCGTCACAAGCTAATAAAACTTTGAAGTTTGATCTAGCAAAAGTTGAATCTAGCAATTTTCTAGGCAAATGCGATGAGAGAGTACGAGAAAGAAGCTATTTTACACTTGTCAGGCCTCATTTAGAATATGCCGCTAGTACATTTACATCTACGTCATACCCTGCAAGCCACCCAAAGGGTGTGTGGCAGGGGTTAATTTCGCACAATATGGGATCCGTACGAGGAAAGTATGATAGAAGAATTAGAGCACGAGCAAAGGAGATCCGCTAGGTTTTTTTAAGGCCGTTATGATAAATGTGTAGGTGTTACGAGCTTAATAGAAGAACTAGGATGGGAATTACTATCCTCTTCCTACTCGGATGGGAATCCTCCTCGGATGGGAATTACTCCCTTAAATATCCTACTTGCATGTCAATAGTGCATGTTTGGTGATCTTCACCCCCTGCCATACACCCTCGTGGTGGCTCGCAGGGTATCACGTAGATGTAGATGTACTATCAGAACGCAGGTAAAAATTTAGGTTAAACCTTTTAAGTAAATTCGAAACGGAGATGTTCACAGATGACGTTAGGTATATATTCTACATCTACATCTACGTCATACCCTGCAAGCCACCCAAAGGGTGTGTGGCAGGGGGTGCTCTCGCACCAGGCATGCATGAATTATACGGCAGAACACCGACATTACATTAAAACCCGCGCACCACACATGCAAAGCGCCAATTACAAATCTAATACCCAAGAAACATTCTATCTCCAATCATTCTAACATGCAAGGGATATAAAGACTACTACTACAGATTCAAAATATCATGCATAAATAAGAACATCATTATTTACATCATGCATAAATAAGAAAGAGGAGAATATAATGAGAAAGATTAACTGACTGCCTATTGTCAATACTCGAACTATTCATGACGACGATCACAGCTGTTATGGTCCCGAATGGTACGCGGAAAAAATGACATTTTATACCTATCGGTTCTACAATCTATCTCTCTAATTTTATTGGCGCGATCTAATCTGCCGTAGTACGAAGGGGTTAATAGTATGTTCTTTACGTCGTCAGTAAAATGATTTTCCTGAAATTTATTTAGGAGGTTAAGCCTATAATTTAATCTACGCTGTGATAGCGATTCCCATCCTAATTCTTCTAACAGTCCAGACACACTAGCCAACTTATCGTAGCATCGTTTCACAAACCTAGCTCCTCTTCGCTGGACGCGATCTAACTCTGATATCAACCCCGTTTCGTATGGATCCCATACACTAACAGCATATTCCAGATGAGGCCTAACGATTGAAAAATAACAACGTTCTTTCACTTTCTCATCACATTTTCCGAGTACTCTCTTGATAAAGCCTAGCTTCCTATATGCTTGACCGCATATTTCCCTAATATGTTTTCCCCAAGATAGGTCGTGACTAATTGTGACTCCTAAGTACTTAACAGACTCGGCGTGAATAATTTCTGTATTTTTAATTCTGTAAGCCCTAACTGGCCAATTTTTCTTTTTCCAAAAGCTGACTGCTACGCACTTTTTTATGTTTAGTTCCATCTGCCACTTTTCGCACCAAGCATGAATAGCAAGTAGGTCGATTGTTAACGAGTCGCTATCTTCGGAATTGTTAATATCCCTATACACAACCGCGTCGTCTGCGAAGAGTCTAAGCTTACTTTTAACGACGTTACTAATATCATTAATGTACAAGAGAAATAAAAGTGGACCAATTACACTTCCCTGAGGAACACCCGATGTAACGCTATTATACTATATTGAGAACCCCTGCGTATTATGCTAGGTTTGATCAGATTAACAAGATTAGAGAGATAGATTGTCGTACCGATAGATTTAAAATGTCATTTTTTACGCGTACTATAAGAGAAAACAATAAGCAGTGTGCAAAGGGATAGGTAGGTGAAATATAGTTAGAGTAGTCTGTAGAGTATGATGCATGTAATAACAACCAATAATCCCTTCCTTATTATGTAGATACTAACCATCTAGCTGCATGTGACCCTATTATCTAGCATGCCTCATTTAAATATCCTAGTTGCATGTCAATAGTGCATGTTTGGTGATCTTCACCCCCGCCACACACCCTCGTCTACATCTACATCTACATCTACGTAATACCCTGCGAGCCACCACGAGGGTGTGTGGCAGGGGGTGAAGATCACCAAACATGCACTGTTGCCATGTAAGTAGGATATATAATGTAGACATGCTAGAAAATAGGGTCATAGTTTATTAGTTACTACAGTAGATTATTAGTTATTGAAAGTAATTGCAGTAGTTATTACAATAGAATATTAGTTACTACGGTATAGTACAGGTTAAAATCTACATAATAAGGAAGGGATTATTGGTAGTTATTACATGCATCATGCACTACAGACTATTCTAACTATGTTTCACCTACCTATCCCTTTTGCTACGTTGCCTATTGTTCTCTCTTATGGTACGCGGGAAAAATGACATTTTAAATCTATCGGTACGACAATCTATCTCTCTAATTTTGTTAATATGGTCAAACCTAGCATAATACACAGGGGTTCTTAATATATATCTAACGTCATCTGTGAACAAATCGGTTTCGAATTTACTTAAAAGGTTTAACCTAAATTTTAACCTGCGTTCTGATAATAATTCCCATCCTAGTTCTTCTATTAAACTCGTAACACTAATACAATTATCATAACGGCATTTAACAAACCTAGCAGATCTCCTTTGCACGCGCTCTAACTCTTTTATCATACCTTCCTCGTACGGATCCCATATACTAGCGGCATATTCTAAATGAGGCCTGACAAGTGTAAAATAGCTTCTTTCTCGGACTCTCTCATCGCATTTGCCTAGAACCCTTTTTACGAATCCTAATCTACGGTTTGCTACACTAGTTATTTCCCTGATGTGTTTCCCCCATGACATGTCTTCACTGATGGTGACGCCTAAGTATTTAATTGATTCTACGTTACATATTTTGTTTTCTTTGATGCTATAATTATTCCGGGGAAGGCCATTCTTTTTCCAAAAATTCATAATCGCGCATTTCTTCAAATTTAATTCTAGCTGCCATCTATCACACCAATCATCAATCGCATCTAAATCCTTAGCTAAACACTGTCTGTCCTCTTCATTTCTAATTTCTTTATACACTACTGCATCATCGGCAAAAAGACGGAGCTTGCTATTTTTTACTACACTATTCAAGTCGTTTACGTACAGAAGAAATAAAATTGGGCCTATCACGCTTCCCTGGGGAACACCCGATGTAACTTTTACTTCGCCTGAGCTGACACCATCTAATACCACCCTTTGAACGCGTTCATGTAAGAAATCTCCTACCCAGCCTACTATATTACTGTCTATTCCGTATGATGCTAACTTCGCGAGTAACTTACAGTGGGGAACCTTGTCAAAAGCTTTTCTAAAGTCAAGAAACGCTGCATCTACCTGTACGTTACCTTCTCCGGAAACTAAAATATCGTGCACAAAAAGACCTAATTGAGTTTCACAAGACCGTCCTTTTCTGAACCCATGCTGGTTTGTTATTAATAAATCCTGGCTGTCGAGGTGTCCCATTATTGATGTAACTATTATATGCTCTATAATTTTACATGATAGTGACGTTAATGATATTGGTCTATAATTACATGGCTGTTCCCTATCTCCGCTTTTATAAATTGGGGTCACGTTTGCTATCTTCCAGTCTTTAGGAACCGCGTGTTCTTCGAGGGATTTGTTAAATATTACTTTAAGATACGGAGCCATTTCAAGAGCTAATTCTTTATAAACACGAGCTGGAATTTCATCAGGACCTGAGGACTTGTTCGGGCTAATGTTACTTAGTAAGGATACGATTCCGCTACAAGATATATCGATTGGGGGCATTGGTTGTTGAAATCGGCCTGGTATGGTTTCGCGGAAACTATGCATAGGTTGATTAAAAACACTCTGAAAAAAGTAATTCAAACAATTTGCCTTATCTAAACTGGAAGTTACTATTTCGCCTCTATCGTTTTTCAAGGAATTAACCGTTGACTTTTTAGTTCCCTGTACTTCCCTAACATATGACCAAAATGCTTTCGGATTTCCCTCTAGTTGTTCTCCAAGTACTTTTCTCTTGAATTCGCTAAACGCTTTTCTAAGGGCTGTTTTTGCGGCTGATTTACAAATTTTATAATGCTCGATGGTATTTTTTAGGTCGCTATTAGCTACATTTTTCTTCATTTTTCTTAGTTTCGCATGGCTAACTCGTTGGCGTTTTAAACATTTTCTAACCTCCGCGTTGTACCACCTTGGTTCCCTATTCTCGCTCTTATACTTATGAGGTATATATCTGTTGACAAGTGACCGTGTAATTTGGAGGAACTCTTTCCATGTATTGTCTGTATTGCTGTTTTTGCTAATGTTCTCGAATTTTTCAAAAGATGTCTTTAAGTCAAGCCTAAATCCGTTCAAATCTGCTTTACTAAAAAGGTAAATCTTTCTTTTTAATTTAAAATTTTTTTCAGTGTTGAGGGAAAATTTTACGTATACTACCTTGTGGTCACTTATTCCATCGACATTTTCAACTTTAATTACTTTTTCAGGGATGTTTGTGGCAAGTAAATCGAGAACATTTTCCCCTCTATTAGGCAAATTTACTATTTGATGTAGTGCGTGTGATGCGAACAGGTTAAGCAATGACTCGCAGATTTCTTTGTCCCTACCTCCAGACTTATGACTGCATGTTTTCCAATCTATCGATGGTGTATTGAAATCTCCACCTACAATTATCTGTCGTTCGTTACTATGGGAATTAATGGACCTGATCTGTTTCTCGAGTTCTAATACTGAGTGTACATCGGAATGGGGTGGTCTATAGTAGGCACAAACATATATTACTTTCGAATTAGCACACTGAATGGAACACCATACACTTTCTATTATATTATGGGGAATCACTTCTATTTTGCTGACTATTGTGTTCTTAACTGCGATAAATACTCCCCCTCCCAGTCGACTCTCTCTATCTCTCCTGTATACCCTAAAATTTACTGGAAAAACTTCACTATCAGCAATATCGCTTGTTAACCAACTTTCGGTTCCTATAATTATGTCAGAATTAGTACTCTCTATAAGGTGATGAAATTCAGGTATCTTGCTTCTTAAACTACGACAATTAACTACTACTACTGAAAATTCCTCTATTTTAATATGTCTGCCTATTGTATTTGTGGGGTTCGTGTTTTCTAAATTATTGGGAAAGTTACAGTTTGGAAATTCATGGGTGTTGTTTTGTTTTGTACGTTTTTCCTTTTTCTGTGCTTTCTTCCGTCCCGATAAACCTACACTGTGTTGTCTGGTCAACTTGTTATTCTTTGCTATCCTGGTGAGTGGCATGTTATTTAATGGCCCACTATTTGACCTACTCTCTTCCCTAAATATTTCTAATTTATTGTTATCTATTAAGATTTTCCTAGGCACTAAGCTTTGTGTACTCTTTATTATCTGACTTTCCGGAAAAGCACTGATTTCGCCCCCACTAACTGACCTACTCTCTTGCCTACCATCTATGCTAAACTCGCTGGGTATGCTCAAATATCCTGCACGCTACCTTCTGCGATGCCTCGTACGTATAATGGACACCCGAGCGGTTTAGTGGCACCCGACACGAATTCAGCACCGGCCTGAGATCTAAGAACTCCGCTCCCTCGCTCCCACAGACTTCACGGAGTCTTTGGTTTATGCCTTCCACTCGGCTCCAAACCATCGAACCCCGATCCGTCCTAGGTACCAAGCTGCATATGGTAAGCCTCATATTGCGACTCGACCCTCCGCGAATACGGCGGAACTCGGAGCATAGATCTCTCACAGAGTCTAAAATCTCCTCTGATCCCACATCCACGGCGTCATTGGTCCCAACATGGGCTACCACATCCAACTTAGAGCAGCCCTTGTCCCCGACCGCCGCCTTCATCGCCTTCTTCGCCTGTGGCACCATTCCTCCCGGTATACACCAGGAGGTGACCCGTGCATCTCCTCTCTCCTTGCGGGCCTTTACACGCAGTGGAGCCGCTATACGCCGGACATTCGAGCTACCTATCACTAAGATTCCCTCCCTTCCCTCGTCACTCCCTCTCGGCAACCCACCTCCCAGCGCTAGTTCCGATGGCGTAGCCTCCGCCAGCACATCGAACCTATTGCTGACGGGGATCGGCTCAACCTCCGCACTTGCCGTTCCCCGTTTTCGGAGGGTGACCCCATGGCTACGCCTTGAGGCCACAATCCATGCGTCCGAAGCAACGGAGGGAGACTCCTCCGGAGGCACAGAAGTCTGGGGAAGTTCCTCCACCCTCCATCCCGTGACAGTGCCCGAGCTTCCCCGGACCTTGACACGTTTGGAGGGTGTTGGGCCCTCCCCATTCCCCCGCGACCTTCCAGGACTTGCCACCAACCGCTCCACCATGGCACGGAGCTCGTCCACCGTCCTCTCAAGCCCAGCGATCCGAGCCCCTAAGGACTCGCAATCGGGTGAGCTCCTGAGGAGGTTAAGAGCAGACCTAAAGGAAGCCATCCTAATCACAAAACCTTTTTTTTTTTTTTTAATTTACGCTGAAGGCCTAGCAGATAATTTCCTGCAGGGAGTGGCTAGGGAGCTGACAGCGGGAGGTAACTGACTTTCACTTTTAGGACGCTAAAGATAGGGGAGGAAGGACAGGTGATGTAACGCAAGTGAGCTATGAGGGGTTGAAGCACTGACGAACAACGCGAGAAAGATCTGTGTTTTTGGATTCAACCTAACTAAATGTTATTATATTAAATAAGTGCAAAAGTAGTAATTAAAGAAGGTGGCTCGTGGTGGCTCGCAGGGTATTACGTAGCTGTAGATGTAGCAGCAATACTACATGCCGCATCTACCGGACTTGAGAAGAGCACTCCACCAGTATCTTTGGTATTTTCGCATAAAATCTCCGTCATGGCATTAGTTTATCAACCGATGTGGATCGCCTGTGAGAGACCGCCATATTTAGTTGCGCCTCTAAAGACCGCTTTTCTCGATACATTTTATTATACAAACGAATGTATGGATTCTTTCTCGAGGAAAATTGTAAAGGCCACTTTACACGGTACATTTTATTGTAACAACGAATGCATCGTAGATTGTACAAGAAAATGAAGGGAACTGGAGCAGGTTATATTTTCCGTTCAGTCATTCAGACAATCATACAATTTTCCCCTTTACACAGTACGACTTTCATCATGGAAGAGTCCATACATTCGTTTGTACAATAAAATGTACCGTGTAAAGCAGTCTTGACGTTTAAAGCGGCAAAATGCGTGATTGTCTGAATGACTGAACGGGAAATATCACCTGCGCTAATTCCGAATAACCATCAACGACTGCTCCAACTCCATTAAATTTCTTGTACAGTCTATGATACATGCATTTGTGCAATAAAATGAACAGTTTAAAGTGGCTTTAAAACAGGCGGGAGAGTGTTTAATAACCAGCTAGTACAACAGTAACACACTTCACTGGTAGGCTAGTCCTATCCTAGTTGCATGTAAATAGTGCATGTTTGGTGATCTTCACCCCCCGCCACACACCCTCGTGGTGGCTTGCAGGGTATTATGTAGATGTAGGCTAAGTAGCGGTCTATGAATGCCATTTTGTTAGTTGGCATCCATTCAGAGCGCTACTAAGCTTACTAAGGAATCCATGAATAAGGACGGAGGTGTCCATCACGGAATATTTATTCATGACATCTTACCCTAAGTTCTTTGCGACAGAGCCCCAGTCGTCACAAGGTCAGGGCTTTGGGATTGGCGAAGTCTTAAATAAGCGCAGGATATCCCGTTTCATTCTGGAACGACCTACCGTGTCCTTTCGTATTTCTCCCCAAACCTCCTTTGACCTCACTTCTATGTACGCATACGCCCTGACCTTGGAAACCGTTGGATGGCGATGCGATGCACATTGAATGATATTATGCTCCATTTCATAATGATACTCGTTCATAGGTTCAGACAGGAAGATTATGGCCAACACAAAGGCGGCGTAATGCTTCTAGCTCACCTGCCAATCACTCATAAAAAAGTATTTAAGAAAGTTTGCGCGTATTATCATTCTACCCAGAAATCAATTAATTTGGTCTCATTTTACAGAAAAATATCTCACCCTTCCAATGACGCCAAAAATTCAACCCCTAACTACACTACTTTCCCCAAACATTTGCCAATAAATGTCAGCTCTTTTACATAGTAAATGGTACATGTATGCACTCCAGAGAGACCTTGTTTAGAAAATGAGGCAATTCTAACCTTTAGATCTCGTCAAAATTAAACAGTGCGTTGCTTGTATGTTTTCGCAACTATTTTTTGAAAATTAATCATATTGTCACTGCAGTAAATTCTTCGGGATCACAAAAATCCTTCCGTTTTCAAGGAGTTTCATACGTACCGCGCGAAATAATGAGTCAAGTTAAAGACTTATCTACATCTACGAAATACCGTGCAAGCCACCACTAGGGTGTGAGGCACAGGGTGATTCCACACCAGGCATGCAGCACTCATCCCAGTCCAATCAGAACCGCGCGCGTTCCCAGGAATGCGAGGCACAGGCCAAAGCAGTCAGGATAACGGTACGCAGTCAGACTACATCTACATCTACGTGATACCCTGCGAGCCACCACGAGGGTGTGTGGCAGGGGGCACTACAGACTAGGAGAGTGATATGAAGAAGAACTATAGACATCTAGATATTTTCATTTAACTACTTACATTTCGTCTACGTCTACGTAATACCCTGCAAGCCACCACGAGGGTGTGTGGCAGGGGGTCCTGTCACATGAAACTATATTATTGCACCAGTTATAACACAATATTCAATTAATGTTTCGCTCAGCTGATGACATTAAAACGTATAGTTCGAATATGGTCTCTATTATGACTAGGGAACTATCTCGCTCAAACTACCTTAAATCTCCTATTAAATATCCTAGTTGCATGTCAATAGTGAATGTTTGGTGATCTTCACCCCCTGCCACACACCCTCGTGGTGGCTCGCAGGGTATCACGTAGATGTAGATGTAGATGAAAAGTCCAAAATATAAGAAAAATAAAAACTCCAAAATACACGAAAACATTAATTAAGAAAATTCTCAATAATTTTTTTTACGAATTTAATGGCTATGATAGTTAATTACAGGTTGATAACGCTATTTTTAGGCCCAGTTTTTATGATTTACGCTAAGCACAGGATGAAATAGCCTTTCCGCAAAATCAAAGTTAACCGTGAGCTCGTGCTTTACATTTTACATCAACTGACGGTCATTTGACGTAAGGGTTATCGACTGAGGAACTTCCTTACTTCGGTTCTCATACCGAGGGTATATCAAATGAAAGATTTTTAAAACTGCGCCTCGGGTGCATTCGCTGATTTAAAAATTCATCTCGTCTGTCTTTCGTGACGCTCTACTGGTGACCCTCGTGCGGTGAATTATCACGGGCATTGTCTGACTCTAAATCAGAATGTGTTTCTCCTTATCACCTCTTTCTCTGTTATCTACAAATATTAAAAGTGACAGAATGAACGTAAGTGTCCTTAAATTTCTAATATGATAACATATACTCCAGAGTACACGTACTACACGAAAGTCATTCTTTTTCCAAAAATTCGTAATCGCCCATTTCTTCAAATTCAATTCTAGTTGCCATCTATCACACCAATCATCAATCGCATCTAAATCCTTAGCTAAAAACTGTCTGTCCTCTTCATTTCTAATTTCCTTATACACTACTGCATCATCGGCAAAAAGACGGAGCTTGCTATTTTTTACTACTGTATTCAAGTCGTTTACGTACAGAAGAAATAAAGTTGGGCCTATCACGCTTCCCTGGGGAACACCTGATGTAACTTTTACTTCGCCGGAGCTGACACCATCTAATACCACCCTTTGAACTCGTTCATGTAAGAAGTCTCTTATCCAGCCTACTATATTACTGGCTATTCCGTATGATGCTAACTTCGCGAGTAACTTACAGTGGGGAACCTTGTCAAAAGCTTTTCTAAAGTCAAGAAACGCTGCATCTACCTGAATATCTACCTGAAATCGTTAGCTAAAGACTGGATGTCCTCTTCATTTCTAATTTCCTTATACACTACTACATCATCGGCAAAAAGACGGAGCTTGCTATTTTTTACTACTGTATTCAAGTCATGTATGTAGAGAAGAAATAAAATTGGGCCTATCACGCTTCCCTGGTGAACACCCGATGTAACTTTTACTTCGTCTGAGCTGACACCATTACTTGAACCCAAGGTATGAATTTTATTGTATATGATTCAGTTACTTTTTATTTCAAACCAAGTCTACCTATCAGATTTGACTCTTTAATATGACTCGTTTCGAGGCGTTAAAGTTTCCTAAAAATACCATAGGAAGGAAAGAACAGAGAAGGGGAAAATCAAGCATTTTTGAGGGACGCCCAACTTAAAAAATATTACCGTTGGCTGAAAATATATTCGAGTGGACTGCAGCAAAATATTTATCTCCGGATATTTGATGAAGAATAGCTAAGTATTCGAAGGAGAAGTTTTTGAGATTCAATGACGGAAAATAACTTCAGAAACGCATCAGAGTTTACCCGTACCGCCATCCACGGCCTGATCAGTTTTATGACACTTTGTCAGGAGGCCAAAGGGTTACAGTCAATGACGATTGCGTTTGAGGAGGTTAGAGGTTTCAGCGTGAAATATGAAGGATCAAGATAAATTAATAGAGGAAAAAGGCGAGGAGATTTTCCCTGAGTAAGAGGGTGGGGATTAATTAGCGAAGCAGATCATAAAAAAGAGTAGGTTGTATCGTTAACGAATCTAGGTATTAATTTTGGAGGGAAAAGGCTTTACTGCTCTAAAAATAAGATGTAACGAGCGTGATGCGCCCGCTCCCAGCGGGCTTCCCCCGCTCTTTTCAATGCAGGTCCACAGAGGGATAGGCGCGTTTCTAATTTTAAAATGTAGAAAAAAAAGGCAGGGTCTTATGTACAAATTTAATTGGAATGTTCATGTACAAATTGAGGTCAGAGAACCTCTTTAAACACAACATTGGAAGTAATTACACTATCCTCTGTTAATACTTGTAAACACCAAGGTTAGACGCACATGATGACTCATACTTACGTATCAACAGGAAACTTGAATGTGGAATCAGCCGCATTTTGATAAAAGTTATTTAAAGAATGCGAGATATTGTTGCAAATGAACAAATGTATCAGTTGATGCGCCGTTAACGTCAGGAATATTTACCGGTTTACCTCTCGAACATCCACCATAACCAAGACACGAAAACAAAGAAAAGAGGGTGCCAGAGAAAGAGAGACAGAAAATGGTTCGCCATAGACTGAGTACGTGTTGAGTCCAAGACCTTTCTGTGTTAACTTGAAATAATATGTTGAAAGCGCGTTATATTGCAAAAAATATAATGTTGAAAGCGCGTTATATTGCAAAAAATATAATAATATGTATCTGAAACTAAATTGGTATCAATTAAATATCCTGAAATAAAGGTTTGCTCTGCACCATGGAGCAAGTGCGTGACGTCAAGATGGCGGATCGCCTCATCCCCTAAGAGAAATATCAAGGGCCATTTTTTAAAACCAATTTTAGGAAACAATAGCAATATTTAGGAAGTAAGATATGCCGTCGCATGTTCTCTGATAAATTCTGTGCATTTTGGTACCTCATTTGTAGAGTTTGGTTGCGTATAAGATGAGAAAAAGGTATCTATACAGTAGAAATAATATAGGGGATTGCCTTGACAGGGTTTCGCGGCAAAGTTGACCAACTATTGGAAGTCCTGCCTTGCGTGAGTGAACTGTAGGAATTCCCTCCGCTCAACACGCGGGAGAGAGGAAGCGATCACGTCTCGGATCCAACGTCTTCGGAGACGCAAATAGCAATGCCCTTCCTTCCGCCCTCTCTCTCTCTCTCTCAATACACGGGAGTGTATCTCTTCGTGACCTTAAAGCAAACCAAGACGACACGCAACAGTTTCTCCCCTTTTCCACAGAAAGGAAACACGTAACGTTAAGTGTACCTACTCCGTGCCCACACAGGAGACGCGGAGGTAACTCCTCTCGTTTGAGCGAGAAGGAGAGATTATAGCTACTCGTAAAAAGGCCAACTTGACCTTTAAGGGAGCAGTCCTTCCTCGCCGGCCGGAAAAGGCTGTGGAGATCTTGGCGAGGCTTGTTTCGAGGAAGGGCGCGGAAGGGGGATTATGCAAGTCTGTGGCGCCGTCGACGCCATTAATTATATGCGCATCGGTCGATCTCCGCGGGGACACCTCCACAGTGTCGAGCCTCTTCCTTCAGATGTCGGAGAAATGAGTGGATCAGTATTAAATGAAGGTTAAGACGACGTGAAGGACATATTTAAATCTCCACCGCGCTATTTTAGGTTCGATCACATGCATAAAATTAGAGAGATAGGCTGCCAACCCGACCGGTTTGAAATTTCATTTTTCCGCGAATAATTAGAGACCAGTGTAACAATAGCCATTCAGTAATATCCACATATCGTTACGTAGAGATGAGAGAAATCAGTAATGTTTCCTATGTACACTTATTATGCTTAGCCCGAAACCTTATGATCTGGCGAATTTTGCAATGAGCACGCTACTACAGCTTTAAAAAGTGAGACAATCTCATACGTCGGGTAGACGCAATGACCGAATAATAATGCAAAATTTAATACTTTTCAGAGGATATATTTGATTATCTCCCCGACAAACGTTCCAGAAAGAGATATGTACCTACTGTTTTATGTGCGTAACAATTCACAATCGCACAAACCGTCAAAGCAGTGGTGCCTCATTCTAGGAGTGCAAGTTTAAATTACTAGGCTTTCACCTTTGTCAATATGTTTCTAAAATAAAGACTTCGCAAAGGCAACTGCGCGTAAAGTATAAGACTCTAGGCTACCTTTAATTAAAATTTCAGTTCCCTTCGATTTTTCTTCAATATTTCAAATATTTGGACCATGCCGAGAGGCGCCTACAATTAATCGGTTTGATTGTAGCAAATGGACTGCAAACAATATTCTGCACTTACATTGAAACCAGTTTAACAGCTTAAGGGTTTGTGGCAAGGAAATCGTTTTTATCAACTTGCACTACATTACATTCAACAAATGTGTTCTAAACTGTTTTTGAAGTTCTCGAATGGCTTCAAAGACAAAAGATTTCGTTTCATATCGTATTTTCAGTTTTTCAAAGCGCATTACACAGCTTTTCCTTTTGCCTTTTTCCCAAGTTACTTTCAATCTGACTGAATGGAAACTGCGTTGTCGTGAATTTTGAAAAGTAGACTTAGAAGTGAGAAGCACATCAGGGAAATAACTAGTGTAGCAAACCGTAGATTACGATTCGTAAAAAGGGTTCTAGGCAAATGCGATGAGAGAGTACGAGAAAGAAGCTATTTTACACTGGTCAGGCCTCTTTTAGAATATGCCGCTAGTATATGGGATCCGTACGAGGAAGGTATGATAAAAGAATTAGAGCGTGTGCAAAGGAGATCCGCTAGATTTGTTAAAGGCCGTTACGGTAATTGTATAAGTGTTACGAATTTAATAGAAGAACTAGGATGGGAATTACTATCAAAACGCAGGTTAAAATTTAGGTTAAACCTTTTAAGTAAATTTGAAACCCATTTGTTCGCAGATGACTTAGATATATATATTAAGAACCCCTGCGTATTATGCTAGGTTTGATCAGATTAACAAGATTAGAGAGATAGATTGTCGTACCGATACATTTAAAATGTCATTTTTCCCGCGTACCATAAGAGAGAACAATACACAGCGTAGCAAGGGGATAGGTAGGTGAAATATAGTAAGAGTAGTCTGTAGTGCATGATGCATGTAATAACAATCAATAATCCCTTTCTTATCATGTAGATACTAACCATCTAGCTACATGTGATCCTATTATCTAGCATGTCTCCCTTAAATATCCTAGTTGCATGTAATTAGTGCATGTTTGGTGATATTCACCCCCTGCCACACACCCTAGTGGTGGCTCGCAGGGTATTACGTATACTACTACTATACTTTATATCGATTGTTTATTGGGTGAGACTTATGTATCGGGAGAATGATAGACATCTGGGAAAATGGCGAACATTTCTCGAAATATCAGCAGTGGTATTACATCTAAATCTACGTCATACCCTGCAAGCCTCCCAAAGTGTGTGTGGCATGGGGGTGCTTCCACACCAGGCATGCATTAATTTTACGGTAGAACACCGAAACTACATTGAAACCAGCGTGCCTCACATGCAACGCGCCTATTAAAATCTACCTAACCAAGAAACATTCTAGCGTCAATCGTTCCAACATGCAATGAATACAAAGACTGCTACTACAAATTCAAAATCTCATGCGTAAATAAGAACATAAATATTTACATCATGCATAAATAAGAACGTAAAAAATATGAAGAAAGATATCTCCACCCTAGTTAATCTCACTATTTGCACTATTCATGACGACGATCACAGCTGTTATGGTCCCGAATGGTACACGGAAAAAATGACATTTTATTCCTATCGGTTCTACAATCTAGCTCTCTAATTTTATTGGCGTGATCTAATCTGCCGTAGTACGAGGGGGTTAATAGTATTTTTGTAACGTCATCAGAGAAATGTTTTCCTGAAATTTAGTTAAGAGGTTAAGCCCATAATTTAATCTACGCTGTGATAGCGATTCCCATCCCGATTCTTCTGACAATCCAGACCCACTAGTTAACTTATCACAGCATCGTTTTACAAACCTAGCTCCTCTTCGCTGCACGCGATCTAGCTCTGATATCAACCCCGCTTCGTATGGATCCTATACACTGGCAGCATACTCCAGATGAGGCCTAACGATTGAAAAATAACAATGTTCTTTCACTATCCCATCACATTTTCCGAGTACCCTCTTGATAAAGCCTAGCTTCCTGTATGTTTGACCGCATATTTCCCGAATATGTTTTCCCCAAGATATGTCGTGAGTAATTGTCACCCCTAAGTACTTAACAGACTCGACGTTAATTATTTCCGTATTGTTAATTCTGTAAGTCCCACCTGGTCTATTTTTCTTTTTCCAAAAGCTGACTGCTACGCACTTTTTTATGTTCAGTTCCATCTGCCACTTTTCACCAAGCATGAATAGCAAGTAGGTCGATTGTTAACGAGTCGCTGTCTTCGGAATTGGTAATATCCCTATGCACAACCGCGTCGTCTGCGATGAGTCTAAGCCTACTTTTAACGACGTTGCTAATATCATTTATGTATAAGAGATATAAAAGTGGACCAATGAGTCTTCCCTGAGGAACACCCGATGTGACGCTGTGTTTGACACGATACCATCTATGACAACCCTTTATTCCCGCCCATGTAATAACTGATTAATCCAACTTATAATGTTTTTATGTATTCCATATGTTTCTAGTTTTGAGAGTAACTTAATGTGAGGTATCTTATCGAAAGATTTCTTAAAATCGAGGAATCTCGCGTCAACTTGAACATTACTTTCACCCGAGAGTAAGATGTCATGAACGAATAGTGCCAATTGGGTTTCGCAATATCTACCCTTTCGAAATCCGTGTTGGTTATTTATTAATAATTCTTCCCTATCTAAATGACTCATAATGGAGCTTACGATTATGTGTTCAAATACCTTACACGAAATGGATGTGAGAGAAATAGGCCTATAGTTACTAGGGTCTTCCCTGTCGCCGCTTTTGAAAATAGGTGTGCTATTTGCTACTCTCCAGTCCTTAGGCACTACGTGATCTACTAAAGATTTGGTAAATATTAATTCTAATTAAGGCGCTATGTCTGATGCTAATGTTTTATATACGCGAGCAGGAGTTTGATCTAGACCGGGGGATTTGTTGGGGTTGATATTTTTTAGCTGATGTTCTATGTCGCAAGAATTTATAATAATTTCAGGTATAAATTTTTCGGAACGAACAGGTTGCGATCCGAAAAGAAAATGTGTGCAAGTCGTGAAAATGCTTTGGAAGAATGAGTTTATAGAATTGGCTTTTTGTAGACTGTTGGTTAGCTTTTCCCTTTTGATGTTCTTAAGCGTGTGTACTGTTGATTTATTTCCTTAAGTGTCCCTAACATACGACCAAAATGCCTTGGGATTATCGTTCAAGTGTTCTCCCAGTATTTTACTTTTACCGTGTTCAAGTGTTCTCCCAGTATTTTACTATTACCATGTTCTCAGGAGCCTCTTTCACCTCTTTTCTTGCTTCCGATTTTTTTTTGCGACCTAGGTATTGCATTGTTGTTCCTCCTGCGATTCCACTGGATCAACATTAAAAATATTTATTTTTTCTGTCTATCTAACTTGTTTTTATCAATGTCCAACAAAACCACCGCTCAGTTGCCTCTGACGAATGTTTTATCTAATCTTCCACCCCTGGTTGATATTTATACGTCTACGTCTACATAATACCCTGCGAGCCACCACGAGGAGGTGTGGCAGGGGGTGAAGATGCACTATTGGCATGCAACTAGGATATTTAACGGAGACATGCTAGATAATGGGATCACATGGTTGGTATCTACATAATAAGAAGGCATTATTGGTTGTTATTACATGCAACATGCACTACAGACTACTCTAACTATATTTCACCTTCCTATCCCTTTGCTAAGCTGCCTATTGTTCTCTCTTATGGTACGCGGGAAAAATGACATTTTTAATCTATCGGTACGACAATCTATCTCTCTAATCTTGTTAATCTGATCAAACCTAGCATAATACGCAGGGGTTCTCAATATATATCTAACGTCATCTGTGAACAAATCGATTTCGAATTTACTCCAAATGTTTAACCTAAATTTTGTAGTGATAAATCCTATGTATAATTGCAAATGTACATAATAATTATTCAATCAGTTAAACAAACTGGCTATTTTTCTCAAAATAACGATTTTATCAAGTAATTAAAACTCCCAAGGGTTTCATCGCGCTCCCGGCATCTTGGCTACTTATGGATTCATAACTTCATTCCATAAGTTATGCAGCCATTTATGAAACCAATAAATTTATCGAATGTTTCTGCAACGCTTACTGAATGGTTGCCGAGGGTTATGAGTCACATAACTCTATGGAATACATATGTATTAGCAAGGTACGTGAAAGGCCGTTATTATAGTCTCGTTATTGTTACTGACCTCTTGCTACAACTTGGATGGGAATCGCTTGGAGACCGTCGATTGAAAAGTAGACTCAATCTTAATATAAATTTAAAAGGGATTTATTTTCAGACAAAGTTTTCAACATCCACGAACTCCAACATACTACAGTAGATCAGTTCATGAGAAGAAAATAAGGGAAGTAGATTGTAGAACAGAATGGATTAGAATGTCTTTTTTCCTGCGATCGATAAGAGACTGTAATGGCAGCGTTAAGACTTAGAAGTTGGTTAGTTGACAGGTAGTGATGCTGATTAATTCATATGCCCCTAATGCATACTTCTAAATATGCCGAGTAGTGCTAACACCATGTTTTGCACGTTCCCTGCATGACTCTTGTGTCACGTTTTCATAGTTACATTTTGGATCATTTTAGTAGTTTCTGTAGCATTTGTAGTATACGGATAGTTTGGTGCATGTTGGTGGCAGTAAATTTCTTCACTGTAGTTCATGTTGGTGATAAGTCACCCCCTGCCAAACTCCCTAATGGTGGCTTGCAAGGTAATAAGTATATGTAGATGTGTCGTTCCTGTAACTTGCCGTAAGTGAGAAAATAATGCCAGGTTAGACGTGGGTTCAAAGTTTATTTTGTCGTATGCGACATGTCGTACGAGACGCAGTGTCGCCAGAGAAATTGTTCACGTACCAATCTACGCAATACGACTCAGAAGTAGCATCCGAGCAGTTCCTCCCCTCCCCCCTCCCCCGGAGTCTGTAAAAGGCGACCGCAATGCGGACGCTCAAGAATTTCGCAATCGGGTCGCTATAGGGATTAATTCATTTGCGACGAGTTCCGTCTCTAGTTTCATGGCTTCCCACCTTGGACGCAGGTCGGAGGATTTTTTTCATTATCTTTTTCTTTACCATTGCTTTTTGTGGAACAGGCGTCTAACGAGATAAAGAGAACTGATGACGGAGGCCCTGAGATAAGATGTCAATGAAAGATGGATATGAATAATCAATTAATAAAAGATGGATATGAATAGCTTGATGTGCTATGCGTGGTATTGTGTGGAACGAACACCTGGTGCGGTTTGTGATATGAGCTTGATGAAAATTCGTTGAACCGAAAGGGAAGCGCACTAGCAATATTTGCATATAATACAGGAGGGATGGAAGTTTCTGGAGGACACTTGGAAACATAGAATAGTCTACCTTTGATTTGAGGATCTATAAGAAGCATTTGGCAGAATTCTACTTAAAGATATTATTATTTCATAATATATCATCAATGTGTCCCAAAAACTTAGATGAACCGTAAAGAAATATAAAATATGACAGCTTAGAGCAACAAAAAGGTCTGAATGAGTTAGTTCATTTTTATGTATTTTTTCAGGTATTGAAATGAAAGCATACCACTGGCTACCATTGTCTTTCCTCGTTTCAGAGTCGCATCCCGGCTAAAACGAAGTTATCCGTCTTTATTAGCGAGGAAATCCAGGCACGTAATTGCTTATTCCTAGATGTATACATACATGCTCACATATTTTTTCTAGAGCCTAACTATTATGATTCATCTACATCTACGTATTACCCTGCGAGCCACCACGAGGGTGTGTGGCAGGGGGTGAAGAGAGGGTGGTTTTGGTATGGTAGGTACGATGCGTGTACATTAATCTGCATCCTGGGTGACAGTTTTAAGAATTCTTGTGACGCTTGAAACATTAGAAAAACTTTTAAAGAAAAAAATTAAGTGACCTCATTTATACCTCCCGGCTATGGTGGACCTCGATCTCGATTGACTCGATCACAGGCATTAGATTAAGGAAATAGACTGCAGATATATTTTAAATGCCATTTTTTCCACGTACATTAAGGGACTGCAATATCTGTGATAGGTCAGTTCTATAATACTTTGAGCCCAGGAAAAAATAAAAATTTGTAATATAAAGTTGGTTTTGAACTGTATACTTAGAAGGCCACAAGCGGTCAAAATACAAGTTTTCTTAATTCTTCGGCATACCCACAAAATGGCTTTTTCAACCAATTGATTTGGATTGCTGACAACATGGTGACATAGCCCTTGAAGGATTAAAATCGCTGCGTCATCCCATGTACGCGATTCCCATTCCGTGTTCATCAAGACGCCCAGTTCCGGTCACTCGTGCGTATCCGGTGACGCGTACGTCTTCAACCTGACCGTGAACGAGAGTTCTTGGTCCACACGCGGAGAGACGATATCTACACATACCTTGCGTGTTCACGCGGTACGTTCAAAAATCCTTCACATCGGAAGGTATTTTATGATCGTGAAAATCACTGCGGTGAAAATATGATTTATCACTTTTGTAAAAAATAACTCAAATTTTTCCGTAAAAAACACGTTTTACACTGCCTTAATTTTGGCGATTAGTTTTACAATACTCAATCAATTAGTTTTGGTTGGAAAACTGTGACATCCATTTCTGCGATCCTTAAAAAACATCTAAATAATTTTTAAAAAGATTTTTAGAACATATTATTGAAGCAGAATATCACTTTTTTGGTGCTGGGGTAAATTAACCGAGTGTGACCGTTATGCAATTCTACAGAAGTGTGACCAATTTGGGTTAATAAGGCAATATTTGATTCATGATTCCCACAGCCGCTGAAATTAAAACGTATAATTGGTATATGATCTCCATTATGACAAGGGAACAATCTCGCCGAAACTACCTTAATGCTAGATACGCGAGCTGAAAGACGCCATCGCCGGAATAATAGTAATAATATTTATTACTCAGCACAATTAGACATGCATTAATCTTTACAACATGAGTAATATTAGGTAGCCTAAAAGAACGACCTGAATTAAGACTACCATCATGTGGTCAATAGTTATACGTTAGTATTTTACATAATTGAGCATGGAAATAGATACGCAGTATTACATGAGGTTGTCAGTACTTCAAGCGGAATTATCAAGTTTATCACACACAATTATAACAAGGTATCCTCTATTATTTTTGAGTAAATAACCAAGATTGTATATTTTTCAATACTGTATTAACAGATTTGGATTTAACACATGAAATAGGCAGTAGATTGTACACTTTAGGTCCGACATACAAAAAACGTCGTTTAAATAACGTTAGGTTTGTTTTGGGCAAGGGCACACGAGATTTTCGAATAGGTCCGAAAGCTCCCGCCGTGTGTTCGCGAATGGTTATTTTGCGTTGATTCTTTTCTGTACGTCTGGTGGCAGTAAGGCGGAGGAAAATCCACTCCGAAAGTTTTAAGTGAAAGGTCTTCCGCCCCTTGGGCATCGCCCCGTGAAGAATATGCAAATCTTTCTGCTCACCTGCGCATCACGCTTGAGACCGCACGTGTCCCGAGGGTTTGCGTGGATCCGCTTCCCTCCGAGTTGGGGAGGAAGGGAAATTTTGAAGACACGGGAGGTCTCCGGATGAGTGTACTGGCGGGTTGAATTTAACGAGTTTCAGCGCCTTCCGAAAGATGGGCGAACACATCTTGCCCTTGAGAATTTCTCCGGTGCAGGATTTTAATTACCTACTGCTCGGACAATGCTTTCCAGAAGGACATGTGATCCTCATTGGCTTGAACAGAAGAACTTTGCAATAATCCAAGAAAAAATGAAATCAAACATGGTTAAGAAATAAAATACTTAGTTAATTCCTCACATTTATTGACAAAAAACCGACCATGGTTTCGGCGCGCATGCACCATTTTCATGGTGCACGGTGGGTTTTTTGTTAATAAATGCGTGGAATTAACTATTTTGCTTCTAAACCATGCTTGAAGCAAGTAATTTCCGCCAAGTAAGGTCTGAGACCTTCTTAAAAACGTGATATATTCCGAAGTCTCAAAATGAAACATGGAAATAATTTCCTTTGAGATGATAATAATAACAATGCATGGGGATATTTTATGTGGTCTTCAGACTGCCCATTTCACATGAAGAAGACGTAAACTATGACTGAAACTTGCAAATGAGTGTTCCACTAGCACACTTTACAGTACTTGTTTCTTACAATAAAGACGCGAAAAAATGCAATATTTAATGAGCAGATTCGCCTACCTCATAAAAGGGAAATTATCCCGGTAAAACTTTACTCATTCTGACAAAATTGGATAAAATATGATAGATAAGATTGGTTTAAGAAATTGTCCGATATAACATCCATTTGAATCAATATTTCCTGAAATTCTCTTCTGATCTCTCTTCATAAAAGTGTATTGGATATGTCCAATATCCAATTACAGCGATAAATATAATATGTCCAATACTATGTTTATTATAAAATATATTATGTCCAATGACAGCGATAAATGATACCATAACAGATTCATGGAAGAAAATCATTGCAAAAATATTCATTTTTGCGGAGCTGCAAAAAAAACACCAGCACAGACTATTACTTAGATAACCTTACGTACATAGTAAAAGCCGTAGCTTTTTATGCCTACCTTAAGGATCCTCTGATCTCTACTCAAATTTTTACTGAGGCCTATCCATTGTTTTACATTTGATTTTAGCAGGACTTGAGCTTCGCGGCTGAGTTGCCGCGAAATAAGTCTCTTAGTAATTAATTCCTCTTGACTAAGAGATTATTTTGAGTATATGATGCACCTGCCGGAGGAAGAGCGTCATATTTCAACACGTTTCCTTTTTTCAAGTTAACTATCTCGTTTTCATCTCGGCGTATCAGGATACCGCGATCTCATTTAACATTCGTCGTCCTGTTTCCAATCCGATCCGAGGACTGGAGCCTCATCTTTTCTTAAGACATCGCTCTTAAGGATGTGAGACTTTTAGCTGCGCATTACCGCCGTCTCTCCTAAGTCTCAAGAGCAAAGCAACAAGTGTGAAGGGAAGCGAGGGTTTCTTCGAGGCTTAGAAACTAATCGTTCCATCTTCTTGAGCACTCTTAACCCCCTTTCGTGTGAGAAACGCCTCCCCCAAGCGCTTAACGGCTGGCCTTGGTTTGCCCTTGGTCCAATCGGATGGCGCGCAGTGGAAGGGGTTGAGTGGCTCAGGGGAGTATAAAGGCGTAACTTTACGGCTATATGTTCAGCGAAGGGATATGTTAATTATCTTCCATTAGAAACCTCTTCAAAATTGAGGAAATGGAAACGACTTTGTGAACTCTCCGATGATTTCTACCTAAGCGACCCTGGTTCGGTCTCTTCATTTCATCGTCCAGATTATCATTTTATGAGGACCTGTTGAAAATTTTGGCTCTAAAATTAATTTGATCTTGCCGTCTCGAGTCTAGTATGAGTTCTATTGATTTCTCAAAATATAATTAATTTTGCGCCTTTTCAAAGGCATTTTTTTGAACGATTCTGTTGAAAATTTTCAGGTCATCTTTCGTTTTTATTCTTTGGAAAGAACGTTGTAAACCGTATTGCTAAGGGTGCGTAGATCGACAACCGTCTGCATTTTGGTATTGTTCTACTGTGGTATACAATTACCTAAATATATGGTTCGTGTTGAAATGGATGAAACGTACTTTAAGTGATTCTGCTAGATGAAACAAAAAATAAGGGAAGTTGTAACATTAGTCTCAACATTAACATAAATGTAATAACTGCCATGCTCGATTCCCATTAATTCCGGTTCTCACCAATTGTTGTCCGTCGTCTCTCGCTAATCATCAGGCAACATGGCATTTCTTACTGCCCGGACATTGTTTCCTATTAATCATTCCCTTTTATATTAACCAGGAGCATTTATTATAATTCATAGTATGCGTGGCGGAAAGTGTAACAATCAGTATCGTGAGGGCCCAAAATGATCCGATACTAGAATTAATCTAATACGTTCACTACCAGTTACTTGGGGAGTAAGATGTAATAAGTTCTTTCTTTGCTGTATCGTTAAACACCACAGGAACGTATGTATGTATACATGTTCCCCATTCGTATCTTATGCGATAAGCAGCGTCGAAAAACATATCTAAAGATGATATATTTGACGTAGTAAATATCAAGGGTACGCATATTAGTATTTCATATTTATTCACCACACTGTTCCTGTCATCAATGTCCTCACTTTATCCCAATATGAGAGCCGAGGAATGAGATAAAATTTATTTTTAAATAATAGCTTAGAGTAATTGTCATGGTTGAGTAAAAGTAAAGAATGTCCACCATCAGTTCGAAATTCAATGTTACTAACTCTTGCAACATGCAAGGGTTATTTGGTGCTATGCAATCTACTGGATTTTACCATAGCTACGGGAATGCGGCAAATTGTAAATTTGAATAAATAAATTATGTATGCAAGGAGAATCCATATTAATGAAATAACTGAATGCTGATATCTTAAAAATGTAAAATTGCAAAATTAGTGCGTCAGCCCGTAAAGGTTAATGGTTAACAAACATGGCGCAAATGCCACGCCCACTTTTGAGCTCATTTACCACAATGGGTTTGACCGAGCATAGTTCACCTGACTACTTTTTGGCCTGCGTCTAGCGGCTGAGGGAACGCGAGAGGTTGCGATTTGGACCAATACAAAGGCTGTGTGCCAGGTGCGGAATCACCCCATGCTATACTCCCTTCATCTACTTCTACATAATGCCCTGCGAGCCGCCGCATGGGCGTGTGGCAGGGGGTGTGAGGTCACCAGCCGTGTAAAGGTGTAACTTTTTGGGAGATGAAATGGTGCCATGAATTATAAGAGTGTATTTAGTGGAGCTCAGTTTTTATTTTGGTCGCTAATTGTGCGCGGAAAGAAGGAGTTTTAGTACCTATATGTTTGGCAGTGCATCTCACTAATTTTGTCGCATCTGTCAGACCTAGAAATGTAGTCATGATAATATTCTCTGTGTCGCTCTGAAAAATATCAGTTCTGAATTTCTCAAGCAACCTAAGCCTAGCTTTTAGCCTCCGAGTCTCTAGGGGCTCCCACCTTAATCCATCCAAAAGTTATGAGGCACTGTATGTACACTCGTAGCAGTTTTTAACGAAGCGCGCAGCTTTCCTTTGCATTTTATTAATTGTCTTGGTTAAATCTTTAAGACCAGGGTTCCAAATGCTCACGGCGTATTCGAGGTGTGGCCTAACCAGAGCATTGTAGCATCTCTCTTTAACTTTTCCATCCGAGTACCTTCCTATTATGCGTTTAACAAAACCTAGTCTCTTTAATGCTGTGTCGCATATTTTTTGTATGTGTAATCCCCACGATATATCAGAATTTTAGGTAATTCCAAGGTGAGAAACGCCTCCCCCACCTTCTTACCCTACGGGTGGCTTGCGTGGTACTTGGTAGATGTAGACATACGATAACCATCCAAATTTTAACTTATCCCAACGATCGTTAATTTCATATTTAGAGAGTGATTTCGAAGAAGTTACGGCGATGAAGCGATAATGCAAAGTCATATATGTGACGCTTTTGAAAAAAACAATTAAATACTGCCGACCAATTTTGGTTTACAGCTTTGATTTTTATCAGACCTGAGTAGGAAGTACCTGGCTACCATATTGAATTCAATCAAGGCTTGAATACGTCATGCCTCATGGGGCAAGCAAAATTAGCCTTTAAGCATATATTATTTACCTGTCATCATTATTCTTTAAGCGTGACGAACCACTTAAAATAAATTCGTCGTGCATCGCCTGAATCTTGCACAACAAAACGGGGGATGCCCCGCACTGCGCAATGTATCGGCAGTAAATAAAAATCTCTCTTATTCCTCGGAGGAGAGTATCCGTGATGTTTGTAAGAGTCAACCGGTGGCAGTGTCATTCGCCGAAAGGAGAGGTGGGCTTTTTGCTTCCCGGATATCCTCGAAGGAAGGCCTTCCTATTTATTCTTTCGGACCGTTTTCTCTTTTGCTCTCGACCGACCGCCGTCACCGTCACGAGAAACCCACACAAGAAGAAGGGGGACGGGAGGAAACCTGCGGGAGGTGACGTCACGCCCGATGAGTCCGGATCATCATTTGGAAAGTCTGGGTGGGTTATCAAGTTGAGAGAAGGAGGTGGGGGGATCGAGGAAAGGAAAAAGTACATGTACAGTCACGTTAAAAACTATCGTGACACGCTACTTTAGCGGCTTGTATTTTCGGAGCTCCAGATACATCTACATGTACAATAAATACCGTGCAAGCCACCGCTAGGGTGTGTAGCATGAGGTGATTCCACACCGGGCATGAAGCCCTCATCCCAACTGAAATGCGAACCGCGCACGTCCTCCCAGGAATACCAGGCGCAGGCCAAAAGCAGCCAGGATAACAGTGCCCAATTAGACCAGAAACTAAGAGAGTGCTGCGTAGACGACAATGTTACCATGTAGTACACAACTAAAGATACGACAACTGGTTATAATTACTGCGACAGATAAAAATAGTTCTACAAGGTACTAAATCGTGCAAGAGCTATTTCATGCCGGGCATTGCATGAGAGGTTAGTAGCTAATAATGATGTTAAGATATTTAGCACAAGTGCAAAAACCTATCAGTAGTCCGGCTCAAAGTATCCTAGAACTGATCTACCACAACTATTATAGTCCCTCATTGTAAGTGGAAAAAAATGAAATTTTAAAGTTATCGGTTCTACTGTATATTTCCTTAATCTTTTGCCTTTGATCGTTTCTACAATAATAGTTTGGCTCTAGCAAAATATGTTGAACGTCCTGCAAAACATAGTCTACATCAAACTTTCATAAAAGATTTAATCTATATTTTCCCCTTCGATCGGATAGGGGTTGCGTTTCCTATATTGTGCCGTCTCTAGTGACTTCGAGAATTTTGGGCACATTTTGAAATATTCTCGAGGCATTGGGCCTGGTTGAATAAGACCGCATCCTTGGAGTGCTCTCGTTCAGGGGCGTGGACAGACCTATTAGATGTCTTGAGGGTGGAATAGGATGGGAAGAAGCGAATAAAGAACGGTAAGAGATACAAACGCGGTGAAAAATCAAGGTTTAATTACTGAAGTCATCGGGCAGGTTAGTAACCTGGATGGGAAAATAGAGCTTAGAAGAATATATTGTACAGTGTACCCGAAAGTTCTAATAGTCAACGGAGATGGCCCACGATATGTATTTCGAGCTCCGACAGCCGACCTATATGAACCACTAGCGTAGCGTGTCGCGATAGTTTATGAAGTGACTGTACAGTGGTAGTCGTGGAAACCCATTTGAGCGTTCGGCCGATTTCCACGGACACTTGATTGTGCAGGCATGGTGTGGCTAGAGGGCTCTCAGTAAGTTTTGGCTTTATGGCCTGACTCAAACCGGCTCCGTTGCTTCATCTCACACAAAAAGACACAGTGAAAATAAATCGGCCTACCTGGATTCCATTCTCGCGCTCCTCTTTGTTAATGTGATGATCCCATTCTCGGGAACGCTCCAGCCGTGAGTAATGGGTCATGGGTTTTTCTCTCTCCTACGCGAGGTTTCGTCATGAGGTATTTTTTTCAATCTATGTCGGCCTATATAACACATTGGCTGTCCATTTTGAATGGAATATATTTCGCAAGTTGTCCCCAACGGAATAAAAAATTGAAAGGGGGGGGGGGAGATTTCATGTAGATATATTACGAATTTCTACTTTTCACGGCGACGTGAGAAAAATGCTCTGAATTTGACAGACTTATGGACGCATTAAATGTGAATGGGATTGGAATCTTACCTGAGAAGAACTTTCGGTGATGCAGTTTAAAATCGATAGGACTCAGTCAATTGCAGTTTCACGCAGGTAGCTTTTGTCATTTAAGTAAAAACTCTTGAGTTATATTTGCCTATTGTTTGATTTTTCTGTAAATGACTTTAAAGCTTTAGGTGTAAGCCTAATCATTTTTGCTTGTTTTTTGGTATGCTTAAGAAGACCTACATTCGAAAGCCATAGCAAAAATCATCTTCTCTAGTTTCAAATTAAACAAAAAGAAGTTTTATTAGTGTTATAGCTTTAGATAGGTTCCCTGGCATCGTCTACCCGTTATCCCATGTATTAGATGAGATGCACGACATATTTGTGGCATATCTTCTTTTTTGCCTCTTTTGAATTTTGAGTACGCTTACTGATTTCCTCGTCCTAGCTACTTGGAAGAGGCAAAGAAACGCCAACCAACAAGAATGGCAACATAAGGTCTTTATATAGACGTCGGTGGAAAATAGAAACTCCGAAATAAACAGAAATAAGGATGGTTTCGGTAATTTATAAAATTAAGAATTTGTCTCAAAACTTGTCAAGATTTTTGCATTACTCCCATACAGTTTTCAATATGATGAAAGGGCAGTAATTTCAATTCACTGAAACATGTAGAATGTGACTTTTAGGCCACTAAAGGCTTGTTTAAGCGGAGATTCATAAAAATGTTTCAGTCAAAAAAAAAGAGCTCCTTACGTCCACTTAAGGAAGAGATGATTTAACGCCCTTATCGCGTCATTTCAAGATGGTCGCGCTCCAGTTCCTGTGATTTAGCCTCAAGTGTTTCGCTGGTTACGGGAGGGGAACGAAGAAATCCGCTGCACAATGGATGGGAGAAATTTAGGTGGATTGAGATGGTCCGTAGGAGAGAATAAAGAGGCTAATTCAGGAGCTGGAAAGACAAGAACTGTGTGGTATTTCTGTTATGTCGTTAACTTTGACCAGAAGTTTGGGATATGGTGGGATTTTTGGTACTTTTCCGTCCTTTTTTAATCATTGGATAACGATTTTCTCCCGTGGATTATACTCTTACAGTGATGTATCATTTATCGATTAACAATCCATCAACCACATATTTCTGCGACAAACTATTTAAAAAAGTTTATTTTTTTTCTTTTTTATCTAAACCTCCCATCTCTGCTACAAGCAGTTATATGAAACTGAATAATTTTTATTTGCAACTTAATGTACATTAGCTGGTATTCCAGTGTATTCTTCTACCACCCCTTCGAATAGACGTACGAAAATGCCCGGAGCCGCCGATATCCGAATCACTCGCAATGCTGGAGTCGGCCGTTATATTCTCCTCTGCATCAGTCACTGTGGCGTCATCGGTGTTTATTGTATCCCCATCAGCAATGAGCACATACAAGGATTCTCCGTATTTATCGGCTTATAATAGACGAGGAGATGCAATTTGTAGGCGGTTGACGGAATCATTCGCATCATCGGCGACGCGACGGTCGTTGAAGTCTCCACCGCAGGAGTCATTTTCGCATCGCTGGCGACGCGACGGTCGTTGAAGTCTCCAACGCTGGAGTCACTTTCGCCTCACGGCAACAATCCGTCCATCCCGTTCCCATTCCCGAAAAGAAGAAAAGCAGCGTCTTTTCTATCTGCAACGGTTGGTAGGGAAAGGGTTATGTTCCGCGTGGGAACGCACACCCCACCCTCTTCACATTCATTCTCCTCCGCCTCGCACGGTTGCCGCCGACGAATTATTAGCTCACCCGACTCCCATATTTCACCCGGAAATGCCCCCCTCGCGGAATCCATGAGCACTTGAGCTTTGCGTTTGGGGTCAAAGAAAATCGGATCTTTTATGGTGAGCCGAGCATCGACGAACGTCTTCGAGTTAAGAGGTTGATAAATAGGTTTTCTTCTCCATATTGCTGTCATCTCAATTCAAGTTTCTTCTTTCTAATGATTCACTCATACGAGTTGAAAATATTTGAGTTATTCCTGTCGCTGGCGACAGATATTTTGGAAAAATTCCATAATTCACTACTTAAACTGATCATGTTATGGAACTATGTTTACTTCCCTGTTTCTTTATTATCTCCTTGGTTAGAGGATAAAAGCTATTCGCATTATTCTCTTTCCATATTTTTTCAAAAAAATCAAGTGAAAATCTCAAAGATTTTTGCTTGATTTTTTTTCTATTGTCGTTACGGTTAAAATTTTTCGTAAAGTTCGCTGTTCAAAACTATTTATTTTGGTAATTAATTTCTTGTACTTACATTCCTATATTTTATGATATTTCAGAAAAACGTTCACAACTCTTAAAAATTTTGGAGACAAAAATTTAACTGTTGATACTGTTTGACTTTGGGAATTATATATTCCGCCTAAGTTTAATTTCTCAGCTACCTGGTAAAAGTCGTTCGTCTGATGGGCTAAATTGCCTTTCATATGTAGGTGTCCTTAAGAGCAATTTTCGAGGTTAATGCTATATACTAAAATTTAGGCAGTTATGCTAACTGTTAGCTGTCGTCTAAAGCATTTTAGGAAGTGTCTTTAGAGTGGCGATTCGAGGAAAGAATAGAATATTAATAAGAGAGTTAGAAGAACTTAAGCCTTTGAGAAACGTGTGTGTATTTGGTGACGATATTTACAAGGAAATAATAGAAAGAATTTGTATAAGAAAGTTCGAAGTACTATAGCCGGCAATTTTGATAACTATAATTACGTTACGTTATGTTGTCGCTCTCGTCACTTGAGATATGACTGCGTATTTCATGTGATACGATCATAACTTGAACGCCTTTATTTTGTTCATGTTTTAGCCTCCTATTGCCCGTTGACGTTCTTTAAACGCACATCGGTGGATGAGGCAACTAACACGTCTTTTTCATGATCTCCTAAGACATCTGTCATTATCCTGAAGCACCATTCTCCATATTGTGCGCAAGAATGGTCGGGTATGGGAACGCAAACATTTGCAACACGACGGCTGGGCGGGATGCGAGTTTCCGTTGCGAATGTGAAGACCAAACATGTTTTAAGACACAAACCGCCTTGTCTTGCGTAATGCTGCGGGGGCACTTGGCAGATGTCCTGAGGGCATCTTGGAAAATATTTAAAGTGGCAACAGCTCTTGCGAAAGGCTCGCGCGGGCTGAGAATTTTAATAGCCTATCTAAACGAAGGCTGTGATGTCGTGACGAGGCAGAAATGAATTTTTTTAATTAGATAACCAGGAAATTAAAAAACCTCAGAGGAAATTAGAGAGGGATTTTGTGCATTTGTCGCTTGATTCTAAGACAAGGACATCGTACGGTAAAGAGAGGAAATTGGAGAGAGAAGTGTAATCCCATCTCAGTTCCAGAGATAAATATGAAACTTCCTCTTGACTAATATTAATATGACTTCAGCGATAAATGTCAAAAGGATGCCGTTAGTTCTCATTGCAATGGTTTACCTGTTTCCCTCTGCTTGGTGAAATGAGTGGTGGTTGCTCGGTTTCCAGAGTCGATGACAAGAGGACAGGTACGAAGGCCAGGGAATAGCGGTATCTCATTAATTGTTTGCGTTAAAGGGGCAGTGCCTTTCAAACGGTTGCTAACAAATCACTTACCTCCCATGATCACGAAAGATACTGCTCGTCAATTTTTTCGTAAGGGATTTGAGGATACAACTTTCACGTGATTAACAGCGTTGCGCCATTTTATGGCACCCAGATGACAGGGTAAGTGCTGGTAATTTTCGCCAATCATCTGTACTTCTCATATGGGGAAAATCTCTTGGTTGTAACATTATCAACGCGTGATTCTTTATGGAGAAGTAATTGTCGTTCCATGCCGTTACGAAGTGAAAACAGCATTGGTAGGTGGTCGGTAGGTCGGTCGGTCATTGCGTCAACTGATCATTTTCAAGCGTAACCACTTGGACAATGAGCCCACAGCTGGAAAAGTAGAATAGACAGATAGAATTTATGTAATTTGTACGAGGGTCATGCCCTAAAGTACCGCCCTTCGGCCTAGAACCAGTAATTTGAACTGTTGTATTCAGGTCGCGTGCAAAAGCGGAAGTTTACTTTCGAACTTTTTTTATATTAATTACCATTATAAGTATTCCTCATCATTTGATCTTTATTTTCATTGCTAGTAGTTGTTCAGTGACGTATTTTTTATTCCAAAGAGCCTCATCGAGACACTCACCTTCCAAACTGAGAAAATATACTTCATCTTCAAACTTAAAATTGCTATTTGAAAGTAATGACTCCCTCAATCATGCCTAGCTGCATTTAAGTTTACGCTCAATGCTATGAGACTATCTACCTCATAGTACATTTAGCCTTCTGTTTTTATCTTGTTTACCCTGGAAAATATGCTCATATGTCGACAGCAATAACGGACAGCTTTATTACATGTATAGATATAGAAATATTAGGAGCCTACTTGTGTTTTTTCGCTTGTGTTGCTGTGTTTTTTGCTTGCCTCCGTTTGGCATATTTGTATTTATATTTCGTCACTCGAGTGATCCTTCATGAAGTTTTATGTACATAAAAATGATGAAGAATGGCGATACAGGAGTCCACTGCTTAGGGAAACTTTTGGGTAAGAACCCGTCTTCAGCCTGAGAGGATCACTACCTTTCTATCCTTCCACGACCTAAACGCCTTGTTGCTAACATTTATAAATCAACGCACTTGAAATTAAACGACACTCCTAGTTTAATAGCGTCACTCTCGGCTTTGTAAAATATAATGGCGACCTTAATAAATGAAAATAACCAGTCGTTTCTCCATTGCTAATATGTGAAGTCTCTTTTGTATCAAGCAAAACTATGAGCGATCTCAGTACAGGAGTTATAGTCGTGCTGAAATGATGCATTATTTCGACGAATTTTAAACAGTTGGATGAATATATAAAGCAGTCTCATATTTTATCTCGCTTTGAAGCAATTGTACCTCTCTTAACTATTTGATGCGAAAGGACTAAATATAGCAACGAAATGTTTATCACCAATGGAATAACAATTGAGAGGATACTTGACTTATATGCTTCTTTCTTTATTTCTCATGTGAAATACCTGGTAGAGTTGAAGATTTGAAAAATGCGGGTCGCGGAAGGGACAGTTATCCGTAAACCTTTTGTAATAGGCTGTCGTGTGCCTACAACGCAATGTCTCAAACTCGAGGGTGTGTAATATCCGCGCCGACAATATGGCATCTCTAGCATCAATGACGCTAACGGGACAACAATCCTTTCTCCGCTTCGTGGGGGATGATGAAAGATGGCGCCAGCGACAGGAAAGTGAAACTTTCGAATCCGTCGTCGACAGGAGTCGTGCGACATTTTTCCATTTTCGTTCTGGAGTTCGACGAATCGGTGAGCTATTTCCGATTGCGACCAAGGGGAAAGAAAAATCGTCACACCTGCGTTATGCTCTCGTCTCGACCTATTTCTTTAACGGATAATCCGTGCACTCTGTTATTTTTTTCTTTCCCAGCAGTTTTCTCTCTCGAGCGAGTCTGTGGTCGAATCGACGCGTGTGCTCGGGACATGCAGGCTATGTTTCAGGTCGTTTGGATAACTTCATTAGTGTTATCAACCTAATGCAAAAACTACAGTGCGATTGCTAACGCCAGATCGTTAATTAATTGAGAACGCAGTTAATTGAGAGCGCCAGATCGAGTGCTAAACGTAGTTGGGATTTGTTAAAAGAGTACTTGGAAAGTGCGCCGATATAGGCAGAGATCTCACCTACTTCTCCTTTGTTAGACCCTACTTGGAATAAGCCGCAGGTATTTAGGGTCTTCATGAGGTAGGCTTAAAAACTGAGTTAGAACGCGTGCAGAGAAGATCAGCAATGTGCGATACGTAAAACTCCGTTATGATAGTCTCGTTAGTCTTACTGACCTCTTGTGACAACTGGGATGACGATCGCTTTCAGACTGTCGATTTAAATTGGATTCAATCTTTGATGTAATTTTTAAGCCAATTTATTTTCTGACGAAGTCGTTAGTAACTCAGTAACTCCATCACCCTACGGCAGATCACATTATGGGAATAAAATTAGGGACATAGACTGAAGAACGGACTGGCTTAAAATGTCGCTTTTTCCTGCGATTGATAAGTGACCATAAAGGCTGCTAATGAGACATTGAAGAATCTGCCCAGTAGTACTGACACCACATCTTTCACGATCCCTGATTGCTCATGTATTTCGTTCACGCAGTTGCACTTTCATTATTTCAGTTGTTTCTGTAGCATTAGTACCATTCCTATATAATGAAGTTCATGTTGGCAAAAATAACTTGTACATTATAGTGCATTTTGATGATAACTTATCCCATCCAAAACACCCTTGAGGTGGCTTGCAGGGTAATATGTAGGTAAAATTTAGACTTACTTTTACGCAAGTTCCAAGTAGATCAAATAAAACCATTAACATAACCTAACATGCTGCGGTAGATCAGGCTGTGATAAAGGAAGTCGGGAAAGAAGCTGAGCTGACAGGTTTAAAAAGTTATTTTTCCCCACGGATGATAAGAGACTATAATAGCTGCCACTAAGACTTAATATTTAGGTTCGTCGATAAGTGATACAGGTAAATGGTTCATTCTCGTCCTAAAGCCATTTATTTAACCTGTTACGATATCCCAACGGCATGCCTCTCATGCTTCCTATATAGCATTTTTTCTTTATTACAGAATTCGAATGCCCATGATAAGTAATTTTCCCAGCGAAGTGAGCTTACGCCTTCATATATATAAAAGCGTATCAGGCTCAACTTTGTGGAAATTATATGTATCCATTTCAAAATGAAAAACAATTGTAACTTTCCACACAGAATTTTTAATCTTTGCCGACCATGGTTTCAGCACCTAGTGCCATTATCAAGGTCATTGCCCAGGTGCCTTAATAATGGCACTAGGTGCTGAAACCATGGTCGGCAAAGATTAAAAATTCTGTGTGGAAAGTTACAATTGTTTTTCATTTTGAAAAGGAAGCATGTCTTCACTTTTAATCTCCTGATCTCTTTTGGAAGGACCGATCATTTATTTTAATGAAATAAGTGATAAAATAATAATAGAGTAATTATAATATCTATGGGTTATAGTGGGTTCGAATCTGCTTTAAAGAAATCTTCCTGATGTTTGAAAAGGAATATATCCCCCCAAAATGTAGTAAAACACAATATTTTGGCAGACACGGGCAGCAGTCTCTCTTGGGGTATGACTCACGACGTCATCCACCACGAAAGATCGTTTCGCGGCCATCACAGATTCGAATGAAATTTCACTTTTTTTAAATCAATACAGTACTTCATTGACTCGTGAAATAAACGATATTTTGTGTTTTCCATACTCTGATGGCTGTAAATTATTGTGTAGATTCAATAATTGCACAATATATAATTTATTTCATCACCCCATTGAGGTGGTTTTCATGGCATATTGTAGATATTTGAGGAGAGCCGTGTCCTCCTTACCCGCATTTCCGTCTCCCCATCGCCCGAGCGGGAGGGCACGAGCCGGTTCCAAAGCCCGCGGGCGAGATCCCGAAGCGGTCAAAAGCGCTAAAAAAAACGAAGAGATTTCAACGCTGGATAAGGGCGAGTTTATCGTGGTCCTGTGGGAGGAGGTTATGCATACCGCCGGCTCGCCAATTACCCTCGGTTATTCCTCCATGAAGCTTGACATGTTGTATCTCGATAACGATTGAAAGTATTGCAATCAAATGGACAGTGAATTACAAACAATCACTGCTTTCGTTCATTCATTTGTCATGAGCATCTTAATGGCTAATAAAGCTTCTTATGCTCATTAGGCATGACAAATTGTACTGCGTGAGCATAAGAAAAGTCGATGCTAGTAAAAAGGGCCAGGGCCTAAACTCGTGGGCCAGTAATATGAGGCCGCTTAAGCGTAAATGACCGTGAACGGTATATTACGGGAATTATTATTAACTGTGACTTAAAACTCATATTTACGATATTTTTCAATTATTGTAGAATGAATGGAAGTACGTTAACCCTCAAATGACAGGTGCGCCTATTTTGGCATATACTTACCTTCTGAATCAACTCGGCTCATATAACATTTCCATATTAACAAATTGGTTCAATAAAAAATCATAGACAGATTAGAAATGCCGAAAATTATATATAAAGCTGTTTTTGTTACATATATTGTTTAGCGATATGGACGAAAAGCCCCTTCCTTGAAAATCCACTTGATAACGCCATTCGAATCTACCTTCTTCTCTGGACAACTTCGTAATAATGATACTGTGTGTTTATTGAGCTTCGTTGATGGAGCTTCACGGCAACACGGAAAACTGAGATAACATTGGCACGTCCTTGTCTTCAGATTTCAATTTAAGGGCCCGGGTACCGATACTTTTTGTCATCTTCAGATGATCTGACGATGTAACTAAAAGTCGAAACCCGGGTCGTGTTAATTAAATGTTGCCATTGGAGTTAACTAAGTTATCTTAATTTTTCCGCGATTGATAACTGCCACAAAGTCAAGCCTAAAACCGTTTCCTTTGTGAAGCTCACGGCTTTTGGCTGTGTAAGAACGCCCGAACCATATTGAAGATGTATTATTAAAACATTACTCATTGTATCAGCTTAGCAGGTAATAGAAGGTAATAATCTACCGATTATCGTGCGAGCCTCCTCTTGGGTGTGTTATGCGGCGAGATTCTTAGCTGGGCATGTTTCACTCGTCCCAGTTCAAAGTTCAACCTCGCTTAATACACTGGCGGCTTGATGTTGGCCATAATGCTCTCAGGTGAACACTACTTGAAGATGCAGAAACTGCGATAAGGGTGATTCTATAAAATTTATAACTAGATCCAAGAACGTACTCCTATTCTAAGGGAGCATGCATAAACATAAACTTCTGCCCCCATTTAGTACCATGTGATACTAAGTGATATCAGAATCAAATCCGTTATTTGCTTGATCATCTAAGTACACTATTTTTATTTATTTATTTCTAGGCTGTGAATATTTTTGTTTTACCTAGGCTGTGATTATTTATTTTATTATACGGGATGGAAACCTACATGACTCGTCATTGAATATGTCCGTAAGCTGATCATTTTATTGAATAATGCTAATCTTTTCTGGGGTATCTTTGTGGAACTGCTTGATGTGAAAGGCAGTGACTGGATTTATGAAACCACATAAAATATTTTATTAACGACCTAGACTTCGCATGCGAAAGCCACTTTCAGGTACAGCAATGAAAGCTTTTTGACGTACATATTTGTAATGCTTTATCTGAGGATGCCTTCTGCAGCTAAGACCAGGTCGTATATTAAACATTTTCACTCAGTAAGCCTCTACTATTTCACTTCTAGCTGGAGTAAAAGCTTCAGCGGAGAGGTCCCTCAGGTGAAGGTTTTCCATATTTTCTAGCGAGTTTTTTTCATGTGATTTGATGACTTTTTTTTGCCAGTATTTCAACTAGTTTTTACTGACAAGAAGTAAATATGCAGCAATTCTGTCTTATTTACATTAGACTACATCTCATTCAGTCTGGTGCTCTCTCATTAGTTATTTTTCATGAAAAACCGCCTTTAAAGACTGGAGAACTAGTGACCATCTTCTTTCTCTGTAAATGCTTCTTATCTTGCCGGACGTTAAGCATATTTTGCTAGAGCCTAGCTATTATGGTAGAAACGACCACAGGCATATGATCTGGGAAATGGACCGCAGAGCAGATAGATTTAGAATGTGATTTTTTCCCACGAGCAAGAAAGGGTCATATAAAATCAATGGTAGGCGAATTCACTTTGTGGAAATTTCGATTCATGTTAAGAATGAAACTACTTGGTTTTTTCCACAGATTCTGTAATCTTGATAATGGCCTGAAAAGGCCGAAACCGGTTGATTTATGGTTAAATATATTGGTGGAAAAAACCAAGTAGTTTCATTCTTAACATGAAGGGTCATATACTTGCTATAGATTAGTTCGATGATACTTTGACCCTCGCTAGGTAAAGTAGGTTTAATACTTACGCAAAATATCTTTGCGTCAGTATTAAAAACTCAATTCGCATGAAATTTCCGGCATGATTTAGCTTTTGCATGATTTAGTACCTTGTAGTACTATTTATCAGTTGTTTTAATAGTACCAACCATTGGCGGTATCACTTTTGTTCTGTGTGGTAGCGTGTTTGGCTACGTAGCACTTGCCTAGTTTCTGGTCTGACCGCGCATTGTTATCCTGACTGCTTTTGACCTGCGCTTAACAGTCGGGGAGATGTGTGCGGTTTTGCTTTTAGCTGGAATGAGTGCTGAATGTCTGGCGTGGAATCACCCCGCGCCACATAGTCAGGTGGTGGGTTGCACGGTATTTCGTAGATGTCGATGTAGATGCAATTTTCCTTGTGGGAGGTTTCTGGGTCCCTACACCCATACCTAATCTCACAATGTATAAAAGATGTTTTCTGTATATGGGGCCCAAATTGTATAATCTCCTGCCAAATAATGTCAAAGAATCTACCCATTTCAATAGGTATCAAAGACGGTTGACACTAAAATGGTTGTTGACATTTGATGATATAGAAACCTTATTGTAAAGGGTCAGTAAATGTAGTATATAATAAGTATGTTGTATTTTCAATTGCATTTGTAGCACAATTGCCTTATTTTTATTTTTGTAAGTTCTTAAGCCAGCACAGTGGTAATATTTATTTTTTTTACGCTCCTATTTTGTTTGTATATTTTTCATATTTTGTTAATCATGGTTTTGATGTGTTCTTTTCCGCATTAATGATTTTGAAATTAGGCTAAACACAAGCTCAATGCCTTATAGGCTACATTACTTCCTTAATACAGAAAAAAATATTTGTAATGAAACATGTTAGGAAGAATAAACATTATTATTATTATTAAATATGTTTTAGTATTGTCTCGCTTCCATCCCCGATCCGATGTCGAAGCCCTTTTCCTCGTGATCCGGGCGAAAGAGAGTGTATTCCTTCGCTCAAATGTGGTTGACGTGGTTTCTCCTCTCTTAGGTGGTCTCTGACCCAGAAAAAAAAGATCCCAATGGAAAGAACACCTTCACCCAAAGGCGTCCCACTGAGCGACCCTCTATCCTCTCCCTACTCCCCCGCATTCACGTGGCTCTTTCGTTTTTTTCCACGACTTCGAAACGAACTTCAGTCTTCTTGGGCGGGAAGGAATCGACTCGAGCCAAAGAGAACGGTGTGCCGCACGTGCTGTTGCCATTGAAAACCTTATGAGCGACCTTAATATTTGGGGAAAAAAACTTATCAATTGAAATTTAATTCGATAAGTCTCGTTTTTTTTTCGAAATTTACCGCTGAGGATGTCACTGCTCAGGCGTGAAGAGGGCTTGAACCTGTGTTTGGATTATTTTGAACCGAAAATAATACGTAGTAAAAACAGGCTTTTTAAGGAAAAGTGTTTCATTGGTTAGTAAAATGTTCTTTCCTTGTAACTTATATACTAACTTTATAAATTATATCTGTTATTTTTGTAACAAGTCCAGCTACAATGCTTGGAAATTGTATATTTATTTTCGGGAGGGATTGTTCAGAGGAAATTAAAAGCAGAATTGCGCACGGAAAGGTAGCATTTGGCAAGATTAAGGAACTGGTGACATCGAGGAATGCCAGGACGGATATAAGAAAAAGATTCGCAAAATGCTTCGTATGGTGTATTGAACTGTACGGATGCGAAACGTGGACCTTGAAGATGAGAGAAGAAAAGTACTTAGAGAGCTTTTTGAGATGTGGCTGTGGCGACGAATGGAGAGAATTGGGTGGAAAGATAGAGTTGAAAATGATGAGGTGCTGAGGAGGATTGGAGAAGAAAGGAGTATCTTTAGAGAAATTAAAAAGAGGAAGATCGATTGGATTGGGCATATTTTAAGGAGGAATAGTGTTCAGAAATTAATTATAGAAGGGAAAAAAGAAGGGAAGAGAGGAAGAGGAAGGAGGAGGCACGGAATGCTGACAGACGTCAAAATAGGAAGGAGCTATGAAGAGAGAGACCCAGGACAGAATGCTGTGTAGGCAGTACCGTTGAAACCTATCCAAGGACAGAATCACAATGATGATGAAGATGAGTAACGCTGCGCCTTTTATTGGGCGGATCTTGGAACAGATCTGTCCACAAACGAGAGAAACAATCGAAGAGATCGACTCCTACGTGGAGAAGAGAGGCGCGTAAATGACAGTTCATCCCTCGAAAGTAAACGCGTATTCAATTAGTTATCGTCGGTATTAATTGATTAATGTATTGTCACCGGAAGTGGGTCTATGGACATAGCTTCAGAGCTCTGAGTCATCGGGAAGTTGATTATATTTTGGTTACCAGATTTGACGCTGACAAACAGCTCATGCTCAAGAAAACCTTTTATTAAAGGCGTAATGAATACCTTATGGTCATTATTGAAATTTATTATTGTATTGTCACCAGCATTAGGTCCATTTAGAAAATATCAGACCTTTTAGTTAATCAGAAAGTTGGTGGAATTTCAACAATAATATTTGACCCAGACAAACAGGTCAAATTCAATTAAACCTTTAAAAAAAGTATTTCGATGTAACAGTAGAAGGACAAGGGAGTGTGTCCGATTGATGTCTAAGTTGTTCTTGGATGCTGTTTCGTTGTTTTTAGATAACTTTCTTGGAAGTTATCTCTGCGGGTGTCACGGGAACTCAACGCAACCAAGCGAACCGAGTAAGAATACATTAGTCAATTCTCAACGAGGAGAAGCTTCTCTTTCGCTATAATATATCCGTACAGAGTTTCTTGGAGTGCTGTAGAAGCTCACCTAACTTAGGTTTTTTGAGCAGTATAGATACCTTGTCAAAATGGAGATCATTTTCGATATATTCGAATAAATTTTAGCAGGTTTAGGAGGAATTAATTCAATATTGCACTATAAATGGTGGAACTGTATACTATTATACGACTGAAATTGTAACGAAATTAAAATGTGTACGTAAGTCTTTGATTTGACTCATTTTTTTCACGCGATACGATAAAACTCCTTCACAATGGAGGATATTTTGCGATTCTGAAAACATTTCTGGGGTGGCAGTGTGAGTAAATTTGAGAATTAGTCAACAAAACATAAAAATTACACGCTCTTTATTTTTGAACGAGATCTAGGTGTTAGAAATTCCTCAATTTTTTAAATGCCTCTCTGGAGAGCATGAGTTACCATCTCCCATATAAAATGGGTGGTATAAACCCGGAAATATCTCAGAAAAAAAGTTGTGTTAGGGGCTGATATTTTGGTCTTTTTGTAAGGGTGAGACATTTTTCTTTAAAATGAGACCGACTTCATAGATTTCAAGATGAAATGATATTGCTCTCAAACAACCTTAATCGGGTCTTGTCTCTCTTTAATGTCGTTTTCCTTCCTTCCCTCCGTTCCATAGCAGTGGCTCGTTACGTCACGTTTCTGGGGCTCGATGTCGAAGGAAAGGTTTCACCACATCGGCACTCCACGGCTTTTCGTAATGTCCAATTTAGATAAATCTCAAGGGCGAACGGGGTCTGTTGCCCGGAATCAACTCGGGGATTACCCAAACATGAGAGATACATCTGGAGAAACCCGGGTGGAGTCAGAGGGGAAACGTTAAACGAAGAGAGATTTCTGAAACTGCATCATCTCTTAATGGTCTTGACACATTTGCGCAAATTGTTTTCTGAATTGCAAGCAACCTCAAAACGTTTGTTGTACTCCTCGAGCTGCCCCAAGGGCCTGCGACCTAGCTGAGGATGGTTATCGGCCATGTTTTTTTGTGATTCTCTTATTCGTATGTAGTAGACTTTTGCGGGCTGTTTCTCCTTTAATAATAGCCGTCTGCGATTGAGTTGTAGCACCCACATTTTTTACCCACTATCATTCCTGCTATCTTTAGTCAGTTTATATCTTGCGGTACGAGCCGATCTGCCGCCTTCATTGTCTTATTTATTTTCGTTCAATTCTTGTTTTCCTATAAACACAGAGCCATTTACAATCTATAGCCATTTTATTTGACGAGTATTTCATCAGCGTATAACTGTGTTTTGATTAAGCAAGTCGTCCTGTAACGGCTAAGAATTGAGCGTGGGTGAAAGAAGTATTCGGCCTACATCTACATATTATTACTGTGAGATACCTCAAGGGTGTTCGGCAGGAGGTGAGGTATCACCAAAATGCACTGTGATTTAAAAGTAACTTTTATCTACATCGACTAAACTATAAGTATTTCACCAATGGAACAGAAATGTGGAAATTGGGTTACTGTAAGGGTAGGACTGTGCCTACCCCGAAAGGGAACGGCGTGATTGGTATGTATGTATGTATCTCTCTACAAGATGGCTCGTTTTTTTTTCGAGAATAAAATTTCCATACAGATTCGCTATTGCTGTAACATATGTGTGAGGAAGTTCGCGGGAACTAGAGATAGAGAGAAAGAAAGACAGGTTTGTAGCTCCTTCGTCACTGCTGAATGGTCATGACATATTTTCGCAAATTGCTTTCCTTCTCTCATTATATTACGCACAAGAGAGGATGCAAGCGGTACGATTGAAGGTCGAATCTTTGGGATGAAATGCCTCCCCACCAGAATCGACGTTTCGCGTGCTCTTAAGAGGCGCGCTCTCTCGAGTAGATTTAGTCGGGAAGCCGACTCTATCTCGTGCCTCGGAGCCCCTCGTGGCGATCCGCGCCGGCTCCTCGGGGAAGATCGGGAGGGCATGTCGTCATGCGTGAGGGATTGGTTGGTACGTCGATGATAAATCTCGAAGATCCATCGGCTGTCCACGGATCTAGCGCAACGAGGAACATTTCGAAACACCCGTTTCTTAAGATTCCTCTCTCGCCCATTCCTCGCTTGATCCTTCAGAGGATGTTGACTCGTAAGAGTAGGGCTGATAACAGACTTAATTGAGCGCAGAATCGTTGTAAACAATGAGCTAACTTAGGATAGTTCGAGATGGATTGTTTTCCAGCCATAATGAGGACCACATTCGAATTTTATTTGAAAAACCAAGCACTTTCAAAGAACTTTGGAACTACCCGCGTAGTAGTTTTTACGGATTTACCCGCTAGTGTTCAAACAATTGTGTGAAATTCACAGTGAAAGAATAATTCGCCTCGATTGGGAATCGAACCCCGATCCCTCGATTTTGCGCCAGCCATAATGAGGACCACATTCGAATTTTATTTGAAAATCCAAGCACTTTCAAAGAACTTTGGAACTACCCGCGTAGTAGCTTTTACGGATTTACCCGCTAGTGTTCAAACAATTGTGTGAAATTCACAGTGAAAGAATAATTCGCCTCGATTGGGAATCGAACCCCGATCCCTCGATTTCGCGCCGAGTGCTCTAACCAATTAAGCTACTCAGGCGTCCTCTTCCACTGTAAATCTCATTGGGGCCTTAAGGAGCAACTTGGTATTAAACGAACGGTACCTGTGAAGACAACTTGTTCCTTAAAAAGCCCCTTTGATATTCACAGTGGAAGAGGACGCCTTGGTAGCTTAATTGGTTAGAGCACTCGGCGCGAAATGGAGGGATCTGGGTTCGATTCCCAGTCCAGGCGAATGATTTTTCCACTGTGAATTTCACACAATTCAAGCAATTGAATGATGCATCTCTCGCCTTGACCTGACACCGGGCTATAAATAAGATAAGCCAAAATGCATCAAGAGCACTTCAGACCAGAAGAAACGAGCAAGGAGTCCTCAACTGTCGTCTTCAAATAGTAACACGACTTGGAAGCTTCTCCGAAAGGCATCAAGTACCAAGACCACACCATGGAAGCTTTCACTACAAAAACAGGAGTTTTACGAAATAAATTTTTTTCTTACGGTTAAGCGGCTCCGCTAGGTAAAGCCGGCGAATTTCACACATACTTGCTCTTTAACCCGTTCCACTCAGATTTATTTTTCCCCTTAACTATAGATCACTCGAAATTTAATTTTTTAAATCAATTACACAATTTCTTGTCCAATGTAATATAGATTATAAAAAAATTCTTGAATATTTGGTCATAAGTTCACGTGCTTGCAGAAAAGAGTGTTCAACGAAATGGTATAGAACATAAAAAACATAAATGTTCGCAATAGGAGAACTGACATTGACAAGCTTATTAGGATTTATACTGGTTTGATCTAGGATGAACCCTTATTGAATTCTGTGTTTTTGTTTTTATGGTAAACAAATATAATCAATGCTAATATTAACTTTTCATTTATATTAGTTTCATGTGTTGAAAATTGAGGATTATTAATTTTATCACTATTTATTAACTTAATTTTTTGCAAAATTTGTACCTAATTTATGTTAGTTTAATTGTTTTTTGTTTACATATTTTTTACTGTTTGTAGTTATTATTTACTTTCTTGTTGTTCAATATTAAGGTCAATGGTAGCTATGGTAGCTAAATTTTCGATTGGCAGTGGGGGCTTTTCGGGCTCTCTTTCGTGATTTTCCATTGTCGTAGACGACAGTTTCGACGGCATTGCAGCTGTCTTCTTCAGGTCAAAAACTTCTACTACAACGCAAATACGTGAAAAAGAGCCCGGAGAGTCTTCACTGCCATCTGAACGACTCCCCGGAAGCCTTCGAGTTTATATTATTTCGATTCCTCAACTTTTGTTCTAATATTTGTATAAATACCTGGCCGTACGTCTTTTTGTTTTGTACTGCAAAGCCCAGAGGCTGCTAATTTGGCGAAACGTTGGCTGTGAGTTAAATATGTGAATGACCAAATATTTAAGAACATTCATCATCATCTGGTGTTCTGCCTGCTGGCAGGTCCCGTACACCACTGCTGTCTCCATCCGCTTCTGTCCCGAGCTTCTTTCTTTGCTTCATCATAGCTGATGTTCTTCACCTGATCCACCAGTTTAATTCTTCTCCCTCCTCTCTTTTTCTTTCCTTCAATCGAACCCTCAAGTGCCACAGTTATTATACTTTTCCCTCTCATCACATGGCCCAACAAGTTTCCTTTCCTTTTCCTTATTTCCTTTAGGAGCGATCTTCCTTCTTTTACTTTGCTCAAAACCTCTTCATTTCTCATCTTATCTACCCATCTTACTTTTTTCCATCCTTCTCCACATACACATTTCATAAGCTTCTATTCTATTCCTATCCCTCTTACTTAATGTCCACGCTTCACATCCATACATGAAAACGTTCCATGAATAACATTAAGCTAGTTTCTTTCTCAGCTCCAGATCCAGGCTTTTATTGCATAGCAAGTTTTTCTTCTGGCTGAAGGCCTCTTTTGCCATTGCTATCCTTGCTATTATTTCTGCAATACTTCTCCAGTCGTCTGTCACCATCTAGGTACCGGTAGCTTTTCACTTTTCCTATTACACCATTATTACATTGTTATTAATAAGAACATTGTTATTATTTAATTTTAAACACCCCAGAAGTCAAGGATTGAGGTCACAAACATGGAATGAAACACAGTACCTTTCAATATTAAGTTTTCTTACTGTATTTTATATGGTTTTACGATTATGAGTTACACTACTCTCAGCCACACTCTAAAGGTACTCAGAGGAAAGGTAAACGTATGTCGCAGATCCGTGAATCCTCTCCGTTTATCCCTTACTCACTTAAAAAGTTGTTCGAAACGATCTCTTGAGAGACCTCGGCCTATTAACATATATAGCGCACAAGCCACCCTCATCAATTCTCTTCCGTCAGTTCTCTCACATCGCGATCCGTTTCTGACCTGCAGTCGGCCCCTGGGATACCTGAACGCATCATAATCTCCGCGTTCTCTTTGAAGCCTCACGGGGCCCATCGCGGGGCGGCCAAGTTTCTCAACCGGTGCCGGAGCGATTTATATAGTAATTTGGAGCGCGCATCACTGGGAGACTGGACCTCCTGTCCGTGTGCGTGCGTGTGAGATCCATCCCGAATCAAACCGGATCGGACAAGTGATCGTTTCTCGATGATCGCTGGGAAAAATATGACGAGGTGTCTGCCCTCTTCACTTCTCCCACGTGGATTCTCGACTTTCAGCGTTGCGTGGTGTTTAAGAAGACCTTTGCTCTCCCCATAATAACCCTTTCATATATAAACGGTTAATAATTCAGGAACTCTTTCAGGAAATCTAGGTGTTAGAACTTCCTTATTATATGCTTTTCTTTAGCTCGCTTTACCCTGGATCCAAGGATCCATGAGTCCATGATCCATGGATCCATATAATATTTATTAAGCAGCTTGTTGTTTTTCAATATTTTGTTAACTAGGACTAAAAAGTAAGAAATAAAAAAAGGATTTTAAGCATGCTTTTCTAAAAAGATATACAAAATCTAAAAACAGAAGTATCTTAATTTCGCACTAAAAAAGGGAAAACAATAACATTTTCTCGAGTGAATGAAAATGTAGCCAACTACTGGAAATAATTGAATGCAATTCAAGGAAATTAGCCACAAAATGATAAAACCACAACGAAAAGCAAGGGGCGCGACCTCATTTATATTTTAAACCTTAAGTTCATATAAAGATTTTATATTAACCATATATTGAAGCTCACTATTCTATTGAATACCAAAATCTTCATATTTAATGAATTTATGTTGATATCGGATATGAATGAGCGCCTCACGCTTTTCGGTGTGGTCTTATCACTGTGTGGCTAATTTCTTTGAATTAAATTTAATTATTTCCAGTAGTAGGCTAAATTTTCATTCACTCGAGAAAATGTTACTTTTTCTTTTTAGTGCGGTGTTACGATATTTCTGTTTTTGTATTTTTTTATATCTTTTTAGTGAAAAGCATGCTTAAAAAAATTCTTTTTTTATTTTTTGTCTCTATGAAGTATTTACATACGCGAAACATTACTCATGTAAAAGGGCTGATATTTTGGTATCTTTGGAAGGAAATGGTACTTATCTTTTAAATGATACCTAATTCATTGAATTCTCGATGATATATAATATTTCGCTCAAAATACCCAACCGTGTAAATTTCACGATATGGACTCCGTCTTAATGACATTTTAAAACCCCTAGTGTTCTTATTTCTCTAATTGGAGATGGTTGGCAGATGGAGTTCGTGAACCAGGCCGTATCTTTCTCCGACGTTGCAGAATGAGGATAGTGAGTAAAAACGAAGATTCTTCAAGGGAAATCTCACGGAATAAAAAAGCGGTAATTTCCTCTGCGTCAGGGCTAGTGGATTCTGCCGCAAGATAGAAAATCAGAAACAAGAAAGCTGCGGTGAAAAGTATGCAGTCTTGAAAAAAATCCACCCTGATTTTTAACGTTGTCTTTCACCAGGAAAAATCTTCAGATGGTATTTATTTTTAATGATCTTTCCACCCGAGGCTATATATTTCAACCCAACCTACAAAGATTTTAGCGATGAATAGACCAAATGCAATTTAAAAAATTCTCCAGGGGTACAAACGAGTTGGATGAGTTACGGGAGAAGCCGCGATAATTTGGCCACTAGACCAGCGGTGGTTAACCTCTGGCACGAGTACCATACGTGGCACGGTTGGTACTCGTACGTAAGCTCTTGCCATATATGTTTTCAATGTGTACGAGACACCTTTCTGTGGCGGGGACAGAATAGGACAAGCCAGCCTACTTCTGCCTAAATTAAGTCAACTTATCATTAGACTATTAAGTCGGCTACGCGCCCCGGAAGCAAGCGCCTAATATTAGGGTACTTAAATTTCGTGAGAGTGTATGGCAGATAAACTTACTGGCTAATAAAAAATACCGACAAAAAATTCTTTTAAAAAATCGTTATTTTTTCATTTGTTTAGTTTTGCGTTATTTGATCACTCATTAATCAAATAACAGGATATCCAAATATATGTTCTCAGAAGTGTTTGGTTGGTATGTGAGAAAAAAGAGTGCCGAAGATGTGGCAGGCTTTGGCTCGCGTTCTGAAGTTCAAGGGTGTCCACCCTTCATTAGACCTGCGTGTATTCAAGGCGATTATGCAATTTTTCATATTTTTTGCCCACATACCTACCCATCCACGCCGTTTTCTTTAGGGGGTAAACGCAGTCATTGTCATATTCCCAGTCTTAGCCCTGTTAAGCTAAATCTGAAAAATGTCTTTCACATTTACTTATCCTTGAATACATCTTTCCCTTTAGTAACATTCATATAGTCCTTCATTCACGCCCTGCTTATAACACGTAATATTACTCTTTGGATAATCTTCCTCCATATTCCTCCAATAATTCCACGGTCTACCTCTTCCTCTTCTTCCCCTCGCTCCTGTACCTGAAGTGCGCTCCGTATTTCGATTCTCATCTACATCTACATCTACGTAATACCCTACGAGCCACCACGAGGGTGTGTGGCAGGGGGTGAAGATCACCAAACATGCACTAGTGCCATGCAAGTAGGATATATAAGGTAGACATGCTAGAAAATAGGGACAATGTTTATTAGTTACTACAGTAGATTATTAGTTATTACAAGTAATTGCAGTAGTTATTACAATAAAATATTAGTTACTACAGTATAGCACAGGTTAAATCTACATAATAAGGAAGGGATTATTGGCAGTTATTACATGCATCATGCACTACAGACTATTCTAACTATATTTCACCTACCTATCCCTTTTGCTACGTTGCCTATTGTTCTCTCTTATGGTACGCGGGAAAAATGACATTTTAAATCTATCGGTACGACAATCTATCTCTATAATCTTGTTAATATGGTCAAACCTAGCATAATACGCAGGGGTTCTTAATATATATCTAACGTCATCTGTGAACAAATCGGTTTCGAATTTACTTAAAAGGTTTAACCTAAATTTTAACCTGCGTTCTGATAGTAATTCCCATTCTAGTTCTTCTATTAAACTCGTAACACTTATACAATTATCATAACGGCCTTTAACAAACCTAGCGGATCTCCTTTGCACGCGCTCTAATTCTCTTATCATACCTTCCTCGTACGGATCCCATATACTAGCGGCATATTCTAAATGAGGCCTCATCCGTACTATCGACGTCGTCAAACTAAATAAAAACACTCCGGTCATGCTCGTTAATCGCAGTCCAATTCACTTCTATAACTAAATATTACCCTGCAAGCCTACTCGAGTGTGTAACGTGTGTAAGCCTACTACAAGGGTGTAACGCAGCGGATGAGCCATCAGCAACATGCACTATAATGTACAAGTAGCTTTTACCAATATGCACGAAACTATATGTATGCTGCCAAATCTATAATTAGTATTGGATTAATGTATATTGCAACTGCATAAACGATATAACAAAGTCAAGTTGGAATCATACGAAACGTTGTGTAATTACTGCGCGGCAGATTAAGGAACAGGCATCAGGGAGCAAATCAACTAATAAGTTGGTCTACCTATCGAATAGCTTACTTCAGAGTCTCAATGTCAACCACTATTGCCTCTTATCGATTGCGGGAAGAACGTCATTTTAAACCTGTTCTGTAGTATATTTCCCTAATATAATTCTCATGATCGGATCTACCGTACAACGGAGTTTGTAAAATTTCAATAACTTAGTAGGAAGATGAATTGGTTTTTAATATACATAAAAGATTAATTCTAATTTTCAATAGACTGCATGAAAGCGAGTCCCATTTTTTTACAAAAGTTCAGTGGCACTAAGGAGACGAGTGCGGGAGATTATTTTACCACCAATAATGTTCAATGATAAACAAAACTTTGTAAACTTTTACGTCAAATTTTTATTAGACGACCGGTTTCGTCAATTAGTCGACATTTTCAGCTCCTGGTGATGTCGTCTGTTCGACGAAACTGGTCGTTTATTAAAAATTGTACGTAAAACCTTAAAACATTTTTCGTAGAACACGCAGTTCATTTTGATTTGGATAAAAGTGTCTTTTAGATTTACTGCGTTATAATTTACAGGTACTGCGTTATAAGTTACAATTTCAGCAACAGTTTTACCTGTCTATTCTGCCGGATTCGTCAGGTTTTCGTCAGGACGAAATCCTGAAGAAAACCTGACGAATCCGGCAGAATTGCCAGGCGAAAATGTTGCTGAATTAGTAATTATAACGCAGTAAATCCAAAAGAAACTTATCCAAACCTTAAAACATTTCTGCTTATTCATGAACATTATGGAAAAGTTTTCCAAGTCAAGACTTAAATTATTGACTTTTACAATCCACTCGTTTCGTTTCGTCAGGATTTCGCCCTGACGAAAGCCTGACGAATCCGGCGGAATAGCCAGGCGAAAATTTTGCAGAAATAGTAATTATGACGCAGTAAATCCAAAAGACACATTTATCCAAACCTCAAAACATTCTTGCTTTTCATGAACGTTATGGAAAAGTTTTCCAAATCAAGGCCTAAATTTTGGACTTTTACTATCCACTCATTCTTACTCCAATTTCTTTTGATTTCACCACCATTGTAAATCGAAATTGCTGATGAGGAGCGAAATACTTCGAAACGAGGCGGGTTGAATTGTTGATGCCAAAAAAAAATACAAACATGCTCGTCCGTGGCACGGGCGAAAGGCAGAGGGACTTTCCGATCGGAAGAGAGCGGGCACATGACTCCTCCCTCCCACGTCATGAGATTTGGCCTTATTCACTACTCTCCACCATTACCGGAGGATCCGGAGACGACCTTGATCTCAATCCAAGGAGAGTGGGAGAGGAGGGAACTGAGGTGGTTTGGCTCGCCAGTCTGTTTGGCAGTGTGTGTGTGTGTGTGTGCGTGTCAGGGGGGGGAATGGGGGTTGATGGGGGTGGGATAGAATGTTGATGTCCCCATCTTCACGTGCGAGCATGCTCTTGCTGGGAGGGATTGCGTGCTGGCAGGAGGGAAGGGGGTGGGGGAAGGGTGGGTGTGGAAAGTCTTCTTCCTTTAAGGGAATGGGAAAGAAAATTGAGGCTTCGGGACGGCTCATGTGTGGACTACCTCCAAAGACGCGAAATCTGAAACGCCTGATGCCTGTCGCGATGACGCCTTTTCCTGAAAAAGGCGTCGACGCTAGAATCAAGTGTCTATAACAGTCTGCTTTATAACTTCATGGTCGTCATTTGTCGTTCAATCCGTGCCCGGATGTGCGCGGTCCTGATTTGAACGGGGATTAGTGCTGCATGCCTCGAATAGGGATAGGGGTGATGTGTTGGCTAGGGTACTGGCTAACCATAAGGGCGGCCAGGGTTCATATTTCTGCGGAGGAGGATGTTTTTCAGCAGAAACCCGATTTGTCCATAGACTCAACCATTCATTGAACGTTGAATCCTAAGATTTGTTCACTGAAGTCCTCCACCTTTACTTATCTAATGCTAGGTCCCTAATTTCCTGGTATCTCTTCCCATGTACTTTCAATTCCTATGTACATATTTGGTCCATGAACTTATTCCTGGGGCTTCCTCTCGGGACTTTTTCCTCGGTTTCCTCCAATTTCCTGCATGCTTCATTTCAAGTACATCGATTCCTACTTTGAAAATAACCACTATTGTATAAATATAAATTACGCAAGAATTATATTTAAAATTGTCGTCTCAATTTATGCATTGTTTTGTGTATTGTTTACGATGCGCATTTCGAAAGTTGAGCGAAAATAATACGCAAATATGAGTTTTTTATTCAGCATGTTATCTTGATATTTAACGGGATACATTTTTATAATATGGATATTACGTTTTCGAGTTTAGGATAAAATCTGTCATCGCACTATTTTAAATATACATCGAATGCCATAAGGTTGCACGTTAAAATAGCATTAATTTTCCTCGCAACTAAATATGTGGCATACAATTATTATCATATTATTAACTCACCCCCTGATATGGTGTGCGGATCTGGTCGGTGTGGTGGCTAGAGTGCCGGCTAACCATATGGACGGCCAGGGTTCAAATCCCTACGAAGGAAGATGTTTTTCAGAGGAAACCCGATCCCTACTCTTGTGGCGGGCACATCAAGTACATTACTCCATCTGTCGGATGAGACGTTAAGCTGTGGTCCCCTTGGCACCTTTCGTCAAGAGCAGGCTAATGCCGATGCCAGGTTTCTATTCACCCTTCCCACCTTACCAGTCCCCTAAGGCGCAAATGACCTTAGCCGTCGGTCGCCTCCCCAAATATCCAATCCAATCCTGATATGGTGAGATATGATAACTCATCCCCTGCCAAACCCCCTTAGGTGGCTCACAGGGTAATATGTGGATATAAATGGAATACTTTTCACACCCACGCACGATACTTCACCGTAACAGGAAGACGACAAGCTTAATCACAGCACATTTTTACGCGGATGAAATTATTTTCAAAGAAAATAAAGGTAGATTGCAAATGGCTCTCTATTAATCGGAAAACAAGAATGAAACGAACATGAATGTAGACATTGAAAGCGGCAGGTCGACACGTTTCGCCATAGATAAACTGACCACTGATAGAAGAAACCCCAGTGGGGAAGAAAATGCAATGCATTTTTTTTCATCTTATTACATTTCTAATATGCACGCGTATATAAAGTCTCATGGAAATCTGTAGGTAAACGAAAATAGCTCCGACCACGTCCAAGTGCCTTGCGGGGTTTTGTGTGGATGTGCTCAGCGAAGATTTCTCTTTGCCGCTAGCCGGCCGGCCGGCCTCAGCAAGAGCGAAGAAAAGCTACAGCAAACCGACCCCCGCGCTCTCTCCCCCTCTGTCTATCCCTTTCTTTTTTCCCTCCTCCCGACTTTCTTCTAGACTTTCCTCGCGTGATTCGACTCGCAAATGGTTTACACGCTCTCTGCTGGCGCGGTCTCAGCAAGGCGAAACAACTATAACGGTCACCCTCAGCGATGGTTATGATCTTGTTTACTCATTCGCCCGGATAAACCTTGAGATCGGTCCCCAAATATGGTGAGGTGAAAAGTCAGGATGTCCCAAAGCTAAGTGGGCAATTAGAAGCTGTCTCCTGCATTGATATTTCGGTCGCCGAGTGAAAGCCAAGAAGACAGTAATTAATGAGAGTTGGTCCATTCCTCGCTCATTTCTTGATGTTGAACATCAGCGCGGGGGTTTCCGTGCCAGTTAAAAACGCGGCTGGAAATCCTTCATAAAATATGTGGATGGTCGGCGCAAGTTCATTCTTTTTCGTTTTTCCCTTCCTTCTTCTCTTCTAAAGGTTATCCTTGTTGTTGCAGCCACGACTTCCAACAATCTCTTTTTTCAGCCTTCCTCTTCATTTCACTGTACGACGTGCATCCCATTTCCATCGCCAATACTTTTAGGTACAAAGTTCTCGGTCGTCCTCTCTGTCTTTTGCCTAGGTTTTTTTCCTTCCATAATATTTTTTATGAAGTTGTCGTGCCTAAGTAAGTGTCCGATGAGCTTTGCTTTTCTTGTTTTAATCATTTCCAATATTTCTCTTTCAGTATGTACTTCATTTAGTACTAACTCGTTAGTTTTCCTGTCGGTCCACCTAGTTCTTGTAATCCTCCCCCAAAACCACATTTCTGCAGCTTCAAGTTTGGTCACTTCACTCTTCCTTAGTGTCCATGTCTCGCATCCATATTGTTAGCACACTCCATACAAAGCTTTTCAGGAATTTCTTCCTAGTCTCAATACTAATGCTGTTACTTACTAGGAGACTTTTCTATAATTGAAAGGCTTTCTTGGCTAACGTTATTCTTCTTTTGACCTCAGAGGAGCAGTCGTTATGATTCTCCAATCGTTTTTCCCATCCACGCTAAAACATCGATAGTATTCGCCGGAATTCTATCGTAAAATGGTCAGCATTATTCTTTCACTGTCTGCTCTTAAGCCAGTTTGTAGTTTCTAAAGTCCATTTACTAATAATAATGACCTTAATACTCATGGAGTACTCAATTTTCGATAAGAAACGGGTTGGCAAAATATCACTATAAAAGTTCATTAATTGGTTGTTCAATCTTCAAATTGGTTCATTCCAGCCCTCCACCCTTCCCTTTCTAATGCTAGTCCCCTTACCTCCTGGTTTCTCTTCCTATGTACTTTCCTCGTTAAAAGTGGTATTCTCAAAATGCTGTGTATCTTACATTACGCGTAGTCCATTCAGCTTTCAGTGTTACACAATTGGTGCAGTAGATTCAATATCTACTCAAAATATTAGCAGTATACGCTGATACTTTTATCTTGAAATTATCAGCATTGCGTCTCCTTTTTCGTCTTGAGCCAGTTTGTAGTTCCATAAGTCCATTTGCCAATAATATTGACCCCAGTACTCAATTATTGAATGGAAACGGTTTGGCGAATCATCACTGAGAAATAAGTATCCTCAAAATGTTTTGCGTCTCGGGTAAGCGAGTGTTGAAGAGCATTCAGTGTTACACAATTCGGTGCAGTAGATTGAATATCGCTACGAGAGGCATGTTGCTAAGAAATAATAGTTGAAGTGCTATTCAGAATCAATTAAGAGTTAACGCAATTTCCCTTACTCGAGAATCGGCCATGAATGCCTTAAACCTGTAGAATATAACCTTCCGGCAAGATGCCGCATTTTTGCCCAGCGCATAGCGTTCCATTCATCGTTTTAAATTTGTACTGATGTGTTCATATCTGCACTAACTGCAGAATATCGATTAGAAAAACGTAAATGGACGGTTCGCTTTAATAAATACATAGCCAGGGTTGAAATTAGCTGTGAAAAAATCACTTGACTTGACCAGGATTGGAAATGGACCTTGACTCGGGAATTGGGATGGACCTTGACTTGGAAATTTGTCAATTTCGTCGTTTTAACAACGACAATGTTGGGTCTATTTACCGCGACAGTGGCTTTGTAAGCACGACTTCGTCTCGTGTGCTACAATGTGGACTTGAGGCCTGAACATCTAGTTCGCATAAACCCCCCCTCGAAATTCGCCTTGAAGGAAGACGGCTTGGTTGTGTAACTGGCTAACACACCTGACCGGCAATTGGGAGATCCGGGATTCGAATCCCGGTCAAGTCAAATGATTTTTTTCAAAGCGAATTTCAAGCCTGGTGTATATGCACCCGTGCGAGTGACTTCGTACCGCATCATTTGTTAAATGCAATGTTTTGGAAAAAAAATACATACCCCATAAAAACAGGTTTGAAATACTCCGCGAACATGAAAGGAACATAGGAGCTACAACTGAGAGTAAAATTGAGTTCTTCGATGGGTAGTGTAACTAATTTTTTGATCCTGTCTCCAACGCTATTGTCTGGATGTCATAAATAATACTAACAGCTCTTTTCGCATGCTCCCTAAATACTCTTGCATCTCTATGCATGGATAGAGACACAAAATACACCGATAATTATAGCTTGACATAATATCATTAACACATTTTCTCGCGAAAATGTGATAATGATATTTCACCTCCTGTTTGTTTGAAAATGTTTCGGGACGTTTTTGGTCATGCATCTACAGTCGATATTTAAATATAATTCCCCTGTCACAATGGAAACCATATGCGAATCATACGCTTTAATGTTGGCAGCTATAGGAAGCATGAATTAAATATTAGCATGATTATGGGTGCCATAATATACTTTTATATTACTGAAAGTATTAGAAATTAAATTTTAAAAATCAAACTTGACTCATTTTTTTTCGCGCGGTGCGTTCAATACTTCTTCACAACGGAGTTTTTTTACAATTCTGAAAAAAATACATCGTCTACTACATGGTTTATTTTCGAAGCTAGTCATAAAAACTTACAAATTACACTCTATTATTTTTTAACGAGATTTAGATGTTAGAAATTCCTCATTTTTTATAATAAGTTCGCTCAAGAGTTCATACTCGTACCATTTCCCACGTTAAGGGGCCGGTATTTTTTTAATCAAAAATCTCGGAAGGTAGTTCGGTAAGGGGCTGATATTTTGGTATCTTTGAAAAGTTGAGATATTTTTCTTAAAAATGAGACCAAATTCGTTTATTTCTGGGTGAAATGATATTTCGCTCTAACTACCTTAATGCGATGAATATTGGTGAAAACTCGCACCCTGTTACACCGCACTGAGGGCAAGGGCCTAGTCTCATTGAAACACCAGTTCCCGTAATATCACTGAAGTTAAGCAATGTTGGGTCCGGACGAGGGGTGGATGGGTGACCATTCACCGTGGCGCTCTTGTCCCCTGTCTGCATGTGGCAGGCAGGTTAAAAATGGCGTTGACACAATGGACCAATTCAGATCTAGGTGCCCGAGCTCCAGTCGAATGCTCCCCCAGCTAACAATCTACACCGCACTGAAGTCCCTCCATGACGCGATGTAGAATTTAAATGAAAGCTTTCTGCGTGTAAACCTCTATGGCATTTCAGTTTTCTTATGATTTCGAATACAATTTTCCCCATCCATCCCCATATGCATTAGCCGGCGCTTTTCTCATTCTAAATATGTGTGTCACGTGAACGTGCAAGTCCTCCTTTCCCGACTCTTTCTCCATCTTTTCCCTCTTCTTTCTCCTCACCTCGAGACGGACACTCGGCTGCTTTCACTCGCCAATCGTTTCCAGGACGACTCGCGTCGGCTTAAAAAGGATTCACCCTCGCCTCGGTAACCGGATGTTGATTACCCGAGTTCAGTCTCCGGCGTTTTACTCAACTTTTCCATAAAATTCAATGATTTCCCCTTTTCCTGGAGACTTCCAAGCGAGGACGTCCTTGGATTGATTTACATTCGACTTGCATCACACGCAGTTGTGACAAAGAGTCGGGAGTTGGAATTTTAGTACCGTGAGTAAAGATATTAATTCTGTTATGGCGTTGAAAGTGAGTGATGAGCGAAAAGCCTCTGAGATAATAAGATGATTTAGAAAGAGCGTTGTTGAGGAAATATTTCTGAAAGAGAGCAAGCAAGTCTTCATCATCGTGAACTGGGGCGTGTATTCCATGCCTAGCGTGGAATTACCCCATGCCATTAAACGCTTCACTATAATAACATAAATTAAATATTTTACGAAAGTTTGATACAGACTATTTTTACCGGACATTCTACATATTTTGCTAGAGACAAACTAAACATGGCAAACGGTAGAAAGGCTCAACGGCATAAGATGAAGGAAATGGAACTCAGAACTGATAGATTCCGAATGTCATTCTTTCCGCGTTTAATAAGGGACCGTAATAGTTTCTTTAGCTCTATGTAAATTTGACCCTCACTAGGTAAAGCAGGTTTTGCACTTGTGCTTAATATCTTACCATCATTATTAGCAACTCGCCCCGCATGAAATATCCGGATTGATTTTGCTTTCTGCATAATATTGTACATGTAGTACAATTTATCCATCGCATATGAATACTAACCAGTCGGTGTATCCAAAATAATGTATATAATACATGATAACATGTTATTCTACATAGCTCTCCTGGTTTCTGGTCTGATCGCGCATCGTTATCCTGACTGCTTTCGGCCTGCGCCTAGCTGCCGGAGGAAAATGCGCGGTTCTGATTTGTACTGGGATGAATGCTGCATGCCTGGCGCGGAATCACTCTGACAATGAGCCGCACGCCCTAGAGGTGCATGCACGGTATATCGTAGATGTAGATGTAGTGAACTGTAGAGTTTCAATCAAGCGTATGCGAACTGATGTTTTTCATGAGTGCACTCGGACGATAGAGTTAAAAATATGTTGTTTTTTTTTTAAATAATCACTAGTCGCCTGGGGGTACGACGTGATATGCTTGGCGCGTCGCGTGATGAATATCGATAAAGCTACGTCCATCGATTCGACTGACACGCATTTCGTCACGCCTCCTCGCCCACACGTGGCTACCGAAAGACGCTGTTAAGCCAACGGGAACTGCTAGTAGGCATTGTCCGCGTCGAGAGTCTAATGTGGGAAACGGGAGACCCTCTAGGAAAGCCCTCACGTAATGCATGGTGTACAGCTGACGAGTTCAGGGCGATTTTTAATAACCTTACGAAGATTCAAAGTAATTTTCGACTTTCTTCGCAGTTTATGATGACAAAATTTTATTTGCTACGTTCGAAAAATTTTTAACGTAAGAAACGAACAATTGATTGTGTATTTATCCCCACTTCTTAATTAATTCGATGCACATTTCAACGGTTAACCGTGGTTTTCTAGTCTAGCCTCAAAGATGACGGTTTATCGTTGAACTCTGAGTCGGTGTAGTTTAAAAGTATGGATCAAAACTAATTTAATCGACTATTCTCCTCTAACGAAAATGAGGATATGCCACAAACTGAAGCCTCAGTCAGTTTGACATTAATTCAACTTATGCATTACAATCGCGGATTACACGGCTGGTGTCCTAACATCCCTCTGCCACACACCCATGCTGCGGCTCGCAGGGTGGCATGTAGAAGTAGATTACGTTAATTTGTGTACATATGGATTAAAGTCTCTAGAAGTGTCACCAAATATCACATCCCTAATTTATTCGTATGACAGAGAAGAAATTACGGATTCCATTTACAGTTTTGCCAAGGTGACACAAAAGACCTGAAGTTAATCAGGATAAAACAAAATATATGAAAGTGGCAAGAAGGGCTGGAGTAAATGTACAAGAAAGGCTGAAAGTAGACGATTTGTCATTTGAAAGGGTTACAGAGTTTTAATATATGGGAGTAGTCATTACCAATGATAATAGAGAGGAAAATGAAATGAACAGTAGGTTAGCCGCAGTTTCAAGGACTTACTGGTCCTTGGCAAAAATACTGAAATCAAAATGGCTCTATAGACAAACTAAGATAAATATTTATCATTCAATAATCATCCCAGTACTGCTATGTGGCTCGGAAACATGGGTATTAACCAAAGACTCTGAGAAAAAGCTACTTGTTTTTGAAAATAAAGTATTGAGGAAAATCTTTGGCCCAGTTCTAGAACCAAGATGTTGGGAGATTTAGGAAGAACAGAGAGTTAAGAGACACCTATACATACCCAGATATAGTGGAAATGGCTGAGGGCCGAAGATTAAGATGGGCTGGACATGCGTGGAGAAAAGAGGAAACCGCAATAATCTAGACTTTATACCTGAGAAACCCTGAAGGCAGAAGACCACCTAGTAGACCAAGAATGAGGTGGAAGGACCAAGTTGAAAAGGACATAGGTAGACTTGGGGTTAAACTTCAAGGAGCAGAAGATAGAACAGAATGGAGAGGCATTGTTGACGAGGCCAAAACCTGCTGAGGTTTTAATGGCCAAGGAGGTTAGGTAGGTAAGACGCAAAAGAGCGACAAAGCAGTTATCTTGCGACCGACATTCAGAGTCTGGTGGAATGGTAGTTGTATCGCCAGAGCCTTATCTGACCAACGTAAGGGTTCGCATTAGTTGGGACGTGCGTAACTGAGGTTGTCCTACAACCGACGATAGAGCCTTTTTTAAAAACCCATCATCAACGATAAATGTATTCCATACATAGGAAAGTAGATTACCGTTAAAAATCATGCAATTATTACTGCACGCTGGGAAAGTGTGATGGGGCATATATTTTGCTTGAAAAATTGAGGGCTGTTGAACTTACGTTTAGTCGACGTATTTCATCGTGTATGGGTGCAGATTGCCCCTTTTTAGTAAAGGTGATTTTAGTTACAGTGTATTTATGTGCACATTGCTTCCTACTTGCTGTGAAAATAAATTTTTTATGAATATACATACAATCATGATAAAATAACCACTTATCAGTACAAGCATTAGTGAAAAAAATACGTTTATAGTTTTTCTCCTCGACAGCTGATTAGCGATAATACGGATTGACTGTTAAGTGTACTAGGGTATCTAAGATCTTAATATGTGATGAATTGCTGGATATTTGCTTTTCCATAGATTTAGCACAGATCTTGTTTACATTCTAGTAACAGCTAAATTATTATCATTTGGCTCTCCACCGATTAAGGTAGGTTTAAAAAAATCTTCCAGATTTTTACATTTCCAGGGCCCTGTTGATGGATAGTATTTTTTTTAATTATACATGTGTACGTCTCACCCTTGTACATCATGTCCATTAAACATATCCTCTTTCTTCCCCTTAAGAACACATATTCCGTATGATCTTTTCTGCACGTATTATTCGCCGTTATGACAGTCTTGTTGGTGTTACTAACCCCTTTCATCGACTGGGATGGGAATTGCTTTAACGAATGACGATCCATTGAAAATTAGTCTCAATCTTTTATTTAATTTCAAAACCAATTTATTTTCCGGCGAATTTATCAATATATTACAAACTCCCACACGCTGCGATAGGTCAGACCATGAGAATTAAAATACGGAAATAGACTGCAGAACGGACAGGTTTAAAAATGTCAATTTTCTCGCGATAGATATGAGACCACAATAAGACTTCGAACTAGATAAGTCGACAGGTGGTGAGCTGATTAATTGTTACGCCCCCTAATGCATTTTTCTAAATCTGCCACGTAGTACTAACATCACGTGTCGTATTATCCCAGTATGACTACTGTATCTCGACTACTTAGCTGCATCAATCATCAATTCATTAGTTTCTGTAGCATTGGTATTATTCCTATTTAAGGTAGTGTATGTTACTAAAAGATCCATGTACGTTATGGGGCATGTTGGTGACAACTCACCCCTGCAAAGCACCCTTGATGTGACTTACAGGGTAATATGTAGGTGTAGGTATTAATAATATCCGACTAAATACCAGTTGCGGCTGAATTAATGTAGAAAAATGAGTATGAAAAGTTATTCACCTGAGAACAATCATGGGTGATTAGAAAGACAAATTGTTTTAACCCTATATATACAGAATTATGAAACATTAGCATGGAAAAAATGCTGCTTTGTAGTTTATTAATTTTTTTAGAAGTGCTAATTAATCATTTTTCCAATAAAAATTGCAATTGATTTGATATTAACTTTTATTTCGAAATGTGACGTATTTGTATTGTAGATATTTCATTTAAAAACGCTTTAGATGCTAATATTTACACAAGCTATACTTCAACATTACCTACATAATAACCCTTTTTTTAAACTTACCCAATTTTTTCTTCACATGACAGCTGAAACTATTTATTCCAGAGCTCCACGAGGCACGCCAACATCAGTGGATAGCGTCACACATTATCTGTTCAGATTGATCGACAAACCGCCGAAAGAGACGCTACTTTCCACACATTTCTTCGAAGTCGTTACAATTCTATCTACCTCAGCAACTAAATGGAAAAATCCTCTCAGAAAGCAGAATTTCAATGATTATGAAACATAACAAATTTGACTTGCTCGTCCATAGAGGGTTAATGTCGGCTACCAACATTCTAGGTCCGGTGGAATAATTGCGTTATCAGTTGTGCCGTATTTGAGCAGCGAGTGGACTTGCATTAGCTGGGACGTGACTCCAGAGATATTTCTACCCAGTGACTCACGGACAATTTTTGTTTGTGCAAGGCCTATTCCGTCTTCCTTTTCGACGTCCATCGTGTCCGATATCGCTAACGGGATCCTTGTCGCTCACCGCTCTCTTCTCACTCCCCACCTCCGAATGGTGTCAACCGAATGCCGGAGGGTGGGCGACAATAATAATTATTACTTTCAAGAACTGCTTGGGCGGCCGAGGTATAAGTGGATAACTGCTCTCCAGTCCGTTTCGTGACTTAAAACTAACAGTGCCAGGTTTTAGGAAGCCGTCCGGGAGGTGACGAAAGCGCTTTCGAAGTTAGTGCTATAATTATTCTTTGTGGACTCGACTGATAAACTAACTTTAGCGGAAATGGAAAATTGGTTCACATGATATGGAGTTTCACACTGCTGCAGACTATTGCCTAAAAAATGCGGGGATGCTGGCGGGAAGTTAAATTCGTGAGCCCATTTCACTGTCTTCGGCCTTTCCCGAGACGATGATTGTAGTTTGGTTCCATGTCCGCTCACAAGATTATAAAGGTGCTTGGAGCAATTTATGTGTATGCACAGATTTTTGCGTAAAACTTTTCGTTTGCGCTCTCAATAGTAACATTGATAGCATAGGTAAATGCGAAAAAAATGTATGTTACCGATTTTGTTTCTTGGCATTTTAATGCTATTTTAACGCGTAGCCTCATGGAAATTTACATATATTTCTACATAATTCGATGACATACGCACAAATTTTCTCCTAAACGCGAAAACATATCTTTTTTGTTGTTATAATGGTTCCTGTTAACTATAAAGGTAAACAACCGAATAAAAAATATATAAACTATACTTTGGCTACACGACAATTTTATTCGCTAATTTACCGCACTTAAATTTAGCATAGATTTAGGAATGGTTTTCTTACGTGGTCTAGAGGGGAGCGCACGGTGAATAAATTTGGCAACACTGCCCTTCACGAGGTCCACGCTGTCAACTCTATGTGGAATCTTCTGTTCTCCACTCCTTTTTCATAAAAGAGTCGATCTTCGACGCCCATGGTAAACTGTATTCAGGATCAAGAGAGCAGTTTTTTACTTCGGGTTTTTTGAGAATTAGACTAACAGAAGCTCTAATTATGAAAATTTAACCTTACGAAGGTTGCAATCAGGGGCAGTAACTTTTTTCTTTAATCTGACATCGATCGTTTATACATATATTATAACATAAGTTATTTACGTGCAGTTTTCGCTTTAATTTCTAATCCCGCGCCATAAACCCAAATCATGAAAATTCCTTAACTGAGAAGAAAATTATACACGACGGCCAGATCTCAGCGCCCGAGCCATCGAGGTATATGGAGAAGCACATCATCCAACCGTAGCTTGAAAAACAACCACATTGATTATCCCTGATCTTTTATTAACGTTCATCTAGATAGAACGACGAATTTGATTGCTTAGCGGATTTAATGCGCGAATATTCTCACATGCATGAAATTGAACGTTAGTTACTCTTGAATCATTTATTGCCCACTGAATGATATGGATTCTGATCGATTTATACCAATGTTTTCACCGGTAAGGCGGAATGTTATTAATTTTAATAAATAAACAATATACGTTAGGAGAATGCACATTAAAGAATAAGTGCATGCTGATTTCCAGTAAGTTATCGATGGAAAACAACGCTCAATTGCTAAATTAGTGCGTCAGCCGGTAAGCGCCAGGGAAAAATTGGGGTTAATTAAGATGGCGGAGAGGCCACGCCCAGGTTACAGCTTCTAATATAGGCCGCGATACCAAGAGCCTTCCTCATCTACCTCAATGGACCGAACGATCTGGCGTTGAAATCTCCGCGATAGAGAAAGTGTTTGACTTCGCGGCCAGTGATTTTGTCTCGATGAAGTTCTTCGTATCAATTTGACCTGGTAATAGTATCGAATGTATGTTGTTTTTACTGTATTCTATTGATTTTTTGTATTGTATTTATTAAATTATATGCGAAAGCACTGCCTTGGAACGAAAAATCTCTGTTACTCCACTTCTCATCAGTAGAAGGTTTTTTCTCTTTCATCCGTCGTTCTGGAGCTGAGAAATTCGAAAGATTCTCGCGGCGCTTGTTTATCGTCGTCATGGTTTCTCTCGATTCGGAGCTGTGTCGATTTCATATAGTGGTAGCGAAACACGGTGGCAGTCGCCTGCGCGGTGCGCGATCTCTAAGGAAGGCTCGATTTTGGAGGGAAGAGGACGGATTCCTTCGACATTCAATTTTTCCAAATATAACCGCATCAGGCTAGACTTGGTGGAAGTTTTCTATTTTAATTATTGATACGAACACTTTGTACTCTCCCACAGATTTATTTAAGTGTCACTACGCTTTTCACCAGTGTGAAGCATACTCGTGTGCTACACCAAGTGTTTTTATACATCATGAAAGTCGTAAAATTTAGCACGCTCGGGTATCTCTCAAGCGGATAACCACGCTGAAACTGATGTTGGAGCTTGTACCGCGATCATTAATTTTTTTCTAATAAATTACAGGAAAGACCATAAATGACTATCATGGCAACGATCTAAAGGCGAGATTCAATGGTTATGCAACTTTTTGAGGACGATAATGAGGTTCTTACTCGCCTGTTGTAAACCTTTTTCCCAATTCTATAAAAAAATGACGCGGGGAGGCTTTTAAGCGCGCTATAAGACCAGTAATCTGGACATTAAAATAGAATGAATACGTGCCTCTATCTAAAGTGTCGTTTCATGGTATTGTTAACTATTTTAAACAAATATTAACTTGTTGTAATGGCCATCGAATATGAGTGAAAGGCTGGGACGCTAAAAAGTGGGAACCACGAAGTGATTGGAGTTGAAAACGTTTGAGAAAAAGTTCTAGGGCCCAAAATCTTTAACATGTCATTCGCCAGCAGTTGTGGAGAAGCAACAAAAAAGGATTTCCCTACTCGGAAAACCGTTTTCCCGAAGATTTCAGCTCCGAGGTCAAAACATACACTGGTCTCACAGAGCTGTGAGTCTCTCTTTAATTACCTTACATCTTGTGCGAGCGCCGCCCTTGCTTTACAACTTATCCAATAAATCTTGAGGATGCCTCATTGGGATAGAAACTTTCGTTCACCTAAAATTCATCGCTGTAATGTTTTCAAATTGAATTTTCAGCATATTACTTCTGGAGGACGTTGTGAAAGAAGAGGGAATATTAGAGAGGAGAAACATTGGGAATAAGCGAAAGGGAAGAAAGAGGTTAGGAATTTTGGTCGAAATAAGAAGAGGGAGACGAATAATTGAAGAGGGATCTAATGGATGGTTATCCATAGGAGCACAAACGGATCGATGTGCTAGTAGTATAAAACTGTCCAAAAACCTTCCAATCAGATGGTAGAATACTCGAATGAATTAATTATTTCAATTGCATGACAAATCATTGCATTTTCTAAGACACCTCATTTCATAATGAAAGATAGACGGGTTTGGTTGCACTTCTCAGATACAGGGTGCGGCAGCATAATTTTCTAATTTGAAAGACAATGTTGAACAAAATATATTACAGGTAACATTGTAATTATTTTTTCTACGCAGTCTAAAATATATTACTACAGCAATTCATACATACTTACAGCATACAATACAGTACTACAATTGAAATCAGTCAATTATGCTGCCACACCCTGTACCTCAACTCCACTTCATTTAGCTTATCCTGGCATAACCCAAGCTTCGCCACCGTGCGATGAAGTAAGTTTGAGGACGCTTTTTGATGCTCCGAATTTTTTTTCATACCACTTCTCTGAATCCTTGACATGCGACACTACCTTTTTATTGTCTACGACCTCCCTTTCAGTATCCGCATACATCTTCATCTCCACCCGAATCCTTCCATCATTTGCGAAAATTCTGCTTCGCCCATTGTTAAAAAAATCACTCCTTCCCGTGCAAATATTGTACTAATTTTAATTTCAAATTAAGAGCACCCGTACTGAGAAAGTATCTCCGCGGTTACATTAGCTCTCGAGCATTTAACATGATATGGATGCACAGAAGATCCATGATCCTTCGTGCACCACGGCTTTTCTGCTGCTACCTCTGGATGCATATTTATTTATTCAAAAGAGATTGGAGATGTGTTGAACTAGAGGTTTATTTGCGCTCGGAGATCACTAAAAGGAGCTCTTGTCCGCATATGGCGGTGAGTTCATGTTTGCTCTCGAGGCACGTTTCGGAGAGTGCGGGAAAGGGTCAATACTAGGAAATGAAAGAGGCAATGTCACCTGTGTGGAGTCCAAAGACAACAGCGTTGGAAAAGGACGGAGACCTTGCCACTCCGTGCTCAAGAGTCTCGGGAAAAGAGGGAAAGTCATGTCACCAGCTGTACAGTCTAAAGATTGGTTCGCTGTAAGAATCCCATCCGCCATATTTTATGCTCAATCTCTATCACTATCATCGTTGTAAGATTTATTCACAGCAGCTCCTCAATTCACTCTCGGTAATCAGTTTCATTCCTTGATAACTATTCTCTTTGACGTCCTTAAACTGGTGTGAGCAAGATAGTTTACTAGTCATAATGGACACCAAATTCGAATTATACGTTTTCAGCAGCTTAGGGAAGTATAAATTAAATATTGCACAATTAATGGTGCAATTGTTTACTTTGACACGACTGAAATTCTGCGCAGTAAAACAAAAATATTTGCACAACTCTTAAACTCCACTCTTTTTACTGCGGTGACAATATGACTTACTTTCATTAGTAGCCAGGAAAATGTACAAAAAACACATTGTTAATTTTTTGACGAGGTCTAGGAGTTAGAAATTTCTCATTTTTTAAATAAGGTCTCTCTGGATTACATACACATAGCATTTCCTTTGTAAAAGTGCTGGTAGTAGCGTCAAAATTCTCAGAAAGTAGTTCATTTACATCTACGTATTACCCTGCAAGCCGCCGCATAGGCGTGTGATAGGGATGTTAGGACACCAGCCGTGTAAATATTTAATGGATAAGGTTTTGGGAGGTGAAATGGTGACGTGTATTATGGGAGTGAATTTTGTAGAGCTCAGTTTTTATTGAGGTCGTTTATTGTGCGCAAAACAAGTTTTTGTACCTATCTGTTCGGCAATATATTTTTATTATATATCGCTCTGAAACATCTACATAAGCCTTGAATTATTAGATTAAATATATATATATATATATATATATATATATATATATATATATATATATATATATATATATATATATATATATATATATATATATATATAATTTTTAAACTAGACTCATTTTTTTCACATGGTACGTTTAATAGTCCTTCATAACGGAAAGTTTTATGTGATCCTGAAAAAAATACTGCGGTGACAATGTGATTTATTTTCAAAAGTGGTCGAGAAAACAGCAAACTACACACTGCTAATCAATTTTCTGACGACATCTAGGAGTTTGAAATTCCTCATTTAAATAAGATCTCTCTGGAGAACATACACGTACCATTTGCCATGTAAAAGTGGTGGCAGTTAGCGTAAAAAAATCTCGGAAAGTAGTTCTTTGGATGGATGAGATCTTTTACTTTAGAATGAGGAGATTCAAAGTCGAAATTTTTTATGGCTTTTGAGGATTCTGATCTCTCCTGTATGAATATTACCCAATAATCGCTTTTCTTCTCCGATGTGGATAATTTCGTTTCTTATCCATATATCGCGACTCCCTTGATCACCTCAGTTTCTGTTATTTCCTCTCCTAGGTATAAATTTGAAGAATGGCGGTGAGAGGAAGCACCCTTATTAAACTCCAAAGGGAAAGTCATCCCCCATATCATTCATGTTCAGGCAAACCACGTAAAGGGGATGCTAAGGTGAATGCGTGATCATTTTCCGAAATCGTTGCAGGCCCTTCCCCGAAACTATCGGACCCGCTCCGTCGGCTCCAAGTAAAAGAAAGCGAATTGTCCATGTCGGTCACGCTATGATTTGGCAGTGAATTCTCCAAAGGTCGGCTCCTTTTAGAACTCTCCACGTGAAGGACGCCTTTGGTGGGAAAGTCCTCGAGTCGAGTGGACTCAAGTCCAAAATTTTTACGCGGTGAATTTATGGAAATGGCGATCTCCGCTTCAGGGGGGAAAGTAAGTAACTTTTCTCGCCCATGGAAAAACACCCGCTGTCCCTCTTTCGGCCTCAATCGGCAATTGCGAGTCCACGAATCACTTGTATGAAAACACTGGGGCTGTCGCTGAGATCACCCTACATTTTTACAGTCTTTTTGTGCATTGAGTATTGATATCTTTAAAACTTTCCCACTGTAGAAATGTATGCCTAGTATGAGAAAGTGACCACAAAAAACCTCGCGAATCTCGAGCGAAAACTAACCACAGGAGCAAAATAAGTCTGCGAGCACATAATGCGCATTTTTACCCTCGTTTTTATCGACGGCGAACAATTTCAGGAGCTGGTTTAGCGGTCGTAGGTAAATTTTTCGTTCAAATTCGCTTATTTAATGGCCGACGTCACCAGAAATGTCAATTTTCAAAATAGATCAGTCTTATAGAAACGCGGTCTATGATAAATCGCACAAGTGAGGCATTAGTAAACGGGCAGTATCGATTTGATGGATTGGATTGGATATTTGGGGAGGCGACCGACGGCTAAGGTCATTTGCGCCATAGGGGATAGGTAAGGGAGGAAGGGTGGATAGAAACCCGGCGTCGGCATAAGCCCACTCTTAACGAAAGGCGCTAAGGAGACCACGGTTTAACGTCTCATCCGACAGACGGAGTACTCCACTTGAAGTGCCCTCCACAAGACACTCAAGTAGGGATCGGGTTCCTCTGAAAAACATCATCCTTCTTAGGGATTTAAACCCTGGCCGTCCATATGGTTAGCCAGCACTCTAGCCACCACACCAACCAGATACCCGCGGGTAATATCATTTATATTCTTGCCCCACTGATATGAATAAGTAAATCATCAGCATTCATAAATCCGTAGATTGCTCTGCTATAGCTGAGCAGTGTATAGTAAATCATTAATTTCTAATAAAGTCTTGAATTATACGCCAATTTACCTGATGTATTCCATCCTTGGTCTTTCTCGGGAATTTTCTCTTCTTTTATTAAATACTATGTAGAAAAAAGTCGGTGAGCTTCTTCTTCTTGAGCTAAATATTGTGATGGTTTCCCATTGCCTTCTACCTTTCAGTTCCACAATCGTTTGGATGAATACTCCTCCACACCAGCGGTGTAATGACTTATTGTTCCACACATATGGTCCTCACATCGTCACTCACGTAAAGCAGGGCTGATGCCCCTACTCCGGGTCACTGGCCGTCTGTTGGTTATGGGCTGCCACCCGCCAAGACACGGCAAATAAAAGGTTTCGTGCCATTTTTCCGCCATGTTACCAACGCACAGCCACTATACACACACTTTCGTTCGTGTCTACTTGTTCTTTGAGAAAAGTCCATAATTTCGTACCCAACGTAAAATTTAACGATCGACCAACCCTCCGCGGTGGACACAGTCGGTAGCTTTGATCTAAGCTCTAGGAATGACGAAAGGGAAGGTAACTGTTATCAACACATACCTGCGACCTGATTATCTAATCCCTGAAGAGGCGACAGCCAACAAGGGGGGTCCCTACCTGTCGTTTTGTATTTGTTGCGTACTTTTTGTTTGAATGCGGTATGAATATTTTCAAAGAACCACGGAACTAGCAGTGCAGTTACTTCAACGGAGTCAACCGCTAGCGATCCCACAATTGTGTGAAATTCACTGTGGAAAAGTCATTCGCCTGGACTGGGAATCGAACCTAGATCCCTCGATTTCGCCCTGAGTGCTTTAACCAATTAAGCTACCAAGGAGTCCTCTCCTGCCGCGAAATCGAGGGATCTGGGTTCGATTCCCAGTCCAGGCAAATGATTTTTCCACGGTGAATTTCACACAATTTTATAAACATTTATTGAACTTGAAATAAATTCCGTCTCCATTCGCCTACTCATTTGAGTATATGTACCATATGCTAATCGGACGCAACGTGGAGCGAAGGAGCTCCAGCATAATACACCAGATTATGAAGGAAGGATGTGGCAACTTCACTTAAAATACTTATTTCCATCAAGCTTGTCCCTATGCCGCATTGTATCTTGCCAAATTCTCTTAAAAATGCTGTCAATGTCTGAGGAAATGTAATTTCCCATTTCTTGCCACTAGACATTATTCCTACGCTTAGCTACTTAGAAGGGCATAAAATATCGTGCCGCGTCAGTGGGAGAAAAAAATTGTTATTTGTGAGTCCTGTCAGTTACAGACTTCTGCTTTCTTGAATAAATGTATTTTCCCTCCCTTATGACACAAATGAGGTGCTCGACAGTACGTGGAGATTTCGACGCTCGACAAAATGCAGTAAGTCCGTATTTTCTCCAAAGCCGAATAGATCTCGTAAAAAATTTAAGTGCGTAGTTTATGTTTTCTCAACTATTTTAAAAATAAACGAAACTACTACAATCGCAAAAAACCTTCCGTTCTGAAGTTTTAAACATACCGTATGAAAAAATGAGTCAAATTGTGGACTAATGTCGATATTTTTACATAATTGCTTAGTATTTTTGTCGGGGAAAAGTATATAAATGCACCATTAATTATGCAATCCTTAATTCATGCTTCCTAAAGCTGCTGAGGGTGTAATAAAGGGCGATAGGTTTCTCAAGATTGTGATATAGGGAAGGATTCTGGGCAAGCGGGGAAGGGGAGGAAAGAGAATAGGTTTCATGGACGGGACGAGGAAGGGCAGATCGTATGCTGAGGCGAAAATGGATATACTAGAGCGAGATAGGCCCCTGAAAGAGTAGAAAACCGGAAGGAGGTTCTCTGACATTCAACCAAACCTACCTTCACCCGTAGAATATTTCAATAATAAAGCTGCTGAAATCAAAGCGCATAATTTTAATATGGTGTCCAATATGACCAGGGAACTATCTCGCTCAAACTACCTTAAGCGAACATCGGAGAAAGAAAGTCGTGAATAAATACCAATTATTAACCCGGAAGCAATGAGTCGAGAGAAGAGTTTCTATACTCCTTGCCCGGAAGATTGGGAGTAGGTGGTTACACCCGCAGTCTTTTGTTTCTCATTTTGTCTCGTCCGCCGCACGACGCACTCTCTCTTCGTCTTCGCCGTCCTGTCTTCTCAATCCCGCCGGCCAAACATCAACGACGCGGAGTCGGAAAATCGGGACGGGACTTCTTGTTTCGTTCCCTCTCGCCGTATCTCCCTCTTCAACCTCTTGCTCGAGCGGTCGGCCGGCCGGCCCAAGAGAGAGTTCGATGCCCCCTCCCCCTCTTTCGCTTCAACTCTCCCGTCCCTCCTCCTGCACCCTCTTAACCTACCACCCCCTCCTCCTCCGCCATTTCCAACCCACGCGCACGGCCCTTTTCTTTCCTCCCCTGAAATCTCACGAGGTGTCGTTTTCCGGACGCCTTCGGAGCTTTCTGGGAAGTCTTTGGCCGCGATCGAATCTGAGCGGTTATAGCCGCGGTAGGGTTTTGAATATCCTGGTCTCAATTTTCCGACATTTACAAAATTTCTTGATGTTTCGGTGCCACTAGCACCTTGGTCACAAGAGCGAAAATGGAAAACTTCGCCAAATGGCCACAAACACAACTGTAGAGGAAACTTACAGGGGGGTAAAAAGACGAGAGTAAAAAGAAAGTCTTACTTAAAAACGTTTCGGGTGTTAGCCCTTCCTCAGTCATAGAGAGAATGTTGTTTAAAATAAAAATGAATTAAATTGTACTTATATATATATATATATATATATATATATATATATATATATATATATATATATATATATATATATATATCCACTTGGCGAAAAACACTTGTAGTGCACAGATATAAAAAAAGGTCACAGGCGTGACTAGCAGTTACATATAGAGCACAAAAAAAGGTAAAACTCACAGAAATTTTGATATATTTCGGCGGACACAACCGCCTTCGTCAGAATGTTAGAAGGTAGTGACTTCTAACATTCTGACGAAGGCGGTTGTGTCCGCCGAAATATATCAAAATTTCTGTGAGTTTTACCTTTTTTTGTGCTCTATATGTAACTGCTAGTCACGCCTGTGACCTTTATATATATATATATATATATATATATATATATATATATATATATAAATACGTTGATGGATTGGAGTCAGCCATGCGGCGATGAACACACGATGTGGATAGGATGGAGGAGATAGACACACAAAAAAAGAGACGATCACACTTACACAGCTAGCTTTCGGAACTCACATATATATATAAGTACAATTTAATTCATTTTTATCTTGATTTACTGTATAGACCCGTTTACCACGCACATATTTTTTCTCAGAAATCGCAGTTGAAAAGGAAGGGTGCTCGTCTTTTACGAGTTCCTTATCGCTCTGCTTTTCTTCGAAATCCCTACGGTAGCTGGTAAGAGCTCGAAATAGAATTTCGGTGCCTCAACCCGTACTCACAAACTAAACATCGCAGAGCTAATTTTATTTGAATGGGAAGCGATTACTTTTCTCAATTTATCGCTGAGAAACAAACGCAAGAACGGTAACGGAAAGATTTTTTTACCAGCCGAAAGGACTACGATCCCCTAAAAATTCGCACTGGGCGAATGAAGAAACCCGGAGATTTTTTTCCGACTATGAAAGCGGGGTGCGCGTCATACTCGGGTGCGCGTGGTGCATGGTATGGGATTACGTCGGAGTCACATTCCTTTGTTCTCAATTTTGCGGGATTATATCCCGGCAGATATTTAGCATATTTCGACACTTCATTTTATCTGAGCTACATATTTAGATTACCGCATTCACAAGCTATACACTCATTTATATGTTGTCGATTTATTAGAATTACATCGGAGTTAGATCGCTGTGTTTTGAATTTAGTTGGATCCCTGTAAATCCCATCCCTGTAAATATTTTACCATTTCCGACGCTACAAATCACTTCAGGAACATATTTAACTAGATCACTGCATTCACACTGTTATTTATTTATAGTCTTGTAGATATTTTGCTTTTAAGATTTGTGAATATAGTCGGAGAAAATTAGTGAGAATTGTATCAGGACTAATGAGACATTTTATTCAAAGAGTTAATATTTCAGTGCGAACTTTTAATAAAATGTAAGGATGAGTCTCCTACGGCAAGGCATGAGGATAGCGTGTTTAATTTACAATTTACGCGCACCAGAGGACTTCCCGTAATGTCCGTGTTATCGTAATTCCAAATTAACTCGGGTAATCTACATCTAATGCCTTATGTGTGCAATAGGAAGTTAGAATTTAGAAGTAACTTGTGTCAATAACCAAGCTGGGGGTGCGGTGTTGCCGATAGTAGCAGAAGACATAACACAGTGTTCTGCAGTTTGGGCTCTGCAAGTATAATATTTTTGCAAAACGACAATTTAATTCTCGGAACTACCGCACATAAATTTAGCGTAGAATTGGTTTCCCTACGTGGTCTAGAGGGGAGCACACAAAGAGTAAATTTGGCAACACAGCCCTTCATTAGGTCCATACCGTCAACTAAATGTGGAACCTTCTGTTCTCCACTTCCTTTTCATAATACATTCGATCTTCGATGCCTATGGCAAACTGTCCCTTGGATCTAGAAGGCATTTTTTTTTAATTCGATTGTTTGGATATTCGACGAGTAGAAGCTCGAAATGTGGAAATGCAACCTTATAGAGGTTCCCATCAGTGGCTGTAACGTTTACTTTTATAATTTGACATCGTTTGGAATTTTACGATTGAGTGTAATCCCCAGAATTGACCATAATTTAATAGACTGATTCAATATACGTCAATTTTCTGTACAGTTTACGCGCAGTGTGAGCATTACTTAAAATCGATATTTCAACAACTCAAAGCACTTAGTAGCTTAAGTGTAAGAAAAACATCATCAGTGATATCGATTCTGATTCATATTCAGATATCGATTAAAATTCGACAGTCGAATTTGAATTATAAATTGATTTATCTGAAAATGAAATAGGATTACGAAATGACGTTCAAGGTCGTTTTATTTTAACATTTCCTTTTCGCCGTGTAATTCTAGCCATGCGCAGCACCCGCGAACCCGCGCACTGCATCTCATATGTCGCAATGACTGGTATGGCTGGCTGGTAAGCTTTTTTGTAAAGAATATTTACACTATGTATTCACTACTTCAGAGAAACGCAAGGCAGTTTAGCATATTTCAACCTCAGGCATGTTGTGAAGATTACACATCTATTGATATCTACTCTCACGATCATTCATGTCACTTGCCATCTCAGATGCCGCAATAATCAGCATTTCCGATACAGCCGGCTAGTATGCTAAGCCAATTTACGCGATGCAAGCTCAGGCTTACAAATCCCTTCACACAACCAATCGAGCAAGTTCCAATCTCAGGGAATGAGGTCTTTATACCAGCCCGTAACAGCCCACGCAAGATCGTGAAGTTAGTCCTGATTAGTTGGATCGTGGCATCACTTGCGAAGATTTTGGATAGATAATAAAACATACGAGATTATAGTACGCCCCGTGTGAGCAGGTCTTTATACTATACCCGCAAAAGGATTCTAGGTGGTTGTAAAGTTAGCCCAAAAAATAAGGTGGTGACGTCACGTACGACTATAGAGTAAAAGTAAGCACAAAAATGATTAGGGGAAACAAATGAGAAACGTATGAGAAAATAGTACGCCCCGTGTGATCAGGTCTTTAAACTATACCCACAAAAGGCTTCTAGGTGGTTGTAAAGTTAGCCCAAAAAATAAGGTGGTGACGTCACGTACGACAATAGAGTAAAAGTAAGCACAAAAATGATTGAGAGAAACATGAGAAACGTATAAGATATTCGCCCCGTTTGAACATCTTCATACTATACCCGCATAGGGTCTCTAGGTGGTCATAATGTTAGCCCAAAGACTATGGTGGTGACGTCACGTGCGACAATAGAGTAAAAGTAAGCACACAACCGATTGCTCCTCCGTAAAGACTGAGCATTCGCCTAACATTCGTTCAAGTAATTACTCGAGGTCGCTCTACCCTTCAGTATTGCCTGTCAACTCAAAACGTTTCACAGCATAGCCTAGATTATTCAGGGAAGTATGCGTGATCTTTGTGCCTATATCACTCATTCATTTGTATGCAGAATTCGAATTTTCTCTGCAAATTTGACTCAAGATGGCGGGTTACATTAGCCAAGAGCGTGTCATGACATGGGTATAAGAATCTCGTGATTTCTCGCTCTGGTAAACACCTACCGTTCGCACATCTTTTAGCTAGCACGTTTCGTGTCTCTTCGGGGGGTCGTAAAGTTAGCTCAATGGTGATCATGATGTCACCACCTCAGTTCAAGGAATAGTAAATACTGGCAAGTACATATGCCTGATACGCGGGAGTGTCTACTGGAAGGAGGCCTCCACCTATCTTCAGGTCTTAATACTATACCCGTTGCGGGTCTCTCGGAGGTCAATAAGTCAGCCCAAAGACTAAGGTGATGACGTCACATATGATAATAGAGTAACAAAGTAAGGTACTAGAGAAATCACACAAACGGCTGCTCCTATATATATATATATATATATATATATATATATATATATATATATATATATATATATATATATATATATATATATATATATATATATATATATATATATATATATATATAGGAGCAGCCGTTTGTGTGATTTCTCTAGTTTCTATATATATATATATATATATATATATATATATATATATATATATATATATATAAATATATATATATATATTTTTTTTTTTTTTTTTTCTGAGCATTAGTGTCCCGTATGTACAAGTAATTACTCGCTCTGGTAAACGCCTCCTGCTGACAGGTCTTTTTATCTGCTCGTTCCCAGTCTCGTTGTAGGAAGGTCGTAAAGTTAGCCCAAAGGTACTGCTGGTCGTAAAGTTAGCCCAAAGACTAAGTTGGAGCCTTCACTTTACGACAATAGAGTAAAAGTAAGCATACAAATGACTGCTCCTTTAAAAGCCCAAGTTCCCGTCCCGTACGTTCTCGTATCCCGTGTGTCCCGTACGTTCAAGTAATTACTCGCTCTAGTAACCACCTCCGGTTGACACGTCCTCTTACCTGCTCGTACCGAGTCCCGTTTATGGCGGGTCGTAAAGTTAGCCCAAAAGTACTGTTGATCGTAAAGTTAGCACAAAAATGGTCAAGTTAGCCCGGAGGACACTGAAGTCACTCCCTAAATTCGGGGAAAGGTAAATACCTATGCCTGATACGCGGGAACGTCCATTGGTAGAAGGCCTCCACCTTTTCTCAGGAGAATGAAAATTATTGCATTCTTCCCCCTCATTTGTACTCCCTCAGTCCTCTCTTCCGGAGTGCTTTAGCAAGTTTTGTGGAATGGCGATCCCCGCCCGCCCCCCTTTTCCTTCGGCGCTCTCTTGATCGGATCTTCTTCATCTCCTCGGTTATAACCTCACGAAGGCGTGCTCAGGCATGCGTGCACGGCGAACTCCTTCCTCCCTTTCGTCTTGTTCTTTTTTTTTATTTTAACGAACATCCGGCACGCGGACTTCTTGGCCATTTACCCACCCCCTGTCTTTTTGAATGTTTTCCACGACATGTAGTGACGTCATTCCTTTTTTTTCTGCCGGTTACGATCTCACTCAGTGCAAGTTTTTCATTGAAGTTCAAAATTGTTAAAAATGACATGTCACTTCTTACTTATTCCTGGCTGCTTGTGGAAGAAAATGCCCAACAAACAGATGAATGAATGAAACATATGAATAGAGAATGCCCAACAAACATGAAAATGACTCCGTTCCTAGCGAATTTCCTCACGATTCGAGCTTTACTCAGTGTTAGGGTGGTTCTGACCTCATGGTCACTTCATCCACAACTACATACTACCCTGCGAGCCGCCGCATGGGCGTGTGACAGGGGGTGTTAGGACACCAGCCGTGTAAAGATGTAAGGGATAAGGTTTAGGGAAGTGAAATGGTGACGTGTATTATGGGAGTGTATTTAGTGGAGATCAGTTTTTATTGTGATAGCTTATTGTGCGCGGAAAGAACGAAAGTTTTGTACCCATCCGTTCGGCAATGTATCTCTCTTAATTCCCGATTTCCTGAAAACTTTAATATAGCATCTTCGAAGTAAAATATATCAACTGATATGAAAATAATATAGGGTTTCCGGGCTATTTTTGCTGCATTTCAGACTTAAAATTGGAGATTTTAACATGTCCTCTAATGGAGATGGCTCAGGTTAGAGCAAAAGAACCTCAAAATGAACAAGAAAGCATATTTAAGCTTTTGATTAAAACTGTTTCTAATAAGCGAAAAGTCCTGGGAAAATGAATAAGTATAAAAAATAGGCATCTTTCTGCCTATTTTAGTGAAGTTATTAGCCAAATACTGCCGGAATTGGAGTAAAAATTCGGTAGTTCAAAATAAATGGCGATGCAGTCGGGTCTTATGTCTGGACAAATGTGCTATTTATCAATAATTTATGGAATAATATGCAAAGTGTGTACCTTAATTTTGATTTTTAATAGGCAACCCATTTCTTCAGAAAAATCTGGACTGAGAGAATTGTTTTTAAAGATCAGGTTTTCATAATATATTCCGCTATGTTGTTATTAAACATCCTGATCAGTTTAGTTATGTTGCGTTCTGAATTATTTTACAGATATCCAGGTATCCCTATTTTATGTTTAATTACTGATAAATTCTACCTCATAATCATAAGTATTTGCTTCTAATCTACCTCGTAATTAGGTGGGTACTTATACGATACAAGTGTTTTTGTGGACAATCAAATCCAAGCTCCAAATTCATAGGTCTTAGGAATTGCATTTAAATTCACGAAAAGTGAGTAACATGTAAAGTTGAACACTGGATAACAAATATGTTTTCAAGAGTTTTTTTCGTCTTGCTCCTTTTGAATCTTCATATTCCTGCAGAAGATTTTCTCTCTCTTATCTAGAGCAACTCAGTGGTGCTGGCTGATTGAAATCATCCCGTTTATCTTAGCGGCAAATATCTTCAGGACGAGCAGTACTTGGGTATCTGATTTCCCGATCACAGCCGCAAGGCAAACTTGTGCTCTTTATATTCAGGAGCCTCGTCCTCATCTTGTTGTTTCTACCGACTTATACGCCAGATATGTCAACTGATCTCTCTCGATCAAATAGGGCGTAGGTACGTACCCTCATTCCCCGTCCCTTCAATAAAAACCTAATTAGTTCCGCCATTACATACAGAATCGCGCATCCATCTACTTTTCCGTTGATTTCACGAAAGCCGTCGCGGGTTGCAAGTTTCTTTTTTCTTGGCCTCGAAACTTCTTAAGCCGGGCAAAGTAGGGCGCGGATTGTGACGTGACGAAAAGGCGTCGAATTCGATCGCCAGCGTTCGATTTATGTGCAATTACGCACGCCAGGGGGTGTGGAATACCTGGGCGTGCCAGGGCATGCGTTCTCTTTTCCGCAAATTGGCGAGAAAAATGCATATGGAGTGTAACGAAGGAATTTGTTTTAAAATAAAAACGGTCTTTAGAGAAAGCCAAGTGCTACCAAGTTATTCGGTGAAATAGGAATCCATATTGAAAAGAAGCTTAGTACTTTCCCACAATTATGTTGATTAGTACGACACGTTTCACAGCTTTGCTGCATCGTCTGGCACAATTGTTTGTATCAAATTTATTGACTGATCGTTGTTATAGTACCCGCGGAGGGGGGATGTGGAGATAAAAATAACTTTTTCCCTGCCTTCCCTTCCAAGAGTTGTTTTTTCCTCCACAAACCACCACCCGTTTCAACTACAACAATCAATACATAAATCTGATACAAACAATTGTACCTGAACGACCAGAAGAGCTATCAAATGCGTCGTTTTTATCAAATAACTGTGTAAAAGTACTATGCATTTTTTAGGTATGGATTATGATATCCAATTCTCCAAAAGGTGACGCCTGACGTCGTAAAGATAATGATTAACTAGAGTTGAAGTCCCTTCAAGCACACAGTTAGCAATGCAGCTGAATCTGACAAAATCACCGCAATTAGAAACAACGCCAAATAACGCCTGCAGTACTGAGAGAGCATCTAGGTAAACGAACTCGAAGATCTAATTCGCGAAAAACACATGCAATGGAAATTCGTACCCTTCGATAAAAACAGCCACAAACAGACAAAAGACTATAGTGATAGCTAAACTTGGTGGCTGTTATCTGCGCGAAGTATATACAAATATCGTCAAGGAGGGAATGTTTCGCGGTCGGTAACGGTTTGGAGGATCAAGGCCAGCACATCTAAAACGTAAGTAACAATGCCAAATTAACTCCATTTATCATATTTCTTAGCCGCTAAGTCTATTCCAGATGTCGGTGAAATTTTGGGTAAAACTGATTTATATGACTATAAATTTCTGAGATAAATTTGGGCTATTTTTTGCCGCATCGTTTTCAAGAAATCGTTGGTTAAATTGACCCATTTTACATAAAGTTATCTGGTAAACAAACAACATATTACAAGCACCAGTATTCTCATAAATAAAGGGTCGTGTTCTTGATACCTCTAAAAACTACATAAAAAGAGATTAGGCATTTTTTAAGTGAACCGTGCTATACCTAAGGGATTGACCGAATATTTCTTTTGAAAAAGTAAATAAAATGTTATCCGTCAGAGCAAATGTCTCAACCGTAATTGAAGTTGCGAAATCAGTACACATAGCAACACCGTACGTTACAGTTGTCTGTTTTGTTAGCCGATGGACATCCCTTCTAATATCAGCGTTTCTGCGAAAATAGTACATTGGTGGAATTCAACATAAAATAAATAAAAATGTTAAAATTAGTTTAAAAAGAATTAAAATATTTTTTAAATAAATTTAATTAATTCGCCAATACATAAGAAGATATCAATACTATTATTGAGTGCATTATATTCCACGATAATGCGAAATTTTAGTCATTATATCATAATAGAGAGATCGATCATGTTTTTTCATAATTCAAAATCTCATATTTTTTGTAATATTTTTTGGTCTTTAAATACTCTTTTTCTGTATAATGTTTTACATCTACATCTACGTCATAACCTGCAAGCCACCCAAAGGGTGTGTGGCAGGGGGTGCTTCCACACCAGGCATGCATGAATGATACGGTAGAACACCGAAACTACATTGAAACCAGCGTAACACACATGCAACGTGCCAATTAACAATCTACTAACCAAGAAACATTCTATCGTCAATCGTTCCAACGTGCAAGGGGTACAAGGACTACTACTACATATCCAAAATATCATGCGTAAATAAGAACGTAGAGAATATAAAGATAAATATCTACTGTCTGCCTATTGTCACAATTCGAACTATTCATGACGACGATCGCAGCTGTTATGGTCCCGAATGGTACGCGGGAAAAATGACATTTTATACCTATCGGTTCTACAATCTCTCTCTTTAATTTTATTGGCGTGATCTAATCTACCGAAGTACGAGGGGGTTAATAGTATGTTTTTTACGTCGTCAGAGAAATGGTTTTCCTGAAATTTAGCTAATAGGTTGAGCCTACAATTTAATGTACGCTGTGATAGCGATTCCCATCCTAATTCTTCTAACAGTCCAGACACACTAGCCAACTTATCGTAGCATCGTTTCAGTTTTTTGTGCTAGTAATTCCTTCATTCCAGCTAGACGAGAACGTATAAAAATAAATTAATAGTGCATCTTCTTGAAGGATTAACCGTATTTCAGCAATGCGTCAAGTAGAAAAATGTCAACTCACACTTTGCATGCATTGATCTTCATCGTTACTTCAACGACTTGTTTAGGAAGTCAATCCATCCTTTTGACAAATTGAGTCGAAATGCTCGCCTTGGCCCGGTTGTCCTGTCGAATGACGGAAGAAACTTGAGAGCTCCGATGGTTTTCTGCAGCGAGAGCAGCGTGGCTCGTGGTTTGGTCCGGTTTCTCCCGGACGAGTCTGAATTTTCTCCCTCCCTCCCCCCAATCCCTGCGCTCCTGCGGTTTGGAGATTATGACGCCATCAAAACCTTTCGATCGCACGAAAGAGAAACTGAAAGTCTCCTATGCGATCTAAATCGAAGCTTTCGTCCTACAACGGTCCTCAGGTTTCCAAGCGATTTTTCCGTGGATTACAGATGAGACACAAAGCAAAACACTTTTACGGCCATTATTTCCGTTTTCAGTTTTTCACGGGTAAATTACCTCGTTACCACGACAATTCTGCTATAGATATGTATGTCAGGGGTATTTTTGTACACGAAGTAACTTTATATATATATTTTCCATATAAATTTCATTTAAGACCTTCTTTAAAGTCGTCTCCTTCTATAAGTCTTAAATAAAATCTCATCAAGATCATGGACACCATCTACTTTAAGTCTTAAATAAGATTTAGGTGGAATAACGAAGTTAGGTACTTGATTTACAATGTTTGGTGAATGCCATGAAGTCACGCCTGAGACAACTGAGTATCACAGGAGTAGGTAATGGGCCCTTCCCGTGCCCATAGGTATAAGATTTTGGTGAAAGACACTTGTATACCGCGTTCATTACATAGTTTTCTCTCACAGCTTGAATTAATTCGTCTAAACCCGCTGATTATAAACTTTTATTTACCGCTAGTGCCTTTGTGTTTGATGGTAGATTCAAAGTTAGCATCAATTGAGTTTTCCTTGTAACAACAACACATTTACAGGTCTCCGAAGAAGGTCGGCCTTTCCTTATCGACCGAAGGCAGAGAAAATGACTCATGATTCGAGTGACCACCGTTCCCGGAACCAGTACACTCATTCATTAAAATCTATCGCCCGGTTCTGAATTTGACCTCCTCATGAATTTTAGCCGGCCTGTGTGTACCACCGTGGAATCGATGTTGTTAAATTCTGATCCTGCAACACTCTGGTATACTGAAGACATCGCATTGTCGGGGCGGTTTAATGGGCGTCACAATAAAGGGCGAGAATAACGCAAGTGAGAGGACAATGATTATAGGATGAGGACAATGACAATAACGCAAGTGAGAGGACCGTGATTACATTGCGACCTGCAATCTCTCCGCTCATATTACCGCTTAATCGCCACCGTATGCCTTTCGAGACTTCGTTGGGCCTGGGGAAACCCCGAATTCTCCGTAAGAGTTCGGAAAGTCCAGAAACGGATTTCAAAGTTCCACGAAATATGATCCTCGCATGCGTCATCCCAGAGCCATTCGCTTCATGTAGGGCAACAGCAGGTAATTAAGCCACTAACTGTCGTCGTCATTAAATTTGCGCATAGTTAACAATGAGTAATTTACCACTTGGAGCGTCAAGCGTTATTTTTCTAGACGACTTCTTTCTCCTTTTCGTAAATCTCTGGTGGATTTCATGTCCCTAACATCCCAGCAGGCCACTGATACAAGGCTTCAGGTATCCTTGGACCCTAATTGGTTGAACTTCAAGGAAACAGTCAGTATTTAGGATCCCCTTGAGGTATGCTTAAAAAAAGTTAGAACGCAAGCAGAGAAGACCAGCGAGATAAGTGAAAGGCCGTTATGATAGTCTCGTAAGTGTTACTGACCTCTTGCAAGAACTAGGATGGGAATCGCTTTCGGACCGCCGAATAAAAATTAGGCACAAACTTTTGCTTGAATTAAAAACCAATTCATTTTGCCTCGAAGTTATTAATATCTAACGAACTCCAACAAACTTCGGTGAATCAGGTCATGGGAATAAAATTAGGGAAAGCCAATGCAAAATGGACGAGTTAAAAATGTCGTTTTTCCCGCGATTGATAAGAGGCCACAATGGCTGCTAATGAGGTTTGGAAGTAGGTTAGTCGACTGTTAGTCTTGCTGGTTAATTGATTTGCTCCCTAATGCTTGTTTCTTAACCTGTCACTTAGTACTACTATCATGTTTCGCATGATCCTTGCATGACTCTTGTATCTCGTTGATGTAGCTCGTTAGAAATTTATTCAATAGTTTAGCTTACCTATAGTGTAGTGTTGGTGGGTGGTCTTATGCTAGTGGAAGTTACGTGTTCGTGTTAATACAAGTTGGATATATATCACCCCCAGCCAAATGGCCTTGGGATGGGTTATAGGGTGATATGCAGATGTAGATAGTCCGGGTGGAAAGAAAAATTCAATCGAGACCCGAACTAATGACCACAGGGTCTGCAAGCATAGATTTCACCCCGCAAACATGAGGGAACCCGGGTCGGTACCTTCGTGGTTGAAAAAGATTAGGAATATATCGGCAACATCACAATCTGATGGCGCCTTCACCTTCGGTTACCCTCATTGAACTATAAACGCTAAAAAATTTTAGATCCTAGAAATGCTTTGCACAAATTTAGCTGAAAAATGAATGTAAAAAGTCACCAGTTGACGATCCCAACCATTGAGGTCATTGGAGAGGGCGATGTCTATGGTGGCCAATACTAGAAGCTGTAACTTGGGCGAGGCCTGTCCGCCATATTTGTTAACTCCGAATTTCAATTAGCGCTTACGGGCCAATGTGCCAATTTTGCAATAAAACTATGTTTCATATCGATTGCTTACTATAAATTAGCATAAACTTCTTCAATATGCATTCTCCTTTAACATATTTTTTCACTAGGGATCGGGTTGATGTGGTAGTTAGAGTACTGGCTAACCACACGGGCGGCCAGCGTTCGAACCCCTGCAGAGGAGGATTTTTTTCAGAAGGCACACGATCCCTACTTGAGTGTCTTGTGGAGGGCACTTCAAGTGCAGTACTCCGTCCGTCGGGTGAGACGTTAAGCCGTGGCCCCCTTGGCGACCTTCGTTAAGAGCAGGCTAATGCCGACGCCGGTTTTCTATCCACCCTTCCTCCCTCCCCTATGGCGCAAATGACCTTAGCTCTCGGTCGCCTCCCCAAAATCCAATCCAATATTTTTTACTGAATATTAAAACAGAAACAACAATTGCATTATTCAATAAGGTATTTATTGCGTACGACGCGTTTCAACTCACGGAGCCATCATCAGGTGCACGGCACAAGATCCCACAGGTCTTGTACCAAATGATGGCTCTGGGAGCTGAAACGCGTCGTAAGCATTAAAATACCTGGTGGAATAGTGCAATTGTCGTTTCTCTATTAATATGACGAACTTCCACGACATCATGCCAGAATCTGCTGAAATTATTTTTTACTGATTTAAGTTATTAGTAATCCGCAATTCTGGTTAAAAATATGAAAAATCGAATTGAATGCATAACATTTCTAGAGTTACTTGCCTTACATTTTTAGTAGGTGTTCTTGCTATTCGTACGCTAATTAGTCCATCCCCTCGTTTGATGACGTAATCCCTCTCCAACCACCCCAATGAATCCAACCCTCTCCCAGGAGACACCACGTATGTATATACATAAGACGTGCCTGGTTAGAATAAGGAAGAGTTGTTTGAACGGCCAAAAAAGGGAAATTTGCATTTCCTTCAAACGATAAAATCCGTGAGAACACTCTTTACTGCCTTGTTAGATAAGAATGTCGAGAATCTACGTGCAGAATTCCTGTGAAGAATTCTCACTAAATGGGATGTTTTCAGAGTATAATCCATGCATGTCGGCGGTACAAGTTTCAAATGCGAGCTGTATTGTTCAAGTTAAGGCAGGATTATAATAAAACACGTCATGTCAAGCTATCCGAACGTATCTTAAGAAAGTCAAGCGTAGGCGGTGACTTACGCGTGTTTTGATGCTGACGACTCGCTTGCTTTGGCCAAAAGTCAATTTTCAATTACCTAAGCTCTCGAAGAATGTAAAGTAACCGAGGAAAATATGAGTTTTTACGTATTTTATGCTTTCCATGCTTTCTCTCTCATGAAATCAAAGCTATCGAATTAATTAATGTGGTGATTGCTTTTAGGAATAATTTGAAGTATCCAATAACTTCACAGAAAATAATTTTAGCAATTTCTCTGCGAGGTAGTTATGAGCATGCATATCCCGTATTTTGATTTTCCGACAGAAAACGCATAAAATATTTTAATAAATATATTTTTTTAATTAGTCAAGTTGGAGACTTTAATAGATATTTTTATTCGATTCCTTAGTATTTCAGTCACACAACAGTATGTTATTGCATCATTAATTATGCAGTATTAAATTCATGCATCCCTCAGCTGCTGAAATCAAAAAGTATAATGCGAATATTATATCGATTATGATTAGGGAACTATCTCCCTCAAACAACCATAAATTGACTTAAATTATATTTGTACACACGTAAGGAGTAAAATAGATGAATTATAACAAAGCTTTAATGCACTCGAGTAAAATCAGTTTCCAAATATTCTTATTGTATACTGGTTTAGACACCACAGAAATATTATATGTCGACCTTTTCAATTGTTCAGGTGCACCCGCGAATGTCAGTCCATTTTATTACGTCGCTACATCTACATCTACGTAATGTACTTAGTGTGTCTGGACTGTTAGAAGAATTAGGATGGGAATCGCTATCACAGCGTAGATTAAATTATAGGCTTAACCTCCTAAATAAATTTCAGGAAAATCATTTTACTGACGACGTAAAAAACATACTATTAACCCCTTCGTACTACGGCAGATTAGATCGCGCCAATAAAATTAGAGAGCTAGATTGTAGAACCGATAGGTATAAAATGTCATTTTTTCCGCGTACCATTCGGGACCATAACAGCTGTGATCGTCGTCATGAATAGTTCGAGTATTGACAATAGGCAGGCAGTTAATCTTTCTCATTATATTCTCCTCTTTCTTATTTATGCATGATGTAAATAATGATGTTCTTATTTATGCATGATATTTTGAATCTGTAGTAGTAGTCTTTGTATCCCTTGCATGTTAGAACGATTGGAGATACAATGTTTCTTGGGTATTAGATTTTTAATTGGCGCTTTGCATGTGTGGTACGCGGGTTTTTAATGTAATGTCGGTTTTCTACCATATCATTCATGCATGCCTGGTGCGAAAGCACCCCCTGCCACACACCCTTTGGGTGGCTTGCAGGGTATGACGTAGATGTAGATGTAGATGTAATACCCTGCGAGCCACCACGAGGGTGTGTGGCATGGGGTGAAGGTCACCAAGGGGTATGCTAGGGGTTATAGGCTGAACATTGAACGCATGCTTCCTAATTGAGTCTTCGGATAGGTGGATAATCTCCGCGGAGTAGCACTGCGGTTGAATGCAGTCTTCCTTATGTGACCCTATTTTCTCTAATTCCGGCAAATTTCCGAAAAGCTTGATCGTATGAAATTTATTAACGACTGAAGGAGCCTGCTTTTAATTATACACGGAATTATATATGATTATATTCGCTGGAGTTTTCATGGAATTAGTTCTTACCTTTCTAACCTAAACACAGGTTATGGGATTCAGCGTGGAAAATTATAGGCAATCTTAGTAGGTTGGGGCAGGTTGTTGGCGCTGTTAAAAGCATGGCAGGTGAAATTTTTTTCGTGTTCCTTTCCCATAGTAAGGAGACCATTCACTTCACTACGTTTAAGTGGAAGGTTACCTATTGTAGGCAAACACCTGCCGGCCGGCTTAAACAGCGTCCATAGCGTGAGAGGCTGCTCTCGCGATGAAACATCTGCCCCTAATTGTTGCAACGGAATGTCAGGGACAACACGTTTAATTCCGCTGTGGTTCCACACTTATCAGCGCGTAATTGAGAAACCCTTTCAGGAAGACCCTTGTCAATGAAAATTGGAAGATATTTTTGAGTCCATGGGCTAACACATCTCCCTCGGGCCCTATAGCCGTCCGTGGGTTTTGGCTTTTTTAAAGAAGGATTTTTTAAACTGAATAAATAAAAATGTATGACTAAGCATTTGTTTTGACTCTCGCAGTCAAGCCAGAGCCGCCTTAAGAAGCCTTAGGTCAAAACACGTACTCTGTCGCTCACTCACGACACAGTCACACACAGTCACTCACGTTGTCCTTGTATTCCCTATGAGCTACGAATGAAAAACCCCACTGCATGGAAAGTAAGCCCTCGTAAAATGTCGAGTATGGTGTGCAGTAGCACATATTCATGAAAACAAAATAAGGAAAATGGATTGTAGAACAATTTGGTTTAAAATTCAGTTTTTCCCGAGAATGTTAAGAGACCATAATGACTGCGTTGAAACTTTGAATTCGGTTAGTTGACAGGAAGTGTAGCTGATTTATTCATATAACCTCTAAAGCATGTCAAATTATTAAAACTTTCGCGGTACATGTTCGGCAAGCAGTGATGGTTTATTTTATCGAACCTTTTGGATTTTTGGAAGAAGGTTTTGCAGAACATGCCGCCCTAGGGCACACCATTGACGTCACGAACCCAAAAATTCTCGCCAGAGAAAAACATTCCAAGACGAGAATCTTCCGGGAGGCATTAGAAATTGAAAAGCATAACAGGAATTTCAATAGAGACAAGGGACAAAAAAATAAGTGAATCATGGCTTCCAGTAATTTCTAGAAAGAAGAGCGACGTCCAGAAGACTCTCCACCAACACCCGCCCTCTCCCCCTCTTGCACCACCGTGACGATATAAATTGATGCAAAATAAAGGCAATTAGGTCATTCAGCCCTGATGAGGTCTCCGGCAAAGGAGAAGAAACGTTGGCTTTTTTAAATCTTGACGCGGGTTATCTCAAAAAAAAAACATCACTGCTTGCCTCCAAAGCATGCTTCTAAATCTGTCGAGTATTGCTAACACCGTGTTTTGCATGTTCCCTGTGTGACTCTTGTGTCACGTGAGCAGAGTTACATTATTGATCATTTTAGTAGAGTCTGTAACATTTTCAGCGGACCCATAGTGTGATGCATGTTGGTGAAAGTAAATTTCTTCTCTCCATTTCTTCACGCTTTCATTCATGCTGGTGATAAGTCACCCCCCGCCAAACACCCTTGTGGAGTAATGAAGCTCAAACGATTTCGTACTGTCTACTAATTTTTATTTCACCTCTTGCTACACGTGTTTCGACTGACTGGCAGTCATCATCAGGCAAGACTGCTATGCAAGACATGATGGCTGCTAGTCAGTCGAAACACGTGTAGCAAGAGGTGAAATAAAAATTAGTAGACAGTACGAAATCGTTTGAGCTTCATTACTCATTATGCTGTTCTACGATATCTCGCCTGAGAAAGTGGAGTTTACCCTTGTGGAGGCTTGAAGGTTAAGAAGTAGACGTAATTGTAGAAATTATGGAATATACTTTTAACTCCTCGGCAGAAGAGTCAGTAAGGCGTTGAGAAAACACTTCCAGCAGATGATTTACATTTGAAAAAATCATCCAATGAAACAACTGCATAATAATTAGGTGTCCATTTTCCGAGTTCATTGTTCCAGTACAGGAAAATTAGGTGTACATGATGAATTCGTCGCGGGTTCTGATTACAACCAACTCATCCGTCTTCGTAAAAATTGTCTCGGCAATCCTTCGTTTCTTTTCCTCCATTCTTTCGGCAGCACCTGCGGTATTGCTTTTGTTCTCGCGCAAATTATATGATTAGCTCTGCCACATCCGAGACGCACTGTGGCCGCGGAAAACCCATGTCCAGACCGGAAACGCTGATTGTGGTTTCACGAGTGGGTATATAAAGCTACTTTCCCCTTCCGTAAAAGACTAGGCACAACCCTCAACACCTTTTCCTTATTTATTACGCCGGCAATCATTCCTTGCCCATTCCTTAATAATGAATCAGTCATTATATCCATAGAATATTTTTTTTTAATCCTCACAATTTCCCGTAAAGACTTAATGGGAAAAAAATAAGAAAATTAATGCTCAGAAATTAACAAAACTTTTTTGGGTTTTACCTAGAATATTCATCGGACGACCGGTTTCGTCGAATAGTCGACATCAACAGATCTACGTAAATTATACTTAAAAATTTAAAAAAAAGTTTCGTTAATTCCTGTGCATTATGAAAAACTTTTACCAAGTAAAGGCTGAAACTATTGAATTCATAAGACAGTCAAGTTAGAGTGCCTTCTTTTGACAAAATCGCTTGAGTTCATGCTCAAATTTCATTATAAATGATTTTCAATTTAATCATTTGATTTTTTCCAAATTATTGTAAATTATTATTTCCAATTTAATTTTGCAAAATAATTATGGTTTACGGATAATGAAGATTAACTTTTACATGAGTTTCTAACGTAATTTGATGAGAGTAAACTAGAGTCGGACCTTATAATTGTAGGTGAGCAAAAATTAGCCCATTAATATCTGATTAGTAGTAACATTTAATGATGCAGAAAGATTAACTCTTTAAGTGCGGTATGACGAGATATCACGTAATGGATGTCTTTACACTGTTGCTGCTGACGTGATATGACGTCAATGGTACCGTGAGTGTTCCAGCTTTCCCTAGGAAACCTTCACAAGGCCCCCTAGTGAAAGCTAGAACACTCACAATACCCATGACGTGATATCACGTCATGCCGCACTCAAAGGGTTAAAAACTTCTCGGCTTCTGGTTCTTGGGAAAGAGGAAGCCCTGCTCTTTGTGAAACCGTCTCTGTTTTTGACGCTTGCTTTTACGTTGGGCTGTATAATTCTGCGTTTCGGAGTTTTATGACGCACTGGAGGCCACGAACTTGACCTTACGAGAAAATCAATTGCATCTAACTTTAGTTTTTGGAACGAATTCGTTTTCGAATGAGGAAATATATTACCAGATCCGATCTTATTAAGTCTGTATGGCGACCTATGACAATCGAGCGCACATGTCGAAATTGGCGTGGGGAGGTTATTTTGCCTGAATGAATCACTATAATAGCTTTGTGATTCTCGCGATAGATTTATCACTTTTCGACCGGCCTCAGCGCAAAGGCAGCACCATCAGTCGCGCTGAAACTGGTCAACAGCGAAGAAATTCGTGGTGAAAATTCTAAGGTTTGAATTTTTTTTTATCAAATATCACTTATGCCTGAGAATATCGAATAAATTTTGCGTGTTCCGACTAACCATGGAGCTCTCAATTTTGCTTAGCGGCGCATTTATAAGAATTTTTAAGCCCATAACTGTATTAAAGTAATTTGTCCAACAGTTCTTACGTTTTTAGTTCAGCACTGCGCCGATTCAAAACTCGAAAGCAAGGCAAAATTGATTTTTTTTCTCTTGCGGTTTGGGTTACGTAGATAAGCCCGCGAGATAATATTTTTGGACAGCCACTTCCCTTCCGTGAATTCACCGCTTGAAATGCTAATCGCAACGGTGCCCCTATTTTTGAACAGTTTGTTTTGAGCGAGGCGAGGAAGCTATATTTAGGAAATATAGTTGTTATGAGCCTGAAAGTTTATTTAAGCATTGCTTTGGTAGGAGGTAATTGTCAATGATAATAAGCAGAAGGTAGTAATATAGCCTTTTACCTTTGGAAAAATTATGTGAAAATGAAAAGCTGTAATAAAAAATGACTGATCGGAATTGCGGTCAAAGTGAGTACGCTGCAGCCTTCGCCAAATGAATAAATATTGCATTTTAGGCGACGTAAAACAAGTATCGTTTATAATTATAATCCTAGATTGTTGAAATTCCATAGGGTATGATATTAGATCCTTAAACTTATTATTATTTTCTGGGATAGCTTTAAATAAGCTGAACATATTGGACAAAAATTCTGAATCCTGAGAGAAAGCATAAAAATGAAGATTTTGGATTTTTTATTAAGCATAGCGCAGAACGAGATGCTCCATACCATGAAAAGGGAGAGAAATTTAACTTTTGTGCCGAGAATTGAGAGGTATTTTTTTATTTTCACCAAGGAAAATCGATAAAATGAATAGGAGAGAGTTATCGTAGGTAACTGAGGGGTTTACGGTAATGATACGCAATTGAAGGAACGCCAAATCTTAGAAACTCTACTTTGTACTTTGGAAGCGATAAGAAAATTTTACTTTCGAACTTCATTTTGCTGACACCACTTTTTTACGTTGCTGTCGAGTTGAATCATAAAAATGAAGATTTTGGGTATTTTTTATTAAGCATAGCGCAGAACGAGATGCTCCATACCATGAAAAGGGAGAGAAATTTAACTTTTGTGCCGAGAATTGAGAGGTATTTTTTTTTCACCAAGGAAAATCGATAAAATGAATAGGAGAGAGTTATCGTGGGTAGCTGAGGGGTGTACGGTAATGATACGCAATTGAAGGAACGCCAAAGCTTAGAAACTCTACTTTGTACTTTGGAAGCGATAAGAAAATTTTACTTTCGAACTTCATTTTGCTTACACCACTTTTTTACGTTGCTGTCGAGTTGAATCATAAAAATGAAGATTTTGGGTATTTTTTATTAAGCATAGCGCAGAACGAGATGCTCCATACCATGAAAAGGGAGAGAAATTTAACTTTTGTGCCGAGAATTGAGAGGTATTTTTTTTTCACCAAGGAAAATCGATAAAATGAATAGGAGAGAGTTATCGTGGGTAGCTGAGGGGTGTACGGTAATGATACGCAATTGAAGGAACGCCAAAGCTTAGAAACTCTACTTTGTACTTTGGAAGCGATAAGAAAATTTTACTTTCGAACTTCATTTTGCTTACACCACTTTTTTACGTTGCTGTCGAGTTGAATCATAAAAATGAAGATTTTGGGTATTTTTTATTAAGCATAGCGCAGAACGAGATGCTCTATACCTTGAGAGAGGTGAGAAATTTAACTTTTGTTACGAGAACTGAGAGGTATTTTTATATTTTTACCAAGGAAAATCGATAAAATGAAAAGGAGAGAGTTATCTTAGGAGGGTGAGGGGTTCGCGGTAGTGATACGCAATTAAAGGAACACTGAGGCTTTGGATTTCTACTCTGTACTTCGGAAGCTTTCAGCTTCAGCTGCCCCAAATTCACCTATAGATTAGGTCCTATCACCGTAGATTAGGATTCGATCACCGTAGATCCTATCACCGTAGATTAGGATTCGTAAAAAGGGTTCTAGGCAAATGCGATGAGAGAGTACGAGAAAGAAGCTATTTTACACTCGTCAGGCCTCATTTAGAATATGCCGCTAGTATATGGGATCCGTACGAGGAAGGTATGATAAAAGAAATAGAGCGCGTGCAAAGGAGATCTGCTAGGTTTGTTAAAGGCCGTTATGATAATTGTATAAGTGTTACGAGCTTAATAGAAGAACTAGGCTGGGAATTACTATCAGAACGCAGGTTAAAATTTAGGTTAAACCTTTTAAGTAAATTCGAAACCGATTTGTTCACAGATGACGTTAGATATATATTGAGATCCCCTGCGTATTATGCTAGGTTTGATCATATTAACAAGATTAGAGAGATAGATTGTCGTACCGATAGATTTAAAATGTCATTTTTCCCTCGTACTATAAGAGAGAGCAATAGGCAGCGTAGCAAAGGGATAGGTAGGTGAAATGTAGTTAGAGTAGTCTGTAGTGCATGACGCATGTTATAACAACCAGTAACCCCTTTCTTTATATGTAGATACTAACCATCTAGCTGCATGTGACCCCATTATCTAGCATGCCTTCATTAAATATCCTAGTTGCATGTCAATAGTGCATGTATGGTGATCTTCACCCCCTGCCACACACCCTCATGGTGGCTCGCAGGGTATCACGTAGATGTAGATGTAGATGCATAGAGCGAGACAAAAAAAAATTGTTGGTTGCAGCCCGTATCACCATGCAGCTGGAACTCACTTTCTATTGCTAATAGATTGCAAGAAAGCAAGTGAAACGCCTGACAGAAAATATTCATGAGCATATGGGAAGCCATAAGCTATCAGAACTTATTTCACTAAAGCTGCATTACTTGGTTACTAACACTCCATGTCTGTCAGTAATTGATTTGGACAACCTGAAGCTCTAACATTACCCCCTCTATAATGCATGACAGAGTTCTTCCGCTTGCTTTATGATCTACAAGATATGTATAACATAGATTTTCTACCGGTCAGATCCTTAAGTTGAACCTATAGCTGGAGCCCCTTGCAGAAGTACGGCAAATACGTTCATATTTTGCCATTTTATTCAGAAAATCCGCTTAATTCGCCCTCCTTTTATCTTCTTTACAGATGCTACGGTAAAAATTATCTAAAGTCATCGGAACTCTTGTAATATTCACGGTGAAGAGATATCCTGCTTTCGCACATAATTTTGGAACCACCTCCTATTGACGGGAATATTTAGGTGAGATACCGACTATATATGTTCTGAATTCTACCATTGTTAGCATTTATTCACCATCAATGTTACACATTTTCTTCTTTTATTGTAATACAAGAGTAACCCCCGGGTTAAACATCTTTGGGTGCTTTTCTTATTAATTCGAAACTTTTACAGACCACAGAATGATTCGAACTTCAACACGACCCGGCTTTCGATGACTATCACCAACCCAGATGCTAATCTTGTAAATGAATGTTTGCTTCCTCACAATTCCCCTATTCTAACAGCACTTGTATAACCTTCCCTTTCTCCCAAAATTACATAAATGATTGACTCTAATTTTCAATCAACGGTCTGAAAGCGATTCCCATCCAAGTTGTTGCAAGAGGTCAGTAACATTAACGATATTAGAATGACAATTAGAAAATCATGTAATACCGTACGAAGAAACGGTAAAAAACCTTGGAATAATATTTAATAAGGAACTCAACTGGAAGAAACAAGTTCACGTCACAAAACAGAAATGTCTGAGCATACTACATCAATTATATAGAACCAAGAACATAGTACCGCCCAAAATTCGAACCACCCTGGTGCAGTCGTTAATTTTTCCACACCTAGACTACTGCTCTTCTCTGTTTACTAATCTCAGCGAAGAAAGTAACAACAAATTGCAAGTGACAATGTACTCTTCAATGCGCTACATATATGACCTCAAAAAATGGGACAGGATATCTGACACGTCCAATTACGCTGGTTGAAACTAAAACAGCGTCGTTTATACCATGTTATTCTGCTTACTTATAAAATTTTATCCACTCGCAATACCTATCTGCTAGATTTACCTGGAAAAAAGATCTACATACAGTACCCAATAGGAATCATCCCGTAGACCTTCATATTCCTCAACATAGCACACTTCACGTCACTAAATCCTTTACCGTAACCGCTTCTAGAGTATGGAACTCTCGACCATCTAAAGTTAGAAATATTAAATCCATCCATGCTTTCAAGTCCAAGGTGTATGATATCCTAATAAATAATCCTAAAATGTTGTGTCTAAAATAGAAACGAAGTAAAATTAAACAAATGTTAAATTGGATGCCTTATACATATTGAAGAAGAATTAATCTATTGAACATGAATGTATTCAACCTTATACTTGTAATTATTACTGTTATCATTAATTACCTCTTTCCTCACGGTTTATATGCTTAATCATGTATTTAAATGTTATCCTAGTAGTGCTCTCTGCAGTAATATGTACGGCTGTATTACGAATTCCAAGCTTACAATGAGTTTTTTTATTTTTTGTTCTTACAATGAGTTTTTTAATTATATTTTAGTCATCATTGTATAATTAATTCGATTTTGTATATTGAGTTTCATCACTGTATTATTAATCTAATTTTTGAATTTCAAAATTGTATTAATTTTACTTAAATTGTACTTCATATTCTCAGGGGCTAATAGTAGCCCACGATAATAAACGTTGTTATAATTATTATTATATTATCGTATGGTTTTTCACGTATCTTGCTGATCCTCTCTGCACTCGTTCCAAATGTTTTTAAGTCAACCTCATGAGGATCCCAAACACTGGCAGCGTATTCTGAGTTGGGTCTGGCAAGCGAAAAGTAGCTGATTATTACTAACTTTATCGTCGAACTTTCCAAGTACTCTTTTAACATATCCCAATTTACGATTAGCCTGACCAGTTATTTCCCGAATACGTTTGCTCCACGAGAGGTCATTAGATAGTTTGACTCCGAGGTATTTTACAGATTCTAAAGTCTCTAATCGGGCAATTTGTACGTAATTACTGTACTGAGGTGAGTTTTCCGTTTTCCAGTAGTTCATTGCAACACGTTATTTCTCAAATTTAATTCTAGTTGCAAGTATTTGTTGGTGTGGAACCCCCCCACCGAAATGTTTGGCGGATTTTGATTAAATGTATAGAATGCTACCTATCTCATTTTTAGTAGATTATTTTATCCATTATTGCAAATTGAATACCATCTCGGAGAGCATTGATACAATTTCGCGGAGATATTCAACCTATCTGACCCCTAGAGATTCGGAGGCTAGAAGCTAGACTTAGGTTGCTTGGTAGATTCAGAAGTGATATTTTTAAGTGCGACACAGAGAATATTATCATGACTCCTCACTACATCTCTAGGTCTGACTGATGCGATTATATGAGAGAAATACTCAGCCGAATAGATAGATACAAAAACTCGTTCTTTCCGCGAACAATAAGCGACCACAATAAAAACTGAGCACCACCAAATACGATCCTATAATACATGTCACCATTTCACCTCCATAAAACGTACACCTTTACACGGCTGGTGACCTAACACCCCCTGCCACACGCCCACGTGGCGGCTCGCGGCGTATTATGTAGATCTGTGTTTGCGACCAATAATACGGATCTCGTTCCCCATTGTTGTCATGAAGGACGACGACTGCGAGAAAGGGTTACCGAAGATGAAAAAGCAAGGTTGTAGATGATTGGTCGAAGACTTCTTGACTGCTAGATACGCTCCTATAATACATGTCACCATTTCATCTCCAAAAAACTTCAACCTTTACACGGCTAGTGATCTAACACCCTCTTCCACACACCCACGCGGCGGCTCGCGGGGTATTATGTAGCTGTAGATCTGTGTTTTCGACCAACAATACGGATCTCGTTCCCCATTGTTGTCAAGACGGACGACGACCGCGAAGAAGGGTTACCGAAGGTGAAAAAGCAAGGTTGTAGAGGATTGGTGGAAGACTTCTTGACCGCGGTCTCGTGTTATTGTGTGTGTGTCGCTCGGGAAGTGTTTGAAGGAGGGAGGAAGGAGGAAGAGAGGGAGAGGAGGAGAAGGAGGAACACAAGGCTCCCTCCTCTTCGTGGTCGCAACAGAGAGAGGTAGAGGACGACTCCTCTGGCCCGTGTTATTGGTTGAAGCGGCAACGCCGCCCTGCGAGCCCGGCGCTGCATTCCTCCGGGTGGGAGTCGGTCGGCGGCCGGGGCCCCTTCCCCCTCCTCCCTCGCCCAGGGGCCTCTCCTCAACAACGGCGTCCCTCACCCCTTTTTTACGTGAAAGGGCCCTATTTTCCCCACCATTTTTAAAGAATCCTTCCTTTTTCTTCGGCCCCTTAAGGCCGCGGCCTCCTGTTTACTGACCGACGAAGCGCCTCGCCTGCTTTGTTTTCATCAACGCATCCTCTGTCTGTACCGATTGTTGTTGGTACAATTTGTCGTCAAACGTGTCTCAAAATCAGTTGCCCTCAATGTATACTTGGATGATTTTATGAAACCAGACAGATTTGGTTCTGTAAAGTCAAAACAAAAAACCTGCTTGCAGCGAATGCTGCGTAAGATTCACCATAATGCCACTTGGTCACCAGGTAATAACACCGTGTCTTGCGCGTTCCCTGCATCTACATCTACTTATTACCTTGCAAGACGTTGTTAACGTTGTTATTTTTCAATCGTTAAGCCTCATCTAGAATATGCTGTTAGTGTATGGGATCCATACGAAACGGGGTTGATATCAGAGTTAGATCGCGTACAGCGAAGAGGAGCTAGGTATGTGAAACGATGCTACGATAAGTTGGCTAGTGTGTCTGGACTGTTAGAAGAATTAGGATGGGAATCGCTATCACAGCGTAGATTAAATTATAGGCTTAACCTCCTAAATAAATTTCAGGAAAATCATTTTACTGACGACGAAAAAAACATACTATTAACCCCTTCGTACTACGGCAGATTAGATCGCGCCAATAAAATTAGAGAGCTAGGTTGTAGAACCGATAGGTATAAAATGTCATTTTTTCCGCGTACCATTCGGGACCATAACAGCTGTGATCGTCGTCAGGAATAGTTCGAGTGTTGACAATAGGCAGGCAGTAAATCTTTCTCATTATATTCTCTACTCTCTTATTTATGCATGATGTAAATAATGATGTTCGTATTTATGCATGATATTTTGAATCTGTAGTAGTAGTCTTTGTATCCCTTGCATGTTGGAACGATTGAAGATAGAATGTTGCTTGGGTATTAGATTTTTAATTGGCGCTTTGCATGTGTGGTACGCGGGTTTTAATGTAATGTCGGTGTTCTACCATATCATTCATGCATGCCTGGTGCGAAAGCACCCCCTGCCACACACCCTTTGGGTGGCTTGCAGGATATGACGTAGATGTAGATGAAGACACCACAAGGGTGTTTGGCAGGGGGTGACTTCACATGAGCAACATTGAAGAAATTAAATTTCACCAGCATGCACTTAATTATGGGTATGCTACAAATAGTACAGAAACTACTAAAATAATGAATAATATAATAAAAACTAATAAAAAAACTACGGCAACGTGACACAAGAGTCATGCAGGAAACATGCAAAGCGTGGTGTTAACAGTACTCGGCAGATTTCGAAACTTGCATTAGGGGGCATATTAAGTAATCTGCTACACTACCTGTCGACTAACCTGCTTCAAAGTCTTAGCGCAGCCATTATGATCTCTTATCGACCGCGGGAAAAACGACATTTTTAAATCTTTCTGTTCTACGTTATTTCCTTTATTACATTTTACAAATCGTATCTATCTTAGTACCTCTAACTTTGGTTTGATTCGTGTAGGTGACAGTCAATTTCTACATACCATTTTGAATGTTGGTGATGAGTCACTCCCTGCCAAACACTCTTGTGACGGCTTGCAGGGTAATATTTTGATGTAGATTAATATATTTGCTTTGACCGGCTTGCATAGCCGTAGAGGAAATACGAAAATAGATATAAAAAGCCGATTTGGAGCCCTCCATTTGCTGGTTGGATGGTTATTCTTGTGAGCAACGGACAACTAAGATAATTAGTGCCATGGAAGACAGGTGAATCGGTTGGTGAGGGATGTTGGGAAATGTTTTAGGGTGGAGATAAACTCTGCGCTAGCACTTAATAGCTCTTACCGAAATACATCGGTATTGGTATTCAACTGGAAAATCTCCAACGCCACTGGGATTTAAAACACGATCCTCCGGTTGGGAATCCAGTACTCTAGGCACTCATTGAGGATGATGGAAAGGGCAGTACGTCATCAAACTGTAGCCTGACAACCGGAATAACATCCATATTCTTCGACCCTGATCCTTTCTCGCCTTACTTTGGACAGCATGAGGGGATAGTTGCTGTAAAGCTAGAATTTCAACCATCTGTTTGAAATGAAAGTAAATTTTCCGACGAATTTATCAATATCTTACAAACTCCAACCTACTACGACAGATCATATCACGAGAATAAAATGAGGGAACTAGATTGTAGAACAGAAAGAGACCATAAGATGCATTTAGACTTTGAAGTAGGTTAGTTGACAGGAAATGTAGCTGATTTATTCATATACCTCATAATGCATGTTTAAAAATCTGCCGAGTGGTGCTGACACCATGTTTTGCATGCTCCCTGCATGACTCTTGTGTCACGTTTTCGTAGTTAAATAATACATGATTTTAGTAGCTTCGGTAGCATTTGTAGGGGTTTTAATATTTGATTTGTAGTACATCTACATCTACGTCATACCCTGCAAGCCACCCAAAGGGTGTGTGGCGGGGGGTGTTTCCACACCAGGCAGGCATGAATTATACGGTAGAACACCGAAATTACATTGAAACCCGCGTACCACACATTCAAAGAGCCAATTAAAAATCCAATAGCCAAGAAACATTCTATCGTCAATCGTTCCAACATGCAAGGGATACAAGGACTACTATTATGTATTCAAAATATCATGCATAAATAAGAACATCAATATTTACATCATGCATAAATAAAAACGTAGAGAATATAAATGTAAATAAAGTATGTTTTTTACGTCGTCAGAGAAATGATTTTCTTGAAATTTAGGTAGGAGGTTAAGCCTATAATTTAATCTACGCTGTGATAGCGATTCCCATCCTAATAGTATACGGACAGTGTGGCGCATGATGCTAAGAGTTAATTTCTTCACTGTAGTTCATGTTGGAGATAAGTCACCCCATTCCAAACGCCATTGTGGTGGCTTGCTTAATAAATAGATGTATATGTAAATCTGGAAACTTATATTAATTACTTTGTGGCATGGATTCTACTCGACTTTCCTTAGTTTGCACCGATAATGCGGATTATTATTTATTAAAATCCATTGAAAAAAATATATTCGCAAAGAATGCAAATGAAAGAAGTTAATGCGTGCTGATTGTAAGCAAGTTATCGAATTTGTTCAAAGAACCAAGTAACTAGCCGCGCAGTTACTTCAACGGAGTCACACGCTAGGGATCACACAATTGTGCGAAATTCACAGTGGAGAAATCATTCGCCTGGACTGGGAATCGAACCCATATCCCTCGATTTCGCTGATTGGTTAGAGCACTCAGAGCAAAATCGAGGGATCTGGGTTCGATTCCCAGTCCAGGCGAATTATTGGTCCACCGTGAATTTCGCACAATTGTAAGTAGTCGAATGTAAACATTGTAAAAATGCAGTATTAGTGCGTCAGGTCGTAATCGCTAAAGTAAAATCGGGGTTAACAAATATGGTGGACTGGCCACGCCCACTTTTCAGCTTTTAGCATTTGGCCACCATTGCAAGCGTGTACCTAAATGTAGGAGCCGCACAGGCGTCTTAAGTTGTGGTTTTCAACAATCAAAAGTCTGCAATTATTCGCGATGATCGCAGAACTGCGCATGTTCCAGAGCGTGGTAGAGGAAGTAATTGATGTATAAGTTAATCCTTTTTTTGTTTTTTTTAGAGAAGGAACTAGCGAGCACACCACGATTTGTACCCATTGCCACCCGCTAACCATGATGCGTCGACCCTAATTAGTATCTCAGTTGCGGTCGGCGCTAACCGCAGTGTCCATTATGAAATATTATCTGCGTGAGGTCCTAGCCTACGTAAGAAATATATCTAAAAATACTTACTACCCCGCAAACCACCACAAGGGTGTTTGGCAGAGGGCTACTTATCACCAACATGAACTACAGTGAAGAAACTTACTTTCACCAGCATACAGTACATAATGGGTATGTTACAAATTCCACAGAAACTACTAAAAATAATCTATAATGTAACTATAATGAAAACTTGACACTAAATTCATGTAGGCAACATGCAAAACATGGTGTGAGCACTACTCGCCAGATTTAGAAACATGCATTAGGGGGAAATGAATTAATCAGCTACACTACCTGTCAACTAACCTACATCAATGTCTCAACGCATCCACTATGCCCTCTTACCGATCGCGGGAATAGCGACATTTTAAACTTTTTTGTTCACAATCTATTTCCCTTATTCTCATGATCTGATCTACCGTATTGTATAGGAGTTCGTAAGATATTGATAACTCCTTCAGAAAATAAATCGGTATTGAGTTTACTTAAAAGATTGAGTCTAATTTTCAATCAAAGCTCTAAAAGCGATTCCCAACCTATTTTTTGCAAGAGGTCAGTAACACTAACGAGACTATCACAACGGCCTTTCACGTATCTTGCTGATCTTCACTGCACGCGCTCCAAACAACACTTGAAGGATAAATGGTCAACTGGGGTCTCTCTCGGATTTCGCTCTTAATTTACGAGGCTAACTGGAGACAGGTTTGTTCTCATGGAGTACGCTCTGATTATCTTATCAGTCACTTTAGTGGTTGCTGAAGTGACCTCGACATGAGTCACCACTGGCTTTCCAAACAGGTCAGACATACGATGGAAGTGTCGTGAAGACTAGTTTCGCATCTCACGCCGGGAAAAGCTCCGAATTTTTCTCGCGTGAATGTATTCCCGCACAGGCTGGCATGCCGTCATCATGCGAGAATGCTCGGAAGAGTAAAAAAAAGATAAAGTCTGTAAAACCCGGCAGCTTCGCCGGAATGCGCGTAAGATAATGAGGATGCGGAAAACCTCCAGAAAATAAACTCTTGGCTGTTCTTCTTTCGAACGCGATGATGGGAATATGTTAGGAGACAACCGATGCATTATTCTCCAATATGGTGGGCAAATATTTGACATTCATTCAATATCTACCAGGAATCACTATGTTGACATTTATATCCCCCAGTACACAACTCCTCGCCTCAATAAATCTTTTATGGTGACAGCTGCTAGAATATGGAATTCATTACCGTCAGAAATTAGAAATTTACAATCAATACGAGTGCCTATGTCAAAAGTGTACAAGCTACTTCTTAGTAATGCATGGCAGTTTGCAGTATAACTTATCACGCTGCTCTAATAATAAGAATGACGTGAATGGAAAAGAATGTATGTATGTAATTTTGTTCTCTGATAAATTATCTAACTGTGATACCTGTTATAGTTAAGAATGTAGTATTATGTACAGTCACTTCATAAAGTATCGCGACACACTACTCTAGCGGTTCGTATAGGTCGGATGTCGAAGCTCGAAATACGTTGGCTATCCTGAACTATCTCTGGTGGCTGTGTCCCTCTTGACTTTCAATAAATATCATACTGTACCTGGAAATGCTCATAGTCAACAGATATGGCTCAGGATAGCCAACGTGCTTCTAGCTTCGAAAGCGGACCTATATAAACCGCTAGTACAGTGTGTCGCGATACTTTATTAAGTGACTGTACGTAAGAAGGATGTTTTCAACATGTGTAATACGTATGATACATGCGTGATACATTTTGAAGCTGAATACCGGCGAGTTCACGCATAGTGGGATTTAAATGTATATTATTTGTAATTATTACTTAATTTCTCATTAACCAATTGGGATCGATTTAGTAATAGGTACTTGACAAGTGCGACAATAATGTCCGGGAAACAAGCTACTTCTCCCTTGTTAGACCCCAATTCGAATCATGGGCGGATCCATGGGGAGAGGGAGGAGAGGTGAGATCTCCTCTCCCCCCCCCTCCCCCCAAGTTCACGTGAACAAGAAAAAGGAGTGGATTTTATGGAAAACTTCATTGTACCAGCAAGTCGCTAGCGTAGATAAGTTAAAGCAAGGCTTCTTGAAAAGGACAAAAAAAATAACACACTTATGAGGGCAGTTTGAGCTAAATGTAATTTCTTCTAAAAAAATCGACGTATTTGGTCAATTCACTGAGAAAAACATCTCACCCTCCCAAAGATACGAAAATATCAGTCCTTTACCCAACTACTTTCCCAAATTTTTGACGAAAAGTAGGTACCAGCTCTTTTAGACGGGAAATGGTACGTGTATGCACTACAGAGAGACCTTCTTTGACCTAAAAAAATGAGGGCCTTTTAGTTTAGACCTTTTAATGAGGACCTAATAGTTTGTATGTTTCCTCAACTTTTTTGAAGAGTAAATCATATTGTCACTGCAGTAACTTTTTCAAGATCTCAAAAATAACTTCCGCTGTGAGGGAGTTTTAAACGTTTACGTTACGTTACGCGGACATTTCCAAAACGAAAAATGAAAATAAGTGTCGAAACCATGGTCGGTTTTCATTGAAACAGTGCGGAAATTACTACTGAGTTAAAGTTCGTGGTTTCCGGCGATACTTTGTGGAATTTGCAAAACTTTTTGAATGAATAGGGTAAACTTTGTTTTCCACACTGAAATAAAATTAAATTCATTATGGAAAAACAAAGTTTACCATATTTATTCAAAAATTACTACTGAGTTAATTTATAAGCAATGGTAGCGAGCGTGAATTCGTGGAAATCCTTCATAGTAGGAGCGTCTGAAGAAATTACAACTTGGTTGTTCCCACATGAGGTTTCATTGTTACCATGCAGGGTAACAATAAAACCTCATGTGGAAACAGCCAAGTTGTAATTTCTTCAGACGCTCCAACTGAGTTATTTTATTTTTACCAATATGGATGTGTAGTATTTCCACAGAGTTACGCTTGTAACTCTTTCATACGCTGTTTCATTTGCTCTTTGCCGCGCGAAGTTGCAATCGTGTTGCTTGAATGTGCCGCTTTGTTTTGCCCCATTGACGCCTTCTTTGGCTCCACTTCTAGAGCGCCTGATATTTGTTTTCTTTTTTCCTATAGTTAGCCGGAATACTCTGTCACATGATCGAGTGGCTGGACATAATGATTTATAATACCGTGCTTGTTAGATTTGATATGTATATATTATAGACATGTCCTCACAGCGGCAGCATCCAACCATAATGACGGATTTCTACTTGACAGTCATGTACTATACAGCATTACAGCACCCATGTGAAGAATGGCAAGTTTAAATTCGTATTTTTAACGTAACTCTATGCATTGCTATATATAAACAATGTATGATGTCACCCTTCTGCCATCTTCTCGCCTTAAAATATCCCACATAGCTCGGTGACACGGAATAAAATGAACTGAGAAGCGACTCTTACCTAGTCAACTATATCGGAATATTTACCGACAGACGGTAGATGAAGTCAGAGTCATCTACATGCCGCCACAACAACTATTAAGTATAATTGATAACTACTGGATAATTGTTGTGGCGGCATGTAGATGACTCTAAATGAAGTAGACATGCAGCGCCATCTAGTGATCGCTCGAGTCAGTTTTAGTCATGGACAAGCACATGGAACCATTTTTCGCGGCCAAAAAAGGCGAAATTCCCGAGCAAACAGGTGCGTGAAAAAAAAGGCCGATTTACGGAAGGTGAATTGATATATTCAACCGTGAAAAAAATTCTGCTGTTTCGATTTTGAAAAAAACCGTTTTAGGGGTGAATTCTAGACACATCAAAGTATCAAAAAATGCAATTTAAAAAAAATCGATTTTTGGAAAAATAGTTACGTAAACCTCCCCTTAAATGCGGGGAGTAATAATCATGCAATCCTCACATGATTCATAATGCTACACACTATCATTGAATGAAAAAAAATCTGCGGTGAATGTGTATCGTTTTCAGTCTCAGTCGTCATCGTAGATTCCTCCCAGAAAATTATTCAGAAACTAATTAAGACTCATAAAATCCGTCTGGCTCGATGTAATTAGAAAATTCCCTTTCACTTAATTCCATTATTCGCTCCCTGCATCCGCCCCTGCTTTGAAAACGCTGCTAGTATCAGGAATTCTTATGAAGTATGCTTAGAGCCCGAATTGGAACGCAGAGAAGACCGACAAGGTACGTAAAATTCTGTTATAATAACCTCGCTAGTAATACTGACGTTTGCAGCAGCTAGGACAAGTGCTTTAAGACCTTCTATTAATAGTGATATCTGACGTATTACGGTGGAATAGATCACATTAATAAAAGCAGGAAACTAAGACTGCAGAATGGACCGGTTTAAAATGTAATTTTTCCCTCAAATAACAAGAGAGAAAACTTAGGTGTCAATGAGACTCATAAATGGGCTTGTCGAGAGGTAATATGGCTAGGTTGGAGATTTACTTTTTAATGCGTCCATCCTTATCTGCTACTCATTACTAAAATCAAGTCGTTTATGTTACCGGCAAAACTCCATAACTCCTAATGCGAGTTTCAATTTATCAGCTCTGTAGTTTATCAAAAATACCATTATAGAGTTATCATCAATCGCAGGTATCAATTTTACGGACTGCGGAACAAGGCGCCACTGAAAGTTTGATTAAGGCTCCAGCTAGGACAAGGCCCAAAATTGAGAAACTGACTAAGTAAAATAACTATTCGCCGGCTATTCAAATCCCCAGCCCATTCGCTGTGGACTTCACACATAAGTGTCTCCCCTTACGGATGCCTCCGCTGAAGATTTTGCCATGGTTAGCGAATTTATATTAAGTTAATGTGTGCTTATTTGGAATTATATAGATAATTAGGTGCTTTACAGCGGCTTTTCACTTTGGTTGCACCATGCACCAGCATGCTGGTAGTACCCGGCATTAAATGGAAGGTGTGTACATTATGAAAATTTCTGATTCCCCAAAGTCTGTAAGAATCTCGTCGTGGAAGAGGACGCCAGAGTAACTCAGTTAGCTCGCCCCCTTTGTGACATGAGACCACTATTAATGCTCTTGCTGTAGTAGGCAAAACACAGAAACATAGCAAATATTTTATCTAATTTGTCGCTTTGTTTTTGCTGTGACTGTGATAAAGAATGAAGTATTGCAAGAAGAAATTACCCTAATATCATCCAGAGCATTAATCGTCCAATAAACATAATTAAAGATTACTACCTACATAATTTATATCTGAGAGAATTCCCCTGACGAGATGACAAGCTCTATAGGTTTTATAGTAACTGGGAGGTATTGAAATCAGGCCTTGAGTTGGGGTGGATCACAAATCATAGACCCTTTGTAAATAGTCCGGGTGAGTCGGTCCATGTTGGCTAACATGGACCAATTCACCCGGACGGAAGCCCGAGGAAAAAATTGAGAAAGGCGTCTACGAATTGCCCATCGTAACAATGAGACTGTCATTGGCATTATTTATTACTGGTCAGCAGACTCATAACACCAATGCTACGCGCAATCTCCCTGTGTAATACTACAGCGAGATGTCACTCACCATTAGTAATTATAGCAGAAATATCGTGACACAAACATGAGACTCAACGTTAATCAATGATTCACTTCTGCCCTACTCCCCCTCTTCTTTTCCCTATTTTCCCTTCTCTATGGCCAGTGTCCTAACATCCCCTGCCGCTCGCCTCTGCAGCTGCCTAATGGGTAGTACGTAAATGTATATATACTTCTCTCTGAATTTTTTCAGAAAATTCGAGTCGGGTACCGTAGTATTTATGAGCTGCACTGAAGTGGTTCTTACGACGTATGTACACAGAAAATCAACAAGCTATCATTGGGTGTATTTAAAAATGTAATCTAATCAAATGGTTTTTCCATCCCTGTCCGTGCCAATTGGTTAAGTCGCCACGTAAAATTTGTGCATTCCTCGTTGGAAATCGAACCGGTGACAGAACGTGTCCCTGTGGCACACCCTTGAGGTACCTTGCCTGAAGGCTATTATGTAGATGTTGATGTAATGAAGCAGTGGACGTTCAAAACGCTATGAATCACTGAGCGACTGGACTGGGGTAAAATTTGGGGAAAATGTTTTTGTATCTCTGTCCGTGCCCAATGAGTCAAGTCACTAATATAACAATATCTTTGTGGAATACTTCCATAGCCATATCATAGGTGCAGTAAATGTTGCTATTAAATATGGCAGAGTCAAGTCACCGCATAAATTTCGTACATTCGTCAACATCGATGGAAATCGAACCGGTCCCAGGACGTATCCCTGTGGCACCCTCCTCAAATGAGGGACTCACCTGTGCAGACGCCGGAGTCGCCGCAGATCAATCCGTGGTCGCAGGCGAGGCTGTGCGGTCCCTCGCAAGACTCGCCCTTCCTCCTGGGGCACACGGCTTCGCAGCACGAGCAGTCCTCGCCCCCGGGCACCATCAGGAGGCCTCGGCCCGCGCCGCAATCCTTGGGGCCCTCCGAGGCACACTTGGGCTTCTCCTCACAGTCACATATCTCCTCCGGTCGGGCCGGCGACGCCATAGATAGCGCCAGCACTATAAGGGCCGCCGCGCTGAGAAATCCTTTACTACCGAACATCGTTACTAATCTTTGTTCTTTTCGGTTAAAAAAAACAAAGGAGATATATATTGAAAGGGACGGCTGATAAGATAGGAAGGTCCCTCGAAACGAAAGCACCCCGCAGTCGCCGTGCTATTATTTTTCGTTTCTAAACCGGAGCCTCTTATCTGCGCCAGCCGTAACTAACTACCCTCCGCGAACTATTCCCCGTCTTTTCACCTCGACATTATCGTCTCCCTCTGTTGTCCTCTCCTCCCTCCTTGGTCAAAAGATATCTTTCCGAAGACTCGCGGTCAAATCCTCTTGGGTTTTAAACTCTCCTTATTTCGCGACTGCGAAATTCGTTATCTCATAAAAAGCACAGGTTTAAAAAACATCCACACGTTCACGTCTTGAGGTGCACAGCCGGGTCTCTCTGTCGACGCGGCGTAAACATCCACGCCAGCAAGAGCCAGCCGCGGTTGCAAATCACAGACACAAAAACAGCAGCACAAGGCAACATCCACACTTTCCCCCGGGAACACCCAACTTACGGTCACGGAGTCGCACGACTAACTCACGGCGTGAGGTTGCGCTCCTCTCTCGGCAGTTGGCTGAGGGGGTTTGGGGAGGGGAAAGGGAAGGAGGAGTCCACCCCTTTCACCTTTCCCTCCCCCTCCTGACTTCCTCTCCTTTCCCCCTTCCCTCTTTCCCCCCCACCTTGGCCTACATCTTCCTCCCCCTCTTCGACTCGCCACCTCCTCTTCCCCTACCTCCGCAAAGTTCCCTTCACCTGACCGAGAGGTTGGAGGATGAGGTAAGGGGAAGACGCTATACCGACCTTTTCCATCTTCCTCGGACTCCCAACAGCGTCGTACACCACCGAGGATGATATGTGGTGCTCACTACCCGATGCGTAAGACTTCCGTCTTTCATACAAGTTCCGAAACTATATACTTTCTGAAGACGTCAATCTACAGGCCATTACCTTGCAGCAAAAAAATTTCTCCATCCTCCTTTTCTCTTCATCTCCGTGCTTTACCTCCACTGTTTTGTAAGTACGCTTATGTTCCCTAAGAACCTTATCTGTCAATATTTTGTGTCACTTGTTGAAGTTAATTCTTAATATTTAATAATAATCTACATCTACGTCATACCCTGCAAGCCACCCGAAGGGTGTGTGGCAGGGGGTGCTTCCACACCAGGCATGCATGAATTACACGGCAGAACACCGACTCTACGTTGAAACCAGCGTACCACTCATTCAACGCACCAATTAAAAATCTACTAACCAAGAAACATTCCATAGTCAATAGTTCCAACATGCAAAGGGTACAAGGACTACTACTACAGACTCAAAATATCATGCATAAATAAGAACATCGATATTTACATCATGAATCTACATCATCTACGTCATACCCTACAAGCCACCCAAAGGGTGTGGCATAATGTATTATACTAACCAATGTAAAAGGTCACTGTGCTGTGTTTGGGGTTATGATAAATAAATATCAGTCGGAGAAAACGAAACACAGTTAAAACGCGTGCGTTTAATATCAGCAAGATGCATGAGAGGCCGTTGTGATATAGTTGTTAGTGTTACTGACCTCTTGCATCAACTGGGATGGGAATCACGTGCAGAAAATCGATTGAAAATTTAACTCAATTTTTTTTAAATTCGAAACCGGTTTATTTTCCAACAAAGTTATCAATATCATACCAACTCCAGCATACTACCGTAGATTAGATCTTGAGAATAAAAAAAGGGAATCTTTGGCCACACCACACTCAGTGGTGTAGCTAATACTGCTATAATACTGTGGTGGATGTAATGGATGTAATGAAATAAGGGAAAAGGAATAATCGACTGCAGATCAGAGAGGTTAAAAATGTCGTTTTTCACTATATCGATAAGAAATGGCTGCCAATTAGCCTTTGAAGTGTCATAGTCGACAGGCAGTATAAATGATTAGTTCATTTACTCCCTTATGCTCGTTTTTTAATCTGCCACGTAGTACTTGCATCACGTTTCGCCTCATCCTTGCGTAACTCTTGTATCACGCTCACATAGTCGCTTTATAGATTGTCTCAATAGCTTCTATAGTATTGTTAGCATACCTATCTACATAATAAAATACTAAAGAAAGCTGCGTGCTTCGTTAAAAACTGCTACGAGCGTACATATAGCGTCTCAAAACTTGTAGAGGGATTAAGGTCGCATTCATGCATGCATGCCTGGTGCGAAAGCACCCCCTGCCACACACCCTTTGGGTGGCTTGCAGGGTATGACGTAGGTGTAGATGTAAGGTAGGAGCCCCTAGAGACTCGGAGGCTACATGCTAGGCTTAGGTTGCTTGAGAAATTCAGAACTGGTGTGTTTCAGAGCGAACAGAGAATATTATCATGACTCCTCATTATGTCTCTAAGTCTGACAGATGCGATAAAATAAGAGAGATACATTTCCGAACAGATAGGTATCAAAATTCGTTCTTTACGCGCACAATAAGCGACCACAATAAAAATTGAGCTCCACTAAATATAGATGCAGATGTACATCTACGAAATACCGTGCAAGCCACCCCTAGGGTGTGTGGCACTGGGTTATTCAGGAATGAAGCCCTCAATTCAGCTGAAATTCGTAACCCGCACGTTCCCTCAGATGCCAGGCGCAGTCCAAAAGCAGTCAGGATAACAGTGCGGGCAGACAAGAAACTAGGAGAACATGCTACCATGCAGTACACTATTTAAGATACGACTACTGGTTGTAATGACTGCGACAGATGAATATTTCTTCAAGGTACTAAGTCATCATACCTATAGTGTGGTGCATGCAGCGAAAATTAAATATTACACTGTAATGCATGTTGGTGATATATCATCCCCTGCTAAACACCATTGAGGTGGCTTGCAAGGTTATATGTAGATCTAGATGTAATCGGATGGTCCCGTCTGTAATAACTGTCTCCCCCGTGTTCGCGTCACAGTGGTTTCCGGAAAATGATATCACAAGTCCCGGCATAACATCAACCGCAGCTGACGTTCGGAACTCTCAAGTCAATGTGTAAGACTTCCGTCTTTTACTCAAGTTCCGTACCGATATATTTTCTGAAGACGTCTAGAGAATTTTATAAAAAAATCCAACATGCTACGGTGGAAATATGATGAGAATAAATTTGAGACGGACAGGTTTAAAATGTCATTCTATCCGCGAACGAAAAGAGAACATAATTGCAGGTACCGAGATTTTGCAATGAGGTGTTTAATACATAATGATTATTCGCTACTAAGTTAGTTCTCAGTACTAGTGTTTTGCATTGAGAAGCACATAGGGGAAAATTGCGGAAACTGGGATGAGTGCTGCATGCCCGGTGTGGAATCATCCGGTGCCACTTACCCTAGTGGTGTAGATGTAGATGCTAGATGTAGTACTATCACCATGTTTTGCATGTATCATGCATGACTCTTGTATAACGTTTACGTAGTTACATTATAGGTTTATTTAGTGGTTTCTGTAGTATTTGTAGCATAGCCATTATGTGGTGCATGATGGTGAAATTAAATTTCTTTACTGTAGTTCATGTTGGTATGTAGTTATCTTCCTGGAGCTTTTAGGCCATTAATTCATGCTTAGTCTGTTCCTCTTTTGCCAACGTTTCGCATATTTATTATGCTTCATCAGGGCTACAATGAAAATAAATATTTGTATTGTACATAAAATGAATACAGTTTACAATTTTATGTATTTAGATTTTCAAAAAATATGTTTACAATTGATTTTTGTTATTACCTCAGAGAGATCCTTTTGAATGACTATTTGTTGATACCTTCGTTGCTATTTATTATTTGTTGTTCAATTATTATAAGTTTAGGAGTTAAAAATCGAAATAAAATTAAGTGTTGTTAAAGAATATCAAATTATGATAAATTTTACTTAAGTTGGCGATGTCTGTTCTTTTATTACGGGATGATTTGTTTTTTGTGATGTGTATCATTTCTTCAAATAATCTTTTGGATAGGTTGGTTTCTATATCTATTACTTTAGTTTCATGGAAATTTAACGAGTGGTTATTTTTGATTGCATTATCTGCTAGTGCACATAATTGATTTTTGGATTTTATTGAACTTCTATGTTGGGAGATTCTATTTGTTAGATTTTGGGTTGTTTGGCCTATATATATGTTATCACAATCATCACACGGTATTGAATAAACTACGTTACTTTTTAGTTCTTTAGGAGTTTCAGATTTTAATTTCGAATAAATGTGTTGTGTTGTGTTTTAAGATTCCTGTGTGCTATTTTATAGTCTGTGTTTTTGAAAACTCTTGCTATTTGTTCAGATACATCTACATCTACGTAATACCCTGCGAGCCACCACGAGAGTGTGTGGCAGGGGGTGAAGATCACCAAACATGCACTATTGACATGCAACTAGGATATTTAATGAAGGCATGCTAGATAATAGGGTCACATGGTTAGTATCTACATAATAAGAAAAGGATTAATGGTTGTTATTACTTACATAATGCACTACAGACTACTCTAACTATATTTCACCTACCTATCCCTTTGCTACGCTGCCTATTGTTCTCTCTTATAGTATGCGGGACATTTTAAATCTATCGGTACGACAATCTATCTCTCTAATTTTGTTAATATGGTCAAACCTAGCATAATACGCAGGGGTTCTCAATATATGTATATCAAACGTCATCTGTGAACAAATCGGTTTCGAAATAGACCTTTTATATAAATAAGTCCTCGATACTGAGTTGTTAATATGTTTGAGTTGTTAGTTGTATTGACGGATATTTGTTTCTGAGAAGAAGAATTTTTTTAGAATAAATTATATAGTGAATTAGCTTTTTAGGGAAATGGTTTTCCTGTAAAATATCTTCAATCATTTTTAAATTTTTACTGTGGAATATTCTATCACTCAAGTTTATTGCTCTCAATTTGAGAGCTAATGCTATGTTAATTTTTTTGTTTTAAAGGGTGGTTTGGTGGATTGGTAATTTAAATACCTGTCAGCCTTTTGAGGTTAGTTCCGCCAGTCAGTGGTTATTGTGCCATCAGGGTTTCTTTTTGTAATCATGTCTAGAAAAGGAAGTGTGTTATTGTTGTCATATTCTACTGTAAATTGTAGTTTTGGATGGAAACGATTAAAATGTTCCAGTATAGTTGCTTTCTAGTATTTTATCTGGGAATGCCAAATATATGTCATCTACAAATTTGTATATGAATGGTATATTGAAGGGTAGTGTTCGAAGGACTGTATCTAAGAGTTTATTTAATGTGAGATCTGCTAAGGTAGTTGCCGCCGGGGATCCCATTGGAACACCATCTTTCATAGTATATTGATAATATTTATATTGTAAATATCCCTGGTTCACACAGATATCGAAAAGTTCAAAAACTCTTCTTTGTAATGAGATGTGCATTTACTTAATTTTTCCCAATTGTCTGAAACAATATTGTTAATTAAATCAAGGGGTTATGAGTTACGTTAGTTACGAGTTAGCAGGAGTTACGAGTTTAGTACAAGAACTCGGATGGGAATTGCTTTCGGAACGCGGGTTGGAGTTTGGATTGGGCCTTTTAAGTGGGTTCGAGACCGATTTGTTCACGGATGACGTTCGATATATATTGAGAACCGCTGCGTATTGTGCTAGGTTTGATCATATTAACAAGATTAGAGAGATAGATTGTCGTACCGATAGATTGTAAATGTCTTTTTTCCCGCGTACTATAAGAGAGAGCAATAGGCAGCGTAGCCAAGGGATAGGTAGGTGAAATAGAGTAGTCTGTAGTGCATGATGCATGTAATAACAACCAATAATGCCTTCCTTTTTATGTAGTTACTAACCATCGAGCTCCATGTGACCCTATTATCTAGCATATCTCCCTTAAATATCCTACTTGCATGGCAATAGTGCATGTTTGGTGATCTTCACCCCCTGCCACACTACCTCGTGGTAGCTCGCAGGGTATTACGTAGATGTAGATGTATTTTTCACTCGAGAGATCTCACTTGGGGAACACCACCAGCAGATGGAACGATTTCCTACGGAGTGCGATTAGTTTCACAAGTAGATCGAATGCAGTGGAGAGAGCAGCAAGATTTGTAAAAAATATTGTGACGAAAAAATAAGCAGCGTTACTGAATTGTTGAAGGAATTAGGGTCCTCTATCTAATCGAAGGAAAAAATTTGGATTAAATCTTTCGCCAAAGTTTTTGTAGACACTCAACATATTTTTCTAGAGCCAAACTAAAAAGTTGAAATCATCACAGGAAGAATACATCTACATCTACGTCATACCCTGCAAGCCACCCAAAGGTTGTGTGGCAGAGGGTGCTTTCGCACCAGGCATGCATGAATGATACGGTAGAACACCGAAATTGCATATATTAAATATGCCAGGTGATTGCGGCAGACATCTTGAAAATTGCTCACTCGAAATGAGTGGGCACTCGAGTATCCAAAAGGGGTCATTCGTTTCTGAGGGGAGTCCGAGAGAGCATCGTCACTCGAATGACGTCTTGTGATACCAAAGTAGCAACCGAGTGGAGTTTGAGTGACGTTTGGGAAAAATCCGCACTCGAGTATCGTTCTGTAATACGGCCCATAGGATGGAAATTACTATCAGAACGCAGGTTAAAATTTAGGTTAAACCTTTTAAGTAAATTCGAAACCGATTTGTTCACAGATGACGTTAGATATATATTGAGAACCCCTGCGTATTATGCTAGGTTTGATGATATTAACAAGATTAGAGAGATAGATTGTCGTACCGATAGATTTAAAATGTCATTTTTCCCGCGAACTATAAGAGAGAACAATAGGCAGCGTAGCAAAGGGATAGGTAGGTGAAATATAGTTAGAGTAGTCCGTAGTGCGTGATGCATGTAATAACAACCAATAATCCATTTCATATTATGTAGATACTAACCATCTAGCTGCATGTGACCATATTATCTAGCATGTTTCCATTAAATATCCTAGTTGCATGTCAATAGTGCATGTTTGGTGATCTTCACCCCCTGCCACACACCCTCGTGGTGGCTCGCAAGGTATTACGTAGATGTAGATGAAGGGGGATATTCGTAAAAAGTGATTTTACGTCCAGTGAGCAAAGCTTATAATCTAATGGAATAGTTTGCTTATTAATTTTGTCTAAAAATTGAGTCTTTTATGTTGGATCGGTCAGACGATAAATGAGTGAGTATGTTGGAGATAAATTAGGCACATTCGTAAGTAGGACTGTTCACAAAACTGTCTACTGGTCTAAGAGGATTGCCTGGTTTATTGGTGGTAAACCATCCCTTGCCAAACACCCTTGTGGTGGTTAGCAGGGTAATAAGTAGATTTAGATGTTTGTATTCCTTTCCGAGTCTACCACATTTTTCTCCATCCTTCTCCGCGCCCTCCAGAAAATACTTTTAGTTTCCTTCCTCATTACGTTTCTCTTAATTTTGTGCGGATAATGTCTATAATTTTTACTTTTTTTAATAACTGTGGTGGCTCGCAGGGTATTACGTAGATGTAGATGTAGGGTGTGTGGCACGGGGTGATTCCACACCAGGCATGCAGCACTCATCCCAGTCCAACCAGAACCGCGCGCGTTCCCCGGAATATATATTAGATATATATTGAGAACCCCTGCGTATTATGCTAGGTTTGATCATATTAACAAGATTAGAGAGTTAGATTGTCGTACCGATAGATTTAAAATGTCATTTTTCCCGCGTACTATAAGAGAGAACAATAGGCAGCGTAGCAAAGGGATAGGTAGGTGAAATATAGTTAGAGTAGTCTGTAGTGCATGATGTATGGAATAACAACCAATAGTCCCTTCCTTATTATGTAGATACTAACCATCTATCTCCATGTGACCCTATTTTCTAGCATGTCTCCGTTAAATATCCTAGTTGCATGTCAATAGTGCATGTTTGGTTACCTTCACCCCCTGCCACACACTCTCGTGGTGGCTAGCAGGGTATTACGTAGAGGTAGATGTACTTTACGGATACAAAGACACTCTTAAAACAGCTTCAACGATAGATGAATGAAATTGCATTATTTTATTGTAAATCAATAATACTTGTTTATATTTACTCTTATATTTTTTATTGCATACATCTACTCCAGGCTGATACAGGCCGAACGATTGCGCGAATGTTTCGAGGTTCCCGTTCTTAGGAATTTTTATTCGATTTAGAATTCAAAGTCGTTTTTACCAGTGAATGTTTTTTTTCCATCCCATTTGCACAGCGCGTATCTTTTCCACTACGATCTATTTCATAATGATTCGATCGCATTTGCTACGATTTTTTTGTTAACGAGAAATGTTATTAATGGTATAATAGTGTTAACCGAAAAATATCCAAGTGTCACACCGGGAAAAATGTTCGGTAAAGCATGTTTCTAATGTTTCTGTCGCTTAAATTTGTAGCATGGCGGAAAAAACACTATTCAAGTCATGTTTGAAAGCAAAAAATTAAAAATATAATTCTTACATAATTTCCATTGCTGTACGCACGGTACATTTCCCCACAAAAACAGATGTTTCATAACTGGATTGCGGTCTTAGGATTATTTTTCAAATTTCTTGGAATATCACTAAAATTTGTCACTAGACGCAGAAATACAGCTGCAGCCACATCTGCATCTACGGAATACCGTGCAAGCCACCACTAGGGTATGTGGCACGGGGTGATTTTACGTCAGGCAAATGAGAACAGCTCTCGTTCCCCCGGATGCCTGGCGTAGGCCAAAAGCAGTCAGGACAACGGTACGCAGTCAGACCAGAATCCAGGAGAGTGATACGTAAAATAAATGCTATACATGTAGTAAGCTACTCGAGATACGGCTATTTTATTTATTATTTAATTGACTCAAGTTATAACAAGTTTATAAACATTGAGCAGCAGCAATAGCACCGTACTTGAAAATAATATATGAAAACTCTCTAGCAGAACATCATTTCCATTACGATTGGAAAATCGCGAACTTTACTCCTACCTTGAAGAGCGGCGATAAGGAATGTCCCAGTAACTATAGACCTATTTCCCTCACGTCCATCTCATGCAAAGTATTGGGAAATATATGAGTCATTTAGATAGGGAGGAATTATTAATAAATAATCAACACGGATTTCGAAAGGGTAGATCTTGCGAAACCCAATTGGCCCTCTTCGTTCATGACATCTTGCTCTCGGGTGAAAATAATGTTCAAGTTGACGCGATATTCCTCGATTTTAAGAAAGCTTTCGATAAGGTACCTCACGTTAAGTTACTCTCAAAACTAGAAGCATATGGAATAGATAAAAACATTATTAGTTGGATTAATCAGTTCTTACATGGGCGGGAACAAAGGGTTGTCATAGAAGGTATCATGTCAAACACAGCGTTACATCGGGTGTTCCTCAGGGAAGTGTAATTGGTCCACTTTTATTTCTCTTATACATATATGATATTAGCAACGTCGTTAAAAGTAAGCTTAGACTCTTCGTAGACGACGCGGTTGTATATAGAGATACTACCAATTCCGAAGATAGCGACTCGTTAACAATCGACCTACTTGCTATTCATGCGTGGTGCGAAAAGTGGCAGATGGAACTAAACATAAAAAAGTGCGTAGCAGTCAGCTTTTGGATAAAGAAAAATAGGCCAGGTAGGGCTTACAGAATTAATAAAACGGAAATTATTCACGCCGAATCTGTTAAGTACTTAGGGGTCACAATTACTTACGACATATCTTGGGGAAAACATATCCGGGAAATATGCGCTCAAGCATACAGGAAGCTAGGCTTTTACAAGAGAATACTCGGGAAATGTGATGAGAAAGTGAAATGACGTTGCTATTTTTCAATCGCTAGGCCTCATCTGGAATATGCTGTTAGTGTATGGGATCTATGTGAAGCGGGGTTGATATCGGAATTAGATCGCGTGCATCGAAGAGGAGCTAGGTTTGTGAAACGATGCTATGATAAGTTTACTAGTGTGTCTGGATTGTTAGAAGAATAAGGATGGGAATCACTATCACAGCGTAGATTAAATTATAGGCTTAACCTCCTAACTAAATTTCATGAGAAACATTTCTCTGATGACTTAAAAAAACATACTATTAACCCCCTCGTACTCGGCAGATTAGATCGCGCCAATAAAATTAGAGAGATCGATTCTAGAATCGAAAGGTATAATATGTCATTTTTCCCGCGTACTATTCGGGACCATAACAGCTGTGATCGTCGTCATGAATAGTTCGAATTGTGACAATAGGCAGACAGTAAATGTTTTTCTTTATATTCTCCTCTTTCTTATTTATGCATGATGTAAATATTTATGTTCTTATTTTTGCATGATATTTTGAATCTGTAGTAGTAGTCTTTATATCCCTTGCATGTTGGACCGATTGACGATAGAATGTTTCTTGGTTATTAGATTTTTAATTGGCGCTTTGCATGTGTGGTACGCGGGTTTCAATGTAATTTCGGTGTTCTATCGTATAATTCATGCATGCCTGGTGTGGAAGCACCCCCCGCCACACACCATTATACATCTACATCTACGTGATACTCTGCGAGCCACCACGAGGGTGTGTGGCAGGGGGTGAAGATCAGCAAACATGCACTATTAACATGCAACTAGGATATTTAAGGGAGATATGCTAGATAATAGGGTCACATGGAGCTAGATGGTTAGTATCTACATAATAAGGAAGGGATTATTGGTTGTTATTACATGCATCATGCACTACAGACTACTCGAACTATATTTCACTTATCTATCCCTTTGCTACGCTGCCTGTTGTTCTCTCTTATAGTACGAGGGAAAAATGACATTTTAAATCTATCGGTACGACAATCTATCTCTCTAATCTTGTTAATATGATCAAACCTAGCATAATACGCAGGGGTTCTCAATATATATGTAACGTCATATGTGAACAAATCAGTTTCGAATTTGCTTAAAAGGTTTAACCTAAATTTTAACCTGCGTTCTGATAGTAATTACCATCCTAGTTCTTCTATTAAAGTCGTAACAATTATACAATTATCACAACGGCCTTAAACAAACCTAGTGGATCTCCTTTGCACGCGCTCTAATTCTTTTATCATACCTTCCTCGTAAGGATCCCATCCCAAAAAGCTACGCTATGTACGGGATCGTGTTTGGCACAATAGTCAAGACCTAGCAAAATATGTTGAACGTCCGACAAAAATGTTCTCCGCCAAACTATCGTAAAAGATATAATTTATATTTCATCTAAATTTGCCTATTTGTTGAAATTTATTTCTCACCTCAATTACCAGCAATCACTGACATGATGATTTTCCGTCCAAAATATCTATAGGGAAAAGTAAAGTTTTAAGGAAGAATTTTTTTAAAGTTGGTGCGGAAAGGATTAGGCTCCCCACCCTTCGAGAGAGAACTCAAATTTCCCTCATCAGCGACCGTCCCTTCATAGCAGGGCCCTGGGAAAAACCGGAAAAAACCCTTTTATATCCTCGCTTACCAGCTTATGCCAAGAATCAAAACAGGTTTTATGTATGCTAACCACTATCGTATGAATTCCTAGGAAAACCCCCTTCTCTGGGAAAACAGCATGAGAGCACTGATATGAAAAAATTTAGCCCTTCAGCCTGAACACTCCAGTGGTACTCACATATCCCTGGTGTTTGGATTTTAATGTTAACGCCTTCGTTCCGCTGAAGAAATATGTGTCTACATATTACCCTGCATTTATTCCCGATTGGGTTTTCTCATCGGGATATATTGTTGATGGATGAAATTATAATTAAATATGTTTTATTGGCATATTCGGCGCGGCGTAACGCCCTGGTATTTGATAGGAACTATTATAGAATAGGATAGGTTTAATTATGCTCTAGATTTTCCAATAAGAGAAAAAAAAATAGAAAATACATATAAAATTCAGCTTTGAGCAAAAAATAACATAAAAATATATATACCTGGCCAACATCTCACAGTAATGAAAAACGAAAAATTCACAGTTACAGATAATTAATACTAAATAAAACGGAAAATATAATATATAACAAAGGAAAATATAATATCAATCACAAAGAGATAACAAAAAACAATAAATTCTCCGATCACTTGGGAAACATATAAATCTATTACAGTTAAATATTCCTATTATTGGCTAATATGATGCGTATGATAATAATGCAAAAAGTTTTTCCTTAAAAACGGACCGCGAGGAGTGTAAAGAGTACTTATTCTTTCGAATTAATAAAAAAAACATGTCGGTGCTTATGTAATCGATTTATAACGAAAAATCTTTCATGTCACGTGTGGCTCTTCGTCAAGGTAGCCTTAGCGAGATTCTTCCCTAGTCAGAATAGAGACCAAATTCGAAATTACGTTATAATTACTGCGGCTAAGGTACTATGATAAAATTTTTATACAACTGAAATTTACTAAAAATATCTCAATAAGGATTTAAATTTACTAATTTTTTCTCACGGTACGATTAAAAGTCCTTCACAACAGTTATTGTGTTATTCTGAAAATAATTACTTACTGCGGTGGACGTATGATTTATTTTTTGACAGACCGTAGGTGTTAGAAATTCCTCATTTTTTTTTAAATACTGTCTTTCTTGAGTATTTATACGTACCGTTTACCATGCAAAAGGCCTGGTGTTTTTTGGCAAATATCTCGGAAAGTTGTGAAACATCTAGTGTCTCAGTTACGTCTTACGCTCAGTAACTTTTAGAGGGATTAAGGTGGGAGCCCCTAGAGACTCGGAGGCTACACGCTAGGCTTAGGTTGCTTGAGAAATTCAGAATCGATATATTTCAGAGAGACATAGAGAATATTATCATGACTCCTCAGTACATCTTTAGGTCTGACAGATGCGATAAAATAAGAGAGATACTCTGCCGAAGAGATAGGTACAAAATCCCGTTCTTTCCGCGAACAATAAGAGACTATAATAAAAATCGAGCAGCACTAAATAAACTCCTACAATACATGTCACCATTTCATCTCCAGAAAACTTACACATTTACACGGCTGGTGACCTAACACCCCCTGCCACTCGCCAATTCGGCGGCCTGCGGGGTATAATGTAGATGTAAATCATTCTCACCAGAAGGTTTTTTTTATGATCCTGAAAGAAATTACTGCAGAAATAAAGTTGTTTAAAGAAATAATAGAGAAAAGATAAACACTACATAGTTTTCATTTTTTTTACGAAATCTAGGTGTTGGAAATTGCTAATTTGGAGTGCATACACGTACCATTTTCCATGTAAAAGGGCTGGTTTTATGTTTTAGACAATATCACGGAAAGGGGTTGTATTTTTGGTGCTGTTTGAAGGGTGAGATATTTTCCTTTAAACTGAGACCACATTTATTGATTTCTAGGTAAATTGATATTTCGCTCAAGCTACCGTGAACTTAAAGTATCCTATCTGCTTTCTTATTGCCTTAAGGTAGTGCGAGCGAGATAGTTCCCTAATCATAGAGACCATATTCGATATATACGTTTTCATTTCACCAACTGTGTGAGACACGAATTAAATATTGCATTATTGATCGTGCCATAATATAGTTTTGCAGGACAGAAATTGTAAGTAATCAAATGAAAATATCTAAATTAGTCTTTAACTTGATTCATATTTTTCACGCGGTACGTTCGAAACTCCGTCAAAACGGAAGGTTTATTGTATCCCGAAGGATTTACTACGGTTCCAATACGATTAATTTTCAAAAATAGTTGAGAAAACACTCTAACTACCCGCTGCTGATTTTTCGACGAGATCTAAGTGTAGGAAATGTCTCATTTGTGACATAACGTCTCTCTGGAGGGCATACAAGTATCATTTCCCATATAGAAGGGCTGGTATTGATCCCCTGCCACACACCCTTTGGGTGGCTTGCAGGGTATGACGTAGATGTAGATGTAGATGTATTTTCTGGCAAATATCTCGGAATGTAATGTGGTAAGGGCTAAAATTGTTGGTGTCAATGGAAGGATGATATATTGTTCTTTAAAATGAGACCAATTTCATTGATTTCTAGGTAAAATAATATTTCGCCCAAACTACCTTAAATAGTGTCGTAGTAGACGCTTTGAAATGCTTCTCCGCGCGGTGACATCACTGCACGAGTGTACCTGGTTTTAATGTTTCCTCTAATTTCTGTCATATGCTGATTTTAGTTTTAGGCGAAGCATCGCTGAATGTTTGGTGTTAATTTCTCTATGACGACGAAGTTCGCCAATCGCTGTGATGCAAATATAACAGCCCAGGATTTTCCTTTTGGGTTTGTCCCCAGTGAGTCCCTTCTCTCTGAACGAGTCTGTTGACGACACTCAACAAACTTGTGGACGCCTTTGTTTCCAGTCATCACAGATAAATTAATGGCGTCGCGATACGGCCTCTGATAACACTGACCAACAAGGGTATGCTTTTTTATGCTAAGAGCCATTTTGACGTACTTTTGCGCACTGAATCACAATCTACACTCAAAGATTTGCTACCACGCTAGGCTCCAGGCTTTTGAGATATTTCAACTATTAGGGGTAAAAATAGCAATTTTCAGGTCTTTTTGAGCTTGAATATCTCTGAGACCTAAGGTGGCAGAAAAATTATGCTCATGGAATCCACGTCTGCGTTAAAAACGCATAGGATACACTTACGACGGCTAGAAAAGCTATTGTTTCTATAATCTCTATCTTACATTTAAAAATGTGCTCTCAAAATTGTAGCATTGTTGAATATAAATAAAGTTGTTGATAGTTGTCAAGTTAATTCTGGTTGTGTAGTAGTAGTAAGTTTTATTTATAGTTCTTGAGAACTAATCTTGCAAAATACAATAACTGATACATCATATATAATATAAATATGTGCATGAAATCACTCACTACAATACAAATATTATAAAGTAATCACTTTAGACTTGAAAAAAAAAGGCAAACAACATCGTTGAGATCATTCAAGATCCCATAATTCTTTTGTCTCTCGATTATTGCCCACAGACCCTCTTGGTAATGTATATTTATGTATATACATAATTGCACTGACGTCCTTTCACTCTAAGGGGTAAATTGTCTATATTAACTCACAGAACTTTATTTTACATTCACTCGTATTTAAATCACTTATTTCATTGTTTATTTTAATATATAATTTGAATCCATTTACAGACTGATATTTCTTCCTTCTATTACAGTTCTTATTTGACACATAGGTATGTATAACGAGAAGGCTTGTATAAACTAATATTTTTTCTATAGATTAGAAACAAAGGGTTTTCAACATGTTATGGTAACTGAAAGTTTTTCTAGATTTCATAGATGTATTTTATTCATTTATTTAATGCAGACTTCGGATGCATTTGCAGAATTACTCTATCACCCTTGGTTTCTTTGATTTTCAAGCTCAAAAAGGCCTAATAATTGGCATTTTGAGGGAAGGTAGTTTGAGCGAAATATCATTTAACCTAGAAATCAATGAATTAGGTCTCACTTTAAAGAAAAATTCCCTTCTAATGACACAAAAAATTCAACCCCTTACCACATTACTTTCGGAGTTATTTGCCAAAAAAATACCAGCCCCTTTACATGGGAAATGGCAAGTAGATGCACTCCAGAGAGACATTATTTACAAAATGAGGAATTTCTAACTCTTAGATGACGTAAAAAAAACTAACAGCGTGTGTAGTTTGTATGTATTCTCAACTACTTTTGAAAATTAATCATTTTTTAATCGCAACAAGTTCTTGCTTATCACAAAAAAAACCTTCCGTTTTGAAAGTTTGAAAAAAGCACCGCGCGAAAAAAATGAATCAAATTGGAGACTTTGGCTGATGTTTTTATTTAATTACTTATTATTTCTGTTTAATAAACTCCACTTTCTCCGGCGAGATGTCGTAGAACAGCATATTGAACCATGATACTCAAACGATATCGTACTGTCCACCAAATTTATTTCAAACTCTTACAACACGTGTTTCAAAGTCTTACCTGATGATGACTGCTAGACAGTTGAAACATGTGTTGTAAGAGTTTGAAATAAATTTGGTAGACAGTACGATATCGTTTGAGTATCATATAAAACTATATTATTGCACCATTATTTATTTATTTTCACTGCCCCGAATACAGCACGTTAGGCCATTTTACGTCGGGTGAACAACAGTAACAACGGACGAGACATAGACACCCTTGTCCTGGGCAGATAATATTCTACCCAGGCGGGACTCGAACCCGCGACCCTCGGGTTAGCAGGCGAGGACTTTTCCCCGCCGCCACCGGGGCCGACAGAATTAATTATATAATATTAATTAATAATACGATATTTAATTAATGTGTCCTACAGGTGGATAATTAAAATGAGTAATTCGAATATGGTCTCAAGAATGACTAGGGAACTATCTCGTTCGGACTACCTTAAGGTTCGAATATCTCAAATGCTGACGCAATAGCTGACGCAATCCAGGATTTATTAATGACAAACCAGCATGGGTTCAGAAAAGGACGGTCTTGCGAAACTCAATTAGGTCTTTTTGTTCACGATATTTTAGTTTCCGGAGAAGGTAACGTACAGGTAGATGCAGCGTTTCTTGACTTTAGAAAAGCTTTTGACAAGGTTCCCCACTGTAAGTTACTCGCGAAGTTAGCATCATACGGGATAGACAGTAATATAGTAGGCTGGATAGGAGACTTCTTACATGAACGCGTTCAAAGGGTGTTCTTAGATGGTGTCAGCTCAGGCGAAGTAAGAGTTACATCGGGTGTTCCCCAGGGAAGCGTGATAGGCCCAATTTTATTTCTTCTGTACGTAAACGACTTGAATAGTGTAGTAAAAAATAGCAAGCTCCGTCTTTTTGCCGATGATGCAGTAGTGTATAAGGAAATTAGAAATGAAGAGGACAGACAGTTTTTAGCTAAGAATTTAGATGCGATTGATGATTGGTGTGATAGATGGCAGCTAGAATTAAATTTGAAGAAATGCGGAGATTATGAATTTTTGGAAAAAGAATGGCTTTCTCCGGAATAATTATTGCATCAAAGAAAACAAAATATGTAACGTAGACTCAATTAAATACTTAGGCGTCACCATCAGTGAAGACATGTCATGGGGGAAACACATCAGGGAAATAACTAGTGTAGTAAACCGTAGATTAGGATTCGTAAAAAGGGTTCTAGACAAATCCGATGAGAGAGTCCGAGAAAGAAGCTATTTTACACTTGTCAGGCCTCATTTAGAATATGCCGCTAGTATATGGGATCCCTACGAGGAAGGTATGATAAAAGAATTAGAGCGCGTGCAAAGGAGATCTGCTAGGTTTGTTAAAGGCCGTTATGATAATTGTATAAGTGTTACGAGTTTAATAGAAGAACTAGAATGGGAATTACTATCAGAACGCAGGTTAAATTTTAGGTTAAACCTTTTAAGTAAATTCGATACAGAGTTGTTCACAGACGACGTTAGATATATATTGAGAACCCCTGCGTATTATGCTAGGTTTGATCAGATTAACAAGATTAGAGAGATAGATTGTCGTACCGATAGATTTAAAATGTCATTTTTCCCTCATACTATAAGAGAGAACAATAGGCAGCGTAGCAAAGGGATAGGTAGGTGAAATATAGTTAGAGTAGTCCGTAGTGCGTGATGCATGTAATAACTACCAATAATCCCTTTCTTATGTAGATTTTAACCTGTACTATACTGTAGTAACTAATATTTTATTGTAATAACTACTGCAATTACTTGTAATAACTAATAATCTACTGTAGTAACTAATAAACTGTGACCCTATTTTTTAGCATGTCTACCTTATATATCCTACTTGCATGGCAATAGTGCATGTTTGGTGATCTTCACCCCCTGCCACACACCCTCGTGGTGGCTCACAGGGTATTACGTAGATGTAGATGTAGATGAAGGTTCGAATATCTCCAATGCTGACGTAATAGCCAGTTTGCATGAGTAGATTCGGATTCAGTGCACAAAATTTCGTCGGAAAGAGCTCATCACACCAAGAAAGCATTCGAGACCCTAAAATCTTCCATCTAGTTTGCTAATGTAGGTGGCCATTTATTTCGGGAACGGAATGAATGTCCCATAAGTGTAAATTTTCCCTTCATTCAGCGGCCTCCTCCTTAAGAGGCCAACGGCCATCCTCTTACAGGGTAGCGGCCTAGCGGCCACTGCTTCCGAGGCCATAGACGCGGATTTCTGCCGGGGATTTCCGTCGCCTTTTCACCAACGCATGAGGGGATTCAGCTGAAAGCAGTCTAAGGAGCCCTTTTCCCTTCCTTGGAATGTCTCGGGGAAATTTTTAACTCCTCCCCTGAATCTGCCCGGTTATATGCGTCATCAACTTCCTATCGTCCCCTTCGGGATAGAGGTGGTCACTCGCCAGTTGCAAACATTTTTCTTAAGAGTCAACCGCTGGTGGGGTAATCCCCTGATGCACAGCTTTAGGGGAGGATCATTAGCCACGGGTCACCTTGATTGCTTCTTCAACCAGTAAGAGAGAACTTCTTGACCACCCACTGTGATTTTTTAGGGAATCCTCGGCCATTATATATATATAAACGACTTTTGCTCCCGAATTAGCAGTAAAATACGTTTATTTGCCGACGACGCTGTCATATACCGCGAAATTAGTAATCACTCTGACTTTGAAATTTTGTCATTGGACTTAAACAACGTTCAAGCGTGGAGCAAAGAGTGGGGATTAGAACTTAATCTGAGAAAATGCACCGCGGTTCATTTCTTGCGTAGGTCGTCCAACTATCCCCATGTATATGTTGTGGATGGCGTTAGCATAAATGCGACAGATGAAGTGAAATACCTGGGAGTTACGATAACTTCGAACCTATCGTGGGGGACACATATAAGAAATATTTGTGGCAGAGCCCTGAAGAAGCTAGGATTTGTCAAGCGTGTTGTGGGAAGATTTTCGGATGAGAAAGTGAAAGAAAGGTGATATTTCGCACTCGTCCGGCCACACCTTGAATATGCAGCGAGCATATGGGATCCGGCGGAGATCGACCTAGTCCATGAACTTAATAAAATACAAAGGACAGCTGCGCGATTCGTCAAAAACTGCTACGGCCGAACAGAAAGAGTTACACGGATTTTGAACGATTTAGGGTGGGAGCCGCAAGAGACTCGAAGGCTACGTGCTAGGCTAAGATTGCTTGAGCAATTGAAAATGGATATCTTTCAGAGCGACACGGAGAACTTCATAGAACGCAAGTTAAAATTTAGGTTAAACCTTTTAAGTAAATTCGAAACCGATTTGTTCACAGATGACGTTAGATATATATTAAGAACCCCTGCGTATTATGCTAGGTTTGACCATATTAACAAAATTAGAGAGATAGATTGTCGTACCGATAGATTTAAAATATCATTTTCCCGCGTACCATAAGAGAGAACAATAGGCAACGTAGCAAAAGGGATAGGTAGGTGAAACATAGTTAGAATAGTCTGTAGTGCATGATGCATGTAATAACTACCAATAATCCCTTCCTTATTATGTAGATTTTAACCTGTACTATACCGTAGTAACTAATATTCTATTGTAATAACTACTGAAATTACTTGCAATAACTAATAATCTACTGTAGTAACTAATAAACTATGACCCTATTTTCTAGCATGTCTACATTATATATCCTACTTACATGGCAATAGTGCATGTTTGGTGATCTTCACCCCCTGCCACACACCCTCGTGGTGGCTCGCAGGGTATTACGTAGATGTAGATGTAGATATTAGAACCACATTATATTTACAGGTCGGACAGAATCGACAAATTAAGAGGAATATTTTGCCGAACGGATAGGTATGGGAATTCGTTTTTTCCCCCGAACAATTAAGGACTTCAATAAATGCTAGGCGGAAAATTTTTTTTTATTTTAATTTTTAATTTTTTTTTTAACGGCTGGTGTCCTAACACCCCCCGCCACACGCCTTTTGAGGTGGCTTGCGGGGTAGTATGTAGATGAAGATGTAGATTAATTTGGCTCACTTTTGAAGCTGAAGTGGGGAATACCGGATTCCCAATCCGCGCTAATTTTTACACTCCAGGCAATCTGATAATGGCATGAAGGGAACATGTCGCTTCTCCCCAATGTTCGTTCCCCTTTGGACTCGGTATTAAGATAATTTGAGCGGAATATCATTTCACCTGGAAACCAATGAATTTGGACTCATTTAAAGGAAAATTATCTTACTCGTCCAAAAATACCATATATCAGCCCCCTGCCTAACTATTTTCCGAGATTGTCTCGGGATTTACACCGGGTTAAATTTTTGGCCGCTGCCAACGTTTCGATGGATAAAGGCAGGGACACAATCGACGTGTACGTGCGACGCGAGACGTTAACGGGACAACGGGACACGGGGAACGCAAGTCAGCGGACACAATCGACGTTAACGCGGCCCGGAGTAACAATTGAATAACGCAGGCGCAGCTAAGAGATCAGGTGTAAACAAGTGTGGAAGTAAATAAGTTGTCTTCGCAAAGAGCTATCTTCAGCAGTTGGATGAATCTGCCGACAGATGGCTCCCATTCCCGGATTCTCGGGACTATTCTGATTGGTTTTTTCGTGTGCGGGACACGGGAAGAGATGAATGTTGCCCATCTCTCGCGTGCACGTACTCCCCGTACACGTTGATTGTGTCCGTCCGCTATACTTTCCCGTCAGCCATCTTTTCGCGTATTCCCGTTAACGGCTCACGTTACACGTACACGTTGATTGTGTCCCAGCCTTAACACTTCCATCGTCATCAGGGTATCATTACGCTGATGACGATGGATGTCTTATCCATCGTAACGTTTGCAGCAACCCAAAAATTTCAACAGATTCAGGCGAGATATCGCGGAAGAGATATCGTTCGTCATATTAAAACAGAAGCAACAATTTTACTGTTCCACAAGGTAAACCCGGAGTGAATCCCGAGAGAATTTCACACATAATATTCGCTGGAAAAGTACTAAATAATTTATTTTCCGAGATTTTTGACGAAAAATACCTGACGTTATACATTGGAAATGGTACGGATATGCACTCCAGAGAGACCTTACTTAAAAAATGAAGAATTTCTATCAACCAGATCCCGTAAAAACTTTAATAGAGTGTGGTTTATATATTTTCTCAACTATTTTGAAAATTAATCATATTGTCACCGCAGTATTTTTTTCCGAATCGCAAAAATACATTCCGTTGCGAAGGGGTTTCAATAGTACCGCATGGAAAAATTGAGTCAAATTAAAGACTTCTGAAGATATTTTTATTTAATTACTTAGATTTTCAGTTAGGTAAAAGCATGTTGTTGTACCATTGCTTCCTAAAGCTGCCGAAATTAAAACGGATATTTCAAATATGATCTCCATTATGACTGGGAAACTATCTCGGTCAGATTACCTGAATCCATCAGTCAAGGCGCTGACAGTAGTTTGAGCGAAATATCATATCACCTTGATATCAATGAATTTGGTCTGTTAAAAAAAATATCATACTCTTCCAAAGGCACCAAAATATCAGCAAAAAAAATATCATACTCTTCCAAAGGCACCAAAATATCAGCACCGAACCCTTTCCGAATAATGACGAAAAATACTTGCCCTTTTACAAGGAATATCTACATCTACGTGATACCCTGCGAGCCACCACGAGGGTGTGTGGCAGGGGGTGAAGATCACCAAACATGCACTATTGACATGCAACTAGGATATTTAATGGAAACATGCTAGATAATATGGTCACATGCAGCTAGATGGTTAGTATCTACATAATTTGAAATGGATTATTGGTTGTTATTACATGCATCATGCACTATAGACTAACTATATTTCATCTACCTATCCCTTTGCTACGCTGCCTATTGTTCTCTCTTATAGTACGAGGGAAAAATAACATTTTAAATCTATCGGTACGATAATCTATCTCTCAAATCTTGTTAATATGATCAAACCTAGCATAATACTCAGGGGTTCTCAATTTATCTAACGTCATCTGTGAACAACTCTGTTTAGAATTTACTTAAAAGGTTTAACCAAAATTTTAACCTGCGTTCTGATAGTAATTCCCATCCTAGTTCTTCTATTAAACTGGTAACACTTATACAATTATCATAACGGCCTTTAACAAACCTAGCGGATCTCCTTTGCACGCGCTCTAATTCTTTTATCATACCTTCCTCGTACGGATCCCATATACTAGCGGCATATTCTAAATGAGGCCTGACAAGTGTAAAATAGCTTCTTTCTCGTACTCTCTCATCGCATTTGCCTAGAACCCTTTTTACGAATCCTAATCTACGGTTTACTACACTAGTTATTTCCCTGATGTGTTTCCCCCATGACATGTCTTCAGTTATGGTGACGCCTAAGTATTTATTAAGAACGAACGCATATGGTACGTCTCAGCAATCCAAAGAGACCTTAGTTAACAAATGAGGAAAATAGCCCTGAATTATCATATAAAATACAAATTGAAATAATACTATTTTTTCACTTTTGTCTTCAGAGTAAACTAATGAGAACGAATATGCAAAGTTCTACGCAAAACTGGACGTAAACGAAAATCGCTCCATCCACCTTTAGACTCGTAGTAATTCATTATTTCATTCGCTGTACTTTGCGCTTTTAACCATTCTAAAAGTCGTGTTATCAGGTCTTATTGTACTATATATCCTCAAACTGCATGTTTTATTGTTGTTTCAAAATGAAAACATTCTCCCTAACGTCCCCTATCTGATCGAAGGGAGAAATATAGGTTAAATCTCTTACGAAAGTTAGATGTAGATTATTTTTTTGCCGGACGTTCAAAGTATTTTGCTAGAGCCAAACTATTTAGGTAGGAAAGGTCACAGGATTAAGATTAAGGAAATAGACTGCAGAAACGATAGATTTAAGATGTCATTTTTTCCACGTACAATAATGGATCATAATAGTTGCGATCGATCAGTTCTAGGATACTCACTAGGTTAAATATGTTTTTTCAGTAGTGCTAAATGTCTTCACATGATTATTAGCTACTAACCTCGCATGCAATCTCCGGAATGGTATACTCCTGCATGTTTCAGTACCTTGTAGTGCTATTTATTTGTCGCATTAATAATACTAACCAGTAGTTATATCTTGAGTAGTGTACTGCATGGTAGCATGTTCTTCTCCGTGTCACTCTCCTGGTTTGTGGTCTGACTGCGTACCGTTGTCCTGACTGCTTTTGGCTTGCGCCTGGCATTCGGGGGAACGTGCGCGGTTCTGATTGAACTGGGATGAGTGCTGCATGCCTGGTGTGGAATCACCCCGTGCCACACACCCTATTAGTGGCTTGCACGGTATTTCGTAGATGTAGATGTAACGTGTATTACTTGTCAATTACAAGTTACTACATAAAATTCTTCAAGAAAAATATTTTTTAGCTCTTTTACGAATAACTTTCAGATTTTTTTTAATAAGCTAGTGTTTATACGAAAACGCCTCACATTGGTTGTGCATTATTAGGCACGGTATGCAGTGAAGGAACGTGCACGCCACCAGAGAAGATCGGCAAGATATGAGAAAGGACGTTATGATAGTTTCGTTAGTGTTACTGGCCTCTTACAACAACTGGGATAGGAATCGCTTTCAAACCGTCGATTGAAAATTAGACTCAATCTTTTACGTAAATTCAAAGCCAATTCATTATCAGACTTAGTTAATATGTAATATATTACGAACTACATAACAACACTGTAGGTCAAGTCATGAGGATAAAGTATGGAAAATAGATTGTGGAACAGAAAGGCTTCAAATGTCGTTTTCCCACGATTGATAAGAGGGTACGCGGGTTTTAATGTAATGTCGGTGTTCTACCATATCATTCATGCATGCCTGGTGCGAAAGCACCACCTGCCACACACCCTTTGGGTGGCTTGCAGGATATGACGTAGATGTAGATGAAGTGGCCATAATGGCAGCATGAAGACTTTGAATTCGGTTAGTTGACAGTTAAGCAAATCAATTCATTTACCCCCTGACGCATGTTACTAAATCTGCCGAGTAGTGCTAACACCTTGTTTTGCATGTTCCCTGCATGGCTCTTGTGTCACGTTTTCATAGTTACATTATGGATAACGTTAGTAGTTTCTGTAGCATTTGTAGCATACCCTTATATATTAAGAACCCCTGCGTATTATGCTAGGTTTGACCATATTAACAAAATTAGAGAGATAGATTGTCGTACCGATAGATTTAAAATGTCATTTTTCCCGCGTACCATAAGAGAGAACAATAGGCAACGTAGCAAAAGGGATAGGTAGGTGAAACATAGTTAGAATAGTCTGTAGTGCATGATGCATGTAATAACTACCAATAATCCCTTCCTTATTATGTAGATTTTAACCTGTACTATACCGTAGTAACTAATATTCTATTGTAATAACTACTGAAATTACTTGCAATAACTAATAATCTACTGTAGTAACTAATAAACGATGACCCTATTTTCTAGCATGTCTACATTATATATCCTACTTACATGGCAATAGTGCATGTTTGGTGATCTTCACCCCCTGCCACACACCCTCGTGGTGGCTCGCAGGGTATTACGTAGATGTAGATGTAGATGTATGTAGTGCATGTTGGTGAAAGCAAATTTCTTCTCTGTAGTTCATGTTGGTGTTAAGACATCCACTGTCACCCCCCTTGTGGTGGTTTGCCGGGTATTAAGTTGATGTAGGTGAAGATCACTCTCTGAATGTGCTACAAAATTACTAAATTAATCTATAATGAAACTATGTTAACGTGATATAAGGGTCATGGAGGGAACATGAAAAACGTAGCGTTAGCACACTCGGCAGATTTTGAAACTCTTAGTGCTCCTTCATGTTAATATAATTGATATTCTCCCTAAATCATATATCTAAATATTACACGTAGTGCTAAAACCATGTTTTGCATGTTCCCTTCATGAGTATTGTATTTGTTTACGTAGCTCCATTTTACATTGATTTGTTAATCTCTGTGGCATTTGTAGCATACCTATAGTGTGTTGCAAGTTAGTGTATAATCACCCTCTACCAAACATCTTCGAAATAGATTGAGGGTACATCTACATGTACGTCATACCCTGCAAGCCACCCAAAGGGTGTGTGGCAGGGGTGCTTCCACACCAGGCATGCATAAATTATACGGCAGAACACCGAAACTACATTGAAACCAGCGTACCACACATGCAACGCGACAATTAACAATCTACTTACCAAGAAACATTCCATCGTCAATCGTTCCGGCATGCAAGGGATACTAAGACTACTACCACAGATTCAAAATATAATGCATAAATAAGAACATCAATATTTACAACATGCATAAATAAGAACGTAGAGAATATATAGAGAAAGATCTACAATGTAGCTAATCTCATTATTCTTGACGATGATCATAGCTGTTATGGTCCCGTATGTTACTTGGAAAAAATGACATTTTATACCTATCGGTTCTACAATCTATCTCTCTAATTTCATTGGCGCGATCTAATCTGCCGTAGTACGAAGGGGTTAATAGTATGTTTTTTTCGTCGTCAGTAAAATGATTTTCCTGAAATTTATTTAGGAGGTTAAGCCTATAATTTAATCTACGCTGTGATGGCGATTCCCATCCCAATTCTTCTAACAATCCAGACACACTAAATCTTATCCTAGCATCGTTTTACAAAACTAGCTCCTCTTCGCTGCACGCGATCTATTCCGATATCAACCCAAACAAGGGTAATAGTTAGATGTGTAACAAAATAGGACCCAAGACGATGCTCTGCGGTTTAAATGATTTTTTTCTGCGGGAATGGAATCGATGCTGTTTTTCGTATCGTAAACATCGTGTAGGTCTCCTTTTTGATCCTCTGCCCACGAGGCTTCCCATTCCTCCCCCATTCTACTGTACACCCCTTCCTCCCATCTAATGAACTCCAATAGCAATTAACTCTGGAAGAAAGCAAACGTGACCCCAATTTATAAAAGTGAACATAGGGAACAGCCATGTAATTATAGACCAATATCATTAACGTCACTATCATGTAAAATTATAGAGCATATAATAGTTACATCAATAATGGGACACCTCGACAGCCAGGATTTATTAATAACAAACCAGCATGGGTTCAGAAAAGGACGGTCTTGCGAAACTCAATTTGGTCTTTTTGTTCATGATATTTTAGTTTCCGGAGAAGGTAACGTACAGGTAGATGCAGCGTTTCTCGACTTTAGAAAAGCTTTTGACAAGGTTCCCCACTGTAAGTTACTCGCGAAGTTAACATCATACGGAATAGACTGTAAAATAGTAGGCTGGATAGGAGACATCTTACATGAACGCGTTCAAAGGGTGGTATTAGATGGTGTCAGCTCCGGCGAAGTAAAAGTTACATCAGGTGTTCCCCAGGGAAGCGTGATAGGCCCAATTTTATGTCTTCTGTACGTAAACGACTTGAATAGTGTAGTAAAAAATAGCAAGCTCCGTCTTTTTGCCGATGATGCAGTAGTGTATAAGGAAATTAGAAATGAAGAGAACAGACAGTCTTCAGCTAAGGATTTAGATGCGATTGATGATCGGTGTGATAGATGGCAACTAGAATTAAATTTGAAGAAATGCAGGATTATGAATTTTTGGAAAAAGAATGGCTTTCCCCGGAATAATTATTGCATCAAAGTAAACAAAATATGTAACGTAGAATCAATTAAATACTTACGCGTCACCATCACTGAAGACATGTCATGGGGGAAGCACATCAGGGAAATAACTAGTGTAGTAAACCGTAGATTAGGATTCATAAAAAGGGTTCTAGGCAAATGCGATGAGAGAGTACGAGAAAGAAGCTATTTTACACTTGTCAGGCTTCATTTAGAATATGCCGCTAGTATATGGGATCCGTACGAGGAAGGTATAATAAAAGAATTAGAGCGCGTGCAAAGGAGATCTGCTAGGTTTGTTAAAGGCCGTTATGATAATTGTATAAGTGTTACGAGTTTAATAGAAGAACTAGGATGGGAATTTCTATCAGAACGCAGGTTAAAATTTTGGTTAAACCTTTTAAGTAAATTCGAAACAGAGTTGTTCACAGATGACGTTAGATATATATTGAGAACCCCTGGGTATTATGCTAGGTTTGATCATATTAACAAAATTAGAGAGATAGATTGTCGTACCGATAGATTTAAAATGTAATTTTTCCCTCGTACTATAAGAGAGAACAATAGGCAGCGTAGCAAAGGGATAGGTAGGTGAAATATAGTTAGAGTAGTCTGTAGTGCGTGATGCATGTAATAACAACCAATAATCCATTTCAAATTATGTAGATACTAACCATCTAGCTGCATGTGACCATATTATCTAGCATGTTTCCATTAAATATCCTAGTTGCATGTCAATAGTGCATGTTTGGTGATCTTCACCCCCTGCCACACACCCTCGTGGTGGCTCGCAGGGTATCACGTAGATGTAGATGTAACTCCCTAGGGACCCCTCCCTCCACAGCAGAGAGGATAACCCGAGATGGCTTCCCGTCCCACAATGCAATCACTCCATTACCCGAACCCACCCCACCTATCCCCAACGAGACTCGTTCAAATCCCCCCTCCCCTCCCTTCACCTCTTAAATTTCTCACTCTCACTTTCCTATCCCTTCCCCCTTCACCTAACCCCGCCTTTCCGCAGCCAACCACTCCCTCGCCTTCTACTTAAACAATTTAACTGTGAAGGTGGGTTGGGGAATGGTAAAGTGTAGGGGTGGGGCGGAAGATAAGTTCTTCACGACCGTGCTGCCATCTCTTCGAGAAAACTCCTCAACTTTGACTACCAAAGACCAAGTTCCTTAAACCCAGGTCTTGACACGATCCCATAATGCACTCTTGATTTCTTCATTTTGGATCGGGCTCGAAGTTTCATCGTTTACCTGCATATACCTACATATGAATAGTTCGAGTATTGACAATAGGCAGGCATTAAACCCTTCTCATTATATTCTCTACTCTCTTATTTAAGAATGATGTAAATATTGATGTTCTTATTTATGCATGATATTTTGAATCTGTAGTAGTAGTCTTTGTATCCCTTGCGTGTTGGAACGATTGAAGATTGAATGTTTCTTGGTTATCAGATTTTTAATTGGTGCTTTGCATGCGTGGTACGCGGGTTTTAATGTAATGTCGGTGTTCTACCTTATCATTCATGCATGCCTGGTGCGAAAGCACCCCCTGCCACACACCCTTTGGGTGGCTTGTAGGGTATGACGTAGATGTAGATACCTTAATATTAATTCTAACCTAGGTATACGTACATTATGCATCATTACATTGTGCTCTTTAAAGCTGGCATATTCCAGTTTAATTCACCAAAAAACTTGGGCACGTTCTACAATGGACGTACATCTATCTGCATCTACGTCATACCCTGCAAGCCACTCAAAGGGTGTGTGGCAGGGTGTGCTTCCACACCAGGCATGCATGAATTATACGGTAGAACACCGATACTACATTCAAACCAGCGTACATCTACATCTATCTACATCTACGTAATACCCTGCGAGCCACCACGAGGGTGTGTGGCAGGGGGTGAAGATCACCAAACATGCACTATTGCCATGTAAGTAGGATATATAATGTAGACATGCTAGAAAGCTAGAGCTGCGTACCACACATGCAACGTGCCAATTAAAAATCTACTAATCAAGAAACATTTTATCTTCGATCGTTCCAACATGCAAGGGATAGAAAGACTACTAAGCGTATACGTAGGCCGTAAGAGGACTGTAATACCCTACAGTAAGCCGTAAGGAAGATAATCAAGCCCCATCTTTACGGCTTACGCATAAATCTATCGGTTCTGCAGTCTATTTCCTTAATCTCATACCTGTGATCGTTTTTATCGTAATAATTTGGCTCTAGCAAAATTTGTTGAATGTCCGGCAAAATGTAGTCATCATCAAACTTTCGTGAAAGATTGAATCTCTAATTTGCCCTCAGATCAGATTAAGGTTTCCATCCATATTCCCTCAACAATTTAGTCACACTGCTACATCTACATCTACGTGATACCATGCGAGCCACCACGAGGGTGTGTGGCAGGGGGTGAATATCACCAAACATGCACTATTGACATGCAAGTAGGATATTTAAGGGAGATATGCTAGATAATAGGGTCACATGGAGCTAGATGGTTAGTATCTACATAATAAGGAAGGGATTATTGGTTGTTATTACATGCATCATGCACTATAGACTACTCTAACTATGCTATGCTATGTTTATCGTAACACTTTTTAACTTATCTTGCTGCCCTCCGCTGTATTCGATCTATATCTAAAACTACTTCGAAAGGGTCCCATAAACTTGCGGCGCACTCCAAGGGCGGTCTCACGAGAGAAGAATAAAATTTCCCTTATTACTGTCCTGTCACATTTTCCCTAGTATTCTTTTAATGAATCACAATTTACGAGTTCTCTGTCCACAAGTATCCCGTATGTGTTTCCCCAAGGACAAGTCAAGGGTCACACCTAAGTACTTAACGGACTCCACATTTATGAGTTCAGATTGATTTAATGTGTACGTCTCATTGGTTGGGCAACTCTTTCTCCAAAAATTCATTACAACTTATTTTTTAAATTTAATTCTATCTGCCATGTATCGCACCATTCGTTTATAGTGTCTAGGTTTTTTTTCAACGCAATCCTGTCAGACTGTGTAAATATCCCTGTAGAATAACGCGACGTCTACGAAAAGACGACTTATGTTCGTATCGTCAGTGGCGATATCATTAATATGGAAAAGGACCATAAGGGACCAATGACATTTCCCTGGGGTACACCGGATATGACTTTAACTGTATCTGAACTAACGCAATCTAGTACTGCTCTCTGTTCACGGTTGTATTAGAAATCCTTAAATCCAGCATTTTATACCGTGATGTATTTCATAGGCTTTCTTCCTAACAAGCTATTTCGAATGTGGAACTTTATCGAAAGTATTCTTGAAATCTAAAAATGTCGCGTCTTTCTGTACAAGATTTTCTTCAGAAAAGAGAATATAGCAAAGAAAGAGGACTAGCTTGATTTCGCAGCACCTGCCTTTTCGGAATCCATGCAGATTTAGAATTACCAAGTTTTGACTGTCTTAGTACCCCATAATTGAACTGACTATTATATGTTCCAATATTTTGCATGGGATAGACGTGAGGGAGATAGATCTATAAGTACTAGGCTCTTTCTTATCACCGCTCTCAAAGATAGGTGCACCGTTCGCGATTTTCCAGTTATAAGAGACAACATGTTTTGCAAGAGATTTTTCAAGTACGGTGCTATTTTGATACTAATTCTTTATAAACTCGGGCGGGAATTTCATCGGAACTAGGTGATTTTTGGAGTTAATGGATTGCAGGTGACTTTCTATGCCGTGACAAGAAATATTTATAGACTACATTGGATTTTTGTGTAAGCAAGGCAATGTAGCGGTGTTATTCTGAGGGTATGAAGTATGGCCTTTTTGAAAAAAGGTGTGTTAAGGATAATCGCTTTTTTAATTTGTTGCTGGCTCTTTCTCCTGGACCGTTTTTAGCTATGTTACTGTAGATGTAATCTCTTGAACCTGCCTCACTTAAGACCAAAATGCCTTCGGATTATCTTCCAAAAACTCACCTAATATTTAACCATCGAATTACATTAACACTTTTCTTATTGCCACTTTTGCTGTTATTTTAGCTCTCTTTTTTTGTCCAAATCTCCATGTTCCTCTTCTGGGAAATCACGGTGGGCGTTCTTCATTTTTCAGTTCAAGATTCGTTTTCGCTATACAGATTTCCGGACATCCGCATAACACCACCGAGATTCCTTCATAATTTTTTTCAATTAAATTGGTATTGTGTTATTTATGACTATCCCTGTAATGCTACGAGAAGTATTCCATGTGTGAACAATGGCATGGTTTTGGCTTCCATCATTTAACTTTTCATAAGAGGTCAATAATTCCTGTTGTAAACCTTCGAAATTCGCTCTGTGGTGTAAGTACACTTTTCTCTTTGTGGCTACCCTTTTGTCATTATTTATATGAAGTTTAGAGCTTACTGCTTTGTGGTCAATGACTCCGTTCACTGTCACAACCTTAAGGACGCTTTGAAGTATGTTTGTCGCCAAAAGATCTAGACGTTCTCTCCTCTCGAGGGTGCTGTTACTAATTAACACAAAGAGTTTAGGGTAGAGCTATAGAGAAGTGTGTCGCACAACTCCTTATCTTTTCCGCCATTTTTTAAACCATATATATTCCATTCTATCGAGGAAACGTTGAAATTACCTCCGAGAATAATATTACATTCGTTATTTTGATTCATAAAGTGCTTCAGCTGTCTTCCTAATTGTAATACTGTGTTTATACTTGAGTCGGGTGGCCAAATTCAATTTATTTTATGCGTAGTGATGTCTCGTTCAAACCTATTAAATCTCTGACGGCTGTGATCTTGAGGCTCTTTCGATGTTTTTTCAGGGAAAGACTCACATGGCAGCTGCACTTCCGTGAACTTGAGTGCTTTTCCGACGAGAGATCTTCAGTTTTTCCGGCGAGCAAGTCATCTGTCAGTTTAGTTACGGGGCTTTTCCTGTTCGCGCGTTACCGAGCACTGAACCATTGGTAAGTACATCGGACATGAGTAACGGTATACGAAAGTATAGTTATCAATCTAGTGGCAATGACCTATTTCTGTCTACACGGTCTGGGGGTAAGAGCAAAACTCTCGTGGGGGAGGAAATAAAAATTTATTGAGAAGTGATTGTTCTTCTCATGTACTTTCCTCTGTATTTGGTCTATATACTCATCCCTTGGCCTTCGTCATGTCTCTATTCCCACTTACCTCTTTTATTGATGCTTCTCAAATGCATTGTGCAACAGAGTGTGTCCAATCCATCTGGTTCTTCTTTTCTATATAAATCCACATCGACGAAATAGCGTACAAGCCTCCGCTAAGGTATGTGGCACGGGGCGATTCCACACCAGGTGTACAGCACTCATCCCAGTTCAAAAATTGTATCTTGAGTAGTGTATTGCATGGTAGCACGTTCTTCTATGTATCACTCTCCTGGTTTCTGGTCTGACTGCGTACCGTTGTTCTGACTTCTTTTCGCCTGCGTCTGGCTTTCGGGGGAACGTGCGCGGTTCTGATTGAACTGGGATGAGTGCTGCATGCCTGGTGTGGAATCACTCCGTGCCACACACCCTAGTGGTGGCTTGCACGGTATTTCGTAGATGTAGATGAAATCAGAAACACGCATTTTACCCCGGTCGCTAGACGCAGGCCAAAAGCAGTCAGGATAACAATGCGCAGTCAGACCAAAAACCAGATCAGACTAAAATGCTATCTTTGCAACACTTGTTATGACACAGCCAATGGTCAGTACTATCAGTGCTATTGATAAGTAGTCCTACAAGGTAGTAGAAAAAGGAAAAACACTTAAATAAGAGTCTTAACTTTTCGCCCTTTGCTTTCTACTTTACCATTTTGACCGCGGAAAAAAACGTGAATTTGTCAAAAATCAGGTTATCGTCATCTACATCTACATACTACCCCGCAAGCCGCCACATGGGCTTGTGGCAGGGGATGGTAGGTCACCAGCTGTGTGAAGATGTAAAATTTTTGGAGGTGAAGAGGTGACATGTATTATGGGAGTACATTTAGAGGAACTTAGTTTTTATTGTGGTCGCTTGTTGTGCGCGGAAAGAAGGAGTTTTTGTATCTGTCTGTTCAGCAGAGTATCTCTCTTATTTTATCGCATCTGTCAGTCCTAGAAATGTAGTGAGGCATTATGGTAATATTCTCTGTGTCGCTATGAAACACACCAGTTCTGAATATCTCAAGCAGCCTAAGCCTAGCGTGCAGCCTCCGAGTCTCTAGGGCCTCCCGCCTAATCCCTCTAACAGTTGTGTAATACTGTATGTGTCATGACGCATACAACGTGTATTTCTTAAAATCTTGGCACTTATTGTAGATGAGAATCCTTCCTCTCTATAGAAGATTGTATAAATGTTGAAAATTGTGTATTATAACGTCGCTGAGAATATTCTCCCAAACTCATGCAACGCATTTTCCAATGTGCCAACGGTGGCGCTGTAGTTCGGTACGGGGAATGGAGGCGAAGGCGTGGATCTCTACTTGGCTGCGGCCGATGCCAAATTAAAAGGGCGTGTTAAATCGCCCCCTAATTAATCCTAATTTACGATTTGCCTGTCCGCAAATTTCACGCATATGCTTCACCAGGACAAGTCCTGAGTAAGGGTCACACCTAAGTACTTAACTGACTCTCTGCATTTATTAGTCCGGCTTGATTAATTGTGTACGTCTTGTTGGTTAAGCTTTTCTTTCTCCAAAAATTCATAACAGCACTAAGCAAAAAGAACATAGCGGAGAAAGGGGACTGCCTGGGCTTCGCAGGACCTGCATTTTCAGAATCCATGCTGGTTTTGAATTTGTAAGTTTTTTTTACTATCTTATCGCCTCATAATTAAACTGAGGATTTTATCTTCCAATATTTTATAAACTCCAATTTCTCCGGCGAGATGTTGTAGAACAGCATATTGAACAATGATACTCAAACGATATCGTACTGTGTACCAAATTTATTTCAAACTCTTACAACACGTGTTTCAACTGTCTAGCAGTCATCATCAGGTAAGACTGCCTTACCTGATCGTCTTACCTGATGATGACTGCTAGACAGTTGAAACACGTGTTGTAAGAGTTTGAAATAAATTTGGTACACAGTACGATATCGTTTGAGTATCATTGTTCCAATATTTTACACTAGATAGACGTCAGGGATAAGGTTTGTTTGAAATATCATTGAACATACCTTACTCATTACACGACGGCTATTCTGTCGTGACAATTTCTAGGTCAGCTCAAATCTTAACTGGGTTCCGAGCTCAGTACCAAGTTTCGTTTACCAAAGTATGCCTTGTACCAGATCGAGTGCGGTAGGAAACGAGTTTTTAGTGCCACAAATATTTTTGGAACTGAGTACATTAATGAATGTACACCACACATGCTTACTTCGAAATACTGATAGTTTGAAAATAATGGATGGTGAGGTGACGTGCTGTTAGTTCCACAAAGGCATATCAACAAAAAAAAAGGTTTACACATCACTTAAAGTAACTAGGCTATCTTAATGGCAGCTATTTATATCTATAATTGTTTTTGAAAAAAAATACCAAAACCTGTTTGTTCAGCTCTCCATTTCATTATTTTTATCTCTGTGAAGTAATCGACCGTCGTATGTCGGGGCTTACAAAATATTTTCGACGCGACTTAAAAATGAGAATGGCTGTTGATATTATCTTCAACCCCCTGTGCGGGTCGCTGGGTACTAGTCCATTTTTGAGTATGGATTATTAAAGCAATTAATTAGACTGTGAAATGGACAGGTTTAAAATGTATTTTTTTCCCCAATCGAAACAACTCATTATTGCTTTTATTAAGACCGTACTGAGATTTTTCGAATTTTAGGGTTGCTAAGGAATGGATTTGATAGAATGTGAATGTTGTAGATTTATAATTTTTGTCTATACTAGTCAAGAGGTAACTGGTATGACTCTCTACTGGTATGAAGTCTCCTCTTTTCTTATATTTGTAGGTTTTTGATAACTCATCAATAATCATAGTTTCACTATCACGTGAACAAAATTAGGGGAATAGATTGTAGAAGAGGAAGGTTTTAAATGTCTTTTCTCCCGCGATCGATAAGAGCATAATGGCTGCATTAAGACTTTGCAGTAGATTATTCGATAGGTTTTAAAGCCGATTAATTGTTGTGCTCCGTAATGCATGTTTCCAATTTTGCCAAGTAAAGCTAACATCATGTTTTGCATGTTTCCTGCGAGACTCTTGCCTCACGTTTACGTAGTTGCATTATAGACGCAGGGGTCACAATGACTCACGACTTATCTTGGGGAAAACATATTAGGGAAATATGCGGTCAAACATACAGGAAGCTAGGCTTTATCAAGAGAGTACTCGGAAAATGTGATGAGAAAGTGAAAGAACGTTGTTATTTTTCAATCGTTAGGCCTCATCTGGAATATGCTGTTAGTGTATGGGATCCATACGTAACGGGGTTGATATCAGAGTTAGATCGCGTACAGCGAAGAGGAGCTAGGTTTGTGAAACGATGCTACGATAAGTTGGCTAGTGTGTCTGGACTGTTAGAAGAATTAGGATGGGAATCGCTATCACAGCGTAGATTAAATTATAGGCTTAACCTCCTAAATAAATTTCAGGAAAAACATTTCTCTGACGACGTGAAAAACATACTATTAACCCCCTCGTACTACAGCAGATTAGATCGAGCCAATAAAATTAGAGAGCTAGATTGTAGAACCGATAGGTATAAAATGTCATTTTTTCCGAGTACCATTCGGGACCATAACAGCTGTGATCGTCGTCATGAACAGCTCGAGTAGTGACAATAGGCAGACGGTAAATCTTTCTCATTATGTTTTTACTCTGTTATTTATGCATGATGTAAATATTGATGTTCTTATTTTTGCATGATATTTTGAATCTGTAGTAGTAGTCTTTGTATCCCATGTATATTGGAACGATTGAAGATGTTTCTTGGGTATTAGATTTTTAATTGGCGCTTTGCATGTGTGGTACGCGGGTTTAAATGTAATTTCGGTGTTCTACCATATCATTCATGCATGCCTGGTGTGGAAGCACCCCCTGACACACACCCTTTAGGTGGCTTGCAGGGTATGACGTAGATGTAGATTAAATTTATAGTTTGTGTAGCATTGGTAGATGCCTATAGTGTAATGCATTTTAATGAAAGTAAAAATGTGTACTATGGTGCATTTTGGTGATAAATTAGCCCTGCCAAACTCCCTTGAGGTGGCTTACAGGGTAATATGTAGATGTAGATTAACGCATGTAGGATATGTATTGTGGTGCTTTTAGGTGAAAAGTTCCCGCCTGTCATATATCCTGATGTAGCCCTTAAGATTCAATGTTAATGTAGATATATGTATGACTACTAAACTGCAAGCCACCGCCAAGGGTTAAATTTTACCTGCTTATCCTGAATCATTTGCTACGGATGTTGTGGTGACTAAGAGCATTAATGCATCATGGAAGTATATTCATGGGAAGAAATGCAAGAATTTACTGGAAGTAAGCTAGACGTGCTCTTTATACTGCATGGTACACTAATGCAGAAGCAACCACAAATTAGCTATACCACTTCATCTACATCTACATCTACGTAATACCCTGCTAGCCACCACGAGAGTGTGTGGCAGGGGGTGAAGATCACCAAACATGCACTATTGCCATGCAAGTAGGATATTTAAGGGAGACATGCTAGAGAACTGGGTCACATGCAGCTAGATGGTTAGTATCTACATAATATGAAATGGATTATTGGTTGTTATTACATGCATCATGCACTACGGACTACTCTAACTGTATTTCACCTACCTATCCCTTTGCTACGCTGCCTATTGTTCTCTCTTATAGTACGAGGGAAAAATGACATTTTAAATCTATCGGTACGACAATCTATCTCTCTAATCTTGTTAATCTGATAAAACCTAACATAATACCCTGGGGTTCTTAATATTTAACACTCACTTTTAATTTAATACTCACTTGTCGAACAACGTATATTTTTTCTCACTTGCAGCTAATGTGTTCTGTTCGCTGGCGGAGGAAATGAAATTTCAATGCGTTTCTTCGGTTCTGCTTTTTATTTCCCTAATGCCCATATGCACGACGACTTTAAAAACCATTAGTTTGGCTACTATAACAGCAATACAGTAATGTTTTAGCTACGGAAAATTTGTACAATGTAATGATACATTTTCATGAGAAAATGATATCGATTCATGCTCTACGCACCGGATTATAAGGAAAAAACTTTTTACGCAAAAAATGTGCAACATTGGCACCCTTCTATTTCTTTTTAGTGAAAGGTTGCAGTCTATTCATGAGGTACTGTTGATATTCGCGCATAGTCCGGGGAATTTTAGTGTCATCAATTGGTGTTCTGCCTGCTGGCAGGTCCCGTACACCACTGCTGTCTCCGTCCGCTTCTCTCCCGAGCTTCCTTCTTTGCTTCATCATAGCTGATGTTCTTCACCTGATCCACCAATTTAATTCTTCTCCTTCCTCTCTTTTTCTTTCCTTCAATTGAACCCTCAAATTCCACAGTTATTATACTTTTCCCTCTCATCACATCGCCCAGCCAGTTTCCTTTCCTTTTCCTTATTTCCTTTAGGAGCGATCTTCCTTCTTTTCCCACAAAGTTAGCAAGGAAGTTGTATTATTTAAACTTAATTACTCCCGTTTCGTAGAAAACATGCACCTACATAATCAGGTATGGCTAAAAAATATTCAAATCGATCGAAGGAAAGGCTATTTTTATAAATAAAATATTTTACAACACCTTATGATAGACATCTTGCTGAGGAGTCACTGCCATTGTGAGCAGTATTAATTAGTAATTACAGTAAAATTTGCATTAATTTATATTATTTTAAATATATATGAATTGTATATACATACATACATATATATATATATATATATATATATATATATATATATATATATATATATATATATATATATATATATATATATTATGAGTTATATAATATAAATTAATGCAAATTTTGTGTAATTACTAATTAACACTGCTCACAATGGCAGTGACTCCTCAGCAAGATGTCTTTATCATAAAGTGTTGTAAAATATTTTATTTATCAAAATACCTTTCCTTCGATCGATTTGAATATTTTATAGCCATACCTGATTATGCAGGTGCATGTTTTCTACGAAACGGGAGTAATTAAGTTTTAATAATACAACTTCCTTGCTAACTTTGTGGTATTCCAGATTTTTTCAGAGGATTTAATGGTTACATTTACAAAACCACATACTTAAGTATGTATATTATACTTACATACAAAACCACATACTTAATATTATATTTTTAAAGCATTTTTCTCGTTTTGATATAATATTTTGAATAGTGGAGGTAGTGTGGTGGCCGTCGGTGCAAAGTGCAAATCGATTCCAAATTATTTGCGCTATTTTTTGCCATTGGTCATTTAATGCCCATGGGCAGTGACGGGCAACATATGGCTCACCTACCACTAGGTGGCACGCGATAGGTTTGTCGGTGGTACGATAAGAAAATGACGATTATAGGCATATAACTTTCTGATCACTACCCACTAACTGACTTACTCTCAAGCCGACCGCCTACGTTAAAGGTATGCTCAAATATCCAGCGCGCTACCTCTTGAGATGCCTCGTAAATATAGTGGGAACCCGAGTGATTTATCCGCACCCGACACGAGTCCAGCGGCGGTCTCAGTTTCAAGAACTCAGCTCTCTTACTCCCGCTGACTCCATTGACTCCCCGGTTAATGCCTTCCACTCGGCTCCAAAGTGTCGAACCCCGGTCCGTCCGAGGTACCAAGCTGTATATAGTAAGCCTCGTATGAGTTCCAGAGCCGTTGCAAATGCATCGGAACTCGGAGCATAAATATCTCACATACATATACATCCACTCTTCACCCCGCAAGCCACCACAAGGGTGTTTGGCAGGGAGTGACTTATCACCAACATGAACTTTAGTGAAGAAATTTTATTTCACCTACATACACCACACTATGTGTGCGCTAAAAATGCTACGGAAACTAATAAACTAATCTATAATGTAACTATGTAAACGCGACGCAAGTGTCATGTAGGAAATATGAAAAGCATGGTGTTAGCACTACTCGCCAGATTTAGGAACATGCATTGGGGTGCTTATGAATGAATCAGCTACACTACCTGTCAACTTCCCTAATCCAAAGTCTTAACGCAGCTGTAATGGTCTCTTATTGATTCCGGGAAAAACGACATTTTGAACCTTCCTCTACTGCAATCTATTTCCCTTATTTTATTCTCATGATCTGATCTTCCATAGTATGTTGTAGTTCGTGAGATATTAATAAATTCGTCTGAAAATAAATCGGTTTTACATTTACATCAAAGTTTGAGTCTAATTTTCAATCGACTGTCTGAAAGCGATCCCCATCCGAATTTTTGCAAGAGGTCAGTAACACCAACGAGACTATGATAATGGCCTTTTACGTATCTTGCCTATTTTCTCTGCACGCGTTTTAACTCTTGTTTTTAGGCCTACCTCATGAGGATCCTAAGTACTGGCAGCGTATTCTAAGTTGGGTATAACTTGGGAGAAGTAGCTAATTTCTCTAACTTTATCGTCGCACTTTATGACTAATATGACGAAACTCAGAGCATCGATTTCTCACAGAGTTTAAAATGTGCTCCTATCCCATTGGTATAGACATTCGTCAACAAAGTAGTTCGTGCCCCCGACCGCCTATTTTATAAATTCATAATTCTAACACTCGAGAAATTAACATTTCTCTCAAAGGATTGTAGGATTCTGAAATAATCGCTAATAATTTTAGACTCTCAATGGCGCGTATATTCCGCAAAAACCGATGAGTTTCTCCAGAAAAAATATTTGCAAAGGTTGTGGAAAATAAAATCTTCCTTTCCCCATAATGGCTTGCATATCGTTATGGCTCCACAGTATATCCGTTCGAGTCAGGCGTGTCCGAAATATGTATATTTAGACTCCATTGATGTCTCTGTATACGCTCGCGTTACTCACAGTCGGATTTCGCAACGTGTCCAGCCCACGTGCCGACGGAACGCGGGAAAACGGAACGGTGTGTCTGACACAGTTTCATTCTTAATGGCGGCGTGACTAATGCCATACCCTTGTTTCATTCATCCGGGACTGTACGAAGGAGACGTCCTCTCGGCATATATATTACCCCGAGGGATTCATTCATGGCTAAGGTGACGCAACTATTCAAGCAATGAAGTTTACGCGATTGATTCCTTTTGTGTTTTTCTCGGAATTGGTGTCTGGGTTTCTCCAGGGACTATTTTCTTATTGTATGTAATGCTGTGTAAGTAACTTCTAATGACTGTGACATGGTTTAGTTCTTGAAGAATCACAGTACAAAACAAAAGATACAGCAAAGTTGTTAAGCCACAGGTTTTTGAGATATTCACGTTAGAAAATGACCAATTTTCGTCATTTTTCCGACTTTTTCGACGCCATTTTCTCAGTTTCGCGAAAGCTCCGACAGAGGTATATTTGTCTTCACCTCTGCAATATACGTCTGTACATGCCTACACCACCTACTTCCACCCTTCTAATCCCCAACCGTCTCGAGGGAGGTTTTTTCCTAGGAAATATACGTCTCTACATGCCTACACCACCTATTTCCACCCTTCTAATCACCAACCGTCTCGAGGGAGATTTTTTTCTAGAAAATGTAAGTCTCTACATGCCTTCACCTCCTATTTACACCTTTCTAATCACCAACCGTCTTGAGGGAGATTTTTTTCTAGAAAATATACGTCTCTACATGCCTACACCACCTATTTCCACCCTTCCAATCAACAACCGTCTCGAGGGAGAATTTTTTCTAGAAAATACGTCTCATTAACATGGAACGGGATATTTTAGTGGGTAAACGCAACTCAGCGACTGTCGCGCCACGCTGCGGTCAAAAGTGGAAACAGTGCAATGGCGGCCGGGAAAAACGTCACATCAAGCTTTGAAAATTTACTATTTATCGTAAATTACTTATTCCCCCAAAATAAAATTATCACTAGATACCGGCATCTTTCTAGTTTTTGTCACAAAAATTTCGCGGTGATACGCTATGTGGAAAGGGTCGAAAACAATTTTTGAAAGGTGTGTGACGGAAGCGGACATTTACCCATAATAATAATACTAATAATTCTTTATTCCATTCATATTTATGTAAATTTGGTTATTTATACAAAGTATAGGAGCATAGGGTCCCCAGAGGAACTATCTGATTTGGGGTTACCATCATCTAAAAGTTTTTGCGGCAGAGCTGGTGCTGATCAGTTATCAAAAACACTATCTCAAAATTTTCTAGTGCTTCTATACCTTATTGTGCATTCATATAAAAAAAATGAAAAACTCAACTTATTACGCGTTCACTATAACTTGAGTTTTACAATAACTTGAGCAATAACAATCATTTACACAGTTCAACAAAAACTTATATTTAGGAAACAAAAAATGCATATACCAACATATAATAGATGAATTAAGTTGACAGTAAACAATCTCAAATCAAACACAACCCCAATTTAAGTAGTTAACATTCCTAATACATTTTTGTAAAATCTTTTGAAACAAAGACTCGACTTCCTCGTGACACATTAGCCATTTTTTAACAGCTGTACATCATTTTTTAACACCTGCGAAATACTGTGTAAGCCTCTACTAGGGACAGACAAATCGTAAATTAGGAATTACTAAAAGGATACTAGGTAAATGTGACGAGAAAGAGAAGGAGCGTTGTTATTTTTCTCCTGTGAGACTTCACTTGGAGTTCGCCGCTAGTTTATGCGACCCTTACGAAGTAGGACTAGTGTCAGATATAGATCGAATTCAGCGGAGGGCAGTTAGATTTGTTAAAAATTGTTGCAATAGACATAGCATTGTTAATAAGTTCTTGACGGAATTTGACTGGGAACCTCTATCCAGTGGGAGGGAAAAATACAGATGAAATCTTTTATGAAAGTTTGATGTTGACTATTTTTTACCGGACGTTCAACATATTTTGCTAGAGCCAAACTATGGTGGTAGAAACGATCACAGGCGTGAGATTAAGGAAATAAACTTCAGAACCGCTAGAATTAAAATTTTATTTTTTCCACGCACAATGAGGGACCAAAATATATTCGATAGGTCATTTGCGATAGATACTGACTAGGTTAAATATGTTATTGCACTAGTGTTAAATATCTTAACATGATTATGAGCTACCAACCTCGCATGTAATCTCCCGTATGAAATACTCTTGCATGATTTAGTACCTTGTATTGGTGTTTATCTGTCGCGAAAATAATACTAACCAGTAGGTATATCTTGAGTGGTGTACTGCTTGGTAGCTTGTTCTACGTATCACTCTCCTAGTTTCTCATCTTGACTGCGCACTGTTGTCCTGGCTACATTTCACCTGCGCCTGGCGTCCGGAGGAACGTGCGCGGTTCTGATTTAAACTGGGATGAGCGCTGCATGCCTGGTGTGTAATCACCCCGTGTCACACTCCCTAGTGGTGGCTTGCACAGTATTTCGTAGATGTAGGGTGTGTGGCGCGGGGTGAATCCACACCAGGATTGCAGGTCTCAACCTAGCTGAAGTCAGAACAGCGCAACTTTCCCCGGCCGCTTGGTGCAGGCCAAAAGCAGCCAGGATAACATCTACATCTACGTAATACCCTGCGAGCCACCTCGAGGGCGGGTGGCAGGGGGTGAAGATCACCAAACATGCACTATTGCCATGCAAGTAGGATATTTAAGGGAGGCATGCTAGAGAACTGGGTCACATGCAGCTAGATGGTTAGTATCTACATAATAAGAAAGGGATTATTGGTTGTTATTACATGCATCATGCACTACAGACTACTCTTAACTATATTTCACCTACCTATCCCTTTGCTACGCTGCCTATTGTTCTCTCTTATGGTTCGCGGGAAAAATGACATTTAAAATCTATCGGTACGACAATCTATCTCTCTAATCTTGTTAATATGATCAAACCTAGCATAATACGCAGGGGTTCTCAATATATATGTAACGTCATATGTGAACAAATCGGTTTCGAATTTGCTTAAAAGGTTTAACCTAAACTTTAACCTGCGTTCTGATAGTAATTCCCATCCTAGTTCTTCTATTAAACTCGTAACACTTATACAATTATCATAACAATGCGCGGTCGGACCAGAAACTTTCATTAATGTCATATAATGAATTAGGAACCTGCTAATACCTCTCAGGAGTTGCTATTTCACCAACATGCTCTACACTTCGTGCCACCATTTTTATAGGAAGTTATGAGCACCTACTAATCGCTGTCTGACCGTTGGTTCAAAATAGGACTTGATCTTTCATGTGAATTAAAACCAATTTATTTTCAGACGAAGTTATTAACATCTTACGAACTCTAGCATGCTACGGTAGATCATATAATGAGAATAATATTAGGGAAGTAGACTGCAGAACGGACTGGTTTAAAATGTGGCTTTCCTGGGAGGGACCATGATGGCTGCATTTAGGGTTTTAAAGAGGTTAGTCGACAGGTTGTGTGGCGGATTAGTGGATTGGCTCCCTAATACTTGTTTTTTTTTTTAAATCTGCCATATAGTACTAACATCGCGATTCGAATTTCTCCTGTTTTCTGAAATTGATTTTCTGAAATCATTTTGGTGATGAATCTCCCCTTGCCAAACACTTTTCAGATGCCTTGCAGGGTAATATATAGAAGTAATGTTTTTTTGCGATCACACTGATGAACGGAGGAGGAGGAGCATGCGTGAGGTAATACAACGTAATAGATTCATAGACAAGGATAAGAGAGAAAATGAAATAACTGTCTATGCTTTAGTAGATACAAAAGCACACCTTGCACGTTTCCATTAAAACTCTTTGTATTTCTCTCTTTGTGCTTTGTCGTTGAAAAAACGTTAATATCCCTCAAATATGTTCCTATGGCGTAACTAACTTATTATGTGGACCATCATCGGAACATACCTATTATATGTCGAAATTATCAGTAATTAAATAAAATATATATGCAAATCTTCAACTTGGCTCATTGTTGGCACGCGGTACGTTTAAGAATCCTTCGCAACGGAAGGTTTTATGAGATTCTGAAAGAAGTACTGCAGTAACTCTATGATTTAATTCTTAACATCTCTTTTTGCAGTTATCAATACTTGGATTGGTTTGAATATAGACCTCCATTCACATCTTTTCTGAGCTTTCCTTCTCATTTCTTCGTAGGATGTTTCCCCGGCATCCTTCCTCACTTGCGCCAGATATTGTTCCCTTGGCCTCCCTCTGTATCGTACCCCCTCCACCATTCCCTCTGACACACACTTAACTGATTCTAAACATGTATGAGAAATGATATAAACTACGTTCTGTTAAAATTTTGATCAGATATACAGGCTGGAAATTCCTCATTTTAAAAAAATAATGTCTCTGTTAGTGCATACTCGTGCTATATCCTTTGTAAAGCTGCGGGTATTTTTTGGCAATCATCTCGGAAAGAAGTGCGGATATAACTGATATTTTGGTATCTTTGTAAGCATTAGATATTATTCTTTAAAATGAGAATAAATTAATTGGTTTCTGGGTGAAACGATATTTTGCTTTAAGAATTGGACGATTAACTTTTCCTTGTTGATGGTGTGATGCAATCCAATGCTTTACTATTTTTAATTGGATTTTGGGGAGGCGACCGACAGGTAAGGTCATTTGCGCCATAGGAGGTAGGGAAGGGTGGATAGAAACCCGGCGTCGGCATTAGCCTGCTCTTAACGAAAGGCGCCAAGGGGACCACGGCTTAACGTCTCATCCGACAGACGTAGCACTGTGCTGTAAGTGCTGTCCACAAGACACTCAAGTAGGGATCGGGTTTCCTCTGAAAAACATCCTCCTCTGCAGGGATTTGAACCCTGGCCACCCGTATGGTTAGCCAGTACTCCAGCCACCACACCAACCAGATCCCCATAATATTTTAGGCACCTTTAAAGTTCCAACTTTGTTTTAAGTGAAAAAAGTAATGCTTTCCTATAATCCCTCCGATCAACAGTATCGAGAACTATTTAAATGAATATGAATATTCTCCATTGCATGAAATTTCATATTGATATGGCGTATCTCGCTGATAATACCTAAACGGTAATGAGCGTGAGTATAATGAGGAAGATAATCTTTCCTGGAGGATTTCCCCGGAAAACCTACCGCAGGACTTGAGGAAAGACTGCGATATTCTAAAAACACGATGTGACGTTTGTGGCGCCAGTGCCTCGAGATATCCCAGCAGTTGTTGTCCTCTTTGATGGTCAAATGTGCGGTCTGAGAGACGTCGATGGTTAGTCATTTAATGTATGAATGCCTTCTTTGACCATCGTTCTCTTTTAAATCTTCGATAAAACCGAGTTTGACAAATAAGTGAGTAAAAAAGGTGACTGAAAATGCAATGAGAAAACCATAGGAAGGATTTATATAGTCAGGCCACTCTTTCATGTTCCCTGCCTTGAGTCTCTGAGTCGACTCGTGGGTATGCGTATGTGTTGAGTTACCATGTTTTAATTTCCCAAAACCGGGACACATGTCGTTTTAAGGTAGTGCGAGCTAGATAGTTCCCCAATCATAATAGAGACCATATTCGATATATTCGTTTTAATATCTCCAGCTGTGGGACACATGAATAAAATATTACATTATTAATGGTGCCATTATATAGTTTTACATGACAAAAATTGTAAGTAATCAAATTAAAATATCTAAATAAGTCTTTAACTTGACTCATATTTTGAAGCGGTACGTTTGAAACTCCATCAAAACGGAAGGTTTATTGTGATTTCGAAGAATTTACTGTAGTGGCAATATGATTAATTTTCAAAAATAGTTTAGAAAATAGTGTAACTACACACTGTTGATTTCTTGATGAGATCTAAGTGTAGGGAATGCCTCATTTTTTAATATAATGTCTCTCTGAATTACATACACGGACCATTTCCCATATAAAAGGGCTGGTATTTTCAAGCAAATATCTCGGAAAGTAGTGGGATAATGGGGTTGAATTTTTGGTGTCAATGTAAGGGTGATATATTTTTCTTTTAAATGATACCAAATTCATCGATTTGTAGGTAAAATGATATTTCGCTCAAACTACCATAAATGAACTAAGAAATGGGCAATATCGGGAAGTTTTTAGAGCTAAGCTAATGTGTACATTTATTTTGTTCTTTGATGGAATTTACCAATGGGGTAAATGGAGAGGGGACTAGCTACGCTGGCCAATTCTAGAAGCAGAAGCCAGTCCGCCATGTTCGTTAATCTTCCATTTTCTCTAGTGCTTGCGAGTTAACGCACTACTTTTGCAATTTTACCAAGTTTTCCATCAATAACTCACTAGAAATCAGCATGCACTTTTTTTTAAACAATTATTTTTGTAGCATATGTTTCTTATTCATTTAAATTAATTATAATCAATGTTCCTGGTGAAATCTAAGGTTAAAGCGAGTAGAATCCATAGCACTAAGTAGTAAATATATGTTTCTAGAGTTACTCGCCTTAAATTTCAAATAGTTAAAGAATATTCTTGCTTTACATGCGATAATTCGCCCGCCACGTCGTGCTATGCATAGGAAAGTAAGGGAAGAGTAGGATTAAACAATATAGTTGTTATTTTGGTCGTTAGGCTTCAGTTTGATGACGTAGTGTCCACTCCATCTACCTCAATGACTGAAGCCTCGAATGCCACATTTATCTAAATACTGCGTTCCCATTGGTTGGGTTGCTGATGTTTATGTTGATGTGGCTGTGCAGTGCGGATAGTTAATATCTTTGAGGCATATGGAGAGGGCACTTTATATGCTGGCCAAAGCTAGAAGATGTAGCCAGTCCGCCATCTTCCCTCATTTTCCTATGGCGCTTTTGGGCTGACGCACTAATTTTGTAATTTTACTTTGTTTTCCATAGTTAGCGTACTAGAAATCAGCATGCACTTGTTTTTTTAAATATGCATTCTTCTTAATATTTTGTTTATCTATTAAAATAAACAATCACCCCCATTACCGTATTGTTATATTTGGTTAAAAGTTGTGGATCTCCTTTTTTTAAAGAATTATTGTCTTATTTGGGTGCAATCAATGATTTAGCAGGTCACGGGATCACATTTTTTTTCGAAAATTTCGTTATTCTGTGCTATTTTGAACGGCTCGTAAAGCATCATGATGTTTTTCCAGTTGACGTTATCTTATCCGAGAATGGGAATCCAGTCGAAAGGTTTATTCGTGCCTACCCCGAAAACCTTAAAGATCTTGTTTCCATTTATGGTCCATGCGTTTTTACGACACTGTGAAAAGGCGTGGAATATTTCTGTGGACGTGTGAAATTTTCATGGGTACTAAATTGAAATTTCGACATCATAAATCTTGCGCATGTGGAGAGAAAGGTTGTCCGCATTTATAAATCTACAACTTACACTGAGAAAATTAGTTTAATTCATCAAGCTGATTTTCTTAATCGTATCTGTGGCTAGTCTTGTGATAGACTAATCAGAATCGGACAATGGTTTGTCGGACACGACTTAGTAAAGGGTATTACTTCACTCGGTAACTCTTAGAGAGTTTTGTTCCAGCAAATATTTTTTATTCGAACTCTTACTGAAAATAATCTACCTTTTACTTTTCCACAGTTATTACCCAAACTGTAAGTAACTATGCTATTAATGACTGTGGAAAAGTACAAGGATTATTTTCAATATGGATTTGAATATGAAACACTTTCAGGAAGTGAAGCCAGAAGTCGAATAATTTATAAATATATTTTTATTGTCCATTAATGTTGGCGGGATTGACGAATGGAATCTGGTGACAGTTGAAGTTTACTGACCATCTGCTGGGAGTGAATGAATAGTATGTTTTTTTATCGAGTTATTTTTTTTTTAATTATGAATTTGGATTGTATTTCTTAATAAGGTTAGCTATGTTTGTAATTAGAAACAGTCCTACTTCTCAGGTTTCTATTGAGGCTTGAAGTCCTGGTATCACGAACTTCTGGGTCACTCTCCGAGTTAAACAGTCTGCTCGAAGGCTGTTTCTACAGCCATCCTGCAAGGGTCTTTGGCGAGTTAGTCTTTTATTTAGAACTTTTAAAAACATATAAATAAATACCGTCACTCCATCCTTTTCCGGGGCAGGCTCAGTCGAAGAGCTTAATTATTGCAGTTAGGCCAAGGACCCAGGCCATCTTTTGACGCTGTATGAATTAATGTTTTCTTTTTGTAAAACCTTATTTGCTTGTATTACATTCTTCAATTGATTCTTACACATCCTCTTGGACGGAATAAGTACGACGGATATCAAACGAAGAATAACTCAAGATAAGAAAGCGTTCATGATTTAAAGACCACTGCTGTGCTCAAATAAGAATGGTCTACAAACTAGAAAACAATATGTGAAAATATTCGTGTATGGCGTAGCACTCTATGGGAATTTTTTGCAGGGATTTAAATTTTTATTATAAGTAAACAAACACGGTCCCTCAAAGCCACATGGCTTGTCAGAAGGATCCAACACATATACATACAATGCGGCAAATAAAAAAATGGTGTATACAAAAAACACAAAAAACAAGTTACAGCAATTTATAATATTTCAACTTGAGTACATCAAACATAGCCAGATTTAGGCATTCCACATTCTTGAACACACAGGTATTCATGCCAAATATATAGAACATAACCAATCAAAAATGTTTAATTTCATCGAGTATACCTTTTTCTTTACTTCTGCCATACCTTTGAGATCATCAAGGTATGAACTATGAAGTATGGACTGTTGGAAAATCTGACCAGAACAGGCTATAAGCCTTCGAAATTTAGTGCTGAAGGAGGATGCTGAAGATAAAATGGACGGACAAAATAGGAATTGGTGAAGCGTACAGAAGAGTAGAGGAAGAGAGGACCATATGGAACACCATAGAGAAAAGAAGAACCAGATGGATTGGACACAATGAATTTGTGAAGAACATAATTGATAGAGAAATAAATAGAGGACAAAGTCCAAACAAGAAGACTCGGGAATAAGTTTATAGACCAAATAAAGAGGAAAGTACATAGGAAGAGATACCAGGAAGTATGGGAACTAGCATTAGATAGGGAAGGGTAGAGGGTAGTGATGGAAAAATCGATTTCGATTAAAATCGAAAATCGAGTTTCAATAGTCAAAGATCGAGGAAATCGAGATCGAGCCATGATCTTCGAGTTTCGATCCAAACTCGATTTTTCAACTTCGATCTTGACCATTTCGTTTGATCTCAGCATACCGTACCGATTACTGTCGTACCGTTTCGCGATCAGAGTGCTGAGTATGATAACGTCATCCGTCCCACGTGAAAGACCTTTCTCTAAGGCCGGTAAAATTGGAAAGGCACGCCCTAGATCATCAAGAAAGCATCTCAATCAGTTGATCTTTCTTCAAAAATTTTAGTGAAGCCGAATGGTTCCAAGCGGTGATGCCCAAACTTTAATGTGCGTGCATTTGTAAATTTTTACTACTAATAATTCAAGAATGTATTCTAAGTAGATTTTTAGGGATTTTTTTATACTATTCAAATATGTATTATGAGCGTTTTTCGAATGAATAATAGACATGTTTTTGTACCAACTGTATTTTTTTCAAGAAAGAACCGTCAATTTTTTCGATTAATCGATCTTTTGGTTCAAATTTCGATTTTTGTTGAAGAGTCGAGCTTTTCATTTCGATTAAAAATCGAGTGTTCGAAAAATCGATTTTGACCGACATTTTTCCATCACTAGTAGAGGGCTGCAGTCAACCAATCTTAGGATAGGACGACCAATGATGTCATTCTCTTGATCTTACGACTCGTCACATTTCCTCTCTGAAATTTCTCTTCCACCACATAAATCTATGCCTTTGTCGGTCTGACCTTTCCTCACTCACCATCCACGCCACTGTCATATCTCTGTTTAACAATTAAACTCTTAATCCATTATTCCGAGATAGGTGACAATGGATGCAGGCTCCATGTAGTAATGCCAGTTCTTCCAATTCACATTTTTACGTTGCCCACTAATTCCTGATTCTATTCCCATTAGTTTCAACCCAATTCTTTTGAATTCCCGGGAACCAGTCCATTTAGTCTTTACTTATGCCTTTTACTGTGTAACACGTATTTCCTTCGTTATTGTTCTTCTACTTTGTATTTTGCCCCAGCTTGCTCGTCGGAAAAGAAAATACATGAAACGTAACAGGTTTAGAGATACGGTTGTAATTTACTTGATAAAATGAAATATTCAATTTACAGACAATTTAAATTATGAAAATAATTACTTATATCCTAAGGTTATGACCAACTGTATATTCTAATTTACAGACAAATTTGGCATATGGATAATTATTCCTTCTTTTAAGTATATTGTCCAATTATTTGCCACACTTCTCCACTTAAACTTTTCACAACATGCAGTCACAAACTTAATTCTTGGCCAATTAAAAACCTCTTGCCTTATGGCTTCTTGTATCTTATATGGAAATAAAAGTTTATAGTTACAACCCAATTATTCGACGTCACAGGTTGGCTTGTCCCTCTGTGGTCTTGAAAATCCTCTCATCCTGCGTAGTGTTCGTCCTTGGCGGGCCCTCAGCTCTTGGGTCTCGTCCTGTTGTAAGATCTCCCGTTCCTCTCCTTAATTCCAGCTCCTTGGCCAATTCTCCTTTTCTACGTGGGCTATGTCTCGTATGATGCCACACTCTGGAACATTCCTCTACCAAAACTTGCGTGCTGTCCTGGCACGACCTTACACTCCGACGGTTTTATCTACAAGAATCCCTGCGTGCTGTCCTGGCACGACCGTACACTCCGACGGTTTCCTCTACACTCCCTAGCTCCTTTTGTTGCCGACGCTTCCACTCCCTCGGTCTATTGTTTATTCTCAATTCACAATATGGTGGGTCCCTTATTGTTATACTAAGCCATGAGGTGGTAAAAGAAAAATGGCGAGGCCAGCGTTATGTTACAACTGCTATAGTTAAATTTCGCCAACGTATGATAAATGTGCGAGGAGTACATTTGTATTTACTCTAGTTTTCGCTTCCTCTTACAAACACCCATTTCTTAATATGTTCTTCATTCTATCCACGACTTTATTTCGGGAATCTCTTCTCCATCCTGCAGACATCAGGCTGATGAACATGCGTAATCATCCTCTTGTTCAACTGTTTTTCTATCCACCCTCTCGGCACAGATTTGCTTCCTATTCTCCGTGTCAAAAACAGCTAATTTGGTCGTTGATACATTTACCCTAAATTCTTCCCTCTGTTTCTAACCATCCTCTATATAACTACGAATCCACTCAAAAAATTAGGTTAATCGGTAGAGTATTGAAATGGCGCAAAGCAAAATTTTAAATTTCATCGTGTAGATTGGATAGAAGTCTCGGTCTAAATACTTTACAGAACTAATGGCAATGGGGATTTATGTTATTATTCTTTATTTAACATCTTCAGTGAAGGCGCTGAGCGTTTTTTCATTTTATTTCAGGTTATTTTCTTCATAATTTACTTGGAATTTTATTGGATATACAGGGAAACATGTTTTGGGAAACGAGCGCTCGTTGCGGCTCTTTTGTTTCACAAGCCCTTTCCGACAACAGCGACGGTCTATTACGCCACCCTCGCGCACAGAACATTGGCCCACCTAGAGAGAGAACCTCCTCATGTATCATTGATGCGGCTTTAAAAGCCCTCATGCATAATCCCGAAGTCCCAATGAGTGTGTAAATTATTACCGATCCCTTTCTTGTGCTCTTTCGTCACCGGGCTTCGTTTGTTTTTTCATTCGTTTGTCCTCCCCGCCGCCGTGATCGATCCGTTCCCATGACGACGGTCGTGGCTGGCGTTGGGTCCGAAGGGATACCGCACGGGTCCGTGACGGTGGTCACGGGCTTATGAATCATATTTATGACGCAAAAGGGTACGTTATTGCAGTCGCCGGCGTTTTTATCCGGGAATTCAGCATTCCTTTCTTCATCGGGATTTTTTAAAAAAAGATTTCTTTGGAGCGTCCTCCTCGTTCCACGCGAAGAGATTACTGCCCGCACGTCGATAAATAATTCATCTCTCTCAGCGACGCGACACCGGGTGTACCTCTTAACCCATATACGGGATCGAATGCGTAGACGATTGAACATTTGGGGTGATGCATTATGTATAGCAGAAAGGAATCCTGGTCAAGGGCATTCCACGAGTCCTTCTTTTTCAGAATTCACCGACAGGCTCATGGAATCCGTGCGAGATAGCACCCAAGTGTGGAAATTCACGGCACGGAAAAAAAACATTTATTTGAGTCTGACCGGTATTCCAAACCGGATCTCTCCAATCTTCGTCAATGTTGTGTCATTCTGTTACATCACTGTGACATCTCAATTCAAGGCGGGAGTCCAAGTTGGGTTAAACCTTACAAGATGGGTCAATGCGGAAAGATTGGGTTTTCCCTCATTGGGGGGTAGGGTGATTTTTTTTTCAAGCGCAACTGAATCATGTGCTGCAGATTAGGGTCAGTGATGGAACATTAGTACAAAATAAAAACAGGAATCATAGGTCGTTCAATCCTAAGATTGGTTGACTGCAGCCCTCTACTCATCCCTCTCAAATGGTAGTTCCCCTATTTCCAGGAAGCAAATTCTATGTACTTTCCTCTGTACTTGATCCATGAACTTATTCCTAGGTCTTCCTCTGGGGACTTTTCCCTCAATTTTGTTCTTTCCTTAGTGTTTTTAAGGGTGACTAACAATTCTGGTTCTTTTTTTATTAATATAGCTTCGTATGGCCCTTTCGTCTTCTACTCTTGTGTAAACTTCATCATTTCTTACATTTACCTTCCATTTTTTCATCAGCATCCTCCAGCCCCAGATTTCGAAGGATTCTAGTCTGTTCTGGGGGGGTCATTCTGTATTTCGTCGGTCCCGTACCGATCGGTAGCCCACCGACGGCACGGATTCCGTACCGGCAGGGTCCCCGTCGGGATTCCCTCACCGACGGAGCTTTCTCGGGCGATCTGTAAGCAAGTCGGGCGCTGTTCCAGTCGGTTTGCTAACTCCTCCCTCTCAAGATACCCCTCCCTCCCAATTTTCCGAGTGTTGCCGGAGCTGAGGGTCACATGGACCATTTCAACCAATTGAGACGAGGGAGACGAGAGAACAAACGAATGACTAAATGAAGTTGATGACTGAATGAACAAACGAATGACTAAAAGTTAATTTTATATGGCATTAGCGCTATGCAAGTTATGGCCTATCGCTTTAGTATATTCATATTCTCTTCCATCGTTAGAGTAGTTTCCAAAAGTGCGTGAACCAAAGGCATTGCAATCAATGTCTCTTTCTCTCCTCTTTTTTGCAAAATTAAATGAGTAAGCCATCCAAGTGCCAAATACTTGATTTGAAAAGTATTCTGAGATTCTCACGTGTAGAAAAAAACCAAAATCCTGCCACAATTTAAGTTGTAATCGTCATCTTCGTAAGAATCGTATATAAGAAATTTGTCGCCAGTAATGGTCTTTGTAAACCTGTCAGGTACGCTTTCAAGGTCTTCAATAGAAGTAGGATTCGTCGGTAACTCCTTTGTACGTTCCCGCTGAATAACTTTTCTTAAATTATGTTTGTCTGGTAAATGCGCTTGCACTGCAGCACTTGCATTGACTGCGACCCTCATCACTGCCGCTGGTGGACGGTCAGGATGTTCGTTAACTTCCGTTTTAATAGCACCGAGTATGCGTAAAGCTTCCACTTCTTCAGGATTTGGTGCATGATTGTGAGAAGAATGTCCACCTCCTTTACGTATGAGTAAATTGCGGCCCGTATTTACTGTTGTCAATCGCGCAGTGCACTCACTTTTCCTTCGGCACTTCCAATATTTTACATCGCCATTAACGGACGAGGTTAAATACAGAAAACCATTGTAATGCCCGTAAGTTATTTTACCTTTACGAATAATTTCGAGTACTGGTAAATCCATTTTAAAAATTTGTTGCTAGGGATATTTATAAACAATGAAGTAGGTTGCGAAAATATTATAGCGTTTGCTAGGGATATTTTTAAATAGTTTAAATAGTTATAAAAATAATAGATTTTCTAAAAATATTTTTGGATCTAATAGATTTGGACTTTTCGGTTTGGACTTTTTGGTTTGGACTTTATGTCCTCCTACCCCGCCTAGTGCTCTCGTGGGTATCAACCAAAACAACATCCACTGACAATTATCATAATACACAGACTCAGTAATGTCTAAAGTAAAGTCATTCACACACAGTAATGTCGAAAGGAGGAGGATAATTAGGTTCTGTGAATTGAGTGCGTGACAATGTATATTTGTGCAATAAAAAAAGTGCTCCATATTTCAAGTGCATTGCTGGGAGCTTAGGAACGTGAAGTTTTCCAAAGAGATGTTGGGTGCAACGAGAACTAGTGTGTTATGATTGTATGTATGTAGAAATATGATTTCTCAAGTTAAACAATTTATTCATTGTATATATGTGCAAATTAACGCGTGTGATGGAAAGCAGACAGTTTACCGCGTTGTATATATTTCGTATTTCTAGCCGCAGAAGTGGTCTCCGTGTGGAATACAAAACTTCGGAAGATGGTTCGAATCAATAGTTAAAACTAATTTAACAGTATTATCATGAATATAGAATGGCCATGTAGTCCATATTTGTGGGTCCATTTAGTGTCTTCGTGGAAAGAAGTTGAATGTAAAATGACTTAAATGAGTAATATTAAAAACTATGATGAGAGAAAATGAAGTGGAGGTGCCGCTAAGTATGTCGTTGAACACTTATTTGCTTTGCTGTTGTAGCATGTATGTCATTGTAAGTTGATACAAATAATTCCTAGTTATTAGCGTGTTACGCCGTGCAAGAACGTTTCTCGTGGTTTAAGTGCAAAATTTGTCGTTCGAGTGTGTTACTGTTTTGCCAGTATTTATGTAATAATCCGAATTTAATTGAGGCATAGTGATAATTGACAGTTCAGTTTAAAAGGTGCTTCAAACTTTTTTGTTTAGTTGTGAAAACTGGGACTGAAGCGCAAAAAACGTCAATAAAAGCACGTATCTCACAGCGGCACGATGTAGCCTATTTCTCAAATAATAAACTACTGTAGTGTGAATAAGGAGGTTTCCTGCGTGGCTGAATGAACAAAATTAGACCATATGAGTAAAATTTCAAATTTGAGAATGTACATTATGCGCAATAATTACTGACATTTGTCGTGGAGGATTTTCTGGAATTAATTGGACATACTATAATAAGGTAATCCAACATGCATCATAGGCAAATATTGGCCTGTTAATGTACTTGATAGCGCCGAATAGTAAAACAAATTTGAGGAGCCAAGCGATCAATACAATGCTACACATCGGAATTCCAGTTGTTTTCAGGTTTTTCTTTTAGGCCGTCACTTTTATTACCATAACTTCAACTTGTGCATTACATACAATGTCTCTATTAATCCTGTGAATAAATTATATCGCTATTACAAGCCTCAAATAAACCTATTTCAGACAAAAATCTAAATACGTCGTCCATTTGTTACGGTGTCTCTCAAGCAAACGGACTGATCCCCCTCGGTACCGACAGCTTTTACGTGTCGGTACAATCTCCCGACGGAAGCCCCTCGGCGCACCGATCGGTTTCATACAGAATACCACGGTAGTCGGTGTGACGTCCCACCCGACGAAAAGTCTCCCGTACCGATCGGTTCGGAGTTACAGAATGGCCCCCCTGGTCTGCTTTTCCATTGGTCCACGCTTCCGATCCATAGAGTGCCACGCTCCGTACAAATTCTTTCACATACGGTTTCCTGGTTTGTTGTCCTTCTTTGAGCACAGCGATCGCCTTTTTCCCATGAACGCCTTCTTAGCTTGGGCTCTTCTCCGCTTGATGTCCGTTGTACCTCTTCCGTCCCACGTGATGGTACTTCCGAGATAAGAGAAGGAATCCACTTGCCCTAATTTATCTCCTCTCAAGGTGGCTTCTGCAGTCAGTTTTCTCCTTTACATTCTAGGGTTTTACTCTTCGTCTCAGTGGCGGAACTCGGACTTGGCTTTGGGGGGGGGGAGATGGATCAGATTGAATAGCACACCACACCGGGTAATAATACACGAAATTTTGCTATATAACATGAATGTATTTTAGAAGAACATGGCTACATTTAATATTTAATTTAATTTGAATAAATTAGATGGGCTAAATTAAAACTAAAACATTTGATTACTGTATTTCAAACAAGTAGGACTGCTGTGATACGAATAATTTTTTTTATTTTTAGGGTTCTTGGGAGGGGGTGTTCTACCCCCCTCATACTCCCATATAGTTACGCCACTGCTTCGTCTTACTTATATTCATGTTGTATTCCTGATGAACTTGGTCCATTGCGTTTAGTGACCTTTGAAGATCATTGCGAAAAAAATCATGTGAAGCACGTATTTAATTAAGGGTTGGTAGTGTTCCTAACATTCAATCTGTACAAAATATGAATGAAAACATTAATCGCAATATGCGGAGATATTTTCATTACTGCCTTAATCGGCGATAAAAATTCATAGGAAAGGAATAACGAAGCCTAAGTGGCGTGATGGTCTACACCAGGGGTCTCCAAGCTTTTCAGGCCTAGGGCCGCATTCACTATCAAACAGCAGTGTGGGGACCGACTACACACTCGAGATCCAAATAAAAAAATAATAAAAACATAGATGTCGTTTTTAATTATTAATTTAATATTATTTTATTAAGTTATTATTTAATAACACCACGCATGAACACCTGCATTAGTGGGAATGGTGACATTGTTTCCTGGATGCCAAAATAGCCGAAATTTCTGGCTTTAGTTTTGATGTCCCTAACATCAACAGTGACCTGAGATTATCATCAGACAAGTTTGTTCTCAAATTGTTTTTCAAGTATTTCATTCTTTAAAATGTTTTTTCACTCAAATATATTGTTTCAAAGATTGAAAGGTACCTTGTTGCAAAAGTTTTGACATTCGGAAAGTCTTCCTTGTGAAAAAAACTGTTAAAAACAGTGCAACGTGTTTCGCAGTTAGACGCTAACTGACACCAACACCTCATCGCAGCAGTCAACCGCAACTGTCAAACTGTGATGAAAATAATCAAGTCTTGAACAAGCAGCAAACCATTTAAAAACTCAGCTACCAAATGGCGTTATATCATCTCATTGGCTGTTAACAGAAGTAGTAAACGTTAGCAGCGAATAAGGATTTGCTTAAATCCTTATATAAATTTGCTTGGTAAACATAACGCATTACTGCGCGCCTCTATTTGAATTCGGTAAAAACGTAACGTCCACGTAAGCGACGGCTGATCTTGGCAGGATACACGTAAATTTCCGTCAATTTTTGTGGGAGATAAAAAGGTCTCCACGGGCTGGTTGAGAGGGCCTCGCGGGCCGCATCTGGCCCGCGGGCCGTAGTTTGGAGACCCCTGGTCTACACAATGTTTTGATCCGGGTCCGCGTTGATTTTTTTCCCTAGGCAATATTATTTGTGTTTATCAAACTTATTCGTTAGTTATATGAACAATTTAGGTTTCAGAATTAGCTACTGTGATTATGTTGCGTCTTAGAGATTCTAGTCTGCCCCCACGGAGAAAACAAGTAATTTTTTAAAAAGTTTTATGAAGTTTCACTTGGTTGCCTGAGCCTAATGTTGTAGTTAAAATTTAACCTACTTTCCGAGCTCTGAAATTGGTCCTGAGACCCCCTTAGGGTGACAATACAATAATCAGTTGTTTAATTTGGACATTTTAAAAGAACCACGGAACTAGCCGCGCATTTACTTCAGCGGAGTCACCCACTATTGATCACACAGTTGTGCGAAATTCACAGTGGAAAAATCATTCGCCTGGACTGGGAATCGAACCCAGATCCCTCGATTTCGAATTTCGCATTTTCCTCGAAATTGAGGGATCTGGGTTCAATTCACAGTCCAGGCGAATGATTTTTCCACTGTGAATTTCACACAATTGTCTGAACAATAATCATTTTAAATAATGGCAATACTTAATTGACTCCGCCTTTGCTAATTGGTTTTCTTAAGTAAGAGTTGTCTCCGCCAAATCTTGTAACCAAAAAGTGTCCAACTTTCCGATGACTTAAAGTTTTGAAATTTTGTCTTTAGACTTAATTTTGGTGGCAATACAGTAATTAATTGTAACTGACACGAATTTATTAACTATGTGTATATATGCGAGAGATAATCCGTCATTTACGGTGCCCCTCTTCTCCACGAAGGAGTCGTTCTCTTCGATTATTGTTTTCGTTTATGGAATGATCCGTTCCAAGATCTGCTCATCTGCTCCAAACAGGATATGAGGTTAGTAACACTTGCGAAAACAAATAATCAATTTTCAATAATTGGGGTTGGTTACTTTACTAATCCACCGATGTTATTTTTAACGTTAGAACTTGGTATCAAGTTAGTGAAAACTGAGCATTTGGTCATAAAATAAAATCGTTTTCTTTAAAAAGTCAGTTTTGACTATGTATAATTCATAGTAAGTTTGTGCATCCGGTTGTCATATCTTTCATCCCTGCGTGAGGCCGCATGTAAAGATAAGTTATTTCCTCAACGACTCCGACTTAATATATTGGCTTACTCACCGTAATCCTGCTTGTGAAAGGGCTGATCGACAATATTCGATAATAGATATTGCCCAAGTATTAAATGTCTTATCTGTAGACCGAGTTCTTGAGTTTTAACCGTGAATATTTTCCATAAGTGTTTCTATTATGAGATATTCTTGTCATTTAAGGATTTCCTACGGCTGAATTTTGTACCTCAAAGAGGGTGCCGCTATCTAAGAATCTCTTAAAAAAAGTCTTCACCTGTGAAATGACGTTTGGGATGGGACATATATGGCATAAATGAAATACCTAAAAATTATTGTTTTTCAAATGGCAGACAAAGTACGTTCCCAGTGAACAAAGTGCGTGTCTTTATCAGCTGTACCAAACATTCTCCTGGGTAAAAACTTTGCCCAAATGAAAAGCATAAAGATCGAAGAGAATGTGCTTTAACTATTCTGGGTGGGACGATTAGGTAAAGGAGCTTCACTGTTTCATCCTTGATGATAATCAGTTGGAAATGTAACTTTCCAACTGATCACAAACAAAAGGTTGAAATCAATTATGTATATTAGTTCCGACATCGTTATGAATATCAAGTCAGTTTGAGCGAAATATCATTTCACCTAGAAATCAATGAATTTAGTCTCATTTTAACGAAAAATGTCTCACACTTCCAAAGATACCAAAGTATCATCCCCTTACCGAAACACTCTCCTAAATATTTTCTAAAAACACCAGTCATTTTGCATGGGAAATGGTGGCGTGTATGCACTACAGAGAGACATTATAATGTAAGGTAGTTATTGGAGGAATAATTATAATAAATATTTAAAAAATAAGGGATATGTAACTCCTACATCTACATATTACCCTGTGAGCCGCCGCGTGGGCGTGTGGCAGGGGGTGTTAGGACACCGGTCGTGTAAAGATGTAAGGTTTTGGGAGGTGAAATGGTGACGTGTATAATGGGTGTGTATTTAGTGGAGCTCAGTTTTTATAGTGGTCGCTTATTTTGCGCGGAAAGAACGAGTTTTGGTACCTATCTGTTCAGATTAACCTATCTGTTCGGCAAATAACTCCTAGATCTCGTTAAAAAAATCAAAGGTATGTACTTTTTACGTTTTCTCGACTATTTATTAAAATTAACCATATTCTTGAATCCATATTAAACCAATTTTGGTACTTTTTCACTGATATTTAATAATGTACTACGCGTTTCGCAGCTTGCTGCATCCTCAGTTACAATTGTCTACATGTTATTTATTGATAGTTACGATAGTAACCAACGCCAATAAGTTGGAGGGGGGGTTTGGAGAAAAACTAATTTTTCGGTGGAAAGGCAGGGGAACATAGGTTAGGGACTTGTAAAAGGCGAAATTCTTTCGGGAAGGATTGGGGAGGGGTGCGGAAAAGTAACTCGTTGCAAAGATTGCTTGGCTCTCTGATAATTTCCATTTGATCCAATTTATCCATCTTTAATCTTTTCGGTAGAACATGTAGAATTTCGGGGATAAAATCACTTACCTGATTATTATCCAGCAGATGCTTAGCAAATTGTGAAAATTGGTTGAAAATTTCATCCTGTTTGGCCAATGTAAGCTATATAAAATACTTCCACAAAGTGACACCTGAGGGTGTCAAGGTTATAGATCATGTTGCTACAGCAGTGATTTTTTTCAGTACTGTAAAATACCTTTCGTAGTGATGGAGTTTGAAACGTGCCGCGCGACGAAAATTAGTCGAGTTAGACTTATATTGATATTTTTATTTACTAAAATATTAGAATTTTTGGCACATAATATTGTATCATCGGTTTTACGCGTTTCATTTTTACGCTGAAATGCGCCGTCTTAATGGCAGTGCGAAGGCATCTCTTCACATAACTTTTCCATCACAATTTCCGCCCCAAAAAAAGTTCAAAAACTTGTATAACATGTAATAGTCATTTAGACTCCTAATGCAATTTTTACAGCTAAGGTCATGGATAACATCAGACGAGTATTTAGGTTTAAAAAACACGCTTTAGGTTTACTTCGGAGCGGTTAAAGATGAATTAAATGATGATAATGGAATGGATGAAATAGGAATGAATAACTTAATACAGGCAAAGGATATGGATGAATATGGGTGTTGAGGTGAAGGGAGTAAAAAACGAAAAAAATTAAAAAAATATAATGGAAAGGTGAAAAAGGAAGAGAGGATAACGAATGAGAGATGGAAAATGAGATGATAAGTCCTTAAAAGAACTGTTCTAAAGAATGTAGCACAAAAGCTCTTCCACAAAATCCACAAGTCAACCACAAATCTCACAGTGCAAGCACGTTATGATCATCACCCCGGTGTTTCCAGATTTTACCGGTAGGTGGTGTCTTGCTATGTTGGAGTCGCCAATAGCCGACATACTGTGATTAATGTGGCAACGTTGGCAGGGGAAACTTATGCTGTTTACCTTATTTACCTAATTTTTTAGTAAACTACATCCAAATTAAGCATTTAATGTACATTACTAAATACTTTAAGCCTGAAGATAAATATACCCATCCGTTAGTTCGAAAAAATCTTGATATCAAACCCTACAGAACAACAATGAAGGCTGGTGTCAGTGTAATTAATGGCTTTTGTTACAAACTAAAGGCCACAGTTAGACGCTTTGATTTATAAGATTTTTCTTAAAGGAAATTTACACGAGATTTAAAAAAAATAGAAGTCAACATTTTGCTTAAATTCACTCGCTACAGCAAATTTGCTACATCTTAGGATAACAGAATTTCGCAACGGAGTTTCCTCCATAATACCCTAAAATATACCTACCTGAAATATGCGAAAGAAATCTGCCAGACGTCCACCAGACAACCCGCGAAAGGGTTACGGTCGACCTATCTGAAAGGTGTTGGAACGCCTGCTTCCTCCGAATCACTTGAGTCCATCACCAGGATGACCTTTTAACACTGAGATATATTAAAAAACACACCCATCAACTCTCAAGGGCTGACGCATAAACGCAGGAAACCGCACGTCCTCTTAAGGCAGTAAGGCGGGAAAAAAGTTTTTATTTCGGCATAAAAATCACTCGGGCATTCCCACGGACTTCCTCTCTTCTGTTGATTATCACTTACGTCCGGGTTTGTCTCTAAAAACCATAAGCACATTACTTCCCTTCAGCCACCCTTGAGGTGAAGATCGTTTGGCGTAAACCTTGTGTTATAATGGGATAGTATAAAGGGAATAATGGGAAATATTGACGGGAAGTATAAGAAAAACAGGCATGGGAAGAACTTGAGGTCGGAATCAAAGCAGGAGGGCATCCGATAAAGTCAGTTAGGTTCGCGGACGTTCAGGCAATGGTTAGTGGATCTTCGAGGGGACTGTAAGCTTATTTATTCTTATGAAAATGAAAAACTTTGTAATATTCCACCAATTTATTTTATGGTACAACTAGTTTCGTCGCAGCGGCGACATCTTCAGGTACTAAAATAAATTGGTGGAATATTACAAAGTTTTTCATTTTCATACGGAATGAACTTCCACAAAGTTAAGCCTGAGATGATAGAGATAATTAGTAATTCTTATTTATGCATGATGTAAATATTGATGTTCTTATTTATGCTTGATATTTTGAATCTGTAGTAGTAGTCTTTGTATCCCTTGCATGTTGGAACGATTGACGATAGAATGTTTCTTGAGTATTAGATTTTTAATTGGCGCTTTGCATGTGTGGTACGCGGGTTTCAGTGTAATTTCGGTGTTCTACCGTATCATTCATGCATACCTGGTGTGGAAGCACCCCCTGCCACACACCCTTAGGGTGGCTTGCAGGGTATGACGTAGACGTAGATGTAAGCTTTGGTAGATGCATTAGAGAGACTGTACGGGATATTCGGAATGAAGGTAAATTATAAGAAAACAAAAATAATGAGATTTTTTAGGAAAAAGAAAGCTAATCTTATGATTATAGTTGGAGGAAACAGACTAGGTAGTATGCTAGAGGAAAACGGACATAGTAGCAAAGACATACGGAAGAGAATAGCGCTAGCTAAGGAGGCGTTTAGTAATAGAAGGGAGCTGACGACGGGGACATTCGGTAAGGGTGTGAAGAAGAGGCTGGTGAAGAGCTTGATATGTAGCGTAGCGTTGTATGGGGCAGAAACGTGGACCCTCAGAAAGGAGGACGAGAATAGGCCGCAGGCATTCGAGATGTGGGTATGGAGAAGTATCGAGAAGGTCAGGCGGACGGTACGGAAGACTAACGAGGAAGTGCTTGAGATGGTCGGCGAGGAAAGGAAGGTAACTTATAAATGAAATCCGGGATAGGTAGGGTAGATGGCTGAAGGGGGTTATAAAGGGCGATGGGTTGCTGAAGATTGTGATTGAGGGAAGGATTTTGGGCAAGCAGGGAAGGGGAAGAAAGAGAATAGGTTTCATGGACGGGATGAAGAAGGGCAGATCGTATGCTGAGGCGAAAAAGTATATACTGGAGGGGGATTGGTCCCTGAATGGGTAGAAGATCGGGAGGAGATTCTCTGGCATTCAGCAAAACCTACCTTAACCGGTAGAATAAAAAATATTAATTTTAAATAAATTTAAATGTCCAAATTTCATTTCATGTGTAGTATAAACAAGGTTATGTTTTCATTCACGATGGTTCGTAAAATTTTTTATATTTTATCCAAATCATCAATGCGTGCAGTCCTCCTGAGAAAGAGTTTAATATGACACTTATACCAATTTTTGCCGCATTTTAGTAATAATCGTGCAAGTGTTCATCCAGTGACCCAGAGCGCGTGTGGTATAAATAAAATTAGCTATAAATATTCCCTTTGGTTTTATGTTTGTAGAAGAATTGGAATGGTAAATCTGATTTCAAGACAAATGTAGCGTTCCGAGCTTAATAGAATAACTAGGATGGGAATTACTATCAGAACGCAGGTTAAAATTTAGGTTAAACCTTTTAAGTAAATTTGAAACAGAGTTGTTCACAGATGACGTTAGATATATATTGAGAACCCCTGCGTATTATGCTAGGTTTGATCATCTTAACAAGATTAGAGAGATAGATTGTCGTACCGATAGATTCAAAATGTCATTTTTCCCTCGTACTATAAGAGAGAAAAATAGGCAGCGTAGCAAAGGGATAGGTCGGTGAAATATAGTTAGAGTAGTCTGTAGTGCATGATGCATGTAATAACAACCAATAGTCCCTTCCTTATTATGTAGATACTAACCATCTAGCTCCATGTGACCCTATTTTCTAATATGTCGCCCTTAAATATCCTAGTTGCATGTCGATAGTGCATGTTTGGTGATCTTAACCCCCTGCCACACACCCTCGTGGTGGCTCGCAGGGTATCACGTAGATGTGGATGTAGCGTTGGCACGTTTATTTCTCTACTTACAATAAAAATGGAGATGTTATTGTGCACCAAAATAAGCAATAAGCTATGAGAAATAAAGTTTAAAAAATCTAAATATTCAGAAAACTCTCATAAAGATAGAAAAATAATGCGTTGCAATTTGACGTGGCTTTTTACTTGCATGCTGTTAATCTTTCCGAGTGGTATAAAAAACTCCCATCGTTGTGTGAAGTATACCGGTTGACTGCCGCGGAGTATTGTTGGTGAAAAGTATGTAAAAAATGAATTCATTCCGCTTGGTTCTCACATAGATTTGCTGTATCGGGATTGAAAACGAAGCCGTTGCGGGTGCAAGTAACACGTAAGTAAAAATCGAGGAATTGATAACAGTGAACTATGAAGTTAATTTGATCAGCATCGTCATATTTTGTCATTCGTTTACACACTTCGAAATTAGATACATCCTGGTTTGGGAAAAATCAGGGAACCGCAATCCTACAATTCAATTTGAAAGGCTAGTCCCATCTATTCATCCGCCTTGCTTGCAGGTTAGATGTTTTGACTCTGTGGGACTTGTGGGATGTCAGTTGATTCGGCCCTATTGTTCCTAGTGATAAATCATGCTGAAAACCACCTCGGTAATTATTCTGAATTACCGTGGAATGTTTCGTTATTTTCCGCATCCCCTGAAAATTATCGTAATTTTCGGTTATATTTACCTCCGTTTCAGATATATTTCGTACTGATATATTCCAATGATATTCTCTTGAGCGAAGTCTATATATATTTCGTACAGGCTTCATTAATAATTGAAGCACGCACAAATAATTTCAGGAATATTTTTACTTGAGGAAATATGCGAGGCCATCGTTTGAATGGTTCGAACGATGATTTCTCACACTGTGGCAAAAGAAAGCCAAATTGCGGGTGGCTTGCCGTCCTTCTTTTTGAATTTTATTTAAAGCTAATACATAAGTGTTGTAATAGTAATGGTCAAAAGGTCCGTAATCTCTTACAATTGCTATTTGCTTTTCCATTAAATCCTCCATTAGCTATTAAATGCTGAAAATAAAAGTTGCGGAAAATTGCGATAATTTTTTAAATCAACCGTCATTTATTATTAACCGTATTAATATATATATAAATTAATATTATTATATAAATTAACCGTAATTTACCTCCAATGAAAATTGCTGAAATTAACCCATATCCAATCTCTCCAGCGATGATCTAGTATCTGCCGTTTTTGGAAAACCTCACTGTGTTTTCTTTGCAGACCTGTGTGGATAAAACCTTTGTTTATGGAAAGCGGGATTTGTATATTCTATTGCGTGATTTAAAAAATACATTGAGTTTGGAAAACATGTTGGCCGAGCCGCTTATAGCAGGTAAAATTTGATGCATTCTGCCGTTAATACGTTAAAAGCATGTTTTTTACATGCTAGGGCACAATGTGATTGATTGCCAAATAGAGAAACAGATCGAGGACACTTGAGCTCTACGGTCTCTTACAAAATACAAATAAAGAATACATCTCCAATGGCCGTAATAATTGGCTCCACTCGTCAAAAAGAAAGAAATAAAAGTTTTCTGTGTTGGTTTAACGAAAACGTCAGTGACCAACCCCAGCCTCTCAACCAGAATACCCATCCTGTCATGGTTTATGGGAAAGTGACTTCCTCGCCAGTGACCAACACATTTCACTTTTTTTTCCATTAAATCCTCCGTTAGCTATTAAATGCTGCAAATAAAAGTCGCGGAAAATTACGATAATTTTTTTAAATCAACCGTCATTTATCATAGAAATTTTATTTCTTGCTTTGGTTTTTTATTTATGATTTGAGGTTAATTTTTTGGTTTATTTTGATTTATGGTTAAATTTAAGAAATGGTTCACATCCGCTAATTTGTCCATTCCGTCGTGCTGTTTATGTAAAAACAAAGAAAGGGCAGTTTTAAATAATATGATTGTTATTTAGGTTGTCTTTTATACACACCCCCCAGAAAAGGATCCTTCGCAAGGGCTAATGGGAGGGACCCCGCTAAGGATGCTCGGGGTTATAGAAAACCTTGGATCCTTCGAAGGGCTAATGTGACCCCACTAAGAATGCCAGGTTATTCACACATTCACTCTCACAAACACTCAAAATCACTCACTCACACACGCGAATGGGCCCAACTTCTGGGAGAATCTTGCTCAAAAAAAGAGCGTGGTCATATACACATACAAACACGGACGAGGGTGAGCGTCGGATACGCGTATTTCGGCCACAAGGTGGCCCTCTTCAGCGAACTGGAGGGAAAAAACACTGGCAACACAAGGTTGAAAGTGTTTTCTTTCTTTATTTTGACGCCTGGTTCCAATTCTTACGGCCATTGGAGAGAGAAACAGATATTTGGCTCAATCAATGCTTAGCCAGGAGATTAATTCGATTCGATTCAGGATAAATTTTAAAAGTACGATATGAATGTGGAAAATGCTGTTGACAATCGAATGAACTGGCGCATTTAATTAATGTCCGTGGCAAAAGACGGTCAAGTTTAACAGGCTTATACTTAATAAAAGATATCAGAATCAGCGATTGCGAAAAAAAAAAACATTTATTTTAAGATAAAATCATCGCAATCCGTGTTGAAGGAGAAGAACATGCAAAAAATTCCCGCAATTAACGCTTTTTAAGTGGGAGAATCATAATGGAGTGCATATATTTGGCCGCTGTACTTGTCCTCTCTGACACGTCAGTCTCCTCTTAGTCGAAAGAGCTATTAAATTTTGGAAAAAAATAAACAAAATTTTCTCACATCGTCACGACGCTTGATTGCCAAAGTGGACTACAATGAATTCCCACTATGCATATTTTCTTTTTTTTTCTTTTGGCACGATTCGCAAGGTCGCGGCCGGGACAATGAGAAAGAAGTCCATCGCGAATTATCTTACGTGCATGGGCGACGAAGAAATGGGGCCTGCCCGTTTCGTTCATATTTTTTTTATTTGAGGCCACGGCTGCGACGCTTGTCCGTATGAGAGTGGGCGGGGCAGCAGGAGCTTGTTATAAGTTGAGTAATATCGTACCGACCTGCGTGATATGAGCGCTCTCGAGGAGGAACAAGGGCTCGGACCTTATGCAAAAGACCCGCTTGTGGATTTTCCCCAAAATTTCAAGGGCGGACGAGTCCAAGGCGGGTGGCGGAGCGACCAAAAGGAGTCGAGAACCTATGTAAGGGAACTGATAAAGTTGCGGGACGTCGGCGCTCTTTTGTTTTAGCGTTGGGAGAGTCGGAATCATTGAGTTAGATGAAGAGGGCGTTTGCTATGCTGGCCAATGCTAGAAGCTGAAGCCACAGTCTTCGTTGTCCCTCAATTTCCTATAGGGGTTGCGGGACAGCGCCCTTATTCTGCTATTTACGTTGTTTTCCATCGATTTCCTTACAAAAAATTATCGTGAACTTACTTCTTTCATGTGAATTATCTTTACGAGTATTGTTAATTTATTTAAATTAATAAGTATCCGCATTACCGGTGAAAACTATCGTAAAATTGGGTAGAATTCATAGGTCTAAGAACCCATTCTATGTTTAAAGAGTTATTGGCCTTAAATTTCAAACAGATGGTGGATATTCTAGGTTCACATCCGCTAATTTGTCCATTCCGTCGTGCAATTTATGGAAAAACAAAGAAAGGGCAGTTTTAAACAATATGATCGTTATTTAGGTTGTCAGGCTTCAGTTTGATGACGTAGTGCCATCTCCATATGCTTCAATAAGGTAGATTGAGAGGGCTTTTGCAATGCTGGCCGATGCTAGAAGCTGAAGCCAGTCGGCCATCTTCGTTAACCCTCATTTTCCTATAGCGCTAATGATCAAACAAACTAATTTTGCAGTTTCACGATGTTTTCCATCGATAACTTACTAGAAAACAGCATGTATTTACTTCTTCAATATTCATTCTCCTTAAATGTTTTTTAAATTTATTTATATTAATAATCATCCGAATTACCAGCGAAAGTCATTGTGAACCCAAGTAGAATCCATTGCACTAAGCATCTAATATATGACTAAACATTCCCTCCTTAAATTTCAAACAGATGATTGATATTCTTGCCTTACATCCGCTAATTCGTCCATTCCGTCGTTGGAAAGTAAGGAGAGAGCAGTGTTAAACAAAATGGTCTTTATTTCGGTTGTCGGGCTTCAGTTTGATGACGTAGTGCCCTCTCCATATACTTCAATAGGGTAGATTGAGAGGGCGTTAGCAATGCTGGCTAATGCTAGCAGCTAAAGCCAGTCGGCCATCTTCGTTAACCCTCATTTTCCTATAGCGCTAATGAAAAAACGAACTAATTTTGCAGTTTCACGATGTTTTCCATCGATTATTTATTCATCCATTACTGGAAAACAGCATGCATTTACTTCTTCAATGTGCATTCTCCTTGCGTTTATTGATTATTTATTTAAATTATAATCATCCGCATTCCCAGCGTTAAATATTGTAAAATGGAGTGGAATCCATAGCACTATGCAGTCAATATATGGTTGGAGAGTTTCTCGCCCTAAATTTCAAACAGATGGCTGATATTCTTGCCGTACATCCGCAAATTCTTCCATTGCGTTGTGCTATCCGTAGTATAATGAGGACAGACCAGCGTTAAACAATACGATTGCTATTTCGGTTGCCAGGCTTCAATTTGATGTTGCAATGCCCCCTTTATCTACCCCAGTACGGTGGACGTAATACGTCGGAGGGAGAGCTCTCGAGGCGAGTCCGATTAGGTGCCTAATTAAGCCGTATCTGGACTTCTTTAGTCATTAGGATTTAGCCTTCGGCAACGAATGAAAGCCTGATTTATAGGCTTCTGGAAGTTGTTTGGCGTGCTAGCTTTCTCTTACATTTACTTCAATAAGTTATCTTTTTTTCCTGTATATATTTCCATTTTAAATACTTTTTATAATTTTTTTTTAAATATTGATTTGCCTTTATTGCATTTTTTTAATCAGGACCTTCTAAGCCACATGGCTTGTCAGAAGGTTCCGTAGTATTCATACCAGCGGCATGTTACATAGTGGAAAATAATATTAACATACATAAAACAGAACTCAAAACACATCTCGTTGGAGAAGAAAAAAAAAGAAAAACTTAAAAAACCTGTAACATGAATACATTTGCCATAGTATAACATAATATTGCAATGATATAAGTAAAAAAAAAATTCACAAATGCGTATATCTTTCTTCAAAACGTCCAATATTCTTCTTTTCCCGGCACCTCATCAACTCAGAATGTTCGCTCATAATATGGTGGTTTGATTGCGAAATGTCGTTTCACCTAGAAGTCAATGAATTTGGTCTCATTTTTTAGAGAAATACTTCGTCTTTCTAACAAAAAATACCAAAGTATTAGCTCCTTGCCGAACTACTTTCCGAGATTTTTTTACGATATATGCGTGTCCATTTACATGGGAAATGGTACATACGTATATGCTGTCCAGAGAGACCTGATTAAAAAATGAGGAACTTCTTAAAATCACCTTCTTAAAAAGGGAAATCTTAGATCGAATAAAAAAATCCAAAAGTGTGTGGTTTTCATGTTCCTCAAATATTTTTGAAAATAAATCATTTAGTAGGCGCAGTTTTTTCTGAACCGTAAAAAAACTACCGTTGTGAAGGAGTGTTAAGTGTGTCACGTGAAGAATATGAGCCATGTTTAAGGCTTGTATAGATATTTTTATTTAATTACTTAGAATTTGAGTCGTATGAAAGTATTTTATTGCACCATTATTAGTGTAGTATTTAACACTGTGAATGCGGCATGACGTGATATCACGTCATGGTTGTCTTTACGCTGGTGCTGATGACGTCATAACACGTCAAGTGTTCCATGAATGTTCCAGCTTTCACTAGGGGGCGCAGTGAAAATTCCCTCGTGAAACCTGGAACACTCACGGTACCCTTGACGTGATATGACGTCATCAGCACCAGCGTAGAGACAACCATGACGTGATATCACGTCATGCCGCTCTAAAACGGTTAATTCATGCTTCTCAATGCTGCTGAGATTAAAACGTACAGTTCGAAGGTGATCTCCGTTATAAATAGGGAACTATCTCGCTCAAAGCACCTTAAAGGATATCGTTATAGTGGTTGCAAAACATGGAGGAAATCGTGTGCGCAAAGCTCGAGAGAGTTGTTGTCGTGCGTTTAACGCAGATGATAATTGATAATACTATAATTAAAGCTGTAAAATTCTTCCTCCGTAAAAGTCTTCTTCCTCCGTTTTGAGGCATCAAGTAAATGATTTTTAATATTTTTTCCGTCGAAGTAAGTAATGATTTAGTAAAGTAAATCGGAATAGTCTGATTAATTTTGATTCTCTGCTCCGCACGTATGATTACGTTAGGTATGCATCCACATCTTATTACGTAGCTGACTTCGGATATTTTGTGGCTTTATGAAGGGTTGATATGGTATTCATTCTTTTTCCCCTCATTTAATTCTGATTTCCTCTCAATTCTCCATTCATCTCCCTCCACCTGTTTTGGTCCAAAAATTTTTCTGATTATTTTTCTTTCATATATATCTATTAATATATTATTTACGTCATCAAACTGGACCCTGACAACCGAAGTAACAACCTTTCCTTACTTTCCCATGGATAGCGCGACGGAATGGACGAATTAGCGGATGTCAAGCGAGAATATCAACACTATGTTTAAAAATTTAAGGCAAATAACACTAGAAACATATATTGGCTGCTTAATACTATGGATATTATTCGATTTTACAAATACACAGATTATAGTTTTCATAGAGAATGCGGATTAAGATTGATTTAAATAAATGAACAAAATATGTTAGGGAAATATTTATAATATCTATTACTATGGCTATTAAATTATGTTTTTTGTGTTGATATCCATATCTCGCAAGAGTACGTCACAACTGGCCTAATTGCTGTTTTATAGATTATAAGTTTGAATTGGAATCGATTTTCGTCAAGGCAACACTGTTGGTAAATAATCATTTTTGCAAACATTATTCCTACTAAGGAAAGTTTCTCCCCCGCTCAGTTCTCTCACTTTTTTCCGATTTTTCCTCGTGGGAGTGTAGCTAAGTCGGAGGCACATTTGGTGATTTTGTTGGCTCGACGAGGGAACGTTTAACTAATGGTGCCGGGAAAATAGTTCGTGTTCCCCTTAAAGGTTAATCATGCCCAAGATGGCGGGCGCGCGAAAGCGGGGCGTTAATAAATCTAGCAGATCAGTATTTGCACTCGTAAATCACGCTGTCACAGTTTTCTCAGTGCCCCGTTCCGAAGGAAAAGGGGAAAAATCATCTGCGCGTGCGCTTTGATCCAGTCATTTTGCGGCTCTCTGATTTGCAACGACCGATGAAAATTGCGACAAGCGATATGCAGTTGAAGCAATCCCCTAGACATGAATATATACTATGGATTCGGATGTTTGGCCTTGTTGTCTAGGCTACGTGTTGCCTAAATTTCCACTTTTAGTTCACCCGGTTCTTAGCGCCACTTCGATTAGTCTTTTCTGTTGTTATTGTAAAAAGACTTAGTTAATTGTTGCTAACGTGAGACTGGTGAATATTCAATAACGATCGAGGAAATATGAATTAATTGATGATTTGTATATAACTTGCTATTTTTGCTATCTAAAATTTACTTTTTAAATTCAAGAGAGGAAATATCTATTACAGGAAATCAGTAAGAGGCTAATGAAACGTTCATCGTGTGCCGACTACGTTGTTTGCCAGAATCCGATTATAATTGGAATGCATTAACCCTGTTTTGCCTAAATAAAGAATTCAGAATGCCTTGTTTGAAGAGAACTTGCTTCGCACCAGGCTGCAAAACAGGGTATGCGTCTACGAGGACCCAAAATAGGAGACTTGGATTGAAAAATAAGAATCTGTTCAAGGCGGCGGTAAGTGCATTCCTTTTTACTTACACTGCATTGATGGCCATTGAGAATACTCATGAAGTCACCTCGCATTATTATTAAATTTCCGTATAGCGATATCCACGAAGTGCTAAGTAGTTAATTGCGCATTTGTGTAATTTAATTTGGAGAGGTTTATTATATCTGTAGACCGGACGATATTAAAAAAGTGTATAATTACGTCCCGCGTGTAGTACTACATTTTTATCCACTACATTATGATTTCATGTAAGTAATTTCCAATGAATACTCATGGCAAAACCGGTAAGACGTGTTTATTTACAATCTGTCGACTGTATTTACATGTGAACTTCCGTCTTTCATCACTAGGCGGCACCACTTTCCAAAAAGTTGTTTGTTTACGGAATTCTCGACCACAGTTTTTGGCTACGAAATCCCAATCCATAATATATATACGAGGTGTGTTCAAAAAATACCCGGAATGTTTAAATTTCGCGCGTTTGGAGAGTCCGATTGTCAAAATTTTTTTTTATTGTGTTGGTATACATTCCCCTGAAGTATGACACAATTTTCAGCTGTATTCATTGTTTACTTTATCTGTGGCAACCGCTAAGGTTAGACGTGTTTTCATGAGCTCGGCGATTTTCGATTGTTAAAAAAAATGGATCAAAGAATTTGTAATAAGTTTTGCGTAAAAAATGAAATAAAGTGTAACAAAGTGTGCGAAATGTTAACAAAGGCCTATGGTGAGTCTGCTATGAAAAAAAACAAGTGTTTACGAGTGGTGTAAGCGTTTCCAAGATGGCCGTGAAGACGTTGAAGATGACGAACGCCCCGGACGCCCCAGCACATCAACAACAGATGAAAACGTGGAAAAAGTGAAAGCAGTGGTTATGAATGATCGCCGAATCACAATCAGAGAAGTTGCTGTTGATGTTGGCATATCGATTGGCTCATGCTATGACATTTTTCCTAACATTTTGGGTATGAAACGCGTTGCAGCAAAATTTGTCCCCAAATTGTTGAATTTTGAACAAAAATAGCGGCAAATGGAAGTTGCTCAGGGATCACTAAATGAAGTCAACGTCGACTCAGATTTGCTCAAAAGAGTCATAACAGGTGACGAAACTTTGTTACACTTTATTTCATTTTTTACGCAAAACTTAATAAAAATTCTTTGATCCATTTTTTTAACAATCGAAAATCGCCGAGCTCATGAAAACACGTCTAAACTAAGCGGTTGCCACAGATAAAGTAAACAATGAATACAGCTGAAAATTGTGTCATACTTCAGGGGCATGTATACCAACACAATAAAAATTTTTTTTTGACAATCGGACTCTCCAAACGCGCGAAATTTAAACATTCCGGGTATTTTTTGAACACACCTCGTATATATATTCATGCCCCTAGAAAATAAACTCGGCGCTGTACAATTATTGTCCTTATGCAAAGTACGCTGACCATACGAATTCCACAATGAGTAATCTCTTATTGGTTTCAGCTCTTAGTTCATCGTTAAATATGTATCGTTTCCATCTTTTAACTTAAATTATTCATCGATCTGTTACGAATTATTCATGCCAAGTTTATTATTTGGCATAAAGTGCCGCGGCGTTTTTTCATCCCTGTGCGTTTGCTGAGTGACTTAATTAATGTATGAAAATCAGGATTTTGTAGTTCTTTGGTGACTTCCGCTATGACTCTGAAGTCAAGCCATGACATATGATGGTCGCACCACCAATATGGCCATTCTTGTCTCTGTCATCTATTCCGCCTGTTTGTCTTTACGCCAATGAACAAAATTGTGTCCAATTGATCTGTGATGGGACATGGAAAATCATATATATTATTTCTCAAAGGTGTTTTTTGTCGCAACGCCATAACTCCCATAATTCTTCATCAAAATTAATAATTCAAACATCGTTTTAACGCTTATGTTCCCCGTTATTGACGAAAAATAGACAAATGGTTTAAAATTAAAGTTTTTGTTAAAACATTTAAGATTAAAGTTGTTGTTGTAAAATGTTACAGTGCCATCTGTTGACAATATAATCAACTCATATGTTAGCTATGGTTCCGTGCTTAATAGACTGTAGGAGGCGTCATCTATTTACACATCGTTTTATTAGATTGTTTACATTCTACATGCAATCAGTGTGACCGTTTACCGTTAACGTTTACGTTATGTATCTTTCATAAAACATAAATAACGTATCATTGTCCATGGGAAGAAACAGGTGGAAGAACAGGAAGGAACAGTAAGAAGCTGCATGCTGTGCGAAATATTCGCACGGGTCAGCAAGTATACTGTAAACGACACAAATGTGTACACTAGCGGGTGACACCGTTAACGTTAGTGCGCGACTAGTTCCGTTGTTCTTTGAAGACACTCTGAATGATTTTCTTCATCATTTGGTTTTGTTGTAAATTACAGCTCAAGTTCTAATGTCAAGTGAATTCAGTTTAATTGTGCCAATCAGACTGGCAAATATCACAAGACTTTATATGTGCGGATTTTGGGAGTTTCTTTACATTTTGGAGTTAATAGATGTGTTACTGTTATGTAGGGTAGTGAAGCTATTACCAAAAAGAGGATACAAGGCAGAACATCTGTCAGTTAATCTTCGGGTTAATATACGATGATGATGAGACTTTAGTAAAAAAAAAGTTTACCTAATGAATGAGTGTAGATAATGGTGGAACTAAGGATTAATGGATAGAAGAGCGGTGGATTTCTGGTCGTTACTACGATCGTCTTTCTTCCGAATTCATCTATTCCTAATTAAAATTTTTCATTAGGAACTGAATTTTAAAAGTGTGTGTTCCAAAACCAATTTTCTCCTACCCAAAGTATTAAAAATAAGATAATGAAATGAAAAAAAAAAATATTTTTTTTTGCTAAATTTAACCGTGAAGCCATCACATTTTTAATGCTGATATGCTGAATGCTGAATGCGCTCAATGTTGTTGGTTTGAAAAAAGCGCTAGATTTGTGATTCTACACATTTTTGGTCAATTCCCCACTTTTTCTAATACTTCATAATATCGTTCGCCTCAGCAACAAAAATTCTTAAGTATTTCCAAAATAACATTAGCATAAAATATTGAATGGTATTTCCTGTGGAAGGTGGACAAAAATACGCAGTTACACAGGAGAAAAGCACACGTAGGTTTCTCATATTTCGACAGCGTACTGTGACTGTCTCATTCATCGGCAGACAAACTTTCCTACTTTTTTATCGAGAAATTGCGCGCGCGGCATTGGTGAAAGACGTGTAAAGTTTATGCGAAACAAGCCAGCAAATGACGGAGACGTCCATTAATCACCGTCTTTCCCTCTTTAGTTTGCGGTGTGAATGAAACAACCCGACGCCGGTAACTGCAGCCTCAATGGCGTAACCTTATTTGAGCCTAGAACCTTCGAATGTTAAACGGTTTAAATTGAATGTGTACCTATTTCAAATTCACGGTATCTCGAGGGGAGTTATGCTATAGTCTCCGTTGCGGAGAAAAAGAGGCATAAAGGACGTGTCATCTCCCTCAGGGGAAATTTATTTTGCAGATGTTATTTCACCACTCGGTTTTTTTTTAAAATCATTGAGAACCCTCACGAAGACTATTCCCCATTGTTTTCCATATATTGACATCTCGAGTGTCTTTGTTCTCGCTGAGGTGGGAGGAAAATCCTTGATGCTCATGGTAATGAGATTCATTCGCTTGCGACTCGCGCATTTTCCTTAGTACGAGCTCCAACTTCGACCATTCATGGCGTCTGAAGGGGATTTTTTTTTTAAATCGTCAGAGTATGCGATGAGCCCTCAATGAAAGCTTATTGAATTGGATACTTTTCTCGAGATTTTTCATCATAACTAGACAGTACATACGAATGACTGTTGGACTCTCCCTTGTTTTTTTTTCACGAGCACAAGAATGATATTCTGATCACTCCTTAAGACGAAGCTATACAATCATATACCTGAAGCTAATTTTAAGTGCAAATATGGATCAAAGTTAAATTATTTATCATTATTTGTTCATTACTCTACAACGTTTGCGTGAGCATTTGGGACCCTGGTCACAAATATTTAACCAAAAAAACCAATTATATACGTATAATAATGCAATATTTATTTATTCTTATGCTTCACACAGCTGCTAAAATTGAAACGTATAATTCGAATATGGTCTCCATTATGACACAGGAACTATCTTACTATTCCTGGTCACTAATACCTACTTCTTTCTGCCATATCCAATTCCGTGCCGTGTAAGTCCGGCCATCAGATGCCTCCACATACGCCTGTAGGTCCATATCGGAAAGACTGATGCCATTGATTGTCCCACTCACTTTTCCATTCACTCTGAGTGGAATATTCAATATATATAATAATAATAATAATAAAGCTGCACGCTTTTACAAGTGGAGTTAGCAGTAAATTAAGATTATTTACAGATGATACCGTTATCTACCGGGAAATAAGCGAAGACGCGGACTTAGAAGTTCTGTCATCGGACCTTAACAGCGTTCATTCGCGGTGCCCGGAGTGGCGGTTGGAATTGAATCTTAGTAAATGCACCGCAGTCCACATCCTGCAAAAGTCATCACAGAAACGCCTTACCTAAACTGTGGGTGGAGTAAACGTCAAATCTTCAGATACAGTAAAATTTCTTGGAATTATCTAAACTTGTGATATATCGTGGGGAAAACACACGAAATTTATGTGGAATTGCATTTGGAAACTAGGTTTTTGAGCGTATAATAGGAAGGTCCTCGGAAGATAAAGCCCTGGAGAGATGCTACTACGCTCTGCATTGGCCACATCTCTAATACGCCGCAAGCATTTGGGACCCTGGTCTTTTTGGAAGATTTTAGCAAAAAAATAATAAAATAAAAAGAAAAGTAGCACGCTTCGTTAAAAACTGTTACGAGCGAACATATCGTGTTTCACAACTTTTAGAGGGATTAAGGTGGGAGCCCCCCAGAGACTCAGAGGCTACACGCGAGGCTAAGTTTGCTTCAGAAATTCAGAATTGGTGTGTTTCAGTAAGACACAGATAATATTATCATGACGCCTACATCTCTAGGTCTGACAGAAGCGAATAACGTAGAGTGATACACTGCCGAACAGATGGGTACAAAAACTCATTACTGACCCTATGAGTAAAACTGAGGAGGCAAGAAATTTTCTAAGCCAATGGGACGTGCGTATTTTTGGGAAAACCGCCTTGTAAATTTCTGGCTAACTCGTTCACTAGCGTGTTCCAGAGAAGCGATCTTTTGGAGGGCATTAACCGATGCATATACGCTACGGTCGTAAAACAATTGGCGGCGACTTTACAAAGAAACAACCAAGTCCCAAACACCATATTCCGAGCCCCACATTTTCAAGGAACAAAGTATTGGAGAGCACAAGAGGTGTTACTTAGTAAACAACTAGTAGTGGTAGCGGATTACGGCCCCAAGGGATAATTGCGGTCTGTCGGTCGTGTGTAATGACCGCGCCTGATTCGATTCTTTTCCCTCTTCTCAAGGTCGGAGGGACTTCTGGTTTGAAAGGAGCTTAAGTGCGGGAAATTCCCTGTATCCATGTGAGAATGAGCAGGAACAACGGAAAAATATCCACTCTGCAGACATTTGGTCACATGCCCTCATCGGGCTCATGGGTGACCGGCGGCCGCGGCGAATTTTCCACTTTCAATATGCCACAAAGAGAGTGTGAATGTACTTGTGGAGAAATATTTGCCTTTATTTTTAAATTTGGCGTCTTTCCTAACAATTGGAGTAAAAATCAAAGTGGTGAAAACTTTATTTGCTTTAAATTGGAGCAACAACCAAATCAGGAAATTCCGCGGCTTATTATCGGACCGGGCGACTACATATCCCATCCTTAAAGGAAAAGGTGCAAGTCTGAGCAAGATTCTTCTTTTGAAACATATAGTAAAGATTCAGGTCTTTCTTACCATATATATTTTTTGATCGAGTCTCGTCGCCCTCATAAAGATTTGTTCCACTTTATGAAAAAATAGTCCAAAAATAGTGAACTTTTGAATGTTTAACTATTATATGAAAAATTAATAAAAACAAATAAATTTTTCCGTATAATTCTTAGGAAACCTTTACCCTTTTAGAAAATATGCTTTGAAATTTATGGGAAACCAGCTTAACGACTCACGAGCGAAAGTAAAAACTCGATTTTTGCGGAAATTCCGATTTGAAATTTTTTATTAATTTTTCTCATTTTTAACGGCTTCTGATGGTTTTATGGATAAACCAAATATTTAAATAGCCATAGTTCCTTAATCCTTAGACATTATATTATCAGACTGTACCATTTTTGCTTTCCAAAAAAATAGTAAAACTTCACGGTTTTGGCAAGTTTTTTTTTATTTCTGCCCACTGTGCGGCGGTTCGCATGGTAGTATGAAGATGGAGATGTACATTTTTATGATCGCACCATTTACCTAGATCTAACACGGAGTCATTATAATGCCAAATCAAGCGCCGACGAAGGAAACCGAAGCAATCCATGACTGCTGTGAAAGCATGTCAGTTGGAGTCAAATTTGGAAAAAAATGCAACTGTGTATTTGTGAAAAAAAAACTACTCTTGTCATGAAACATAAAACTTGTTTGGTCACAAAAGCGCGAAAATGACGGGTACCCTAAAGCTCCCTGTCATGCGGCCCTTGCAGTGGACACACTTTCATTTCCGAGAACCACTTGAACAAAAGCATTTTATCTTGATGATCTCTTAATTGATTATCCTACATCTGTAAATACGTTATATCTTAGATTAAAGTTATGGTAAATTTGAATAAAATAATTTTTAAAAACGTGAATGATATTGTCTCAAGGAAGAAGCTCTTTCGGAACTTATTGATTTTTAAACAATGAATTCTGTCCAGGTTTCCACTTTTTTAAAGAGTCGGTTCTTGATGTGCGATGAGTTTCAATTTTATTCTACGTTAGATCTCATTTCAATCTGCTACAGAAAGAAACTACCGGCGAGGAAGTACGTCTCGTCGAAATCTAAAAAAATGAATTTATCGCCAGAAACCGTGCCATTTTTAAATTTACATTCAATGCATGACGGAAGAGTATGTTGAATGATAAAAAATTTTCTATATCAGCCTTATAATACAAGGAATACAATTGACTGAAAGTCGTCGTATCGGGGATAATAAACTTTCGATTAATATAGTAGATTACATTGCAGAGGTGTATCAGAAGTTTCTGTCCCGTTTTTAGTCAGTTGATGAATTGTTGTAAGATTATGAAGGGTAATAGTGACGAAAAGTAACGAATTCTTGACTAGTTAGTCCTCGCACACATTAAAAATAAAAATTTAGATGTAAAAATATTTTTAAAAAATCACATTCCCAAATTTGACTTCATTCGTCTCAGAAATAACGCAGTTTGCCGATGAGCAACGATCTAATTCTATAAGATAATGTGTAATTTCTTCCGTTTGGCTCGACACCAAAATGGTACCCATTGTCATGGTGTCAAAATGGTATCATGATTACACCATGAACGTAGCTATGCATATCGAGGCAAATGTTTGGAATAAAATTCTATGCAGCTCAATTTCTAGTCTCTGCCAAGGTTGACTCGCTAATTTTAAAGAAATATTAAGCCAAAATAATTTGGTCCAATCTTCGAAACTAAAGACTTTTTTCGTCATTAGTCTCTTGTATTAGTCAAACATTTTTATCGCAACTTCAGAAAAACCTAAGGGAGTTTGGGAATGGGAAATAAAGACTTTCGGGAGCCTCTTAAAAGTTTGGGAGCCTAATAATAATCTTCTACCGAAAATGCCGTCGTTGACAGTCGGTATTGTGACTCAGTTTCTTAACATTGCATTTAATTACGAGTCATAATATCATTGTACAGCAACTCTCCTCTTGCTGAATGTTTTGAAACAATGGGACGTAATTCCAGCCATGAATGAATCAGTGCATTCATGGCTCATAATGCATACGAGGAAAGTCAGCAGTCATGGCATTATAACTCTATTTAAATCGAGGTGAATTACCGGAGCCATAACTCTTGCCCGGACACTTTGTTGGTTCTCATAGAAAATCAAAGAACTTTGCGCTAATCCCGCCAAAGTTAATGAATTGCCAGTTTAACCATGATGGTCCAAGGTTAAATGAGGAATGAGGTTACAACAATGCCATGTCGTTAAAGGACGGGTGAAGGATTGCAAATTAAGGTAATAGGTCTCATTGGGAGGGACTATGTGAGCGATATGCAAGGCGAATGGAGCTCAAGGTGGCAAATGTTTAGACATAAACAGGATTCTCTCGGCTGAAGGTTACGTCTGGGACTTATGGAAGTTTGAAGAGGATAATTTCCTAGTCATAATGGAGACCAATTCGAATTATACCTTTTAATATCAGCGGAAGCAATTTCTCAGTCATCGGTCGAAAAAAATTCATCCAGAATTTAAGAACTTCGAGTAATTAGGGTTTTGGTTCCCTTAAAAAGCTGGAAATGTAACAAAAAATGTTTTCTTAACTCCTTGTAACGCCTAATAAGCATCAGGACTTAGCAAGAACATGATAAATGAGTTAGTTGTGAATTATAGTGGAAAATTAGGGCAGTGTTAAACCCATGCGTAAATAATGAATTGGATATGGCAGAAAGAAGTATTAGTGACCAGGAATAGTAAGATAGTTTCTGTGTCATAAGGGAGACCATATTCGAATTATGCGTTTCAATTTTAGCAGCTGTAGGAAGCTTAAGAATAAATAAATATTGCATTATTAATGGTGCAATAATATACTTTAATATGCCTGAAATTGTAAGTAATGAAAGAAAAATATCTACATAAGTCTAACTTGACTCATTTTTTTCGCGAGGTACATTTGAAACTCCTTCACAACGGAAGGCTTTTTTACGTTCCTAAAAATTAATGCGTCGTTAAAAATTCGTCATTTATGAAATAAGCTCTTTCAGGAGTGCATACACGTACCATTACCGATGTAAAAGATCTGGTATTTTTTGTCAAATACCTTGGGAAGTAGTTTGATAAGGAGGTAATATTTTGGTATCTTTAGAGGTGTGAGATATTTTTCTTTAATATACGACAAAATTCCATGATTTCTGGGGGAAATTATATTTCACATAAGCTACCCTGATGGTGACTTTGCTTGCAAACCGTCCTTAATCCATATACTACCTAGTTTAAGTCATCATAGCAATCTCACACGGCAGAAGTAAAGACCCCCCCCCCCCCCCATCGCCGGAGGTTACGGAATAGAGCATATGTCCCTCGTTCCTGAAATTTTTAGTTATTTTAATGATAACTAAGCATATTATCGCTCATCTTTGAAGGCATCTCAGACATTATTCACCTCTTCAATACCTTCGGTCAGTATTCATCCTTTCTTCAGAAATTCATGCCAATATTGAGCTGGCAATCGGAGGAGGAATTGAATCGAAAACTTAAAGTATATGCCCTTTTGTGGTATTTTGAGGGATATTTATCTATAGTCATAATTTGACCCCATATGTGAACTTTATTTTGAAATTAAAGCAGGAAAGAGAATCTGGATGGGCTGTAGTAATATATTAAACGAAAAAGTATTCGTTTATATGACTAATTTTCTTATTGTTTAGTGTACCAACGAATAACTTTATTTTATTAATGCATTCAGTGGACGACAACTACTTAACATTTATTTTCATATCACATAGTTATGTTTGTACATTAAAAACTGATAATTTTAGACGTATAAACTGAAATTCTCAATAATTAATGCACAAACATACCTATTTGATGAGGGAATAAAATTTTATTTCTAATAGTCCATTGAGTGAGTTAAGAAACTAAAGTTATTTTTTTCCTAAAGAAAACGCCGAACCGAATAAGTGAGATGTACAGTATATCAACTTAAATTATAATAGCTCTACAAAGTTTGATGGATATCAAAAGTGTTTGAGTGTTTGATAATAACGTGAATTTCCAATGATGAAAAAACCAGGAGTATGCTTCGCTTATGGAGGTTGGAGCGCGAATCGTGAGTCGTTGAGTGCACAGTTTAATAGATGTTCAAGAAAATCGAAAAAAATTCTTGGACCACGCTTGACTTAAGTAAATCAGTATATAATATAAAATAACCCTACACGTTGTAATATAATTGGTTCAAGAATTATATTTTAAAAATTGTTTCTCAATTGAAGCTTTGTTATGACTTGGGTTTACGGCGCGGACTTGGAAATTTTAGGCGCAAACCGTATACGAATACGCGTTTTTTATTCGACATGATACGTTGATATTGTACAGAAACCATTATCATACTATGAAACGCAAGTTTTCGCGTTAAGGATAAACTTTCCTCCTATTTCATCGAATTATTTCGATATACATGCCATGTTCCATAAGACCACATGTTAAAATAGCATTTATTTGCCAAAAACCCAAATCGGTAACGTGTAATTTTTCTTTTCGCTTTCATTTATACATACATTCTACTCATGAGTGCGCGTATGAAAAGTTTCACGCAAATCTGTACACAAATGAAAAGCGCTCCAACCAACTTAAGTGGCCATGCGAGCGTGCACAAGCAGTAGAGATGGGCTAAGTCGATCATTTTAGTGATTCAATCATTTTGATTCGAATCACTTAAAAGATTCAATCAACTGATTCAATCATTTGATTCATTATGACTCGTAAATCAGATTGATTAGATGAATCACGAGACTCACGTGAATCGAAAGACTCGAATGAATCAAGATTGAAGAGAGACTCAAAAACTCGAATGATGCTAATTGATGCCATCAATCTATTTGAATAATTGATTTCGAGTAATTACTATCGTGCTTAGAAATTTAGGAAGGCTGATTGATTTCAATATTCCACAAATTTTGGATCCGCATTAAATTGGAGATTTCCTAGTACTATAGTCACGAGAATATTCAGAGAGGCAAAACTGTCACAGACTCTGAATTCAAGAAGAATAACGTCAAAATATGTACTTGAAAATTAAATCACTAGCTTAGACTACACAGATTAATGTGCATGAATGTTTTCTGATCTGCAGTATTGAATTACATTCAATTATGAGCTTTCAACTGAGCAGGTAATTAAAATTCTTATCAAGTTTACCAACTGTAACGATGCGCTGGTATTGTCACGAGGGTTAATTTAATCGTTTTTAAAATGAGCGCCTTGTCTCTAACTATGCTATACAAAAATAAACTCACTGACCAAATATTAATGGATTTACTCCCATGAAGATATCTCTCTGAAATTTCATGACTAGACATAACGGATAACGTACTTGTGAATATGTTTTCCCACTTAATATCACATTCAATGACACGGCAGACGGAAACACAAAATGATCGAATGATCGAATCATTTTCCCGAAATGAATCATGAGTCATTTGACTCACTTGGTGATTCAATCATTTTGAACGAATCGATCATGAACGACCCATCACTAACAAGCAGAGCAAGACTGCAGACAAAGACTCCTCCTCCATGTTGGTATTCGTTTCCTTTTTGTGTTCGCGATTTGTGCGAAGGAAAACCTGTTATTTGCATGTGTTTTATGCGGGAGTCGATTTCTCTCCCTTTATCTCGGCGATGCGATCTGATAGCGTAATGAGATGCTTTGGACATCCGCCCACCAGTTGAAAGAAACTGGGGCGATCGGAATATTGTAGTATCCCACGGTTCAAAGACAGCGCGCTGCGTGGCATAGCTTAAAGCGGCGTGTCTTTTTGTCCCGGTGTTTCAAAGAGTATCGCATTCGCCTAGAGTCACGTGACGTTTTCCGTTTTCTTATGGGTTTATTTTTATAGTGAGTACCGTTGAGGTATATGGAGAGGGCATTACGTCATCAAACTAATCCCTGACAACCGAAATAACAACCATATTGTTCAACCCTCCTCTCTCCTTACTTTTGTGGATAGCCTGATGGAATGGACGAATTAACGAATTTCAAGCACGAACATCAAACATCTGTTTGAAATTCAAAGCAATTTATTCTTAAAAAAACATACACTACCTGCTTATTGCTACGGAATCAACTCCATTTTACAGCAGTTTTCATCGGGTATGAGAATGGTTATCAATTTCAGTTAATTAAAAAAATATATATTCGTGAAGTGATCTGCATATTTTGGAGCTTAAATTTTATACTCTATAGATAACCCATTTTATCAGAGATGGCAGGGTTTTTTATTACCTGAATAAATAAATATATAAATCTACACAATACCCTGCGAGCCGCCGCATGGGCGTGTGGCAGGGGGTGTTAGGTCACCAGCCGTGTTAAGATGTAAGGGATAAGGTTTTGGGAGGTGAACTGGTGACGTGTATTATGGGATTGTACATAATGGAGCTTAGATTTTACTGTGGTCACTTACTGTGCGCAGAAAGAACGAGTTTTTGTACCTATCTGTTCGGCAGTGTATCTCTCTTATTTTATCGCATCTGTAATACCTAGAGATGTCGTGAGGAGTCATGATGATATTCTCTCTGTCGCTCTGAAAATATGTGTGACGTAGTATTTTTCTTGACTCACATATTCCAGCCAGAGAGTCTAGCCAGCAAGCCAGGCGCAATATCTTATGAAAAAATCGGAGTATGTGGGACAATTTTAACTCGGCTCTCTGCAATATTTTTCTGGCACCATACTCGATTTTAACATCATGCGTAAAAAGGAGAAAGTCAATGTGTCCTCTCTGTTCCTCAATTTCAGCGATAACTTTCACGTGTGAATAAATATGTTTAATGAATGTGCGAAATGATTTTCTCCTCCACAGGCGATTTCTCCGAAGTAATTGGAGAGAAGTATATAATGCTTGAGGAAATTGAACTGAAGGAGAAATGACGCCAAAACTTGTTCATCACATCTTAACGAGCCAGTCGGTCAATAACCTGTCAGCTCCCATGAGAGGAAAAGTGTATATCACTCTTACCTCCAATTAATAATGAAATGGAAAATATTTCCCCAAAATTTAGGCTATCATCCTCGGCTACCTGTCAGTCTCGTCCTATTTTTATGTTTATTAAATTCTTTTCACGGGAATTTCTCGCAATTCGAGGACCTTAGACCCAAAAAGTTAACATGCACGGCATTATTTGTTGTATTTGGATAGTGTACGGTACAACATATCTTCTAATGATATATATATTTGAGTGAACTGTTTGTATTAATAATTGGTTTTGAGGAGTTCATGAAATATTTTTAAAAAGTCACGTATTCCAGCGGAAATTTAATGATTATCACCGATTGGCTTTTTTCTTCAACAGAAAGGCTCGAAGTGTATATCACTTTTAAGAGTAATGGTGTTTCTCATTTTGACGTCCAATTAATAATGAAACGAGAAATATTTTCCCCAAAGTTGTCCACCAGCCTCCTCAGCCCCAAAAAGGTAGCCGGTACATGACTGTAATTTCGGTATCTTAAGAAGATTAAGATATTTTTCCTATATATGAGACAAAATTTATTTAATTCTAGGTGAAATGATATTACACCCAAACTACCATAATGGTGACATTGCTCACAAACCTTCTTTAATCCATATATTACCTAGTTCACATTATCTTTCACATATAAAATCTTCAGATACAGTGAAATATCTTGGAATTACTTTTAATTCTGAAATATCATGGTGATTACACATACAAAACATATGTGGCACAGCATTAAAAAACTAGGTTTTGTTAAGCGTATAATAGGAAGGTCCTCGGATGAAAAAGTCAGAGAGAGATGCTACTTCACTCTGGTTAGGCCACACTTCGAATACGCCTCGAGCATTTGGGACCCTGGGCATAAAGCTCTCGGCCTCATTCTATTTTGCTATACATTATATTCTTTTTTCGGGAACTTCTCGCAGTTCTTGGACACCAGACCCAAAAAGTGCAAATGCGTGACAATTATTTGTTACATTTCAGTAGTGTGTATTTCAAAGTATTTTCTAATGATGTGTATAGGACTGAATCTCTTTTATTAATAATTGTACGGGAAGAGTTCACGAAAACAAAAAACAATTTATGTTACTGACATGACTAAAAAGAGAGAACTCTTAGTGTTTTCCACAGTTAAAACTTAAATTCCCGACCCAGGTTTCGACTGCCTTGCAATTTCAAATTCATATAAATATAATAATTTTCATATAAATATCATTTTCAAAGGTACATTATACATGGTATGCGAGTTAATATATAGATCTGGGGAGGGGTAGGGGTGTGTGGAAAGGTATGGATAATAGGGGAGAGTGGGAGGGAAAAACACATTCATTTAGGAGATTCTCACTCATGTTTTTGGCTGCACTCAAAATTTCGAAATGTTCTAAGTAGTCCAATTTGGCTGCTTTCTTCTCACCATGTAGCACTTCCGGCAACAAGTCACAAAGTAAATGGTCCTCTTCAATTAAATGTTTAGCAAAGGCTGATGAGATATCTCCTTTTACCCAACACGCTCCATGTTCTCGAGCCCATACTGAGATGGCTCGACCACTTTGTCCAATGTGTATCGAAGCACAATTGGGAGTAGTAGTACATTTAAGCTTACATACACCACTTTTGTTCACATGTGTCACTTCGTCCTTTGAGTTGAACAACAATTTTCCCAAAGTTTTGGGTGTCAAATGAAACATTAAACTTGTTCTATAGGAAGGCGTCAATTAATTTATAAGATATGTTCCCCAGAAAGGGAAGTTTACACCATCGTTTGAGTGGCTCGTAATTGTAAAATTTCGTAATGTTTGTAAAAACTGAGTGAAGTGATTAATTTAAAAGTTTCTTTCTTAGTTCCACGTTTTAATATTTTGTCAATTAATTCTGTATTATATCCATTATTGAAAGTGATCATTGATTATGTTCAACTCGGATTGGAAGTTGGGCTCGGATAGTGGTATAGAAACAAGGCGGTGAATCATGGAATAAAAGCTAGAATGCTTGTGGGAATGGTGATGGCAAGAATCATTAGAAATAACTGCGTCAGTATATGTGGGTTTGCGGAAGATGGAGAATTCATGGTAGCCCTATTGTTAGGTCAAGGAAAATAATCTTATTTCCTCCTGTTTCTACCATGAACTTTATAGAATGGTGTAAATTGTTTAAAGCATTAAAAAACCTGTCTAGTTGACGAAGACTGCCAGTCCATACACACAGCACATCATCGATATATCGACATACGTCGGCATAAAAAAATCAACGTTACGCTTTTCAGCGGAATCTTAATGCTTTAGTTGTCACCGTAGGATATTTTCTTTCAATAGAGAGGATTAAATTGAGGATTCAGTTTAATTGTGTGACTTGTCAATTTTTAAACTTTTTAGTAAAATTGTAGAGGATATTTGGAGTCGTGTATTAATTATCGCACGGGAGAACCAATTCCAAGTTTAGAATCTTTGCCTTTGCAGCAGTGTTTGAGAACACTGAATGCAGCTGATTTACGGAAAGAATAAATGTAACCTTAAACACGTTTGCGTCAAAACTGACTTCGATGTGCCTCGACCTCCTTAAAACTGAGCACTGCATTTTCATTTTCTTCTTAATTATGTCTTCATCGTCTTAAAGTCATAAAATAAAAGTTCCAAGGAAAATATTGGAATACCTTAAGGTGGTTTAAGCGCGAATCGTGAGTCGTCGGGTACACATTTTAACAACTTTAAAGTAAGACGAAAAAAAGATTTTTGGACCACACTTCACGTAAGTACCGTGAGTACATCTGATCATACGCAAATAATCATACACATTGTCGTGTAAATGATGCAAAAAAAAGATTATAAAATTGGTCGTCACAATTAACGCATGTGATGTCTCTGTGATGTCTTGTGATGACTCGGGTTTACGGCGCGAAATTAGAATTTTAGTCGAAAATCGCAAATATAGATACATAGATAATATTTATTCCATTAAACTTTACACAAATAACTTTGACAATAAATTGACATTTGGTGGAATATAGGCACCCCTGTGGTAAAAAACCAGTATTGGAGTTGCCAGCATATAAAGTTATCTTAACGAAAAAAAGGAAAAAACAGGCAAACAAAATAAACACATATAGTACAATACATATATGCGTCTGTTTATTCTACAAGATACCTTGATACTTTTATTAGGAGACATCATAATGTTATGAAACGTATACTCTCGCGTTTAGTTGAAAATCTGTCCATTTATAATTGAATTATTTCGAAATTTTAGTCTAGTACCATAAGGTTATGTGTTCGTCATCATCTTCTAAAGGCTAAGCCTTGTCTCTGCAGCCATGTGTCCATGTGTACTGCAGCTCTCTTCAAATCAGCATATGTTATTAATCCCAAAGTACTTCGTACATCGTCTAGGAACTTCTTTCTTGGCCTTCCTCTGCTTCTCTTGCCGAGCATCTTTTCCTCCATTATATTTTCTAAAAAAATATTATGTCGAAGAACATGACCAATGAATTTAACCTTCCTTTCCTCCATCTCTTTTATCAGTCTTCTTTCATATTTTATTTCCCTCAGCACCTCTTTATTGCTCTTTCTGTCAGTCCATCTTGTTTTTGTCATCCTCCTCCATATCCACATGTCCATAGCTTCCAACCACATGTATTAGCATAGAATTAAGTTATCAAGAAATAAAAATGAAACATGCAATTTTTTCGCTTTCATCGGTACGTATCAATCATAAGCACACGTGTACAAAACTTCACGTAATTCTGTCCGCAAACGAAAATCGCTCCAACCACCTTAATGTAAAGGATTCCAAGCCGGCCCTGGACCCCTGTCCTCCGAGAGAAAATCTGCTGTGAAAATGTCGTATATACCCGTGTACCATGCGCACCTTTTTTCTAAGTAATCGTAGGTGATAAGATGGTGCGCGTCTTACACGAGTTCTTTATATCTCTGCCTTTCCTTGAAACCCTTACGTTAGCTGGTAGAAATTCGAAATCGGAGCTCTATGCCTCAACCGGTGCTCACAAGCAAAACATCGTAGAGCTAGTTTTATTTGTATGAGACGCGATTACTTCCTCAATCCATCGAGGAAAAATAAACATAAGAACGGTAACGGGAAGCTTTGGTATTAGTCGAAAGTACTTAGGCCCCCAAAATCTCGCGCTAGGAGAGTAAAGAAAGCCGCCGATTTTTTTCCGGCGCTTAAAAAAAAAAAGCGGGATGCGGGTCTCTATGGTAGGTCTTATTTTGGCAACGCCTTGGTGACCTTTCTCTCGACCACGTGAAAATTCTCGAAAAAAAGATAATAGCTCGTGATCTAAGGGCAATAAACTTCCAATTTATCGTGGGAGACATTTCCGGTTTTGCATTATCTATTCCGCCTCTTTCCCGATCCAGTTTCTGTAGCCGGAAAGTTAAGAGAGGCGTAGGTGGGCCAAGGAAGCTCTCAAAAGAAAGCGAACGATGGTGTAATGTGACGTTTGAATTAATTCAACGAAAGAGATGTCATTGACTCATGTAAATTGGGTTGGGATTTCTTCACCCTTTGATTGCCTGTTACTGTGCCATTGTACTTTAGACATCCTTGATTTCTGAGTATTTGTGTTCGGAATATATCTACATCAACATATTACCCGGTAAGCCACATCAGAAATTTCGGCAGCAGCCCTCTATCCTTTCCTATTAAATGCTAGTTCTATTACTCCCTGGTAGCTCGTCATATGTCCTATCCTTTGTATTTTGTCAATGTGTTTATCCCTGTGTCTTCCTCTGCGGACTTTTCCCTCTATTTTCCCTTCAATTATATTTCTCACCAGGGTGACTTACCACCAACACGCACTATATTATGCATGTAACTTCCACCAACATGCACTGCACTATGCGTATGCTACAAATGCTGCAGAAACTTCTGGATTAATGCATAATGCAACTACGTAAACGAGATACAAGATCCATGCAGGGATCCTGCGAAACGAGATGTTAGTACTATGTGGTACATAAAAAAAGCATTTGGGAGAAAATCAACTAATCAGCTACACTTCCTGTCGACTAGCCTACTTGAAAGTCTCATTGGCCGCCATCTCTTATCGATCGCGGAAAAAAGACATTTTAAACCTGTCGGTTCTGCAGTCATTTTCCCTATTTTTTTCTCATGATCTGATCTACAGTAGTTTGTACAGTATGTGGTATCACTCATGCTGTATCATTGGAACAACTTCCCACAAGCATAAGTTGTAAATTACAGAGATGATGAGGTCACCTTTTAATTTTTCGAATTTGTTGTATAGTAAGTCCGTGTGTTTCAGTAAGGGTTCATTTGTTCAATCTTAATTTAGTTTGACTGCAGCCCTACGCCCATCCATATCTGATGCTGATTCCCTTACTCCCCGGTAGCTCTTCTTACCTCCTGTCCCCTTTATTTGGTCTTGGTATTTATTCCTGGGTCTTCCTCCGGGGACTTTTACTTATATTTTATTCTTCAATTTTATTCTTCACAAATTCGTTGTGCCTCTGAGTCAGTGGCGTAACTAGGACTTGGCTTTGGAGGGAGGGGGGAGATGGATCAGATTGAATAGCACACCACACCAGGTAATAATACACGAAATTTTGCTTTATAGCATGAAATTATTTTGGAAAAACATGGCTACATTTAATATTTGTAACAGAAAGTTACAAGTTTGCAAAAACATTTAATTACCGTATTTCAAACAAGTAGGAATGCTGTGATACGAATATTTTATTTTTTATTTTTTAGGGTTCTGGGGGGGTTCTATCCCCTCATCCCCCCATAGTTACGCCACTACTCTGAGTATATCTAATCCTTCTGGTTATTTTTTCTGTATAGTGGTACATATGGTCATATTACCATCATCTCATCTTTCTCATTTCTTACAGTTAGTTTTTCCGTCCATTTGAGCTTCAACATCCTCTTCCAGCACCAAGTATCAAAAACTTCATGCCTTTTCTAAAGATGCAACCTTGCAATCGAACTATCGAGTGGACAGATTTAAGATTTCTCCATTCCTTAAGTCCGGTAAGCATTCGTCCATCTACTGATTTAAACTTATATTTAAACTTATATTTATAATGAATGATAAGTTACAGCGTCAAGAATAAATTATTAGAAAAGCATGAACGTCATTTAAAATGGTTCCCTGACCAAAATTTCTCTTTAGCTTAGACATGGACTTGCCTCTCTGAACTTTTGTGAATTATTTAAGAAGATGATGAAGACTTTCTTTTTTAGCTATAGGTATTTAACTTTCTCGAAATGTCATTGAGCTGCTTCAATTCCTCTCTCTTGCTAGATGAATATTAGATTACGTGTATTTCCAATTATTGAGTTACACGGAGAGGGCATTACGTCATCAAATTGTAGCCTGACAACCAAAGAAACGACCATATTATTTATCCCTGCTCCTTTCCTTCTTTCCTTTGTTTAACATGACAGAGTGAACAAATGAGCGGATGTAAAGCAACAATTAATTTACTGTTCGAAATCTAAGGTAAGTAATTCTGGAAATATACATTTTTTACTTACTGCTACGATTTCTACTCGACTTAACCATATTCACGGGGAATCCCCCTGCAAAACACAGCTTGCGCTCTTCCTTCATAATATCCTAAAATCAGGTGAATCGATTAAGCAAGTCGACGCGATAGTCCTTGATTTCAAGAAGGCATTCGACAAGGTTCCTCACAAAAAACTCATTTATAAATTGTATTCATGCGGAGTTAATAGAAAAATAGTGAATTGGATAAGGGACTTTCACAGTGATCGAAAACAAAAAGTAGAAATTGACGGTTTTGGCTCTGATATGGTCGAAGTCACATCAGGTGTCCCTCAGGGAAGCGTGATCGGCCCTCTTTAATTCAATATTTATGTTAATGATCTAAGTTATAAGGTTTGCAGTAAATTAAGGGTATTTGCTGACGATACAGTTATCTACCGTTAAATGAGCGAAGATGCGGACTTTGAAGCTCTGTAATCGGACCTTAAAAACGTTCATTCGTGGTGCCAGGAGTGGGGGTTAGAATTAAATATCAGCAAATGCACCACAGTTCACTTCCACTGGAAGTCATCACACAAATGCCATACCTACACTGTGGTTGGAGTAAAGATAAAACCTTCAAAAACAGTAAAATATTACCTTAACTTTAGATATATCGTGGGGAACACACGTACAAAGCATATGCGGCGCAGCATTAAAGAAACTAGGTTTTGTTTGGCGTGTAGTAGGAAGGTCCTCGGATAAAAAGTAAAAAAAAGAGATGCTACTTCGCTCTGGTTAGGCCACACCGCGAATACGCCTCGAGCATCTGGGATCCTGGTCATAAAGATTTAACAAAAAAATTAATAAAATACAAAGAAAAGCAGCACACTTCGTTAAAAACTGCTACAAACGAACATGTAGTGTTACACTATTGTTAGAGGGATTAAGTTAGAACCCCCTAGATACTTGGAGGCTCTACGCTAGGGTTAGGCTGCTTGAGAAATTTAAAATTGGTGTGTTTCAGAGCGACACAGAGAATAGTATCATGACGTCTCACTTCATCTCTAGGTCTGACAGAAGAGATAAAGTAAGAGAGATACACTGCCGAACAGATAGGTACAGGAACTCGTTCTTTCCGCGCATAATAACCGAACATAATAAAAACTGAGCTCCTCTAAATACCCTCCCATATTACATGTCACCATTACACCTCCCGAAAACATACATCTTTACACAGCTGGTGACCTACCACCCCCTGCCAAACGCCCATGTGTCGGCTGGCGGGGTAGTATGTAGATGTAGAATGTGTATTATTGTTACTTGAAAAAATTGAAAAATACATGTAAAGATAGTACATGTTAAAGAAGTAAATGTATGCTTGTTTTTGGTGATTTATCAATGGGAAATATCGTAAAATTCCAAAATAAGCGCGTCAGCCCACTTTGCCTACTTTATGAGAGAGTGTGCCTAGGAACAGTGCCTTTCGGGGGTATAAATCTTGTAGCATTGCGCCTAGCCTCTTGTTGCTTTTAGTCGAGTGTAATTATTTGCATAGCCCAATTCGATTTTTGATTGTATCATTGTTCACTTTGCTTATTGTTGGGATATCTCATTATACCGTCCTATCTATTACAAATAAGTAGTTTAATGTCTTGGATGTGTCGATAGGTACTTTTAGTGACTACCACTTTACCATTTTTGTCCATCTGCATTGGTTGAGGATATACCGATTGTTGAATAGAATTTAATCCAAATACTGAGCTTTTGTGAACGGTATTAAGTGACATCTGCTGATTCTAAGAAGCTATGGATACCTTATAAAAATAAAGATTTATTTTTCAAAAATGTAATGTCTCACTGTAAACATTTTGCTTTTAATTTTTAACGATGTATTGAAACAAATTGTGTTGTTAATTGCAATTCTGAAGATGATTTAAACATTGAGAAACCCTGAGTTAAAATAAATATAAAAAATTTGAAAAGTTATTCATGTCAAAGTTACTTTTGAGCGCCTTCTGATTAGCGTCGGACTGTCGCAAGAGGATCCAGAGGTGTTATTTTCAATGCTAATGGCCTAAAATCTTAAGATGTACATGAAAAGAGCAAAGCAGCTGGCAAGTGTCCACCCGACAGAATAATGCTAAATTAAATCCTTAATAAACGTAATTGTCTAAGGAAGCGAAAAGTACAAAAGTGTATTTCTCCCCACTTTGTTGTATTTAGTGAAACATGGGTATTTCAGAAGAGACATTAGAGTAGACTAAACGCCGTGGGTATGAGTTATCCGAGGAGTGTTTGCGGCAAAAGTAGGATGGATAGGGTCAGGAATGAGTGGGTCATGAATGAATGTGCGTTAGATGCTCCAGTAATGAACATATATGAAAGGAATGTGCTTCGTTGGTTTGGCCATGTTGAGAGAATGGATGAGAGTCGAATAACGAAACAGATATATTAGAGTAGAATGAATGGTATGAGAGGTAGAGGTAGGCCGAGAAAGTTGTGGTTGAATGTGGCTGAGGAAATGCTTAGGAGGAGGAATATTAGGAGTCTTAAAAACTGGAGGGCGTGTATGAAACAGTGTATGGGAGTAAATGAGGCAAAATAGGCTTGCAAGGATAGGTCAGTATGGAGGAAATTATCGAAACAAAGTTAGGTGTACAAATGTGTGTTTGTGAGTGAAACTCTGTGACTGTGCCTACCCCGGAAGGGAACGGCGTGATTGGTATGCATGTATGTGATATGTAGATCTACATCTAGTGAGTGAAACTTCGTGACTGTGACTAAGTATGAAAAAATAGGCAGCTTCCACCGCGATAGATTTAATTCAACCGGTTTCGCATTTTACAGCATCTTCAGGTCACCTTCAGGTCACCTGAAGATGCTGTAAACGGGTCGGAATAAATTTATCACAGTGGAAGCTGCCTATTTGTTCATAGTTATGTTCCGATTCCACTCCATCAAGCCTGAAACCACAGAGTATATTACTGACTGTGCCCACCCTGGAAGGGAACGGCGTGATTGGTATGCATGTATGTAATAGACGTAATTGAATAGGATATTGTGGCAGATGGCTGTATAAGAATAATTTTTTCCTGACAGCCACGGATCACGCGCTAGATTGCGTGGAATAAATGACCGAGTATGAAGTGGAAGTGCTTTTAAGAGGACCCCCGTAAAGCCGCCGTCAAGTTCTATCGCTGTTCTTTACTTCATCTCGTGAGGCAATCCCACGCAAATGCGTCTCTCGATTTACGGCGAGCTGATTTATCGCGTATTCCTAGAACCTAGCGGTGGTGGCGGGCAGGATTTTATCGTTTAATTTTCATCGCCACTAGGAGGAGCTCCATGACCACGTAGCTTTATGGATCCGTTTGCGATCGTGTGAAAGCATCAAATGTCAACGCTAGTAAGCTCAGCCAGTCTGAAATTTCACATTCAAGTTTCCAGTGAACGAGCGGTATATGCACCGGATATCGTCTCTCCAATGTCTGCCTCGTTTCGCTTAGGTCTTAAGCTGGATGCACATTGGCGGAAAACGAGACGGAAAATCAGACAATGGAAAGCGGAAAGCGGACGGGCGGAAAGAGGAGAGGAATTCACATGGAGACGGAAAGTCGGAAAACGGAAAGGTGACGGATAATAAACATGGTGGTGTGCGCATTCTTACCTAGAAGAACTCATGGAAGAACAACGCCCAAATATGAATTATTGGCGTTTTTATTTAACATAAAAGTTATTCGAATATATATATATATATATATATATATATATATATATATATATATATATATATATATATATATATATATATATATATATATATATATATATATATATATATATATATATATACACATACATACATACCAATTACGCCGTTCCCTTCCGGGGTAGGCACAGTCACTGAGTTTCAATCATAAATACATATTTGTCCACCTAACGCTGCTTCAATAATTTCCTCCATACTGACCTATCCTTGCAAACCTCTTTTGCCTCATTTACTCCCAATACACTGTTTCATACACGCCCTCCAGTTTTTAAGACTCCTAATATTCCTCCTCCTTGAGACGTGGCGATCAGTAATGAATGTTTTATCTTCTAAAAGCATAAAAATATCGCGAGTAAGCTTACCGGGCAAAACTCTTTTTTCAAAATCGACGGACAAAGCGTACCACGTTGCTCCGTTTAAGCGTTTGCGGGGGGAAATTTTGAATTGCTAAGGGCTACTCAGGGACTAAGACTTATTTGCGTGGTGGCCGTCAGATATGATTGATGGAACATTATAATTCACAAATATTACGCGAAGAAGTCCTTCGGCGAAAGTATCGGGAGATCACGGATATTAGCGATTCTTTTAAGCCCGGGCTGGAGATGTGAACGACTGCTTGATAACGTATATTCTTTCCTGTAAGGAGTAACGTTCTATCGCTAGATGTGATAAAGGGTTTACCTCTGAAGTACTAACAAAAGGCATTAATTTTCTAATGTCCGCGCTTCTGGCAGTCATTTTGCTTTGCAAGAAAAGTTCTGCTAACGATATCACAATTATTAAGGGCCGATAATACTCCTACTAGCCCATGTTATGTCATTGCTCTTTTGTTGCAGCCTTTTTCTCACCGTTTTCATGCTACCTTGCTTTGGTTAGTCCATATCTCGATTACGCCACGAACATTTACGACGCTCTATAGGAAGATTTGATTCACGAAGTAAATAAAATACATAGGAAAGCCGCACGCTTTGTTAAAAACTGCTACAAACGAACAGAATGTGTCACACAGTTGATGATTGGGTTAGTTAGGGAACCGTTGGAGACTCGGAGGCTACTTGTTCGATTGTTGGTAAATAAAATTAGAACTGTTTCATTTCGAGATTGTCCATCTTATCTAATGCATCACAATGAAACAATCAACATTGTAAAAGTACTTTTCGGCATTGTTCGCGGATTCTCGATATTTTGTTTCTAAAATATGAAATTAAAGTCTCTTCGCAACTGTCGGCGACGCCATTTGCCGAAATAGTTAAAAATTGAAATTGAATTTTGAATCTTAATTCAACCGGAAGATGATAGACATCGAAGCCTTGGTCCCTCACGAATAAAACTCAATCTTCGTAAATTTTGTGGTGCTGGATCACAAATTTATTAAGATTCTAATCTCGTAAATGAATATTCACTTCCTGTCAATTTTTTCTATCCTATCAGCCATTGCATAATCTTCCCCTTCTCCCAAATTTGCCCCCTCATGCAAATGTTGCCCCTCCCCTTTCCCTCTACTGGTAGTAGGTATTTATAAGGGAATGAGATGCTTGTATAATCACCTTAAGATGATGCTAAGCCATCGAGACCCAGATCATGTTGGAGTGTGAAATATTCTGTGGTCTTTAGAAGTAACAAAATTAATAAAAATTTAATAATAACAAAAAAAATTAACTCCGTCCGTCACGTCAGAAGACGTCGATCGTATTCCTGTCATAAGTCGGCCTCAAGGTAGTGCGAGCGAGATAGTTCCCTATTCATAATAGAGACCACATTCCAATTATTTAATTTCACCAGCAATAAGACACACGAATTAAATATTGCATTATTAATGGTGCAATAATATGGTTTTACATGGCAGAAATTGTAAGTAGCTAAATGAAAATATCAAAAAAAGTCTTTAACTTGACTCATTTTTTTCACGCGGTACGTTTGTAACTCCATCAAAACGGAAGGTTTATTTTGATCCCGAATAATTTACTGCGGTGACAATATGATTAATTTTAAAAAATAGTTAAGAAAACATAAAAAACTACACACTGTTGATTTTTTGTTGAGATCTAGGTGTTCTAAATTCCTCGTTTTTCAAATATGGTCTCTCTGGAATGCATACACGTACCATTTCCCATGTAAAAGGGCTGGTATTTCCTGGAAAATATCTCGGAAAGTAATGTGGTAAGGGGTTTAATTTTTGGTGTCAATGGAAGGGTGATATATTGTTCTTTAAAATGAGACAAAATTCATTGATTTCTAGGGAAAATGATACTTCACTCAAACTACCTTAAATCGTCATCAGGGCTAATGTTGGATCCTAGAACTGGTTGGTTTGTACATATTTCCTCAGGTCGGGTCCAGATGTCCTCTGATTTGCAGTCGTGCACTCTCCGTTTCTCGTTTCCTTTATTTTATGGTCGTTCGATATCCAATAGTAGCTTGGTATGTTTCCCGTGTCTCGGTATATTTTTTTTTCTTGACCGAACTTTCCATCGCCTCCTGGGGCATCTGTTCACTGTAGTCAAGGGGTGTGCAAAGTACCATAGCTTCGTCAAATTTTTCATCATCATTCCTAGTTTCTCCATCTCCCTTAACCAAAGTCTTGCGAGAGGAAATCGAAAAAAATGCCCATAATCCCTCCAATTCTATGAAAGGACTTAAATTTTCCCGGCGTATCTGCGTGTTAAAGGTCTCTCGGGTATTCCGTCGGGGTTCAGAACCCCAGAGGATGGAGAACAAGTCGTACTCCAAAACGTCTGGAGATACAGAGCTGCCAACCCGTTTGGATACCCTAGAGACTTTTATTCAGTAGATAAGCCGGGAAAATTTAGAATCTTTCATAGCATGAGAGGGATTATGGGCATCTGATCCCAATAGCCTAGGGGTATGCAAAGTGACATAGCTTCGTCAAATCCTTCATCATCATTGCTAGTTTCTCCATCCCGCTTTACCGAGGTCTTGCGAGAAGAAATCGAAAAAAACTGCCCATAATCTCTCCCATGCCATGAATGATTTAAAAATTTCCGGCGTATCTGCTGAATAAATGTGTACTGTAGCCATGCTACTTTTTCAGCCTGAGAATTGAAGTTCCACTCGGTCACCTCCCAATAATTGATGCGTGTGGTGTCGCATGTCTTTCTATACAGTTCTCAAGCATTTATGATTAGCATGTGGTGTTACGAGCCATTTTGCATAGCTTTAATTCATACATTTTGATGGGTTATAGCCAGTATGATACTAACATTCTTTAATAAAACTGATTAAAATTAACAAAAGAACTTTTTACTGAAGAAACTATTTAAAAAACCACTGTAGTGCTACATGGTGTATACAGACGTTAATTTCTATGAAAGAATATTACGTCGGTTTTTATTCTGTCAGACATTACCACCAATTTTCTGCAAATTATCCGACTATTATAAACAAGCATGATGTTTTGCCGCAAAGTTCACAATGGCAATGAACTACCAAAACTTATAAAAATCGAAAAAAACTGTAAATTAAGTCATGTCTTTGGCTCGATTGTAGAGAGAGATGGAAGGCTCAAGGCTGAAATGCAGCAAACAATCCAATGTGAGAGGAATTTCAGAAAGATTAGCGGGGTGACCTAAAGATGAGCTGTAATATGAAGGGCAAGCTGCATAAAATAATAGTGTGACCTGATATACTGTATGGTGCAGAGACATGGCTAATCGCAAGGGCACAAGAGAGGGAGCTGAAGGGGGCGGAAATTCGAATTTTGAGGTAAATGAGTGGAGGGACGAGAATGAATATGAATGAGTTAATAATGATTAATCAGGGGGACTATAAAGATGGGACCTATATGAAGATGGGGCCTATTAGTAAAAAAGTGCATCTGTGGATTGATAAGGTTTGGGCGTGTCGAGAGAAAATATATGAGGATAATGTTGTGAAGTGGACTGCTTAATTAGGAGTGGCATGAAAGAGGAAAAGAGGAAGACCAAAGCTGAGATAGAGAGATGAAGTAAATGAAGATCTTAAGAAACTAGGATGAAGGAAGGAAGATGCCCTGGACCGTTGTTAGTGGAGTAGAATGCAGGATGGTACACGCCTATCCTCTTTAGATATCGAATAAGGCAGAGTCAAAAAAGAAGAATTAAATCATACTTAACTAGGTTCCAAGTGCTTACAGTTCACTCGAGATGAGATCCGATTTTAGGGTGAAAACCATCTCTTTAAATAATTTGACAAAGTAATATTTTGCTTGATGCATCCTACATCTGCATCTACGTAATACCCTGCGAGCCACCACGAGGGTGTGTGGCAGAGGGTGAAGATCACCAAACATGCACTATTGACATGCAACTAGGATATTTAATGAAGGCATGCTAGATAATAGGGTCACATCCTAATCTCTTACGGAATGAGACGAGAGTGGTTGGTAAGTGAAATGAGTTTGTCATACTGTACTGTACTGTACTGAGTTTTGGCATGGATGAGGAAGCGAATAACTTAGTGCCTGTATTCCATTCCATTCTAGGAATGGAGATACATCTACATCTACGTAATACCCTGCGAGCCACCACGAGGGTGTGTGGCAGGGGGTGAGATCGGTAATATTTATAGTAAGGAAGTGCTCTGAACTAAAGAATGTTATCATGGTTTTTATTCTCTGTTCAGATCATGTGACGTTGCTTCCAATATTATACCGAGTTTTTTCCTCTAAAAAGCAAAAGAATAGCTACGTTTCATTTCGTTTTTCTATGTATAAGTCTCATCCTGATTGATGCGGGTGTTCCCTATGCATATACCCCGTATATGGATTCAGTGTTAGAAAGCATTTCGTGAGACTGCGAAATCCATTCTCACGTGGAGTTGGAAATGAGCCGAGTGGGAGACGGATGCGATTCAAATACTGGGATGAAGGTACCGTGTTTTTCGGTCATCGCGTCAAAATTGTTGCCCCAATGATCATCCAAGTCTAGCGATTCGTAACCTTGTACCATTTCAAAGTTACGGTGCGTCAAAGTGCGGCAATCAAAGCAGCGACACCACCGGAATACCAAACGTGACTTGTATGGAGGAAATTCATAAAATCTGCATTTCACACGTCAATTGCGTACATATAGTACCAACATGTAGAAAATTAAAGGCATCTGGTCTTTCGTTGAAGTCATGAAATTGTTACGAGGGGGGTTCAGAAAGTAACCTCCGTTTTTAAATAAATATTCAGCAAGTGTAAAGAAGTACAACGGACATCACGCGGAGAATAGCCCTAGCTATGAAGGCGTTCATGGGAACTGCTGTGCTCAGAGAAGATAGGACTACAAACTGGAACACATTATGTCAAAACATTCGTGTGGAGCGTGGTACTCTATAGACCATTGGAAAAGCAGGCCAGAACAGACTAGAAGCCTACAAAATCTGTTGGTGGAAGAGGATGCTAAAGATAAATTGGACGGACAAAGTAAGAAATGGTGAAGTGTACAGAAGAGTAGAAGAGAAATGGACCACATGGAACACAGTACAGAAAAGAAGAACCAGATGGATGGGTCTTACTCTGCGGCACAATAGGTTTGTGATGGAAGTAATTGAAGGTAAGATAGAGGGAAAAGTCCTAAGAGGAAGACCCAGGAATTAATTCATGGACCAAATAAAGATGAAAGCACATAGGAAGAAATTCCGGGAGGTAAGGGAATTAATAAAAATACAAAGAAGAGCTGCACGCTTCGTTAAAAACTGCTGCGAGCGAACTTGTTTCGAGTTTCACAACTTATCTGAGAGGGATTAAGGTGGGAGCCCCTAGAGACTCGGAGGCTACACGCTAGGCGTAGGTAGCTTGAGAAATTTAGAACTGGTGTGTTTCAGGGCGACACAGAGGATTTTATCATGATGCCTCACTGCAACTCTAGGTCTGACAGAAGCGATAAAATAAGAGAGATGCATTTCCTAACTGATGGGGACAAAAACTCGTTCTTTCTGCGCACAGCAAGCGACCACAGTGAAATCTGAGCTCCATTAAATACAATCCCATATTACACGTCACCATTTCACCTCCCAAATCCTTATCCCTTACATCTTTACACGGCTGGTGTCCTAACACACCGTCCCACACGCGCATGCGGCGGCTCGCAGGGCAGTATGTTGATGTAGAAGGAGGGCACTGGCATTAGTTGGGAAGGGTAGGGCTGTAACGATACAGTATTATGGAGGAAATTATTATAAAGGGAGCCGGTTGTCTCGGGCTAATGGCGATAACTAATTACACTAATTTTGACACTCCGAACGGGAATACTTGGAAATTACTCGGAAAATGTATGAGAAAGTGAAAGAACGTTGTAATTTTTCAATCGTTAGGCCTCATCTGGAATATGCTGTTAGTGTATGGGATCCATACGAAACGGGGTTGATATCAGAGTTAGATCGCGTACAGCGAAGAGGAGCTAGGTTTGTGAAACGATGCTACGATAAGTTGGCTAGTGTGTCTGGACCGTTAGAAGAATTAGGATGGGAATCGCTATCACAGCGTAGATTAAATTATAGGCTTAACCTCCTAAATAAATTTCAGGAAAATAATTTTACTGACGACGTAAAAAACATACTATTAACCCCTTCGTACTACGGCAGATTAGATCGCGCCAATAAAATTAGAGAGCTAGATTGTAGAACCGATAGGTATAAAATGTCATTTTTTCCGCGTACCATTCGGGACCATAACAGCTTGATCGTCGTCATGAATAGTTCGAGTATTGACAATAGGCAGGCAGTAAATCTTTCTCATTATATTCTCCTCTTTCTTATTTATGCATGATGTAAATATTGATGTTCTTATTTATGCATGATATTTAGAATCTGTAGTAGTAGTCTTTGTATCCCTTGCATGTTGGAACGATTGAAGATAGAATGTTTCTTGGGTATTAGATTTTTAATTGGCGCTTTGCATGTGTGGTACGCGGGTTTTAATGTAATGTCGGTGTTCTACCATATCATTCATGCATGCCTGGTGCGAAAGCACCCCCTGCCACACACCCTTTGGGTGGCTTGCAGGGTATGACGTAGATGTGTAGATGTACTTTGATGGCTAAGTACGTAGGTGCGTGTCTCTGCAAACTTTCGGATTAGCCTTAGCTGGCGATGTATCACTATACAGTTCCCGTGGTCTGGCATTGCCGATCTTCCAAGTGGTGTTTTGAGGGATTGAGCGGGGAGGGCAGGAGGAATGGAATCGAGGTCGAAGCGGGACTGCGGGGGGTGAGGAGGGGATTTTCTCGTCCGTCTGTCGCGGGACCGTCCTCACGGCGAGTGGGCGTCGTGTCTGTTTCGCCACTCCCCCCCCCCCCCACTGCCTCTCACCGCCATTCAACCTCCCGCCATCCAGTCGCCGCCCGTTGCCCGCCTTCCATTTGTCCCGGTGGGTCCCCCGAAGAATGGCATCGGGTGAAACGCCGGAGTCAAGCCAGGTTGGTAGTTTTGGGTAGGGAATAGGGCACAATAAAGAAGTCCTATAATTTAAAAAAATTGAACAATTAAATCGGAAATAAATTTTTCTGTTCCTAAGCCACTGCTCCGTGAGACTTAAAAAACAAAAATAGAATAAATTAACTCTAAACAGGATTACAATATTTAAGTTGCTTATCACCATAAATATATGAGATAAAAAAACGAATAAATAAGAAGGAAACAGACAAAAAGTAAACAGGAAAAAGAGAGAATGGAACCGTCAATAAAACAGAACAATCAAGTTTTTAACATTTGAATTACTATCAATATTTGTACATAATACACCAGACCATTGAATAAATGGAATAAATTGGCAATGAAATTGAAATAATGATAGAGTTTATAGTTTACGCAGTCAAGTAAATAAAAAAACTCACTCCCAAAATATTTTAACAAAGAAAAAAATCTTGACAGGCGAGAAACACGTTTATATCATAAGGACTTGTTCCTCCATCAATAAATTAAAGAGATTAGACTTGAGCATTTGAGGGGCAGACGAATTTTTTTATGCAAAAAAGTTAGGGAGTTCTACTAGGAGGTAGCTGATATCAAAAATGAATTTTGAAACGTAGTTGTTTTCACGGCCAGGATAGTTTAAATTATTTGGGTCAGGTCTTGTACATATGTCAAAGTTATGAAATTTTTTTGCAAGCATATTTACGCGGTATTTTGGCTCATTTACTAGAACAAGGCTGTACACAAGTCCCCAGGAAATAATTCCTTCGGAACTCTGTTTTGAGCCATCCTAACTCCCTGTAATAAGGAGATACATGCTCGTCTCTGCGGGAGATCAAGAAAAAATCCTATGCAAGATTTAAAGACCCGTTGACGTTTAAGGTCGAGTTCATGATTCAAGTTGTATAAACCGGGGATTATTAGTCGAGGATTGGGAAAACCAAGGTTGATTAGAGCATTTTTCTCGTATAACAAGGTAGAACATTCCGTCAATACTATTTCATTTTTGTGATTCTCCATTCCCATTTTCCATTCATTTTCGATTCGCAGGACCGCATGGCGAGTCTTCTTGTGGTGACTTCAGTGATCGGTTGGAATTTTCACGCGGACGCACACCTCATTTATGTGAAATATGAAGGCGTCCTTGTTTGCGATTAAGAACATATGAAAGGCTCAGGCCTTACTTAGCAGAAATGGTCTATATCCTAGGTTCTATTCCATTTTCTCTAAATCTATTCTATATCCTGTTCCTTATTTGTTTCTATTACAAAGTTATACTCTTATTATTTTTAATATGTTTTAATAATAATATATTTATTAATGTTCTGTGGCAAAGCCGCCTAAGAACGACATTCATTACACAGCGATTATGATTGTCGCAGAGATAGGGCAAGTAACAAAAAATTACAAAAAATAATTTGTTTCGTTATTCCACTCTCATCCATTATCTCAACATGGCCAAACCAATGAAGCACACTCCTTTCATATGTGTTCATTACTGGAGCATCTAACCCACATTCATTTATTACACACTCATTTCTGACCCTATCCATCTTACTTTTGCCGCAAACACTCCTCAGATAACTCATACCCACGGCGTTTAGTCTACTCTTATGTTTGCTCTTATGTCTATCCTGACAAATTTTAAAGTCTTATTTCCAGACATTATGGTCTCTTATCGATCGTGGGAAAAAATACATTTTAAACCAGTCTGGTCTGCAGTCTATTTCCCTACTTTTATTGTCATGATCTGATCTACCGTAGGAGTTCGTAAGATACTAGTGACTTCGTCGGAAAATAAATAGGTATTCATTTAACAATAAAAATTTAGTCTAAATTTCAACCGATGGTGTGGAGATGTTTCCTATCCCAGTTGTTTTAAGAGATCATTAACAATGACGAGACTATCATAATGGACTTCGACGTATCTTGCTGATATTCTCAGCGCGCGTTCTCACTCAATTTTTAAGCCTACCTGAATGAGGATTCCAAACACTGACATCGTATTCCAAGTGGTGTTAACCAGGCCAGTGGGGGATTGATTCTCGGAATTCAATTATACGCGAGTCACTTCTGAGAAATGAGCACCTGTTCTATGATTTCGGTGGAGTATTGCATGTCACGCAGGAACTCGATAATTTCCAAATCGTTGACCACCGCATGTGGGAATGGTATGTGACGCGTCGAGAATGCGGAATCGAAGAAAAGATTTCTCTCTCTTTAGACTCTCACTTTATCGTTACATTTTGCATAGTACTGTAACACTGCCAAATACATTAAAAAGAACCGGTGACAAATACATTAAAAAGAAGTGTCACACGGCCATTTCCATCAGTGAATTTTTGACCTCAAAACGCATTTCTGTTGTTCCTCAACCCCCCAATTCACCTGATTTGAGTCCTTGTGACTTTTTCCTTTTACCGAAATTGAAACATGTCTTAAAAGGACGTCATTTTGAAACTCTGGAGAACATTCAAAAGACTGTGACCGACCAGTTGAAAGCCATACCAGTTGAAGACTTCCAGTGCTGCTACTTAAGAGTGGGAACAACGATTCCGCCGGTGTATAGCTGCTCAAGGGAACTAATTTGAAGGGGATAACATTGTTGTTTGAAAAAACTAAAAACTTTGGTAAATGAAAAATCAGTCTCATTACTTTTCTCACACATCTCGTAAATGAACTAAAATTTGCGGTTAAAACCGAATATCTGGGGCCACATCTCAGGTAGTCTCAAGTTGGGTGGGGCCAATCTCGCGGACGGTCCTAATCCCTAACCCTTCCTCGGACGCGGAGACCCATCGCCGGCCTCTCTCCTCGACCCACGCAGCGGGGGTCTCCCTCTCCAAAATTAACCGTGCTCACTATTATTTAAACTTTTAAAACTACGTCATATAACAACAAATTAATGTTTTCATCGTACTCCCGATAATTGTACGAGTAAGTACATCTTTTAATCGTCGTCCTACGATGAAAATGAACAATTTTGCGAACATAGCTAAAAACGTGGTGATCCACTGCCGGAAAAATGGCAACATCGCAGCGGTAGGTGACTGGCTGCGGGAAGTTTGAATGAGTTTTGAGTATGATTTAGTCATTTCCTCACTGTCCATATCCCTCTCAGCATTGCCATTTCTTCGCAGGCGAAGATACGTGACTTTATCATTGCTACATTGGTACCGCGAGTATGTTTGTAGTGATTGTAAATGGGTATAGCTTTTACAATTGACGTTATTGACATCGGTGAGTGATGAGAATCGTAGTGTTAACCAATTTGGTGCCGAGAAAATGCGTTCAAAGGAGTCTTTTGCCATTTTTCCCGAAATAAGTATCCCTTCTAGCGTGCTAAGCGTTGAAACGAATAATATGCATGTCCTCATACTATATATCTCTCTACTACCTTTAAACCAGCGGACCACACATGCAACGCGCCCATTAAAATCTACTAACCAAGAAATAGTCTATCGTCAATCGTTTCAACATGCAAGGGATACAAGGACTACTACTACAGATTCAATATATCATGCATAAATAAGAACATCAATATTTACATCATGCATAAATAAGAACGTAGAAAATATAAAGAGAAAGATCTACAGTCTAGCTAATGTCACTATTTGCGCTATTCTTGACGATGATCGCAGCTGTTATGATCCCGAATGGTACGCGGAAAAAATGACATTTTATACCTATCGGTTCTACCGTCTTTCTCTCTAATTTTATTGGCGCGATCTAATCAGCCGTTGTATGAGGGGGTTAATAGTATGTTTTTTACGTCATCAGAGAAATGATTTTCCTAAAATTTAGTTTGGAGATTAAGTATATAATTTAATCTACGCTGTGATAGCGATTCCCATCCTAATCCTTCTAACAGTCCAGACACACTAGCCAACTTAACGTAGCATCGTTTCACAAACCTAGCTCCTCTTCGCTGCACGCGATCTAATTCCGATGTCAACCTCGCTTCATATGGATCCCATACACTGGTAGCATATTCAAGATGAGGCCGAACGATTGAAAAATAACGTTTTTTCACTTTCTCATCACATTTTCCGAGTATTCTCTTGATATAGCCTAGCTTGAAGGTAAAACAATTGAACATAATTGAAGGTAAAATAGCGGGATAATTCCCCAGAGTAACACCAGGAAGAAGTTCATGAACGTAGTATAGAGAAAGGTACAAAGGAAGAGATATTGGAATAAGAATTGCTTTCCCCGGAATAATTATTGCATCAAAGAAAAGAAAATATCTAACGTAGAATCTATTAAATACTTGGGCGTCGCCATCACTGAAGGCATGCCATGGGGGAAACACATCAGGGAAATAACTAGTGTAGCAAACCGGAGATTAGGATTCGTAAAAAGGGTTCTATACAAGTACGTTGAGAGAGTTCGAGAAAAGAAGCTATTTTACACTTTTCAGGCCTCATTTAGAATATGCCGCTAGTATATGAGATCCGTACGAGGAAGGTACGATAAAAGAATTGGAGCGGGTGCAAAGGAGATCCGCTATAATTGTTAAAGGCCGTTATGATAATTGTATAAGTGTTACGAGTTTAATAGAAGAACTAGGATGGGAAATACTATCAACACGCAGGTTAAAATTTAGGTTAAACCTTTTAAGTAAATTCAAAACCGATTTTTTCACAGATTACGTTAGATATATATTAAGAACCCCTGCGTATTATCCTAGGTTTGATCATATTAACAAAATTAGAGAGATAGATTGTCGTACCGATAGATTTAAAATGTAATTTTTCCCTCGTACTATAAGAGAGAACAATAGGCAGCGTAGCAAAAGGATAGGTAGGTGAAATGGCAATGCTGAGAGGGATATGGACAGTGAGGAAATGACTAAATCATACTCAAAACTCATTCAAACTTCCCGCAGCCAGTCACCTACCGCTGCGATGTTGCCATTTTTCCGGCAGTGGATCACCACGTTTTTAGCTATGTTCGCAAAATTGTTCATTTTCATCGTAGGACGACGATTAAAAGATGTACTTACTCGTACAATTATCGGGAGTACGATGAAAACATTAATTTGTTGTTATATGACGTAGTTTTAAAAGTTTAAATAATAGTGAGCACGGTTAATTTTGGGGAGGGAGACCCCCGCTGCGTGGGTCGAGGAGAGAAGCCGGCGATGGGTCTCCGCGTCCGAGGAAGGGTTAGGGATTAGGACCGTCCGCGAGATTGGCCCCACCCAACTTGAGACTACCTGTGATGTGGCCCCAGATATTCGGTTTTAACCAAATTTGCTTTAGAATAATTATTGGGCTCAATTTAATAATTCAACTTTGTTAATTTTCAATTTCATTGGTTAAAATTGGTTATGAAATTTGTTTATACGCTGGTTTGAGTCCCTTCAGTTCACTTTCGATATTATCATTATTTTTATGTTATTTCACTTATCGTGATCTGGATGTGCAGCGTCTACATGCGTAATCTATCCCTCCTCGTCTCTCCTCAGTCGGCTGGGTGATGCGATGCGTCCTCATGCCTTTCACTCTCATTTCATACTCAATCGTTGCCTGTTTACTTTCTCACCGCGTCCTTAGTTTCTGTTTACGTGGGTATTTATTTTTTTTAAGCGTCCCTAGTTTCATATTGTCATTTCATGGTATAACTTATTACTTTAATATTTTATTAAATCATATTTCTTTTCCGGGCCTCGGAACAGTCGTATTGTTACAGTACTCTTTTAACGAATCCCACTTTGCGATTGTCTTGTCCATAATATTATTCCGATCTGCGCCAAAAGATGCCTAAGCTGTTCCCCTCAGGAGAAACGCCAATGATCATAGTGGAGCGAACAGGTATTCTGTGTGCGTCACCCATTGGAGCTAAATATTTTACGCTTGGTAAACGGATGTTCCTCATCTGGAAATAAAGGCTTAAAAAGGAAGACCATAAAAGCGCCTCCTTATCTCCTGACCTTCCTTCTTCCATCGGCATCAAGCCTTTGTGTTTATTTTTTAGTGTTTCCTTCGGAGAATAGCAAAAAGCCAGCGTGATGCAAACGGGTGAGGAAAAGGACTGAAGGTCACATTAACGCCATCTCCTCGCCAAATGCGAAATTAAAAAAAAAAAACAATTATTCTGTTGGACGTAATCCTTCTTTGGCAAAAATTTTCTGCGTATTAGTTTAACAGATCTTCGAATTGTACGATTTCAAATGTATTCTTTTTCGTGCGTAATATCACTATGGCTACGACGGTTTGTGAAAAAACCATTGAGGTAAATGGAGAGGGCATTACATCATCAAACTGTAGCCTGACAGCCGAAATGGCAACCATATTTGTTCTCCCTGCTCTTTCCTTACTTCCTTACGGATAGTACGACAGGATGGACGAATTAGCGGATATAAAGCAAGTATATTTGCCATCCATGTGAAATTTAAGGCAATTAACTTTTGAAACACATATTATAGGCTGCTTGTTGCAATGGGCTCTACTGCATTTTACAATAGCTTTCTTTTGAAATGTGGATGCATATTAATTTAAATAAATGTCCCTCTATGGACAGAATTATGAAACATCAGCATGAAAAAAATATTGCTACTATATTAGTTTTTTTAAAGTGCTACTTAAGCATTTTTTTAAAATTACGATTCATTTGATATTAACATTTATATTGAAATGTGACGTATTTTTATTGTATATATTTAATTTAAAATAATACTTCATAAAATAATATTTACATTACCATAATAACTCATATTTTTTTAACTTTCCCAATTTTTTCTTCATATGACAGCTGAAACTCTTTATTTAAGAGCTCCACCAGGCACGCCACCGTTAGTGAATAGCGTCACTCATTCATCAATTCATAACGTTTGGCAAACCGCCGAAAGAGACGCAACTTTCCACGCACTTAATCCGAAGCGTTACAATTCTGTCTGGCGCAGCAACTGAATGGAAAAGCCTATTAGAAAGCGGACGTTTCAATGATTTTGAAACGTAGCAAATTTGACTCGTTTGTCAATAGAGGGATGAACAAAATATGCGAGGAGAATGCATATTAAAGAAGTTGATGCATGCTGATTTCTATTAAGTCATCGATGGAAAAAGAAGGTATATTGCATAGGAAAGTGAGGTTTTATCGAAGATGGTGGACTGGGCTCAGCTTTAATCATTGGACAGCATAGCAAGTGCCCTCTCCATATACCTCAATGACGTAAACCGTCGGAGTAACGTAGAAATTCATTTAGGTTTGGATTGGATATGTGGGGAGATGACCGACGGCTAAGGTCACTTGCCCCATAGGGGATAGGTAAGGGAGGAAGGGTGGATAGAAACCCGGCGTCGGCATTAGCCTGCTCTTAACGATAGGCGCCAAGGGGACCACGGCTTAACGTCTCATCCGACAGACGGAGTACTGCACTTGAAGTGCCCTCCGCAAGATACTCAGGTAGGAATCGGGCTCCCTCTGACAAACATCCACCTCTGCAGGGATTTGAACCCTGGCCATCCGTATGGTTGTAGCCAGTACTCTAGCCACCACACCAACCCGATCCCCGCGGGCAATATCATTTATATTCTTGCCCCACTGATATGAATAAGTAAATCATCAGCATTCATAAATCCGTAGATTGCTCTGTTATAGCTGAGCAATGTACAGTAAATCATTCATTTCTAAATAAGTCTTGAATTATACACCAATCGTAATTTTCCTGATGTATTCCATCCTTGGTCTTTCTCGGGAATTTTCTCTTCTTTTATTAAATACTATGTAGAAAAAAGTCGGTGAGCTTCTTTCTTCTTGAGCTAAATAATGTGATGGTTTCCCATTGCCTTCTACCTTTCAGTTCCACAATCGTTTGGATGAATACTCCTCCACATCAGCGGTGCAATGACTTATTGTTCCACACATATGGTCCTCACATGGTCACTCACGTAAAGGAGGGCTGATGCCCCTCCTCCGGGTCACTGGCCGTCTCATTCGACAGACGGAGTACTGTACTTGAAGTGCCCTCCGCTAGATACTCTAGTAGGACTCGGGTTCCCTCTGACAAACATCCACCTCCGCAGGGATTTGAACCCTGGCCGTCTGTGTGGTAGGCGAGTACTCTAGCAACCACGCAAACCCGATCCAAATTAATTTAGAAAATGCAGAAAGGAAATAATTTCTATAAAAGCTATTTTTGCTATGGATTCTACTCAATTTATCCATAGTTTTCGCCTGGAATGCGGATTACTATTAATTTTTATTAATGAAAGATATGCATAAGTAGAATTCGTATGAAAGAAGTTAGTGCTTGCTGATTTCTAGTAAGTTATCCGTGGAAAACATAGTAAAATTGCAAAATTAATACGTCAGCTAAAGAAAAAATCGGACAAAAAAAATGGCGGACATGCCTCGCCAAGGTTAACAGCTTCTAGCAATGGCCACCATAGCAAGCGCCCTCTCCGACCACCTCAATTGAAAGAAATTACCAATGGGTGCGGCAAAAAAATATGATTTAAGCATTGTGTTATTTTGTGTTTATGCAGTGTAAGCAGTTAGGTTTGTTTAGGTATGCATGAAATTATCGGTTAGCTGCTCCTTAAAGACAACTCATCCAGACCCATTGTGTTATGAATTTTTAACTTTGAAACTCTATACACTACCTTACAAATTCGTAAATAATATCTATAAAATATTTACGACGATTTTATGGGTCCTCCCACAGAATCTTTGATTTTTAGTGTTCTCCCTTTATTCAGTAACCTTATGGATTGTTCACAATTAGCTTGGTGTATTCTCCCTCTCCAACATAATGACACTTCACCAAACGTTTACAATACAACAGATTACCTCTGGCAATGTACACGTTTGGTGTGTAGTATTGTAAAAGCTTGTTGAATGAAAGTTGTGACCCATGCCGTTGAATACCACGTAGTGACTCAAGAAAGAGTTTAATTTATACAATCACACTTGTTATTCTTTTCGTGCGTCTCATGAATCTAAAACCTTTTCAGCAGAGAATAGTCCTTGTAAAATCGAGTATTCCAAAAACTTCAAATTCAGTGTCGTGTATAGTATATGAAGTGTTTAAATTCGTAAATTAGTTGTCGCTCCAAATTTCCTGATTTAAATCTTGCAATGAGACCTGGTTGCGTTCAATCCTACCCTGCGCTCCTTAGATTTTTTGCTTGCCGATTTAAAAGTTTGGGGTGAATATCTAAAGAATCATGTTACCTGGTGTGGTAAACAAATATAAATTCTGTAAAGCGTTGTGATAGATGAATTCATGAGATATCTTTCGTGAAATAATTCAGATAAACTCTATAGTATGGAAAAAAAAGTCGAAATGAACGAGAGGACGGACCGAGCGGAGAACTGCATGAACGCTTACTCATTATTGTCACGGGGAGTACTTCATTTATATTTTAGTATGAGGGTTTTACCTCGCTTATCAATCATTCATTCTGAAAGCTAAAGAGCATTTATAACGTTAGCTGGAAAGAGAATGAAGTGCTTTGCTGCAGTGACCCATTCTTCCGTTTGCTGTCTGATGATGGTCTGGTCGCGGATTGAATTCGATTTTGCTTTTGCCTCAGCACGGTGAAATCCGATGGTGCAGGAATAAGCCAGGAGATACTTTTCGTATTTCACAGGTTTTTTTTTTTAAGAAGAACGACTGGCTTCGACTGAATTATTGGAGGAAATAATTAGACGGCGATGTCTACCTTTCAAATAAATACTCGTATATTAAGCTAATAAACCGCCGGTGCTTCTCATATATCCATACCCACTGCGTGCAATCAACTCTGCTTTTCTTCTCTGCTTCTTCTTTTCCAGGCATGTCCAAATTTCACTACCATGTGATAAAGTGGGAATATGTACACTTTGTTTTACTACAGTTTTCGCTTCCAAATGCAAATACTCACTCCTTGACACACTCCACATAACAACAGCTCACTCAGCTCCAGTGTTAGCCCTCTTGCTATTATGACCAGCCTAGCTTTCTCAGTCCTGGAGAACGTCATTCATTTTGTTTTCTTGTGATTTATCTTAATTGCGGATTTATCTTCTCATTTTCTTATGCATCTGCTTAAGGTGGCTGTGGACTCAGGGTCACTTATTCCAGATTTTCTGAAAACCATAAAAGTATACCATATTTGAATTGTGTTTTAATGAATATAAAATTCTTCGCTATTTTTATTGCAATTCAGTTTTGAAAGTGGAGATTTTAACACCGTTTCTAATGGCGATTGGTCAGATCACAGCAGAGAAACGCCAATCTGAACAATAAAGGATATTCAAGCTTAAAACTGTTTATTAGAAGTGAAAGGCCATGTAAATTGAATAAAAATAAAATATAGGCATCTTAACCGACAACTTTTAAAAATTATTTGCGAATTACTGCCGTTATTGAAGCCAAAATGCGGTGGTTATATGCAAATGGCGCTGCAGTCGGCTCCAATGGCTCGACAGAGCGGTCTTTAAAAATAGAGGTGTGGAATAATCTGCATATTTTTAGCTTAATTTTTGTTTTGACTCACATAGTCTAACTAGAGGTACCTTAAGCTTGAAATCCCTTTGATGATCGACAAACCTGAATATGGCCTTCCTCAAATATATCTGACTTTTTCGGCTGACCTCACTCTTGGATTTCCTCATCTAACTCTTCTCAAGTCTTTTTTGTCATTTCATCGGAATAAATGTTAAAAAAGCAAAGGAGACAATGGGATCGTTAGCCTTGCCCCGCGAACTATTACTGTCCTCCCCGATATAACGCCAGTCATCTTCAATTGTTCACTCTAGGCAATTAAAAGTTTCGGACGAGTCTCCTATCCCACCGATTTATTACCATTTTCACGAGTATCTGCATTGGTATCGCATTGTATTAGTTCAGTTTTTGTATGCATAGTATAGAAGTAGCAGTGCATAGTATTTAATAGTGTCGTGTCCCTAGGGCCGTCCCAAAGGCCCTGCACACGACCGTGCAAGGGGTCGCTTTATCTTTTTTCATTTCACTCCATTTTTATGGCTTGGTGCATGACAAAGTACATGCTCCCAATGTGCTCCCTTTTGGGACATCACAATGGGAATGTATTCCTTTACATCTGCTAAACAAAATGTCAGAAAAAACAAAGGCGACAACGGACAACCCTGCCTAATTCTGCGACCCACTGCTGTCCACGCTGATTATCCATCTCCTACCCGAAGAATAACACGTTTCTCACTGATATGCAGTTAAACTGTGTCTAAAGTCGAAGTATATTACTTAGTACCGTGCCTGCTAGTGTTTGAGTGTTGCTTTTTTATTATCGGCTTACTTTTACATATTTGTTAGTCATTGGCATGAAGTGGTGATATTCTTTACTGATTCATGCTGGTGAAGAGAAGTACGAGGGTAAGTCAATAAGTAAGTCGCAAACGTCAGCATTTCATCATCAGTATCAGTCGTAAAAATTTCATCCGAAAGTCTTAGAACATCCACCGTACAGTCTCGACTTAGCCCCCAGTGATTTTCATCTGTTCGGGCCCCTATGAAATCATTTGGGAGGCCGACGTTTTGGAAATGACGATGCCGTTGTCCAAGAGGTTACTCGTTGGCTGCGATAGCAAACGAAAGACTTCTTTTCTGCCGCTTATCATGGACTTGTAAAGAGATGCGATATGTGTCTGAATGTGCAAGGTGAATATGTAGGAAAGTGAAAAAAATTTCAGGCAGTTACTTTGATAATTAATGCCTCTATCCAGGGGCGGCGTGGGAGCTCAGGGGTCCGGGCCGCTGCACGTCCAGAGGGGCCCGGTTTTTGTGACCCCCTCTCCCCCTTCTGAAAATATTTGTGCGTTTAAAACGCGATTCAGGTCGTTTAGTAATGCACAATTTTGTACCTAATTTAACTACAATTTCATAGGTGTTTATGTACAGTATGACCAAATTGTACTTTCACTGAGAGATGTTTGGTCTGCTGGCTGTTCAAAGTTCGGGTCCCGGCCCGCTGGGCCCTTCGGACCCGAGCCCGAGTGGCCCGGGAGCCGGGGCCCGTAGCCTGAGCCACAATCCGGGCCCGGGGCCCTTCGGGACCAGGGGTCCGCGCGGTAATCCCCGCCTACCCGCCCTGGCCACGCCGCCCCTGCCTCTATTCAGTTGTGCGAATTATTTATTGACTTGCCCTTATGTCTTTTCTCATGCTGTGGAATGTAAAGTACGCATTAAAAGTTACAACACGGAGACAGACCGTGGATTAGAGTAGAAATGTACCTTAAAGAGAAGTGTTTGGAATTAATTTCCCTTACCTCATATAGCTCCGTTTCTACAGATGAACTCTAAGTGGAAGTAGCATGGGAAATTATTTCATATCGAACAATGAAGGAATGGGGAGTTGTACAATAAAGTATACATTTGGCCGCCAATGATCGACTGCCTGGCCATTTATCAGCTGGATAAGATATTTTTCATGGTGGGAGGAAGTCATTTATATTGCCTTCTATAACAATGGGACGCCGTCTAGAAAATGTTCCTATTGTTTTCCGATGTTTTCTCTGACTTTTAAGTATACAAATGTGTGTATTTAAGTGGAGGTCGCCCGTCACTAGCTTAGGCATGCTTAGATGACGTTTAATCATGTTTGTCCACATGACTAAGATACTCATCGGCTTGTATGGAGATTGGTCGGCGGACGCCTACGTGGAGTGTCCCTGCTTCATGCGTTTCCAGGCAGTTTTAAGGTGTAGGGAGCACTGTGTTCCTTTCTGTAGCCAGTAGAGATATGGGTAACCACCTATGGTTGGGCACGATTCTTCCTATAACGAGCAAGAAGCCGTCAAGGAGATATTAAGAGAGGGGTACATAATCCTTATTTGCATACTACAGTTGACCCTCTGAAGTGGAACGTAATGCGTTCATAGGACCATTTCGATTTTCAAGTAAAATTTCCTCGTAAGATGCATGCAGATGTATTTGAATATTCTCCAAATATTTCTCGTTACATCGCATCGTAAAAGCAAGTATTGGTCAATCAATTGAGTAAAATGACGCCCAATTGTAAAGGTATGAACATTAAATAACGCGCAATTTAATGTAGACATACTCACGCAGCACAAGAAAATCGCGCTTCCAGGTTGTAATCGCGCAACACGACCTAAAGTTGAAATAATTTCGTGGATTCCGGTGAAATATCGTGTAATTTGAACTAAATAAAATGGAAAAAAAGCGATTCCCTTCTTACAAATTGAAGGCCTACAAGAGCGTAGGTATTCGCGTGGAGCATGGCACTCTAGAATAAAAGCCTTCGAAACCTGGTGCTGGAGCTGATGCTGAAAATGAAATGGACGGGCAAAATAACAAATGATGAAGTGCACAGAAGAGTAGAAGAGGAAGGACCATATGGAACACACACAGAAAAGACGAGCCAGATGGATTGGACACAACCTGAGACACAACGTGTTTGTGAAGAACATTATTGAGGGCGAAATAGAGGAAAAAGTTCCCAGAGGAAGACCAAGGAATAAGTTCATGGGCCAAATGAAGAGGAGAGTACATAGGAAGAGCTTAGGGGAAGTAAAGGAAATAGCATTAGTTAGGTAAGAGTCGAGGGCTGCAGTCAACCAATCTTAGGATTGAACGAACAATGGTATTGACAGTCTAAGCTTCAATATATTACATAGACACCTTATGTTTTGGTCAATCATGATCAAATGTCGATGTGATACTTTGAAGCTTAGGTCAGTATTAAACTTAACATTCTTTGTAAGAAATTGCACCGCTCGAACTTCATACTTATATACAACAATCTTATATATAATCCTATCTTACATAGTTACCGTTAGTGTTATAAATGGGAAGTAAGATTCTTTTCTGTAATCATCGAACTGCCATGTATATTATTCCTTACTCTTATCCCTCCCATTGAGAATCAATATGGACTAGCATAACTGGCAGTCCATGATAAAAGCTTACGCGCACTTAACCTTTGCTGAGAGGTAACGACGTATCGTGAAAACAGAGAGGAAAATGAGAAGGACGAATGATTTTACCGATTGGTTTCTCTCCTTTTGAGTCCACCAGTTGCGGGTTGTGGTCCATGATCTCTGGAATCACTGATAGCAATTTTTATTCGTTTCATAGTTTCAGGCATGAATATACATTAAGGATTGTTGACTCGTTGGCAAAAACATGTCCAGAATTCCGTAAACAAACAAATTTTTGGATTGTGGCACCGCCAAGTGACGAAAGGCGGCAGTTCAAATGTAAATACAGTCGACAGATTGTAAATGAACACGTCTTACCGGGTTTACTTACCAGTAATCACAATGCAGTGGATAAAAACGTAGAACCACACGCGGGATGTAATTACACACTTTCTCACGTTAACAACAATGAACAACGGCCATTTGAGATTCAACTGAAAAGACTTTTTTCTAAGTAGCGCCAAGGACTGGGTGAACTAAATGTGGAAATTTAGGCAACACGTAGTCTAGGCAACAATTCCAAACATTTAAATCCATTATGTATATTCATGGTTTCAGGCTTCACTTCGTGGAAGTTTATAGTATCCATTATTAAAAAAATACAACTTCTACTTTTGCAAAAATTGTATTCTTCGCACAAGTTTTACTTTACCTAAAGGTAAAGTCCTCGCCTGCTGAACAGAGGGTCGCGGGTTCGAGTCCCACCTGGGTGGAATGATCACCACTCAGAGTATCGGTGTTTGTGTTCGTCTGTTGTTGTTGTTTTTATTTTCCCGACATAAGTTTGTCAATTGCACTATATTGGGGGTAGTAAAGATGAAATGAAAATAATAAAATTTCCCTCTTAAAGAAAAACTGCAAGTCTTATTCTTTAATTATGGATACATGAGTACACATCAGATACCCACCTGATAATTTCGCAAGTCGCTGAAACGCGTTGTACCTCTTAAAATAATACCTCTGGGAAAGTACAAGTTGTATTCTTTACTAATGGATACTAGCGATTGGATTTTCTTTGAAGTAGGATATTTCCAGCTCTAGAAATTATGATGAACAAAAAAAGGACCACGATGCAAGCAATTATGCATTCGTTCTGTGATTTTCGGGTACAGAATCACTTTAAGAAAATAAAAAAAATATACGGAAAAAAAATATCGTGCGCCACGAAAGGTCACGAAGTGTAAACAGCTTGGAATTGAAAAAAAGAGAAACATCAATAGGTCGATAAAAAAAATTTAAGAAGTCAACTTTTACTAAAACCACTCAATTTATTAAAACAACGACCCAGGTTTCGATGTGCTTTCACATCATCTTCAGGTCTTATTCTTTATTCTTCTCTGAACCTGAAGATGATGTGAATGCACATCGAAACCTGGGTCGTTGTTTTAATAAATCGAGTGGTTTTAGTAAAAGTTGACATCTTAAATTTTTTTAAATGATGGAATACCACCAAGTGAGACTGACGAAAGTGAGTGATATCAATAGGTCGGATTGAAGATTCGGAACATTTAGGGAGTGAATCACCGGTGTGACCCGCACAATTTAGAAGTGAAGTTTGAATGGGGTGCGCGTGTTATGGGCAGAGAAAAATAAAACTCGCTCGAATGACTACCTTAAGGACCGTATGGTTCGCGTTCAAAAGGGAAATTTCTGGGAAAGTGAGCGTATATAATTACCGAAAATCTCGCTTGATGAGGAGCGAAGCGAAAACTTTCGATTATTCACGAGAATCATTCGGCGTGAGTGGGTTTTTCTCTCGCGGAGCGCGACAGTGGTCAGCGCTTTCCTCGAGGAGGTTTACGCAGTCCGTCGGACGCCCACCACCTGTTCCCTCTCTAAATACGTATCGTTCTCTCCTCCCCCCACTCTCTGTCTCTCTCTCTCTCTCTGGGATGGCACCTCTCGTTGACTCACAGGGGGGAGCCTTTGGTTTCCGCTGCCCGAAACTGAAGCCACTGCCCTTGCGCATCCGGCCATCTCATGTTATACACAAAAAAGCTTGAGGGGAATAAAAATCCATGCGTCTACAAAACGGAAATAGAAGTCAGTGGCACCAAGCAAGAAGCAAAAATAAGAAGAGGTGTGAGACAAGGTTGGCCAATATCGGCTTTCGTGTTTAACCTATACATAGAAGAAGCAATGTCTGAAGTGAAAACAAAGATAAGAGGGAATAAAATAAATGGCAAACAAATTCATTGCATTCTATTTGCAGACGACATAGCTCTAGTAGCTGACTCAGAGAAGGAATTAAGTCGAAATCGTAAAATTCTAAATAATATTATATTAAAACTGAAACTTAAATAACCCCAAGAAAACAAAAATCTTGATGGTAGAAAGAAAGAGAAGTGGGAAGCTAAGGAATATACGTCGAAATCTTAAAGTTCAAAATTATATTATATTAAAACTGAAACTTAAAATAAACCCCAAGAAAACAAAGATTTTGATGGTAGAAAGAAAGAGAAGTGGGAAGCTAAGGAATATACTTATATACGGAGTGAGACTGGAGGAAGTGACATAGTTCTGCTTCTTGGATAGTATATTAGATAATCAGAACAACTGCTCCTCTGAGGTCAAAAGAAGAAAAACATTAGCCAAGAAAGCCTTTCAACTAAAGAAAAGTCTCCCAGTAAATAACAGCATGAGTATTGAGGCTAGGAAGAAGTTCTTGAAAAGCTTTGTATGGAGTGTGCTAACATATGGATGCGAGACATAGACACTAAGGAAGAGTGAAATGACCAAACTTGAAGCTGCAGAAACGTGGTTTTGGAGGAGGATTACAAAAACTAGGTGGACCGACAGGAAAACTAATAAGCAAGTACTAAATGAAGTAAATACAGAAAGAGAAATATTGGAAACAATCAGAACAAGAAAAGCAAAGCTCATCGGACACTTACTCAGGCACGACAACTTCATACAAAATACTATGGAAGGAAAAAACCTAGGCAAAAGACAGAGAGGACGACCGAGAACTTTGTACCTAAAAGCATTGGCGATGGAAATGGGATGCACGTCGTACAGTGAAGTGAAGAGGAAGGCTGAAAAAAAGAGATTGTTGGAAGTCGTGGTACAACAACAAGGATAACTTACTGTGTTGGTTTGCGGGAAAGGGGATTCCACAGCAGGGACCAACCACAGCCTCTCCACCAGAATACCCTCCTGTGATGGTTTACGGGAATGTTACTTCCTCGCCAGTGACCAACACAGACACACACACACTCAACCCAGTTTGGGATCCTTTTCGAGGGCTAATGGGACCCTGATAAGGATGCCTGGGTTAAAACCTGATATAATATATCAGAATATCAGGTTATAACCCAGGCATCCTTATCAGGGTCCCATTAGCCCTCGAAAAGGATCCCAAACTGGGTTGAGTGTGTGTGTGTCTGTGTTGGTCACTGGCGAGGAAGTAACATTCCCGTAAACCATCACAGGAGGGTATTCTGGTGGAGAGGCTGTGGTTGGTCCCTGCTGTGGAATCCCCTTTCCCGCAAACCAACACAGTAAGTGTATTTTGGTGGTACATGTTTGACGAGTGGTGCCATTTTTACGGCTATTGGAGAATTTTATTTTTATCTATCTAGAGAGGCCGTAGAGCTCAATTTCCTTTGATTTAACAAGGATAACCTTTAGAAGAGAAGAAGAAGCATCTGTAAAACGCAGCTGTGCAGATGAATCAAGCATAGTTATTTTGAGACTTATAGTAAGGAAATGGGAGAAACCTGGTGCTACAGATGACGAAACAGACATCAACCTCCAACCTGAAACAAATATTAAGAACTTGTCATTTACATAAAGTAACATCTGCATGATAGATTATCTTCTGATATGTACATTTTGTTTGGCAACCCATATCATCAGCGAAAGCAGGATTTTTTTAACTGAATAAACAAAAATGTGTAAGTCAAGTATTTGACTGACATAGCCAAGTCATAGGCACCTTAAGATGGTGGAACTACGACTATTCAGGCATTTTTCCGAAACCTGACAATACTTGATTACGTCGTAAGAAGGTTAATCCTTCTTACTTTTCACCTACGTCCTCTACAGTGCTCGTTTACTACCTATGCCGAAGATACTATCCTTGTTGAAGTGTATTGTGACTGCAAAAATGCTCGTAGATGTAAAAGTTATTCAGGATTCATGGATCATTAGTACTCTATTGGAGATTAAGGATCAAGCATCGATTTAATACATCTACATCTACGTCATACCCTGCAAGACACCCAAAGGGTGTGTGGCAGGGGGTGCTTTCGCACCAGGCATGCATGAATGATATGGTAGAACACCGACATTACATTAAAACCCGCGTACCACACATGCAAATCGCCAATTAAAAATCTAATATCCAGGAAACATTCTATCGTCAATCGTTCCAACATGCAAGGGATACAAAGACTACTACTACAGATTCTAAATATCATGCATAAATAAGAACATCAATATTTACATCATGCATAAATAAGAGAGTAGAATATATAATGAGAAAGATTTACTGCCTGCCTATTGTCAATACTCGAACTATGCATGACGACGATCACAGCTGTTATGGTCCCGAATGGTACGCGGAAAAAATGACATTTTATACCTATCGCTTCTACAATCTAGCTCTCTAATTTTATTGGCGCGATCTAATCTGCCGTAGTACGAAGGGGTTAATATTATGTTTTTTACGTCGTCAGTAAAATGATTTTCCTGAAATTTATTTAGGAGGTTAAGCCTATAATTTAATCTACGCTGTGATAGCGATTCCCATCCTAATTCTTCTAACGGTCCAGACACACTAGCCAACTTATCGTAGCATTGTTTCACAAACCTAGCTCCTCTTCGCTGTACGCGATCTAACTCTGATATCAACCCCGTTTCGTATGGATCCCATACACTAACAGCATATTCCAGATGAGGCCTAACGATTGAAAAATAACAACGTTCTTTCACTTTCTCATCACATTTTCCGAGTACTCTCTTGATAAAGCCTAGCTTCCTATATGCTTGACCGCATATTTCCCTAATATGTTTTCCCCAAGATAGGTCGTGAGTAATTGATTCTCTTCCTATCAGCAAACCTTATTGAAAGACTCATTGGCTGCTATTATGATTTCTCATCATTCGTAGGAGTACCTGCATATTAAAACTGTCCGTTCCGTTTTTACTGCCTACTTCCCAAATTTTACTCCCGTGACCTAGTCGGCTGCAGTAGGTTTGTCGTGTTTCGTGTAAAACGCTCAAACTACTTAAAGAATAAAACTTTTGAGGAAGGATTCGCGGTTCTCTCGTTCAACGGGCGTGCTTTTCCTTCTGGAAAACCTGGAACACTCCTTGATTTTGCAAAGAAAAAATCCCGTGGGCACTCGCCTCTCCTCACCTCTCTCTCTCTCCCGCCTATTCCTGAAAACCTCAATGAGCCATCGCGGCTCGCCTCCGCGGGTGAATCACCGCGCACGGACGCACGAGGCGATGGTCTCTCCTCCTCTCTTTCTTCCTCCTCCTAACTCCCCACGCTCGTTTTCCGTCATCCAGGGGAATTTCCTCGCTCATCTCCGCGAGGGAGATAGAGAGAGAGTGTCAAGGAGGAGGAGGAGCGCGCCAAAAACAGTCGAATTACGAATGCGCGCGATGGAAACGCGTCGGCTGTCTTCTCGACCTTCGTCTCGCGCTGCGTACGGACGAGTGGAGATGGACGCCTCGGGGTTTTTCCACGCCTACTCACGACCCCAGTGAAAAAAAATCTGCACATAAGGAAAAATTTCTGAGTGTACTGCTCATAAGCTTAAACTGTTCTAAACTCAATAGTTATTGCAGTTACAGTCCTCCTAACTGTACTGGACATAATTGCGGTTGAATTGTTAAGGTGGACCTGCTTTGACGTACTGTAGCAGCCCTCTGAAAGTAAGATTACCGTATGATGTAGCAAGTTTGCATTAGTTCCTGAGGAGGCTTAGTTTAGAGAAAAACATCGAGAGCGCTGCAATCGCGAAAAATCAGTCATTGCTAAATGCACGATATTCGCTCTTTTTATGCGTTTTTGGAAGTATAAGAATGTACTGCTTTAATCAATGATGATGAATTTACATTATATATGCATTTAATGTAAATTTTCGCCTCAGATTCACTGGTTCGAGTAAAACAAGTCTCTCAATCATACCAACTTTACGATTTCAAGTGTAAATTAAAAAAAGAAAAACATTAATCTAACCCTATAGCTCTTAAATCGTTTACATATTTGATCTTTTAGGCAATACAATGATTTATGCTTTGAATAGAATATATCAAAATTCAGGAGAAACCCATCCCATCGTCAAAATTAAACTTATGCAGTTTCCTCACTGATTTCTTAGGAACAATAGGCGGCCTGTGTGTTTCTTTTGTCTAAACAAGTTTCCTCACTCATATCTTTAGTTGTTTTTTCCCGCCCATACTATTGCCCATATTATTTCGTTGTCACGCCATTATTGCTGGATATAATTTCATTATTTCCGTAGAAATTATTTCGCTGTATCGCAATGGATCTGTTGTATTTGCGTAACAAGAAGTGTGCGGCCGTCAGATGTACCTCGGTATCTGCCGAGCACAAGTTTTTTAAATTTCCTAGAGAACCAGAAAGGTATGTTTGTATCAATTTATCATCGATAAGATTCTCCCTAGTTATTGCTGTCTTAATTCTTTCACCGATTTACGATGCAGATATGGTTTTATAGATTATAGTCCATTTTTGTCTAGTTTCAAAGTTTATTCATTTTTTGAGATTGCCCGGAAGTCACAATTTCTGTTTCTGTATTACTTATCATTGGTGGTGACGAGAACGATGAAATCACATCTTTAGTGCAAAGTGATTATTGTGATGCAAAAGCTGCCTTGTACTCTGCACCGAACTGGAACGTGTTCGTGGATGTAGTGTATAATCTTCTACGTCCGTTGGAATAATTCTGATACCCATTAGACAAGTTAAGTGATAGAAATAAATTAAAGAAAGGAGAGGATTGGACACTCATCTCAACTGTTGATGTAATATAGCATGAACGTAAGTCGGCATCTGAAATTGATTGCTCTGTCTCAATCGGTTCCATTTAACAAAATACAATATATTTTGGATGATAACATAATTGCCCTGACAAGAATTTTCAACGATGGATGAGGAACGGAAGTCATAATTGAAAGATGTGAATGTAAGTATTATTATTGATGACTCCATGAGATGATTGCACTTTTTCCTTGTTTGTATACATATGACTGTAAACCTTTTTCAGGAATTAATGGTGAGCATACAATTGCTTTGAACCAAAGATTACTTTGATCGGTTGAACCACTTAAGCGTCATGTTGATGAAGGTAGAATGTTGTTGGTTTTTGTGGTAAAATATGACAGAGCATTGCATGTTTGAATACTTAAAATGCTTATACTTAATTGATAAAAATAGCCCTGACAACAATTTTTCTTGAATGGATGAAGGAAGGATGCAAATAATGGTAAGAAGTGAATGTATCAGTGTGATATTTCCATGAAATGTTTTCAACTTACGTTGGATGCTGACATAGACTGTTTATCTGTTTCATGATATTGTTGTACGTATGCATTTGTTTTGAGCTGCTGAACCAATGAAGCTACATGTCAAAGATGGTTGAGTGTTTTTGGTGATTGTAGCTAATGAGTGCAGATTATTTTGTGACATTTGAGAATCTCTTATTTAATTATTAATGTTAAAATTTTGCTATTACTAATGTGATATTTTCTTGTTCTTGAACCTGGTTGAATTCTATCTTGTCTAAAACTTATTTCAGGACATTTGGACTTAGCGCTACTGGAATTTTGAATTGTATACCATTCAAGACGATTAACGGAGAATGTTTCCAGCTCTAGAATGCAGTATATGGTTCTGGTCATTGATACCTTGATGGATTGTTTATTATTTATTTTATCTTTTTGGACAGTAATGCCTTAGCCCTTCTCCCCATTTTAGTGGGTTTAATTAATTTTTTTTACTAAGTCCATTGAGGCATCATGATCTTCTTACAACCTTTATTTTTTCAATGTATTTGTTAGTAGGGCTAATTGCTATTTGGATCTCTCTCTTGTCTCAATGTTTTTCATGTTTATTTTTAAAATGATGAGGTTGTTAATGTATTCACTTTTAGAGTTAACACTTTTTTCCTTCGTGTGATTTGTTATGGCTTATTACTTTGTCCTTTTTTGTTAACTACATCTTGGGTTATGTGGTGGATACTGGTTCATTATTTTGAGCATTTGGTTGGTTACATCACGGTGAGGCAAGAAAAGCTGAGGAGAATTTTGTTTCTTTTTCATCTTTGGAAGTATTCTTAAGGAAAGCCAATTTACTACCTACAACTAACTTTGTTACAGGTATGAGTTAATAGGTTTTAAAATTTTCACAATTAGATTTGTTTCATTAATTCATTAATTTTGATAATTACATACTACTATTTTTTGTTTCGTTTCAGCCTACATGAATACTCATGTTATTAGATGAAGATGGCTATTCTTCGACCTGTGTGCACTAAATTTTTAACTAATGCCCCTTACTTCCATAAGGAATTCTTTCAATGGCCTTAAGTGGTAGTCAGATCAATCCAAGGTAAAAATGAAATGTTTGTTATCAGTGTCAGTATGTACTATAACTAATCTACTTCTTTGCTGTGTATATTGACATTGAGGAATGGAGGGGTAAATAAATGAGACAAATCCGTTATTTAACTTAAATGTTTATCAAGAGCGCTTTCTACTGTAATGTACTTCAATATCTGTGTGTTGGTTGTTAATTTTCGTTTTTGATATTAAGTTGTTCACACCTACTACTTGTTCTTTCTGTGACCTTGTTAGTAAATGTTAAAGTGAATGGAGAAACAGTAGACTTGTAAACACAAGCTAAATAAACCGTTGCTAAATTAATTATTTTCTTTGTTTATGTTTAGAATCTGAGTTGAAGGGGAAAACCCTGCAAAAATATTTTGTTGAGTATGAAATTTTTTCCTAGGGTTCAACTGAACCACTGCTAAGTTTGTGATTTTCCTGATTCATGTGTGAATTTTCAGCCGGCATCGCTGCAAGAGTATGGTTTTGCTATCCGTATGATAATAGTGGCACATTAATAGAAATAATAAAAGCTTGCGGCAGTTATTCAGCTACCATGAAGAAAAACAAACCTGGGAAACTTCAAATTTCCCGCCGCTAACTGCGTAGTTCTCTCTTTGACCGTATTAAACGATCAAGGTCGCCACTGTAGCCAGTAAAAACTTATGACGCCATTTTTAACACACAGATGACTATCTTTCCTGTGTATATAATCTTTGTACTGTAGCGTGTTATGGGAGTAAACTTAGGGAAATATACTGTAAATACTGACATTTTTAATATGTATTTACTCCTCTGAATGATTATAAACAATAATAGGAGCCTGTGAGACTTTCAAAGAGGTTTGCCGATAGGAAAAGAATCTATTTGATCGATATCCTTCATGATGCTTGATCTACAATCTCCTGTATAGTACTAACGGCATTTCTTTCATGCTTCCTGAATAACTTTTGCATCTCTGAGTATTTAGGCAGGTACAATATACTTCAATGCTGATGTTTTTTTCAGCATTGGTAGTGTACTTATTCTGTAGTGGACGTAGATGAAATTTCATCCTCACGGCAAATATTTTCAGGTTTCCGAAAAATGCCTTTAATAGTCATAGTTCAATTATTTTAAGGTGGCTCTGACTTGACTATGTGGGTTTTATTTATTATTTCATTTATTTATTTTATTCATTTTTATTTGTTCAGTTTAAAAATTCCTGCTTTCGCTGATGAAATGTATTTCCAATTGAAAATAAAATTAACAGTACAAAGTATACAGATTGTTCCACGAATATATTTTGAAGCATGTGGAGCATATCAAGGAATGAGTGCTTGTCTAAGGAAGCGAAAATCGCCGTGTACAAAAGTGTACTTCTCCCCACTTTGTAGTATGGTAGTGAAACATGGGTATGTCAGGATAGACATAAGAGTAGACTAAACGCCGTGGGTATGAGTTATCTGAGGAGTATTTGCGGCAAAAGTAGGATGGATAGGGTCAGGAATGAGTGGGTCATGAATGAATGTGGGTTAAATGCTCCAGTAATTGACGTGTATGAAAGAAGTGTGGTTCGTTGGTTAGGCCATGTTGAGAGAATGGATGAGAGTCGAATAACGAAACAGATATATGAGAGTAGAATGAATGGTGTGAGAGGTAGAGGTAGGCCGAGAAAGTTGTGGTTGAATGTGGCTGAGGAAATGCTTAGGAGGAGGAATATTAGGAGTCTTCAAAACTGGAGGGCGTGTATGAAACAGTGTATGGGGGTAAATGAGGCTAAAGAGGTTTGCAAGGATAGGTCAGTATGGAGGAAATTATTGAAGCAGAGATAGGTGTGCAATTATGTATTAATAAGTGAAATATTTTGACTTTGCCTACTCCGAAAGGGAACGGCGTGATGGGTATGTATGTAATATATTTTGAACTTTCACGTTCTTCCAGCCGTAGGAGTAAAGTTCTCTATGAGGATTTTATGTAGGAGCAAGGTCGTTCGATATCTCGATTCTTCGCCTCTTCGAGTCGATGATCGATATCGTCGATATCGATGGTGCAACATATCGAATAAATCGACCCTGATGTAGGAGTTGACTGTAGCGCCGTTCGTCATTTGAGGGTTTTCATCTGAATTATGGCTCCAAAACCCTAAATTGATGACAAATTATGATTTTTGTTTTTATTGTGGAAGGCTATTAATCAAACGAATCGTATCACTTCTCTTGAGATTGATGTTGGGAAAAGGAAGCAATACAGTGCAGTGACGTCAAACCACCAAGATACTGTTTTGGATCACGTGAGTTTTAAAGATTTCTTGTGGGTGAATTTGAATGCTCGCGACGGACGCATGCTCTTAAGGCCGCTCTTCTCGGTACACTTTATTGTTCAGACGAATGTATCATAGTATGTGCCAAGAAACCGAATGTAATTAGAGCAGGTTCTATTTCCCGGTAAGTCATTCAGACAATCATACAATTTGCCGCCTTACACGGTACAATTTCCTCCGTGAAGGAATTCCTGCATTCGTTTTTACAATAAAATTTACCGCGTAAAGCGGCCTTTGAGGTGGGTCTGGCTTGACTGTGAGTCAAGACAGATACTAAGCAACATATTTTTTTAAATACAGTTTTAAAAAATCCTGCTTTCGCTGATGAAAAGGGATACGTATTTAAAACCAAAATGAAGAACGCTTTGAACAGATTATTCCTTGAATATATTTTTAATGGCCGCATTGTCCTGCCATAGGAGCCGACTACAGCGCCATGTGCATGAAATTACCAAATTTTACTTGTATTACGACAATTATTCGCTAATCTTCTCCTTGTTGTTATCTATCCTTAGATTGGTTTTAATATAGACCTCCATTCACATCTTTTCTGGGCTTTCCTTTTTATTTCTTCGTGGCCTCAGCATCCTTCCTCACTTGCGCCAGATATTGTTCACTTGGCCTCTATAGCGAGTTCTATACAGCCGTCAAACCGTCTCTCGCATCCTCTTCTCCAAGCCTCCTTGTCTCTCCAGTCTTCATTCTCTAATTGTGTCCTTTTCATATCTTGAGTGACTTGCTTTGTCCAGTCTTCTGGTGGTCGTCCTCTCTTCCTCCTCCCGGGCGGTTGCCAATTTAATATCTTTTTTGGCCAACGTTTCTCCTCCATTCTTTTTACGTGTCCATACCATTTTAGCCGTCTTTTCTCTATTTCCTGTATGATGTTTTCTTCTACTTGCATAATTTTTCTTATATTTTCATTTCTTATTATTTGTAGTTTAGATTTTCTGCTGCTTCTTCTTATAAAATCCATTTCTACGACCTCCAGTCTCTGCCTATCCCTTTTGGTCATTTCCCATGTCTCTGCTCCGTAAAGGAGTATACTCTGAATAATTGTTCTATATATTTGAAGTTTTGTTTTCCTACTTATGTCTTTTGACCATAATATGCTATTCATTTTATTTATTGCGAGTTTTGACTGATTTATTCTATTTGTTATCTCTTTTTTACTGGTTCCTTCTTTTCCAATCGTTACACCTAAGTATTTATACTCACCACAGACTTCGATGGCATTTCCTTCTATTTCCAGATTCTTTGCCTTCTCATTAATTACCATATATTTTGTTTTGTTGAAATTTACTTTCAGGCCCAGACCAGATATACAGGCTGAAAATTCCTCATTTTTTTTAATAATAATGTCTCTGTGCAGAGCATATACGTCCCATTTTTTTCTTAAAACTGCTGGTATCTTTTTGCAATTATCTCGGAAAGAAGTGCGAATATGGTTGATATTTTCGTATCTTTGAAAACCTTAGATATTATTCTTTAAGATGAGAACAAATTCACTGATTTCTGGGTGAAACGTTATTTCCTCACTTGCGCCAGATATTGTTCCCTTGGCCTCCCTCTGTGTCGTGCCCCCTCCACCATTCCCTCTGACACACACTTTACTGATTCTAAACATGTATGAGAAATAATATAAACTACGTTCTGTTAAATTTTAGGCCAGATATGTAGGCTGAAAAGTCCTCATTTTTAAAAATAATAATGTCTCCGTGCAGAGCATATACGTACTATTTCCTTCTTAAAACTGCTGGTATTTAAAAAAATAATTATCTCGGAAAGAAGTGCGAATATGGTTGATATTTTCGTATCTTTGAAAGCATTAGATATTATTCTTTAAGATGAGAACAAATTCACAGATTTCTGGGTGAAACGTTATTTCCTCACTTGCGCCAGATATTGTTCCCTTGGCCTCCCTCTGTATCGTGCCCCCTCCACCATTCCCTCTGACACACCCTTTACTGATTCTAAACATGTATGAGAAATAATATAAACTACGTTCTGTTAAATTTTAGGCCAGATATACAGGCTGAAAATACCTCATTTTTTTAATGATAATGTCTCCGTGCAGAGCATATACGTCCTATTTCCTTCTTAAAACTACTGGTATTTCTTTGCAATTATCTCGGAAAGAAGTGCAAAATATGGTTGATATTTTCGTATCTTTGAAAGCATTAGATATTATTCTTTAAGATGAGAACAAATTCACAGATTTCTGGGTGAAACGTTAATTCCTCACTTGCGCCAGATATTGTTCCCTTGGCCTCCCTCTGTATCGTGCCCCCTTCACCATTCCTTCTAACACACACTTTACTTGACTCTCGTTTCACAATGTATGCCCCCACTAGTTCTGCTCTCCTTTTCACAATACTCTTCCGTTGCTCATTCCCTCTCTCTCTGCACTCTCTTGAATACCTCTTCATTTTTGACTCTGTCTATCCAACTGATTTCCAGAGAATTCGGCGAGAATTCGCTAATAGTTTTGAACAAATACTTTGGCACAAATTTTAATATATTTTCTTTAAAAATCCCTTCTTTCAATGATGAAATGGGTTGCCAATTAGAAACCAAATCATCGGTACACAGTATTCAGATTGTTCCACGAATAGGTGTATTTTAATGATCAAGTTCGTCCAGCCATAGGAGCCGACCGCAGCGCCATTGGCGTGAAACTACCGCATTTCGACTTCAATTACGGAAATAATTCGACAATAGCATTAAAACAAAAGTCCGTAATGTACCTATATATTATTTTTATTCAATTTCCCAGGACACTTTCCTTTTTTTTAAACAGTTTTAAATTAAAGCTTGAGTAGGCTTTCTCGTTCAAAACAACGTTCTTTCTGCCGTAACCTGAGCATTTTCCATCAGAGCCCATGTTAAAAATATCCGTTTTCAAGAATGAATCACGTTGATACTTGCCGGGAAACCACGCTTCATTTTCGTCTTAGGTTATAAAACACACTTTGAAAATGCTTATTTAAGTTATTAGAAAATCTGGAAAAGACTACAGAACCGATACATTTAAGATGTCATTTTTTCCACGTACAATAAGGTGCGATAATAGTTGTGATAGATCAGTTCTAGGACTCTGACTAGGTTGGAAAGATAAACTTATTCGATTCATTTTTTTTTACACAAAAGCCTATTGAAAACAGTGTTAGTAGGGGAAATGGGCGTGAAGTAATTTAGATGAAGACACGTTATGGAATTTAATTATTCATTAGACGTACGGGCTGCTACTCGAGTATACAAAATTTTAAATGGAAAACACAATATTGGTGTGCAAATATAAAAAAAATTGAATGCAATTAACACTGGTTGTTAAATCAGAAAATCATAAATCCGTCACGAAGATTTCTTAAAAATATTTATAAAACCTATCAGCGACAAATAAAAAAATCAAAAGTTATAGGAGGCATATTTGCCTCTTTAACGAGTCTAGCGAAAGGACTATTGCATGGATATTTTTTGGAGAACATGGAAGATAACTTTCATGGGTCATAGGCGATTGTTTTTGCTCTTAGAACGGCTGGATTACGCGTTAAGTTGCGTGATTACGTACTTTCAAGCGGCTTAAAATGCAGAAAGAAAGTTCTTCAAATGGTTAATATGAATCTTATAACAGCGATTAAAAAAACATTATCGTTGGCTTGACTCGTGCCATACAAGTACGGACATAATTTTACTATTTATTGTTAACTTTTTAGATTTATAAACCATATTGCGGCTGGTCAGTTGGTGCCATTACCCACCCATGGTGAGGGGTCGACGCCGAGGCTCGGGATCCGAGTTCGAACCTGGGCGGGTCCAGCTAAATGAGTGTCGACCCCTACTCGGGGCTTCGGGAGCAGGCAAAAAGTTTGTGCAACCCTAGAAAACGCATTTCAGCCATAGTTTCTATTAGTAAAAACCATGCGAAATGTCTTAGTGGTACGATTTTTAACCACCTACGAGACTCTACGAGAAAATGGAGAGCTGCAGCCATCCAATCTTCCAAAAAGATGACTTATGGTGATGATGTTTTTATATAGGATCCCATGATTCGATGAATCAGCGGCATCGCCCGAGTTTGCATCGGGCAAGCCCCGAATATAATCTTTCTGGGGGAGGAACTCTGGAAAGAGCTGTCGATCACGAGATCTGAGCGGTGTCTGCTACTCATTTTATTGCGTTAGAACCGTTTCGAGCTTTCTCGTGTCTTTGAACCGTGGGCACGAGTTGCGCTTAGTCAAGATCAAGGAATTAGGTCCTCGTTCCAGTTGACTTTCTAGTGCGGACTCGCTTTCTTGCTTATGGGTCCATTGCCTTCGCTATTACTCGCGTCATATTATCGAAAAAAACACGAAAGAAATAATTTTCCTTGTATGAAGAATGGGCTTCGGACCCAAGTAGTTGAAATAAACAGCTAAATTTAAGGCCACAAGATGTTTTTTACCGTTTAAAAAGTGGAATTCAACCCATTTTTTTTTGCAAATTCTATTTTTCTTTGGGAACAATAGAATTGTCGCGACAAAATGCATGTCCCGATCGCAATCGCGAATACATCTGGCCATGAACAAGTTATCAACACCAGATTGATTTTTTCTTCAAGAGTCTTAACCACCGGTATAGATAGTTGTAGATAATAGCGGGCACTAGATAAGAAATATATTTCATAGATATGAAAAATATTGTAAGAAAGATATTATATCGCCAAACGTGCTACGCATACGTCTGTCAAACTTTTTGGACTCAAATCGTTTCCGTTGGGCACGTGAATGAACTAAAGAGTGGCATTTGACGCTAACAAATTTTGGAAATTGATTTTGTGGTCATTTTTTGCGTTGATAATGAGAACATACGTTCACTGAACAGTTTAGTTGTAATTTTGCTCTTTTTTGTATCATTCCATTGTGTTTTCAAAGTTCAGGGTGTCCTGGCTAATGATTTTTCCACAGTGAATTTCACGCAGTTGTCCGAAAATATCTATATCTTGATATAAGTTGTCGGCTCCGGTGGTGGCGGGGTTAAGTCCTTGCCTGCTAACCCAAGGGCCGCGGGTTCGAGTCCCGCCTGGGTAGAATGTTATCTGCCCAGGACAAGGATGTTTGTGTCTCGTCCGTTGTTACTGTTATCCACCCGGCGTTAATTGGCACATTGTGCTGTATTCGGGATAGTGAAGATAAGTAAGTAAGTAAATAAAGTAAATAAGTCCTTAACTTGACTCATTTTTCGCGCTGTACATTTTAAACCCCTTCAAAACGGAAGGTTTTTTTTGATACTGTAAAAATTACTGCGGTTAATGAATGGTCTGTTTTCAAAGATTGTTTAGAAAACGTACGAACTACGCACTTTAATTCTGAAATGAAATCAAGGTGTTAGAAATCTCTCTGGAGTGCTTACACGTGCCCTTTTCCTAGTAGAAGGTCTGGTATTTTCCGTCAAAATCCTCGGAAAGTAATTCGGCAAGGGGCCGATATTTTGGTATTTTTATAAGGGTGAGACATATTTATATAATTGAGGTCAAGTTCATTGCTTTTAAGTTGAAATGATATTTCGCTCAAACTACCTTAAGTCTGGAGGAATGGGATGGAGGAGTCAGCGATATGCAGTTGGAAAATTGAGGCCCATAGATAATTCCGGAATCGGTAGATTCAGTGATACGGTGATATCATGATGACATGCAATGGAAGTGGGGGATTTCCGTTTGAGGCTCTAATTGATTTAAAAGCCTTACGCTCTTGTCCTCTTAACTTTTTGACAGTGAAAAGTGTACCATTGTTGGGGATGATATAGTTTGCCGTATACGGGCGAAATGTCGTCCACGCATCTCTATCGCTGTGAAATGGGGTAGCGAAATTTTCTCCATTCTGTTTGGTATGGAGTGATGCAATTTCTTAACTGAAAGGTCCAAGTCTTCTGTATTATTCGGTAATTTTCTTCTGGATATATTCACTGATTTGAATTTCACCCTACGTACTAACTACCCGTTTCGGATTATATTTGAAGGATAGGAATTTACCTTTGCGAATAAGAAACGCTAGTGGGCATGAAACTATGCTCTGTAAAAATAACGTGAAGAGGGGAAAGTAAATAGTTACGCGTAAACATTACGTCGTTTATGTCTCCGAAATACCATTTTCATCCTTGTGCATTAAAGCCGGAGCAAAAAGATGTACACAAATATTTTTTTTAACAGCAGCAGAGGAACTATAGTATCGTGTATGTTGGTGAAATTTCACCTTCTGGAAAGTATTTGCTAGCTTTTCCAATTCAGCTGTAGTCGCCATATCTAGGTTTAAGTCCATAACTTGACTCATTTTTCGCGCTGTACATTTTAAAACCCTTCAAAACGGAAGGTTTATTATGATACTGTAAAAATTACTGCGGTTAATGAATGGTTTATTTTCAAAGATTGTTTAGAAAACATACGAACTACACACTTTAATTTTTAAATGAGATCAAGGTGTTAGAGATCTCTCTGGAGTGCTTACACGTGCCCTTTTCCTAGTAGAAGGTCTGGTATTTTCCGTCAAAATCCTCGGAAAGTGAAGAACTGGTACCAAAGTGAAGAAGTGGTCATTTTGAACGGTAAAAACAAAAAAAGTGTTGTTCAGTAATTGGTTTACGCAGACAGGCCAGGATCACGTAAAGACTATCTATCTCATTTCCCTTTCGGTTTCAGTCATTTTCCCCTCCGCCTCCCTCCAGTCCTGCTCCACTTTCTCCATTGTGATGAGGGAGTGGAGGAGGGAGGGAAATAAACAGACGGACAGAGGCTCATTATACACGCCCGGCCACGTGATTCTCTCGTTCCTCTGTGCTGCGAGCGCCGCCCGGCTCAGAAGGTGGCGCGAGAAGGGAACCGAAGCCCCCGTTATTTCTTCTCCCCCATTCGAGAGGGGCGTGGTCTCTTTCTCTTTGAGTCGCGGATTTTTGAGGCCACCGGAGTCGACTTCGGTTGACTCCCTTGCTTCCGAAAGGTCTCCCATTCCCCCCGCACTACGCAATCCGACGAGATAACGGCCGAGCCGGCACCCAAGGGAGGCGGGTGAATGAAATGGAAGGTTAGCGGTTGCCGTGGACGTAGTTGGGAAAGTTACAAAGTTAATTTTTTAAATCGTTGATCCCAATTATGATGCGATGTGAAGTATTCATACTTCCATAGTTGGGAAAGCTACCAAAAAATTAACTGATTTAAGTTAAAGTAAATCTCTTTAAAAAGGAACCAGTTAAAAGTTATCTATTTTAAAAAGTAACGGTTAACTTAAATAGTTAACTACACTTTGAACGACCAATTATAATCGTTAACCCCAACTATGATGCGATGTGACGTATCGATAGTTGGGAATGATACTAAAAAATAACTGTTAAAGTCAAAGTCGACCTCTGTAAAAGGTAAATAGTTAAAGTAAAATATTAAATCTTGTAAAAAGCAACAGTTAAGGTAAATAGTTAACTACACTTTTTATGACTAATTTCAATCGTTAATTTTTTAAATCGTTAATCCCAACTATGATGCGATGTGATGTGCCTTTCCCATAGTTGGGGATGTTACCAAAACAAAATTAACTGATTAAAGTTAAAGTCAATCTCATCATCTTCATCTTTTTGCATCCTGGTAAAATGAATATAAGTTCGTCGTCTCGCCATCTAAATTTTTTAATTTATCAGCTAAATATTGTCGTAATTGAAGCCAAAATGCGATAGTTCTATGCAAATGTCTCTGCAGTCGGCTGTGATGGCTATATATATGTGGCCATTAAAAATATATTTGTGGAATAATCTGTATATTTTGAACCTTATATTTGGTTTTCAGTTGGTAACTCATTTCATTTGCGAATGCGGGAGTTTTTAAACTGATTTTATACAAATATAAATTGTATATGAATAAGTACAATGTATTTGTCTTGACTCTCATAGTCAATCCAAAGCTGTCTTAATACAGCTGTTTAAATGTAATAATTAAATAAGAAAATCACCTCTGTTGCGAATGAAGAGAAATCTAACTACTCATTGTAGCCGCAACAATGAGCATCCATATGTGCTTGGGCGCCCATTTGCTTGCCGGTGGCATTCGTGCCATTGAAAGCCTCCCTGAGGCAATCGGAAAAGGAACGTTCCTTTCGCCGACACCACTTTTTGTCCCGAGGACGAAGGAAAGCTTTGTTTGTGTCCTGCGGTTTAAGGAACGTCTATCCTAGCTGGCACCCACCGACCTAATGACTCTCTTGTGACTGCATTTTAACTTTCGCGGTACAACATGAAAGTAGACCCCAAATTGACGGGTGTTAAGGGCGCCGCTCTTTGTGTGCCGTATACGATCGCTCTGGTCACCATATTTTCTGCCAGGTTGACAACCAGGTTGAGGCTTTCAAAACTAATACCGAGGGAAGCAGCCTGAAGCAAGCGGAGGAATTTAATTACTTTGCCAGTCCGTTGGAGGAAAAGGGGCACTGTAGCAAGAATTTTATGAGAGGAAATGCTCTCGATGACCTAGATGACGCAATTAAAGGAAAACATTTGCAAGGTAAAAGGGCAATATCCATGTTAAATGGCATTTTATGGGATCAGAGTATATCCAAAGAAAACAAAATAAGGGGAGCGGGATGGTGTGGTGGCTAGGGTACTCGCTAATCTTACGGACGGCCATGGTTTAAATCCTCTGAAAAACATCCTCCTCTGCAGGGATTTGAACCCTGCTTGCTTTCCTCCTTTCAGGGAAAAACATCTTCCTCTGCAGCTTGCCTATCCCTACTTGAGTGTCTTGTGGAGGGAACTTCAAGTTTAGTTCTCAGTCTGTCGAGTGAGATGTCACTGAAGACATGTCATGGGGGAAACACATCAGGGAAATAACTAGTGTATCAACCGTAGATTAGGATTCGTAAAAAGGGTTCTAGGCAAATGCGATGAGAGAGTACGAGAAAGAAGCTATTTTACACTTGTCAGGCCTCATTTAGAATATGCCGCTAGTATATGGGATCCGTACGAGGAAGGTATGATAAAAGAATTAGAGCGCGTGCAAAGGAGATCTGCTAGGTTTGTTAAAGGCCGTTATGATAATTGTATAAGTGTTACGAGTTTAATAGAAGAACTAGGATGGGAATTACTGTCAGAACGCAGGTTAAAATTTAGGTTAAACCTTTTAAGTAAATTCGAAACCGATTTGTTCACAGATGACGTTAGATATATATTAAGAACCCCTGCGTATTATGTTAGGTTTGACCATATTCACAAGATTAGAGAGATAGATTGTCGTACCGATAGATTTAAAATGTCATTTTTCCCGCGTACCATAAGAGAGAACAATAGGCAACGTAGCAAAAGGGATAGGTAGGTGAAATATAGTAAGAATAGTCTGTAGTGCATGATGCATGTAATAACTACCAATAACCCCTTCCTTATTATGTAGATTTTAACCTGTACTATACTGTAGTAACTAATATTTTATTGTAATAACTACTGCAATTACAATAACTAATAATCTACTGTAGTAACTAATAAACTGTGACCCTATTTTTTAGCATGTCTACCTTATATATCCTACTTGCATGGCAATAGTGCATGTTTGGTGATCTTCACCCCCTGCCACACACCCTCGTGGTGGCTCGCAGGGTATTACGTAGATGTAGATGTCAAACCGAGGTGTGCTTGGCGCCTTTTGTTAAGAGCAAGCTAATGCCATCGCCGGGTTTCTATCCACCCCTCCTCCCTTACCTGTCCCCTATGGCGCAAATGACCTTATCTGTTGGTCGCCTCCCCAAATATCCAATCAAATTCAGTAAACACCATAAGAATATAATATTCATTCGTAGGAAGCATCGTCTCATATGGGAGTAAGATATGCCAGAATACGGAGAAAACAAAACAGAAGCATCATCTCACAGAGATGGATTACTGGAGACGATCTGCGGGAATTTCGAGTTTGAAAATAATCGTGAATGAGAGGGTAAGTTAAAACAGTTTTTTTTCAATCAGTGAGAGTCTCCGTGGGTGAGTTTTCAAGTAAGCACTAGTCTATATCGACCAGTGTTCCAATAAGGGAGAGGATATGTGGGAACTGCAGGTCAGAAAGGGATCAAGTGGGCTGGCTATAATCGGGAAACTCCAAATTACGACGGGGAGACCACAGGAACGAGGAGGAGTCGCAGATTTCAACGCAGGACATATTCGAGGGATAGATGGCCAGGAATACGGCATCCACCTGTGCGGGGTAGCAGTCAAATGATTCTATGTATAACTTTTAAGATTTTATGTGCAATGTGGTGTGAGGTTCTGTGAAGTGAAAAGAAGAAGCATTGAAGTGGCTCAATTATTGTGAAGTGTGTGGCCTGTTGAAGTGTATGAGCCTGAAGAGCCAATGTGCAGTGAAGGGAAAATTTTATGTGCTGAAAATTTTATGGTAAAGAACAGTGTCGAACGTTGCGTGGAGGGATATTTATTTTATTGTATTGCGGTTTGCTATTTAGTTACCGTGCTATAACTTGAGGGTATCTGCGTAAAAATCGGTCGTGATTCCTATATATGATCAACTAAATAAAAGTATTTTATTTCAACAAAATAAAAATCAAATTTTAGTTACAACCACTAGCCTCTCCATCTCTATCTTGACGTTCTCTAGCTTCCCGCTCACCCCTAAAGATCTCACGTTCCATGACCCTATCCTCCATTTGTCCTGACTGATTTACCCCTCCCAACAAGGTAAACTGCAGGCGTTTCCCTTGGTAAAGTTGTCACAGTCCTCACAATATGTCGGCTATGTGCTCCGATGAAAACTTGAAGTCTATTATTTTAACCTAAATACTCGTGTTAAATTATCGACGACCCAAGCTGAAAAAACATTTGGTGTCCCAATATAAGTGATATCGAGAATACTGGGAGTGAAAAATTTTTTTCTCCGGTGGCCAATCTGTATGGTGTGGAAGTTGCAATGCACAAAATTCGTATCCGCTAAAGCTGATTTTAAGATAACCCAAAAACCTTCTGTCTTCCTATCTAATCATTGGCCGAAAAAATTCTGATCGCGAGAAATTATTTTATGAGTTTTGGATTCTTAATCCGCTTTAATAATGCAACCATCTTTTTATCGGAAATTTAAATTACAGGTCGATTATGACTGAAATTATTTATTGTCATCATAAATATGTCACTATAAGTACTTGCAATCATTAGAATTCAATCGAATTATATACATATGTGGAGGTCCTTAACCTTGATGCGTCCATTTGGTTGAGATACATGCAGCCGGCGTTGGACGAAAGGTTGTATAGTTCCATGAACATGGTTCAATGGAACTTGGACGAGAAATATTTTACAAGAAGTCTTGAATACGCAAATCGCTATCAAGCGATCCAGCTTCTACGCTGGAAAAATTTATATTTTCTTGGATGTGCACGAATTTTATGGTGTGCAATTTGACTGATTATTTATTGTTGATGGAGTGGGCAATGAAGTACTCGATGAGTATGGGTAAATGGCCATTGTTGATAGAAATTAATTGTTGTTAATTTTCTCGCTGAGCTTAGAGGTCTCACCATTAGGCATTGTTACGCATTTATTTGATTATCGCGCAAAGGGCTGTGATTTGTCACTGTCAATCAGGAGCACAACACACTTTGGATATTTTAACAGCGAGCTGAACACGAGAAATTTGATGGAAGTCGAACATAGCGGCGATTTTGACGTCAGTCACCTTTGAATCTCTTATTCAAGTCTTCAAGATATAAATTAGCGAAAGGGACTCCGTTGTCTTGTTTTTCTTCGTCATTCTGTCATCTGGATGTTTTTTAAGAGTATTTCGGATTCGAATATCGACTTACGTGTACTCAAAATTTTAAAGCATGTTTAAAATTTTGAATTTGGTCCAATATGGTATTTGGACAGGATAGGGGATATTTAAAATATTTCCTATTCTTGAGTGGCTTCCATTGTGATGTGAATTGTGACTTGCGTTCAGGATTCTCGTTCAATTTTTGTAGGACGAAATTTGACCTCAAGAAATGTTCGATTTACTGGAATTTGTCTCCCCAGAGTGCTTTAAAAGAAACCGAGGTGGTTCAATATCGATTGTATTCTTCCATCACTACAGGCCTTCGCAACGTAAACAAGTCCGCCATTAATGTGATAAATTTGGTTTACTCTCCATAAGTATAGGGACGCTTAGTCAAAGTGTGTGTTGATTTGGCGGCGCATTTCAATTAGATAATAATAATAAATTTATTGTATTATTCTAGGAGTGAACTCCTTTAGAACATGGTAGTACATAATGTGATGTGCAAGGACAAATAACAAGAAAATAAATCATATACTCCATCAGAAAACAAATAAAGAATAATTCGTTCATATAAAAATTAGTAAAGCCATCAGACAAAAAACCATGAGGAACCCAATAAAGAGTGATCTGTACATAGAAAAATTAAGAATAGAATCGTACAACAACCAGAGTATTAAAAAAAAAAAAAAAAAAAAAACTACACTTGAACTTGAACAGAGGTTAGTTCTTCAAACACATAAATTTACCACAGACATAGCAATGAACAAAATCCATAACAAAATGACATGATCTAAGTACCTGGATCACAAACAAGTAAATGTTTAATAAGTTTTCTCTTAAATATTGTGAGTGTAGCACTGTCTTTTACATATTTTGGGAGGTTATTCCACAAATTTGAAGCAACAACTGTAAAGGATTTTTGGAATGTCGCTGACCGGAACTGGGGGGCGTACAAAAAACAGGGGTCTTGTCTTGTAACAACATTAGTGTATTTACTACTTGGGAGAAAAAGATCCATTATGTACTGAGGGCTCCCATATTTGAGGAGGTTGAACATGAAGCAGGCTATGTTGTACTTTCTTCTTGATTGAAGATCAAGCCAGGAGAGCCTTTTAAAATAAGGGGTTATGTGTTCATGTCGCCGTAGATTAAAGATGAATCTCACACAGGAGTTCAACAAACGCTGTAGCTTAATATTCAGCTCCTCAGTTAAGTCATTGTACACGAGACTACAGTAGTCTAGGTGGGGAAGAATGAGTGAGGTAACAAGACTAGATATGACATTTTAAAAGAACTACGGAACTAGCCGAGCAGTAATTTTAACGGAGTCCCCCACTAGTGATCACCCAATTGAGTAAAATTCACAGTGGAAAAATCATTCGACTGGACCAGGAATCGAACCCAGATCCCTCGATCTTGCGCCGAGAGCTCTGACCCTGGGACGCCTGGGTGGCTTGACTGATTGGAGGACTCGGCGCGAATTCGAGGGATCTGGGTTCGAATCCCAGTCCAGGGGAATGATTTTTCCACTGTGAATTTCACGCAATTATTCGACATGATGACCTGCAATTCGATATGATGCGTCACAAAGTCACCGATTTCCTTGGGTGTGCTGTGACAGTAAGTGCTCAATGAGGACATCAATGGCGGCCGCGTGGTGGAAATGGCTGCGATTTCGATAAGAGTTTCGAGATATATTGAATCGAACGACCCTGAAGGGTAATTAGCGACCCTCAAGTCAGAGAGTGGACACCTCGGTTCCGCTTTTGATTGGTGGGCCGAGGAATATAGCGGAGCCAATGAGAATCGCGCATTTTGAATGAAGCGTGGCACGGCTAATAGTAAACATTGCGTAGTAATGACATTAAAAACGTAACCTCAACTTTTAGACATGTTTTATTTGTTATTGAACAGTAAATTATATTACAAATTCAAAAATTAAATATTATAAGTTAATAATTAAATAATCAAACATATACTTAAATAGTTAGTTAAATATTTGATGAAATTGATCGCCGAGAGCGGAGCGGAGAGAAATCCAACATGGCTAGATTCCAGTCAGACTTGAAGGTTTCTAAAGGCAACTCAGCAATGGCGCCACCGTCGGTGACACTTCGAAGTACAGTCACTCACACTACTAACAATCAGTCCATCACATCCCAAACATTTTAGAGCATTCGTTAACTGAGAAAATATGGCGGAAAATTTAGATATCCAGTCGTATATAGATGAACGTGTCCACGATTATGATTTCACTTCGCGTGCATTTTTCTCTTGAAAGAAAAACGTAAAGAAGAAAATGGATTCCTCATGAACATTTTTCATTGAGTTGAAGATGCTCATTTGACCATGCGTCTTCGATTCTTCGTCGTCAGCTAGTTTTTGCAGATGACTCCGATCTGGTTCCGCCGGCGGAGACTTTCCGAACTGCGTTAAATCTATAGACCTTGAATATAGTAAAATGTGCTTTTTGTTTCTCAATCGCATTCAGTGTATTCACATGTTTTGGCTTGCGAAAGTAAGAACTGAGAGTCCTCACAGTATATGAATCGTCCTTAAGCGATTATGAATTTTTGGAAAAAGAATGGCCTTCCCCGGAATAATTATAGCATCAAAGAAAAGAAAATATGCAACGTAGATTCAATTAAGTTCTTAGGCGTCACCATCACTGAAGACATGTCATGGGGGAAACACATCAGAGAAATAACTAGTGTAGCAAACCGTAGATTATGATTCGTAAAAAGGGTTCTAGGCAAATGCGATGAGAGAGAAGCTATTTTACACTAGTCAGGCCTCATTTAGAATATGCCGCTAGTATATGGGATCCCTACGAGGAAGGTATGATAAAAGAATTAGAGCGCGTGCAAAGGAGATCTGCTAGGTTTGTTAAAGGCCGTTATGATAATTGTATAAGTGTTACGAATTTAATAGAAGAACTAGGATGGGAATTACTATCAGAACGAAGGTTAAAATTTAGGTTAAACCTTTTAAGTAAATTCGAAACAGAGTTGTTCACAGATGACGTTAGATATATATATTGAGAACCCCTGCGTGTTATGCTAGGTTTGATCATATTAACAAGATTAGAGAGATAGATTGTCGTACCGATAGATTTAAAATGTCATTTTTCCCTCGTACTATAAGAGAGAACAATAGGCAGCGTAGCAAAGGGATAGGTAGGTGAAATATAGTTAGAGTAGTCTGCAGTGCATGATGCATGTAATAACAACCAATAATCCCTTTCTTATTATGTAGATACTAACCATCTAGCTGCATGTGACCATATTATCTAGCATGTCTCCATTAAATATCCTAGTTGCATGTCAATAGTGCCTGTTTGGTGATCTTCACCCCCTGCCACACACCCTCGTGGTGGCTCGCAGGGTATCACGTAGATGTAGATGTAAGCGAATCAAAACAGTTAGAAATGTGCAACTATACTGTGTTCATATGTTCGGCTATTCTTCATTACATGCTCAAAAATATAGTGAAACGTACATTGATAAAAAATATAGGATACATTTGACAGATATTTGAGTACCATTATCGATACATGATATAGGATTACGTCATGAGTCAGAATTTGGCAAAAGAATTTTTTTGACCTCGGGAAAAATGGAAATTTTAACGTATAAAGAATATTTAATTGATCCGGAAAGGCATTCGTGCTGTGTGATCGTGCAAGAAGTGATTTTTTTTTTCATTTTAACAGTAAATTTTGATGATATCGAACACGGATTCAGTGATTTTCGCTCCGAAACGTTTTAAATCATTTGAATGCCGCCAATCTTTTGAAGCACAGCACGTGGCCTCCTGTTTACTTAACCGGCCGCATATGCCCCAAGCATTGGAAAGCGCCATTCGCATATATTCAAGGTCTATGGTTTACTCTCCCTCTCGCTCCCTCTATCGTCGTGTCGTGTTGAGAGTTTTCACTTTCGACTCCTCTTCTGTCATCTTCCCGTCCCCCGAGACTTTCCCGCGACGGGAGAACAGTCTCTCGAGGAAGTCGCCGAGCCGCTGTTTTGATTGGCTGGATACGTGGCCACCGGCCCGCGGCAGTATGGAGACGTCTGCGCACGATCGGAATGTCTCCTGCGGTCCGCACCCTAGGGCTCCGGTGCCGTCTTCGCAAATTCCCCAGGAGTTTCCTGCCAAGGGATTGGAAAAAAATTTAGATTTTGTCAGGAAAAACCGTTACATCATATTGCTACACACACACTTCATTCGACGTAATACAATGGTTGAAACACAACCCTCCTGTGGGGTTGTGTTTGAACCGCTCAAGATAATCTCGATCACGTAACCAAGGAGTCACGCGGTACAACAACGAGCGGTTGGAGAATGTGGTCAGTTTTAAACACTCGGATGGGTACATTAAATGATTAATATGTTGTTAATTGTGTCGTCAATTGGCAAATAAAATCCATTGACAATATTACCGCGATAAAAGCTCGATGGGGAAGTCCGTGTGAGATTTTTACAAATGTTTCAAATACACCAAAATCTCGAACCCTCCGGGATTGTTCCACGTGACTCCTTAGTTACGCGTACGGAATCGTCTCGAGCGGTTCAAACACAACCCCCCAAGGACTGGCTCCGGAATTATCTTTGTGGAGTGACTCGCAAGTGCCAAATTCTGATGAGGACAAATCATTCGCCGTGACCCGCACTGGAAGCTCCCTCCATGTCATTCCGAATACTTAAGCTGGTTAAGTTACCTTGGGGGTCTTGAAATTTCACAGTGTAGAAGGGAGCCTGGGTTGGCGGAAACTACTGAGAGAAAGGTTGTACTCGCGCTTTGACCAGAATTGGTCCGAATTGACCCTCTATGGGTCCGGTGATCCCTGATTCGAGGACGTACTTCGGCAGACCGCACGACGCCAACCCATAAAGTGAGTCAGAGAGACACCTAATTCCAAATATTTGGGTAACGGGCTCTCTCGGTTCGCAAAGAAGTGCGGTAGGTTTTAGCAAAAGCAAAACCGACGGCTACTCGTCTCTGTTGTTTGGGTAACCAAACTAATACGAGCACTTCGGGGAGGCGGAGGCCCAATTGAGGTCCTTTTGACCTCAATCCGCCTCATTGGTGTCGGCCTCGAAGGGGTTGCGGTTCCGCTATCCTTCCCTTCCCATCCCTTCCTTCCACCTCTTCCAAGTCCCCGGGTATAAGCGAGAGCTTGCAAACCGGGGGCGGGAGTTGTACTTCTGCGGCGAGAGCCGAAACGCCTGTAGAAGGGAGCCTTTATTGCTTTACTGTCTATAGCTCTTGGCGCAATGACCGGTTCTCTGTATAGTAGTCCCGCGTAAGGAGGAGCCTTTATTGTAGGCATGCCCGATAACCTAACTTGATTTTAACATATTGAAGTCAAATTAGTCCAGGGAGCATACGTGCCGAGAATTTAGATAAAAATTCCCCGGGTCAGTTCATTTTGAGGACTTGTCCTGCCGGAAAATAAATACGGTGATTTTTACGGTTGGCGTGGAGCGGGTAATATCTGCTCGCCGAGCATGCCGGTACCTCCCTCGCGCCGAGCATACCGGCAGGCTGGCTGACAAAGTCCGATGCTCCCAACATAAGTTGTGAGCGCGATAGTTTCCTGTAGTAGTCATAATGGAGACCATACTCGAGCTATACTTTTTAACTTCAGCAGCTCTAGGAAGCATGAAATAACTATTATATCACTAATGGTGCAATATTATACTTTTATGCGACTGAAGTTCTAATAAATTAAATAAAAATATCGCTAAAAGTCTTTAACTTGACACATTTTTTCGCGCGGTACGTTTTAAAGGTATTGTGTGATTCTGAAAATAATTACTGCGGTGAAAATATGATTCATTTTCAAAATTGGTTGAGAAAGCATAGGAACTAAGCGCTGTTGGTTTTTAGACAACTTGTAGGATTTAGAAATTTCTCATCTTTTAAATAACATCTCTCTGGAGTGCATACATGAACCATTTCCATTGTAAAAGTAAAGATATTTTTTGGCAAATATCTCGGAAAGTAGTTCGTAAGGGTCTGATATTTTGGTGTCTTTGTAAGGATGCGGTATTTTTCATTAAAATGAGACCAATAATATAAATTTCTAGGTGAAATGATGTTTCGTTCAAACTAACTTAAGGACTTGGCTTGTCGGAAAATAAATAAGGAGATTCTACCGTATGTGTGGAGCAAGTAATACCTTCTCGTCGATCATACCCGTACCTCGCGGTAATAATATAGTCCGTTGCTCCCACCTTAAGCCATGGAAGAAGAAGCTTTAGCACTAACCCCCAAAATTCCCGCCCCCCGAGGCAAAGGGTCACTTCATACAGCAAAGCGGGTCCACCCCCTTATCCCCTCCCCCGCCCTCTTGGCAACTTATATACAATCCTTGGGCCGCAATTTTGCAAAGTGCCGGAGAACACTTAATTTTCCCGATCGGCGTAATCGATTCCGCATGCAGGCCAGCGCGTGCTTATCTAATTTTCTCGGCTGAGATATTTAATTTTTTGAATTTTTTTTCGACGGGAAAACCTCTTTTCATGCGTATATTCTATGAAATTACCTCACGAATGACGGGAGGGGGAAGAGTAAACAGATTTTTTCCGGAAAATTTCTTTTAGCTCATATTGATGGAATTATTTGCGGATTTGACGAGCGTAAATTTGGGCGGATCGCGAGAGGTTGCTGAAAATCGAGGAGATAGAGAGTTTGGTTGTTCCCATAAAATTTGTCGGGGAAAATTACGAGGTCGAAGATGCGTGGACGGACAAGTTTCGGAGATGATCCTTGCGTTCTAAGAAATACTTCACCGATGCTCGAGCCCTCTTGTATTCGTTTCAGAATACGGCATTAAAATAAATAAGAGGAAGACTGAATTGAATGGCTTGCGGCGTGACTTCACGAAATTGCTTCGTGTTGAAATGAATAACTTTGTAAATTTCAAATAAGACTAAAATCCTGGTATGCGGAAGAGCAAGTGTGGTATGAGTAGGAAAAGTAGCGTGATTTTATTTAGCAGGATACATGTATCATACCATTTTAAAATTGGCATAACATACGCAAGTTTTTGAAGTTACTATCTCATTTACTTTCTAGTATTTTTTTTCACGGCAGGCGGTTAAAGTCGAAGTTGTTTTTTTGCTGCTAAGTTAAGTCAAGATTAATGCAGTATTTTTCCTCATTTTACATTAGTTATCAATAAAATAACCCTTTTGTCAGCTTAATAACCGATTGATGATATCGTGCAATAAAAAAAACTTAATTCGAGAGCTATTCAAGTGAATTCTGGGACTAGAAATGTAAAAAAAGTGAAATTTTTTAAAAATCTTTAATTTGGCAATATCTCGAAAACCGTGCAACTTTTGCTGAGGTCATATTAGGCTGGTTCGGTTCCTCTTAGGCTGCCCTAGCTCCAGTGTCACTGTGGCGTGACATTTATGGGACACCCTGTATATTGGACATTACTTATTGTATAAGTGCCTGATGACGATACCTTGTATCGAAACCGGCCGCCTTAATAAATAACCGTGGAACCTGCAATTGCTTTTCCTTTCTCAGCCTGCATGAAGGAGATCCATCATGTTTCGTCTGACACTGTTGAATTTAGCTGTAGGATATATTCTACTCCGTGGGTCCTTCCAAGGAATTCGGTCCACGATCCTTCCGTTTAATCCATGGATCCGTTCGTTCGCGAACGTCACACCTCTAAAGCCGTGTCCCAATTCGTTAGGCATTAGGGAGGATGCGGTTAGCTACCTAAATATTTAGATGTCTTTCGCTAAGGGAGCTTGATTTGGGACATCCTTCGCTAGTGTTTCCGTCTACCGAGCTGGAAAAGAAAGAAAAACATATGAGTAATTAATAAAGGACTGAATGAAACAAATGAAACCTGAAATTAAGACATTTTTGACGCCTGTGGCTACCTTCGTATGCGTAGTGAGATTTGGAAAGTGAAATTACATTTTTTCATCCATTTTGTTGTCTGGAGATTCGTTAGTTTTTAGTTTTCGGGGTATTTAAGTTTGTGTAGGTGTTCTGGGATTTAAATTCGTTTTTTTTAAGTGTACTAAGCAAAATTTTTCTTTTGTAGTCGGGTGTTGGTTTGCGAAATTCTAGAGAATTCTTTCAATTACAGACAAAATACTTGCCGGCCATGTTTGCCACTTTTCAACTACTTCCTTGGGTACGAGTTTCCTTTTACGACGCATGCTGCGCTTTGCATGATGGGAAATTCAATATGGAGACGGATTTAGGATAAACTCCATCTACCCTAAATTTCACCCCCGAGAAAGGTACCTAAATCTGCTCCCCCACGATGCCTAAAGATTTGGGACAGACGTCAAGATGGCGTCCTCCCTAAATCTGCCGATTTAGCTGCCTAAATGGCGAATTGGGACACAGCTTAACACTCACCTGCCGTGTACTGCCACCGGATGACGCACCGCTCGCACGTGATGTTAGATGGCAGCACCACCTTCGTCGTGTACTCTCCCGTGTACCACGTCTTCACCGGGTATTCGAACCCGGACCCGTCTGCCAGAGGGAGTCTAACGAAGCACTCTTCTTCCTCCAGCTCGTCGGCCGACCGCAGAGGGCAGAGGTGGAACTCGAAGTGGCCGAGGTGACTGGCAGTGATCTCTGCGGTGACCTGGACGGTGTCCCCTGGTGAGTACGTCTTGACCACGTAGCCGATCGATTTGGCTCCCGTGTTCTCGTAGGGACGAGGCCGGGGAAGCGTGTAGTCGTCGCCGCAGATCCCGCACAGACCACGGTTCAACTTCCATTGACGCTACGGAGAAACGGTTCATGTATGACGAAAAGGTGTGTCTTGCTGGACTTTTTTAGTCAAAACAAATACTAGATCACACATATTCATTTATTCTGTTTCAAAAAATCCCTCTTTTGATGATGAAATGGGTTACCTATTGGAAACCAAAACGAAGGTCCTGGGTATACAGATTATCCCACGAAAATATTTAAATGATCCGGGAAGGCATTTGTGCTTTGCTTAGGGTTACCTATTGGAAACCAAAACGAAGGTCCTGGGTACACAGATTATCCCACGAACATATTTAAATGATCCGGGAAGGCATTTGTGCTTTGTTTAGGGTTACCTATTGGAAACCAAAACGAAGGTCCTGGGTATACAGATTATCCCACGAAAATATTTAAATGATCCGGAAAGGTATTTTTGCTTGGTTTAAGGATCGTGCAAGAAGTGATTTTTTTTCATATTAATTGTAAATTTCGATGATATTGAACTCGGATTCTGTGATTTTTCGCTCCGAAGCGTTTTATAATATTTGAACGCCGCCATTTTTTGACGCATAGCACGTGACCTCGTTGTTTACTTCACCGGCCGCATATGCTCAAGCATTGGGAAGCGCCATCCGCATATATTAAATGTCTACGGTATACTCTCACTCTCTTTGAAACACCAGATCTCGTAAGATCACTGAAGTTAAGCAATGTTTGGCCCGGATGAGGGTTGGATGGGTGACCATTCATACCTTCACCGCGGCGCTCTTGTCCCCTGTCTGCATGTGGCAGGCAGGTTACGTAAGGGGTTGGCACAGTGAACCAATCAAGGTCTAGGTGCCCTGTCGATGGCTCCCTCAACTAACAAACTAACAATCAACTCTCACTCGCGCCATCTATCGTCGTGTCGTTTTGAGAGTTTTCACTTTCGACTCCTCTTCCGCCATCTTCCAAAATGAAGGTTCTGGGTATGTGGATTATCCCAAGAAAATATTTAAATGTTCCGGAAAGGCATTTGTGCTTAGTTTAGTTATTCTGCTCCAAAAATTCCTCTTTTGATGATGACATCGGTTACCTATTGGAAACCAAAATGAAGGTCCTGGATACAGAGATTATCCCACGAAAATATTAAAATTATCCGGAGAGGCACTTGTGCTTAATTAAGTGATCGTGCAAGAAGTGATTTTTTTCATATTATCAGCAAAATTTTGATGATATTGGACACGGATTTAGTGATTTCGGTACGCAGATTATCCCGCGGAAATACTTGTTACGGCCGAAATTGTAAAGCCATGGAACCAAACTCCAGCGCCACTTGAAAGGATCAACCTCTTAACTATGCATTAACGTTCAACTGCAAGTTTTTCTGCTGTGGACAGAGCAGTCTCCATAAGAGACCGTGTTAAATGCTTCACTCTCAAGGCTGTATTACAGTGAAACTAACCGGGAAACCTGATTTTATCTCATCTCAGTTAATAAGACGCACTTCAAAGATGCTAGCCTCTCCTCTGACCAGGTCCCCTCAAGTAACATAAGTGACAGGGGAACAATTGCCTGTGGACTGATCAACTCCCAGATTGATACATCCAACCATGGATTAGAAGAGAGTAACATTTCACCCTTGGGACCAGGAACTAGGGATTGGAAATTTAAATCCAGAATCGATTTTCGATTAATCGACTTTCGATTTCAGTTTTTAAAACGGCTTTTCTAAAAATTCGATTATTTGCCCAATATAATCGAAAAATCGAAATCGAAATAGAAATTTTTAAATAGTAAAGTAACTGTCTGCTGAAATAAGGATGTGCTGTTCTAAAAAAATGCGAAATAAGGGTTAATGGAATCACTAGGGATAAGAACTGAATACGGTTAAATTTATTAATACAATTTATTATTTTAAAGATATTAATAAGGTATGCAGGAAAGTAATAATCCATACCAGATACTTATATACATATAGTTAATATAACAAGCAAATTACATATAATTTAGTAGCCCATGCGTAGAAACGATATTCGGACTGGGCGAATCTACTTTGAAGAAATCGAGTGCTCTGAAGCGATTTATTGAGAGAACGCTTACAAAAAAGACACAATGTCAACGCGTATTATCATTTCCAATCTTCGTCTCGCGGTCTCCAACGTATTACTTCCGAGCGTGAGTCCCCGCCTAGACTGGAATTATTGTAATAAAAATCCGCAGCCCTACAGTTGGCAACTCCAACCTGCCGGTGTCCGAAGCACTTTGCCTCTCCACCAAGGTTCCCCCACCAGCGATGCAGAGTGAAATAGCGCGGCGCAGAGCAAAGCGAGGCGGCAAAATTCAAATGCTGTAGCAAGCTGAAAATCGAAAATCGATCGGCTGGAATCGATTTTGGACGATTTTTCAAAACAAAAAGTCGACTACGATTAAATCGGAGAGTGATTATCGATTTTCGATTAAAATCGAAATCGATTTTCCAATCCCTACCAGGAACCTGGGGCAATTTTTCAGTTTTATGCAAAAAAATGAAAAAAAATCAACCCATCTTCACAAAAAATGACATTAAAACAGTGATCTCAACTTGAACTTCATTCATTCGGATGGAATGAAATTAGTAACAATTAAAAAAAAGAATGTTGATAAAGATAAAAATTAGTGTATCCAACTCACAAGGAGAGAAAAGGCACTGATGCTGAGGCAAAGCATGATGAACAAGTATGCGGCTACCCTAAAGTTTAAAGAAATTCTGAAATAAGTGACACTGAGGCCAACTTCATCTTGCGGAAGTTTGAGGAGGTATTTCCCAAGTCCTAATGGAGACCATATTGGAATTTAACGTTTTAATTTCAGCGGCTGTATGTAGCATGAATGAAATATTGTAATGTTAATGGCGCAATTATATTACATATGAGGACCCCAGAAGTCAAGGGGTCTAAGTAACAAAACCATTGTTTAGAGAAAACTTAAGTCAAAGTTGAAAATGTTTGGTACAACCCACTAAGTAGTTTAGAGGCATTACCCTAGATAGCAGCACCTGTCAAGAAAATCACTTGGATCCCTTTACCACCTGAAAGATTTAGACTTTTACATCCCATTCCTGTACGTAACTTATTTTTTTCAAAATTGTCACTTAGACCCCTTGACTTCTGGAGTCCACATATGTGGCACAGTATTTAAAAAACTAGGTTTTGTTAAACGTATAATAGGAAGGTCCTCGGATGAAAAACTCAAAGAGAGATGCTACTTTGCTCTGGTTAGGCGACTCCTCGAATACCCCGCGAGCACTTGGGACTCGACTGATAAAGATTTAACCAAAAAAACTAATGAAATATAAAGGAAAGCAGCGCGTTTCCTAAAAAACCGCTACGAGCGAACATATAATGTCTCACAACTTTTAGATGGATTTAGGTGGTAGCCCCTGGAGACTCGGAAGCTACACGCTAGGCTTGGTTTGCGTGAGAAATTCGGAACTGGTGTGTTTCAGAGCGACACAGAGAATATTATCTTGACGCCTCACTACATCCCTAGGCCTGACAGATGCGACAAAATAAGAGAGATACACTGCCAAACATTTAGGTACAAAAACTCGTTCTTTCCGCGCGCAATAAGTGACCACAGTAAAAATTGAGCTCCTCTAAATACACTCCTATAATACATGTCACCATAACATCTCCCAAAAACTTTCATCTTTACACGGCAGGTGACTAACACCCTCTGCCACACGTTATGCGGCGGCTCGGAGGGTATTATGTAGATGTATATGTAGATTATATACTTTCATATGACAGTTGTTCGAAGTGGTTAAATAAAAATAAAGTCTTGAACTTGACTTTTATTTTTCTCGCTCTACGTTCAAAACTCCTTCACAACGGATGGTTTTTTGATGATTCTGAAAAAAATACTGCGATGACAATGTGATTTATTTTTTTTAAAATAAATGAAAAAAAACACTCAATATACCCACTCTAAATTTTTTAGCGAGATATAGGAGCTGGAATTAACTCGTTTTTCAAAAATAATGTCTCTTTGAGTGCATACATGGGCAATTTCCCATTAAAAAGACTTGTATTTTTTGGCAAATATCATGGAAAGCAGTTCGGTTAGGGGCTTATATTTCTTTATCTTTGGAAGGGTGAGATCTTTTTATATGAAACGAGGAAAAATTCATTGATTTCTTGGTGAACTATTTCACTCAAGCAGTGTTGTTTTTTTTCTTTTGGGATAACCCGCGTCAAGAAAGCCAACGTTTCTCCTCCTTTGCTGGAGACCTCATCAGGCCTTAAATACCTTTATTTTGCATCAATTTATATCGTCACGGTGGTGCAAGAGGGGGAGAGGGTGGGTGGTGGTGGAGAGTCTTCTGGACGTCGCTCTTCTTTCTAGAAATTACTGGAAGCCATGATTCGCTTATTTTTTTGTCCCTGGTCTCTATTGAAATTCTTGTTATGTTGTTTAATTTCTAATGCCTCCCGGAAGATTCTCGTCTTGAAATGTTTTTCTCTGGCGAGAATTTTTGGGTTCGTGACGTCAATGGTGTGCCCTAGGGCGGCATGTTCTGCAACTGCTGATTTATCGGCGTAGCCCAATCGAATTGCCGCACTGTAGTCTTCGACTCTTGTCTTTATTGTCCGACCAGTTTCACCGACGTACACTTGATCGCGTGAGCTGCGGTTCAATTGGTATACTCCCTCTGTTTCCATTTCAGCTTTTTCTTTCATATTTCTGATAATATCCCTTAATTGTGTGCGCGGCTTAAAGATGGTGCTTATTTGATGCCTTCGTAATATTCTGGATATTTTGTCCGTGATTCCTCTGATATATGGCAGGAAGGCTTTTTTCCGCTCCTCGGTCTTCTCTTCTTCAAGTCGTCTCGATTCTCGTCGTCTTAGTTTACGGGAGATGGTCATCCTGATTTCTCTTCTTCCCTATCCATTCTTCATTAGAATTTCCGTCAATTTGTTTAACTCTTCGTCCCTATGGTCTTCGTCAGTGAGAGTGATGGATCGGTGGATCATTGTGGTCATAACTCCTTTGATTTGAAACGTTGGATTTTTTTAAATCTCGACGCGGGTTATCCAAAAAAAAAACCATCACTGCTTGCCGAACATGGACCGCGAATGTTTTAATTATTTCACTCAAGTTCAAGAGTTGAAAGCTGTATGCAGCGGTGTACATGGGCTTCTTATGTGGTAGGCTTAAACGCTGAGTCCGAAAGGATGAAGCGTTAAGATCAGCAAAACATGTAATGTGACGTTACGATAATGTGGTTAATATTAAAAGCTTACTGTAACGTATAGTATGGTAATCGCTATCAGACCTTCGGTTCAAGTTTAGACAATATTTTACGAAAGTTTTATGCAGATCTCCTTTCCGACGATGTCAAAATATTATACGCACCCAAGCATGCAACGTTCGATTAAGTGAAAAGAGTCAAATTAAAATAAAAATAGACTACGGAACGGACAGGTTTAGATTGTTATTTTTCCAGCTAATGATAAAAGATAACAAGTGCAGCCATTAAAATTATAGGTACCATGACGTTTTTCGATAGTCAGTGCAGCTAGTTATTTCATTTTCTCGAAAATACCTGTTTCTTAATCTGATTGGTAGAAATACCATCACCTCTTAACAGAGTCAATCGAATGGTGTTTATATTGACGGGAATAGGGATTGGAAATGTAAATCCAGGATCGATTTTCGATTAATCGACTTTCGATTTCGGTTTTTAAAATCGATTTTCTAAAAATTCGATATTGTTCCCAAAATAATCGAAAAATCGAAATTTTTAAATAGTAAAGGAATTGTCTGCTGAAATACGGATGTGCTGTTCTAACTAAATGCGAAATATGGGTTAATGGAAGCACTAGGGATAAGAACTGAATACGGTTAAATTTATTGATACAATATATTATTTTAAAGATATTAATAAGGTATGCAGGAAAGTAATAATCCATACCAGATACTTATATACATATAGGTAATATAACAAGTAAATTACATATTATTTAGTAGCCCATGCGTTGAAACGATATTCGGACTGGGCGAATCTACTTTGAAGAAGACGAGTGCTCTGAAGCGATTTATTGAGAGAACGTTTACAAAAAAGACACAATGTCAGCGCGTATTATCATTTCGAATCTTCGTCTCGCGGTCTCCAACGTATTACTTCCGAGCGTGAGTCCCCGCCTAGACTGGAATTATTGTAATAAAAATCCGCAGCCCTACAGTTGGCAACTCCAACCTGCCGGTGTCCGAAGCACTTTGCCTCCCCACCAAGGTTCCCCCACCAGCGATGCAGAGTGAAATAGCGCTGCGCGGAGCAAAGCGAGGCGGCAAAATTCAAATGCTGTAGCAAGCTAAAAATCGAAAATCGATCGGCTAGAATCGATTTTTCAAAACAAAAAGTCGACTACGATTAAATCGAAAATCGGAGTGTGATTATCGATTTTCGATTAAAATCGAAGTCGATTTTCCAATCCCTAGACGGGAAGCGTTTCTGTGATCCTGAGGGCAGGCGTCTCCATTTCTAAGAGATTAATGAATTCCCCTACGGAATGAAAAAAGAAACTGTTGCTCCGAAAATGGATGGAAGAGAGATAATATCAGAAGAATGTAGCCCACAATGTCCAGGATAGATTCAACAGGAGTTTATTTCCATTCCGACATCAAATCCCTTCCGCGGGTGATATTTTTCAGAAGAACCCCGATTCCGAATTTAAGGCTGTGTGCGTGACTTCGACTACAGTTCTTCAACCGCCGGTAAGGGAAGATGACAAGTATAACCCTTTGCGCATTTCGTTTTCACTGCAAAATTATCTTTTTCAAATGTCTTGAGGGCTAGCAGGCAGTCCTAAAATTTGTGGGGGTGGGCGCCTTTCGTACTAGTCAGGAACTGTTCGAAGGCCACCGCTGCCGGAGCCGAGAGAACTGCCTCCGAGATGGGGGTGGGGGATTCTAGCTCGACGTTGCCAAGATTATAATCCCTCAGCTGGGAAAACAGTGTGGTCCACAATGATATGGGCCCTGTGGTTATTGAGGTTTGGCAACACAGCAGGAAGAATCAGGAAGTTCACACGAGTAACGAGCAACTTTCTCCTCGCTCACCCCCACAAATTTTAGTCCTGCCTCCTAGCCCCAAAGACATTCGAAAAAAAACTATAATCCAGGCGTTAAGTTTTCATATATCCTTCTTCCAGATCCCACTTATCCCTCCTGTATAGTGGTGTCGAAGCATGGTGGCAGTTGCGCAGAAACCCTTTTTCAGTGGAAGAGTATGCTTCATAATGACTAGATCCATACGGGGTATCAAAGAGGCCTCTTCATCTGCCTATCTGGGTTCTCAATGTGGGATACCTTCATTGCCAGCTAAGAAAATGCACCAAATGTTATTCACGTCAACTTTCTGTGCCTTAAGAAGGAATCTTCATTTTAGGTAAGACCCATAACCTGCCTTGATTTTAACAGAAAGAAGATATATTATTTTAATACAATGTATAATCTTCGCCAAAGTGCACTGTCTTAATGGCTGTGCAATGAAATCTCTTCAAATAGCTTTTTAATCTCAATTTCCGCCGAATAATATTGTTGAAAAAATTGTGCAACAAGCACTATATTTTAGGCACCTGATATGATTTTTATTAGCTAGTTTATCGATAATATTACTTGTGTATTTGCCTTTAAATAACAGACGTCCGGTTTTCTTCGGAGCAGTTGGCCGAGATATTGTGATGAATTCTGCAACGTTGCCTAGGAAAACTTCTGCTGTTTTCCTAGTTTACCTAATTTCTTAGAAAAATACATCAGAATTAGGCATTAAATATATATCGTTTAATGTTTTAAGCCCGAAGATAACTATACCCTTTCCTCAACTACTTAAAAGGTAATGGTATCAAATCCTTCCTATCAAGGAGGCTGGAGTCGGTATATGTAATGAATGGCTATCGTTACTTGATTAAAGCTTCAGTCTAACCCTTTGTCCTATAAGATTTTTCCTGAAGGAGTATTTACATGAAATTTAAAAGATATGCAAGGCAGTTCTATGCCTAAATTTACTCATTAAACCAAATTTTACATACCTTACGAGAATAGTACTTCGAAGTGATAGTTCCCCCTTAATCCAGTAGTTTATACCGCCTTCGTCTATGGGTATTGATCATTATCGGCATATTTTGATTCAGCCAAGCTATTTGTTGTGAAACGCGTGCTTAGCAAATACCTGACATCTCAAATTGAATTTAGTTATGATGTTAGCGTTCGCCATCATGTCATGTCCTCAATATTCAGCTCTACAGCAGACACCCTCCTCACGAGGCTTAACCTCCTTGACGCCATGCAATCTGAAGGCTACTGCCACCAATTTTGACAGTCACTATACCAACTATCTCATTTATACCTCAGATCATACCTGGAAACCACCGCAGAATAGCTGGTTGTCCTCGTAGTTGAATGGCGCCCCTGGTATTCCGTCCCTCCACAATGATGCCCTATTCAACGGGTCCTTGAGGTAACCATGGCCGCAGACAATGTTGATGACGTTGAGAACCACTAGGAGGAATTGTAAATCCTTCATAATGTGTGAAATTATGGTTTAAAAACAGGTTTTGACGCGCAGAGATCAATGTGAAACTGGAGAACAACCGAAAAGTCTTTCTCGTCTTAATAAGACCTGGTCCAGGGAGTAATAAATGGCCGTACGACTATAGGTTTCTCTCTACTGATGCATTGGCAAACTAGAGCAAACAGGAATGCTTCATCTTGGGATGATTATGAGTATATATACACCCATTGATTTATATATGTGTGCCGTATCGATGAGTTAAAAAGGCGTTATCATTTGCTATGACGGGTGTCTGATGCTATCTTTTCCGCTTCACACCCTTCTCGATAACTATTGTGTACTCTTGCGCTGTATTCGATTATGATATGACCAGTGAGAACCGCCGACTGATGAATCAAATTCTTTATTGGTAAAATAACGTCTACTATCAGCTTAGGGAAGATATCTAAGTCTTCCCTTTTTTTTAATCTTCTGCCGTGTCGTCTTCGAATGAGAAATCCTTGTCCCTTTCATTTTTTTTACTTTCCTAAACAATCAGAAGACAAAAGATGATCGTCATTGATTGTTCTGTCCGCGGAAAACCTTGGATTTCCTGGTATCGCGTAATTTATTGGTATGGATAATTGGGGGCAATGAAGTTGTGCAAATCTCCGTGTTTTGTGTATACATTGCTACCGATGGCCACTTGTTATCCTCTGCTCCAGATCACTTTTGATCTCATTGGACACCATCTTGGACTCCTACCATACTCTTCCATTTTTTTCTTCCCTTGCGGTGTCTCTGGCCACAGAGTTACTCGTTCCAGATTTTCTGAAAACGTGAACACAGTATTTTTAGCAGTTCGGGAAGTCCACCGGGTGAGAGACTCCATGAGTGCCGACGTTTCGATGGCCAAGTCGTCCATCATCGTCAGGGCAGAATTTCGTAACTTCTTTGGTGCTGTGATATATATATATATATATATATATATATATATATATATATATATATATACACACACATAAATGTTCATAGAGAAAGGTAGAAAGAAAGTGGATAGGAACACATAACATTTACGAACACAATGGTGGTGTGAAGATGTAAAGATGGCCGATTCCAAGCAGAAAAAATTCGAGTGGACCGGAAATCGAACCACGGACCTTTGGATTTCGCGTCCAATGCTCAGACCACCAAGCTACCCAGTCTACTAAGAATCCATTGGAATCGGCGGGGGGTTTATAGGAACAAACACTCCCCAAGGCATGACCCACGAGACCGGCCAATAGATGGCGCCAGGGCTTCTTTTCACCCACCGCCAGAGAGAGAATGACACACACAGAAGGAGAAATGAAAGAATAACTCAAGCACACAGACAGTGGTGAAAGATATGGAACAGGCGTTTCGGGGTACGCTAACCCAAGTAGGAAATGGGCCGTTCAGGCCATACAATCGTTCGTTCATTCACTCAGACCGCTCAGCGGCAAATACTCACATAAATGTTCATACAGAAAGGTAGAAAGAAAGTGGATAGGAACACAAAATTTACGAGCACAAAGGTCCGTGGTTCGATTCCCGGTCCAGTCGAATTTTTTCTGCTTGGAATCGGCCATCTTTACATCTTAACACCACCATTGTGTTCGTAAATTTTATGTGTTCCTATCCACTTTCTTTCTACCTTTCTGTATGAACATTTATGTGAGTATTTGCCGCTGAGCGGTCTGAGTGAATGAACGAACGATTAGCGGCCGGCAGTTGGGTCAGGAGGCTCCTGATTGGTCAGAGTTTTCCCGCCTCTTTCTGACCTCTCGGATCCTCCTGAGCACCGGTTTCTAATCGTTACTTAGATGGTAACCCGCGCCGAAGACAACAACTGTAACAATCGGAATACCGCATCATCCTCCGAACGCCGACAACCACCACCGCGACTCCCGCTCTTCATACTAAAATTGAAGAAGACACCGAGAATACCATCATATATACAAGAATAACTAAACTACAATCTTATACGGCAGCCTGCGTGAGGTTTTGCTGGTTATCCTCACGACTTAGGGCGGATGCCAGGCCACATGCCATTCCGGAACAAAAGTCAAGTCAAATATCAAACCATATTTTGTATACATCTAAAGGATGTTGTTTTTTGTTTTGTTTTTATGTAAATATGCAACAGCACCTTTCATAACTTTAACCTGTAAATATTTATCTAACTCTGAAGAGGAGAAATCCTATAACATCCATCGCATACCTAAATGTAATGTATAATTTTATTGGAAATAAACCTTATTTGAATATCTTTCTCTGGCTTCGCACCGGGTAATGTTTTCATAATCCGCCGACGTTTCGGAAAACGACTTGTTTTCGATTTTCAAGGCACATGTTCTTTCCGCCGTGACCACTATAACACTAAAATTAAACAAGCTGTTGACGCCCCAACAATGAAGGTTGCGATCCCTATGATTGGCTGACGTGTACCGCTGGCCGTTGAATCATTTTCTCGTCTCGACTATGTGGGAGAGACTGGTCGAACAATTGAAACCAGGCTTAAAGAACATCGTAGGCACTTTAGATTGGCGCAACCAGAGAAGTCGGCAGTGGCGGAACACAGCATCAACGAAGACCATGCCATTAAACGGACCGATGCAAAAATCCTTTGCCGCGCACACCGTTACTGGGACCGCATTACCAAAGAGGCCATCGAGATACGATTGCAACCGCAAAATTTTAATAGAGACACCGGATTCCAACTGAGTAATACCTGGTGGCCAGTGATCAAACGTATAAAAAAGAATTCAACGGCCAGCGGAACACGTCAGCCAATCATAGGGATCGCAACCTTCATTGTTGGGGCATCAACAGCTTGTTTAATTTTGGTGTTATAGTGGTCACGGCGGAAATAACACGTGCCTTGAAAATGGAAAACAAGTCGTTTTCCGAAACGTCGGCGGATTATGAAAACATTACCCGGTGCGAAGCCCGAGAAAGATATTTAAATATAATACACCGGGAAAATCTTAAATCATTCAAACCTTATTTGACTTGACTTGACTCTGTGTTGTACTTTTTCTCCTCCAGTCTAATTTAAACCGCTTCTTTCGTGAGTCTTACCCAGAATTTGTTCGAGCGACAAGGAACCATTGCCTCGTCCCGCTGGATGGCATGGTCTTTGGTGATGCTGTGTTCAGCCGCGGCAGATTTCTCAGATCGTCCGAGCCAAGGCTACGTCGCTTGCTGCGATATATCGTATGTAGTGACTTAAGAGTCATCTACTTCAGGCGCAAACTAAAAAAGATCTTTAAGTAAGACGATAATAGGTTATTAATTTATTAATAAATAATTTTAATTGTTTATAATCAGTGAATTTGTCAACAAAAACTATGTTATGATTTCGTTAGGAAAAAGTCACATGGCCTGCATGGTCCGTATCAAAATAACAAACATGGCGGCAAGGCGTGGATGTGTGAAGCGACCCGGGCGGCATTATTGCTCAGCCAGTTGGTGCAATAATTTTTCTGGCCGCAGATTGGACAAAAGAATTGCATTTTTCAACTTCCTGAGTGATTTAGCGAGGTAAGTACGGTGTGAATAAGATAGTTAGATGTTTTACAGTTATGACCGAAGCCTGCTCTTACTTTTGTGTCGATATATAATTAATTAATTTGGCCTATGGTCCTATAGTATGGCTGTGCGAGGATTTATGTAATTTTATACCAAGTTTGAAAATGAATTCCACTTCATTGTTTCAAATGTTATGTTGAAGGTTTTGTAATAATGTAAATTGTGTCTTCAGTATCATTATTCACAATAAAGTTTCTGTGAATTCCATTTGGTTTCTTTTCATTGGAAATCATGTGCCAAACCTATGAAACAATATGAAATATCAGGAGACCTCGTAAATTTTCATCGTTTGGACCAATATCGGAAGAATTCAGAGGTCATGTTATAAGTGCTTCGGTTTAAATTTGGCGGGGTTATCGTGGTTGGGAAGCGCCTGACCGCTAGAGTGCTCTGCTAGTAAAGCATTACCGTTGAGGGAAGGGGAGTGTCGCGGTCTTGGTCCGAGCCTGAAATGTCCATTATGGTCCTTTAATCTGGTCGCGATGGTCCTCCCAGTCTCTCCCACGTAAGCCTCACCACATTCGCGAGGAATGGAATATGCTCCTTGTGTAAGGAGGCCACAGGAGTCTTTCGCCTTCACAAGTTGTTGTCTTATTGTTAGCGTGGAGCGCGGGCTGAAGTGACTACCATTGCCGTGTCTGCTGAAAACCATCACGGTTTTGCCGGAAATCGTAGAAACGTAAGGAAGGGAGGCTCTGGCTACTGCTTTTGGGCGCTCTTATTCCGTTTTCCGGTCTTCAGGTTCGACGGCCCTATTCAGGGCCGAAGCGATGTCCTCCTCACTGTTTCCATTTTGGCGAAAGGTCTTCTTGAGATGTTTTAGCTCCAGGGTAAGACTCTCCGCATTGGCAATGGCTTTGGCTCGATGGAAAAGGGTAGATAAAACTGCCCTCCCTTGCGATGGATGATGATGACTAATATTGTTTAGGTATAGGTCCGTGTGCGTTGTAGCTTGCGAATGTGGAAATGCCGTTTCGAGAGTGATTTATTTCTTTGCATTTTTGAATTAACGGAAGTATATTTTCGGTAAATTTTATATTTCGATGGAAAATATTTGCCCTTGGATTATTGGTAACGTTTTTCTCGGCATTGAGATCAAAATAACAATGGCGAAGTCTTTAGAATCTTCTCTTTCTTCGTGGAAAATCTCCGCAGAAAGGAGAGTACGCAGCAAGATAAATTTCCTGTTAAATATATTCAGTTCCCCTCAATCTGGTTTCAGCATCACAATGCTATAATATAGAAGCCTTTATCGTATTTCTGGACCTGGGTTGTTTATACTTGAAAAGAGTTTACGAAGAAAGATGAGTTGTTTTTATACAAAAGTGTACCTCTCCCCACTTTGTTGCATGGTAGTGAAACATGGGTATGTCAGGATAGACATAAGAGTAGACTAAACGCCGTAGGTATGAGTTATCTGAGGAGTGTTTGCGGTAAGAGTAGGTTGGATAGGGTCAGGAATGAGTGGGTAATAAATGAATGTGGGTTAGATGCTCCAGTAATGGACATGTATGAAAGGAGTGTGCTACGTTGGTTTGGCCATGTTGAGAGAATGGATGAGAGTCGAATAACGAAACAGATATATGATAGTAGAATGAAAGGTGTGAGAGGTAGAGGTAGGCCGAGAAAGTTGTGGTTGAATGTGGCTGAGGAAATTCTTAGGAAGAGGGATATTAGGAGTCTTAAAAACAGGAGGGCGTGTATGAAGCAGTGTACGGGGGTAAATGAGGCAAAAGAGGTTTGCAAGGATAGGTCAGTATGGAGGAAGTATATGAAGCAGAGTTAGGAGTACAAATATGTATTTATGCGTGAAACTTTGAGACTGTGCCTACCCCGGAAGGGAACGTCGTGATTGGTATGTATGTGTGTATTATTACTGTAAAATCAATGATCTTTTGGGTCCAAGGGAGCGTCATTAACTGTGAGCTTTACTTGTTCTAGCGCATTGAGGTAGAAGGAAAGGGCGCCTCCTATTGTGGCCAATGCTGAAAGCTATAATGTTGGCGTGGCCTGTTCGCCATCTTCGTTAACCCCGGTTTTTCCCTCAGCGCTCACGAGCCGACGCGCTGATTTTTCAATTTTACGATGTTATCCAATGATAGCTAACTATAAATCAGCAAGCATTTACTTCTTTAATTTGGCTTCTTCATACATATACTGTGTACTTTTTTTTATTAAAATAAATAGAATTCCTGGTGAAAAGTATGATACAATCCAGTAAAATCCTCAGCACTAAATGACCATTATATGATTCAAGAATTAATTGCCTTAAATTTTGCACAGTTGGTTGATATTCTTGCTTTACATCCGCTAATTCGTCCATTCGAGTGTATCATCCAAAGAAACGTAGAGAAATAGCGGGGAGAATCGATACGGTTGTTATTTTACTTATTATTATATATTTTATACAAAAAACTGAAAAATTAGCCTCGCAGTTACTTTTACGGAGTCACTCACCAGTGTTCACGCAATTGTGCGAAATCCAAAGTGGATAAATCTTTCCCTTGGAATGGGAATGCGAACCCAGATCCCTTGATTTCGCGCCGAGTGCTCTAACCAATTAAGCTAACCAGGTTTACTCTACGTCTCGATTAATAATAATCGATCTATTGTCTCATGTGCTGCAACTATTGAGGTATATGGATAGGGCATAACGACATCAAACTGCAGCCTGACGGACGAAATAATAACCGTATTGTTCACACAATTGTGCGAAATTCACGGTGGAAAAATCATTCGCCAGGACGGGGAATCGAACCCAGATCCCTTGATTGCTCAAATCAATTAAGCTACCCTGGCTTCCTCTTCCATCGTGATTGGTTTGAACACTCGGCGCGAAATCGAGGGATCTGGATTCGATTCCCCGTCCAGGCGAATGATTTTTCCACTGTGAATTTCGCACACTTGTGTGATAAATAATAAAGTCGAGCTCTCCAAAGGGTGGTAAGGAAGGGGCTGGGTTAAACAAAATGGTTGTTACTTCGATTGTCAGGCTGCAGATTGATGTCGTAATGCCCTCTCCATAAACCTCAATAGTTGCAGCACCTGAGACAATAGATCAATTATTGTATGGGGACGAGGCAGTTTTCAATTAAATTTCTACTATCGATAAGGAATATATTCATATCGTCCTTTTATTAAAGTTTTAATCTCCAAAGCGGCATTGTTCCCATCCTCTCAGCTTGAAGTCAGGTGTGGTATGGTGATGTCACTCACGTATGGAGAAACTTTTCCATTAAAACTGCAAGTGGCGGCAAGAGCAGGGTGACTAACATATATTCACAGATGCCGACCATACGACGAGATATCTGGAGTGTTTCAAGAAACTGTTGATAATTTCGTCACCGTCTAAACAAATGGATCTTGGGAAACTGGAGACTCATGGTACTTATCCTTTCTTTGCTTTAAGCATGCCTATGCTAGGTGGTACATTACAACATGAATCTAAGTACGACGGAGACTATAATTCGAAAAGTATTTGGAAGAGAAAAGCTGAATGCAGAAGTGACCCTGACAGGAAAGAGACTACAGCTAGTGGATTCCTTCGCCTATCTCGGAAGTACAATCACGTGGGACGGAAGAAGTATAACGGACATGAAACGAAGAATAGGCTAAAAAGGCGTTCATGGGAAACAGACAACTGCTGTGCTCAAAGAGGATAGGGCTACAAACCAGGAAACAGTATGTGAAAACATTCGTGTGGAGCGTAGTACTCTATGGATCGGAAGCATGGACCATGGAAAAACGGACCAGAGCACACTAGAAGCCTTCGGAACCTGGTGCTGTCGGCGGATGCTGAAGATTAAATGGACAGACAAAATAAGAACTTATGAAGTGTACAGAAGAGTAGAAGAAGAAAGGCCCATATGGAACACTACACAGAGAAGAAGAACCAGATGTATTGGGCACACTCTGAGGCACAATGGGTTTGTGGGAACGTAATTGAAGGTAAAATAGAGGGGAAAACCCCAGAGAAAGGCCTAGGAATTCGTTCATGGACCAAATAGAAAAATACTTAGGAAGAAATACCAGGAATTAAGGGAACTAACATTTGATTGGGAAGGGTGGAGGGCTGTTGTCAACCAACCATAGGATTGAAGGACCGATGATGATGATGCAAGGTAGTAAATGCATCGTATCTCATTTTCTCCATAAGGCATTATGAACGAGATATTTCCCTAGTCATAACGGATACCATATCCGAATTTTGCATTTTAATTTTCTCGTCTATAGGATGAATGAAGTAAATAATCTAGTATTAATGGTACAATATTATAATTTTATACGGCTGAAATTCTCATAGATTTAGTAAAAATAGCTCTGTGAGTCTTTCGCTTGACTTATTTTTTTCAAGCGGCACGTTTAAGTATTTATGGTCGTTAGCTAGGGGTTCGCGAGCCCCCAGCAGGGGCCTTCGTCGAAAACGGTATTTATTTGCGCTAAATAACCAGCTGCCAAAGTTTACTCATTTTGAAGGAAATTATGAGTCACTGAAAAACACTAGTTGTAATAACTGATCTTCCGGGCTATCATATTGTATCGTGACTCAGCTGTGAGATGAATGGGAAGAATCGATTAACTCGCATGAAAACGCATGCCTAAACATCTTGGTCTTGAAATTATCTTACGGAAATAAACTTTAACTAAGCCAATCACGGATATCAATAATACATCAATAAATAATCCTCGAGTGTAACGTTTTCCTAACTATATCTTAACACATGGAGTACATTTTCTCTTAATTATTCAAGAAGCAAGAATCATAACTACAGGCATCACAGATACGTGATTCTTCAAAGGAAAATATCCACGTATATATCAAAATCTTTTTAGTTTAAAAATGATATTACAACCTTCGAAGACGCAAAAACCGGCGTGGCTAGTATTTTCTTACCTTGGTAGTTGAATCTAGTCCGCCGCAGCAACATCCCGAGCAACGTTGAACTCGGGCTCATCCCGATATCGTTTCCTCTAGAGTGTATGAGAAGTGCTGTCATATTGGTCTTCAATTAATACTTAAATTTTTACCGCAATATTGCAGGATTTAAATACCCCCCCCCCCCCCCCCCAATCAAAGCTTCAGAATATTAAGCGACGTATTTTTTCTCTACTTCAAAAATAAAGATAAATACGAGGACATAAAGGAGGCGAATATCACATATTCCGGTATCATAATATATCGCAATAACACAAATTCCGGTGGGACTCAAACAGCGATATACGAACGCCATTTTTGGCCGCCAAACAATGAGAATGGCAGTTACTAAAATCGCCTAAATTTGGCTGTTTACTCATTGTTTACTCCGTCGTGTCAAGACGATTATTGTGAAAATACTCATTGTTTACTTGCGTCATCTAATAGTTTGGGAAAATTGTTGTGTAAGCAGAACGTGACAATACACTTCGAGATATCACTACACTCGCTACTTCCGTAGAGGTCGACTTCCATGTATAAGCCGCCTTCACAGAGCTGTTTAATCATTCGTATGGTTAGGTTCATATGTATGTTGGTAAATGGGATTTAAATCATTAGTAGCATCAACTCAAGGGGAATCGAGGGTTTTATTTTTCGGGATACCTGTTGTTACATTACTTATTTCGATGACATGATGCCTATGAGGCGGAAATCGTGTCCTTCAAAATGTTTCAAGCCACGGGAGTGTCGCAGTATATATCGTCTCTTCCTTCCTCCTTGGTCCACTCTGCTTAAAGGATCGCAATGTCGGCGCAGTTCCTGAAGGTCTCTTGGTCGCCGCAGCCAATGGCCCCTGTTCCATCGGGACACACCCCCCAACTGTTACCTGGAGACGTGAGAAACAAATTGAGAATTGAAGTAGCTTATCGGTAAAATTAGTGGCGACGGAAATCAAGCGCGAAAGGTTGTCAATTGTTTGAGGTACAGATCTATTTTACTGAAATATATTCGATTTTCCCAAATCACGACCTGGTAAATTTCGATTTGTTTTTGAGACTGTAGATAAGCACGGAGGAGTGAGGCAGTCTTCGTGCTTGAGAGCTAGGCATTATCCTCTTGGTTTGCAGAATTACGGTTCCAACTTCATCTGCCAACAATATACGATGGATGCTCAAAGAATAATGGGAATTTTTTTTATTGTGCGGTAACGGACAGCTTTAGCAACGTATGATTGGCAGCGCTGCATTATTCGCTTCCTCGCGAGTAGCCATGGTTTTCTATTTGTTAAATTCTAGCTTAATATCCTTAATATACCTCTATCACTACGTTTACCAATCTAACTCAGATCGATATGATCTCGGACCGATCTGAACATTCTAAGCCAGCCGACTCGGATCGCCCGGTTTACCAATGCGAAATCCATTGAAATATCCATTTGAATCGGCTCCTAGCGATGTGAAATCTCAGAAAGGCAGAGAAAGCCGAGTTAGCCCGCTTTTTATATCGATCTCGCTAGCCCGTTGCATTTACCATACCAAAGTAAGTCGGCCAAATCGAACTGAGTTCGATTGGTAAACGTAGCGTATAAGTGGAGACTTATAGTCGCCTTGGTGTTTTTTTCATTTCCCGAGTTTCGGGGATCAAGGTAGCAACATGAAATTTTGCATTTAACTTTGGAGTCTTTCACGGAAACCTTAAAGATTTTGAAAAAGCCTTACAAAGACATTGCTATTGGTCGTACGGAGTATTGTGAATGGTCAACCCGATTGAAATGGTAGGTCAGGTAATTCGGCTCCCGCCGCAGGATACAACTTCCGTCCTGGTCTCAAGCTTTCGCTTATACCCGGGGCTAGGAAGAGGTGGAAGGAAAGGATGGGTAGGGAAGGTTAGCAGAACCGCAGCCCCTTCGAGGCCGACACCAATTAGGCGGATTGAGGTCAAAAGGACCTCAATTGGGCCTCCGCCTCCCCGAAGTGCTCGTATTAGTTTGGTTACCCCAAACAACAGAGACGAGTGACCGTCGGTTTCGCTTTCGCGAAAAACCTACCGCATATCGTTGTGAACCGAGAGAGCCCTTTGTCCAAATATTTGGGATTAGGTGTCTCTCTGACTCACTTTATGGGTTGGCGTCGTGCGGTCTGCCGAAGTACGTCCTCGAGTCGGGGATCACCGGACCCATGGAGGGTCAATTCGGACCAATTCAGGTCAAAGCTTGAGTTCCCGTCAACCCAGAAATGGGTCGTCAGTCAGCTCAAATCGATTTCAACCAGGAGAGCCTCCGACGTCGACTGATGACATTATCACTCAGAAATCGAGGATCTGTTGCGCTCCAACCGTGGTCAGACACACAGAGAATTTGCTGGAAAGGTTTAAATCTTGATTGGGTAAAAAAAAATGACATTTTTACCGAAAAATTGAACATGCACCGAGGTGCAGCAGAGTTTGTTCCTCGTTTGATAGCAGTCGAGCTGAACGACCTTTCGCGACAACGACATCGCGCCCGCCACTGATCCCTGTAAATTCGTGAGATTTGTGCAAAAAAAAAATCATATGACTTTCCTGTCTAAGTCTCCCTACTCACCTCACCTACCTCTGTGAAACTTTGTAAAATATCCTTAATCAAAATTGGCGCTTCGAAGGCGTCCTTTTGACGCCATCAATGAATCAATGAATCAAAAATCAATGAATCAGTAATAAAAATCAATGAATTTGGTCTCATTTTAAAGAAAAATATCTCACCCTTCCAATGACACCAAAAATTCAACCCCTTACCGCATTTCTTTCGGAGATATTTTCCAAAAATACCAGCCCTTTACAATGGAAAATGGTATGAGTGTGCACAACAGAGAATTCTTATTAACTCTTTGAGTGCGGCATGACGTGATAACACGTCATGGTTGTCTTTACGCTGGTGTTGATGACGTGATATCACGTCCATGGTACCGTGGGTGTTCCAGCTTTCACTAGGCCCCCTAGTGAGAGCTGGAATATTCACGATACTCATGACGTGATTTCACGTCATCAGCACCAGCGTAAAAAAATCATGACGTGATATCACGTCATGCCGCACTCAAAGGGTTAAAAATATAAGGTATTTCTAACACTAAAATCTCGTCAAAAAATTTAAAGTGTGTAGTTTGTATGTTTTCTCAACTAATATTGAAAATTAATCATATTGTCCCCGCAGTAAATTCTTCCGGATCAAAAAGAACCTTCCGTCTAGAAGGCGTTTCAAACGTACCGCGTGAAAAAAACGAGACTTATTTAGAGATATTTAAATTTAATTACTTAAAATTACTGTCATATAAAACTATATTATTGCACCATTAATAGTGCAATATTTAATGCGTGTGGCCTACAACTGGTGAAATTAAAACGTATATCGGATATGGTCTCTATTATGACTGGGGAACTATGTCGCTGTAACTGCCTTAAATGGAATTCGCCACGGGAAAGGGAGATGATATTCAGAGGAGAACTCCAGGAATGTGTGGCGAAGTGGAAACATCTCGGAAATGAATGTATCTCTAGATAATGACAGTATTTATAAGGACCAATAAGATATTAGAACTCTTTTACTATTTTTTTGCGTGAATTCCCGTTATTTTTTTGAGTAACCCTCGTAGTATCGCTCACCTGCTTTGTACTCCCACCTCAGGACGCATTGTTCGCATCGGAATCCGCGTGGGAGCCTGAGTTTCACTTGGTATTGCCCGGGCCTGTAGTCGGTCACCATGAACCTCGACCCTGTGCCGTCCGCCAGTTGCAAGGGGTTCCTGTCGAAGCACTCCTCCGTCTCGACGTCCGTCTTGGATCGAAGGGGACAAAGTCGAAACTCGAACCATCCTTTGTGATTCGCAGTCAGGTCCACGGTGGCGGTGATCTCTTGTCCGGGAGTGAAGGTCTTGGACACGACCCCCCTGCCGTACACCCCGGTGTTCTCGTTCATCCTGGGCTGGGGCATGGAGAAGTCATCTCCGCACGGACCGCAGCGACCTCCATTCTTGCCGAACTGTGACTGTGATCAAAATATGACATGTTTAGTCCACATTCATCAAGTAATATTCAAGTTTGTTGGTTATTTGTTGGTTGATCGACTGTTTCAGAGTGACACAGAATATTATCATGACGCCACACTACGTCTCTAGGTCTGACAGCAGCAATATAATAAGAGAGATACATTGCCGAACAGATAGGTACAAAAACTTGTTCTTTCGGCGCACAATAAGCGACGACAGTAAAAACTGAGGTCCACTAAATACACTCCCATAATACTCGTCACTTTGGTGTCACAAGGTGTTTGGTCTTGTTTTGTCTTGACTGCGAGAGTCAAGACCAATCCAGTCCAAATTAACAATTTTTTATATATTCAGTTTAAAAAAATACCAGTCTTACTGATGAAAAGGTTCACCAATTGAAAATTTAAGCAAAATATGCTAAATTTTTACACGGATATATTTTTGATAAACGCATTTTTCCAGTCATAGTAGCCGAATGCAGCGCCATTTGCGTGGTACTACAGTATTTTGACTTAAATGACTGCAGTAATTCTCTAATAACTTTAAAAAAATAGGTGGTAAGTTGCCGAATTTTAATTTTTTTCATTTTCCCAGGACATCTCGCTTGTCGTAAACACCTTTAATAAAATAACTCGAATATACTTTCTCGTTCAAATTGACGTTTTTCTGTTGTAAACTTAGCAATTTCCACATGAACTCGTGTGAAAACTTCCACTTTCAAGGCTTAATTACTTATAATACTAGCCTGGAAACCCTATTTAATTTCCATCTCAATTTATAAACAGCACTTCTACGATGCTATATACTAGTTTTCATATGATATGACCCTGAGGCTAGAGCCACCTTAATTACATTAATTATGTAGTTGTTTCATTTATCGACTTATCTTAGCGCACGAATATGCAAATTTCCTTAGATAATAATTCTGCTCCATACCCAGCGTCCCCCGCAGTTGAGCTGATTGTCGTTGTAGTTGACGGGCGTCCGGAATCCCTTCCTCCACATCGTCCCTCTGGCGGCGGGGTCCATGAGTCTCCCGTGGCTCTCCGAAGGAGAGAAGATGGCGGCCAAAACCGCCAGGGTTCCGAGGAAGACGGAGTTAGACATGGCCATATCAGTGACTCTCTCGAAGCTCACTCGCTTACGGGTAATCTCTGAAAGTACTCTCAAGAAATCCGCCTAGCTTTATATAAAGACATGAGGGAGTAAAATAGCCGTTCCTTCTCTAGTGTGTGTGTTGGTACTTTTTTCCTAGGGCGAATTAGCCAATTATACTACACACCATAGTTCCTGCATACTTCCCCGCCATTGCATAGGGTAATCCTTTTATTGCGGCAATCTCCTTGTGACTGCATTTCACTGTCAAATGCTCCATTTTCATTACCATTGTGGTAGATGGAGAGGGCGCTTGCTATTTCGGCCAGTGCTAAGAAGCTGTAACGTGGGCGTGGCATGATTGCCATCTTTGTTTACCCCGATTTTTCTGTGACGCTCACGGGTTGACGCGCAAATTTTGATTTTTTACGATGTTTTCCTTCGATGACGAACTAAAAATCAGCATGCATTTAATTCTTTAGCCTGGATTCTCCCCACGCACATTTTTTATTTATTTAAATTAATGATATTCCGCGTTCGCGGATAACATTTACGGTAAAATGGAGTAGAATCTATAGCAATAAGTAACCACTGTGTGTTACAAGAGTTATTTGCCTTATATTTCAACAGATTGGGATAATGTTGCTTTAAAAAACCGCTAATTCGTCAATTCCTTCGTGCTATCCATACGAAAGTAAGGAAAAAGCAGGGATAACAAACATGGTTGTGGTTTTCGTTGTCAGGCTACAGTTTGATGACGTGATTCCCTCATCATAGTGGAGAAAAATCTAGGAGTTTTTGTGGGTTCGAAAGAGGGGCATCTCGGTTTATAAAGTATGGTCACATCGACGATGGCTTCATTTGAACGGGATCATGAGTTTAAATTATAAGGTAAAGGGAGATGATACAGCAGCTTGACGCACGAATGTGATGCGTTTGTTTTTTAGAAAAAAAAAGATCCACCTAACATGAATATCTCGCTCAATTACTCAACTTATGTTGTGAAATGCAGAGCTTTGATATAAATTATGTCCTTTCTGCATTATCTAAATGAATTAATGCAGTACCACAGCAGTTCGCGTCACTGAGGTAGATGGAGAGTAAATTTACTATGCTAGAAGCTGAAACCAGTCTGCCATCTTCGTTAAGCCTCATTTTTTTAAAGCGCTTGCGGGCTATAGTGCCCCAAGGCAAGGTCCAGGGCAAAAGACCGTGAGGTCGGCCACCGTTAAGACTGATAGACCAAATAAAGACGCTCACAAATCTAAATGAAGCAGTCCACGTGGCCCAAGATAGAGGAAGTGGCGCCAGATAGTCCGGAAAACATGAAATTAGTACATATGGGTCACAACGCTCGATATTGAGTCAATACTGAGAGAGAGAGAGAGAGAGAGAGAGAGAGCTTGCGGGAAAACGCACAAATTTTGCAATTATTTATGGTTTTCCGTTGATAACTTACTGGAAACCTGCTTACATTTGCTTCTTAAATATGCATTCTCGTTATATGTATTGTTTATTTATTTAACTTAATACTCATCAACATTCTCAGTGAAAACTATTGTAAAATCGAGTGGAATCTCGAGTAGAATCCACAGCAAAAAGCAGCCAAAAAAAGTTTCAAGTTTCTTTTTAACCCTCTATTGACGAGCGCGTCTAATTTGTTACGTTTCAAAATCATTCAAATATTCGCTTTCTAATGGCCAGTTGCAGGAACGTAACATACGTATTCCATAAAGTTATGGGACCCATAAGCCATGGCAACCATTCAATAAGTGTTGCACAAACATTCAATAAATTCATTGGTCTCATAACTTATGGCATGGAGTAATGAGTTCCATAAGTAGCCAAGATGGCGGATGCGTAATGAACCGCTTGGAGTCTTAATTACTTGATTTAAAGAGTTGTTTTGAGACAAGTGACCAGTTTGTTTACTCTTGCTGACTGATTATAATGTGCATTATCAATTATTCATAGGCTAAACTTTCATAACTTTTATCTGGCGGTGGAAGATTAGATCAAATATTCGAGGATATTAACTATTGGTAAATAAATTAAGTAACTAATAGATGTGTTCATGCAACCCGAATATAGTTATGAGTTCTATAACTTTATGGATCTCATAACTATTGGTTCCATAACTAAATTTTCTTGCAACCGGCCATAAGAGGATTTTCCATTTTTTCGTGCTGCGCTAGACATAATTGCAACGCTTCGGATTAAGTGTGTAGTAAGTTTCGTCTCTTTCGGCGATTTGTCAAACAAATTGAACAGATTAATCTGTGACGCTATTCACTGACGATGGCGTGCCTGGTGGAACTATCTGAAATAAAGAGTTTCAGCTGTCAGATGAAGAAATAATTGGGAAAGTTACGTTGTGAAGGTAATGTTGAAGTATACCATGTGTTAATCTTATTATGTAAAGCATTATTTAAATTAAATATATACAATACTAATACTTCGCTATTAAAAATAAATGTTATCATCAAATACATTGGAATTTATTTTGAAAAATGCTTAAATATCACTTTAAAAAATTAATATATTTGCAGTATTTTTTATGCCGATGTTTTACCATTCCGTCCATAGAGGGTTAATACTATTTTAACACGTATCCTTTTGGCGTTAATGTTTCGAAATAATTCGATGACATTCATAAAGATTTTCTCCAAAACGATAAAACTTACACCGGGGTTGGAATTCGCCATGGAAAAAAAATCAGTTGACTTGACCGGGATTCTAACCCGGATCTCCCAATTGCCGGTCAGGTGTGTTGTTCCAATGATTTTATTTTTTAACAATATCATATTACAGTACATTCATTAGCATACAGGGCAAAAAAAAGATCCGCTCCAAAGACACATACATTTGTAATACATTTTTGTTTAAAGTATTTTTTAGACACATACATGAATATATTTTACATATTTTAGTTTTTTAAATCTCTTTTTTACATAAAATACTATTAAAATACGTTAGCAGCCGTGCTTTTTCATGCTCTGAGGAGGGTAACTGTTTATTTACTATTTTTATTTTATCGATTAAAGTTGATCTTATGTTTCTCTGACCTGTTTGACTTTCCACGATAGTTGCTATTAGTTCTGTTAAGATTATAATTTTCTTGGCAGGAAATAATTTTTAAATTTAGTGTTAACAGATTCTTTTCTCCAATATCTCCATCTCCGAATGTGTCGAAGACTCTAAAGAGGTTTTTAATTATTTCCCATTCCCTGTTTGTCCTTTACAACCTTGTATTTTTTGAACGACATTGTCTATCCTTCTGCATTCAGGACATACTGGGCTAATGCAAAGTCCAAGTCTGTATTTCATTTCTCCCGTTACCATACAATCACTGCAAATTTCGTACATTATACTTTTTTCCTTGATACAATGTTTCAACTTTGCATAATTTGTCCAAATGGTTTTTTCTCGGGTTTTTAAGTCGTTTGTTAGCCAGTTACACCACCAAGCCATCTTCCCACAAGGCGAATTTCGAGGGGGGTTTATGCGAAGTAGATGTTCAGGCCTCAAGTCTACATTGTAGCACATGAGACGAAGTCGTGCTTACGAAGCAACTGTCGCGGTGGATAAACCCAACATTGTCGTTAAACCCCCCTCGAAATTATCCTTGAAGGAAGTTGGCTTGATGGTGTAACTGGATAACACACCTAACCGGCAATTGGGAGATCCGGGTTCGAATTCCGGTCAAGTCAAATGATTTTTTCATGGCGAATTTCAACCCCGGTGTATATGCACCCGTGCGAGTGACTTCGTACCACATCATTAGTTAAATGCAATGATTGGAAATTTGATAAAACTTACTTTTCAAATTATTATGATAGTTCCTAATAAACACCAAGATATTACACCGAATAAAAAACTCGAATTTACTTATGATTGTTGGCTCTAATTTCAAATTCCGCGCCGCAAACCTAACAATCATAACAATGCTTTAATTGAGACGAAACTTTTAACAAATGTTGTGAAATGTAAGAAAAGAGGCAAATACTTGCGTCATTTTTGAAGAATACATTTTGTATGGCCATTCCCAACGTCTAAATAGATTTACTCCCGTGAAGTGTGGTTCCAAAAATTTTTTCGGCTTATTTGAAAATTATTTTTTTTAATGTGCACGCGATGACTCACAATTTTCGCTCAGACCACTTAAATGAGGAAAGTAATTTTGGTCAAATGCCGTCGCATTTTAATAGATTTATTTACGCTACATTGGGAAAGCAAGCGGAAGTGTGCCGAGGAAATGCTAATTATGTTGGATGAGAGGATATTTCGAGAAGATTAGAGGACACCTGTTTCTCAGGGTCGAAGAGATAAGGATAGTAACTCTATAGCTCTAACGCTAGGCAAACCTTTGTCTTACGATAAGCTGTTCACCTTGCTCCCACAAAATCCCGAATCTTTCCTAGAAATCTGCCATAAACATTTTCCTGTGATTTGAGATTTCACGAATGTGTTGGCTTGTCGTTTTCAGCGACGTCGGTGCACCAGGAATTTTGGTGTCGAATCATAGTGGCAGTCGGGTTGGAGGCCTTTTCCGTTTGACGAGCACATTTCCTACGGCCTGCGTCATCATGGATGAGTAAGTCTCCAATTTGAACTGCCAGGGTTATACCGAGGTCGGAAACCTTGATAGCCAACTTCTTAACGCTCTATCTGTCGATCACACCGAATTTATAGCTTTCTGAGACATTAGTACGGCTGTTATAGTAGTCCTAGCGAGATAGTTCCCTAGTCATAATATTCATAGTGTACGTTTTAATTTCACCATCTGTAGGACACATGAATCAAATATTGCATTATTAATGGTGCAATAGTGTAGTTTTATATGACAGAAATGGTAAGTAATTAAATAAAAATATCAGCATAAGTCTTCAATTTGATTCATTTTTTTTCGCGCGGTGCGTTTGAAACTCCTTCAAAACGGAAGGTTTATTGTGATACCCAGGAACTCATTGCGGTGACGATATGATTAATTTTCAAAAATAGTTGAGGAAACATGCAAACTAAACGCTTTCAGTTTTTTGCGACATCTAAGTGTTAGAAATACCTCATTTTGTAATTAATGTCCCTCTGGAGCGCATACGTCTACCATTTCCCATGTCAAAGGGCTGGTATTTTTTGGCAAATAACTCCGAAAGTAATGTGGTAAGGCGTTGAATTTTTGGTGTCATTAGAAGGGTGAGATATTTTTCTTTAAAATGAGACCAAATTCATTGATTTCTAGGCGAAATGATATTTCGCTCTAACTTCTTGCGTTTTTTCCATTGAAGTGGATGGAGAGTACGCTTGCTATTGTTGTCCAAGCTAGAAGCTTTAACCTGGGCGTGGCCGGTCCGCCATATTTGTAAACCCCGATTTTCCTTCAGCTTGTGGACTGGCGCGCTAATTTTGCAATGTTTTCCATCGATAACTTACCAGAAAGCTGGATACATTTTCTTCTTTAATATGCATTCTCCTTATGCATATTTTTTCAACTTATTTAAATTAATGATAATCCGCCTTACCGGTGCAAATAATTGTAAAATCGATAATAATGCATAGCATTGAGTAACCTATGTATGTTTCAAGAGTTACTTGCTTTAAATTTCGACTATATGGTGGGTATTCTTGCTTTACATGTACAAAATGGTCCATTCTTTTGTGCTATCCAAAGGAAAGAGCAGGGATAACCAACATGGTTGTTGTTAATGTTTCCAGGCTACAGTTGAATAATATGTCTATTTACCTTAAAAGTTATAGCGATGTTTTCTTTTGTTTAATTCGGATGACCCTGAGAGGCATGCGCATATAGAGGGTTCCACATTGAGCTGTCAGCAGTAGACATACAAAGTACACCATTGCCAAATTTTGTTCTGCGTGACTATCTATATATATAGTCACATAAGCAACCATTTGCAACACCACACTAAATATAAATAAGCCCTTTTAGGGAATAACACTCGAGTATTAATAGGCTATTAGATGATTCGACCTTATCTAGCATAGAACTAAATTATTGTTCCAGCTGTTATTGGCAACATCCCACTCACAGGCTTAATCAACACTCATGGAAAAAAGGTTTCATTTAACTGTGACGAACGAAAAAATCTTACTTTTGGCAGAAATACCAAAAAAATACTTTTTCATTATGATATGAATGCCATTTTTGGAATACTGAAAATGAGAACAAATAACTCCTGAGAAATAGCATAGAAATAATGAATAGGCATCTTTCGCCTTATTTTGAGTTATTAGTTAAAAACTGAGGTAATTTGTGTAAATATGTCATTTCATAGAAGAGGCACTGCAGTTGGCTCCTATGGTGGTAAAAAGGGTCCATTAAAATATGTATGAGGATTGATCTGCTCATACTGTACCTTTTTTGGATTTTGACAGGTAATACCATCTGCTGAAGCAGATTCTTGTACACAAACAAAGAGAAACAGGAATTTAGTGCTTGTTTGGTTTGGAAAGTGGAGGTGTTCCCCTCAACTTTATACTATCTGATTTTCTGGGTACATATTTGCTATTGAGCTCCTCTATGCATTTCTTCTACTTCTGTTAATAATTTCATAGTCTAGTTTCTAATGACTGGTAACCCTATCTCTTCATGAAAATGAGAAATACCCTTCATTTTACCAGTCCTTTCAACCAATTACTTTTTCCCTATTGTATGCCAACAAAGCTTATTATTAATCACTTAAATATGCATTATCACCAACAAATGTGGGCACGCTTTCTTGCATAATCATCTCTTTTCCATTTCCCCAGCCTTCTCTGTGATTATTGGAAGCTTCTTGATAATTCTTCTATTTTTCATTCTTGTTGTCTCATCAGCTGCTGAATTTTTATATTACCTGACATTATGTTTGTTATCATTATTCTCTGAAACATATGGCTCAAAAACTTTAGTTAAAGAAGAGAGCATTTTCCTCAGGCATTCCCACCCTCCATAGCCTTTCACAAAAAAACAGTGTAGTAGTGAACCCTATTCTACTGAGAGAGATATTATTATGGAGAAGAAAGATTTTGCTGGGAGTGTTGGGTGTCTGGAAGAGTTAATGGTTAACCCTTTCGCTGCTGTGAATGTAGCAGCTGCGTTCTCCCGGTTGACTGCTGTGAACGTAGCTCCTACTTTGTTACAACATTGGCAAGTGGTTGTTCTTCCCGTTCCTACCCACGCCTCCGAACTTTCTCTTGTTCTGCGAATTCCATTTGTCTAGTTCATTGTTATACATTGTACTAATCCCTTCCCAGGAGCGTGAGTGGCTACTGAGTTCCAAGTGCAATGAGAACAATACTTTCTGTGCCTAAGTAAATGATCGTTCACTTTTTCGCCGCACAGGGGCTGGGGAGTCCATGCAGTTTGACTGCAGCGAAAGGGTTAAGTGCAGCATCCTGCACACCGGCGAAAAAATTTTTTGCCCACTTTTGTCGTATTTCCACGATATTCAAAAACCACATGCATGATAGGTAATTCATTCTAATTTCCTAAATGCACAATTATTACACTACCGAGTGCTGTCGCTGTCATTTTCATTAAATACTGGAATTTCTCACCAAAAAAAATTTGCTGATGTGCACAAAGCTGCACTTTACCCAGTTTAAATACATGACCACATCCATTGTGAGCAGTGAATGTGTTAAAAGCGAATCGCACCTATTCATCTGTGTACCCATTATTGGTTACAAATCCAAAATTTTATTAGAAAATTTGTTCCCTGGTATGCATACCTTTTTTTTAAATAATTACCCAAAAAATCATCTCCCATACTCTGCTTGATATGAACTTTATATTTCAGTTACGATGAGTGGTTATTGGAACCTGAATGTATCTTTTCAGATGAAAAACTCATCTATATACCTAGTTGATATCTATTGATAACTCCATATATGTACTTTTTAAGGCTGCAATCCTAATGCTTTCTCTTTCATCATTGAATTCCAACACATAACCCCTTATCTTTGAAAAAATAATCTAAATATAATTGTAAGTTATAATTTTATAAATTTAATAAATAAACATTTAAAAGTCACCCAAGAATGATCTTGCTAGTCTTGGCTTGCCTCACCTTGAATTTTGTCAGTGAAATTGATAACAAACTATGATAAATTAGTTCTAATAAATAACCATCCCTTTGTTACAAATATAACAGCACTCAATGACTTTCTTTATTGAAATTTTAGAAATAATCCATACATACTTCGTAAAAAAACAGGTAATGAGACAAAAATTAAAGACATAAAAACAGTCATAACAAACATTCACACTGGCATATCAGTACGACTTCTCATACACTCCTGAAAAGTCTTTTGTGGAAGTCTTTCAAGAAAAGGAGGATTCTCACATTTGGATCCTTGAGTGAGGAAAAATGTCATCCAAACTTGGGTTTCCTGTATGGTTGGTATCTTTTGATGGAGGTCTTTTGAACATCACTCTTGATATCCATTTGTTCGCACTGAGTGCAGGAGTTCTCAGCTGAGAGTGTCAAGAAAAATGCCTGCGGCTGGCTGGTATGATGCCTTCATCCTTTATGCCTTTCATGGAATGATAAAAAACACTCTGAAAGTGATGTTGGGATTGTGGAGGATGTGAATACTCCACTGCCCTCAACGTGAACTGTTGATGAGGTCATCAATTCCTTTTCTGTTTACCAGACTTGTCCTTAGCTCCACCCTTTTCTCCCTTTTTGCTAGGCTTGCTCTTGCAAAGTCTTAACAAGAACTTTAGGGTAAATACAAGCACTGCAATTATGACAAGGAAAGCTCCTATAAGAACAGCTGCCACATCAATAAGGTAATACTGACACCATGCAAGATCTACTCCAGCTGACTTCAAGTGCTTTGCTCCATTATGTCGCAGAATGTACTCTATCCAGTACACTGCCCTCTCAAGGGGAGACTCCGGTCGGTCCTTCCAAATGGCACTCAGCTCCTTCATTTTTTTGGTGTAGCTGAAAATTTTAAATTCAATAAGACAATACAGTATGCACTCAGGGTTGGATTATTAGGGGTGTATAGTTACACAAAATGATTCGTTGGATCAGATAGTATAATCCCTTTCGCACCAAATACAATACATAGACAATGAGGAATTTCCATGCAAAAGGACAAATGCCTACCATATGTGACATGGATTTTCCTAGGCAAAAAAATGAATCACTACCATATGTGACACAGGGTGAAGGAAAGAGACCATCACAGAAACAACTCAAACCTGGGACTCCTGCATGACTGATATCTTTCATTGGAGGTCTTTTGAACATCACTGTAGATACCTATTTGTTTGCACTCAGTGAAAACCAATTTCTAGTACGGTACTTAAGTCACATTAATAGTGTGTGTGTATATATATATATATATATATATATATATATATATATATATATATATATATATATATATATATATATATATATATAAAAAACAGAAAAAGGAAATAAATTTAGAAATATAAGCTAGCAACAAGGCGTTGAGGTTGGGGATGGATAGATAGGTATATCAGTGGACACTCACAGAAAGGCGATCCATGGCGACGCCGGTGTCCACTGCTCTCGGAAGCTTTCGGGTGAGAACCCTTCCTCAGCGGGAGAAAATCACAACTGTGATTGTTGTGATTTTCTCCCGCTGAGGAAGGGTTCTCACCCGAAAGCTTCCGAGAGCAGTGGACACCGGCGTCGCCATGGATCGCCTTTCTGTGAGTGTCCACTGATATACCTATCTATCCATCCCCAACCTCAACGCCTTGTTGCTAGCTTGTATTTCTAAATTTATTTCCTTTTTCTGTCAAACACAGAAAACAAAAAAATGATGAACACACTTACAAAGTTTCCAAGTTACCAAGGTGCCACTAGCACCTTGGTCGCAAGAGCGAAGACTGAGAAGGAAGGGAGGACTGAGGTGGTAGGAAGGGAGGACTGAGGCGGAAGGAAGGGAGGGAGGGGAGAGACAGGGGAAGGGGAGGAGGGGGAGGGAGAGGAAAGGTGGGGGCGGGAGGCGGGAAGTGGAAGAAATAATTCGAAAGGAAGAAGTAGTATGGGCAGAGGTGATAGAAGTGGTTAGTGGGATTTATTGAGTCCTGGCGGAGAGAAAGCCTGGAATAAGTAAATGCAAGAGGACTCAAGATCTTTGATTTGGAGTGGGGAGGAGGAAGGGGGAAGGGAGGCAAGAATTTTATATATATATATATATATATATATATATATATATATATATATATATATATATATATATATATATATATATATATATATATATATATATATATATATATATATATATCCTCTGGCAAACTTTTATATATATATATATATATAAAAGTTTGCCAGAGGAAGGCAGACGACAAACACAGAAAACAAAAAAATGATGAACACACAAAGTTTCTTGATATTTCGGTGCCACTAGCACCTTGGTCGCAAGAGCGAAGACTGAGAAGGAAGGGAGGACCCTGTCCTCCCTTCCTGTTTGTGTCCTCCCTTCCTTCCCTGTGTCCTCCCTATATTATATTATATATTCGTCACTTAAGTGATCCTAAGTGTATATATATATATATATATATATATATATATATATATATATATATATATATATATATATATATACACACACTTGACAGTATATTTAAAAATAATATGATGATATATGTACAGATTTTATCCTAAACATGAAAACAAACTGTTCATATTATTATTATTATGGCTCCTATTAAAAATATCTATATCTATGGCTCCTATTAAAAATAACTAAAAACATGTATATAAAAACATAGGTTTTCACTTGAATTTTGTATTCCACATGGTAAACCCAAGTCATAACAATGCTTTAATCCAGATGAAAATGTTAAAATATAGTTCCTGCTTCATTATTGTACAACATATGTGATTGCTGACAATGGCATCATGATTCACACACTAACCACCTTAATGAATGTACGTAGGACATTATATTATCAGCCCGAGGAACTTGTATTTATCCTTCCAAAGGGAGAGTATTAATAGGTGCTTGTTAGATTTTCTCCTGTTTCTGGGTGGAATTTCTATTTTTGGTATCAGGTATATAGCAGTGTAGTTTTTGGCAAACAAGCATCCATAGAATACTCCACCACTCAAGGCATGGCGCTCTTGCCCTCAGTTCCCCGGTGATGCTACCTAGAGTCTCTGAGAAAGATGCGGGGCCTGCCATCGCTGAGGCCTTCCAATGGCTGGAGTGACATCAGACCCATCTGATCTGATCCCGCCCCCTCTTTTTGGCTATTTTTCTTGCCATTGGAATTTCGAACTATGAAAATTTACATCTCAGGAGCTAAGCATTACTTGGGCCAGGGGTTTTTTGCATTGGGCAATATTCATCGTCCTCTGTTACCTCTATAAAAAAAATCGGCAAGTTCTCCATTAAATAGGTTCAAAAAAATTTAAATCACCTTGGGTTATTCAAAATTGCGTTGATATTCTCAAGCACCACTTCCTTGGTGATTGATGTGAAATCCATCTTCAGACCAACACCCAATTGGTTGACACGCTTCATGTTCATGTCCTGGTCGCCATAGAACGGGATTCCGATCAGTGGCACGCCTCGATCCACAGCCTCTTGGAAGCTCAGCAGACCTCCATGAGTGATGAACATTTTGACATTAGGATGAGCTGCAATGAAATGTAATAAATAAGTTTCCAGCACCGCTAGACATGAGTCGCACTTGAGTCACGTTTTTCCGTGTCGTAAGTAGCCCATTATTTCAATGCAAATTTTCAAAATGAAAAATGTATATACAGCACCTGGTGACTTGAATTCGCAAAACAAGTCGCGCTTCACCACTGCATAAGTAGCCCATAAACACAGTGCTGACAACAATTTCATTATTACACTCGACCTCACTTAAGTCACCCAGAAGTAATTGACAACTATTGATATCCAGAAGCATAATTTATTAAAATCACAATCATTATATTTATGCATATGAATATAAAGCAAATCATAACAAATTTGAACTATAGCAAGTTACTAAAATTGAATCTGTTAACTTTTATCCATCTACTCATTCCTTATCATTGGTCTACACAGCTTTATTAGTAATATCTTAGTGATTAAATACTAACTTATGTGAACCACCATCTGTTGTAGCACTATATTTATGAAATATAAGAGACTTATTTGAATTTACATATATTGCATCTTGTAATTATAAGCCAATATCTGGATTATCTAAAAAAAATGGTCATCTTGGTTCAGGTGATATTACACTTTGAATTTGATTATAATAAAATGAAGTTTCAACATTGGAATTCCTAGTAATGGTTGTATATATTTTTATTTGGTTTATTTAAGAGGATGCAATGAATTTGATCAAAAGTAGATTGAGTTGGCACTGGCTTAATCTCCTTACACATCTCCTTACATTGTATCTCCTTACTTATCTTAAATAACATTTGTAATTTTGGCCATTTAAAAAAAAAAAACAAATCTGGAATTTGTTGGAGAATTGTCTAGTAGTAGGTAGCTCAAATTATCTCATCAATTGTAAGGCAATCTTTTACTTCAAAAACGAATCAATAGCTTAAATTCTTCATAGAATAATACTCATAAAGCTCTAAAAAAACAACTGAAAATGAGGAGTATGCAATGGTAACTATGTATAGCTGATTGTAAATTTTGATTAATAATTCTCATAATGATGACATTCTTACACCACAGAGGACAGCAAATTTGAGTCACGTGAGCTATAAATTAGTAAACGATACTAGTGACTCGTGACTTTTATCATCCGCCATTAAATAATGAGCCTTATTAAGTCACGAGTATGGTAATGTATCATAATCCCTTGCTATTGATTTTGCCTTTCCTATAGTATTGTCAGTTATTTAGCCATTATTAGCTGCAAATTAGAAATCACAGGAAAATTACTGCATTTTAGAAAATAACTGAAATTTACCACAAATGAAAATTGCAGTACGTAATTTTCCCATCCCTAGTCATAATGGGTGACCAGGTGCTCACTATTTAGTTACCAAATCACAAATCTCATCATTTTTGTTAATGGCACAGCATTAAAGAAACTAGGTTTTGTTACAATAATAAAAGTATCAGGCTTGATGTGGTGGAAAGAATTTATCATATAGAATGACATTAAGGCAATTTTCCACTTACATAAATTTTATTCGACCTAGAGTTATATGTACTACGTCTAGGTGGAATTTTCCACTTAGATGAATTTTATTCGATGTACTACATCTTGGTGGAATAAAATTTATCTAAGTGGAAAATTGCATTACTCTGAATCTTTATATGTTTTGTTAAGCGATAATAGGAAGGTCCTCAGATGAGAAAGTAAACACAACTTCATTCTGGTTAGGCCACACCTCAAACACTCCACAAGCATTTAAGACCCTGGTAGTAAATATTTAACCAAAAAAATTGATGAAATACAAAGAAAAGCTGCATGCTTCATTAAAAACTGCTACGAGCGAACTTATAGTGTTTCACAACTTTTAGAGGGATTAAGGTGGGAGCCCTTAGAGGCTCGGAGGTTGCATGCTAGGCTTAGGTTGGTTGAGAAATTCAGAAATAGTGTGTTTCACAGCAACACAGAATATTATCGTGACGCCACGCTACACCTCTAGGTCTGACAGAAGTGATAAATTAAGAGGGATACATTGCCGAACAGATAGGTACAAAAACTCATTCTTTCTGCACGCAATAAGCGACCACAATAAAAACTGAGCTCCACTAAATATACTCCCATAATACATGTCACCATTTCACCTCCCTAAACCTCGGCTGCTATTCTGAATCGGGCGATGCTATTTCTGGCTAATGCTATTCCTCACTTCAGAATAGCGTTGGAAGCGGTTCTGAATATGATGCAGAAATTCAAGGCGTCCAGGTTGTAACGCTATTATTTACCATGCCACTTACTGTATGAAAACCTTTCGGAACAGTAATTGAAAATTCAGGCAGCCAATGACGAGTAATGTTTACGTTTTTCACAAACAGCTGAGACATGAGACAGATGAATGGCACTCAGTTGCTGAAACCTAGGTCGGTTTTAATAAATTAGTGTGGAATCAACCAAGGTTTATCTTTTCATTATGAACATGAAAGAATGTTTTCACTAAACCTTCCAACTAAATTTTATTCAATGCTGTCTTCGGATACTATTATCATACTTCATTTTGTTTTGCATGTATCAGGTGATCAGGTGATAGATAATAACTCTCTGATTATTTAAATTTTGTGAAGGGGATTTCAGTTTAGGAAAGTCTGGCAATGTTTGTTATGTATACCTGTGCGAACATATAACAGCTACCCAAGCTGGGAAAACAACTTTAATTTTTATAATGATTGTTCACCTCAATATTGTAAAAAAGCATATTGTTTTCACGTATCCGTTGGGTATTTTATTTTAATTTCACCACTTATATGACTGAGCAGACCACGTTTGGATGCATATGAATTGCGAATAATGATGTATAGGTGTCTCAAGGATAGTGATGTGATGAAAAATTTCAATTTTTTCACCATGGATATTTGAAATGTTTCAGTCTAAATTGTCTGTGGATTTAATAAGATGGTTTGACATCCTAATTAGCCTCTTGAAAATCTTGTGGTACAGCTGGGAATGTGTGGAGTGAAGTGAATGTGAATAGGTGAGGTGAGCAATATTTCAAGCCCACTTGTTTAAATAATACAATGGAAATGTTAGATACAATTCTTTATGGATAGAGTGAATACTCATTCTTTGCACGTAGAGCAATCTTCTATTTTACCGACACTTGTTATCCCTGGCTGAGAGATGGGAAAAGTAATGTAATGCAAGAATAAAGCAATGAGACTCGGTCGAAAAAAATATGTCTACAATGAGAGGTACGGGAAAAGGAAATGCCAAGGAAGGCATTCATGCTTATATCATTCAATATACTCGAATGCGATCATTGATTTTAAGCATGAATATCCTATAATTTATGCTTAAACTCAACTGCAAAGGAGTCTACACATCAAGTTCTGGATCTCATTTTACGCTGCCTTCATCTCCTCAGAATGACAGAAAAGTTGGTAAATGAAACAGCTGTTGTATGTGTAAGTTAGATTACAGACTTTAAACAGAGATTGATGTATATCATAAGTGGTCCATTTCCAGCTTCCACAGAGGCTATTTACCCTTAAAGATTCAAACTGGAGAACAAATTTTGTGGTATGTGTCAGGAGGAAAAAAAGCGAAGTGAAGTCCTATGATAGGATAGGTCACTCGGAGGAAAAATTTCTATCTGGTCGTGCATACAAAGAAGGAGAAAAAAGTAGGACACCGGGAACCGTGAACTACCACCTTTACCAGCATGAATCCATGATGCTATCCACTTCTCAATCTGTTATATTTGGGAAACTTTCCCTTGCGTTTTTATACTTAGGGCGGATATTGCCGATTACAAATTGATTAATTATAACAAGACTACGGCATGTTTGATGAAGTCCAAGGCAAATTGGCGTTGCCTTTGACCTCATGCACAACAGAAAATACGGCTTTCAAATCAGCAAGCAGCGAGTCAGGGTACGAAGGCGAGGCACAGTTGCCTACTTTTTATGGGAAGAATTTTTTATGTTTACTTTAATATACGGATTGACAAGTCAATTCTGCTATTACTTTTATGTTTTTAGGAACACTTCTCAATGCATATTTTGTAGAATCATCGTAAGATAACATGTGATAAAGATTCAGGTGGCCGTTTCGGTCAAGAATAGCATGGTGATCAGATCGTAGCCTAAAACAGTGTCGCTCCCAGGCATCAGTCTCATGTCTAGAACCGCAAAAAGCGTCATTGTGAATGGCAGTTCGCTGGGGTAGAACGTAGATGTGAGTAGATTGAATGACCTTTTCATGCGCATCAAACTGCAATTTACAGAGATTTAACTTGTTGTCAGAATAACCTTGCTTCTTGAAATCCATTCGAACATATGTTATGACAAAATTTTACACTGACCTAAAATATCTGCTTGTGGCCACCATTTTGAGATCTTCACATTTGAGGGTTGGCCTGGCATTTGGTCTACTTCCCATTTCCAAAGAACTGTCTGTTTCAGTTGACTAAAGGCACCAAGTAAGGCCTCTCTCATTGATTCTGGTAGGTCAGCACTCTTCAAGTTGGAGCCCAAACTGAAGTAGACGACCCCATTCTTAGATTCATCCAGGAGTTTCTTAATGTCCTGCAAAATAAGATATTTAATGAGCCATTGCTTGTATTGCGTTCTTGAGCATTGTTGTTCAGCACTATGATGAGTGAAACTTAACTAATGGCAATTATCAGATGACATATGTCTTACTAAATAGCAGCCCTTAAAAAAATTCACTTTAAAATTTGAATGTTTACTAAATTTAAACTTATAAATTGTAAAGTTTATAAAATGTTCAGGGGTGAACTTAAATATTTTTCTAAAGCAATTGGGAAACACTAAATTTTAGTGAGTTTATTGAAAATTATTTGGTAACATAAATATTTTACTTTAGTTTTTCAAAAGCTAAAAATTAATTGAAAAGATTTTCATAAATTAACTAGTAAACCGAAAGAATAGTCTTACATTTACAGGGACCTTAAAGTTTTGGCGAAGTTATTAAAAATTTACCCCTAGAGAAATCTTTTTTACCTTCAGTTTTTTATATGAATGGTATGAATGGAAAAGTTTTTCTCATGTTCTTTTACAAGACCAATTTCAAGTGTGGATATAGAGAAAGCACTTCATTGCCTTCTGCCAATGATTAGCTTCTATGTAAGTTTCTCGATCATATAATTTTTGTTCAATTACGAAGCTTTTCAGATTACAGGTCAGCTTTAATGATACCCTTTCTTGTTGAACTAATGGCCTTAAATTAGAGCTGTGCGAGTGCTTCAAAGCCCATTCGAATCAACTCGAAGCAGGCTTAATTCGCTTTGATTCGCCAGGAATCAGAAGGCTTCAAAACCGAATGATTCAAAATATTTAAATCTGATAGATTCGTCTTTGAATTGTTACATGCATTCAAACATGGCGCTCATACCAAAATGGCATGCTGTCCATTAAGAGGATGTTTTCCTCACGCGAAACAAAAATTAAACGACCACATGTTACTCTTTGCTATTCTTTGTGCTACTATAGATGCATGAGCTAATTTAAGATCTTTATTTCTTATCTCTGCATAAGTTTTTGCATTTTATGTAGTTCTAAATTTGATTCGAAAGCAAATTTTTTAGGGTGATTTGATTCGCTACTCTGGTTTGATTTAAAAAAATTCCTTTTGATTTGATTCGAAATTTTTTTGGGAGATTCAATTTGGTTTGATTCGAAATGAAAACCCCTGATTTGCACAGCACTACCTTAAATATTTGGATAACGAGATGTTATAACTTTGAGAGATAACCCACAAGCAAGCACATTTGGCTATATATTTGCACCATGATGACAACATAAGACTGTTATCGCCATTGTTACCACTATGCAGCCATGATATTGGTTCACCAGGAAAGTTCATGAAGCATATATTCAGTTAATTCTTAAGTTCATGCAGTAGATTAGAGAATATTATGAATGAAATGCAGTAATTATTTTTGTCCTTTTTGTTGTTTTTGGTTTAGTTACTTCTAATGGGATTTCCTTGATTATGCCAAATTGAGCTTCATATTGGAAGCAATTTCTCCACTAAATTTTGGCAAATAGTAAGATACTACATAATTTGCTACATCTGGATATTACACATCTCAGAAAAACCAGAATAAGTTCATTTTAATTTGATGAATAATCATCATCATTGCCATACGGAAATATTAAAAGCCAAAAGAGGATAAATCTTTGGAAATTTGTAGTTGAGGATTTGGTAAAGGATTTAGATATACAATTGTTTTTAGAGGCACAAAATGCAGTTTATTAAAATGTTTGCATCATCTGGAAACAACTATGGAGTATGGAGAATTTTGAATTTTCGCAGTATAGATAATAGCAGTATGTGGGTTGCAAGGAAGTTACATCATAGGCATAATTTCATCAACCCAGTTTCCAGGGAATCGTAAGAGAAATCCTTTTACCAAACTAAATATTCTGTAGTGCTGGTCTGGCAATTGAATCCATTATGCAGAATATAGTGGAATAATTACAGAATCCAAAGATCAGAGTTTTTCCATCCTGCCCAGTGATGTATTTAGTAGAAACTGAGAGTTAACCAGACATATATTGTAGTAATCCATGCAGAACCTCTAACAGAAAGAGCACTGCTACTTAAGGTAGAGGAACATTCCCAATTAATGGGAAGCTAAAGCATCAGTCCTCTCCTAATCTTTTGAACTGAAATGATATTCATAGTTTAGGTAATTTCCATGTTACAGTGCAAAACAGTGCTACTCCTCAGTGCTACAGCCCTTGTAGGGCCTAGGACTTTCCAACAATGTTAGCCCAGTCACCATGACCTCTTGCATGCATTCTCCATCATCTTCCTCTCATCTTTCTCAGATCTTCCTCTACATCATTCGACCATCTTCTCCGGGGCCCTTCCCTCAGCCTTCTACCATCTGGGTGTCCAAAATATATCTTTTTGACCATCCTATCTTCGGGCATTCTCTCCACATGCCCGAACTATCTTAACAGATTACTCTTAATTTCTGACACTACGTTAGGGTGTACGTGGAGGTCCTCTGGTTCTCTAGTTTTCTGTATTCTCTACTGTCTGCCTTCCTTCATGGCTCCAAAAAACCTCTAGCACTTTCTTGATAAGCTGTAATGCCTGCTGCAATGCTAGCCTCCCAGGTAAAGCCATTTTGTCTCTAACTTCTCTGAAAGACTAATATCTGATCTGGAAGTAGTCTGTAACTGGACTGAACTGGTCTGGATTTTTCAAGATGCTTCAAGACGTTTCTAATCCAGACAAATAGCAGACAATTTCATATCAGATGTTAGTCTTTCAAAGCAGTTACAGACCAGTTTCAGAGCAGTTACAAACCAGTTTCAGAGCAGTTATAGACCAAGTATTTTTACCTGAGTGTTTTTTTCTTTCATTTAATAATTTTTAGTTGCAAACACTCAAATACTTGAACTTATTAATACTTTCATTATTGTTCCTATTCAATTTTATACATTTAGCTATTACAATTGTACTTCTCCTGGACAAGAACAAATACTGTTTTAGCACAGTTCACTTTAAGTCCAATTTTCTCTGTTTCCATCAGTAATCTCTCCTTGGAATCTCCCATGAGATCCTTGAATCCTTTTGATTTTACATCAACATCTACAACATGGGCTAGTATTTGTGATATATGGTTGAAAAATATACCATCTAGGTGGCTGACTTCTGTTTTTCTCATCACCTGCTCCAGGACCACATTGAAGAGTGTGGTGGATAGCACATCACCTTGTTTTAAGCCCTGATTATCTTAGAATTCTGGTAAGGCTTCCTTCTAATTTGACCTTACATTTTCTTTTCTTCAAGTTCATTAGTATCAATCCGATTAATTTGGCTGGGCATCCCTTGTACACCGTAGTCTGGTATAGCTTATTTGTCTTTACACTATCATATGCTTGTCAAAAATTCACAAACCATTGGTGAAAATCCATATTATATTCCTAACACTTCTCCATTGTCTATCAAACAGTGGAGATATGGTCTGTTGTTGATCTACCCTGTCTAAAGCCACATTGGTAGTCTCCAAGAATCTGTTCGACCAATGGGTCAACCCTCAACCAAGATTTTGGTCTAGACTTTGTGGACCACACTTAACATAGATATGCTGTTGTAGTTTTCATAGTTGGCCATATGCTTCTTCTTATAAATAGAGCAAATAATAGCCAGACTACTCCTTGATCATCTGTTCTGATTCTTATATTTTCTCTATCAGTTGGTGGATGAAAAGAGAAAGCTAGTTCCCCTCCATATTTAATCATCTCAGCTGAAATGTCATCACTTTGTGGTGCTTAATTATTTTTCAGGGATTTCATCACTTCCTTCACTTCCCTTACACATATATGGAACTGGTCCTGGGACTGTGTTTGGTTGCAGATATTGCCACTCTGGTCCACTATCCTCTCCAGCTAGTTCTGGTGTCATGCTCAAAGATGTGGTAATCAAGAGTTAACATTCAATAAGAGAGAGAATATTCAGCCAATCATCATCAGATTTGTTCCTTTCTATAAAACATATTCCCCTCCTTATCTCAGCAAAATTTTGCCCGTGGTGAAAACCCTGTATTTTGGCATAGAAATTCCACACTTCCTAGGTATTATTTTGCTCCTCTAGATTTGTGATTCATTTCCCCTCCAAGACTCTCTTCATGTGTGACACCACTGATGTGATTCAAGTGTAATAGTGGTTTTCCCAAACAGTTTGTCTTATATTTTTTCCAATTGGTAATGTCATTACGTAATATTTTCAACATGGAAATAACGATATTAAATTGAATCAAAGCAAATATTAACAATTTTGGTATCAAGAATGGAAATGAAACCATTTGTACCCCACCTACAAATCCATGTATTGTTCATACAAGTGACTGAGTGTTAAATCATACTTCGCATGCAAAAACTGTCCTTACCTGAGGCAGTGGCTTGGGTGGTTTGATATGCATCCCTCCAACTTCCACCAGATTCGGCATGAGGGGTCGTGGGAATAGGATGCTGTGATGTGAGTTGAGCAGGACTAGAGACACTCTCTTCTCGAGTTCATTCACAGATGGAAAGGAGTCATCAAAAACCTCCCTCAGAATTCTATTGTGTTTCGGGTATATCATTGTGTAGTGAAATGTCAGAGTGGCAAGGTGCAGAAGGGAATTGAGGGTTCTCTCCACAAAGTTCATGTTGTCGGCGAATGATGAAAAGAGATCCGGAACAAATGAGGGTAAGGCAGGGTTGCCGACCAGGCTATCGGTCACAGGAAATGATCCAGCAGGGGAGATGAGGACAAGGGGAGCATTGAATATGTGAGCAAAGGCATATGCACACTCACAGTAGAACATGCTCACAACCACAAGGTCGAATCGCTTGCCAGATTTTGCCCCTTTGATCAACTCTTGAACTTCTTTCTCCAGGAGTGAGCTATTGCAGATATCATTGGAGATTCTAGGGATATAGGAAACAAAAAATGCTTGTGAATGGTATAATATAAGTAAGCTTTTATAAATAAAACTCCCATTTTCACCAGACATTAAACTCTGGTCAAATATGAAATTTATGAGTAATAAATAAGACTATCCCAGGTAAAAATATTTGGTCTGTAACTGCTCTGGAACAGGCCTGTCACTTCTCTGGAACAGATCTGTCACTGCACTGGAACAGGTCTGTCACTGCTCTAAAAGACTTGTATCTGCTCTGGAAGAGGGCTGTAACTGAAATGAACTGGACTGGATTTCACAATTGTTTCAAATACAGACCAGTAACAGACTACTTCCAGACTAGATATTAGCCTTTCAGTAGCACACTAGAAGAAAAGGGTTGTAGCAGCAAAGACATAATGAAGAGAATAGTGCTAGCTAAGGAGGCGTTTAGTAATACACAGAAGGGAGCTGATGATGGGGACATTAGGTTAAGGATGTGAAGAAGAGGTGAAGGGCTTGATATGGAGTGTAGCATTGTATGGTGCAGAAATGTGGACCCTCAGAAAAGAGGACGAGAACAGGCTGCAGGCATTTGAGATGTGGGTGTGGAAAAGGATGGAGAAGATGAGGTGGATGGATAGGAAGACTAAAGAGGAAGTGCTTGAAATGGTGGGCGAGGATAGGAAACTTCTGATTTAAATCTGGGATAGGCAGGGTAGATGGCTGAAGGATGTAATAAAGGGTGATGGGTTCCTTAAGAGTGTGATAGAGGGAAAGGATGTTGGACAAGCGGGGAAAAGGAAGAAAGAGAATGGCTTACATGGACGGGATGAAGAAGGGTAGATCGTATGCTGAGGTGAAAAAAGAAATACTAGAGGGAAATAAGCCCCTGAAAGTTTATAAAACTAGGAGGAGGTTCTCTGACATTCAACCCAGCCCATTGCCCAGCAGCCCAGTTTCAGAGCAGTTACAGACCAGTGTCAGAGCAGTTTCAGCCCAGCTTCAGACCAGCATCAGACCAGATATTTTTACCTGTGATATTTTGGCCAAAAATACCCTCCTGCTATTTGCTACCACTTCTTCAGTGGTGGACATAATCAAAATATTAAAAAAAACACATTTTGTAATGAAATGAATGGGTTGAATTCCCAGGCATGTCAAACCTTGGCAATATAAACATGACTAGAACCGAAATGAAAGAAATTGATTCCAAAAAATATAAATTAATAAATGCTGTTTATGCTTTTATGCAATGTGACCACTAGTATTCCAGTGCTCTTGCTCATACCAGTTAAAACAAAGTACAGGGTGATTAAAAAAGAATACCACAACTTTGAAAATATGCATTTAATCAAAGAAACATGATGGAACCTTGGGTAATTAATCAATGGAAAGAGTACTTACAAAGTTTTTTGATCCAAATGAGCAACTTCAGAGCTTCCTTTAATCGACAACAGAAGGCGATTAGCTCTCCTTTTCTTCTTTGCAGAGTTCTTGATTTTCAAAGTTGTGGTATTCTTTTCGAATCACCCTGTATTTAAATTCTAGTTGTTTCTTTTTGAGGCAAGTCGGAGCAAGTTAAGTCCAGTAAAGTCTATGAAAGTGAGACTTGTTTATCCCACTGCATCCATAATTATCATAATAACCATTTCAACCATAATCAAAATACTCAAAAGTGCATTTTGTACTGAAATAAATGGGCTGAATTTCCAGCTGTGTCAAACCTTGACCATATAAACATGACTAAAAACCAAAATGAAAGCAATTGGTTCCACCAATAGTATATGCTATAGATGATGGTAATGGTTTTATGCAATGTGGACACTAGTGTTCCAGTGCTCTTGTTCATACCAGTTAAAACCAAGTATTTAAATTCTAGTTGTTTCTTTTTGATGCCAGTCAGAGCAAGTTGAGTCCAGTAAAGTTTATGAAAGTGAGACTTGTATATCCCACGGGAGTCAGTAGCTGGTGACAATGACATGGAACTTTAAACTACAATGTAATTTTATTACTCACTAGTGTTTAAAGCAAGTAGGAGATTAACATTCCAGGTTATTTTATGCTGGTTTTGACACCACACATTGCATAAATCCATAGGCTTTTGCCTTGCCAGTTTCTGAATGTGCTGCATTGCTAGTCCTGGACGTGGCTAATCCATCAGATTCTCCTTAATTTTTTATTTCACTTACACTAGATGTACCAAACTATTCTGAAACATTTTCTTTTTCAATATTAAAGAGATACAAAACACCCGGAATGTCTTTGTGAGAAATACATTTTCTTTTCTTAGCATTGAATGGATTGATTCCTTTGGCCATAATGACAGGTGACTAACTATTCAAATATGTGTAAAAACTAGAAATCACCACAAAAAAGTTTTTGTAGGAAGAGATACCCCTTTGTCTAGGTTTAAATGTGTTTGCTATTATATTAAGATATACTGGAAGCATAAAAGTGTTAACATTGCTCTCTGATTTTTTTCCCCCTCTAACATTAAAATTTGGTAGGTGAGATCACATGAATAAAATAAGAAAGATAGACTGTAGGACGGTCTGGATTAAAATGAAATTACATACTGCTGTACAAGATTCAGAACCTCAATTACTGTAATGAAAGCCACCAATAACGTACATGGTATGATTGTAGGGATTATAATACTGTAAAGTTTTCTTATCATACCTTTTATTCCCATGTGGAATGCTGATGTAATAGTATATATTACATGTCAGTAATTTTATCATTATTATTATATCATAACTACCCCGATTACAGCTACTTAGGCCAATTTGTATTGGGTGATTACTTTTTACAGCAAGTGAACCCCATGCCCTGAGTGGTGATAATTCCACCCAGGCGGGATTTGAACCCGCGACCCATGGGTTAGCAGGCGAGGACTTTACCCCGTCGCCACTGGGGCCGACAAATTGGTTTCACTTAATTGTTTTGTGTGTGAACATGACAGAACTTGAAAAAATGTTTCCCAAGAAATATGAGAGCTGCTGCATGAATTGAATGTTATGTGGAAGGTGTACTGAATATGAAACTTTTTATGCTAATAGGGGCATTGCCTGCTTCTAAGCGGGGAAGGGCCAGCTAAAATTTTAATGGAGCTAAATGGAGCATGAAGGGAAAAAAGCAGACAAAATAATCTGGATACATTTTTATCAATAAAGAAATAATCCATATTTAATTGATTTAAATTACATAATTTTTCCTTAGTTTCTTTTTTCATAAATTCTCATTCTTTGTTTTTTCTTTAATATTTTGTCATCATTCATATATATAAGGGGCAAATTAACCTTCTTTATGATCCTTTTATGCAACTAAACAGTATATATCATGAATTAGCTACTAATTTTATCCTGAATTTGATGGGTGGCGCTTGCCTATTGAGGAGTCACACCTGACACTCTCCCTTGAGATAGTGTACAGGATACCTAATAGATTCGGATAAAATATTTTGATATTTATAATGATAATAATGCGCCTTTATTGGGGCGGGATTGAGACCAAGGCAGTCCCTTTTTCGATCTAACCCCTTGTAAGAAAAAGGCATGAAATAAGTGTGAAGAGAGATTTACACATTGGAGGGAAAAACGTAAGGAAGTAAGGAGATGTATCCTTGACAAAAAAAAACCCACCGAAGAAAGACACCCACACATGAAGGGGAGTGTGAAAAATGAGCGAAAACCTTCAGACAGATTAAGCTAATGTAACACCAACAAAAAATAATGCATGAAATACTCATAAAATGGGTATAATATATAAAAAAGGGTAATTATACATAATTACTAAGTAAAAAATAAATAAATAATGATAAAATAAAAATAAATATAAAAGAAATTAAAAATAAATAAATTGAAATAATAATGTAAATGAACAAATGAAATAAAGACCAATAAATAAATAAAATATTCACTCTTACCGAGAGATAAGGAGGCACGTATCAATCACTCCATGAGTGTCAGTAACTTTTGGGCTCTGGAATTTCCCAACCATGCTCTGGGAGACGTCTATTTGGGTGTAGTTCATAGGAGTCTCCTTGATTGGGACAGGAGTGATGACAGTCACCGAGTGTCCACGGACTGCAAGTTCCTTGGCCAGAGATGTGATCACATTGCTGTGGCTCGTCGCTGCGATAGGCATGGCGAAGAGGATCTTAGAAGCCTCTACATTGGTTAGCACGTCAGCTCCAAAAATGAGCACTGCTGCACAAAATAGTGACTTCATCATCGTGCTTGATACCATCTTCTATGGGCTAGATTGGAACCTGAAGAAGAAAAAAATACCATCTTTTGAGTAATGCTTCATTTGACCAGGTTTTAATGAGATATTCATTCGTATACTTTTATCATCCCAGGTATTATGTAGTGGATAAAATAAAACTAAAACAGTGTATTTTTCACACTTTATTTGGAATACCAAACCCTACCAGTTTCGACACTCTTGTGTCATTTTCAAGGGTACCCAAACGTGGTTTGGTATTCCAAAAAAGTTTGGTATTCCAAATAAAGTGTGAAAAATACATCGTTTAAGTTTTATTTTATCATGTCACTTTTTCCCAAGGTATCGCCTGACTCGATCCAACTTATTATGTAGTGGATCCTCAAATGTCAAATGGTTTGATATCTGTGTAACTTGGATCTCGATGGAACAATTTCGGAAAAATCCTCTCCTAATCTTGAACATAAGTTCAGAAGTCAATGCGCAGACGATTTTTTTTCTTAGTATTCCACCACTATAGGCAGTTTTTGATGAAAGTCAGAGTCTCCTACGAGTTTTCTACATTCTCAGATTCCTATCTACCTCTAAATTTTCCTTTTCTGCCTCGACATATGATCTACCCTTCTTCATCCCACCCATCCGTATATATTATTTCTCAAAGGTGTTTTTTTGTGGATGGGCCATAACTCCCATGATTCTTCATCAAAATTAATGATTCAAACATCGTTTTAAAGCTTATGTTCCCCGCTACTGACAAAAAATAAACAAATGGTTTAAAATTAAAGTTATTGTTAAAACATTTTTTTTTAATGATCAAAAACTAACAGTGCCATCAGTTGACAATATAATCAACTAATATGTTGGCTATGGTTACATGCTTAAAAGACTGTAGGAGGCGACATCTATTAACACATCGTTTAGTTAGATTGTTTACATTCTACAAACAGTGTGATCGTTTACCGTTTATGTTTACGTTTTGTATTTTTATCACAAACATAAATAACATATAATTGTCCATGGGAAGAAACAGGTAGAAGAACAGGAAGAAAGAAGGAAGAAACAGGAAGAAGCTGCATACTGTGCGAAATATTCCCGTGGGTCAGCTAGTGAAACCTATTCTCTTTCTTCTCCTTCCTTTCTTGCCCAAAATCCTTCCCTCAATCGCACTCTTGAGTAACCAATCCCCCTCATTACTTCCTTCAGCCACCTACCCAGCCTATCCCAGTTTACTTTCCTCGCCCACCATACTAAGCACTTCCTTATTCAAAAGGAAACTGATTGTAGGCTGTTTGGCGCTACATTTCAGCATCCTGAATTGGAAAGATACCACTCCAAAGACAGATCAAAGTCGCGGAGAAATGAAATTGACAGTGCGCTACGATTATAGTCTTAAGAGGAGAAGAAAGTACAAGATAGATGATTTTAAAAATGTAATGTAGCATGATTACAAAATGTGACATCGAAATATAAATTTCTGGAACCCCTACGAAAGACCTGTACAGTTACACTATTTACGTTATTTCCTTTAATCATACCATGCAATGTCAATTATTCCTCATAAATTACCCACCACCACGTCATGTTACTGTCGAACTGCTCCTCATTTACCCCTCTTGTACCTCCCCTTCCCTCCCCCTTCCTTCATCATTTTCGTCTACATATCTGTTCTGATATTGCCTGAATTTTGTACATGATGATGCCGCAAATACGGTGAAACGCGTCGCATCATCCAAAATAAAATTCCGTGGTAAATTATAAAATTGTATTTTTTAAGTATGGAACCACTTATGGTCGTACCAGACTGGATTCACCCAACAGTAAGGAGAGTATAAAAACTTCAAGACGACTTGAGAAGACGTGCACACAGTGCAAATGGCTTTAAACCAAAATTTTCTTTCGAATGACCTTGTTGGGGATCGGGTTGGTGTGGTGGCTAGAGTACTGGCTAACCATACTGACGACCAGGGTCAAATCCCTGCAGAGGATTTTTCAGAGCATGTTTTTCAGGGGAAACCCGATCCCTACTTGAGTGTCTTGTGGAGGGCACTTCAAGTACAGTACTCCGTCTCCGTCGGAGGAGACGTTACACCGTGGTCCCCTTGTCGCCTTTCGTCAGTCTAATGCCAGACGCCGGGTTTCTATCCACCCTTCCTCCCTTACCTATCCCCTATGACGCAAATGACCTTAGCTGTCGCCTCCCCAAATATCCAATCCAATCCGAATGACCTTGTTCCCCATAAAAAAATCAATGTCGGATTGTTTACTCTATGCAGTCCCATTCATCCCATCCGAAATCTGAACGTTTGGCAGCCAGCATAGAGCTTGATGGATATATACCGAGGTTCACTTCATAAGCTGGTTCACCCCTGAAAATGCTGTATTTTTAATTTTTTTTTCCTGCGAAAGGTATGGCGCGCAAGTTTTCAGAGCAGAACTCACAGTAGATCACTCCTACGAATTATCAAGGTTAGAGGCGGCAACGTTGCCGGTAGATTCTCGGGGACGAATAGAATGCTGACATCATGCGCCCACGGAAAGTTCGAGGTTCCTTTGTGCTGTATCATCATGGTTATCTGGTTGAGCAAAGGTCCTAAAATTTCCGGTCGTTCATTGTTAAATGGAGCCGCATGGCATTTGCTTATCATTACCGGAAACTTATCAATTGGCTGAGGTTTTCGGAGCCGCGGCTCAGATATCGAATGTCTAGCAACAATGTTAATCAATTATCTTAACGGGGTAAGAAGTTATCATGACGCATAAAAGGCTGGCGACGAGGTTGCTCATTCTAATGAATCGCAAGTCTCACTGATTCCTTCCTCTACTTGGTATTAATTAAGGCACTCTTCGAATGGGTGGAGTCGTATTGGATGGATTCAAGCTTGTGATTCACTCCTGGCTTGCGTTACATGCATTATATTTCGTGGATGGGTATTTCGCTCATACCACTTGTGATATTGTATTCTGGTATGACTGGTAAGCGGTACTTGTACGTATTTTTTGTAAATTTATGCACACTCGCACCTTTTCTCGTCGAGGTCTATGTATTTTACGAACACTTTCGACCAATAAGCTGATAAACGTATTGATGAACGGTGAAATATTTCCTGACGGCGAAATAAAAAATTGCTCCGTTTTGAATTCTGCTGTTCTTGCTCAGGGAACTGAATTCTGATTTCGAATCTTTTCTCCTGTCTTTTGCCGCAGTTACACCCTCGATTTCCTATCAAGGTTCTGTCGATGAATGAGATAGAAACCCAGGTAAAAATGTTTTGTCCGTAACTGCTCTGAAACTGGGCTATAAAGGCTCTGAAACTGGTAACTGCTCTGAAACTTGTCTGTAACTGCTCTGGAAGACTAATATTTGATCTGGAAGTGGTCTGTCACTGGTCTGGATTTGAAACACTTTTAAAGTCCAGACCAATTCATTCCACTTACAGACCACGGCACACCTAAAATGAAGGCTCCTCTTTCAGGTAGCTTGAGCGAAATATCATTTCGAAGAAAAATATATCACTCTTCCATTGACACCAAAAATTTAACGGATAATCACATTATTTTCCGAGATTTTTGCCAAATTATACCAGCCCTTTTACATGGGAAAAGGTACGTAAATGCACTCCAGAGGGCCCAGAGGCATTTTTAACAGTTTGATCTCGTCAAAAAATCAACAGTGTGTAGTTTATGTGTTTTCCCGACTATTTTGGAAAATTAATCATATTGTCATCGCAGTAAATTCTTCGGGATCACAATACACCTTCCGGTTTGTTGGAATTTCAAACGTACCTCGCGAAAAAAATGAGTCAAGTTAAATACTCATTTAGATATTTTCATTTTTTACTTACAATTTCTGTCATGTAAAACTATGCTATTGCATTAATAATGCAATATTTAATTCGTGTATCTCGCAGGTGGTGAAATTAATTAGTATAATTCGAGTGTGATCTCTATAATGATTAGGGAACCAATAGAGAACTATCTTGCTCGCACTACCTTAAGAGGACTGGTGGAACTACACTAACTACTGAGTTTATACCAGTTTTAGCTTATATACAGTACAATCACAATGGAGGTTTTTTCTGTGGGTAGCTTCTAAATTTTCCTACATTTCCGCGTCATTTAAAACCTTACTCGCGCCTCAGGACATTCCAAATACCTCTATTCGCCCGGGTAGGCTCTCTGATCAAGACAACTTTCACACTCTGCCTCGCATAGAAAGATCGCATCATCAGTCATCTTCGCCTTTGGCCCAGAGCTCTCCTCCCTACGCTCATCTTCCAGGGGGCCAATCCACAACAATGAAGCGACTCATTATTGATGACGCAGCAGTCGCTGTTAACCTTGTGAGATTCTCTCGCGCGGTCCATTGGGAGGGCTTGGAGGAAAGCGACGGGAAGAAATTCCAAACTTCTCTCTTTTTATCCGTCGAGACGTTTTAAGGCGGCCAAAAGTTGAGAAAGTACGAGAAGCTTCACAGGGTAGATTGAGAGAGATTATTCGAATCAAGAGTAGTTATCATTCTGTTCCAGTCACCAGATTGACACATTGGGTGCTGGCCATTTTATTTTATTCTGTTGCAAAATTCTGACTTATAATGCTAATTTGTAGGAATGTAAGTAAATTTTGCACCGTGAAACAGGAGAATGCAAATGTTCATGTCTTTTGGTTATAATTTCATCATTGTCGAATGATTCGCGAACGGGAATTAAAATTTTTTACGCGACGATTTACACCCTGGCCATAAAGATTTAACCTACATAAATTAATAAAATACAAAGAAAAGCAGCACGCTTCGTTAAAAACTGCCACGAGCGAAGAAATGGTGTCTCACTACTTATAGAGGGATTAAGGTGAGAGCCCCTAGAGACTCGGAGGCTACACGCTAGGCTTAGGTTGCTTGAGAAATTCAGAACTGGTGTGTTTCGGAGCGACCCAGAGAATATATTCATGACTCCTCACTACATCTCAAGGACTGACAGATGCGATAAAATAAGAGAGATACACTGCCGAAGAGATAGTTACAAAAACTCGTTCTTTCCGCGAACAATAAGCGACCACAATAAAAATCGAGCTCCACTAAATACACTCCCATATTACTCATCACCATATCACCTACCAAAACCTTACACCTTTACACGGCTGGCGACTAAAATCCCCTGCCACACGCCCATGCGGTGGCTCGCAGGGTAGTATGTAGATGACTGTATAACGCATGCCAAGTATTAGTTACATTAAAAGGAACGTGGTATTACTCTGCTGGTAGCCCCGGGAGATTTGCAACCACGTAATAGCACGTCTCTAGCGCTTAATGCTAAACTATTCCGCTTGCGCAAGCATTTGCTACCCAGGTTTACGGTAGTTTAAAGAGTAACATCATTTCGCCAAGAAATCGCTAAATTCGGTCTCATTTTTTTAAAGAAAAATATCTCACCTGTACAAAGATACGAAAATATCCACCCCTCGCCGAGTCACTTTCTGAGATTTTTCATGAAAAATAGAAACCAATTTTTCATACGATGACTGTATAATGCATGCCAAGTACTAGCTGCATTAAAAGGAACGTAGTGTTACTCTGCTGATAATTCCCGGGAGATTTTCAGCAACATAACAGTCTGTCGTTCGCACTTAAAGAGTTAAATTATTCCGCTTGCGCAAGCATTTGCAACCCAAGTTTGTGGTGGCAAACAGCGAGTAACATCATTTCGCCTAGGAATCACCAAAGTCGGTCTCTTTTTTAAAGAAAAAGACCTCGCCATTCCAAAGATACAAAATTATCAGCCAATCACCGGACTACTTTCCGAGATTTTAGACGAAAAATACCAACCCTTTTGCATGGGAAATAGTACGTGTATGCACTCCAGAGAGAGAGCTTATTAAAAACAATCGAGGATTTTCTAACACAGGGTGGCTACTGATATCCAATTTTCAAATTCCCTGATCTTTCCCTGATGTATTTAACCAATTTCCCTGCCGATCGCCAAAAGGTCACCTATTACTGGAATAATTTTCTACGGTAGCTTTAAATTTTCTAATTATCGTCTCGTATTTTTAGAACTGCAAGCATTTATTTACTATAAGCTAGTGTACTCCAGCTACTTCTCGACCTGAGTTTCGGAAGTTAAAAAAACGCGAGGTGAAATTTTCCGAACAACATAGCCTCGGTTTCCTTGTGATGAGCGTAATACAGGGAGATCGTGATTTTTAACACAACTAGGCAAATATCGCAATAAGATTATAAACAAAAGGGACACGTTGTACGTCTGATTCACAACTAAATAACTAAGATTCATTTATAATAAGATTCACCACTGAATACTCCAGGAATTGATGGGGCATATTCTATGCACGTCAGCGACGGACGTTAGTTTTAGTTGGTGAAATCAAGGGCGGGAAGGACTGGCCGATAAACGTAACGGTAGAAAAATAACGAGGATTCCTATTCCAGTTTCTCCCTGACTGTTACGAGAATTCCCTGACTCTTACCTGACTTTTCCAGAAATTCAAAATTCCCTGACAATGCCAGGATTTTCCGGTTTTCCCTGACGATCGCCGCCCTGTGACACACCTAGATCTCGTCAAAAAATTAACAGTGTGTAGTGTGATTGTCTTCTCGACTGGTTTTGAAAATAAATCACATTTCCACCGCAGTGATTTTTTCAGGATCACATAAAACCTTCCTAATACAACAATAACTGAAATTCTACAACAATAATGATACAATAATGATACAAAATGATGCAACAATAACTGAAATTCTACAACAATAATGATACAAAATGATGCAACAATAACTGAAATTCTACAACAATAATGATACAATAATGATACAAAATGATGCAACAATAACTGAAATTCTACAACAATAATGATACAATAATGATACAAAATGATACAACAATAACTGAAATTCTTCTAAATCCAACCACCGTTGTGACTTACTTCACTTCCTGAGGATTTAATACTGAATAAATAAATCGATAGGAGTTCCAAGTGTCTGTAGTGGATAGATGAAATGCCATTTATAATGGAATGACTGAATTCAAGAACGTAGAACGTTGTTTATGAGTTTTGAACGAGCCGCGTGAAAAAAATGAGCCAAGCTAATGACTAGTACAGATATTTTTAATTAATTATTTAGAATTTCAGCCTTCTCAGAGTATTTAATCACATCATAAATACTGGAATATTTATTCATGCTTCCTACAGGCGAGCTTCTTCAGACTTCTTCAGGCTTCTCTGAGACGATAAAATAAGAGAGATACGTTGCTGAACTGATAGGTATAAAAATTCGTTATTTCCACGCAATAGGTGACCATTATAAAAAATGAGCCCTACTTAAAACACTCCCATAACACATGTAACCATTTCCTTCCATAAACCTTATCTTTAATACGGCTGGTGTCCTAAGACCCCCCGCCATACGCGCCATCGATGGCTCGCAGGGTAGTATTTAGATGTAGATCAACACGACGACTGGATGTACATGCATGCCAACCACGCCTTTCCCTTCCGGGGTAGGTACAGTCACTGAGTTTCACTCACAAACACACATTTGTACACCTAACTCTGCTTCAATAATTTCTTCCATACTGACCTGTTCTTGCAAACCTCTTTTGCCTCATTTACACTGCTTCATACACGCCCTCCTGTTTTTAAGACTCCTAATATCCCTCTTTCTAAGAATTTCCTCAACCACATTCAACCACAACTGTCTCGGCCTACCTCTCCCTCTCGCACCATTCATTTCACTCTTATATATCTCTTTCGTTATTCGATTCTCATCCTTTCTCTCAACATAGCCAAACCAACAAAGCACGCTCCTTTCATATACGAGGTGTGTTCAAAAAATACCCGGAATGTTTAAATTTCGCGCGTTTTGAGAGTCCGATTGTCAAAAAATTTTTTTATTGTGTTGGTATACATGCCCCTGAAGTATGACACAATTTTCAGCTGTATTAATTGTTTAATTTATCTGTGGCAACCGCTAAGGTTAGACGTGTTTTCATGAGCTCGGCGATTTTCGATTGTTAAAAAAAATGGATCAAAGAATTTGTATTAAGTTTTGCGCAATCGATATGCCAACATCATCAGCGACTTCTCTGATTGTGATTCGGCGATCATTCATAACCACTGCTTTCACTTTTTCCACGTTTTCATCGGTTGTTGATGTGCTGGGGCGTCCGGGGCGTTCGTCATCTTCAACGTCTTCACGGCCATCTTGGAAACGCTTATACCACTCGTAAACACTTGTTTTTTTCATAGCAGACTCACCATAGGCCTTTGTTAACATTTCGCACACTTTGTTACACTTTATTTCATTTTTTACGCAAAACTTAATACAAATTCTTTGATCCATTTTTTTTAACAATCGAAAATCGCCGGGTATTTTTTGAACACACCTCGTATGTCCATTACTGGAGCATCTAACCCACATTCATTTATTACCCATACATTTCTGACTATCCATCCTACTTTTGCCGCTTACATCCGCAAGTTGATTAGCACAAACAGCATATTTAAAATAATATAATCCAAAAGATGGGACATATTATTTGTCTCGACTACATTAATAGCGGCAGAACCCCCAAAATTGTAAAATAGATCAGAGGAAAATAATTGTGCTGAAACGAAGGTGGATCTGGTCTCAAACTACAAAAACTCTGCTCAAGACTGTATTTAAATCGAAACAAAGAGTAAAGTTTGAAACATTTCACAGCATTTTTGCAGTACATTTATCGCTACAGTACACTTCCAGCACTTCCTTTAACGATTCAACCACAGCACAGTCAAGTACAGTTAGGGGGCTTACCAGGCTGACGAGGTAAATGAAGTTGGGTCACCGACTTCTACTGTACATGGAGAAGCCTTCCAAATAATGGAATTCTTGAATGTTGCCTGGGCTAGAGCTTAGGTATTACTACTCCATTACGTTGGCTCGTGCCGGAGTAATCTGTATTACCTATCACAGATAAGTGCATTATCGGAAACCTGTCAGAATCTGTGTGAGGAGGAACGGAGCGATAAGCCCTGTCAATACGAGCGTAGTCCCATCGTGAGGAAGATAACCCAAAAAAAGAAGAGACATCTCTGGGAAAATTACCATTCAAGTTTAGACGGTTGAATCGATATCCATTTATATACAGATTTGGACGAAACTTTTCATTCGCGTACTCGTTTTAGCATATAAACTATGCTTACCAATCGATCTCAGATCGATCTTAACTCGGACCGATCTGAAAATTCCACGCTAGCCGACACAGATCGCCTGGTTTACCAACACGGAAAAATGGAATTCCAACACGGAAAAATGTCGATATTGAACAATCGAATCCATCAGTTGAAGCACGATTGACCCGGTGTGTAAACAAGTGCAGAGTTGGAAATCTTCAGTCGCATTCCGAGTGAACGAAATTGCCCAAACGAAGGTAGATTGCAATGTGTAACGATATCAACAATGTTGCTGCACTATTCCTTAATTGTTAAAACTTGTTACATAACAGTTCTTAAATAATGACGATTGTATTTTGTTTCCCAAAGGCAACCAAAAGATTAACGAGGGGAACCTCAGACTGGCTGAGCAATCAGGCCGAGTCGGCCCGCTTCTCAAGTCGATCCCATTAGCCCGTTACCGAGCTGATACAGCCAGATTGATTGGTACTCGTAGTAAGAGGTAAAAACGAACAAAATTGCATGCAGCCGATTGGCAATTTAATGATATCCAACAGGTAGCTTGATAGCACTAGACACTTATTTCGAGAAAATTCGATTCTATACGTACAGATTAGCTCCTAAACGCGAAAACATACCTTTCATTTAATTATAATGGTTTCTAAATAATATCAAGGAATCATGCCGAATAAAAAACAAGTATTTGTAAAAGGTTTTCGCTAAAGTTTCACCGATGGCTTTCATAAACATATTGTTTAATAAAATGCTATTGCAGGAAAAAATTTAATTCACCAATATGCTTGTTTTTTTTGCTTTCTTTGTTGCCATAATTATATCATTTATTGCTTGTACCCACTTTCTCTGTGTAAATCTCTCTCTGTACTCGAGCTCTAATATTAATGTATACCTTTTGTATGTTCTTAGTGGACCAAGTGGTCCAAGAACAATAAATATTTCTTTATCTTTATTAAAATTTCGAACTCCACGCCGTAAACCTAAGCCATAACAATTCCTTAATAGAGACTAAGGGCTGTATTCATAGTCGTTACCTGGGTGTCCCCCAGGTGTGGGGGAGCCCCTTGGCTCAGAAATAGTATTCATAGTCGTTACCCAAGGGACTGTTGTCCCCTAACCCTCCCCCAGGCCGTCAATTTCCTGGGTAAGGCATGAAGCTTACCCAAAGCTCCCCTATCGCAGTACTGCTGCCCACGCGTGGGACGAAAGGATACTACTGAACTAATGGCAGTACACGATAATATCAACATCTTTCCATAGTAACGTCTTCTGTTTACAAACACGAGTACTTATTAAATCACCCTCGTATTCCTCATCATTCAAATTACATAAATATTTAAGTAATATTGAAATCATTCTCTCATATTCCTTCAATCATTATTCATCAACATTTTGTAATAGTATACTGTATTAGTGTTTATAGCGTGCTTGGTTACAGTGAGAAATGAGCATCGAAAACATGGAGAACCATTCAGCGAAACCGTTCATAAGTATTTTTGCGTGTGATTGTTGCCAAATCTCTTACCTAGGCGTCCCCTGGCTGGGTGTTACCCAGGTAAGGTTTATGAATCGCTCAGCGTAGGGGACCCCTAGGTGTTACCTGGCTAGGGGATACCCAGGAAACCCCTAGGAATACGACTATGAATACGGGCATCAATTTTACGATATGATTCTCACATCATTTATATTATAACATGTATGGTTCTTTTCGAAGTATAAGTTGATGTACTTAAGCGAAGTGTGGTCCAAGAATTGTTTTTCGACTCACTTAAAAAGTTATTAAAATCCACACTCGACGGCTTACGAATCGCGTTCCAGCCCATTTAAAATGTCTTTTTGAGCCGTGGCCGGGAAATGAAAACCGGATGGAATAAGCATTTTTCACTTGATTTTCATCAGGATTTATCTTCCGGAATGTGGATCATTTTTTTACGGCATTGAAGAGATAGATTTTTACTTCAGAATTTTCTCCCAACGTCTCAGTGCTGAGTAAAAATGACCGAAGATTAAAGAGACGTAACTGTAGGTATATCTTTCCACACAATAATTTTAAATTAATAAATATGCATTTTTTTCGCTACTCATTCGCGCCACAACGACACTCGTATCACAAAGGAAGTCGCACTCGTAGGAGCCGCACGATTTAAACCACTTGTAAAGAAGAAAAAATACCGTTAGAGCAAGTATTTCTTTCGTTGCGGAAGATTGCCAGTGCATCACTCGGCAATGCTTAAATTTAAGTCGTCCGTGCAATTCACGGTCATTAACAGTGGTAATTTCCCCTCACAAGCCTCTGCGTTTGACTGCCTCCAGAAGGGAAAACTATCGCTTTCAACTTCTCCCCACCGCCTTACCGAAACATGACTGCCACAAGCCAGGCACAAGATGCCTGGCTTGAGTCCGTAAATTGGTAGAGCAAGTTAGGTCATATATTTCAGCTATGGTTTGATTAAATGCGCAAGACGATTAATACTTCTATTCTTAGTAATCAAAGGGCAGTAGAGTTGGTGCCAAGGAAATTAATTCCTACTCTACGGTCAACGGGCTCTATTACTATTACAAATGAAGCCTAAAATTCCGTAAGGAATTGATTGCTACATGAAATTTGATAAGGGGAAAGATATCTGGTCTTTCACGCATTAAGTAGTCCAAGTCTTAGCGTATTGGGTATATCTTATCATATGCAATGGCGTTGGAGCGTCTTGCATTTTGATTCCCATTGATACTCGTTCAATTTCAAATTTTGGAACAAACATTTTTTCTGAGCCCAAATTTCGTCCTTCTGGTATTTAAGATTTTTCCATCCGGCGAAGCTGAAATTCTGATGCCACTTTCATTTATTCATCTCAACTCATGCGGATAACACTTAACACCATACGTAACGTAATTAACACCAAAAGTATTGTCGCGGACATAACCGGCGAGAGATTTTATGAATTCAGCGAACTAGTCTAGTATTTATCCACAATAAAATATTCCCATTTGCGTAACAGACTTGCAGGCGAAATACCTGAAGCGTCGAACTACGAACTTGCCGGCGTAGCTGGTAAAACACTGAAGTTATGTAATAGATACTGCGAGCGTTGATTGCGGATTGGTTGGATTGGATATTTGGGGAGGCGACCGACGGCTAAGGAGGATACTTCATTTTAGACATCCCCGATAACCTACCTTGATTTTAACATATACATATTATAAAAAAAGATTTCTGCTGTCGAACGGCGTACAAATATCCCTAGGTCATCGTTCATTTAACGAGGATATATTGATTTAAGAATGATCAATTCTCTCGCTGAAATACACTGTCTTAATGGAACTGCAATGTCGTCTTTCATAAGACTTTTTCCTCTCATTGTCTGGAAGATTATTGTTCGAAAACTAGTATAACACATTCTCGATATCGAGGCACCTCATTTATTTTCCCCACCGTCTGAACCAATGAGGTAGTTGAGGAGGGCATTCCGACATCAAACTTTTGCCTGACAACCGAAATAACAACTGTATCATGTATGATTTAACACTTTCCCGGCGAATAACATAAGTGTACATTTCTCGGGCTCGCCATCGGGTAAGATAGTCATAGGCAGCCGACGTTTCAGGTAGCCTTGAGAATGGGTAACGAGTCGGAACCCGAAACGTCGGCTGCCTATGACTATCTTACCCGGTGGCGAGCCCGAGAAATGTACACTAACAACTATATTGTTTAACCCGGCTCTTCCCTTTCTTTCCCTTGGATAGCACGACCAATGGCCAATTGCGGGAACGACACATATGTGTCCTATAAACTTAGGGGACCCATAAATCATGGCAAGCCTCAGTGCCGGCGAATATTTTTCTGTTAATTAATTTCATGTTATTTTTCTGTTTTTCTCTGGGACATTTCTAGAATTTTCTCTGGAGTTCTGGAGTGGCGATCTAGACGATGCCAGGCCTGTATATAAGCCGCTTCTCTTGCCATTAAGCGTACGGCGTTGACGATGGGGCAATCGGAGGCGGCACGACGGCGACGATGCGGTCGGAGCGAGTGGAAATCGTAGGACCGTTTCGCGGTCAATGCGGCAGGTGTAGTGGCGTATCGCCACACTTTCAATCCTAAGCAATGATTATCACATTTTTCTTTCCGGTTGATTTTAATGGTCACCCTCTCCTAGTCTACATGTATTAAGAGAACACTAAACCCTTGAGTAAGATCGCCACATTTTCACATCCATATCTCTAGCAGCTGAGTTTCAAGTCATTAAAATTTTACTGGACGAGTAATTGAGGAGATTTAATTTTTTCTGTTGAATAAGAATGCCGATGGCTTATTCGTTACAGATCTGGACGTCTGGCACCCACTGACCGTAATGGTGTTGACAACTAATCGTCGCCAATTCTTATCATTCCATTGCTGGTCAATAAAAGACGCGAATTTTAGTTCGAAATGTGGCATAAAAAAGGGGGAAAAAAATTAGAAATATAAGAATTAGAAGTTAAAGAAGGAGAAAAGGAAATTATGGACGATATATCCGATAAAAATGACACTGATAACCTGCACGACATAACCGCGGAAGGAGTCTCATACATTACTATTAAAAATTATAGCGTTAAAAATTATTATCATTAAAAATTATTGCGAAACATTTTTAAAAATTACGTCATTCGTTTAATGCATCGTAAAAAAATAGTTATTAAGGAAAATAGTCGATCAAAATTTAAGTTCCCATAAAAAAACAATTATCTAGTGTGTCTGGCACGCAGGATAATTGATTCATTCTATCTCATATGTGAAATCGACAACCCGACTGAGGGGTTAAGTCTGTCTGTCATTATTCTTTGCAAGTCTCTGGATTTGAATTGATGGATCACATGATCTGATGTTATTCCAAATCATTTAAGGGTGAAAGCATTCAGAAAATCACTCGCTTCTTTTCAAAAAATTTTGATAAAAAGAAGACTTCAATGAACCTAGGAGGGACTGTCCACCTCTCAACGATTTAGCCTACCTGCCTGCCTTCCGTTGCGTCATCCCTCGAGAGATCAGGGACATCGCGTGCTCAGGTTTCTTGTCGAACGTTGCGTCATCTGCAGAAAGTAGCCGAATCATGCGAGAGTCGCTTAAAGCCTCAGTCGGAAGGACACGAGTTATCTTTTTTGCTATGTCCAATCATTGACCAGCGATCTCCATAACGCTTGCGTTCTTATCACAGTCATTTTTCAACTGCGTTCATGTGAGCAAAAACTCGATCTTACTTGACTAGATCAGACGTTACTTCACCAATGAAACTCCCCTAACAATTTCGAAATTTATTGTAAACGAAAAATACAAAGAGGATGGAATATTCAAGTATGGAATTTACAAAATTAAAAGCATGAGCTGTAATGTAGCTGTAATAGTTATATGATGTAATAGCTGTAGTAATCATAGCTGGAAATCGGGATGATCCTCAAAAGTCACTAAACGTAAAAGACCAAGTTCTCCAAGAATGAAAAATGAAAATTAATGAGACGATGAATTAAATCCCAGCATGCGGAAGCGAGACGTTGAATATAGAAGTCATACAGAGAGGAGAGAAATTAGAGCAAGTGGATTCCTTCGCCTATCTCGGGAGTATTATCAATTGGGACGGAAGAAGTACCACGGAAATGGAGCGGAAAATAGACCAAGCTAAGAAAGCGTTCGTGGGAAAAATACTACTGCTGTACTCGAAGAAAATAGGACCACAACCTAGGAAAGAATATGCGAAAACATTCTTGTGTAGTCTGGCACTCTATGGATCGGAATCATGGACCGTTGGAAAAGCTGACCAGTAAATCTAGAAGCCTATGAACCCTGGTGCTGGAGGATAATGCTGAAGATTTAAGTTGTGTCCCAATTCGCCATTTAGGCAGCTAAATCGGCAGATTTAGGGAGGACGCCATCTTGAAGTGTGTCCCAATTCGTTAGGCATCATGGGGGAGTGGATTTAGGTGCCTTTCTCGGGGGTGAAATTTAGGGTAGATGGAGTTCATCCTAAATCCGCCTCCATATTGAATTTCCCATCATGCAAAGCGCAGCATGCGTCGTCAAAGGAAACTCGTACCCAAGGAAGTAGCTGATAAGTGGCAAACATGGCCGGCAAGTATTTTGTCTGTAATTGAAAGAATTCTCTAATACTTCGCAACCCAACACCCGACTACAAAAGAAAAATTTTACTCAGTACACTTAAATAAAACGAATTTAAATCCCATTGCACCGTCACAAACTTAAATACCCCGAAAACTAAAAACTAACGAATCTCCAGACAACGAAATGGATGAAAAAATGTTATTTCACTTTCCAAATCTCACAACGCATACGAAGGACAAGACAGGCGTCAAAAATGTCTAAATTTCAGGTTTCATTTGTTTCATTCAGTCCTATATTAATTACTCATATGTTTTTCATTCGTTTCCAGCACGGTAGACGGCAACACTAGCGAAGGATGTCCCAAATCAAGCTCCCTTAGCGAAAGGCATCTAAATATTTAGGTAGCTAAGCGCCCTAATGCCTAACGAATTGGGACACGGCTAAAATGAACGGACACACCCCGACACACAATGGGTTTGAGAGGAATATAACTGAAGGGAAAGTAGAGGGAAAAGTCCCCAGAGGAAGACCCAGGAATAAGTTCGTGGACCAAACAAAGAAGAAAGTACGTAGGGGAAAGATGTGTGGAGGAAAGGGAACTAGCACAAGATAGAGAAGGGTGGAGGGCTGTAATCTACCAATATTAGGGTTGAACGAGATCTACGCACTTGCGAAGGAACCCAATTGCAAACTACGCGCTAGGTTGTACCCTGACTAATTTTACACTGCCTGTGACGCGTGATTTTTACCCAGCATCGATGCCCATATTCTACTGTATAATTATTTAATAATGACTTGAAGCCTTCGAATCCTGGTGCTCGAGGAGGATGCTGAAGATAAAATGGACGGAAGAAATAAGTAACGATGAAGTTTACCGAAGAGTAGAAGAGGAAAGGACCATATGGAACACATTACAGAAAATAAGAACAAGATGGATTGGACACACCCTGAGGCACAACGAGTTTGTGAAGAACACTGATGAAGGTAAAATTGAGAGAAAATTCCCCAGATGAAGACCCAGGAATGAGTTCATGGACCAAATAAAGAGGAAAGTGCATAGAATGAAATACCAGAAAGCAAGGGAACCAGCATTAAAAAGGGAAGTGTGGAGGGCTGCAGTCAAACAATCTTGGGATTGAACAAACAATGAATGAGCAGTGATACATCTAATAGTGCTGCGCGAATCGGGGATTATCATTTCGAATCGAATCTCCCAAAGATATTTCGAATCGAATCGAAACGAACATTTTTTTAAATTTCGGTAGCGAATCGAATCACCCTAAAAAATTCGCTTGCGAATCGAATTCGAATCTAAATAAAACGCAAAAGCTTATGTGCAGTTTAAGTAATAAAAATGTTCATAATATTTCAGGGCCTCACATTAGCTTATATAGCTATAGTGGCACAAAGAGTAGCACAGGATAACATGTGGTCGTTTAAATTTTCGTTTCGCGTGAGGAAAACATCGTCTAAACGGACGGCGCACCATTTTTGGAATGAGCGCCATGTTGGAATGCATGCAACGATTCGAAGACGAATCTATCAGATTCGAATATTTCGAATAGTTCGGTTTCAAAGCATCTCGATTCGCAGGTGAATCGAATCAAATTAAGCCTGATTGGAGTCGATTCGAATCGATATCGAAGCATTCGCACAGCTCTATCAGCGCCAGATGGCTATGCTTTCTTTCGCATCTATGATCGACCGCAGAAAACTCTGCCCCAATTCCCCTTGTCGAAATCGTCCCGTTTCTGCTGCGTGCCTGAAGCCTGCTAAACACAAGGTACAATATTTCTCAGCTTGATGCACACAACTTGTGATAAAGTGAACGAGGAATCAGGGCAGGGGATATTTTCCTAGTTCCAGGTCATGCATTCCACTGGGATGTTAAACGAAACCAGAACCAAGCTTATAGTTTCGTTCCGGAACGAAACTATGGGCTTTCTTTTTGACTCTAGTTTCGATTCGGAATGACACCTTATGTACAACTTGACTTTAGTTTCGTTTACGGAAAGTAAGTAGAATTTTGAACGAAATATAACGTTCCGGAACCGTTCCTTCTTTTGAATAGGTTTCAGTTCAAATGAAGTGATGGATGGACTTTCGGTTCGCACCTATCGTTCTGGACCCAATTAGGAATCATCTCAGGGAATCGTCAACGGCTATCCCTTCACGTACTCGCACAGCAGCAGCGTAAACAATGGGAATCCTTATGATAGACCTACAAAGTGAGCTTGGATACAGTACAACAATGGAAATATAGGAATATCATAACAGCGAGCATCTTACGCGCCTCAACAACAGATAACTTAATAATCTTACCATCAGGAACGCGTAACAATTGAAGAAACAATTTTATATATAAAACTTTCAGAGATGGCAACGACTATAATATAAATTAAAATCCTTTGGGCTTATGTTCAAAATATTTTCGCTTCACTTTTGTTCCGGAACCACTTTCGTTCCTACTTTCGGTTCGTTTCTGTGAATCGAAATCTGAACCGTTCCGGAACCATGACTTTAGTTTCATTTAACATCCCCAGCATTCCCGCAGCGATTGTAGCAAATCTCAGCATTAGACGAAGTAGTTTCCACCCCGTATCCATTGATATAAAAGACTCTAGAATAGATAAAGATTCTTGTGAAAAACAGCCATCAGTTTTGCCTTTTGATCGAAGCTGAGTGTTTCGAGTCACACCGCTATCTCTTCAATCTATTGCTATCTCCTCGAGTATCATTGACCTTTGTGATTTCAAGAACTCGTGGAAACTGGAGTACACAACGAGATTATAAGGACGTGAAAAAGCAGGCAATCGTAAAGACTTGGCGTAAATCTTATCGCAGCGATAGAATTCTATAGGGAGTCCTAATTTTAGCTGACAATATGATGGGCTTTTTGATGTACATTATTAAATGAAATCAACGTTATATTCATCGGTTGACGTTTAAGTTTCACACGGAGTTACGCATAAGACTTTTCCTATCATCTTTTTCAAATGTATGAGGGGCTAGGGGGCCGGGACAAAATTTGTGGGGGTGAGCAAAGAGAAAGTTGTTTGTCACATGACTTTCCCAGAGACAGTCAGGATACAGTAGCCGTGGCGTAGAGCCTAGAAGTACTAGTTGCTCAAAAACATTTCCTGCAAGTACTGATCTTGATTGTTGAACGTTTACTAATTGTGAGGGAGTTAAGGGATTGTTGATTGGAAGTGATTGATTGTTGAAAATTTGAAAGATTGTTGAAAAGAAGAAATTGCTGAAAGAAAGTTATAAGCTAAAAGAAAGTTTGAAAGAGAAGGTCGGAAGTGTAAAGACGATTGCTCAAAAAGAAGTTGTGTTAAAATGATTGTATCGTCGAAAAAAAAACAGAATTATTCGAGTAAAAACAGGTCCGAAGTTAAAGACGTGGACGCGAAAATTCGAATCTCCATTATGATCTCCATTAAGACTTGAGAATGAATTGATCTCCATTATGACTTGGGAAATATCTCGCTTTAACTATGTATCTGCTTCGTTTTTTGACTCTCATCCATCCTCTCGATATAGCGAAACAATTGAAGTACGTTCCTGTCGAACATGTCCATTCTCTTCGAATCCATTCCACACTTTTTCGTCAAACGCACATTCCTGGTCCAATTCAGCCTCCTTTTATTGCAAACATTGCTCTCAAGCCAAACACTCAGTGATATAGCCGGGTAGGTTGTGTTTTAAACCGCTCGGAATGTTTCCGAATGCGTAACTAAGGATTGTATGCGTTGTACAACAACGAATAGTTGGATATTTTGGCGAGTTTTACCCACTCGAATGGATGACTTAAATATTAGATATATTCACTTCGTTTACCAATCGATCCCAGATCGATCTCAAAATTCCAAGGGAGCCGACCGACTCAGATCGTCTGGTTTACCAACACGGACTGAAAATATAGATAGTGAACAATCGAGTCCATCGGTTGAAGCACGATTCATCCAGTGCGTAAATAAGTCCAGAGTTGGAAGTCTTCTGTCGCATTTCGAATGAACAAAACTGCCCGATTGGAGATAGATGATACGCAACGATATCAATGTCACATTACTCACCATTACAGCACTATTGTTACAACTGGTCACAACACGCGCCTTGAATTATAACGATTATATTTTGTTTCCCAATGGCAAACAAAAGAATAACGAGAAGCGCCCCAGACCCGCTGTTTCAGATCGATCTGAAATCTCAGACTGCCTCAGCAAGCGGGCTGAATCGACCTGCTTCTCAGGTCGATCTCAAAAGCCCGTTGCGTTGACCATACCGGGCTGATCGGGTCAGATCGATCTGAGATCAATTGGTAAACATAGTGATTGTTTATGGTGTATGTAATCGCGATATTTATCTCCATTTACAATGTTACCTCCATAAAACTCGCTCAGGAAGTCGGAGTGGAATATACACAAGTGGTTTGAATACATCCAGGTCTAGAACCCTTCGTGAATGTACCACATGACTCCGTTGTTTCGTGCACTGAACACATCAGTCCCAGTGGTTGCAAACACAAACCCCAGGTATTTCGTTTCAGGTGGGGGTCCATTTTGTTGAGTATAAAATGGCGGTAGTGTTCGGAATATAGGTGCAAATTTACCTGTTAAGGCAAATAAGAGTGCATTTGCGAATGCACTATTGCTACCAGTATTTTGAAAAAGTATTTTGTTGCACAAACCTCTCAAGGGAAACAAATGCCACAGTTTTTAGAAGTACGAACACATTCATTAATATTTTCTAACTGAAAACTGAATGAATTCAACATTCTTAGTTGGAGAAAACAAATACGACTTGCTCCTATACTGAAAGCACTTAAAAATAAATTCGATTTTTCGAGGGGGAATCCGGCTACAATGTGTCCCCCCTGGGTACGTCACTGGCATCACCCACTGTATTTAAAATAAATAAATGAAAATATTTCACCGAGAGGACTCATGGGCTAACTTCAATCAAATAAATGATACAGTGATGCGCCGGAGTAGGGAGGCACTTGCTTTTCACCGTTATAAGTCCTCGATTCTACATATGTGCGGACAATTAAATGTTTGCAATGCGATAAGGAAACAGTTTCATTTTATCGGTCGTCTCTGAGTAACCGGTGATGAAATCAGATTCGATTGCGTTGTGTCACCATCTCCTTGATTAGTTGGATCTAAAGGCGACGCATCACACACACTCAACCGGCCGATTCTGTCATCATCATATTCGACCACAGATTATAAGTAATAGACTTAAGTCATAACATTGAAATTCGCAAGATATTAATAATAGACTTTTGCCAAGGGAGACCTGTACTTCACTCATGACAATAGTAGCTCAGTGTATAAATAAACAACCGGGAAAATTGGTAAGTAAATTAGCTGTTATTTACAAAGATTAATATCGATATTGACAAATCGTAAACAGAGGGAGACGTATAAATCCTTGTTCTATCAGAATGCTAAGTACAAGCCGTCATGGTCGTAAGATAAAATCACTAACTGGTTCTTTTCGACAAGCTACAAGAGTGGTTTGCGTTGATAACATGCTCAGATGATGACGCAAAAAGTTCAAACTTTCCACAGGCCTTCGGCCAGTGCTGCCTGTACAACTTTGCATTGTAACTTAGCAACTTCGCATTGTTGCATATAATCACTGTAACTGGCACCTGATGATGGCGTAACTGCCGAAACCGGCTAACTCCTAAGAATAAACTCCAGGATTCGTAAAAAGGGTTCTAGGCAAATGCGATGAGAGAGTACGAGAAAGAAGCTATTTTACACTTGTCAGGTCTCATTTAGAATATGCCGCTATTATATGGGATCCGTACGAGGAAGGTATGATAAAAGAATTAGAGCGTGTGCAAAGGAGATCCGCTAGATTTGTTAAAGGCCGTTATGATAATTGCATAAGTGTTACGAGTTTAATAGAAGAACTAGGATGGGAATTACAATCAGAACACAGGTTAAAATTTAGGTTAAACCTATTAGGTAAATTCGAAACCGATTTGTTCACAGATGACGTTAGATATATATATAAAGAACCCCTGCGTATTATGCTAGGTTTGATCAGATTAACAAGATTAGAGAGATAGATTGTCGTACCGATAGATTTAAAATGTCATTTTTCCCGCGAACTATAAGAGAGAACAATAGGCAGCGTAGGAAAGGGATAGGTAGGTGAACTATAGCTAGAGTAGTCTGTAGTGCATGATGCCTGTAATAACGACCAATAATCCATTTCTTACTATGTGGATACTAACCATCTAGCTGCATTTGACCCTATTATCTAGCATGTCTCCATTAAATATCCTAGTTGCATGTCAATAGTGCATGTTTGGTGATCTTCACCCCCTGCCACACACCCTCGTGGTGGTTAGCAGGGTATTAAGTAGATGTAGATGAAGAATTAAATTGTGGGAGACACAAAGTTTCGTTTACTGCATTGTCGACCTTCCGCCAAGTGAAACCTTCAACTTTTGAATCTGTGCCCATACGCCCAAGACTCGGCAACAAAATTCTGGCCAATGTTGCCTCACCAATTAAAATTATCCAGCGTGAATTAATTCAATGGACTCATCTTTCGCGTAGGTTTCAATTAAATTTTCAATGAGAAGATCAGGCAGTTTAAAAAAACGTGTCATTTCCACACGCATTATTCACAGACGCAATCTCAAGCAATAAGCCCCCTCTCACTTTTAGTGTCCGCTGCTATTCTCTCCTGATTTATTACAAGCGTTCTTGGCGCAGAATAAAAATTCTTACACATGGCAACAACATTTTCACAGTAATCCCCCAGTATTTTAACCGATGTTTGTTTTTGTATGCATGAAAATTCCAAAAAAATATGATAAGAATTACTTAGCTCGTTTTGGTTACCTAATCATTAGCAGCAGATTCCATTTATTTTTACCATTGAATGCGCTAGAAAATTATAAATGCAACAGGCTTACTGGGCTTTAAAAAGTAGAAAGCGCTGTGTTGAAATGGCGTCAGTAAAGTTGGATTTATTTTCTTCGAAAACTTATGTTATGTTATGTTTGGATATCAGAGAGCCAACAGGGATTACATAACCTCTTAGATAAGTTTAGTGAAACAACAGAGATAATAGTAAATGCGTGCAACGCTAAAGCATTAGTTTTTGATAACTGTGTGGTGAGGGCGAATGGTGAAGTAATTGAACAAGTGGATGATTTTGTGTACTTAGGTAAGATGTTTACGAAAGATGGACGGATAGATGAGGAGATAAAGAGACGTGCGAATGCTGGAAGGAAAGTGGTAGGTAGCATGTGGAGCATATCAAGGAATGAGTGCCTGTCTAAGGAAGCGAAAATCGCCGTGCACAAAAGTGTACTTCTCCCCGCTTTGTTGTATGGTAATGAAACATGGGTATGTCAGGATAAACATGTGAGTAGACTAAACGCCGTGGGTATGAGTTATCTGAGGAGTGTTTGCGGCAAGAGTAGGATGGATAGGGTCAGGAATGAGTGGGGAATAAATGAATGTGGGTTAGAATGGACATATATGAAAGGAGTGTGCTTCGTTGGTTTGGACATGTTGAGGGAATGGATGAGAGTTGAATAACGAAACAGATATATAAGAGTGAAATGAATGTTGCGAGAGGAAGAGGTAGGCCGAGACAGTTGTGGTTGAATGTGGTTGAGGAAATTCTTAGGAGGAGGAATATTAGGAGTATAAAAAACAGGAGGGCGTGTTTGAAGCAGTGTAGGGGGTTAATGAGGCAAAAGAGGTTTGCAAGGATAGGTCAGTATGGAGGAAATTATTGAAACAGATTTAGGTGTACAAATATGTATTTATGAGTGAAACTTTGTGACTGTGCCTACCCCGGAAGGGAACGGCGTGATTGGTATGTATGTTTGTAAAAATTATGAGTGATGCTACATTCGGTTTCGACTTTTTTCTCAGATTACGACAATTATTCAATATGACTAAACTTATCAATAGGACTGTGTTGTAAAAATTTATCACTTTGATTTCAATTTTTTATTACATCAGCTATCGGATTTTTTACTATGAGCAGCACCTTCAAAACTTAAGGATTTCTAAAAGGAATTTGGACTGAACCCCAGCAGGCTCCTTAAAACTGAGTACCGCTTCAATAATAATTTGCAATAATAGCAATGCTCTTTAATTGAGAAATATTCCTAGCTATTTTATGTGCCTCAGCTCTCTTTCTGAGAGAGAAATCAACAGGAGAGCCTTGTCTTTCGTCAAGGTATTCTTAAAGAGCGAGAGACTAACTGAACGCGGTCAACTTGAGGTGCTAATAAAGAGTGCTAATCCATATACAAGTAAGATATCTCTCCCGAAGATAGATTCGTCGTATACGTTGCATTCGCATGTCGGTCGGCATCGGCGAACCTATTGGGTGTATTCTTGACGACCTAAGTGCAAAAGAGGGAATGGCTATGAAACCATTACTTAAGGTATCTTAAAGTTTTCTCGGGCTTCGGACCTGGTGAGTGGATCAATGTTGGCCGACGTTTCGACGCTCATCTCGAGCATCGTCCTCAGGGCAAAAGTAAATCGAAAAGTCAGCCAACATGGATCTACTCAACAGGACGGAAGCCCGAGCAAAACTTTGAGAAACTCGCACGCTGGGGAAAGCACCAGATCCTTTCAATACTTAAGGTAGTTTGAGCGAGACTGTACCCTAGTCATAATAGAGACCATATTCGGAGAATACGTTTTAACTTCAGCAGCTGTGCGAAGCATGATTTAAATATCTACCTTTAATGGTGCAATTTAATTCTTTTATAAGACTGTCTAAATGATTATACAAAAATATCTGCATAAAACTATGATTAGACTAATTTTTTACCGCGGCACGTTTTTAAACTCCGCCAAACGGAAGGTTTTTTTTGTAATCCTGGAAAAATTACTGCGGTAACTTTATGATTTATTTTAAAAAACAGTCAAGAAAACATGCAAACTACACACTTTTACTTTTTAGACGAGATATAGGTGTAAGAAATTCCTCTTTTTTCAAACGAGGTCTCTCAGGAGTGCATGCCCGTATAATTCCCTATGTAAAATGGCTGGTATTTTTAGTAAAAAAATATCGGAAAGTAGTTTGGAAAATGGCTGATATTTTGGTATTTTTGCAAGGACCTACGAGATAGGAGGTCATCTTTAACCTGAAGACGAGAAAAGTTTAGAAACGTTGTCGGAAAAAAAACGACGCGGCCGAATCCCGGAAGAAGAAATGGAACAAATACGACCCAAGGTGTTGTGTGTAATTCACGGTGGAAATATCATTCGCCTGGACTGGGAATCAAACCAAGATCCCTCGATTTCACGCCGAGTGCTCTAATTAGTTAAGATACCCAGGCGTCCTCTTCCACTGTGAATCTCATGGGGGCTTTAAGGAACAAGTTGGTCTCACAGGTACCGAGCATATAATGCCAGAGGTACCAGCATGCGAGCGCTATGCGCCGCAGTCCACGGGGTTCACCCCGTGCTTTGTTGGGCTTTACCCCGAGGACTGTGGCGCTTAGCGCTCGCTTACGGGTACCTGTGGCGTTAGCATAACTAATCAGAGCACTCGGCGTGAAATCGAGGGATCTTGGTTCGATTCCCAGTCCAAGCGAATGATTTTTCCGCTGTGAATTTCACACAATTGTGCGATCACTAGTGGGTGACACCGTTGAAGTTGCTGCGCGGCCAGTTCCGTGGTTCTTTGAAAACGACACAAGGTGCTTAAAAGTACTATGTCCTCGTCAACTTACTCCCTGTAATCTCGCCTGTCCTACTTTTCCTTCTCCACCAAACCAGAGCTACTCAAGTCTCCTTCCTACTAATTTTAAGACAGCCTTCCTCGACTGCCATTAAGTAAGTTGCTCAAAATGCGTTAAAAATTTTCCACTAGCTAAAATTACGATTTTTTAAAATTTAAACATCATGCAGTTAATCGGTAAAAATTGACAGTTGGTTCAATGTAGAAAGGAGATGGTGTAGTTTTCAAATTCTCCCGCCTCGAATGCATTCAATGAGGTTTAGATCACAAAGTCGTGGCTCATCAAAAATCCGCGCCCGACCGTTTATCCCATTCTCCCGAGGCGAGTGTTAGAACTGTGTCGATCATGAGTGATTCGTTTATTTTGAACGATTCATTGGCATGAACCAAATGAATTGAATCACGTTTTCCGTTCAAATTGTTCATCATAACGAATCAAATCCAGCTATTCTCGTTCATAGGTCGGGTGGAGTGGTTTGTGAAGAATTCAGAATAATCGCACGATTCATGAGTGATTGAGAACAACTTGATTTGATTCGAATTCAACCAAATCACGCTGTTCATGAATGGATAGCAACGTGACTAGGACTAACCACATTCCATAGTCTTTTAGTCGCATGTAGAATTTACTCATAAAAACTAAGGAGACCTTTCACTGAGGCGATCATATAAAGGTGATTGTTAATAACACCGAGCAACATGGTATCTACGAATTGATTGGTTTTGGTTCTTTTCCTTAGTTTGGTTCCTCGCTGATATTTGATTCTTCGTAGTGAAATCATTCATCGTCGTTTAATCACACATCGCATTCATTTGGTTTTCATTTCGTTCATTATGAATGATTTAAAAGAACGAGCAATTGACATGAATCCAATCACATGAATCGAATATTCGAAACGATTCGATGTTCCCACCTCTAGCGAGTGTAGTTTCGACCTTATCCGAATCGAACACCTGCGACGCTCGAGCCTTTTTTTAGACGAGCTGTCCTTATAAACTGTCTACTCGCCGAGATATAACCCATGCACGTGGAAACACCGCGTCACCAGTGCAGATGAAACACGCTCAGCCTCTTAATGTGATCATCTGTTTTTTTTTTTAAATTTCTTCTCGCGATCTTGTGTAGCCGTTCCGGAAGATCTGATAGGATCGGAACTGCTCGTTCAACGTGAAATGTGAAACTAGAAAATTATCCGTTTGGTTCCGAAATCGATGATATTATTGAACAAGAAAATTTACAATTTTATCGCCAAATTAAAGACGACAACAATACGGGTTGAGCAGTCAACGAAGTCCACCAGAGCAACATTAAAAGGCCCGTGTGCAGTGCAATGCAAACATCCAGCTAACATTGAGGAGGGACTTCTATTGTAGGCATGCTCGATAACATATATTTTTTACATAAATATAAATTTTAAATGATAAATTTTAAGATTTATTATAAAGTGAGACATCTAATATCGAATGATTTTAAAATAAAATTGAGTTAAATCGTATTTATCGAATATAAATTGGTTTTAATATGATGGATTTTAACGCTGAAATACATTGCCTTTACGGTAGAGCGATGGTATCTCTTTACATAAATTTTTAAATCTCAATTTCCTCCTGAGTAAAATAGTTCAAAAACTTGCATAATATATATTAGATATGTAGACAACCAATATATATTTTAGCTTAAGTCATCAGTAATATAGCACGAGTATTTCGGTTTAAATAGGAGACTTCCGGATTTCGTCGGAGCATATCTCCGACATACTGTGTTCAATGAGGTATGGTTGCCATGGGAAACTTCTGTTATTTACCTTGTTTACCAAATTTATTTTTCAACGTATATCTTTATTGGACATTGAATATACATGTTTAAATGTTTTAAGCCTAAATGTAGTTATACCCTTTCCTCAGTTCGTTAAAAATCATGAAATCAAATCCTGCCGAAATAGAAATGGAGGCTGGAGTCAGTATAATTACTTAAAAAATTAATATTTTCAGTTTTAACTTTGGAAAAAAGTTTTCAACATACTTAGGAATTGACAGTGCTTTGTAACCTTTCCGTATAATATTTATTGGACTATAAATATTATACGTAAACCTTACAAAGTTTCGTCAATTTTCCGAGCAGTATAATTACTTGTTTTAGTGACGTAGTTTAAACTTCGGTTTAAAGCTTTGTCCCATTAGATTTTATCCGATGGAGTATTAACATGAAAATTTTAAAAAATATACCAGGTAGCACTAAGCCTGAATTTACTCATTTTAGCAAATGTTGTGTATCTTAAGGAACGCTGCAGTTATGCTCACAGTACTTAGAAGCATAGTCTTGTCTTTAAGCCTCTTGCAGCTCGTTATCTCACCTCTGATTCCTCATCATCTTATCTTGACAGCTCTATGCCAAGATATTTTAATCACTTGTGGGTGACCCGGAAATACGGCGTGAGGCAAAGACGGTTCCCGCTACATTGAGACCGAAACAGCATATCTGCTGTATCGTAATCCATTTTTCCCATTATTAAGTCGAGGTATCCAAAGTTTCCGAGATTTTCAGGTGACTGTGAAGCGCTCAAGAGTATTTTTGGAGCATTATTCACGAGCTAGCGTAACAATGGATATTGTCCTCATATTCATTGTCTTTACAAGTGGTATTTAAAATGGTGAAAATATATGTGATTCGAGCTTTTACTCAGGGTGAACAGCTTCAACGTGTCACTTTTTATTGAAATATTTTCTCGAAGAGCATGTCTCAAGGTTGCTGCGGCGATAGCAACAAATTTTCTTCCGACGTTGTAACTATCTTGCCCAAACTCTCCCTTGCTGTAGCGATAAAACCAGAGATAATGGCCACGTAATCCATTTCACATTCGCTTCAAACCTCACCTTTTACATGGATCGTGATTCGGGAAACCATTACGCGCACCCATTGTATAACTTACCGGGTATTTTATGCATTTTGGGTTTTTTCCAGTTAACTCACAGTGATTGCACTTTTCAGAGGGACGGCCTGGACGTATTAAGTTAGAATGAAGCATAAAATAGCCGTTTAAAAATATGTAAATACAACACTCTACTCTATATTAGTTTCGTTCCTTTCGATTGCCAATATAAGTATTAAAAGGTAAAATAAGAAATTGACCATCATCTAAAAGGATCAACACACAGAATTTAAAAAAGTACTCTTGGTACTTTTTCACGTGCCTGTTTGGAAACGTTTCACATACCTGTAAAAGATATATTTTCAGCTTCCGAATGGCGCGAGATACCTTGCATACGACATTTTTATCACTTAACCATTTAAATTTGTTTTTTTTTTTGATTCGTACTAGTTTGGAAAATAAACAGATAAGTTTGATCATTTAATTTTCTGTGGCGATGCTAGTGCTTTTTAAGAAAGCTTCGACTCATGATGACTAAGGGATGCTAATCTACGCGAGGACACCAGAGCCAAAATCCGATATCAACTCGCTGATTACGAAAGGATGAGTTGTGGTTACTGTTGCTGTGGGAGCTTTAAGGCTGCGTCCAAAGTAGTTCATGACTCGACCAGTTCCTTTTTTGTGAAAGAGAGGCTTTCAAACACCACCGCTGCAGCTCTAGTTTTAGGAGGGTAACCAAAAAGTGCTCCTCGCGCGCTAGAAATGTTAATGTTTCAACCGTTGAGGTGGATGCAGAGGGCATGGTGTCATCAAACGGTAGCCTGGAAACTAAAATAACAACCATATTCGTTAGTGCGGAAAAATAAAATGACTTTATAAACTCTACTTGAGATTTATTAACACGACCCGGGTTTCGACACTCCTGAAAATTACGTACTCATTCATTACTCAATATTGAGTCTACTTCGTGGAAGGTGCTCATCTCAAAAAGTAGAGGAGTAATTGATAGATAATTCAGCATTACTAGAAATATGAGATATTGGTCTTAAAGGAGGAACCTGCGCTTCGGAGTACTGTTTTCATAAGCTGTACAAAATTTGCTGTAATGGGCAAATTAAGGTTTAGTACTGCCTTTCATATTTTTAAAATTTAATGCAAATACTGCTCCCGGTAAAATATTAAAGAACATAGCGTTAAAATGAAGTTTTACTACGTCACGAAAACCAGTAATTATACCGACTGATATTTCCTCGATATTATACCTCGATTGATATTTCGGCAGGATTCGATATCATGATTTCATAACGAACTCAGGGAAGGGTATAATTATCATTTAGCATAAAACATTTAGCAATGTATATTAAATGCCAAATTATGATATACATTGAAAATAAGATTTGGTAAACAAGGTAAACAGCAGAAGTTCTCCTTGGCAACAGTACCACATTCATCGGCTACGCGCTCCGACTAAAACAGGAAGGCAGTCATTTAAACCCAAATAATCGTGTTATATTATCGATAACGTAAGCTGAAAGAAATGTATTAGGTGTCTCAATATCTACCACAAGCTGTACACGTTTTGAACAATATTATTTCGGGGGGAATTGAGATGAAATAGTTATGTGAAGAGCACAACGAGACTCTCATGGCAACGAGTTATTACGCAAACAACTCTAATAGTGATGGCGGCGTTTAACACTTAAGTATCTTACGAACGTGGAAGTTTTCCTCGTCAGTTATTCATAAAGTTAAAACTATATTTAAACGGATATAAAACTTTTGTGAGGTATTACTTCAACCTTATGTGTAAAAAAACTACAGTTATTAAAGTCCACTAAATCGTCGAAAATCTATCTACTACGGAGATAAGCGCTGAACATATTGAGGGATATGAAACAAAATGGAATGAAACAAAGAAGCGATCGTCAGTGTTTTTGTTGTAAAAAACACTTTTCATGCATTATAGACAGCATGAAACAGTTCATATCTGATGGAGAAAGAACAAACTTGGCAAATTTCACTCATAAGTTTTATTCACGACCCGGGTTTCGACAGTTTATGTCATCTTCAGTAGGCCCTGGCTTAGACTAGAGGAAAACTTGGAATTATAATGCATGCAGGCATTGAATATAAATTCAGGGAAACGAAATTCACTTTAACTCATGCAACTTTTTATTTCCGAGAGAAAATCTATTTCAGCCATTATTAATGACAAATTTCCAATCATTGCATTTAACAAATGATGTGGTACGAAGTCACTCGCACGGGTGCCTATGCACCAGGGTTGAAATTCGCCGTGAAAAAAATCATTTGACTTGACCGGGATTCGAACCCGGATCTCCCAATTGCCGGTCAAGTGCGTTAGCTAACCACTAAGCCATCTTCCTTCAAGGCGAATTTCAAGGGGGGATTATGCGAACTAGATGTTCACGCCTCGAGTCTACATTGTAGCACATGAGACGAAGTCGTGCTTTCAAAGCCACTGTCGCGGAGGATAAACCCAACATTGTCGCTACTGAGGGCCATATTGTCAGTCTCTCCTCCTAATCTCTCCTTCAGGAAGGCGGCCTCCTATTGGGAGGTCGATATTATGATCAAGAGATCGACCTTAACGAAGGTCGCCTTCACCTTCCAATAGAAGGAGGGATTGTTGTCGTTCACAGACTGATCCGTTCCGAGATCCGCTCAGTTCATCAAACAAAGACGCAGCGTTACTAACATAACAGTCAACAATTTTCATTGTGGAGCGAAATCACTGAAACGAGGAAGTTTAGCTGGTATGCTTTTTCGTAAAATATATTAATATAATTGAAGATTAGAACCAACTCTGTTACTTTGTCGACCAACGGAAAGTACTGGGTGAAGCTGCAAGATGAATTCAATGGAAACGGGAACATGAACGAGGTAATTATACATTAGTTTATTGGTCTGGCATATTGGTGATGATGTATTTGTGATTGCATTGGCTATGAAGTACCGTTGTATGTAATGTGCTACAGGTTAATCAAAGTAGTTAGCATTACATTAGAAGAATATCTCGACGGTGAATTGTTTTCTCTTGTCCGACGAGTGGTGTATCGTGGGATATTAATATACGGTTAGAGTACGCGATCGCGTACATGTCAAACCTAATGACCTTATCGCGATATCATAAATACCGGCATTTTATATGAACAACTGTGCTTTACATAGCCAATGCATATAAAAAATCCAAACCGCTGATTACTCTCCAATCACTCTTTCTAGAGTTCTATGGTGCTACTGTATATCAAGGCTGTCCCGAGTTCTTCATTGATGTCCTTTGGATTTCCTTTCGTCCGAATGTTCTTCCCATGAGTTCCGGAGAAGTCTCCAGTTAATTTACCTTGCATTGTATTCTCACTGAATTGTTGGAGTGCCGTTCTTGTTTTGAACTTTGTGAACATCATTATACCTGTGATTCTACAAGAAAATTCTAATTTCTGCGAATAAAATTTAATTCGTCCCGATATGTTTCCCTTTCATTTGATGCTACGGCTATTTAAGAACTTTGTTCCAGGTACAATAGCACCGTTAATAAAGAGCCTGCTTCGATGCTTACTGGTTGCGGAAACATGATGCTGCAAGTTATGATGACCTGCAGGTAATTAGATTTGTGATCCATTACTTTCTAGCGAATAGTGCCTTAAAAGAATGTTCATGATAAATTAATTGATGTAGGTATGATTTTCCGGAACAGTAAATGACAGTGGTTCAACTTATTAGTGCGTGAATATTGAAATCTTACCATTTTGCAACCGCTATTAGCTCCACTCGCCACTGTCGTTCGCATTTTCATAGGATGTTGTTTCAATAAATGCAGTTTTAACTATTTTAACACTTTATTAGTTTGGCAATAAAAATATGAATTACATCAGGAGGTATCACTTCAGCCTTCGTAGATCCAATTGAAATTGGTAAGGAGTTATTTCAATCAACATAGCCAAATAATGATAGAACATATATGCACTGACATGTTTATGAAGACAATTCATGATTTCATACCACCAACACCGTGATTTTCTGCGCCCAATGCACATCGTCAACTGTTATTAGTCAGCGTTGGCAATCTGTAAACAAAATAATCATGTATTTAATACAAAGATAATCTTGAAAAGTCACTTTATTGAAATTAAATACTATGAACAATGCATTACGTAGAATGAACTTAGAGTACTATGATAAGCTAATAGAAACTATCTTTTACTGGAAAACAGTGATATTTAGGTATTCGTTCTCGCGATTTGGTTAGCACTTTCGCAGAATAATTCATAGGACGTCATTATCTAATTTGAAATCATGCGAATTAATCATATTTTAATCGATACATCAAATATTTACGTGAAGTTTGGCACAAAACACTGTCACGGTCGGATTATAAAAATAAAGCAAAATGTCAAAAACTTGTTGGCAGCATTAGCGTTTGATAACATTCGTACACAGAGTAGAGGTCACATTATATTCATGTCATCATTAATTTTTCTCGATAATATTGAAAGTGAAAAAAGTTTCTCCTACCTGAGAGCTGCTGGAAGCGGAAAAACCACAGGGCTGTCCATGTCTTCATGATCGGTGGCGTACATAATACGTCTATTGCTGTTTGCTAGCGACAACATTAGCATACGTATATCAGTAATTGTCACTTGTAAAACCTGGTCACAGGCCTAAAAAATATATCGGAAGATGATTCCACCACATTCTACCATCTATCAAGCGCTGCAACGGTATAAAATCATGGAAATTGTTGCAAATATATTCCAATAAATCATCGAGATGGTCGTCTGGTACTTCCAGTCCGCGGCCATTTGTAAACAATTAGGAGGAGACCTTCTAATAGAAGCATTGGTCATGGTAACCTTCGATTAGAAGGCCTCCTTCGACTCCTAATAGGAGGAGAGGAGAGTCTCTTGAACTGAAATCTCTCCTTAAGGAGAGTTAGGAGGTGAAGGTCGCCTTCAAGGAGAATCTGACGATACGGGCCTGAGACGACGAAATCGACAAATTTACAATAATTGCATTTAACTAATGATGTGGTACGAAGTCACTCGCACACCCGGTATGATGTGGTACGAGTGACTTCGTACCACATCATACCTGGAACATATACACTATGGTGTATATGCACCAGTCATACACGGGTCCCCCGGTACTCTTCATTCAATGACCTAATAATATTTTTACACCAGTCAATAGCTCAAGTCTTACTTTACAATATATGTTAACATCGAGGTGGGCTATCGGGCATTCCAGAAATGAAAGTTTCTCCTAATAATGAGTCCAAATTCATTGAATTTTAATGGCAGTGATGTATCCCTCAAAATACCTCGAGTATCTCTCCGGTTTGATTACTCGGATGAGTTCGGTGAAATGACTGTGCTTGCCCCTCAAGAGAGCCAGATTGTTCCTCTCATCAGGGACGAGACCCAACCTTTCTCCGCTTCCTCCCGACGGTGATCGAGCGGTCCACACGGGTGAGCGAAGACGCAATGGTGCGTGGAATGGGGCGGGGGAGCAGAGAAGCGTCCTTTGTCATTGCGCACTAGAAAGTAGGAGGACAGAACAGCAGTGCATCCGTGCATCTCAGTTGCGGAAACGAAAGGGGAAGGCACGAGAGGAGCGGTTTTCAAAGGAAGATTCAATTCTTTATTCCCGAGTGATAATCAATCGAAACTTTAACGAGTTGGAAAACTGCAAATTTGCAAAAATAGTGTTTTGCCTGCTAAAACAATAGGAAAATGAGGGTTAACGAAGGTGGCGGACTGGCTTCAGCTTCTAGCATTGGCCAGCATTGCAAGGGCCCTCTCCATTCACCTCAATGATCGGAGGAAAGGCGATTTAGTGCCGGTTTCAACAGCCTGTTGCATGCACCTGTTACTCTTGGCTCTCAAAATTCATGTAATTGGTGAATGAGTTCGCTTTGCTCGTGGGGAGCTCGTAGTATACGTTAGACGTTAGATATATATTAAGAACACCTGCGTATTATGCTAGGTTTGATCAGATTAACAAGATTAGAGAGATAGATTGTCGTACCGATATATTTAAAATGTCATTTTTCCCGCGTACCATAAGAGAGAACAATAGGCAACGTAGCAAAAGGAATAGGTAGGTGAAATATAGTTACAATAGTCTATAGTCCATGATGCATGTAATAACTACCAATAATCCCTTCCTTATTATGTAGATTTTAACCTGTACTATACTGTAGTAACTAATATTCTATTGTAATAACTACTGCAATTACTTGCAATAACTAATAATCTACTGTAGTAACTAATACTCTGTGACCCTATTTTCTAGCATGTCCACCTTATATATCCTACTTGCATGGCAGTGGTGCATGTTTGGTGATCTTCACCCCCTGCCACACCCCCTCGTGGTGGCTCGCAGGGTATTACGTAGATGTAGATGTAGTAGCTTTATCACCCGTATAGCGGACGCATGGCCTGGTATAATCTACATCAACATAATACCCTGCGAGCCGCCGCATGGGCGTGTGGCATGTGGTGTTAGGTCACCAGCCGTGTAAAGATGGTCTGGTGTAAGTTTTGGGGAGATGAAATGGTGACATGTATTATATGAGTGTATTTAGTGGAGCTCAATTTTTACTGTGGGCGCTTATTGTGCGCGGAAAGAACGAGTTTTTGTACCTGTCTGTTCGGCAATGTATCTCACTTATTTTATCGCATCTGTCAGACCTAGATATGTAGTGAGGAGTCATGATAATATTCTCTATGTCGCTCTGAAAAATATCAGTTCTGAATTTCTCAATCAACCTAAGCCTAGCGTGTAGCCTCCAAGTCTCTAGGGGCTCCCACCTTAATTCTTCTTAAAGTTGTGAGACACTATATGTACGCTCGTAGCAGTTTTTAGCAAAGCGCGCTACTTTCCTTTAATAATAGTCAGTATTTCATAGTTAAATAAAATCCAGCTCAATTTTAGCCATCCTTGCAGGGTGCAGTACTACCTATCGGGAGGGTGCAGAAAAAAAGTACCAAATTGATTATGAAATCGAGGAGCTCAGGGAGTATGATAGCGAATATACTATCCAGCCAGCATGCTGGTTACAAAATCACACGGTACCGTTAAGCCGTCGTACAGACGAGCATACTCAAATTTTTGCTCAATCAGCATTCTTGTGAAACTGTTTCACTCATAAATACATATTTGCACACCTAAATCTGTTTCAATAACTTCCTCCATACTCACATCCTTGCAAACCTTTTTTGCCTCATTTACCCCCATACGCTGTTTCATACGTGCCCTCCTGTTATTAAGACTCCTAATATCCCTCCTCCTAAGAATTTCCTCAACCACATTCAACCACAACTTCCTCGGCATACCTCTACCTCTCGCACCATTCATTTCACTCTTATATATCTGTTTCATTATTCGACTCTCATCCATTCTCTCAACATGGCCAAACCAACGAAGCACACTCCTTTTATATATGTCCATTACTGGAGCATCTAACCCACATTCATTATTTTCATACATAAAAGCAAAGTTGTTCCAGATTATGGTCTCTAATTGCCCTGATTAAGTCAACTTTGTTTCTAAAAGCCCGATAAAATACTGAATAAGGAAGCAGTCATACTTAAAGAGAGTAAATAGCTCTCATAATGAGAGCCTGTATTACTGGAGCATCTAACCCACATTCTTTCATTACTCACTCTTTCCTGACCCTATCCATCCTATTTTTGCAGCAAACACTCCTCAGATAACTCATACCCACGGGGTTTAGTCTACTCTTATGTCTATCCTGAATACATGTGTAATCATTATATAAAACTTAACTCCATCTTACCATATCACACGCGCACACAAAATGTGAAGAGAGCCTCGTAAAAGTGAAAATTAATGCAAAAAGCTCAGCGGTATTTTGATATAAGACACTATCTCCGGCGTTACTCTGTGGAACTCCTTCATTTTGATAATAAAACACTTTGTACGCAAAGACGACGCCGCACGGTTCGATTTAACCGTTGGATTTTTAAATTGAATAAAGCA